>CM038673.1:323256624-324524897 GCA_021605145.1 Aegilops bicornis
GGAGACTTGGGATCTCAGCAGGAAATGTGAAGGTTGTTTAAAGCCGGCCGATAGGCGAAAGAGAATCCAAAAGTTTTGTTCTGATCTGAGTAGGCTCAACATAGGGAATACCCTAACCACGGGAACCGGGGCATATAAATCCACTTATGGCATTCACCCAAGCATACAGAGACAGATGGAATGAAAGAAAGAAAAAGTAGCTCCGCAGCTCGCCCAGAAGAAGAAAAGACCCGCCGCTAACGATTTGGAAATACCTGGTGGGCTGGGCATGAAAGACAAGTGTGTGTGGATTTCCACATCCTCGTCTTTACTTTAAGACACAACTCTTCTCTTTCTCGGTCAAATGACTTGCGATAGTCTACCTTGAGTAGGACCATAGGGATCTTATGTTTGTGGCGAAAGATAAGTGGTTCTGTCACAACCAAGAAAGTTTCTATGAGTGAGCAACCCTTGATAAACGCCGATTGATACGTGTCAATGTCAATAAGTGGATGAGCGTTGTTAAAGACAATGTTTGTTCCTCTTCTTTGAAACTATTTTCATGAATCTCAAGATGATACTGATTGGCCTGAAATCCTCGACGGTGTTGGCATCTTTTTTCTTTGGGAGGAGAGTGATGGATGCTTGGGTTAGCCTCCAAACATAAAGGCCATTGCTATGAAAGATCTGCAAGAGAGAAAGCGATTCTATGGTGGATGATGTCCTAGAAGGCTTGGATTTCACAGATTCTACGGAGGATGTTGAGATGCTCCCATTGCAACTCACCGATGGAGAAGAACTGGAGAGCTCAGCTAGAGCTGGAGGAGGTGGTAGTACTTGTTCCCTACTGGTACCAGTGGTGGCTTGATCACTTCAAATTGGAGGGACTATTGGGCCAAATTCTCATACTATAAAAAAAGGTTTTCTTTTCTGATATATCAGAGGTTTTGTGTGCAGAGGCCGCCAGGTTGAAGTTGGATGTTGTTTTTGTAGTTCCCAGTGAAGGATGATGCTGGGTCTATGATGCATTTTATTTGGATTTTGGTTGATAGTTTTCGATGAAGCCACATATACTACTCTTGTCTAAGACCTGTTGGCTTCATCCAGAGGGAGATGTGTTCTAGGGTGCCAAAGTACTCTTCAGCTGAAGAACTCTCTTTGGGACAAGGGCATCATCAAAGCAAAGAAATCAGAAGAAGAAGCAGTCAGTAATGCAATGCGAGACAAGTGTCATGTAGCAAGGTGCGGAATCTATCGTATATCGTATATAGGGATTATGGAGTGCGATTTCCTTTGGGGATCAAAATGATTTGATGACAGGAATTTCCTTGTTTGTTGCAGCCTAAGATTGGGATTGGCCTACTCTTCTTCTATAACCGGATCTTACGACTCTCGTGCTTAATAAGTTGGCACCTCGCATCCGCCAAAACCTAATCCTCCTATTCTCTAGCTAGAGTTGGGCTCCTTAAGAAGATATGATAATTCTACTTTTGACACCCTTTTTTTCCTATTTTTAAACTCAAATTGATAAAGCCACTGGCGAGTAGGAATAGTTTCGAGTTTTTGGTGCATTTTCTTTTGAGAATCAAACCTCTAATGGGTTTTTGCTACCAGGAGAAGGGAATGGCCATGTTGATGGGGTCTATCTAAATAGAGAGGAACCTACAGGGCTGATTACTCGATCACTCCATTGTGATGACAATCACACCCATATTCTTTATTATTTCTAAATATAGATAACTGCGATCTCCCGGCATAAGAAGGAGTGACCATAACGACAACCCTTATAATAGTAGACAACACGTTTTAAATCAGACTGGAGTGAACGAAGAAAGATCTTTCCACACAAGAGTGGAAGGGATCCTTTAGAAATAGTTATTAGCTCCAATCAAGCTTTCTCTGCTGTCTAGGATCGTTAGTGCTATAGTGGAGACACTTTTCTCAAATAAGAATGGTGGTCACATTCCCTTTCTGGTGGTAGTCATTGAGGATCTCAAAAACAGGGATCGCAAAAACATGTCAATAATGACAACGCTGGGTGAAAAGGCTAAAGAAGAAAAACTTGTAGATTTGAATGCCACTTCCTTTGCTAAGATAGCTAGATTTTGATGTCCATTCCATAAGGTATAGCTGCATCGACCTTTGAGTAGAAGTTACTAGCAGGATAGACAGGAAGCTCTGAAGGATGTACAATGCTTGGAGGGACAAAAGTTTCAAGAGAAATGGTCTCTTTTGATGGGCATTTGTAGATGATGGTTGATACTGCAAACAATGCCTTCTTGACAGCTCTAGCATCACCAGTTATTTATTAAGCATAAAGATACATTCAAGATAACAATTAGCGGGATATAAGAAACAAAGAATAGATATTTAATAAAGAAAAAAAAGAGCAGAGCCTCATAACCGTCCTAATAGAGATAATACCACGTTCGTCTTGTTCTTTATGCCGATCCAAATCGTGCTTTTTAGGATGGATTTCACACGGAATCAAGGGAGGTGCGGGATATGACCCATATCACATTCCTGTGCCATAGCTTGCAAAATCAAATCAATCTATCGAAGCTAGGGTGACAGGCCTATAAGAATCAGAAGAACAATCCACACTAATGTAACCGTAAAGAAATGGCGGCTCTAACATAGATTTTTCTCAATATGTCATGTTGTTGAAAAATCCTGTGGTAGCATGGGATGATCGGCACTTTAGTTTTAGTTATTGATTTACGCATCACGCATTAACTAATATTTATGGGGCTGGAGACTTCGCTAAAGCATGCACATAAATAGATGAATGAGAGATTACAAGGCAAGGAGATACAGATCTGGGGGTTGACTCAGAACTTGTACATAGGTCAGCTCACTAATGCTTAATAGCCAATAAATAGTCAATCAAGAGATATGCACCAGCAAACAACATTATACGGAAATAGTGTATTAGGCGGCAAATGGCACAGAAGAGTTTAGACGATAGATTCTCTACAACAGGTAGGGATCGGGGGTTATACGCTCTTTTCTATAAACAAAGTAGGCTTGTGATTGTCCGCATCCATCACTCAATCATGCAATTCAAAGAAATGGTTTACTTATCTTCTTCTAAAGGATGGAATTGCTAGATTGTTAGTAATATCAATTGAGGAAGAAGCTAGTCCCACTTAAATTGAAAAAGAAGACCTCTATTGTGACAGAAGATTCCTCGCCCACGACATCTCACTTATTGATTGTGACATAGCTCTCTATCTCCGCTCATAAGAAGATAGTGTTTCATTCACTCGCTCTAGAAACCATAGGAGCTACTATTCCCAAGTTTATTAAGAATGGGCACTCACTGGATTCAGGCTTCCATCGTTCTAGCTTCTCTTCGTAGTTCACTAGAATGTATCAAGCATGTTTATCCGGATCAGGAGGCTTTACATAAATTGCTACGATTGCCAAGTCGAAAAAGAACTGGGCATGAAAGTGAAAGTGGAAAGAGAAGGGAGCGTGATTTGTTTCAAGAATTGGATGCCCTTGTTAAGGAAATCTAGTATAAAAGGAGAAATTGGGCCTATTTATAACTTTTGGTACCTAACCACGAACTCGGAATAATGGCTAAAGATTGAAGGTTCTAAGCCATGTATCGTAGACGGTTATTTGAGTATCGATCTTTGTTAGAGTCTAGCTTCCGACCAATCCACTTCACTTCGGAGGACATAACAGCTTAAGAAGAAATCGAGATCAGGCCCGTGGAAAGCACACACACACGCTGGGGAATGAATCCACTTTTTCATTCTCAATACTAGGGGGCTTCTCCGATCGATTGCTTTCACCGTTATTCCCAGTTGGCGAAATGACCTTTCATCTTGCTTCTGTAAAATAATAAAATATGCTTTCGCCAGAAGAAGAAAAAAGAAGATAGCTCAGTAAATGGCATTCAAGTAAAGTCGAGAAAGAGGCCTTGCTTTCGCATAGGAAGGAAAGAATTGACTCGGGTAAGTAAGCCCTATTGGGGGATTAAGGGCTCGAGTACGATTAGAGCGCCTTTTTTTCACTGTGCAGGTGACCATTTTAAATAGGGGAAACAGGAGACTGTAGAAGATGAATATGGCTAGTCTCATCGCTACTGTTTGATTGGCAATCCTTAGACTATATGGATGAAGCAAAGGAGCATAACCTACACGCAACTATTAAAGCAAAGAAATCTATCGAAATTCTCATTCCCTCGAGGGGATATCTTAAGCTACCGATCCGGGATCTCAATCAAATCCAAACCTAGCACTTTTGTATTTATTGCTTCTCCTTTTAGAAGGTTCAGAGTCGAGTAGAAGAGAAGAAAAGAGATCTCCTTATCTGCATGCCAGCTTTCATTCCTACTTTTGAAGAAAGAAAGGTCGATTCTTTGCCGACAAGTCGACTAAACTTTCACAACTGTCACCTATCTTTAAGCACCTTCTAGGCCGCTTCCCAACCTAATGCATTCAAGTCCGCCTTGATCTGGTACTTCGGAATCAAGGGCCCAAAGAAGCGATATCGAGAGTCTTTTTCCGAAGAACTTCGCGGATAAGAAGGTTATTCCATAACTATATAAAATCCATAGTTACGCTCGGCATGCTAAAGCTTGTAAAAATTACATCCCTGCGAAAACCAATAGGATTTGTTGGGCCATCGAACACTAGTTTCTGGTTTCTCAAGACCTTGAGGCAAGGGCGATTACGCAACATTTTCTCAATATTGAATGTGCATTTTTCCGCATTTTTTCGATTCCACTTCTATATCAGA
Organism: Aegilops bicornis; assembly: GCA_021605145.1. NCBI lineage: Eukaryota > Viridiplantae > Streptophyta > Magnoliopsida > Poales > Poaceae > Aegilops > Aegilops bicornis. The sequence goes on from CM038673.1 coordinate 323,261,356, forward strand.
AATTAGTGTCAAGGGATGGAGTTCCTGTTTCGTTAACTAAGTCTCGCGTTGTTTGCTTGAGGAAGGGACGGCCGTAGCTAAATTTCCATTGCTAATCTTACATGTTCCCACGAACAATAAAGAAAAGAATAAAAGGCTATTCCTTAGACACAGAGGTGGGATTAAGGCATCATGCGGAACTCCAACAACATAGACCAGATGACTTATTTATTGAAAATAGATTTTGGAGCCTGATCCTGGAGCTGAGCAAGCATGGGCGCGATCCACATCGAGTGGAACTACTATAACTATATCTGTGGAAGGAAGGTGGAACCTTCACCGAATCATAGTTAGGTGGCACCCATTCCATGATGGGCCGACGTCACACTGCCGCTTCAATAGCTAGCGGGTAATAATCAGAAAGTGAATCATCAACCACTCATTTAGAAGCCGCTCATGCAACAACGTTTAAGTAAATCCTTCCGCCCTTATTTTCTTTAGTCTAGTTGTTGGAGGAAATGCGCCTTGAACACATTACGTATACTAGCTGAGCTTTGTCCCTAATTGTGACTAGTTGTTATTAGTTTCGATCAAATTTCCCCCCAGCCGGCAATGCCTCGGCTTCTCAAAATCTAGGAAGCTCTGAAAAAAAGTCATCATTATGAAATGATACTAGCGCTACTAATAAGGGAAGCTACTTTTTTGTAAGAAAGGAATAAAGCAGAAAACTCAAGAAAGAGATCTTAAGTGGGTCCCGCGAGTAGTTTGTCTTGTTTCAGTCCGTACAAGAAGATACTTTCAGGTTTGAAAAATAAGGGACGGGCCTATCTATTGGTGGTACTATTTCCACGGTAGGTGCAGGATTTCTGTGCAGTAAGCATTGGTCAGTCTATCAATCACAAGGGTCTAGATACGGGTCTCGAACGGAAAAGTATGCTACATATTGCTCTGCTCCAGTTCCCTCTACTTACACCTGGTCAATTCATTGATCGCCCCTTTTATTTCTAATTTTCAAAAGGGCCACACTCTCGTCTCTGCTGACGAAGCCTTTATCTCTGTCTCTGTTATCCTCGTACCTGCTGATCTCTTCGACTAATAGAGTCTATGCTATTGGTGAAACTGGTTCTGCCTCAACAACAGGATCTGCAAATGGATTTTCAACTAACAGCCTCTGCTTCAATTTGTGATGAAAGGTCGACTAGTTTTCACCGAATCTTCAATTACGCACCGGTAACTTTTTTCCATTTCCGAGGTCCAGAGGGGAAGACAAAGTACAACCTAGTTCAGAGAGTCACGATTGAATCCAGGTTAATTCAGCAGCAGCTAGAGCAATACTCCGATATTGATTTGATTCTCCGCTACCCACCAAGGTAGAAGAGTGCTTGATCCGCAAAAGAAGTATGCTTTATTTGCTTATAGAACAAAAGTATACGCTTTTTCAGGGAAAGATAGATGGAATAGGGCATTCAGCAGTTTGAAGAGGTAGCCTTTTTCAGTAGCGGTCTTGTAAGCAAGCACCGTACGTTCAATCTATACTGGCGAGAGTCTTTCCTCTTATAAAGCCCGAGCGCTGCTATGCGTGACTTAATGCCAGCTCTTTATCATACATCTTCTATAGAACCAATAAATATAAGGGATATGTGTTAGCACATCTTGTTCGTGTTTCTGCACCATGTTTTTCCTCAGATACCGCAGCTAGCATCCCATCGGTAACCTACGGGCGAGATTTCTTGAGGGGGCTGGCCATGGTTTTTAACCCACCCTTTCATTCACTTAAGACCCAAAGCGAAAAGGTTTGCAATCCATATCTTGGAATTTGGTTCCACCAAAGTACAAGGACTAAACCCAGTCGACCGCGAGGTGCGAGATGTTGAGCTTCCTCGACGCCTACTGCGGGCATCGGCAAGTCTATATGGCTGAGGAAGACAAAGAAAAACTAGTTTTATCGCCCCTTCCTTCTACGCTACAAGCGGATGCCCTTCGGTTTGATAAATGACGGCGCCACATTTAAGCGCCTAATGAGCCTCATCCTCAGGTCTCGGTTGGGTCGTAATGCAGAAGTGTACGTTGACGACGCCGTCATCAAAAGCCGCTAAGCGAGGACTCATCCCAAAAACACCTCTTTTTTTGCATCTGCTGAGCAGAACCAATTACCAGATCCTACTACTAAGCTCTATGCTCTACTTCGGCCTTGCTCTCACTTATGGGTAGGAAGGACAAAAAGCAGGAATTCATGTTGGCTAACTATTCTATCCGGGCGGAAGTTGTTTTCATAGGAAAGACGGGAGGTTTTGCGCTTTGGTTGTATCGAATTTCCCTTTCTAATAGCATACACAAATAGATAAGAAAGTTATGACGATGATAAGGTAAATGAAAACCTTTGATTTACCTTACCATCAGTTTTGTCTTATCTCTGTGCCTCCTCTAGCCATTTCATAATTGGATATCGTCATTCAAATCTATTATGACAACTGTTTGATAAGCAGGGATTCGAATCAAACAATAAATACCAACTCTAAGTGTGATGGTTAGTACCTGGTGCCTAATTTCATGGTATCTTTCTTGGCGCCTACCACAGGAAAACCCCTCCTTCTTTTGGGAGGAAATCAAATGAGTAAAGGTTTATGACTCCCCTCAAGGAACCACTCACTACTCAACTTGAAACCACGGACCTACCTCCTGCTTTTGACTTTCTTCTTTGTCCCAATTCATATCGAGCATGTCTTTATCCATCTATAGATAGAGAGAATATAGGATAGGGGCGCTCAAAGCAAATAGGATTCTGTATCTAATACTAATAGGTACTAACCGCATTCAAGATTGACTTGACCTCTTATTTTGGATAGGCAGAAATGCTTACGCCCTAGGGGTTTAAAGGGCCCACTCCCTTTGGTTGACTCATCAGGCTCACCACCTTTTGGAACTCATCCAACAGTCAGTCTACTTAATCATAATCATAATCAATCCGTTGCTATTGCTATCTATCGCCATACCCACAAGAGGGTAATTTATCCAACTCCCGATGCGAAAGCAAGTCCCGCATCGGCAGTGATTCTAGTTGTTCCTTGAGAGCGGTGATGGCATTCGAGTAAACATAACAATATGAGAGAGAACTCCGTTCGGCTTATAAGTACTCGATTGAACCAATTGTTTTTTCATTTCCCGGTAGGTCACCTTGGGCCATTTGACTTTCTAGAAAGAGACAAGGAAGTCGATTCAACATAAGGGAAGAAAGCATATTTTAGGTTTACTCCTTCCATGTCTAGTAGGAGTCCGTGCTTCTTATTGCCTTTTGAGCAGTAGTTGTATACATTCCTCACTCGGTCTAATTAATTATCTTTCTCCCTACCCAAATACCAACTGAGGTTTATGAGTCGAATCCTCCTTACGAGATAGCGGAAGTAGCATTAGCGGGAAAGTAAGCTCCTTTTCAAGCCTTCTCTTTCATAACCTTTGATTAGTTCCTTAGATGCCCTTAGCAAGAATGATGCAGGAGCAAGAAAGTCTATTTCCTCCGCCTTTCAAGAATCTAGCTATTCAAATAGCACAGTATAAAATGCAATCCATAAGTCATCTTTGGTCAATCAATGACAATGATAAGCTCTATAAAAAATAGTCTATTGCTCTTGACCGCTTTTATATCTACTTCAGTTATGCTTTATTGGAGTTATCTGGCGCCAAGGAGGAAGGAGTAGAGATTAGGATCCTAGCCTTGTTCCGTTTGAAGTTCCTAAGAGAGGCTACAAAAGAAAGGGATGCTCAAACCAAGGATTTGGAGTCTTATTAGTGCATCAATCTACAGAAAGGTAGGGGGCATACCTGTGTGAAAATGGAGTGTAAAGCATATTCTAGATATTTCACTTCGAATTTCTTCCTCTTAAAAGAGTCAAGTCCATGAGGTTCCCTAAATTCCCAGGAATCAAGTGGGACCGGGAGATGGTTGTTCATTCGGTGGTTGGCCCTCCCCTAATAAGTACCTACCAAGAATTGGGCGATTAGTTCAAGCGGTACCGAATCACAAAGAACAGTTGAGTTTTCTAATTCATCTATTATTCTATTTTTTGCATTTCTAGAATAGTGTTGGAGCCGGGACACACATTTCTGCCTGAGTTCCAACAGCAAACCAAATACGTTATCGTGGAAAACGAGTTTCGCCAACACAGAAGAGTTTGTGTGCTTTTTATTTTCACATGAGTTTCACATATGTGATGGTTGGTTGGGAGGGTACGGCAAATGACTCTAGAATCTTTCTGGATACAACCACTGAACCAGAAAATGGTCACTATCGTCACCGAGAAAATACTATCTTGTGGACTCAGGCTCTATGTTTATGCCTTAAGGTCTTTCTCCTTACCGTGGGGAGCGGTACCACTTGTGTGATTCTAGATAAGAAGGCGGTGTCCCGACCACAAGGCGGTTAAATTCCACTGATGCTTGCTAGCCAGTCAAGAACGACTCGAAGATCGTGGGAAGGTCTTCACGCTACGCCGAAGAAGACGATGGCTCCATACCGGGTGGTAATACACAGGTATAGGATTTCCTGTAATGATGTGAAACTGTATATTTGGAGAAATAGCTCAGTTCGAGAGGAAGGCGGAAACAGTTCCGGTTTTATTAACCTGATTCCTATTCATTTACCGGTAAAGGAAGGAATTATTATCTATTTCTCAAGGCAATTATACTCATATCGACAATATGAACTGCATGAGAATTATCATATAGAAAGAAAGCTTTACCGAATCTGAGTCTAGTAGGTATAGAGCCGTAAGCGTGGTGGGGTGCGGTGCTTAGGCAGATGCCCCATTGTTCATGATGTTGCAATGAATCCAGTGGATCATCCTCATGGAGGAGGTGAGGCGCCGCGAAAGGAGGTAGACCTTCGGTGTCACCTTGGGAAAGCTCACCAAAGCAAGATTTCGGCAGTAGTAGGGGTGGTGAAACTTTAGATGTCAAATGCCACCAATTTTTCTCGCTCAAGTTAGAACGTAGTTTTTGAAGTGAATTGGCGGTTCCTTTTAAAAGGAGACTGGTTTATTTTTATAAGCGATTGGCTTCACTTTAGATTTGTTATAGTAATTTCTCTTTTATTTATGGGTTGTTATTTATTATTTCGATTTTTGATAAACGAAACGAATCCAAGCCCGACAAGTAGAATTCCATTCGGTACCTTTGGGGTTTTCTTTTTTCCTTCTGGATGACGACGTCACCGCGTCTCCTTATTGTTATTGCGATGGTGACGAGGAACAAAGGGCTGGGGAGATCATCGAAATTACCTCTAGCCCGGAGCCGGAAGGGGTCGTCGACACAACGCCAACCCTGGTGGTGGGGCACTTCGAAGGTCTGGAGACCCTCCTTGAGATTCCCCCTTTACCGGAAACGCCACCCGCAGGTCCTTCCTTAGCTCCAGAAGAAAGGAGCAAGCCCCCTGGCCTAAACCTTGATCCATCCCAGAGTAGCCGCCGGCTGGACGGTGGCGAACGGGGGGCAAACTCCTCAAAACGAAGTTCTACTTTGTCTTTGGAAGAATTGGAAGAATCAGACTCTAAGTTTAAAGTAGGAGTAGAGTCTTTAGAGGCTCGCTTGGAAGGAATAAAGAGAAAAAAGCAACTGCAAGCGTTCGGGGCTTCTCCTTTTGAGACCGCGAAAGCAGAGCTGGTTACGTCCATTGGGGAAAATTTGATTTAGTGTGGGACTGCTTTTGTCTCTGGATGTCAAATGCCCTTGACGGCAAACAGGAGGCTCTCGAAAAGATGATAGAGACCATCTTGAAATGCCAAGGGAAGCCCTTGAGACTCCCTAGCATCTCTACTCGACCTAAAATGCGATCTCGAGGACCCCGAAAACTCGAGATCGCTCTCCGTCCATATTTAGGACGGTTAGGGCGATTTTTAAGAAATAAAAACCTTACATCGATTTATCCACACTTCCATGACTTCTAGAGGAAAGCTAACTGCTTTGGTGGGAGCTGTATGAGCGATAACGCCCACATACGGCTCCGTGAGAAGGTGGACGGAAATGGCCTTGTTGTACCTCACTCCCGTCTTCAATAGGGTCTGCTCTTTTTTTAGGAGAGTATGCCAATATGATCTTAATGAGGTGCGGGGCTTTGCATCTGACATTCGTTGGGCTTTCCTCTGCGGGAGCCCGCGACCCGGCCTTCTTTGTGCAATAAACCCCTCCGGCCGAAGACTAGTGATAGGTGGTCCCGCGGAGCTTTCGGAGAAGGGTAGCCTAGTGTGTAAGCACAACAATGAACCGCGGCGAACCCTCAGACGACCCTTCTAAGATAAGGGGGAGATCCTCAGTAGTGGTGACCCTTTGACTCTTCCACTGACTTATATATGTACCGAATGCTCATACAGGAAAGTGAACTCCTGGATATGGAACCAGGGGGGTTGCTCCGAGAGAAAAATCCTTTCTTTCTCGTCCACTCTAGGGGGTGCGTACACACCTGCGTGGATTACAGGTGACGGTTACAAGAATGGCGGGGAAGTGAAGAGTACCCGACGACATTCAGGGATGAATGTAGACCCATCGGGCGGGGATAATCATTCCGGTCTGGGAGAGGTGGCGACACCACCGATGCTGAGGGAAGCCAGCCAATTGAGTCAACTGAAGCGACCGCAGGAGGCGCACCCTAAGCCCAGCTTCGGAGCTGCTATTGCGAAATACGGCTTCCTTAATATCCAAATTTCAACAAGGGGGCTGGGCTGCTCGCCTTCATAGAAAGGCGACCGGGCCTAGATTAGATGTTCGCCTTTTTATAGAATAGAAAGAGAAGGTAAAGTGGGGGGGGGTTGGAGATTCTTGAAAGAATGCATGGCTTCCTCCTATTCCGCTTCAGCGAAGCCCTTAAAATCCTGCTGCTATGGCAACAAGGGTTATCCATTTCATAGGCGAGGTGGGGAGAAGCAAGCGAACCTCGATCGACCGGACACGTCAAAAATTATCGGCGCCAGAGAAAGACGAGATTCAGTAAGTAATTCAGTGGGTGCTTTCTTTTATAAGAAGAGCGTCGACTTGGAAGAAGAAAATGAAATCTGAACAACCGCTTTGGTTGTAATAGATCGACTTGAATCGTCTTCTTGCTCCGATATTCAAGTTCCATTTCAAGGGAGGACGACGTACCATGATACTTTCTGTTTTGTCGAGCCCTGCTTTTGTCTCTGGTTTGATGGTTATGCGTGCTAAAAATCCGGTACATTCCGCTTTTGTTTCCCATCCTAGTCTTTTGCGACACTTCTGGTTTACTTATTTTGTTAGGTCTCGACTTCTCCGCTATGATCTCCCCAGTAGTTCATATAGGAGCTATTGCCATTTCATTCCTATTCGTGGTTATGATGTTCAATATTCAAATAGCGGAGATTCACGAAGAAGTATTGCGCTATTTACCAGTGAGTGGTATTATTGGACTGATTTTTTGGTGGGAAATGTTCTTCATTTTAGATAATGAAACCATTCCATTACTACCAACCCATAGAACTACGACCTCTCTGAGATATATGGTTTATGTCGGAAAGGTACGAAGTTGGACTAATTTGGAAACATTGGGCAATTTGCTTTATACCTACTATTCCGTCTGGTTTTTGGTTTCTAGTCTGATTTTATTAGTAGCTATGATTGGGGCTATAGTACTTACTATGCATAGGACTACAAAGGTGAAAAGACAGGATGTATTCCGACGAAATGCCTTGGATTCTAGGAGGAATATAATGAACAGGACTATTTCTCCTTTTGGCCATAGCCATAGAAGAAGGTTCTCCTCCAAAGCGGAGGGAGGAATCTCAGGATTCCTATGACCCTGCTTATATCTCTTTTTAAGAGCTCGTTTAGGGTTTTTCCGGGTTTGGTATCAAATCTGGATAAACTCCTTTCGGTTCTTAAACACGAGGAAATTCTATTTACGGCTTTCGCTTCCCGCGGGATGCGAACATGTTTAAATTGCCCCTAAAGAAGATCAAAGATATGATTAAAGAAGCAATGGCTAAAGAGGAGGAAAACAGAGAAAAGCCTCCGGTGGAAGGTTGTGAAGACCGTCATATGACGGAGGAGGAAAACAGAGAAAAGCCTCCGGTGGAAGGTTGTGAAGACCGTCGTATGACGGAGGAGGAAAACAGAGAAAAGCCTCCGGTGGAAGGTTGTGAAGACCGTCATATGACGGAGGAGGAAAGGAAAAAATTGCTTGAAGCATTTTCTTTCCTATGGGAGTAAAAACAATGAATTGGAACTATTGACTGGTGTAGGTATCCATCTTAGCAAATAGAGATACCGAGGCCCACCAACCTACTACTTGCTGGTTTGGTGGGGAAAGAGGAGTGGGTATGAGGGCTTCTTTCACTTTTTTAGGCTAGTTTACATCATTCCACATGATGATTTGCTAATTGTTTTATGATCCTTGGCTAGCTATATAGACCCTAGGGACTTGCATGTGCTATTACTACTGTATAAAGGAAAGGTGGCTCATGTTACCACTCTCCCCTATTCCTACAGGAAGGAAGAGTCCATCAAATGCAAGTCGCTACCAGTTTCCTATTTTGGATGAATACCATCGCACCATTTGACCTCGAAGTAACGAGTACTCAAGGAATCCTCTAGAATTCCAGTCATGATGATCAGTACCGGAGTACATCACCCTCATCAGAAGAAAAGAGAGAGAAGTGGAGTAAAATGGATTCAAATGACGCATTGCAAGTGAACAAAAGAAACCCGGTGGAAATAGAAAGAGAATGAACAAGTGTATCAATTCATGAGTTAAGGAATACTATTGGGAAGATTGGGTGACTAATATCTTGAGAAAACGATCTCTTGCTTCCCTTGAAACATCTTTGAGAGGACCATTTCGATTAGTGAGAAGCTCAGCTCATGGGTCATGACGACAGATCATATCATGTACCAGTGCACTGTTCTTTAGAGATCTATGTTTAGTGAACAAGAATGTAGTGAGGGGTGCTACTTTAGTGTTATTCCTAGACTGATGAAGTGAAGACTTTAGGCCTCGCTAATAGTGGACCAACTGAGAATGTTTGTTTCTCTTTTCTGTAGATATCTCAATATTCCTTGAAAGCCTTATGAATGGTGGCGAGGATGTGGAAGAGCTAGTCATGTAGTCCTTCAAGCTTGATTCCTTTTATCGGTTAGCAAGGACTTTGAAGCTTGAGTACTTTCATTCAGCTTTCGTTCCTGTGGAATGAAGTTGGTTCAGAGGTCTCAAGTAGATCTTCTCAGACAGCGAGTAATATCTCTACTACACTTTCCTTCCACTTTATGTTGAGCAAGTTCACCTGTTAGCTTTCCCGCCAAAGGATAGCAAGCCAGTAATGTGAATCATCATAGTTTCTATTTTCAGACAAGTACATCGTCCACCTTTATCATATTAGCAAATAGCTGATCTTAAGAGATCTCAAATAAGGGACATACTTTTGCGTATTTCCGAATGGAGCAGAATAGTCATTCAACTGATTCTTTGAAAGTATTAAGCAGGCGATGTGTTTATCTGTCTTTCCTCATTGCATTCCTATACTTTCCTGCTTAGTATCAAAACCATGTGATGGTACACTATTTTTGCTATAACTTGATTTCTCTAACAACTCAATATGACTTTCTTTTTCATGTTGAGAAACATGTTCGGATGCAACTTTCATTGAAAAATAAGCATAAAGAATTAACTGGCCAGTGGAATTTTATGAAATGAGGGCTCTCGGGAAAGCAAGACTTAAGGAAGGTAGGCAATTTCATACCAATAAGAGCATTTAAGAACAGCTCATAAGCAATTCCAAGTGGCAGAGATGACTCGAGGGACCTCGTCAGATAAGCATATCCTATGGTAAATGTGGTACCTGGTCCAGTCAACTTGGAAGTAGAAAATGACCACTAGTGGGTGTCAATTAAAAAGTCACTCTGTGGCTAACGCTTCTACTGCTATCGGCAGGGCTTAGTCTCTCGTGGTTCATTTCCACCAGAGAGCATCTGTTTGAATAATTACCTCTGACATAATCGGAGGCTCTGCCACCGAAATAACGCCTTCGGCCCACGTGATTATGGTTGTCATCGCCTCGTGCACAGAACCCTTCTTGGCCTACCTAACTAGGCAAGAACTCCCTGAGGACCCAAACGAGGCACGTTGCATTGTGCGGCGGTCTAAAGCCTACAAGGTCCACGAAGGAGAGCTTTATAAGAAGAGCGCCACCGGAGTACTTCAAAGGTGCATCTCCGAAGAGGAAGGACGGCAACTTTTGGCAGAAATTCATGCTGGACTTGGCGGCCACCATGCCGCAGCTCGGCCCTTGTAAGGCAAGGCCTTCCATACAGTTTTTCTTGGCCGACGGCGGCGAAGCACAGGACCTCGTTCAACGAAGCGTCAGTTGCCAGCTTTTTGCAAACCAAAGCCATATGCCACCTACCGCTCTCAAAACAATCCCCATTACTTGGCCCTTTGCGGTATGGGGGCTTGATATGGTCGGACCCCTTAAAGGGGGAAGCCATAAGAAAAAATACTTATTGGTCATGGTGGATAAATTCACCAAATGGATAGAAGCCAAACCAGTTAAAACGGCCGAGTCCGGACCAGTGATAGACTTCATATCCGGGGTTGTACACCGTTACGGCGTCCCCCACAGCATCATCACCGATAATGGCTCGAACTTTACAGCCGACGAGGTAAAAATTTGGTGCAGCAACATGGGCATTAAGCTCGATTATGCTTCTGTCTATCACCCGCGAACTAACGGTCAAGTCGAGCGAGAAAATGGTCTTATCATGAGCGGCATTAAACCCAGATTAGTGCGATCCTTGAAGGAATCAGATACGCACTGGGTAGAGGAGCTCGACTCCGTACTATGGGGGTTGCGGACCACGCCGAATCGCACTACCGGATACACACCGTTCTTTATGGTGTACGGTGCAGAGGCGGTACTGCCCTGTGACATAATTCATGACTCCCCTCGAGTGCGCATGTACGAAGAGAAAGAAGCCGATCTTGATCAGTAGGACAGCTTGGACGCTCTGGAGGAGGAGCGTGATGTGGCAAAAGCCCGTTCAGCATTCTATCAGCAACAGGCTCAACGGTATCAAAGCAGAGAAGTACGGGCCGAAACTTATAACGTTGGCGAACTCGTTCTACGCCTACCGGAGAAGAAAAATAACAAGCTCAAGCCCAAATCGGAAGGTCCCTTCGTTATTGACAAGGTTCTGACCGGTGGAGCGTACCGTCTGCGGGATGCATCAGACAATTGACTCGAGCCAAACCCATGGAACGCAGCCAGACTCCGAAGGTTCTACGCCTAGTGTCGGACTATGTGTTCGTCTCCTTACCTCTGCCAATTTTTTATATCTGTTATATGTCTTTTCTTTCTTTCTTTCTTCCCTTTTTCCTCAAGGCCTTAAAAGGCTAAAATGTGTCTTGACTACACAATCTTGACGCGCTAAGCATGCTCATTATACCTGGGGGCTTCTTATACAGAAGCTTAATATAGCTATGTTTCGGGCTCTATGCCCTCCGCACATGTGTTACTTTTCCACATGTACCTTTTATTCGCCACTATATGCATTGATATGACTTAAGTTTTGGCCAAGCTGGGTTGCCTGGCTCTTGTGTTTATGCCCTACGTTCCCGTTAATTCGGCTAGGGCATAAGGGGAGCACCTCTGCGATTGTTATTCTTTGCCGGTCAGCCGGATGTGTACCTCAGACTGGGTGAAGCCGAAAGCTAGCGCTCTTAAGGGAATATTCGGTCGGTGAACAAAAGATGACTTTTATTTATTATAATACATGCCCCCAGATGTTTATATCATGCATCTCTTTTCACAATTCGGACATGCACAATAATGCATGCGTACCCAGGGAAAGGAACCCTTAACGGAGCTATTCTCCCTGGAAGATGTTTCTTACTATCCATGTAATATAACATAGCTAGTTGGGTACTTGTCTTTTCAAGCACTTATGACCCCTACGCCTGGTTTCCACGCGTACCCCGGTTCTTACATAACTGAGTGGGTATTCGGATACACTCCGGACTGTCGGGTCCAGAGTCGAAGCGAAAAGGTCCGCCATGACAAATGATTTACAATCCGGCTAGGGACAATACATGTCACTTGAAGTACACAGTCACTATGTCACTTGAAGTACACAGTCACTTAGACTGACTAAATTCTTCTTCTATACCATCCAACAGGTTGTCTAGCCTACAATCCTGTTGGGAATACTTTGCGTCTAATTTAACTTGGTCATACACCAAACTGACGGGGATCTCTTTCCCATCAGGCCCCACAGGTCCGACCTCGGCCATGTGGTTCGGGTCAGCCTTGGTATATCACGTCTTCACCATGGCCTAGGCCTCCCTTGCACCTTGTCGGCAGGATGATATCTTCCATAACCAGAAGCGCCGCTGCGCTCCCCTGAGCATCTCTACGAGCTCCCCCATGCCTCCTGGCAGGGAGGCGGATGGCCACAAGGCTAGGGCAATGCCCTGCATCACCTGCCGCACTTGTTCTTGCAGTTGTAGGAGCTCTGGCAGAAGATCACCCGCAGACCCGGGCATCTCCTCCGCGGGACGACCCGTTAGGATACCTACAGATATAACTCTGTTAACCGGTTTCTTCGCCGAACTCTTTAAAAGTTCATTCAAGCACTTACTGAAAATGCCGCGTCGAAGCCTCTTATTCTCCTTTATGGAGTCAGTAAGTTGGGCCCGAACATCTTTCAGTTCAACACTCAGCCGGATATTGGCATCTTGGAGATTATTTTTTCTCCCGCCTAACCTGCTTAAGCACACGCTCGCCAGCCTTTAACTGTCATTGATCATGTTGCTCATCCCCTTGCACTACCTCCAGATTAACCCCGGGATCATCTGCACAATCTATTGTTAGATTTGCATGCATGCCGCATACTAGCCGGTACATGTCATTCTTTTTGATAGAGACAAGTGTTACCAGAGGGGGCCTTCTCGGACTCCTTCATTGCGGCAACTGCGGCCCGTAGTTGGGCTTTGCACTCTTCCGGCTCTCGAGACAACTGGGTATTCTTCTCCGTAAGAACCTACACAAATAATGATCCTTAAATCAGTTGTGTCAACTATTTCAAGTCTCAGGGGCTACTGATATACATAATTATCAGCTTTTCTTACCCGTATATCCTTTACATACTAGTCCGTGGCTCTGGCAAGACCATGTTGAGCAGCTCGGATGTACGCGTCTCCTGAGTTGAAGGCATCGAACACCTCTTGAGAGAAACAAGCATCACGGAGTATGGCCCGGCGACGCTTGTGATTCATGGCACTCTCCACTTCGGAATTCGTAGCGGACATCCTATCCGCATCCTCTGTAGGAGGAACATCCGGTTTGGGCCCATGTTAGCGTCCGCCTCTAAGTCCGGCTCTGGAGCCCGGCTGGTGGAGGCATGGCCGGCAGGCTCTTCGGATATAGTCCGGCGAGCGTTCTGCTAAAGAAACATGGATGTTATTATATTATGAAAGACAACAACCATGGAGCGGGGTTCTTTTTCATACCTCTACGACGGCGTCTCAGTCCTGACCGCCTTCCTTTTAAGCCTACCCGGCTTCGGTGCCCCTTGTTGGTGAGTCACTGCGCGTTCGACATGGCGTCCCGAGGGCCTTCCCTGTAAGACACCATATGTGTGCGGTAGGTGAAGTGCAGAAAAAGGGATCCTTCTCGGAAGTTGGGACTCCGGTTTTACTTACATGCCATGCAGGGAGTAGTCCAGGATAATCGGCTATGATGGCCACCATGGCATCGTCGTAGCTTAATTGATAGAACGTCTCGTCAATAAGCTCCACAAATGTGTCCGGATCTTCTTCGAGTCCGGGGTCGAGGGCCCGGTCAGGGTCCTCTGGCTGTGGAGATGGGCTGTGGACCTCCCTCACAGCTTTTCGCAGTTCCTGCTATGAAATAGCAAGGTAAATATTTACGATAAAGAATGCGGGAAGGTCTGGAGTAAAAAGTAGCAGCTCACCCAGTTCGGGGCGTTGTACATGGAGAATCCATCCCGTGGCTTAATGCGGATGAACTCCTCTTCCTCTCCTTTATATAAATCGGCCAGTATTTTCGCTAGAGCAGCGACTGAATCCAGACCTTTACGACCGCAGCGGGTGGCATCGTCTTCTCCATTGAAGTGCCACGTGGGTTGTCCCCGATATTGAAGTGGCTGCACCCCCCTCATTATACATATTGACATAACCTCGATTATTGTCAATCCTGATTTGGCCAGCATTTGTATCCGGCCCATCAGGTACAGGACCTCCCTGTTATCTTACTCCTGGGGGCTCTGAGGGCGCCTGTTGCGGTGTTTCTTCATAGGTGCGTTATCAAACTCAGGAAGGCCCCTCCGAATAGGGTCTGGAAGGGGGACGTCCTCCATATAAAACCACTCCGAAGGCCAGTCTTCGGATGTCTTCTTCGGAGTACCGGACAGATATCCGGTCCCGGCGATGCGCCATATTTTCGCTCCGCCTACTTGATATATTGACCCCTCCTATGCACGGGGCACGAGGCAGAATAGCCTCTTCCATAGCTCGAAATGAGCTTCGCAACCCAAAAAATAGCTCACAAAGGGCGGCATAGCCTGCGATGTGTAATATGGTGGCAGGAGTAAAATTGTGCAGCTGGAGGCCGTAGAACTCCAGGAGCCCGCGGAGGAACGGATGGATTGGAAATCCAAGTCCCCTTAGTAAGTACGGGACAAGGCATACCCGCTCCCCCATAGATGGGTTGAGAAAGCTCTCCGCTTGCTCCCCGCATTTGTAACTGGCTAGTCCAGCTCGGACGGGGACCATATATGCAGGAGAGAGAAACCCCTGGGTCTGTAACTCTACTAACTGTCTGTGGGAGACGGAACACTTCTTCCAGTTGCCTGGCTTAGGGCTACTGGAGCGAGAGGAGGAGCTACGATGACCGGCCATGATAGGATGGATTTTTCCTGGCGCACTCTGATGGATACTCGCTATGGAGGATGGTGTGATCTGGATCTGAGGATCCCCGGCTCTTTAAATAGACGATTTACTCACATGGCTAGGGTGGAAAATGTAAAAATGCCCTGGCTTCTCGCATTCGCTCGACACGTGGAAGATAGCCATTATTAGGCGGGGAAGCCAAGGAGTACAACATTTATGGGAAGTCGGACACTACTCGACAGGTACTCGGAATTTGGAGAAGAACCCGCCTTGCAATGCCGAAGACAATCTACACGTCAGACTCATCGTCATTGAAGCCTGGTTCGGGGGCTACTGAGGGAGTCCTGGATTAGGGGGTCCTCGGACAGCCGGACTATATCCTTTGGCCGAACTGTTGGACTATGAAGATACAAGATTGAAGACTTCATCCCGTGTCCGGGTGGGACTCTCCTTTGCGTGGAAGGCAAGCTTGGCAATTCGGATATGTACATCTTCTCCCTTGTAACCGACTCTGTGTAACCCTAGCCCCTTCTGGTGTCTATATAAACCGGAAGGTTTAGTCTGTAGGACCACAACAATCATAATCATAGGCTAGCTTCTAGGGTTTAGCCTCTACGATCTCGTGGTAGATCAACTCTTGTAATACTCATATCATCAAGATCAATCAAGCAGGAACTAGGGTATTACCTCCATCGAGAGGGCCGAACCTGGGTAAACATTGTGTCCCCCGCCTCCTGTTACCATCCGCCTTGTACGCACAGTTCGGGACCCCCTACCCGAGATCCGCCGGTTTTGACACCGACAAGGGGGGCACCGAACACGGCAGGAAACAATCAACTTGTGTGTCCTAGGGTGCCCACGGCCCCCGTATATAAAGGAGCAAGGGGGAGGCCGACCGGCCCTTGGGGCGTGCCAGGAGAGGAGGAGTCCTCCTCCTAGTAGGCGTAGGACTCCCCTTTCCTACTCCTACTAGGAGGGGGAAAGGAAAGAGGAGAGGGAGAAGGAAAGGGGGGCGCCGCGCCCCCTTCCCGAGTCCAATTCGGACCAGAGGGGGAGGGGCGTGCGGCCTGCCCTGGCCGGCCCTCTCTCTCTCCACTAAGGCCCATGTGGCCCATTTGTTCTACCGGGGGGTTCCGGTAACCCTCCAGCACTCCGTTTTTCTCTGAAATCACCCGGAACACTTCCTGTGTCCGAATATAGCCGTCCAATATATCAATCTTTATGTCTCAACTATTTCTAGACTCCTTGTCATGTCCGTGATCACATACGGGACTCCAAACTATCTTCGGTACATCAAGACACATAAAACTCATAATACCGATCGTCAACGAACATTAAGCGTGCGGACCCTACGGGATCGAGAACTATGTAGACATGACTGAGACACATCTCCGGTCAATAACCAATAGCGGAACCTGGATGGTCATATTGGCTCCCACATATTCTACGAAGATCTTTATCGGTAAAACCGCATAACAACATACGTTGTTCCCTTTGTCATCGGTATGTTACTTGCCCGAGATTCGATCGTCGGTATCTTAATACCTAGTTCAATCTCGTTACCGGCAAGTCTCTTTACTCGTTCCGTAATGCATCATCCCATGACTAACTTATTAGTCACATTGCTTGCAAGGCTGATAATGATGTGCATTACCGAGAGGGCCCAGAGATACCTCTCCGACAATCAGAGTGACAAATCCTAATCTTGATCTATGCCAACTCAACAAGTACCATCGGAGACACCTGTAGAGCACCTTTATAATCACCCGATTCGTTGTGATGTTTGGTAGCACACAAAGTGTTCCTCCGGTATTCGGGAGTTGCATAATCTCATAGCCATAGGAACATGTATAAGTCATGAAGAAAGCAATAGCAATATACTAAACGATAGATTGCTAAGCTAACGGAATGGGTCAAGTCAATCACATCATTCTCTAATGATGTGATCCCGTTAATCAAATGACAACTCATGTCTATGGCTAGGAAACTTAACCATCTTTGATTCAACGAGCTAGTCAAGTAGAGGCATACTAGTGACACTGCTGTTTGTCTATGTATTCACACATGTACTAAGTTTCCGGTTAATACAATTCTAGCATGAATAATAAACATTTATCATGATATAAGGAAATATAAATAACAACTTTATTATTTCCTCTAGGGCATATTTCCTTCAGTCTCCCACTTGCACTAGAGTCAATAATCTAGATTACACAGTAATGATTCTAACACCCATGGAGTCTTGGTGCTGATCATGTTTTGCACGTGAGAGAGGCTTAGCCAACGGGTCTGCAACATTCAGATCGTATGTATCTTGCAAATCTCTATGTCTCCCTCCTTGACTTGATCGCGGATGGAATTGAAGCGTCTCTTGATGTGCTTGGTTCTCTTGTGAAATCTGGATTCCTTTGCCAAGGCAATTGCACTAGTATTGTCACAAAAGATTTTCATTAGACCCGATGCACTAGGTACGGCACCTAGATCGGATATTAACTCCTTCATCCAGACTCCTTCATTTGCTACTTCCGAAGCAGCTATGTACTCCGCTTCACACGTAGATCACGCCACGACGCTTTGCTTAGAACTGCACCAACTGACAGCTCCACCGTTCAATATAAACAGTATCCGGTTTGTGACTTAGAGTCATCCGGATCAGTGTCAAAGCTTGCATCGACGTAACCATTTACGACGAGCTCTTTGTCACCTCCATAAACGATAAACATATCCTTAGTCCTTTTCAGGTATTTCAGGATGTTCTTGACCGTTGTCTAGTGACCCACTCCTGGATTACTTTGGTACCTCCCTACTAAACTTATAGAAAGGCACACATCAGGTCTGGTACACAGCATTGCATACATGATAGAGCCTATGGCTGAAGCATAGGGAACACCTTTCATTTTCTGAAATGGTCGGGCATTGAGTCTGACTCAACTTCACACCTTGTAACATAGGCAAGAACCCTTTCTTTGCTTGATCCATTTTGAACTTTTTCAAAACTTTATCAAGGTATGTGCTTTGTGAAAGTCCAATTAAGCGTCTTGATCTATCTCTATAGATCTTGATGCCCAATATATAAGCAGCTTCACCGAGGTCTTTCATTGAAAAACTGTTGTTCAAGTATCCTTTTATGCTATCCAGAAATTCTATATCATTTCCAATCAACAATATGTCATCCACATATAATATTAGAAATGCTACAGAGCTCCCACTCACTTTCTTGTAAATACAGGCTTCTCCAAAAGTTTGTATAAAACCATATGCTTTGATCACACTATCAAAACGTTTATTCCCACTTCGAGATGCTTGCACCAGTCCATAAATGGATCGCTCAAGCTTGCACACTTTGTTAGCATCCTTTGGATCGATAAAACCTTCAGTTTGCATCATATACAAGTCTTCTTCCAGAAATCCATTCAGGAATGCAGTCTTTACATCCATTTGCCAAATTTCATAATCATAAAATGCAACAATTGCTAACATGATTCGGACGGACTTAAGCATCGCTATGGGTGAGAAGGTCTCATCGTAGTCAACTCCTTGAACTTATCGAAAACCTTTCGCAACAAGTCGAGCTTTGTAGACAGTAACATTACCATCAGCGTCAGTCTTCTTCTTGAAGATCCATTTATTCTCGATGGCTTGCCGATCATCGGGCAAGTCAACCAAAGTCCACAGTTTGTTATCATACATGGATTCCATCTCAGATTTCATGGCCTCAAGCCATTTCGCGGACTCTGGGCTCGTCGTCGCTTCCTCATAGTTCGTAGGTTCGTCATGGTCAAGTAACATGACCTCCAGAACAGGATTACCGTACCACTCTGGTGCGGATCTTACTCTGGTTGACCTACGAGGTTCGGCAGTAACTTGATTTGAAGTTACATGATCATCATCATTAGCTTCCTCACTAATTGGTGTAGGAGTCATAGAAACGGATTTCTGTGATGAACTACTTTCCAATAAGGGAGCAGTTACAGTTACCTCATCAAGTTCTACTTTCCTCCCAATCACTTCTTTCGAGAGAAACTCCTTCTCTAGAAAGGATCCATTCTTAGCAACGAATGTCTTGCCTTCGGATCTGTGATAGAAGGTGCACCCAACAGTCTCCTTTGGGTATCCTATGAAGACACATTTCTCCGATTTGGGTTCGAGCTTATCAGGTTGAAGCTTTTTCACATAAGCATCGCAGCCCCAAACTTTAAGAAATGACAACTTTGGTTTCTTGCCAAACCACAGTTCATAAGATGTCGTCTCAACGGATTTAGATGGTGCCCTATTTACCGTGAATGCAGCCGTATTTAAAGCATAACCCCAAAACGGTAGCGGTAAATCAGTAAGAGACATCATAGATCGCACCATATCTAGTAAAGTACGATTACGACGTTCGGACACACCATTACACTGTGGTGTTCCGGGTGGCGTGAGTTCTTGAAACTATTCCGCATTGTTTCAAATGAAGACCAAACTCGTAACTCAAATATTCTCCTCCACAATCAGATCGTAGAAACTTTATTTTCTTGTTACGATGATTTTCCACTTCACTATGAAATTCTTTGAACTTTTCAAATGTTTCTGACTTATGTTTCATCAAGTAGATATACCCATATCTGCTCAAATCATCTGCGAAGGTGATAAAATAACGATACCCGCCGTGAGCCTCAACATTCATTAGATCACATACATCAGTATGTATGATTTCCAATAAATCTGTTGTTCGCTCCATTGTTCCAGAGAATGGAGTTTTAGTCATCCTGCCCATGAGGCATGGTTCGCAAGTACCAAGTGATTCATAATCAAGTGATTCCAAAAGTCCATCAGAATGGAGTTTCTTCATGCACTTTACACCAATATGACCCAAACGGCGATTACCACAAATAAGTTGCACTATCATTATCAACTCTGCATCTTTTGGCTTCAATATTATGAATATGTGTATCACTACTATCGAGATTCAACGAAAATAGACCACTCTTCAAGGGTACATGACCATAAAAGATATTACTCATATAAATAGAATAACCATTATTCTCTAATTTAATGAATGACCGTCTCGCATCAAAAAAGATCCAGATATAATGATGATGCTTAACGCAGGCACCAAATAACAATTATTCATGTCTAAAACTAATCTCGAAGGTAGATGTGGAGGTAGCGTGTCGACTGCGATCACATCGACTTTGGAACCATTTCCCACGTGCATCGTCACCTCGTCCTTAGCCAATCTTCGCTTAATCCGTAGTCCCTATTTTGAGTTGCAAATATTAGCAACAGAACCAGTATCAAATACCCAGCTACTAGTGCGAGCATTAGTAAGGTACACATCAATAACATGTATATCACATATACCTTTGTTCACCTTGCCATCCTTCTTATCCGCCAAATACTTGGGGCAGTTCCGCTTCTAGTGACCAGTCCCTTTGAAGTAGAAGCACTCAGTCTCAGGCTTAGGTCCAGACTTGGGCTTCTTCACTTGAGCAGCAACTTGCTTGTCGTTCTTCTTGAAGTTCCCCTTCTTCCCTTTACCCTTTTCTTGAAACTAGTGGTCTTGTTGACCATCAACACTTGATGCTCCTTCTTGATTTCTACCTCCGCAGCCTTTAGCATTGCGAAGAGCTCGGGAATTGTCTTATCCATCCCTTGCATATTATAGTTCATCACGAAGCTCTTGTAGCTTGGTAGCGATGATTGAAGAATTACATCAATGACACTATCATCAGGAAGATTAACTCCCAGTTGAATCAAGTGATTATTATACCCAGACATTTTGAGTATATGCTCACTGATAGAACTATTCTCCTCCATCTTGCAGTTGTAGAACTTATTGGAGACTTCATATCTCTCAATCCGGGCATTTGCTTGAAATATTAACTTCAACTCCTAGAACATCTCATATGCTCCATGACGTTCAAAACGTCGTCGAAGTCCCAGTTCTAAGCCGTAAAGCATGGCACACTAAACTATCAAGTAGTCATCAGCTTTGCTCTGCCAGACGTTCATAACATCTGGTGTTGCTCCTGCAGCGGGTTTGGCACCTAGCGGTGCTTCCAGGACGTAATTCTTTTGTGCAGCAATGAGGATAATCCTCAAGTTACGGACCTAGTCCGTGTAGTTGCTACCATCATCTTTCAACTTAGCTTTCTCTAGGAACGCATTAAAATTCAATGGAACAACAGCATGGGCCATCTATCTACAACAACATAGACATGCAAAATACTATCAGGTACTAAGTTTATGATAAATTAAAGTTCACATATTACTAAAGAACTCCCACTTAGATAGGCATCCCTCTAATCATCTAAGTGATCACGTGATCCATATCAACTAAACCATGTCCGATCATCACGTGAGATGGAGTAGTTTTCAATGGTGAACATCACTATGCCGATCATATCTACTATATGATTCACGCACGACATTTCGGTCTCAGTGTTCCCAGGCCATATCTGCATATGCTAGGCTCGTCAAGTTTAACCCAAGTATTTTGCGTGTGCAAAACGGGCTTGCACCCGTTGTATGTGAACGTAGAGCTTATCACACCCGATCATCATGTGGTGTCTCGGCACGACGAACTTTCGCAACGGTGCATACTCAGGGAGAACATTTTTACCTTGAAATTTAGTGAGAGATCATCTTATAATGCTACCATCGAACTAAGCAAAATAAGATGCATAAAGGATAAATTGTCGGCGTCCTAGGAACGGGGGTCCCCAGACTTGCCACCCAAGTCCAAGCCAGAGATGCCACCGCGCTACGATAGCGCGGCGGACCCGTCGGCTTTCCTGCGGGCGTATGAAGAGGCCGTCTTGAAGGCTGGGGGCGACGACAAGGTCATGGCCAACTGGATTCCCATGGCTCTCACTGGTGCACCGCGCGCCTGGCTGCTCAACCTCCCAGGATCTACGGTGGCATCTTGGGAGGAGCTGCGCAGCCTCTTCGCTGTGCGCTTCGCGGCACCGGCGCCCCTCGCTGTCGCGGCCCTCCTCGGCGGCTCGCAAGCGCCGCCCTCGGACCGTCACACCAAGCCATTCTTCCGCCAGATCGGCGCCACCTCCACGCGGCAGGGGGCTCCCCCGGGTTGGGCGGCGCCCAAGGCCGACCTGACCTTCGACGTAGGGGATCACCCTGTCACCACCGTCGGCTTTGGCGTGCTCCCAATGCTTTGCACGCCCACCATCTGCAGCGTAGCCGTCACCAAGACCCTCATCAACGGCGGCGCCGGCCTCAACGTGCTCTCTGTGGAGGCTTTTAGCCTCCTTCACGTACCGCTCGAGCGACTCGGCCACAGCAAGCTCTTCTCCGGGGTCGGCGGCGGCTCCTCTAGCTCCCTGGGGCAGATCCGTCTTCCCGTGACCTTCGGCACCCGCGACAACTATCGCACGGAGCTGATCGACTTCGACATCGCTTGCATTGGCCTTCCGTACAACGCCATCCTCGGGTACCCGGCTCTGGCTCAGTTCATGGCGGCAACCCATCCGGCCTACAACCTCATGAAGATGCCCGGGAGCAAGGACGTCCTCACCGTAGTCGAAGATACCAAGGAAGCTCTAGTAGCGCTCAAGCTTGCCCTCAAGACCGCCGCGGCGGCGTGTCCCGCCGACGAGGTCGTCTCCGGGGTTAAGGAGGCCACACCAGCTAAGAAGAAGCAGTTGTTCACTCAAGATCGGGCGGAAACCAAGCAGGTGCCGGTCGAGGAAGATGGGTCCTCCGGAGCCACCTTCACCATAGGTGCCAACCTCGACCGAGATCAAGAGGAGGCATTGGTGAAGTTCTTGTGAGCTAACAAGGAAGTATTCGCCTGGGAGCCCAAGCAGTTGGTAGGGATCCCAAGAGGGGTGATCGAGCATCACTTGAGGGTGTGCCCCAATGTGCGCCCTGTGAAGCAGAAGGCGTGGCGATAGTCTGCGGAGAAGCAGTCCTTCATCGTCCAGGAAACCCGCAAACTGGAGGCAGCAGGTGTCATTCACGAGGTTCGGTACCCCGAGTGGGTGGCGAACCCCGTCGTCGTGCCGAAGAAAGGCGGGATGGAGCGCATGTGTGTTTACCTCACCAACCTTAACAAGGCATGTCCCCAAGATCCGTTCCCACTTCCACGCATCGACCAGATCGTTGACTCCACCGCCGAGTGCGACCTGCTATGCTTCCTGGACGCATTCTTAGGCTATCATCAGATCAAGATGGCGGTAGAGGACGTGGATAAGACGGCCTTCCTAACCCTGTGTGGGGTGTACTACTACACTTGCATGCCGTTCGGTCTGCGCAACGCAGGCGCGACCTTCCAACGGCTGATGCACATCGCCCTGGGTCAGCAGCTCGGGAGGAACGCTGAAGCCTACGTCGACGACATTATGGTGAAGTCTCGGGAGGCAAGAACTTTTATCAGGACCTGGAGGAGACCTTCGCGAGCCTGCGCCAGGTGGACTTGCAGCTCAACCCGGAGAAGTGCGTGTTTGGCGTCCCCTCCGGCAAGTTGTTGGGCTTACTCGTGTCCCACAGGGGGATCGAAGCCAACCCGGAGAAGGTCAAGGCGATCGAAGACATGAGTCCACCACAAACCCTCAAGGAGATGCAAAAGCTTCCGGCTGCGTGACTTTGCTGGGGCGCTTCATCTCCAAGCTGAGAGAGCGCGCCCTACCATTCTTCAAGATGAAGAAGAAGAAGGGCCCATTTGAGTGGACCCCGGAGGCCGACCATGCGTTTCAAGACCTTAAGAGATACCTGACCAGCCCCCTGGTGATGGTGGCGCCCCTCCCTCTTGAGCCCCTGGTGCTTTACCTTGCCGCCACTCCTTACTCCGCCAGTGCAGCCCTGGTGGCAGTCCGGGAAGAGCGACAGGCCAAGGATGTGTAGCACCGAGCCACGCCCCCAGCTGGGGCGACACAAGACCCAGAGGGCACCGCAAGGGCTGCAGCAGCGCCAACAGATGACCAGGCTCAGCAAGACGGCGCCCTTGGGCCTGCGGAGTCCCCAATGAGCGACCAGGCTCTGGGGCTCCATCGCCTCAGGAGGCGCCTCAGCCTCTGGCAGACGTAGGCCCCATCAACGCGCCCGCCCTCATCGAGCACCAAGTGTATTTCGTCAGCATGGTATTACGAGATGCAAGGGCATGGTACCCCATGCCTCAAAAGCCCTTGCTCGCGCTCTTGGTGGCCACGCGTAAGCTACAGCACTACTTCCAAGGTCACCTATCAAGGTCGTCTCGGCCTACCCACAGGAGAGGGTACTCAGGAGCCCCAATGCTGCGGGAAGAGTAGCCGAATGGAACATCGAGCTGCAAGCATTCCAGTTGGAGTTCAGCACAACCAGGGTCATCAAGGGAGCCGCGCTCGCTAACTTCGTGGAAGAATGGACGGACGCCCCGGGGCTTGAAGCAGGCGAGGATCGATCCCTCTCACCGGGCACCAGACGGCTGGGTCATGTATTTCCATGGCGCGTTCGCACGCCAGGGCGCGGGGGCTGGAGCGGTGCTCATCTCGCCCACTCAGGACAAGCTCTACTACGTGCAGCTACGCTTCAAAGAGGCGAGAAGGTCTCCAACAACATAGCGGAGTACGAAGGCCTCATAGCTGGCCTTAAGGCTGCAGTGGCCCTGGGGGTGAAGCGCCTCATCATCAAGGGCAACTCACAGCTCCTCGTCAACTTCTCCAAAAAGGTATACGAGCCGAGGTACGAGCACATGGAGGCATGCCTCGTGGAGGTACGCATAATGGAAAAGCAGTTCTTGGGCCTAGAATTGCAGCACGTGCCCCGTGGCACCAACAAGGAGGCCGACGACATCGCAAGAGAGCATCCATGTGACTACCCCAAGATCCTGGTGTCTTCGAGGAGCGGCTCTTCAAGCCGTCAGCAGCACCTCCGCTTTAAAAGCCGGCACCGCCTCGGGAGGATCTCCCACAACACCTGCTTCAGGAGCCCCGGCTTGCGGCCCGACCTCGGGAGCGCGCTTACTCTTGGCGCTCGAGCCTCAGGAGGGGTGCTGGATCAAGGAGTTCAAGGAATACCTGACGCAAGGGACGCTGCCGGAGAAAGAGGAGGACGCGGAGCGCGTGGCCCGACAGGCCACGGCGTACTGCATCCAGGACGGTGAGTTATACAGGAAGCGGCCGAATGACGTTTCCCTGCGTTGTATCTCCAGGGAACAGGGGAAAGAGTTGCTAGCTGACATACACGGCGGAGACTACCGGCACCACTCGTCGTCACAAACCCTCGTCGGCAAGGCGGCAGCGGGTGTCGGTGTCAAAACCGGCGGATCTCGGGTAGGGGGTCCCGAACTGTGCATCTAAGGCGGATGGTCACAGGAGGTGGGGGACATGATGTTTACCCAGGTTCGGGCCCTCTCGATGGAGGTAATACCCTACTTCCTGCTTGATTGATCTTGATGATATGAGTATTACAAGAGTTGATCTACCACGAGATCGTAGAAGCTAAACCCTAGAAGCTAGCCTATGGTATGATTGTTGTCTTGTCCTACGGACTAAACCCTCCGATTTATATAGACACCGGAGGGGGCTAGGGTTACACAGAGTCGGTTACAAGGAAGAGATCTACATATCCGTATTGCCAAGCTTGCCATCCACGCTAAGGAGAGTCCCATCCGGACACGGGATGAAGTCTTCAATCTTGCATCTTCATAGTCCAACATTCCGGCTAAGGGATATAGTCCGGCTGTCCGAGGACCCCCTAATCCAGGACTCCCTCAGTAGCCCCTGAACCAGGCTTCAATGACGATGAGTCCGGCGCGCAGATTGTCTTCGGTATTGCAAGGCGGGTTCCTCCTCCGAATATTCCATAGAAGATTTTGAACACAAGGATAGTGTACGACTCTGCAAAACAAATTCCACATACCACCGTAGAGAAAATAATATTTCCACAAATCTAATATGCTGACAACTTTTCATAACATGGCATCACACCACGGCCCGGTCATTATTCGAACCGTTTCTCCCAGCCTGCCACTACACGTTTCGCGAGGCGGTTTTTATTGGCACGTCTTGTCGAAGCAGAGATCGTGTTCCCCTTATCATGGGATTCTCATCAATACGGGTATGGGTAACCCAATCGTGCCTGTTGGTATGACTCCTCGATTTTAGGCAAGTTCCAAACGGCCACGCGGAGGACGCTTGATATTCACCCTATTTATAAAGGGGCCAAGGCTTGTCCTTTTCTTCTCGCGCTCAATTGAATCCTTCCCCCACCCCGAGTTCCAACACCCAAGGCCCAGGCTAGGCATTTCGGACCTTCAATCATGTCCGGATCCAGCCTTCAAGGTCGGTGGATGCCCTCCTCCATCACAGAGGAGGACATCAAGAAGCTAAGAGAAGCCAGGTATCTGACCGCCGAAATCGCGCACAGGCTGCCTGCTCGAGGGTAGGTCATTCCTACTCCCGATCCCAACGAGAGTGTCGTATTCGTCTCCCACTTCCTCCGAGGGCTAGGCTTTAGTCTAGATCCCTTCATTAGAGGGATCATGTTCTATTACGGGCTCGATTTCCACAATCTGGCCCCGGATTCCATCCTTCACATCTCGTCGTTCATCGTCGTGTGTGAGGCCTTCCTCCATGTCACACTTCTACCTCTTGAGCACTGCGTTGGATTTCCTTGAAGAGGAAAGGGTGATGCAGCAGAGTAGAGTAAGTGTTTCCCTCAGTTTTTGAGAACCAAGGTATCAATCCAGTAGAAGGCTACGCAAGTCCCTCGTACCTACACAAAACAAATAGCTCCACGCAACCAACGCGATTAGGGGTTGTCAATCCCTTCACGGTCACTTACGAGAGTGAGATCTGATAGAGATGATAGATAATATTTTTGGTATTTTTGGTATAAAGATGCAAAGTAAAATAAAAGCAAAGTAAAAAAGCAAAGAAATAATAAAGTGATGGAAGATTGATATGATCAGAATAGACCCGGGGGCCATAGATTTCACTAGTGGCTTCTCTCAAGAGCATAAGTATTCTGCGGTGGGTGAACAAATTATTGTTGAGCAATTGACAGAATTGAGAATAGTTATGAGAATATCTAGGTATGATCATGTATATAGGCATCACGTCCGAGACAAGTAGACCGACTCCTGCCTGCATCCACTACTATTACTCCACTCATCGACCGCTATCCAGCATGCATCTAGAGTATTAAGTTCAAGAAAACAGAGTAACGCCTTAAGCAAGATGACATGATGTAGAGGGATAAATTCATGCAATATGATAAAAACCACATCTTGTTATCCTCGATGGCAACAATACAATACGTGCCTTGCTGCCCCTACTGTCACTTGGAAAGGACACCGAAGATTGGACCCAAAGCTAAGCACTTCTCCCATTGCAAGAAAAACCAATCTAGTAGGCCGAACCAGACTGATAATTCGAGGAGACTTGCAAAGATAACCAATCATACATAAAAGAATTCAGAGAAGATTCAAATATTGTTCATAGATAAACTTGAACGTAAACCCACAATTCATCGATCTCAACAAACACACCGCAAAAAGAAGATTACATCGAATAGATCTCCACGAGAGAGGGGAGAACATTGTATTGAGATCCAAAAAGAGAGAAGAAGCCATCTAGCTACTAACTATGGACCCGAAGGTCTGAGGTAAACTACTCACACTTCATCGGAGGGGCTATGGGGATGATGTAGAAGCCCTCCGTGGTGGATTCCCCTTCCGGAGGAGCTTCGGAACAGGCCCCAAGATGGGATCTCGTGGTTACAGAAGGTTGCGGCAGTGGAATTAGGTTTTTGGCTCCGTATCTGATCGTTTGGGGGTACGTAGGTATACATAGGAGGAAGGAGTACATCGGTGGAGCAAAGGGGGGCCCACGAGGCAGGGGGCGCGCCCACCACCCTCGTGGCCACCTCCTTTCTTTCTTGACGGGGGGTCCAAGTCTCCTGGATCATATTCGGTGAGAAAATCACATTCCCGAAGGTTTCATTCCATTTGGACTCCGTTTGATATTATATTTCTTCGAAACACTGAAATAGGCAAAAAAAACAGCAATTCTGGGCTGGGCCTCCGGTTAATAGGTTAGTCCCAAAAGTAATATAGAAGTGGAAAATAAAGCCCAATATGGTCCAAAACAGTAGATAATATAGCATGGAGCAATCAAAAATTATAGATACGTTGGAGACGTATCAGGCATCCCCAAGCTTAATTCCTGCTCGTCGTCGAGTAGGTAAATGATAAAAAAGAATTTTTGATGCGGAGTGCTACTTGGCATAATTCCAATGTAATTCTTCTTAATTGTGGCATGAATATTCAGATCCGAAAGATTCAAGACAAAAGTTCATATTGACATAAAAATAATAATACTTCAAGCGTACTAACTAAGCAATTATGTCTTCTCAAAATAACATGGCCAAAGAAAGTTCATCCCTACAAAATCATACAGTTTAGTCATGCTGCATTTTTGTCACACAAGAATGCTCTCATCATGCACAACCCCGATGACAAGCCAAGCAATTGTTTCATACTTTAATAATCTCAATCTTTATAAACCTTCATGCAATACATGAGCGTGAGCCTTGATATAGCACTATGGGTGGAATAGAATATGATGATGGGGGTTATGTGGAGAAGACAAAAAAGGAGAAGATCTCACATCAACGAGGCTAATCAATGGGCTATGGAGATGCCCATCGATTGATGTTAATGCAAGGAGTAGGGATTGCCATGCAACGGATGCACTAGAGCTATAAATGTATGAAAGCTCAACAAAAGAAACTAAGTGGGTGTGCATCCAACTTGCTTGCTCACGAAGACCTAGGGCACTTGAGGAGGCCCATTGTTGGAATATACAAGCCAAGTTCTATAATGAAAAATTCCCACTAGTATATGAAAGTGGCAAAACAAGAGACTCTCTCTATCATGAAGATTATGGTGCTACTTTGAAGCACAAGTGTGGAAAAAAAGGATAGTAGCATTGCCCCTTTTAATTATTATTTTTTATTGGGACAAAGCTCTATTAAATGATGATCATCACACTTCTATTTATTTACAACTCAATGATTACAACTCGATACTAGAACAAAGTATGACTCTATATAAATGCCTCTGGCGGTATACCGGGATATGCAAAGAATCAAGAGTGACATGTATGAAAGAATTATGAACGGTGGCTTTGCCACGAATACTATGTCAACTACATGATCATGCTAGCAAAATGACAATGACGAAAGTGTCATGATGAACGGAATGGTGGAAAGTTGCATGGCAATATATCTCGAAATGGCTATGGAAATGCCATAATAGGTAGGTATGGTGGCTGTTTTGAGGAAGATACAAGGAGGTTTATGTGTGAAAGAGTGTATCGTATCACGGGGTTTGGATGCACCGGCGAAGTTTGCACCAACTCTCAATGTGAGAAAGGGCAATGCAGTGCATCGAAGAGGCTAGCAATGATGGAAGGGTGAGAGTGCGTATAATCCATGGACTCAACATTAGTCATAAAGAACTCATATACTTATTGCAAAAATCTACAAGCCATCAAAAACCAAAGTACTACGCGCATGCTCCTAGGGGGATAGATTGGTAGAAAAAGACCATCGTCATTCCCGACCGCCACTCATAAGGAGGACACTCAAATAACACCTCATGTTTCAAATTTGTTACATAACGTTTACCATACGTGCATGCTACGGGGCTTGCAAACTTCAACACAAGAATTTCTTAAATTCACAACTACTCAACTAGCACGACTTTGATATTATCACCTCCATATCTCAAAACAATTATCAAGCATCAAACTTTTCTTAGTATTCAACGCACTCAAAAGATAGTTTTACAAATCTTGAATACCAAGCATATTAAGATTTTTAAGCAAATTACCATGCTATTTAAGACTCTCAAAATAATATAAGTGAAGCATGAGAGATCAATAGTTTCTCTAAAACAAATCCACCACCGTGCTCTAACAGATATAAGTGAAGGACTAGAGCAAAACTATAAAGCTCGAAAGATATAAGTGAAGCACAAAGAGTATCTAACAAATTCCAATTCATGTATGGCTCTCTCAAAAGGTGTGTACAGAAAGTATGAGTGTGGTAAACTAAAAAGCAAAGACTCGAATCATACAAGACGCTCCAAGCAAAACGAATATCATGTGGTGAATAAAAATATAGCTCCAAGTAAAGTTACCGATGGAAGTAGACGAAAGAGGGGATGCCTTCCGGGGGCATCCCCAAGACTTTTTGGTGTCCTTAGATTATCTTGGGGGTGCCATGGGCATCCCCAAGCTTAGGCTCTTGCCACTCCTTGTTCCATAATCCATCAAAAAAAATTCACCCAAAACTTGAAAACTTCACAACACAAAACTCAACAGAAATCTCGTGAGCTCCGTTAGCGAAAGAAAACAAAAGATCACTTTAAGTTACTGTAATGAACTCATTATTTATTTATATTGGTGTTAAACCTACTGTATTCTAACTTCTCTATGGTTTATAAACTATTTTACTAGCAATAGACTCATCAAAATAAGCAAACAACACACGAAAAACAGAATCTGTCAAAAACAGAACAGTCTGTAGTAATCTGTAACTAACGCAAACTTCTGGAACTCCAAAAAATCAGCCAAAATAGTATGAACTAGGAAATTTGTTTATTGATCATCAGCAATTGGAATCACTATTTTATGACGTTCTGGTGATTTTTAACAATTGTTTTCGTGAACCGAAAGTTTCTGGAAATTACAGCAAGATCAAATAACTATCATCCGAGAAGATCCTATAGGTTTACCTTGGCACAAACACTAATTAAAACACAAAACCACACCTAAACATAAGGTAGATGGATTATTTATTCCTAACATAAAGGAAATATATTGGGTTGTCTCCCAACAAGCGCTTTTCTTTAAAGCCTTTTAGCTAGGCATTGAGATTTCGATGATGCTCACATAAAAGATAGTAATTGAAACACAAAGAGAGCATCATAAAACGTGTGAAAATCACATCTAAGTCTAACATACTTCCTATGCATAGGCATCTTATAGGCAAAAAAAATATCAAGGCAAGCAAAAACTAGCATATGTAAGGAAGCGGAAAGAAACAATAGCAATCTCAACATAACGAGAGGTAATTTATTATCATGAAAATTTCTACGACCATATTTTCCTCTCTCATAATAATTACATGTGGGATCATAAGCAAATTCAACAAAATGGCTATCACATAAAATATTTTCAACACGATCTACATGCATGCAAAGTTGACACTCTTTCGAAATAGTGGGGTTAACATTAACTAAAGTCATGACCTCTCTAAACCCACTTTTATCAAAAATTTCATAAGATTGAATATTCTCCAAATATGTGGGATCTAAAGTCGACACTCTTCCAAACCCACTTTCAATATTATTGCAAACAAAATTATCAATCTCATATTCATCATGGGGATTAAATAAATTTTCAAGATCATAAGAAGAATCACCCCAATCATGATCATTGCAACAAGTAGTAGACATAACAAAACTAGCATCCCCAAGCTTAGGGTTTTGCATATTATTAGCACAATTGACATAAATAGAATTTATAGTAAAATCATTGAAATCATGATTTTCATCGAGGGAACTATCAAGCATGGGTGCAATAGCAACGATCTCATTTTTAACATAAGGAACTATAGCAAATTCGTCTTCATAAATATTGGCTTCGTGGCCACAAGAATAGCAAGCATCATGTTCATCAAGGGATATTTCAATCAAATCATCGGAATCATCATTATCTATAGATTCATGCATATCATTATTTTCTTCCAAAGTAACGGTCATTGTCTCAATAAATTCTTTGACATAGACATTATGAGCATAGTTTTCATAGCAATATTTAAGTATGTCAAAAATTTAAGATTCGTAGAGAGTAATATCATACTTTTCAATCAAAGAAGCAACTTCATAAGCACCCTTAAAAGCAACAAATTCTTCAATTTGATCGATATCATAGTAACTATAAACACCCTTTGCATAAGAAGATAAGATTTCATTATCATTAAACTCACATAGGTTGTGTAGCGACCCGACCCGAATGGATCAAGTCTCTGTGCTTAAGTGTCATCCCTGGATCGGTATGCTGACACACACAGTACTCGAGGATTTATCGGTAAATCACATGTCTAAAGTAACGTAAATACTATTACCTCAATCCAAATAGCGGAAGTAACAAGGTTGTGGATTCCCATCAACACCAACGGCAAAGTTGAGTGTAGAAATCGTAACCCTAACATATCACTTACTCGTCAGAAGATCACGCAACATGAGACGTTGCAGCCACAAAGGGTCAGTACATTGAATGTACTGGCAAATTCACACCATAGGATAATGATGAATAAGGCTATCACTACATGCATATTTGGCTGGTGGAAAAAGCTCTATGGTTATAATGTTTATGCGAAAAGCCAATTTTTCCCTACTGCAAAGGAATAAATTTTATTTAACTATCATGGTGGTTGTTAAACATTGAGGATGGTTGAAAGCATTCTCAATCCCAATTAATCATCATCATTAAAACCCAACAAAATTTAATTAAAGTAACATGATGAGATCAACAGAATAATCCAAGAACTAGATACTCAAGACGTCCATAACCGGGGACACGGCTAATCATGATTAGCTTGTACACTCTGCAGAGGTTGCGCACTTTTCCCCACATGACTCGATCTCCTCCGTTGGTTTTCTTGCACTACATGGTGTTTGAGAAACGAATGACCGAGACATAGTCTTTCAGAAGCGCTAGCACCTTACGATGGGTAGACCGGTTCACCTACTTTCCCCTACATCTGCTAGTCTACCACTGTAAGAGTTCGCACGACTTAATCAGCTATGCTAGAGCCCATAATAGCATGTGGCTGCACACGGAAGTTTCTAGTATGAATAATCTCATGATCCCTTTGAGCACAGGTGGCGGTCCATAAAAACAGGCAATCCTGGTCTACCAGTGCCTAGACGGCAATCCTAGAATACCCGGTGCCTCAATCCACCCGGATGTGTGTTTAAGTTGCCACCTTAAGCAAACCATTAATTAACAATCTCACAAGCTGTCATGAATACTCTCAAAACCCAATCCACGTCTCTGAGCATAGCATAGCAATATAAGCAACGTAATAGTAACTCCCAAGGTTTGAATGCAGGGCAATAGGTTCCTACCTCATCAACTACTTCCCGATACCCACGTGTTATCAATCCTACTCATGCAATGTTTGAGGGTTGAAACTAATGCATAAAAGCGGGTATGAAAAGGGATATGATCAAAGTGTGAACTTGCCTGCAATGTTGATGAAGATGATACGCACTCAAAACTCTTGATAGTTCTACTCGTCACACTCCGGTCAAACTATCGTAAGCAAGCAATAGTAACCACACATAAGCAATCACTCAAAAGATCGGAAAGAACGAAGAAAACAATTCGGAAAGCGTCAAAACCAAGCAAATAACTCTTGCAACATAAAACAAGTTTCTAACAGTACCAAAATTATATGAATTTGGCCTTATCAGAAAGTTTAGGTCAAGAGCTTCGATTTGCAAAAAGAATCAACTCAAACGGAGTTACGAAACTCAAGTTACGATCAAACGAAGTTTGAATACACATCTGGTCTAATTCAAAATTTAAAAATTTTAAAAACATATTTGAGTTGGATTAATGGATAGAGGGGATCATAATGAAGAAGTGGGTGTTGGTTTCGTTGAATTCTGACTAACGAGCAAAAAGTAATGGTCGTTTGAAAACCAGGGGCTAATCTGTAAATAAATATATTCACCGATAGGTCCCTGATGTAATTTAAACAGAAAAAGAAAAAGACTAAATAGTGAACGTTCGCTGCCGAACGCTAACTAATGCAAACCGTTTGCTAAAAAGATCTAAACAGAAAACGTTCGTTATCTAACAAAACCTAAAAATATATATAACCGATCTGGAAGAAAAACCGATCTATATACAGAAAAACCGGCGGGTTTTCTCGGTTTATACCGGATCGGGTGAGATGAACCGGCGGCGACGGCGGCTTTCTCCGGCGAGGCGGGGCGGTGGCGACGGCGAACTCCGGCTTGGAGCGGCTTCGCGACGAGGAGCGAGGGCGGCGAGGTGGCGGTGGTGGAGCGGGCGGAGTGCGGCGACGACGATGGTGCAGGGCAGCGGCGGCGGCGGCGGTTGACATCGGTGGCTGCAGGCTCCAGCGAGATGCGGGAGGAGGCGGCGGCGCGAGCAGAGAGGGAAACGGGGCCGGGGCCTCGGGATTTGTAGGGGAGGGGAGGAGGTGGCGTGGAGAAGGGGACAGAGGAGACCGGGGTGGTCACGGACGTCGAGGCGGCGGCGGACACCGAGCGAAGCTCGGGGACGGCGGGAGACGAGCGGGCTGGGCCGCGGCCTGGCAGGGAGCTGGGCCGGCCCAGTCGGCTAAGATTTTTTTTTAAACAATCTCTCTCTTTTTTTTAATACACACAAACAAAAGTAAAAATAAACGGGAAAAAAATATTATATAAGCATATAATATATCAGAATTTTCAGAAAAAGATTTTCTACAACACGAACATTTTTCTAGAGTCAAATAAAATACACACGAATTCAAATAAAGCAAAGAGTGCTCCTGCTCTAATAAAATCCAACAAAAATCATTTGAAAAAAAACCCAGAATTAATTCAAATTTATTTCTCTCCAATTTCTGATGTAGGGAATCATGTTACCCTATTTTCCTTATATTTTATTTTTGGAGAAAAATAATTTGAATAGAACTCAAATAACTCCAAATTGAAAAATAAATTCAAAAGGACTTTGAATTTAATTCTTTGAAACTCCCAACTCATATTTCATATGTTTTGAAGAAGTCATTTTATCTTCGCTCGTGAACATCATTGAGTTGCATAAAGTTCCTGGGTTGGAGATATTTTCCAAATGAAATTCAAATATTTTCAACACCCCTTGTCATTTAAATAAATGGAAGAAGTCATGTCATCTTCTCTCCAGGGTTTTGTGGTGAAAATAATTTGAATTCACAGAGATCACGAATGCAAAATGAAAGTTTGGGAAAGTCGTTTTATTCCCTCTCATTTAACTTTCAAAAAGTTTCGAATTTCACTCAATTTCACACAATCAATCAAAAAATCAATCAAATCTATCTATTTATTATAACATTCCAAAATTTAGAATTTTGGGATGTTACAAACCTACCACCCTTAAAATGAATCTCGTCCTCGAGATTCGGAGAGGCTAGCAAGAAATAGGTTATGTTTGGGGTCTTCAAAATCCATCGATCGTCTCCGGGGTCTCGGGTGCTACCACCCTTAGAAACATGATTACGGTTCCATCAATACTCATATACTCCATCCTTATTCTTGGCAGTGTCGGCCTTCTCATATCGTAAGGATAATTCCTTCTCTAGGCTCTTCCGATAGTGGCATAACCTTTTCCTCAATTCTTCTGTCCTTTCATCTTGGTACGGTTATTCCGAGACTTGGTCTTCTTAGCTGATGGGTCTGGCACTAATACTAATCAGCTATCGATATCTCATGGTGGTTAACAATATATGGTTTCTCCTGCAGAAAACGGGTCTGGGTTGAACCTCACCGTATATCCTACGATTGGCAACAGCTGCCGTGTACAAGGGAAAATACTTATACCATTCTAAGGTTCAAACAAGGTTTTGATCGTCATCTCTCTACTATAGGTAAGTCACTCAGATTTACCATCCCATATAGCAAGGCGAATAATAAGAGTAAGTCGGTATGGTGATCAATCCATCCCACACCCAAATCATTAGCTTGTACATGGTTTAGCGAATCTCGCATTCTAACACTCGGTCATCCTCACAAGCATTGCAGAATTTCTCTTGTCAATGAACCAGGTTCGGACAAATCCATTGATTATGCAAGCCAAACAAACATCTATCGTTCCTTCACACCTCTCAAGTTTTGCGTTACTCCTATAAGATCGTCTATCGATAAAATCGTAACTTCTTCCAGGGTTTTTCCTTCAGCAAGAATGTGCTTGCTTCTTGGCGAGTCACAGGGCCTGTGGGTTATGGCCCATCTCATCACTTGTAGTCCTTGAACTTATCCTCGGGCTTCTGATCATTATTCCAACTTCCAACTTCCTAGTATTCTTAAATCCATCTAATTGTAATGTCTTTCTTCCTTCTATTTGTACCAAACTAAGACGTGATTACTCAGACTCATCATGGAATTTCCATTGATCCATATTTCCAACATCATACCTCCTTTATATCCAATAGTAGTTCATCTCTTCATCCTCCTGGTATATCCCACATACTAAGGTAAAACTTATACTTATGAAGTCCATACTCCACTTCGTGGAACATCATTATCCTTTCCAGGGTCAAGCGTCCTTCTGAGGGAATATTGGCCATCTCTGCATGGCACTTCTTCAACTGGGAAACGTGAAACACATCATGAACTCCTGACAGTCCTTCGGGTGACTCCAACTTGTTGGCCACTTCTCCCATATGCTCCAAAACTCGGTATGGTCCTACAAATCTCAGAGTTAACTTTCCCTTAACTCCAAATCGTTTAACTCCTCGCAGAGGGGACACACGAAGACATGCTCTGTCTCCAATTTCATAGACTACCTCCTTGTGTTTTTGAGTCTGCATAACTCTTCTGCGAGGACCGAGCTACCTTCAGTCTATCTCGAAGCAACTTAACATTCTCTTCTGACTCCTTGATTACATTTGGTCCAAACAACTGACGGTCTCCAACTTCATCCCACATCAACGGTGTCTGGCTCCTTCTCCCATAAAAAGCTTCAAAAGGGGCCATCTTCAAACTGGTTGGGTAACTGTTGTTGTATGAGAACTCCGCGTAAGGTAGATTATCATCACTACTAGATCCATAATCTAGCGCACACGCTCTCAACATGTCCTCCGTAATCTGATTGACTCTCTTGATTTATCCATGCATGTCTGCGGATGAAAGGTTGTCTTGAACTCTAGCCTAGTACCCAAAGTGCAGTGCGGTGATTCCAAAACTTTGAGGTAAACTGTGTTCCTCTATCTAATATGATGGTCCTCAGAACTCCATGCAGACATACGATCCTGGTCAAATATATCTTGGCCAACTTCGCACTTGTATAGGTGGTTTTCACTGGGATAAAGTGAGCCACTTTGGTCAAGTGAATCAACTACTAACCAGATAGAATCATGTCCCGTTCGGGTTACGAAATCCGTAATGAAATCCATGCCAAGCTTATCCCACTTCCATTCGGTTATCGGCATAGGCTGTAGTAATCCTGCTGGATTCTGATGCTCTGCTCTTACTCTCTCTGGCATACATCACCTACGACTACATACTCCGCAATATCCTTCTTCATACTAGTCCACCAGAAACGCTCCTTCAAATCCAAATACATCTTGGTGTTTCCATGGCGATTCGAGTATGGTGAGTCATGAGCCTCCTGAAGTATTAACTTCCTGATCTCTACATTATTGGGTACATGTACACTATCCTCAAACCATAAGGTGTCGTGCTCATCCTTATGAAAACCTTTGGCCTTTCCTTTTCTCATCCTCTCTTTTAACTCAGCAATCTCTTTGTCGTTCTTCTGAGCTTCACGGATCTTTCCCAACAATGTAGACTGAACTTCCATTGCTGCAACAAAACCTTTGGGAACAATCTCCAACCTAAGTTCCCTGAGATCCTCGGCTAACTCCTTTGGTAATCCCCCACTTATGAGGGTATTCATCCTGGTGTTCTTTATGGTTGTGTCCTATTTCTCCACAAATCTTGCATGCACATTCTCCATATCATTTCCATAAGGCTTCAACTTCTGGGACACAAGCCGAGACTTTAGCAAAGTCAACTTAAATTCTTCCCAAACGGTTACTCCTTGCCATCCATTGACGGGTTGGTACATCCTCCACCAGGTAGCAGCACCTCTTTCAAAGAACGGAAGAGCATGCTGGGCCATATCCTTTCTGACTATTGTGTTATTCTACATATGATCTTCCATGTTCTAAATCCATCGGTCTGTCTCCAATTGACTCATTGGTTCAGACAATACAAGCTCATCTCCATTCATCCTCTATGGGGTCCATGGGTTTTGGGGTGGGATAAGAGAGATAGAGAGGGATACACACAATACAAACAAAAGTTTTGAAAAGACAGATTTTATTGTGGCTGTCGGAAAAACAACAAACAAATGACAGCTCACAATCGTCGCATCTAACGTAAGTATATAACAGGGGTTGGGTCTTCTAATGGTCTATAGATCTCAACATCATCAAACTCTTCAAGTCTTGGTCATGTCTCCGATGGCTCCTTCTGATCATGCTTGTCCTTTTCAAGCTCTTCTGCCAGATCATCTCTATTGACACGAACTCTCTCATGACGTCCTTTAATATTCTAGAGTTGCGTTCCAAACTTCTGGGTTTCAACATCCTTGACATGAACCATGATCCAACTGACCTTCAGTTCGTGACAAATCTCCGGTATCTCGAGGTTTAGCTCCTCCTGCTTGGCTATTTTACTCTTCTGGGACATGGGTTCTTCACGAACTACTTCCTTGTCAAATACGGCTTCCTGCAGATCCACCCTAAACTTCTTGATGTAATACTCCAGATCCTGGTGATGCACCAGCTATGTTAAAACTGCATCCTTCACGACAGATGCTCCTTGACCTTCTACCATCCAATTCTTCCATGCATCTGCACGCTTAACTCCGCATGGTGACAATAGCATAGACGGGCAATAACACCATGGTTAGCCATGTCTATGCCCATATTCTTGCCATGAGCTTCCATTCCATAATTGATATCTCCTGTCTTAGGGTTTTCTTGACAAAAACTTTGAGTTCTAATGCTCCATGTTCCAGTCTTTCTCTGATACACCTTGATCTCGGGTATTGAAAGCTTCCATAGTCTGCCAAGTTCCATAAGGGGTGACTTCCTAGGTCATACAAATCCGGAAATTCTTCAAAGCCTTCATATTCTCCTAGTCTTCGGAGTCTTCACCGTTGTAATTTCTGTCATTGTAATGCACGGTAAAAATCCTCTTTATTCCAAAGTAGTCTTAGTTGTCCGATATCTTGTACTTCTTGGAGTGGTCTCATCAGTCGAATCTTCGAGTGGTCAAAAGGGGAAAGGGATATAGTCTCACTAAAAGGAAATATTTGAATAAGCTCAGAAGAGAAGAGATGTAAAAGATTCTTTTGAAAAGAAAGTTGTTAGAGAAAAATCTTTCCTATGGGCTTGCCAGTTTCTAGGGTCACGTCCTACAGTCAACATGTGCTCTGATACCATCTTGTAGCGACCCGACCCGAATGGATCAAGTCTACGTGCTTAAGTGTCATCCCCGGATCGGTATCTTTGACACACACGGTACTCGAGGATTTATAACAGAGGTAAATCACATGTATAAAGTAACGTAAATACTATTACCTCAATCCAAATAGCGGAAGTAACAAGGTTGTGGACTCCCATCAACACCAACGGCAAAGTTGAGTGTAGAAATCGTAACCCTAACATATCACTTACTCGTCGTAAGATCCTGCAACATGAGACGTTGCAGCCACAAAGGGTCGATTACATTGAATGTCTTGGCAAATTCACACCATAGGATAATGATGAATAAGGCTATCACTACATGCATATTTGGTGGTGGAAAAAGCTCTATGGTTATAATGTTTATGCGAAAAGCCAATTTTTCCCTACTGCAAAGGAATAAATTTTATTTAACTATCATGGTGGTTGTTAAACATTGAGGATGGTTGAAAGCATTCTCAATCCCAATTAATCATCATCATTAAAACCCAACAAAATTTAATTAAAGTAACATGATGAGATCAACAGAATAATCCAAGAACTAGATACTCAAGACGTCCATAACCGGGGACACGGCTAATCATGATTAGCGTGTACACTCTGCAGAGGTTGCGCACTTTTCCCCACATGACTCGATCTCCTCCGTTGGTTTCCTTGCACTACATGGTGTTTGAGAAACGAATGACCGAGACATAGTCTTTCAGAAGCGCTAGCACCTTACGATGGGTAGACCGGTTCACCTACTTTCCCCTACATCTGCTAGTCTACCACTTGTAAGAGTTCATACGACTTAATCGGCTATGCTAGAGCCCATAATAGCATGTGGCTGCACACGGAAGTTTCTAGTATGAATAATCTCATGATCCCTTTGAGCACGGGTGGCGGTCCATAAAAAAAGCAGGCAATCTGGTCTACCAGGTGCCTAGACGAGCAATCTGGAATACCCGGTGCCTCAATCCATCCAGATGTGTGTTTAAGTTGCCACCTTAAGTAAAGCATTGATTAACAATCTCACAACTGTCATGAATACTCTCAAAACCCAATCCACGTCTACGAGCATAGCATAGCAATATAAGCAACGTAATAGTAACTCCCAAGGTTTGAATGCAGGGCAATAGGTTCCTACCTCATCAACTACTTCCCGATACCCACATGTTATCAATCCTACTCATGCAATGTTTGAGGGTTGAAACTAATGCATAAAAACTGGGTATGAAAAGGGATATGATAAAAGTGTGAACTTGCCTGCAATGTTGATGAAGATGATACACACTCAAAACTCTTGATAGTTCTACTCGTCACACTCCGGTCAATCTATCGTAAGCAAGCAATAGTAACCACACATAAGCAATCACTCAAAAGATCGGAAAGAACGAAGAAAACAATTCGGAAAACATCAAAACCAAGAAAATAACTCTTGCAACATAAAACAAATTTCTAACAGTACCAAAATTATATGAATTTGGCCTTATAAGAAAGTTTAGGTCAAGAGCTTCGATTTGCAAAAAGAATCAACTCAAACGGAGTTACGAAACTCAAGTTACGATCAAACGAAGTTTGAATACACATCTGGTCTAATTCAAAATTTAAAAATTTTCAAAAACATGTTTGAGTTGGATTACTGGATAGAGGGGATCATAACGAAGAAGTGGGCGTTGGTTTCGTTGAATTCCGACTAACGAGCAAAAAGTTATGGTCGTTTGAAAACTAGGGGCTAATCTGTAAATAAATATATTCGCTGATATGTCCCTAATGTAATTTAAACAGAAAAAGAAAAAGACTAAATAGTGAACGTTCGCTGCCGAACGCTAACTAATGCAACCCGTTTGCTAAAAAGATCTAAACAGAAAACGTTCGTTATCTAACAAAACCTAAAAAAATATAAAACCGATCTGGAAGAAAAACCGATCTATATCTGAGAAAACCGTGAGTTTTCTCGGTTTATACCGGATCGGGTGAGATGAACCGGCGGCAGCGGCTTTCTCCGGCGGCGGGGCGGTGGCGACGGCGAACTCCGGCTTGGAGCGGCTTCGCGACGAGGAGCGAGGGCGGCGAGGTGGCGGTGGTGGAGCGAGCGGAGTGCGGCGACGACGATGGTGCAGGGCAGCAGCGGCGGCGGCGGCGGTTGACATCGGTGGCTGCAGGCTCCAGCGAGATGCGGGAGGAGGCGGCGGCGCGAGCAGAGAGGGAAACGGGGCCGGGGCCTCGGGAGTTGTAGGGAGGGAGGAGGTGGCGTGGAGAAGGGACAGAGGAGACTGGGGTGGTCACGGCCGTCGGCGAGGCGGCGGACAATGAGCTTCGAGGACGGGAGGCAAGCGGGCTGGGCATGACTTTGGCAGGGAGCTGGGCCGGCCCAGTCGGCTAAGATTTTTTTTTAAACAATCTCTCTCTTTTTTTTAATACACACAAACAAAAGTAAAAATAAACGGGAAAAAAATATTATATAAGCATACAATATATCAGAATTTTCAGAAAAAGATTTTCTACAGCATGAACATTTTTCTAGAGTCAAATAAAATACACACGAATTCAAATAAAGCAAAGAGTGCTCCTGCTCTAATAAAATCCAACAAAAATCATTTTAAAAAAACCCAGAATTAATTCAAATTTATTTCTCTCCAATTTCTGATGTAGGGAATCATGTTACCCTATTTTCCTTATATTTTATTTTTGGAGAAAAATAATTTGAATAGAACTCAAATAACTCCAAATTGAAAAATAAATTCAAAAGGACTTTGAATTTAATTCTTTGAAACTCCCAACTCATATTTCATATGTTTTGAAGAAGTCATTTTATCTTCGCTCGTGAAAATCATTGAGTTGCATAAAATTCCTGGGTTGGAAATATTTTCCAAATGAAATTCAAATATTTTCAACACCCCTTGTCATTTAAATAAATGGAAGAAGTCATGTCATCTTCTCTCCAGGGTTTTGTGGTGAAAAGAATTTGAATTCACGGAGATCACGAATGCAAAATGAAAGTTTGTGAAAGTCCTTTTATTCCCTCTCATTTAACTTTCAAAAAGTTTCGAATTTCACTTAATTTCACACAATCAATCAAACAATCAATCAAATCTATCTATTTATTATAACATTCCA
Organism: Aegilops bicornis; assembly: GCA_021605145.1. Classification (NCBI taxonomy): domain Eukaryota; kingdom Viridiplantae; phylum Streptophyta; class Magnoliopsida; order Poales; family Poaceae; genus Aegilops; species Aegilops bicornis. The sequence continues at coordinate 323,303,576 of CM038673.1, forward strand.
AAATTTAGAATTTTGGGATGTTACAGGTAGGGAAGGTGTTTTTTAGGGTGCTTAGAGCAACAAGTGAAATCACAAATTTCACAAAGATTCCACTGTTAATTTGACCCCATAAGAGTTTCCTTTTTCGGACAAGCGGTGGCCTTTAAAATGAGCATGCTCATCTAAAGATTTCCCATCAACTAGGCTAGTTGGGGTTTCAAAGACCTGGCGCATAAGGATCGAAGATAATCCAAGTAGAACACTTTAAGTGGATCCATATCAATAGTTTTTTAGCAAGCAAAGATGCAAGCAAATAAAAGGCACATGGAAACACAAAGAAAAGGACATACGGGAAGAAGGCGAAGAAAAAAGAGAGGGCGAATAAAACGGCAAGGGTGAAGTGGGGTAGAGGAAAACGAGAGGCAAATGGCAAATAATGTAATGTGAGAGATAAGGGATTGTGATGGGTACTTGGTATGTTGACTTTCGCGTAGACTCCCCGGAAACGGCGCAAGAAATCTTCCTGCTACCTCTTGAGCACTGCGTTGGATTTCCTTGAAGAGGAAAGGGTGATGCAGCAGAGTAGAGTAAGTATTTCCCTTAGTTTTTGAGAACCAAGGTATCAATCCAGTAGGAGGCTACGCGCGAGTCCCTCATACCTACACAAAACAAATAGCTCCACGCAACCAACGCGATTAGGGGTTGTCAATCCCTTCACGGTCACTTACGAGAGTGAGATCTGATAAAGATGATAGATAATATTTTTGGTATTTTTGGTATAAAGATGCAAAGTAAAATAAAAGAAAAGTAAGCAAAGAAATAAAAAAGTGATGGAAGATTGATATGATGAGAATAGACCCGGGGGCCATAGATTTCACTAGTGGCTTCTCTCAAGAGCATAAGTATTCTACGGTGGGTGAACAAATTACTGTTGAGCAATTGACATAATTGAGCATAGTTATGAGAATATCTAGGTATGATCATGTATATAGGCATCACGTCAAGAGACAAGTAGGTGACTCACCTGCATCTACTACTATTACTCCACTCATCGACCGCTATCCAACATGCATCTAGAGTATTAAGTTCAAGAAAACAGAGTAACGCCTTAAGCAAGATGACATGATGTAGAGGGATAAATTCATGCACTATGATAAAAACCCCATCCTGTTATCCTCGATGGCAATAATACAATACGTTCCTTGCTGCCCCTCATCCTTTGGGAAAGGACACATAAAGATTGAACCCAAAGCTAAGCACTTCTCCCATTGCAAGAAAAACCAATCTAGTAGGCCAAACCAGACTGATAATTAGAAGAGACTTGCAAAGATAACCAATCATACATAAAAGAATTCAGAGAAGATTCAAATATTGTTCATAGATAAACTTGATCATAAACCCACAATTCATTGGTCTCAGCAAACACACCGCAAAAACAAGATTACATCGAATAGATCTCCACGAGAGGGGGAGAACATTGTATTGAGATCCAAAAGAGAGAAGAAGCCATCTAGCTACTAACTATGGACCCGAAGGTCTGAGGTAAACTACTCACACTTCATTGGAGGGGCTATGGTGATGATGTAGAAGCCCTCCGTGGTGGATTCCTCTTCCGGCGGAGCTCCGGAATAGGCCCCAAGATGGGATCTCGTGGATACAGAAGGTTGCGGCGGTGGAATTAGGTTTTTGGCTCTGTATCTGATTGTTTGGGGGTACGTAGGTATATATAGGAGGAAGGAGTACGTAGGTGGATCAAAGGGGGGCCCATGAGGCAGGGGGCGTGCCCTCCACCCTCGTGGACACCTCCTTTCTTTCTTGACAGGGGGTCCAAGTCTCCTGGATCATATTCGGTGAGAAAATCACATTCCCGAAGGTTTCATTCCATTTGGACTTCCTTTGATATTCCGTTTCTTCGAAACACTGAAATAGGCAAAAAACAGCAATTCTGGGCTGGGCCTCCGGTTAATAGGTTAGTCCCAAAAGTAATATAAAAGTGGAAAATAAAGCCCAATATGGTCCAAAACAGTAGATAATATAGCATGGAGCAATCAAAAATTATAGATACGTTGGAGACGTATCACACCCCACACTTCGGCTTATGGCTCAAGACCTTTAATGTGAAGCCGAAGATGATTAATGGGCGACACGCAGAATGCGGAAGTGCCATAATAAGCAAAGGCGCCGATGCTCCATGGCCAAAGGGTTCCTTCCCGGAGGTGTCCAGCTTATGGCAACGGGAGTGGTTTTACATCACAGCTCCCCGCGGTACTAAGTGGGTAGCAGCCCCTACCTTCCGCTCGGGCCCCCCGCCACAACTAGCGTCATGGGTCAACAAGGGGCTGGATTGGGGGCCAGTAAATGATGTGCCGGCATTGCAGAGTCGCATCCAAGATCTCCTCGAGAGAGATGTCAGCCTTGTCAAGGTAATGCAAGTCATGCTAGTTCGTCGAGTCCTGCCTTGCAAACGTCGACCTCTCCGTATGTGGGAGTTCAACCCGGAAGGACCGCGAGCTATTCATCACTTCTTCGGCATGACGCTCGAAGAGATGTACAGATTGTTCTTTGGCTCACAAATAAAGTGTCCGGACACCACCGAGGATGCGAGTCTGAGCTGCAATCGTCCAGATACCCAAGTAAGTAGTTCTTCGGCCGAACATGCCGTCTCTTTATTTATCACAACATCATTCTAAAAAGTCACTCTCTGACTAGGACTGGGTAAAAAAGGCGAAGATGATCAGGTGTTCGGCCCCCCTTCCTGAAGGCTCAACGGATCCAGTATTGGCCAGAATGCTTGAGCCCGCGCCTTATCAAGCGCCATCAGGGGAAGATAAAGGGAGGAATAAAGAAGCCGAAAGCGGGCCTCACTCATTTTTCATCCAAACCGGGGGAATTAGTGCCTCCGCGAAGGAGGATAACTGGGGAGAAGAATCTAAAATTCCTTCTCCCCAAGGAAGGAAGAGGGCCGCCTCTGAAGACTTGGAAACAATGGTTTCCAAACGAGGGAAGAAACCTTTGTCAGGGGGCCCTACCCCAGAGGGCATCCTTACCGCACAGTACCCGCAAGGGGACCGGCCCGCCACCAAGTTGTAAGTAAACAAAAGTACTTCATAGTAAATATACCCTGCTTTATTTCTGAGAACAATAACCGAGACGTATGTCTTGTAGTTCAGATCGTAGCCCTTCTCGACAGAGTTCGTCTTCGGGGGATCTTCTTCCGGAGATGATAGAGAGTGAAACGCCTCCCCGTGCCTCCCTGCCTCGTGAAGCGGATGACCCTGAGGTGTCGTCACGAAGGATTTCTCCTGATCCGCCAAGGCCAGAGGGTAACCCTTCGCCACCAAGTCTGGAGTATTCGCCCTAAGGAGAGCAAATGTAAAGAGTCCGGGATCTGTCAAAGGCGCGACTCAGCGACCGATGAATCTTCTGGAGCAAGCGGCTATCTCGAGCGCGCATCGTACATCGATGGGTACGGTGGTTGAGAGGATTTCATCCGCCGAAGAGGGTTGCATGAAGCTTTTATGAGCCTCTTTGAGAGGCTTTGAGGTACGCAAAGTAATATATTTTTGATTTGCACCGCATACACGCTAGGTGTGCCCTATGTAGATAGTAGCCCTGAGACTACGGTTCTTTGTCGAAAAAGATGGCGAATAGAGGATCATAGTCCCAGGTAATAACCGTGCTGCTTTCATGTGCAGGAGGCTGAGGGTCCGATGGCTAGCCGGACTGGTGAGTTTGCCGAACTGAAGTGGAAGATGCCGACATCGTGCTTGTAAACAAGCGACTTGACGAGGCACAGGGTATCTATTCTCCGATGGTCAACATTTATTAAGAGGAGCATAATGCTAGTATCTTTAATATGCTGTGACTGCAGATGGAGCTGCCGCCGTGGAGACCCTTCGGGCGGAACTTGCCCGAGCCAAGGAACAAGCCAAGAAGAGTGATGCGGCCGCCCTAAAGGCGGTCGAAGAGCTGAGAGCCGAACAGGCTGCACATTGCTGGAGCAAAGAGAAAATAGCCAAGATGGTTGTTGAGTTGAAAGATGCTGCCGACTGTTATGAGCTTCTTGAGAAGGAAAGCCAAACGAAGACGGCGGACATGGAGAAAGCCATGGTAGCAGCCAAGGAAGCCCGCTCTAAAACCAGAGCGGCAAAGGAGGAGCTATGTCAAGCCGGAGATATCGCGGCTGGGAAGCCCTTTTTGTTGCGGACGAAGTTCAGAGATCCTAAGTATGCCCCTCTTGATCAATTATGGAGTTCTGCAGACGCATACGTGGATTTGGCAGCGAGTGCTGCTGATACCACCGAGTTTTTCAAAGATCAAAAAGATCACGAAGTGGAAAAGTTGTTCTGGTCGCAGTTCAATGTTCCGGTGTGTCCGCTGCTGTTAAATGAGCAAATGGCTCAGTGGGCAGAGCTCCATAGGTTGTCCGGGCTTGCCATGAGGTCTGTTGTGGATCATCTTTGGCCGGAAGGACCAAGGTCTAATAGTTATTTTGGCTTAGTGCAACGATTTCTTGGCGTTGTGCCACATATCGACGCTATGAAGAGGTCGGCGTGTATAGAGGGTGCGCGGATGGCTCTTGCCCGTGTGAAGACATACTGGGCAGAGATGGAGGCCACCGCTATTGCAACCCAGAGTTCGGCCGTAGGCCGGGTATCGGCCGAGCACTATTTTGAAGAAGTCCTAGAAGGCGCTCGTTTAATAAAGGCTCAGTGCTCGAAGAGTATGATGTTCTAGTGACATGTAACCCAATTGTAAGAACAATGTTATTTGAATTATAAAGGCTTTGTTTATACTTTTGCCTAAAAGTATTATGATCCCTCCTTTGCGGCCGTTTACGTATATATGTATATAACCTGAAAGTTTGCGATAAATCGGCTTCAAATTTACGCATATAATGCGGGGGTGTTCGCAAAAGCGTGTGTTCACACCTGATCCAACGTCTTGGTCCATTAAGGAGGTGGTAGTGCGGCGAACGAGGCAATCAGACTATATTGCTTTAACACTTTCACTTAACCATAGGAGTTTTATAGTGGGGCTACTATACAGCCCCTGGTACTTCCGCGCTCATCCGAGTACGGGGCGCGTACGTACATGACCGGGAAAACCGGCCCTTCGTTAATGCGGAGGAATCCCGAAAATTCCGCTAAGTCATTGAGTGGTTGACCAGTCTCGCGCTTTATCATGACAGTCAGTTTTCGGCTTTCTCTACTGAGGTGCTCAGCCGGATGAACTAGGGCACAATCGCAGTAGTTCTCCCGGTGCCGATAGAGCGGAACGTAAGGTCGCAAAACGCGGGAGCCGGGCAAACCCAACATTTGACCAAAGACAAGATTCGGAGCTGATGCATATAAGGCCAAACTCGCGACGCCGAACACTCCCTAAGGTATTCGGTCTTTACAACATATACCGGGTTGAGTAACGCCCTTGATAATGAACCCCGAGTGTCCAGGTACGTGCATTATTCTGACGTGGCAAAATTCCAATAACGTCAGCATCCCTCTCGGTTATACTGAGTTTCCGGAGGATGTGAAGCAACAAGAGACAGTAAAAAAGGTTTACACAGGCTCTTAATCTAAAAAGAAACCTTTGAGCGGGGCCCTGCTGCACGTCTGCGCCTGTGTCTCCGTTGTGCCGTATCCTGGAAGGGTGTAGCACAATTATCATCTGTAAAAGAGAAAAATTTAGGTGAAAGTTGTCGTGCGAAAAATTGGTTATTCCCAATAAACCATTAAAATGCAAGATAAGTAAGGTCGAGCCGAACTGTAGTCCTTTTTACATGCGGGAAGCCCCTGGTACCGCCTATGGGGGTATATTCATCAAACCAATCTCAGGTTTATCTAGGCTGTTACAGCTAGTGATGCGCCGGACTCGTCTAGCCGTGTCCGCGGTCTTGACGACTGATCATTTATTCTGGTAGGAGAGGCCGTTTGGTGTTCGGCTGCTAAAGCCGCCACACGTTCTTCTGCACGTAAGGAACGCTCAATATTTCCGCTAACTGTGATGATGCCCCATGGACCGGGCATCCTAAGCTTAAGAGAAGCGTAATGAGGTACTGCATTAAAACGAGCGAAAGCTGTTCTTCCGAGCAGTGCTTGATAGCCGTTTCGGAATGGAGCGATGTCGATGGTTAATTTTCACTTCGGAAGTTGTCGGGAGAACCGAATACAACCTCAAGTACTAGAGAGCCTGTACAGCGGGCCTCTGGGCCTGGCATTACTCCTTTAAAGTTAGTATTGCTTTGGCCGATTCTTGTCGGGTCTATCCCCATTTTGCGGACTGTGTCCTGGTATATCAGATTAAGACTACTACCGCCGTCCATGAGGACTTGGGTGAGATGGTATCCGTCGATAATTGGGTCTAACACCAAGGCAGCCAATCCTCCGTGCCGGATACTTGTCAGGTGATCCCTGCGATCAAAGGTGATCGGGCAGGCCGACCAAGGGTTGAACTTAGGGGTGACGGGCTCTACAGCGCATGTGTCTCGGAGTGCATGTTTGCTCCTTCTTTTTGTGACGTGAATCATGTTCACTGTTTTGACCTGTGGTGGGAATTTTTTCTGTCACCCAATGCTTTGCTGACGAGGATCATCCTCGTCTTCACTTGGTGTTTCCCTCCGCTTGTGTTCGGCGTTTAACTTACTGGCCTGCTTGAAGACCCAGCATTCTTTGTGAGTGTGATTTGCAGGTTTATCGGGGGTGCCATGAATCTGACATAATTTGTCTAGAATCTTGTTGAGGCTGGACGGTCCATCTCTGTTGCCTTTGAAAGGCTTTTTCCACTGACCGGGTCGAGAGCCCCTAAATCGTGTTTTTCCATTAGCATCCCTGACTTCAGATGTGTCTGGTCTGTCTTTGTTATTTCGACGCTTGCTTTTTTTGCGTCGTGTTTTTCCATTACCATCCCTGACTTCAGATGTGCCTGGGTCGCTGGTGCTACTACGGGCCAACCAGCTATCTTCGCCCGTGCAAAAGCGGGTCATAAGGCTTGTTAGGGCTGCCATTGTCCTTGGTTTTTCTTGGCCGAGGTGTCTGGCAAGCCATTCGTCTCGGACGCTGTGTTTGAAAGCTGCTAAGGCTTCGGCGTCAGGACAATCGACGATTTGGTTCTTCTTAGTGAGAAATCTGTTCCAAAGCTTTCGGGCTGACTCTCCGGGCTGTTGAATTATATGACTTAAATCGTCTGCATCCGGAGGTCGTACATAGGTCCCTTGAAAGTTGGCCCTAAAAGCATCCTCAAGCTCCTCCCAACTTCCAATTGAATTTTCGGGGAGGCTTTTCAGCCAGTGCCGAGCTGGTCCTTTCAGCTTGAGGGGCAAGTACTTGATGGCGTGGAGATCGTCTCCGCGAGCCATATGGATGTGGAGGATGAAGTCCTCAATCCAAACCCCAGCGTCTGTCGTTCCATCGTACGCCTCTATGTTCACGGGTTTGAATCCCTCTGGAAATTCGTGATCCAGCACCTCATCGGTGAAACATAGGGGGTGCGCGGCACCCCTGTATTTGGATGTGCAATGGCGTTCTGACGGTTGTAGTGTTCGGTTTTGATTATGCGCTGGAGCGCGCCTCCTAGATCCGTAGATGGATCTGGTCACGCCGGCTTTTTGATGCAAGTCCTCATGTGAGTCATGTGCTAACTTATGTGCGGACCCGTTAGCCGCCCTATCGCGGCCACGAGGTGGTCGATCCGAAGGGTCGGCCATTTTATTTTTCGGCTGTGTGGGCTCTAAGGCCTCATCATCGAATTCAGGCAACAGCTTGCGCTTTGGATAGCTCTTTGTGTGGGAACTACCACCATACTTTTCTTCACTGTCGAGCATTTTGTTCCATCTACTGTTGAGCGTATTCTGCGCGGCCTTAAGCCTTTGCTTCTGCTTCTTCAGACTCCTCGCGGTGGCAATAAGCCTTCTACGGAGGTTCTCTTGTTCCAAGTGCCTTTCCGGGATGATGTGTGTGTCGTCGTCCGAACTGTTTTCCTCTCCAGAGAGAGGTTGATGAGCTTTATCCTCGGCGTCGACGTGATCGGACAGCGTCTCCGTACTATGTTCGCCGTTTGCTGGTTCATCCTGCTCTATCGCTGGGTCAATGTGGTCTTCATTTCCTCTGGAGTCGACCGTGGTGTTATTTTTTCTTGTGCTGTTATCGCTGTTTTTGTCGAGGCGGGATTTGGAGTGGCGCCTACGCCGTCGCTTTGGTTGCTTCTCGAGGGAGCTGTCCTTCGCTGCATCCTTCCGTTCCTCGTCATTGTTTTCTTTGGGTGTATCCACCATATATATATCGTGTGATGAAGTGGCTGTCCAGCGCCTGCGGGTGTGGTTCTGTTCGTCTCCTGCATCGTCGTCCATACCGTCAATGTCTTCGGAGCCGAAGTCGAGCATGTCGGTTAAATCGTCGACAGTGGCTACTAAGTGGGTGGTGGGTGGGGAGCAAATTTCTTCGTTGTCCGCATCACATTCTAGCCATACATAGTTCGGCCAAGTGTTCCTGACAGGGAGAGAGACCTCAACGAGTTTAGCACGTAGCCGCAGGGCGAGTGCTGAAAGATATCCGCAGAGGTAAACTCCATGATCGGTGCCCAATCGGATTCGATGAAGCGCGAGCCAGCGCTCGGGGCCCATGGCCGGGGACGAATCCGATGGTTCGGCAACACGGGTCTCGTAGGAGGTGAAGTCAGTATTCGGCTCTATCTCCACTAAGTGCGCGACCTCCGAGGCGGGGTCCATCCACCCGTCCTCAGATGGCGCAATTTGTTCCGGATTGAGGGCCGGAATAGTTGCAGGTGTGATCTCCCGAACACTGTCCGATGGCAGAGCTAAGTCATGCTCGTCGTGATTGTGCACCGCACCTCACATGGGCTCGAACCCGTCGAAGATCAAGTCTCTGCGGATGTCGGCAGTATAATTCAAGTTTCCAAACCTGACCTGATGGCCAGGGGCGTAGCTCTCGATCTGATCCAGATGACCAAGCGAGTTGGCCCGCAGTACGAAGCAGCCGAATACGAAGATCTGTCCGGGGAGAAAAACCTCACCCTGGATCGCATCGTTGCCGATGATCGAAGGAGCCATCTAGCCTTACGGTGACGGCACAGTGGAACTCTCAATGAAAGCACCAATGTTGGTGTCAAAACCGGCGGATCTCGGGTAGGGGCTCCCGAACTGTGCGTCTAAGGCGGATGGTAATAGGAGGCAGGGGACACGATGTTTACCCAGGTTCGGGCCCTCTCGATGGAGGTAATACCCTACTTCCTACCTGATTGATCTTGATGATATGAGTATTACAAGAGTTGATCTACCACGAGATCATAGAGGCTAAACCCTAGAAGCTAGCCTATGGTATGATTGTTGTCTTGTCCTACGGACTAAACCCTCCGGTTTATATAGACACCTGAGGGGGCTAGGGTTACATAGAGTCGGCTACAAGGAAGGAGATCTACATATCTGTATTGCCAAGCTTGCTTTCCACGCCAAGGAGAGTCCCATCCGGACACGGGACGAAGTCTTCAATCTTGCATCTTCATAGTCCAACAGTCCGGCTAAGGGATATAGTCTGGTTGTCCGAGGACCCCCTAATCCAGGACTCCCTCAGCGGGTTCTACTGGCCTACGGCGCTCAACGACGCGACTGAGTGCTACCTCTTGAGAACTGCGTTGGTTTTCCCTTGAAGAGGAAAGGGTGATGAAGCAAAGTAGTGTAAGTATTTCCCTCAGTTTTTGAGAACCAAGGTATCAATCCATTAGGAGTCTACGTGCGAGTCCCTCGCACCTGCACAATACAAATAACTCCTCGGAACCAACACGATAAGGGGCTGAATCCCTTCACCGTCACTTACGAGAGTGAGATCTGATAGGTATGATAGGATAATATTTTTGGTATTTTTGTGATAAAGATGCAAAGTAAAATAAAAGCAAAGTAAAAAACAAAGGAAATAACTAAGTGTAGGAAGATTAATATGATGAAGATAGACCCAGGGGCCATAGGTTTCACTAGTGGCTTCTCTCAAGAGCATAAGTATTTTACGGTGGGCGAACAAATTATTGTTGAGCAATTGACAAAATTGAGCATAGTTATGAGAGTATCTAGGTATGATCATGTATATAGGCATCACGTCCGAGACAAGTAGAACGACTCCTGCCTGCATCTACTACTATTACTCCACTCATCGACCGCTATCCAGCATGCATCTAGAGTATTAAGTTCATGAAAACAGAGTAAAGCCTTAAGCAAGATGACATGATGTAGAGGGATAAATTCGTGCAATATGATAAAAACCCCATCTTGTTATCCTTGATGACAACAATACAATACGTGCCTTGCTGCCCCTACTGTCACTGGGAAAGGACACCGCAAGATTGAACCCAAAGCTAAGCACTTTCCCATTGCAAGAAAGATCAATCTAGTAGGCCAAACCAAACTGATAATTCAAAGTGACTTGCAAAGATAACCAATCATACATAAAAGAATTCAGAGAAGATTCAAATATTGTTCATAGATAATCTTGATCATAAACCCACAATTCATCGGTCTCAACAAACACACCGCAAAAAGAAGATTACATCGAATAGATCTCCACGAGAGAGGGGGAGAACATTGTATTGAGATCCAAAAAGAGAGAAGAAGACATCTAGCTACTAACTATAGACCCGAAGGTCTGAGGTAAACTACTCACACTTCATCGGAGAGGCTATGGTGTTGATGTAGAAGCTCTCCATGATGGATGCCCCCTCCAGCGGAGCTCCGGAACAGGCCCCAAGATGGGATCTCGTGGAGTCTGAGAAGGTTGCGGCGGTGGAATTAGGTTTTTCGTCAGATTCGATCGTTTGAAGTGCGTAGGTATATATAGGAGGAAGGAGTACGTCGATGGAGCAACAGGGGGGACACGAGGGTGGAGGGCGCGCCTAGGGGGGGGGGGAGGGCGTGCCCCCTACCTCGTGGCTTCCTCCTTTATTTCTTGACGTAGGGTCCAAGTCTCCTGGATCATGTTCGCTGAGAAAATCACGTTCCCGAAGGTTTCATTCCATTTGGACTCCGTTTGATATTCCTTTTCTGCGAAACTCTGAAATAGGCAAAAAACACCAATTCTGGGTTGGGCCTCCAGTTAATAGGTTGGTCCCAAAAATAATATAAAAGTGGATAATAAAGCCCAATAATGTCCAAAACAGTAGATAATATAGCATGGAGCTATCAAAAATTATAGATACGTTGGAGACGTATCAAGCATCCCCAAGCTTAATTCCTGCTCGTTCTCGAGTAGGTAAATGATAAAAAAAGATAAGTTTTTATGCGGAGTGCTACTTGGCATAATTTCAATGTAATTCTTCTTAATTGTGGTATGAATATACAGATCCGAAAGATTCAAGACAAAAGTTCATATTGACATAAAAATAATAATACTTCAAGCATACTAACTAAGCAATTATGTCTTCTCAAAATAACGTGGCCAAAGAAAGTTCATCCCTACAATATCATATAGTTTAGTCATGCTCCATTTTCGTCACACAAGAATGCTCTCATCATGCACAACCCCGATGACAAGCCAAGCAATTGTTTTATACTTTAGTAATCTCAAACCTATAAACTTTCACACAATATATGAGCGCGAGCCATGGACATTGCACTATGGGTGGAATAGAATATGATGATGGGGGTTATTTGGAGAGGACCAAAAAAAAAGGAGAAAGTCTCACATCAACGAGGCTAATCAATGAGCTATGGAGATGCCCATCGATTGATGTTAATGCAAGGAGTAGGGTTGCCATGCAACGGATGCACTAGAGCTATAAATATATGAAAGCTCAACAAAAGAAACTAAGTGGGTGTGCATCCAACTTGCTTGCTCACGAAGACCTAGGGCACTTGAGGAAGCCCATTGTTGGAATATACAAGCCAAGTTCTATAATGAAAAATTCCCACTAGTATATGAAAGTGACAAAACAAGAGACTTTCTATCATGAAGATTATGGTGCTACTTTGAAGCACAAGTGTGGAAAAGGATAGTAGCATTGTCCCTTCTCTCTTTTTCTCTCATTTTTTTTGGCCTTCTCCTTTTTTATGGACTTTCTCTCTCTCTCTCTCTCTCTCTCTCTCTCTCTCTCTTTTATTCCTCACTTGGGACAATGCTCTAGAAAATGATGATCATCACAGTTCTATTTATTTACAACTCAATGATTACAACTCGATACTAGAACAAAGTATGACTCCATATGAATGCCTCCGGTGGTATACCGGGATATGCAATGAACCAAGAGTGACATGTATGAAAGAATTATGAACGGTGGCTTTGCCACAAATACTATGTCAACTACATGATCATGCTAGCAATATGACAATGATTAATGTGTCATGATGAACGGAATGGTGGAAAGTTGCATGGCAATATATCTCGAAATGGCTATGGAAATGCCATAAAGGTAGGTATGGTGGATGTTTTGAGGAAGATATAAGGAGGTTTATGTGTGAAAGAGCGTATCATATCATGGGGTTTGGATGCACTGGCGAAGTTTGCACCATCTCTCAATGTGATAAAGGGCAATGCACGACACCGAAGAGGCTAGCAATGATGGAAGGGTGAGAGTGCGTATAATCCATGGACTCAACATTAGTCATAAAGAACTCGCGTACTTATTGCAAAAATCTACAAGCCAACAAAAACCAAGCATTACGCGCATGCTCCTAGGGGGATAGATTGGTAGGAAAAGACCATCGCTCGTCCCCGACCGCCACTCATAAGGAGGACAATCCAAGAACACCTTGATGAAGTCATGTACCTGGGGTAGGGTCATAGACCTACCCAAAGGTACCCTCCACAAGGACATTCACAAGAGAAGCAGCCTTCCAGTCGACCTGGTAGGCTTCCACTCGACAGATTCATAGATACTCAACTATGAAGACCCACTCGACCAACGAGAGTCCAAGAGCCACTCAGTGTCCAAACGGTCTGTAGTTAAATAGTCTTTATGACCTTAATGACACTTTTATGTAAGCATGCTACCAAGAACGCCTAGCTTTAACGCACCTTAAACCCTCTACTACATGGGCTGGCCGGGGTCTGGCGCACTCTATATAAGCCACCCCTCCACAGTAGAAGGGTTCGCACCTCGTAACACATACGGAGATAATCCAAATCGACCGCCTCCGGCTCCGAGACGAGGGGCTGTTACTTCCTCCGAGAAGGGCCTGAACTCAGAAATCCCTTGCGTATACAACTACTCCATAGCTAGGATCTTGCCTCTCCATACCTACCCCCATTCTCATGCCGACTTAGAACCACGACGGTTGGGGCCCACCGTAAGGTGTGTTCTAGCGAATTGTTGGAGAAGTTGGGATTCTCTCGATCTCCCAAGCATCATGGTTTCAGGTGGAGTTCTGGTCGACGGCCACGAGATCCGTCTCGGTGCGCCACGTCACGCCGACGACTCCGCTTGGCTTCAGGAGGCTCCACTCGACGTGGACGCGCGCTCCCCATCCATGGGCGACGCACTTTCGCGCGTGTGTCCGCGGCGTCCTCCTGCGGCAACCGTCGACCCAGTATGGGTCGGCTCCTGCATTGTCTTCACTCCCAGTCTCCCACCGGCGCAAGCGTTCCGGTCGGTCGAGGCTTCAGCGGTGGGTGAAGCATGCGGTGGCCCGCCAGTCGGCCATCCCCCAAGTCACGGCGATCGAGCCCGACGAATCTCTCTACGGCCTGTTCGACCTGTCGACTGGCTCCGTAGAGACCGCGTCCGAATGCGATAGCAGTGACCCGACAGCAGAGGTTCTGATGGTCAATGGACCACGCAGTCCCCCTGGATTCACCCGCACCAACGAAGGTGGTGGTGGAGGCGATCCGGTGCAAGCCCACGAAGAGTACTTGCCCGAGCCCCTCACTTCGCTCCAGAGGGAGGAGCTTCGTCGTTGGAACATGGATGCACTTCACACTCCTATCATTGGAGAAACCCGAGGCTCGCGCCTTTGGAGGATGCGCGCCATTAACTGGCTGGCGCACTCGACCGAGAATCTTCAATAGTAATCGGACGAGCGTACGCGACCGAGGGTTCCAGAATCCAGTCGACGCCAGCTCTTTCAACCGCCAACCCAGGTATATCGAACTCCGATTCAGAATTTAGCAGCTGCCGCCCGTATAGCAGAATCAATTCAGCCTTCCCAGTCGGAGGCAGGTAGAGGTTTGCAGCAAATCAGGGATTTGCTCCGGGCGGCAGGAGATCAAAACTCAGTTGTATCCCAGTCGCGGAACAGGGTTCACAGCCGATCCGTCACTGCGAATTCATTCCAGTCGGCCCATAGTCCAAGATCGCCCCCGAGGCGTGAGGAACGTGGAGGCCGGCGTGATGATCAATACAAGGGCCGCGAGCAGTATGAGCACCGATTCGATCGCAATGATCGACGTCGAGTGCCCACTCCTCCCCCAAGGGGTGGATCATACGCTCCTCGGCAGCAGGACGACAGACGCCAAAACAGTGCTGGGCGAAGAGTTCCAGTCGACCCCAGGGAACCAGGCTTTGATGCGAGATCCATTATCGTTCAAGGTTTGGTCGATAGGAACAAAGATCACCGAGACGGCCATGATAGAGATGTTCCTTCCAGTAGTGGAGTTCATGTCTCGGGACCAGAGTGTTTCAGCAGAGCCATCAGGGCCGCAGTGATTCCTCCCAACTTCAGGTCGGCGACTGGAGTCAGCAAGTTCACTGGAGAATCCAAGCCTAACACTTGGCTTGAAGATTACCGAGTGGCGGTTCAGACCGGCGGCGGCAACGATGAGGTAGCCATGAAGCATTTACCTCTTATGTTGGAGGTTCAGCCAGGGCGTGGTTGAATCAGTTAGCATCCAGTAGTATTTACGCTTGGGAAGATCTTGCCCGAGTGTTTGTCAGGACATTTGAAGGAACTTGCAAACGACCAGCGGGTTTGACAGAGTTGCAGTCGTCCGTGCAAAAGTCGAGTGAAACCTTGAGAGATTATATCCAGAGGTGGATCACTTTGCACCACACAGTCGAGAATGTATCTGATCACCAGTCTGTGCCTTCAAGGAAGGTGTCAAGAATAGAGAATTGAGTTTGAAATTTGGTCGAACCGGAGATATGACCCTGAGTCGGATGATGGAGATTGCCACCAAATATGCAAATGGTGAAGAAGAGGATCGGCTCCGGAGTGGTAAATATAAATCGGCCGCCAATGAGACCGGGCGGAGGAAATTCCATCGGAAGCGAAGCGCAAGAAAGCCGAGCCAATGACTTCGGAGAGGCCTTGGCAAAGGACCCTGTGAAAGTTCAAGGGGAAACCCACGGGACCTTGGAACCCTAAGACGGTGAAAGACCAGGATGCGCACGACGTGTGGGATTTACCATGTCCTATTCATACAAAGAACGATGAAGAGGGTAAACTCATTTCCCCGAAACATACCACTCGACAGTTGTCGACTCTTGATTCAGCAGCCCAAGGGAAACAGCCCAAGGATAAGGATAAGGAGATGCAGACAAAGTTGAGGATAGAGATGATGATGATGGTGGATATCCCCAGTCAATTCCACCACGATGATTTTTGCCGACGCCGAAAGCAAAAGTCGATTGAAGGTTATCAATCGGGAAGTAAACTTGGTTGCTCCAATGACTACCAATTATCTGAAATGGTCCTGGACCGCCATCACATTCGACGGTCACCGATCACCCGACGACATTGCCACCCAGGGAAGCAAGCATTGGTGGTCGCACCGGTTGTCGAAGGCACTCGATCGACCAAAGTCCCGATGGATGGTGGTAGTGGTTTGAATATATTATCTGGCGGAGACGTTGAAAGGGATGGGCATTCCGATGTCCGGACTCGATACCAGAATATGAGCTTCCACGGAGTCATTCACGGAAAGAAGGCTGAGTCACTCGGTCAAATTGCTCTTGATGTAGTTTTGGTGATTCAAAGCATTTCCGAAAGAAAAGTTGACCTTTGAGGTCGTGGATTTCAGAGCGCTTATCACGCTTATTCTCGGGAGACCAGCTTATGCACGCTTTCATGGCCCGACCATGTTACGTGTATCTTAAACCGAAGATGCCTGGTCCCAAGGGCGTGATCACCGTCACGGCAATCGGAAGAAGGCGTAAGAGTGCTTCCAGAAGGCTCTAAGATCGCCGATGCTCGGTTGGCGATGGTAGAGCTACAAGAGTATCGAAAACTGCAGATCCGAGTGATTTGTTGCGAGCTAAGAAGCCCGCCACTGGTCGGCATTCCAAATGATCGTGGCGAGACGAAACAGGTTCACATTCACCCGACCGATCCCGGCGCTGCTCCGACCAACATCTCAACAACACTCGACTCAAAATAGGAAGAAGCGCTCATCCGGTTCCTCCGTGAGAATCGGGACATCTTTGCATGGAAGCGTCTTGACATGCCGGTGTTCCTGTGGGGCTGGCTGAGCATCGCCACGAGTCGACCCAAAATTCAAACCAGTTAAAGAGTATCTTGGCGGTCCGCCGTCCGGAAGAGAAAGGCCATTGGCGAGGAGGTGGCTCGGCTCTTAGCGCAGAGTTCATCCGAGAGATCTACCACCCGTAGTGGCTCGCCAACGTTGTCATGGTCCCCAAGAAGGACAAGTCGTTGCGCATGCGCATCGATTTCAAGCATATCAATCGGGCCTGCCGAAAGATCATTTCCCTCTTCCTCGCATCGACCAAATAGTCGACTCAAGCTGCGGGATGCGAGAGGTTGTCTTTTTAGACGCCTTATTCCGGGTACCATCAGATCCGTCTGTATGGACCCGATGAGATTAAAACAGCGCTCATCACTCCATTCGGGTGCTTCGTTATGTCACCATGCCATTCGGTCTCAAGAATGCCGGAGCCACATTCATGAGGATGATTCGAAGTGTTTGCTCACTCAAATCCCGGAATGTGGAAGCATACATGGATGATATAGTGGTCAAGTCACGAATGGGTTCCAACATGTTGACTGACCTTGCTGAAACATTTGCCAATCTCAGGAGGTATGATATCAAGCTTAATCCATCAAAGTGTACATTTGGAGTTCCTGGTGGAAAGTTACTCGGTTTTCTCGTTTCCGAGCGAGGAATCGATGCTAACCCAAAAAAGGTTGGCACCATACTCCGAATGAAGCGCATAGGCGTGTGCACGATGTCGAAACTTCTTTGGATGCTTGTCCGCTTTAAGTCGATTCATCTCTCGCCTCGGCGACAAGGCATTGCCTCTTTACCGATTGATGAAGAAGTCGACAAGTTCGAGTGGACTCTAGAAGCTCGATGCAGCGTTTGCAGAGCTCAAAGCTCGCTCTCCACCCAGCCGGTGCTTGCTGCTCCAATCAGCAAGGAGCCTTTGTCGCTTTACATTGCAGCCACTGGACAAGTCGTCAAGACTGCATTTACGGTTGAGCGGGAAGAAGAAGGAAAAACCTTCAAAGTTCAACGCCCAGCTTTATTATCTTTCAAGTAATCGACCCCATCAAAGCAAAGATACCCTCACTATCGAAGCTTGTTTATGGGATCTATATGACCACGAAGAAGGTTGCTCATTATTTCTCCGATCATTCCATTACGATTCGTCGTGACGCCCTTTGTCGGAAATTCTTCATAACAGAGATGCAACTGGTCGAGTGGCAAAATGGGCGATTGAACTCCTTCCCTTGATATCAAATTCGAGGCAAAGAAAGCCATCAAGTCCCAAGCAATAGCAGATTTCCTCACGAAAGTGGATCGAATACAACTTCCGACCCAAGTTCACTCGGAACATTGGACTATGTTTTTGATGGTTCCAAGATGTCGAACGGTTCTCGTGCAGGGGTTGTATTGGTTTCCCCGAGGAGATAGGCTCAAGTATGTTCTCCAGATTCACTTTGATTCTTCCAACAACGAAGCAGAATATGAAGCACTCTGTATGGGTTGCGCATGGCCATTTCACTTTCGGCGTCCGTCGCCTTATGGTCTATGGCGACTTCGGATCTGGTTGTTAATCAAGTGATGAAGGAGTGGGATGTCGGGCCCAGCTATGACAGGTTATTGTAATGCAAGAAGAAAGTCGGAGAAGAAATTCGAGGGGTTAGAGCTTCATCATATACCACGATCGAAAAAATCAAGTCATGGATGATTTGGCAAAGATAGGGTCCAAGAGGGAAGCCATTCCCGTAATGTATTTTGGAACACATTCATGCTCCATCGCAGGAGGATCCTTTCACGGAAGAAGCCCCGCAGCAAAAGAGTGCCAATGATCCGCGAAGTTGAGGTCCCGGCCGTGGTCGACCTGATTATGGAAGTTGTGGTCATCACTCCCGATCGGACAAAGTGCCGTACATTGCATATATCCTAATGAAAGAGCTCCCAGAGAATGAAGAAGAGGCTCGACGGATCGTCCCGTCGATCCAAGGCCTTTACTGATGATCAAGGGACAATTATGCAGAAAGCGCGATCGAGTCGGCGAAGTGTATCACGCCCGGAAGAAGGTCGAGATAATTCTTGAGGATATCCACTCGGGGACTGTGGCCATCATGCGTCCTCTCGGACCATTGTGGCTAAAGCATACCGAGCGGGATTTCTTGGCGAAAGCAAATGAAATGGCAAAAGAAATAGTCGACAAGTGTGAAGGATGTCGGTTCTATACCAACATGTCGCACAAGCCAGCCTCAGCCTTGAAGACCATTCCACTCGTTTGGCCCTTCGCTGTTTGGGGATTGGACATGATTGGACCGTTGAGAATGGCGAAGCGGTTTCACCGATTTGCTAGTAGCAATCGACAAGTTCACCAAGTGGATCGAAGCCAAGCCCATCAAGAACCTCGATGCATGCAATCGCTATCGGTTTCATCGGAGAGTTGATATTCAGATATGGAGTTCCGCATAGCATCATCACCGACAATGGGTCAAACTTCGATAATGACAAGTTCAAAGCCTTCTGCGCCTCTCAAGGCACGCGGGTCGACTATGCTTCAGTGGCTCATCCTCAGTCGAATGGACAAGCAGAACGTGCAAACGGCCTCATTCTCAAAGGGCTAAAACCTCGACTGATGCGTGATCTCAAACACGCAGCAGGAGCTTGGGTCGTCGAACTTCCATCACTTCTCTGGGGATTGAGGACCACTCCTAATCGGTCGACTGGGAGAACTCCATTCTTCCTGGTCTATGGAGCTGAAGCAGTTCTGCCGAGTGACCTACTTCACAATGCGCCTCGAGTCGAGCTATACTCACGAAGAAGAAGCGGAACAAGCCCGGCAAGATGCACGATCGACCTCTTGGAAGAGGAGAGAGAGATGGCCTTGATCCGCCGACTATCTATCAGCAAGACTTGCGTCGATTCCATGCCAGAAATGTGAAGAGTTGAGCCTTCCAAGAGGGAGATTTGGTCCTCCGAGTGGATCAACAGAAACCACACAAGCTTGCTGCCACTTGGGAAGGTCCCTTCATCATCACAAGAGTCCTCCACAACGGAGCATATCATCTCTACAACGTTGATCGCCAGATCGACGAACCTCGAGCTTGGAACGCGGAGCTGCTCCGCCCCTTTTACACTTAAAAACTCACCCGGTTGAGATGTAATAAAAGTACTTTTGTAGTTTGTTTATCCAAGACAAGAATGTTATAATTTTCCCAGTGATTGTTATTGCTTCTTGTTGAAATTACCCCAATGGGTGGCTTAGTCGCGAATCCGATTCGCCTAAGTTTGTAAAAAATCCTTTCCGAGTGCAGGCCAGTCTCTCACTCGGGGTCTTAGCTGGGAATCCGCTTCGCCTAAGTATTCAAAATCCTACCGAGTGGCGAGCCAGCCTCCCACTCGGAGGCTTAGCTGTAGTCCAAGTACTCGCCTAAGTATTCAAAATCCTACCGAGTGGCGAGCCAGCCTCCCACTCGGAGGCTTAGCTGCAGTCCAAGTACTCGCCTAAGTATTCAAAATCCTACCGAGTGGCGAGCCAGCCTCCCACTCGGGGGCTTAGCTGCAGACCAAGGAATCGCCTAAGTATCCAAAATCCCACCGAGTGGCGAGCCAGCCTCCCACTCATGAGGCTTAGCTGCAGTCCAAGTACTCGCCTAAGTATCCAAAATCCTACCGAGTGGCGAGCCAGCCTCCCACTCGGAGGCTTAGCTGTAGTCCAAGTACTCGCCTAAGTATTCAAATCCTACCGAGTGGCGAGCCAACCTCCCACTCGGAGGCTTAGCTGCAGTCCAAGTACTCGCCTAAGTATTCAAACCCTGCCGAGTGGTGAGCTAGACTCCCACTCGGGGGCTTATAACAGCCCAAGGATTCGCCTTAAACTTCCAAAGTGATAAAAATCCTACCGAGTGGAGAGCAAACCTCCCACTCGGGGGCTTAGCTGCAGCCCAGTGCTCGCCTAAGTAATAGAAATCCCACCGAGTGGAGAGCAAACCTCCCACTGGGGCTTAGCTGCAGCCAGCTGCTCGCCTAAGTAATAGAAATCCCACCGAGTGGAGAGCAAACCTCCCACTCGGGGCTTAGCTGTAGCTCAGTGCTCGCCTAAGTATTAAAAATCCTACCGAGTGGAGAGCAAACCTCCCACTCGGGGCTTAGCTGCAGCCAGTGCTCGCCTAAGTAATAAAAATCCTACCGAGTGGAGAGCAAACCTCCCACTCGGAGGCTTAGCTGCAGCCAGTGCTTTCGCCTAAGTAAGGAATTCATCCCAATCCGCAAGGACGACGAGGTGCAGGTCGATCGCTACCTCCTCCTTCGAGCTTCGCCACAAGTACAACGTGCGGTCCATCCCAATCCATAAGGGACGACGAGGTGCAGGTCGACTGCTACCTCCTCCTTCGGAGCTTCGCCACAAGTACAACGTGCGGTCCATCCCAATCCACAAGGACGACGAGGTGCAGGTCGACTGCAACCTCCTCCTTCAGAGCTTCGCTACAAGCACAACGTGCGGTTCGTCCCGATCCGTAAGGACGACAAGGTCAGTCGCAGTCTGTGTTTCACCTCTACCTACAGGATAAATGAAGCACAAGTCGATTGGAATTTCAATGGAATATCTTCCGAATGAGGAATAAAGTTCTCTCGAATGCAAGCAAAGCATGTTAAAGGAAAAACCAAGTTCGGATAAATGTCCTACGGATCCAAAGGCGCTCAGGCGTTAAGCATGTTAAAGTTTATCGGTTACAGAAACCACTCGGCATTCTGAGGCAAATTTAAAGTGGGACTTAGAAGTTTTTTACTCCTCCGGCGGAGGACTGGAAGGTGCAACAAACTGGTCGAGGTCGATTCCGTCGGCAATACGGGTAGCAACAGCGATGAAAGTCTCCATGAAAGATCTGAAGTCGTGCTTCCTGGTATTGGCAACCTTGAGAGACACCAGCTTGTCCTCTTGCGCTTCTTTGCAGTGGACACGAACCAGAGATAGAGCAACATCAGCACCACACCTGGCAGATGACTTTTTCCATTCTTGCACTCGACTTGGAATCTCATTCAGTCGAGTCATCAGGGATTCAAGATCATTCTGGAGAGTCTGTTCTGGCCAGAGAGTCGAGTCGATCCGCGACACTGCAACTTTCAGTCGAGCAAGATAATCCACTACGCTAGCAACACGAGACTCCAGTCGGAGCACATTCATAGCAGCTTCGTCCTTCACAGGAGAGTTGATGGGGTCCAAGCTGGTTTCCACTGACCGGGTTTCTTCTTCAAAGTTTTGGCAGAATTCTGAAAACACAACTCAGACTCAAAATGAAGATCATGTGATGAGCCGGTGAGAGCAAGATAGTTGGATAAAAGAGATTACCTTCAAGCATGAGAAACAGCTTCTTGGCGAACCCTCCAAGATAAATCTCCAGGTTGTTCCGCTTCCCCGCCAGCTGGCCAACCTTGTCAGACAGAACATTCTTGTCGTTCTTCACCGTTGACTTCCTTGTTAGTCAGCGTCAAGAGAGGCTTTCAGCTTGGCATTTTCATCTTCAAGTTTGTCGACCGAGGCAAGCTTCTCTTCAATGAGCTTTGTTTTCTCCAAAGCCGCCTGTGCTCTCTGCAAGGTCAAGGTCCTTCTTCTTCAAAGTCTCTTCGGCTTTATCTCGCAAAGCAACAATGAGAACAGAGTTGAGAATGAGTAGAAAAACAGAAGGCGATCGTCAAAAATTCTCACCAGCCATACCTTTTGCTTCATCCTTTGCCTTCGCAAATTCTCCTGAGCAAGCTTCAAATCGAGGTTGAGTTGAATCTGCTTTTTCTCTAACTCAGTATAGCAAGCCACAAGCTCGCAAGATTTCTACAAAGAGTCAACCAACGAAAGACAGATCACTTCCGAGTGACTAAGGAAAAATAGTAGCATTTCTAAGACTACGGTCGAATAAAAACATTCTACAGTAGTCTCGGGGACTACACCCAGCGGGTGCACTCAGCGTGCCCCACCGGTTTACCAATTTGGTTTGATCGATCGACCAAAAGAGGCAAAAGGTTATGATTCTAAAAACATGGCTAATTGTCGTGACGTCACCGCAGTAAAAAAGACAGTTCTTTAGACTATAGTCAACTGCACGCAGTCGACCATAGTCTCGGGGACTACACCCAGTGGGTGCACTTAGCGTGCCCCCACCGGTTTTATAGTTCCATTCGACTTGGTCCGTCCAGGTCGAGTGAAGAAGATCACAAAGATAAAGACCATGGCCGATCGCACGCAATCGACCATAGTCTCGGGGACTACACCCGGTGGGTGCACTCGGCGTGCCCCACAAAAGTTCAACGACACACACACCCGGTGGGTGTACAGATATGGAGATCTCCGGAAGAAAGCAGTTTGGATAGTATATCCTAACAAAGCAAGCGACGATCGACTTACTTGGACATTGCTCGAGAGCTGAATCGGCATCATAGGCCGCTGACTTGCCTCTCGAGCCGCTTTCACACCGCTCCATCATGATCCCTGTCAGCGTATGGCCTCCTTAGCAGCACTTACTTGGTCCTCCGGACGTGGTGTGTAGCAAAGAGAGATGGTGGATCAGCAATCGACGAAGTGGTTCGGGCACTTGTCAGCCGGTACAACAAAAGATCTGAAGTCCGAGTGGGGTTGCCTCCTCGAAATCAGCGTCTCGGCGATCGCGCGACTTGAGCAGCCTTGCCAGCAGGCACTTTCTTGTTCCTCCTCTTCCTCAATGGCGCTTCCTCGTCATCATCGGGAGATCAATGACGTGGCGGAACTACAAGAGAGATCCAGAAGTAAACATGGAAGCCCAATCGACTAAAAAGCTCCAATCGGCTAAAAGTGAAACCTCAGAGATCTTACCAAGATTGGAAGTGGCTGCATCCTCCATTTCCTGATCATCGTGCTTGGCTGAAGTCTCGGAGGTAGCGGGCGCCAGAGATTTCAAGAGTCGGCTGATCAGTCATCAAGTCGACCAAAAGTTCACTCATGTTGAAAAAAGAAATACAAGGTTACATTGGTTACCCGGAGATGGTGGGGATGACCATTCGCATCTTGGGCAGGGCCTTCGCCCGGCTTTGACGACGCCGCCGAGGTTGCTTCGGCGGCTTCTCGATCGGCACGGGAGAAGTTGTCCTAGGTCGCTTGGTCGATCGACCGGTGGGCACAACAGCTTTACTTTCGCTACCCGCCGGTCGCAAGGCCAACTTGGACCTTCCCTCCGAGCGAGGAGGGTCGACGCCTTCCTCCTCTTCTTCCTCCTCCTCCTCATCATCGTGAGCCATCATCCTCCTCATCCTCCTCGCCGTTGGACTCCCATTCCTCCGGACTCTCACCTCCACTTCCTTCTTCTTCTTCGGTTGTTTCCTCGCCTGTTGGGCATCGAGTACATCTCAGTGGTGACCTAGAAGACAACAAAACAAGGTGAAAGTCAGTCGACGAAATTGACATCAAAACAGAATGAATGCAGCAGAATCACAGTCGAAGATAAGCGGTGATACCTTGTCTGGTTGGTAACTCTGGTCGAGTGGTGGAATCATCCTAGCTCCGCGAGGGTTGTCTTTATTTCCTGTGATGGCAGTCATCCACTTCTCCAGTATGGCGTCATCAACCTCCTCCGGATGGACCCGAGTGGTATCATCCGTACCAGAGTACATCCACATCGGATGACCTCGGTATTGGAGTGGTTGAATACGCCGTCGGAGAAAAACCTCCAGGAGATCCATGCCGGTCACCCCATCGCGAATAAGCTGGACTACACGCTCCATCAGCAGCTTTACTTGGGCCTTCTCCTCTGGTAACACCTTCAGGGAAGATGGCTTGTTCACTCGACTCATGGAGAAAGGAGGGAGCCCACGATCGCCCAAGGCGTCGGCTGGTCTTGGCATAAAACCAGGTTGATCGCCACCCTCTAACCGAGTCGGGAGAGTCATAGCTGGAAAGGCGCTCTTCCCCCTCATCTGGACCCCGAGTCCCCCACGCATTTGGATTACTTGGGTCCTCTCGTCATTCGGGCTCGTTTTCTTCACCGTCTGAGAGCGACAGGTGAATATGTGCTTGAAAAGACCCCAATGCGGTCAACAACCCAAGAAATTCTCGCAGAGCGAAACGAAAGCAAAGCAAGATACACAATGGAGTTTGGAGTGAAATGGTGGAGTTGCGCTCCAAAAAGTTCGAAACCCCGGAAAAAAAGGATTTGGCGGCAGAGAAAACCCCTATCTACGTGGGTGGCGGAGGACGACTCACCCTCTTCAGTTGCGGTTGCCACTCCGTGCGGAAGCCTCGCCGACCCATGGGGGATCAGTCCTTCGTTGGCGAGATCGGTGAGATCTTTCTCGGTGATGGTCGACGGATCCATCTCCTTGGACCCAGCCTGCGGCAGCTTGGACTGCTGAAGAGGAACCGCCTGACCGGGCGCTCTCCCTTGGCCTTCGCCGCCGTCTTCTTCACCCGTTCGTATGCGGCGGTCTTGTCCTTCACCATGGTCGCCGGCGAAAAGTGCGAGCTTGGCTACCGGACAGACGGAGAGCGTGGCGAGAAAGTTTTGGAGGCGGAGGGAGGAGAAGTCTGAGGACGCACTGTTCAAAATGCCCGGTCCAACGCTTTATATGGGGTCGCTTCCGAGTGGCTGATCGGTAGGCCCAGGCAATCCCGTCACAATCCCGCAACAGGCGCGCGCACGATACGTGGCGAAAAAGGCGGCGAAGGATCGAGGCGTCATCGTCTTATCCCATCCGAGTGTCGCGGTTTTCTCCGCTTTGCGCGCTCCCCAAAATTCGGATCCCGTGAAATCCGCTAACCGCAGAGCAACTCGTCAGATAACAGATTTCCTCAGATCCATCGCTCGGAAATCCTCAGGTTCACAAAGTTCACTCGAAAAACGTGAAGAATGGATCAAGGCGACTGAAAGAGAAGTTGATGCCATCACTAAAAGGTCGTTGATCCAGAGTAAGACGCACTCACAACACGAAGAACAGGTCGGAAAGATTATCAACTCCTTCCTCACTCAAACCTCGATCCATTCGAGGGCTAATGATGAAGTCATGTACCTGGGGTAGGGTCATAGACCTGCCCAAAGGTACCCTCCACAAGGACATTCACAAGAGAAGCAGCCTTCCAGTCGACCTGGTAGGCTTCCACTCGACAGATTCAGAGACACTCGACTATGAAGACCCACTCGACCAACGAGAGTCCAAGAGCCACTCGGTGTCCAAACGGTCTGTAGTTAAATAGTCTTTATGACCTTAATGACACATTATGTAAGGCGTTACCAGTAACGCCTAGCTTTAACGCACCTTAAACCCTCTACTACGTGGGCTGGCCGGGTCTGGTGCACTCTATATAAGCCACCCCTCCACGGTAGAAGGGTTCGCACTTCAGAACACATACGCAGATAATCCAGTCGACCGCCTCCGGGCTCCGAGACGTAGGGCTGTTACTTCCTCTGAGAAGGGCCTGAACTCGTAAATCCCTTGCGTATACAACTACTCCATAGCTAGGATCTTGCCTCTCCATACCTACCCCCCATTCTACTATCAGACTTAGAACCACGACACACCTCAAGTTTCAAATTTGTTACATAACGTTTACCATACGTGCATGCTACGGGACTTGCAAACTTCAACACAAGCATTTCTCAAATTCACAACTACTCAACTAGCATGACTTTGATATTATTACCTCCATATCTCAAAACAATCATCAAGCATCAAACTTCTCTTAGTATTCAACACACTCATAAGAAAGTTTCTACTATTCTTGAATACCTAGCATATTAAGATTATTTAAGCAAATTACCATGCTATTTAAGACTCTCAAAATAATCTAAGTGAAGCATGAGAGATCAATAGTTTCTATAAAACAAATCCACCACCGTGCTCTAAAAGATATAAGTGAAGCACTAGAGCAAAACTATATAACTCAAAAGATATAAGTGAAGCACAAAGACTATTCTAATAATTTCCAAATCATGTATGGCTCTCTCAAAAGGGGTGTACAGCAAGGATGATTGTGGTAAACTAAAAATCAAAGACTCAAATCATACAAAACGCTCCAAGCAAAACACATATCATGTGGTGAATAAAAATATAGCTCCAAGTAAAGTTACCGATTGAAGTAAACGAAAGAGGGGATGCCTTCCGGGGCATCCCCAAGCTTTGGCTTTTTGGTGTCCTTAGATTATCTTGGGGGTGCCATGGGCATCCCCAAGCTTAGGCTCTTGCCACTCCTTGTTCCATAATCCATCAAAATCTTTCACCCAAAACTTGAAAACTTCACAACACAAAACTCAACAGAAATCTCGTGAGCTCCGTTAGCGAAAGAAAACAAAAGACCACTTCAAGGTACTGTAATGAACTCATTATTTATTTATATTGGTGTTAACCTACTGTATTCAAACTTCTCTATGGTTTATAAACTCTTTTACTAGCCATAGATTCATCAAAATAAGCAAACAACACACGAAGAACAGAATCTGTCAAAAACAGAACAGTCTGTAGTAATCTGTAACTAAAGCAAACTTATGGAACTCCAAAAATTCAGCAAAAGTAGGAAGACCTAGGGAATTTGTTTATTGATCAGAAGCAATTGGAATCACTATTTTATCACGTTCTGGTGATTTTTAACAATTGTTTTTGTGAACAGAAAGTTTCTGGAAATTACAGATCAAATAACTATCATCCAAGAAGATCATATAGGTTTAACTTGGCACAAACACTAATTAAAACATAAAAACACATCTAACCAGAGGCTAGAACAAATATTTATTCCTAAACAGAAGCAAAAATAAAAATAAAACTAAAAATAAAATTGGGTTGCCTCCCAACAAGCACTATCGTTTAATGCCCCTAGCTAGGCATAAAAGTAAGGATAGATCTAGGTATTGCAATCTTTGGTAGGCAATCCATAAGTGGCTCTCATGATAGACTCATATGGTAATTTTATTTTCTTTCTAGGGAAGTGTTCCATGCCTTTCTTTAATGGAATTTGGAATCTAATATTCCCTTCCCTCATATCAATAATTGCACCAATCGTTCTAAGAAAAGGCCTACCAAGAATAATAGGACACGAAGGATTGCAATCTATATCAAGAACGATAAAATCTACGGGCACATAATTCCTATTTGCAACAATAAGAACATCATTAATTCTTCCCATAGGTTTCTTAATAGTGGAATCCGCAAGGTGCAAGTTTAGAGAGCAATCATCAAAATCATGGAAACATAGCAAATCACACAAATCAACGAAGCTATTTAGATGAGTAGCAGCATCTTCACTAGGAAGGCCGGCGAATTGATCTTTCATGACAAGATTCAACAAAGCAGCATTGATTTCACAAGATTCAGTATTGGTAAGAGGAGCAATAGGAGTGCTAAGGAAATCATTATTGTTGGTATTGGTAAAGTCACATAATTTGGTATTATCTTGAGCCATCGTGACAAGCAAGCAATCCAACACACGAGCAAACAAAAAGCAAGCGAAAAAGAGGCGAACGAAAAGGAGAGGGCGAATAAAACGGCAAGGGTGAAGTGGGGGAGAGGAAAACGAGAGGCAAATGGCAAATAATGTAATGCAGGAGATAAGGAGTTGTGACCCCGGCAACGGCGCCAGAAATCCTTCTTGCTACCTCTTGAGCACTGCGTTGGTTTTCCCTTGAAGAGGAAAGGGTGATGCAACAAAGTAGCGTAAGTATTTCCCTCAGTTTTTGAGAACCAAGGTATCAATCCAAGAGGAGGCTACGCATGAGTCCCTCGACACTTTTGCACAATACAAATAACTCCTCACAACCAACGCGATAAGGGGTTGAATCCCTTCACGGTCACTTACGAGTGTGAGATCTGATAGATATGATAGGATAATATTTTTGGTATTTTTGTGATAAAGATGCAAAGTAAAATAAAAGCAAAGTAAAAAACAAAGGAAATAACTAAGTGTAGGAAGATTAATATGATGAAGATAGACCCGGGAGCCATAGGTTTCACTAGTGGCTTCTCTCAAGAGCATAAGTATTTTACGGTGGGTGAACAAATTACTGTTGAGCAATTGACAGAATTGAGCATAGTTATGAGAATATCTAGGTATGATCATGTATATAGGCATAATTTCTGAGACAAGTAGACCGACTCCTGCCTGCATCTAGTACTATTACTCCACTCATCGACCGCTATCCAGCATGCATCTAGAGTATTAAGTTCATGAAAACAGAGTAACGCCTTAAGGAAGATGACATGATGTAGAGGGATAAGTTCATGCAATATGATAAAAAACCCATCTTGTTATCCTCGATGGCAACAATACAATACGTTCCTTGCTGCCCCTACTTTCACTGGGAAAGGACACCGCAAGGTTGAACCCAAATCTAAGAACTTCTCCCATTGCAAGAAAGATCAATCTAGTAGGCCAAACCAAACTGATAATTCGAAGAGACTTGCAAAGAATAACCAATTGTACATAAAAGAATTCATAGAAGATTCAAATATTGTTCATAGATAATCTTGATCATAAACCCACAATTCATCAATCTCAACAAACACACCGCAAAAACAAGATTACATCGAATAGATCTCCACGAGAGAGGGGGAGAACATTGTATTGAGATCCAAAAAGAGAAGAAGCCATCTAGCTACTAACTATGGACCCGAAGGTCTGAGGTAAACTACTCACACTTCATCGGAGAGGCTATGGTGTTGATGTAGAAGCCCTCCGTGATGGATGCCCCCCTCCGGCGGAGCTCCAGAACAGGCCCCAAGATGGGATCTCGTGGCTGAGAAGGTTGCGGTGGTGGAATTAGGTTTTTGGCTCCGTATCTGATCATTTGGGGGTACGTAGGTATATATAGGAGGAAGGAGTACGTCGGTGGAGCAACAGGGGGCCCATGAGGGTGGAGGGCACGCCTGGGAGGGAGGGCGCGCCCCCTACCTCATGGCTTCCTCCTTTCTTTCTTGACGTAGGGTCCAAGTCTCCTGGATCATGTTCGGTGAGAAAATCACGTTCCCGAAGGTTTCATTCCGTTTGGACTCCGTTTGATATTCCTTTTCTGCGAAACTCTGAAATAGGCAAAAAACATCAATGCAGGCTGGGCCTCCGGTTAATAGGTTAGTCCCAAAAATAATATAAAGTGGATAATAAAGCCCAACAATGTCCAAAACAGTAGATAATATAGCATGGAGCAATCAAAAATTATAGATACGTTGGAGACGTATCACTTAGCTAGTGAAGTCCTGCGAGGCCTGTCAATTCCATGCCAAGCAGATCCATCAGCCTGCTCAGGGCCTCCAGACCATCCCGCTCTCGTGGCCGTTCGCAGTCTGGAGGCTGGATATCTTGCGCCCGTTCCCTCGAGCGCCTGGGGGCTACTGCTACCTCTACGTCGCCATTGACAAATTCACCAAAATGGGCGGAGGTAGAAGTTGTCCGCACCATCCCAGCCGGATCTGCAGTCAAGTTCATCAAGGGTCTCGTAAGACGGTTCGGGGTCCCTAATCGCATCATCACCGACAACGGCTCATAGTTCACTAGCAATCTCTTCAAGACATATTGTGCTAACCTTGGTACGCAGATCTGCTATGCTTCGGTGGCACACCCTAGGAGCAACGGTCAAGCCGAACGCGCTAACGTGGAGGTCCTGAGAAGCCTCAAAACCAAGACCTTCAAGAAGATGCTCGAGGCCTGCGGCAGGGGCTGGCACGACGAGCTCCAGCCTGTGATGTGGTCCATCCGCACCACCGCCACCAAGCTGACGGGCGAGACCCCGTTCTTCCTCGTCTACGGAGCAGAAGCGGTTCTCCCACACGAGGTCGCATCGCCCGCTGAGTCTGGCGTTTGATGAGACGCAGTAGGACGCCATGCAGGGGATGGACCTTGTGCTGGGGGAGGAACGCCGCCGCGAAGCCATGCTTCGAGCAACAAGATACCAGCAGGCGCTGCGGCGGTATCACTGTCGCAGCATCCGCTCCAGGATGCTTTAGGTGTGCGACCTCGTCCTAAAGCGGGTGCTCTCCAGGGAAGGGCTGCACAAGCTCTCGCCCATGTGGGAGGGCCATTTAGGGTCGCCCACGTCTCCAGGCCTGGCGTCGTGCGCCTGGAGACGCAGAACGGGGTCCCCATCCAGAACACCTGGAACATCCAGCACCTTCGGAAGTTCTACCCATGAAGCAAGGCCCGACGCCTATGAAGCAAGGCCTAGTGCCTGTGAAGGTCTCCGCTCGTGACACTCTCACGTAATAATGGGTGGGGCTGTACACGCCCGAAGTCTCAGGAGTCCCGCCCTCGGGCCTCGAAGGCTCCCTCCCACGTCCTAGTGGCAGCACTTAGCTCCGCGCTGGTGAGAAGACTAGACTAGGTGCCGGACGCGGCTTTTCATTTGCTTTCCGTAGTTGGCTTGCCCCTCTTTAATGAAAATTTGCTTTCAGGTGTTCCTTGCCATCTTGGTTCCATCGCCTTTTGCCTCCTTTTCTGCCCTTGGTTCCTAGTTTTGACCCGTACTCTCCCTCGCGTGCCCCGCGAGGGGGCTCGACAGGTGCCCTCGTGAGTGTTTTCCATGTTCTTCGCGAGGCACCCGCTCTCGATCTCGCAAGTTAGCGCACCTCTCCCAAACCGTGCCCCTCGGGTACCGCGATGCCGAGCACTGGGTCGTGGCCGGCTGCGCCTGCGACCAGGGCTCGGAAGAATAAGAGTTTCCTAATGAATTTTTGCAGTTCCTAGACGCCTCCCAAGCCAAGGAGGCCTCGCTAGGTACTGGGAAATGCGTGCTTCACGAGGCAGAAAATACTTCGAGCACGTCAAGCTAAGTTATTCCTACACGCCTACATAAAATGTTGATGCTGCAACACGACAAAGGAACGATAAACATAGCATAGCAACTTGGAAATCATGGTTCGTTGCATGCCCCTGCGGGGCCCCATACTTGTCTCTCTTTTAATGTAGGAAGAAAAGGAAGAACGAAACAAAAGTGGCGCGCGCTCCTGCGGCAGTTCACGAGGATGGACCCATGACGCTCTCCTGGGCTCAGCCAGACCCCTCCTCACGCTTCACTGGAGCACGGCAACGAGATGACCCGCTGCCACCCTCGAAGCGGGCGCGGCAGCGTGGCGGCTAGTCGTAGCCGCCGCTGCTGGAGCTGTCGCCGGAAGAAGAGTCGTCGTAGATGGACGAGCCATGGCCGGTGCCAAGAATAAGCCCGCCTTCACCCTTGTCGCGGCCGTCGCCAAGGCTGAGCACCTCACCACCATCGTTGTCCTCAGGGCAGCACCCGACGCGACGACCATCTTCCCCGAACACCCTCAGGTAGAGGGTTGCGTTGCCGTCGTACTTGAAGTGGAGGGTGCACCGCCGGCCCAGGCCGCGTCCGCGGGCGAACGTCTGCTAGCCGCGGGCCAGGGTTGCGTTGCCCGCGACAGAGACCTCGAACGCGACCCATGAAGCCTTGCTGCAGCAGCCGTCCTCCTGCAGCGAGAGACCGCCTGGACCTGTGGCCGGCAGCTCGCCGGCGAAGAAGCGTGGGAGCTGAAGCCAGGTGCCGGCCGGGTTCTCCGACCACACGACAAACTCCGGCAGCACCTCCGCCGAGTGGAAGCATGGCGGGGAGGCCGCACGACCATGGCGCGCCTCCCTTCATCGATGGGACTGCCACGACCTGGGCGACTCCCACCATGCGAAGAGGCGCCGCCGCGGCCGCGAGGGGCCACGGCGGGGGGTCGCGGTGTGCTTGCATTGGCGGTCGTGCCCCCGCTTGGGTGGCGGCGAACCGGGCCCCTCCTGGCAGGCCTGCCCCTTCTCTGCGGCCGAGAACCTCTTCGCAGGCGCCATGGCAGTCGCTACTAGAAATGAAGCAAGGAAGAAGAAGCGAGAGGAGCAGGAAGAGATGAGCGACGGGGGCTCCACCCCCTCCTCATTTATAGCGGG
Organism: Aegilops bicornis; assembly: GCA_021605145.1. Taxonomy (NCBI): domain Eukaryota; kingdom Viridiplantae; phylum Streptophyta; class Magnoliopsida; order Poales; family Poaceae; genus Aegilops; species Aegilops bicornis. Next base: position 323,335,793 of record CM038673.1, read on the forward strand.
AGAAGGGCAACCGGCGATCCCCGCGATCACAGGTAATGATGATTTTTCTCTGCATGCAGCAGGGACTCATCAAGTCGGGTACTTGCCGAGGTAGCGTGGGGAAGCAGAGATGCCCACGTCCAATCAATCTCCAATCGTCAACCAAGGCCGTAGGCTATTGGGGCCCGCTGCGCTCCGCACTTTCCCTTTGGCTTCGCCTCGAAGCCAAGTCCGAGCGCGCCTTGGGCCCGGGGGCTACTGTCGGTGTCCTGGGAACGGGGGTCCCCAGACTTGCCTACCTGCGACCCACGGCGTGGTTCCACCAGCGGCGCCGTACGGCCCATCTTCACCAGCAAACACTCAAGACCCTCGCGAGGGGCCGAGCCTCACGAGGCGGACGACGCAAGATCTCCTCGGGGGCAGCCTCACCATGCTGGCTTGCGAGGGGCGGAGAGATCAAGGCAAGGGGCACCTCGCGAGGTTCTTGTGACGTAAGCCATAACGACCGGGCCAGGCGGGCACCAGCGCGCGTAGTGTCCTCGTTTCCTCTTTGGTGCTAAAGAGGCAAGCGCAGGCGAGGAGTCCCGAGGCATCAGGCAAAGGTTTCCATATCGGTGCAACGAGACCAAGACCAGCAGACGGTAGGACGGAGGTCACCGTGGAGCCCATGACAGCGTCACCACCAGAGCCTTTGGCAGGCGAAGACCACCTTTAGTCAGGATAACTTGTACTAGTTGTCTCCCTTCGAATTTGGCCGTTGTGGCATCCCTTCCCGCTCAATATTTGGGAAGAGGACCAGGGCCTCTATAAATAGGACTAGCCACCATCGTAGCAAGGGACGGATCATTCAGATCATCCCCATCCACACAAGCTCACCAAGCACAAGAGCACCTCTCCTCAGGAGGCTGTTCTTCCGATTGTACTAGTTCATCCTCATCCCAAGAGGCAATCCACCACACCACACTAGAGTAGGGTATTACACCACATTGGTGGCCCGAACCAGTATAAACCTTGTGTCTCTTGTTCTGTGGGCTCGATGCGCTGAGCCTTGAGATCACGGTGAGGGTGAGAGCTAGATGGAGTAGAGATCTTCGTGCACACCCCAGTGTTTGAACCTCAAGGGTTTTGCCGGAATCCGAAATCGGACATAAACATGACATGCAATCAATATAAGTGATATGATATGGCCATCATCATCTTATGCCTTTGATCTCCATCTCCAAAGCACCGTCATGATCACCATCGTCACCAGCGCGACACCTTGATCTCCATCGTAGCATCGTTGTCGTCTCGCCAACTATTGCTTCTACGACTGTCGCTACCGCTTAGTGATAAAGTAAAGCAATTACATGGCGATTGCATTTCATACAATAAAGCGACAACCATATGGATCCTGCCAGTTGCCGATAACTTTGTTACAAAACATAATCATCTCATACAATAAAATTTGGCATCATGTCTTGACCATATCACATCACAACATACCCTGCAAAAACAAGTTAGACGTCCTCTACTTTGTTGTTGCAAGTTTTTCGTGGCTGCTATGGGCTGAGCAAGAACCGTTCTTACCTACGAATCAAAACCACAATGATTTTTCGTCAAGTATGTGATGTTTTAACCTTCAACAAGGACCGGGCGTAGCCACACCCGATTTAACTAAAGTTGGAGAAAGTGACACCTGCCAGCCACCTGTGTGCGAAGCACGTCGGTAGAACCAGCCTCGCGTAAGCGTACACGTAATATCGGTCCGGACTGCTTCATCCAACAATACCGCCGAATCAAAGTATGACATGCTGGTAAGCAGTATGACTATTATCGCCCACAACTCACTTGTGTCCTACTCGTGCATATAACATCTACGCATAAACCTGGCTCGGATGCCACTTTTGGGGAACGTAGTAATTTCAAAAAAATTGCTACACACACGCAAGATCATGGTGATGCATAGCAACAAGAGGGGAGAGTGTTGTCCATGTACCCTCGTAAACCATAAGCGGAAGCGTTATGACAACGCGGTTGATGTAGTCGTACGTCTTCATGATCGACCGATCCTAGTACCGAAAGTACGACACCTTCGTGATCTGCACACGTTCAGCTCGGTGACGTCCCATGAACTCACGATCCAGCAGAGTGTCAAGGGAGATCTTCATCAGCATGACGGTGTGATGATGGTGATGATGAAGCTACCGGCGCAGGGCTTCGCCTAAGCACTACGACGATATGACCGAGGTGGATTATGGTGGAGGGGGGCACCGCACACGGCTGGAAACAATCAACTTGTGTGTCCTAGGGTGCCCCTGCCCCCATATATAAAGGAGCAAGGGGGGAGGCTGGCCGGCCCTTGGGGCACGCTAGGAGAGGAGGAGTCCACCTCCTAGTAGGAGTAGGACTCCCCTTTCCCACTCCTACTAGGAGGGGGAAAGGAAGAAGGGGAGGGAGAAGGAAAGGGGGTGTCGCCCCACCCTTCCCTAGTCCAGTTCAGACCAGAGGGGGAGGGGGCGCGCGGCCTGCCCTGGCCAGCCCTCTCTCTCTCTCCACTAAGGCCCATGTGGCCCATTAGTTCACCCGGGGGGTTCCGGTAACCCTCCGACACTCCGGTTTTCTCCAAAATCACCCGAAACACTTCCACTGTCCGAATATAGCCATTCAATATATCAATCTTTATGTCTCGACCATTTCGAGACTCCTCGTTATGTTCTTGATCACATCCGGGACTCCTAATTATCTTCAGTACATCAAAACACATAAACTCATAATACCGATCGTCACCGAACGTTAAGCGTGCAGACCCTACGGGTTCGAGAACTATGTAGACATTACCGAGACACGTCTCCGGTCAATAACCAATAGCGGAACCTGGATGTTCATATTGGCTCCCACATATTCTACGAAGATCTTTATCGGTCAAACCGCATAACAACATACATTGTTCCCTTTGTCATCGGTATGTTACTTGCCCGAGATTCGATCGTCAGTATCATCATACCTAGTTCAATATCGTTACCAGCAAGTCTCTTTACTCGTTCCGTAATGCATCATCCCATGACTAAAAAATTAGTCACATTGCTTGCAAGTCTTATAATGATGTGCATTACCGAGAGGGCCTAGAGATACCTCTCCGACAATTGGATTGACAAATCCTAATCTTGATCTATGCCAACTCAACAAGTACCATCGGAGACACCTGTAGAGCACCTTTATAATCACCCAGTTACGTTGTGATGTTTGGTAGCACACAAAGTGTTCCTCCGGTATTCGGAGTTGCATAATCTCATAGTCATAGGAACATGTATAAGTCATGAAGAAAGCAATAGCAATATACTAAACGATCAAGTGCTAAGCTACCGGAATGGGTCAAGTCAATCACATCATTCTCTAATGATGTGATCCCGTTAATCAAATGACAACACATCTCTATGGCCAGGAAACTTAACCATCTTTGATTCAACGAGCTAGTCAAGTAGAGGCATACTAGTGACACTCTGTTTGTCTATGTATTCACACATGTACTAAGTTTCCGGTTAATACAATTCTAGCATGAATAATAAACATTTATCATGATATAAGGAAATATAAATAACAACTTTATTATTGCCTCTAGAGCATATTTTCTTCACCAAGTTCCTCCTCAAGACGGTGGCGCTCCGTCCCGAAAGTCCTCTCCTTTTTTTCTGGGTTAAAAGACCTTATGTACCAAAAGATGAGCACGGGAGGTGGGCTGGGTTGGCCACAACCCACCAGGGCGCGCCTAGGGGGCCTAGCGCGCCATGGTGTCTTGTGGTCACCAGGTGGCCCCCATCCGCTAGTTATTTGCTCTAGTATTTTTTATATATGCCAAAATAATTCTCCATAAAATTTCATCTCATTTGGAGTTGTGAAGAATAGGTAACTCTAACATAGCTTTTTCAGGTCCAGAATTCCAGCTGTCGGCATTCTCTCTCTTTGTGTAAACCTTGCATATTATGAGAGAAAAGGCGTTAGAATTACTCCATAAAGCATTATTATGCATTAAAAACATTATAAATAACAGTAGGACAACATGATGCAAAATGGATGTATCAACTCCCCCGAGCTTAGTCCTCTCGCTTGTCCTCAAGCGAAAGCCGATATCGAAAATCCTATTCACATGCTTAGAGAGAGAGAGAGAGGTGTCGATAAAAACAAAATACGGACATAATAGCATCATGATTATTATTATAACAGCAACGAACTTTATCATATAACTTGTCATGAACAAGTAACAATTCATGAGGACATCAAAGTTAAAAGCATAAACTCCCTTAAAGACCAACAAACTATGTTCTTAGTCAACTTTGAAACTACAATTCATCATGTTTTTAGGAAGGGTCTCTTATCGGAGCCTTTTGGCAAGTCCACATACTCAACCATCATTTGATCTTCTATGATTGCTAACACTCTCCGCATACACATGAGCAAAAAGTTTCAACCGAACACATAGAAATATAGGGGCTTATAATTTCGCCTCCCAGCTCATTCACCTCAAGGGTGATGTCAACAATAATAACTCATGCTCCCTCATATCCAACTGGGTATATGTGCCTAGATCTTTCCCCACCACATGATGCTTGCAAAAAGAGAAAAAAATAAAAAGGAATAGAGAAGAATACTTTGACTCTTGCATGAAAAGTAAATACATAAAGTAAAAGATAGGCCTTTGCAGCGGGAAGCAGAGGTTGTCATGCGCTTATTGGTTTGTATATGCACAATCTCTTAATGCAAAAGAACGTCATGTTATATTGCCCCTTATGATAGCAACCTTTATTATGCAGTCTGTCGCTTTTATTACTTTGCCATCACACGTTTGTACAACGCTTAATTTCTCTTACACTAAATGATCAAACACATTTATAAGCAATTTTTATTGCCTTTTTGCACCGAAGAAAACTTACTCATACCTAGTTCAATCTCATTACTGGCAAGTCTCTTTACTCGTTCCATAATACATCATCTTGTAACTAACTCATTAGTCACCTTGCTTGCAAGGTTTCTTATGATGTGTATTACCGAGAGGGCCCAGAGATACCTCTCCGATACTCGGAGTGACAAATCCTAATCTTAATCTATGCCAACTCAACAAACACCTTCGGAGATACCTGTAGAGCATATTTATGATCACCCAGTTACGTTGTGAAGTTTGATAGCACATAAGGTATTCCTTCGGTATCCAGGAGTTGCATAATCTCATAGTCAAAGGAATATGTATTTGACATTAAAAATCAACAGCAATAAACTGAACGATCAATATGCTAAGCTAACGGATGGGTCTTGTCCATCATATCATTCTCCTAATGATGTGATCCCGTTATCAAATGACAACACATGTCTATGGTTAGGAAACCTTAACCATCTTTGATCAACGAGCTAGTCTAGTAGAGGCTTACTAGGGACACGGTATTTGTTTATGGATTCACACATGTATTTAAGTTTCCGATCAATACAATTCTAGCATGAATAATAAACCTTTATGATGATTAGAAAAATATAATAATAACCATTTTATTATTGCCTCTAGGGCATATTTCCATCACTTAATCTATACCGTTCGGTCAGTAGTCCCGTTGTACTGTTCGATATTGATGAGTTTAAACCCATCCAAAAACTAGTGTTGCACCACCCCTTCTGTAAAGCACATGGGGTGAGATGCTCCTCGGATCCATGTTGTGGCATGTCGGTCGTCCGATGCCATCACGACTCGATCATGTGTTTGGTCACGTGTGTTGCCATATTTGGCCAGCTAAGCCAGATATCGCTCATGTTCAGCAGGTGTGTGCTTCGGAGACCTATAAATGGACCGGGATGGAGCAGCTGGCATTGGTGCTGATTTCTTCCACGGATCATAAGTCTTCCGAGGTGGTAGTGGATCCTTGTCGTGACATCGTGGCATTTTGGGGGATTAGGATATTCGCTGACCTGTCTTGTATGGATTCTCGGCCCAATCATGCTTTGGCAGCAGGGTCATGTCAACCTTCTCATCGAATTCTGGGAGTAACTCCCTTCATGGACAATGTTGTTTATTTCCAGCGACTCTTTCATCGAGTTCTTGCTCGGCACTAAGGACCTCGGTCCATTTGTCAGTTAGTTTGTCCTGTTCGCTCGAAGCTTCTGGGACTTTAGCTTCATGCGTTTGGCGGTGCTAATTGACCTCCGACAGAAGGCCCACAACTGAGGATCATCTACGGGTTCATTGGAGATATCAAATTTGTTAGGTCCGAGGCTTAAATCTTCCTCAAAGTCTGGGTAATAGTCATGGTCCTCGGGGTCGTCATCGTCCCTGTTGAGTGCAGCGCCGTCAATAGGACCGTCGCCAGCATTATCTCCCGCGCTTTGATAATTGGCTTCGTCTGAAGTGTCACCGTTATCGGTAGCTTTATAGCTAGTGTCGGCGTTCCCTGCGCCTTTATTACAGTGTCACCGGCACCGACATTTGGGAGGCTCTTTATCTCCCTCATCATCCTTGGGAGTTTCTAACATGTAGATGACGTGGGTGGAGGTAGCCACCCATTCTCGATGTAGCCGGTGGCTAGGGGTGATGCGATATATGACATATCGTTGGCGTATTGGTCCATATCGATGGCCTCCTCGGAGGCATAGTACATCAGTTAAGTCCTCGATTGTAGCAACTAGGTGGGTGTCGGGTGCAAAGAAGGAGGTGGCCGAGAAGGAAGCAGATGGCGAGGAGGATCCGGCGGCACCGTGAGCGTGCAATATCGGGAGCAGGTCTGACGGGGCAAAAGTAAATTTTTAGGTATGGATTACCAGCCTGAGATACTTTCGTGACCGGGCATGTAAAAACTATAAACACCACAATTTTTTTGTTTGTGATGGGTGCTATGTGATCGGGTGCCATGCATCTAAAATTTAAATTTACCGGACATGGGCGAACTTTTAGGGGATGCGGTTAGATGGTCGATCTATGTGATCGGGCACTATGCATTTAAAATTTAAATTGGCCGGAGATGAGTAAATGTTTAGGGGATACGGTGATGACCAGTGCTATGTGATCGAGCGCTATGCATTTAAAATTTGAATTCACTAGATATGGGCGAACTTATAGGGGATGCGGTTAGATGGCCGGTGCTATGTGATAGGGCGCTATGCATTTAAAATTTAAATTGGCAAAGACATGGACGAATCTTTTAGGGAATGCGGTGAGATGGCCGGTGCTATGTGATTGCACATTGTGCATTTAAATTTTAAATTGGCTAGATATGGGCGAACATTTAGGCGATGTTGTTAGATGGCCGGCTCCCGCGTCTATGCCCGCGCATAAATATTGTGACCATTTTAGGGTTAGCTTGCAATGCCCTAACCTCACATGTACACTGTGTGTTATTCTCATATTCATGAATACTTTTTTTTAATGTTGTCATGAATACTAAAGGCAACTCCAAGGCGCCGACGCATTTGGTCCGCACGTGTCCATTTGGGTCGAAACAGATGAAATCACCGGCCCAACGCGCCGACGCAAACCCAAAAATGAATCGCTCGCTGTTCGTCTGGACGCATTCCCGACCCATATTTGCGCCTGATTTGCATCTATGCAGACATAAGACTAATGCGCCACGCGTCCGCTCTATGTCCGTTTCAGTCCTACCAGTCGGTTGCCGAATCACCACCCATGGTCATAGTCAATGCGGCCACCTAACTCAGTCCCGTATGATAGCCAGTGAAAGCATCCAGCACATGCTTATTTCAAATGGCAACCGTTAGGAGGGCTCATCCACTTTTCACTCTTGTTCACATCTGACCACAGTCGCCCCCCGTGCTAGCTAGCCATGGGCTTCTTCGGCGGCAAAGAAAAGGGCAAGGCAAAGCAGGAGGGGGTCTGCTCATCCCGCGCGCCGGCGAGTTGGGCGCTGGTGCCAATGGCGGGGAGGGTGTGCCAGCCGCAGGACTGGTTGTACATCCTGGTGCACAGCGCACGGTATCACTGGGAGTACCGTGTCCCGCTGCCATGGTCCGACAGCAACGTTGGATGCACCGTCCAATCCAAACAAAAAAAAGTACATGTGTCCGCTTGACCGACCTAAATAAATAAAACGCGGACAAACACCTCATCCGTTTGTATCGGCGCCTTGGACTTGCCTGACAACCATGCATGCAGTTTCATTTGGGTATGCATGGATGCGTCTGTGCACAACCAACCAAGCTAGGCTAGTGCATCCAAGGGGGCCCACTCACCACCACGGTTGGCTGACCGGTCCGGTGGCCCGCCACGCCCACGCCCACATGCACAGCACACAAACGTAGCCGCGGCAGCTGCTGTGCTGCAGCAACAAGACGTACTATAATGGAAGCTGGCAAGCCTTTTGGTTTGGTCACTCACGAGGGCTGTGCTTCCCTGTGTGCTCTGTTCTGCTCTGCTCTGCCTCCCCACCCCACTCGAGCCAGCACAAAATCAAACTAGATCCTAGCCATATTAATTAGTCCTCCAGTATCGTCAATGGCGCCACCCTCCACGCTACTCGGCGTAGATAGGAGTTGGATCGTTGTGTCCTATAATACTAGTCAAGGATCTTCAAGTCAGCTGCTCCTCACGTTGGATCCACTACTTGGAAGGACTATGGGCTGCTCAGATCAAAAGCCAAGCCAACCAAAGCTGAAAAGATAAGGATTTGAGTAGAACGGAACTTATAATCTTTTCGTTGACAATGTTTCATAGAACGGTTATTGGTTGATAGTTCTACCTACTTTGTATTTATATACATATATGATTTATCAATGAGTACTAGTTAATGATCCTTGTGTTGTCAGACTACGATCACGAGATCGTAGTCGTATTAATCAGACCTCCAGCTTCGTCATCCGGTTCTTCCATAATGGAGGCTGCGTGTGTGACGAGGTGCGCTGCGTCGTTGCGTCTCTCGCATGTGCGCGTGCGATCGTGTCGTGCTCGTCGTTGTCGATCGATAGCCGTGTTGGGTTGGGCCAGCGCAGTGCAGCGCGGCGCAGTACTGCTGCTAGCTGCAGTGCAGCGGTGGGGCTGGCTGGGTTCATGCATGGTATGGTACCATAGCTAGGCTCGGTTCCTTTCGCGTCCGGGTTCATACGGCGAGTCAACGGCAAGCTAGCGCGCCGGCCGGTGTCTGTAGCTTTCAGCTGAGCATGCAGTGATGCATCATGCACTGCCCTGCGCCACAGTGTTGACAGGTCAGGGCTGGCAAAGTGCAGTGCAGCGTGCGACGCGGACGGACGGACGCGCGCGTAACCGGGAACCATGGCACGCCGTGCCGCCGTATCTCGTGGACCGGTCCATCCAATCTTTGCTGGCTCATTTTTTTCCGAATACGCTAAGTTAGCGTATCATTGCATTGATAGAAGAAGAGAAAAAAGTACAGGGGTGGGAATCATAGCCTCGTGCGCACGAATGGAGAGCCAATGATCCAAGGAGAGCAGAAAGCAGGGGGTTGCTCAGCCCCAACGATTACAGGTTCAGGTTACACAACTAGTCGTAGCGAGTCCTCAAGCTCCCGCGGTGGCCCAGGAGCGAGCTTCATCTTTGATCGCAGCGATCAGGGAGGAGGAGGAGGGGGTAATCTTGTCGAAGATGATCGCATTCCGGTGTCGCCAAAGAGACCATGCAGTGAGGGAGGCGATGGTGGCGAGGCCTCGCCTCCGCGCAGCCGGGAGGAGGAGAGCGGCTTCAGAGAGCCAAGTAAAGTAGCCGGTGTTGCCGTCCGGGGCCGGGGTTGTCGGGGAGCACCACGAGAGGATCTCATGCCAAGTAATGCGCGCGAACACACATCCCACCAGGATGTGGTGGAGCATTTCGGGTTCCTGGAAACAGAAGACGCACGCCGGCTCGTGCTGCAGACCGCACCGGGCCAGGCGGTCAGCTGACCAGCACCTGTTAAGGGAGGCTAGCCAAATGAAGAATTGCACCGAAGTGGGGGCGCTGGTATACCAGGTGAGGAGCCAAAATTCAGAGGCCATGGAGCCGTGGAATAGGGCACTGTAGCAAGATGAGGCAGAGTAGACACCGTTGTCAGTCCAGCGCCAACGAAGCAGATCCGGGCGCGGGGTGAGCTCGACGTGCTGTAGGCGGCGCCAAAGCCCAACATATTCAACAAAGAAGAAGAGGGCCAAGGGGGCCTTGGATGTCGGAGATCCAACAGCGGTCGGAAAGCGCCTGGGCCACCGTGCGGGAGCGCCGGACGCGGCGGGGAACCAGCGTCGCCAGGGCAGGGGCGCTTTCAGAGAGCGGTTGCCCGTCCAGCCACGGGTCAACCCAGAAATGGTAGGTGTTGCCGTCCCCGACGATCCACATCGTGGATGCCCGGAAGAATTGGAGCGCCTCAGGGTCGCGTGGGAGCTGGAGGTGAGACCACAGTCGAGAGGGATCAGTGGCCTGAAGCCAAAGCCAACGAATCCGAAGGGAGGTGCTTGTACATTGGAGGTCGCGGATGCCTAGACCTCCCAGCTCGATCGGGCGACAGACCCGTGCCCAACTGACTAAGCAGGAGCCGGCGCGCGCGTCCTTTCTACCATGCCAGAGGAAGTCGCGAAGAATGCGGTTGGCCTGCTTGAGGATGGCGGGGGAGAGGGCCATGGCAAGGAGCATGTGGACAGGCATGGCGCTTAAGACTTGCCGAACCAGATTTAGCCGCTCGCCACAGTTGAGCAGGGCAGCTTTCCAGGTAGCAAGCTTGCGGGCGAGCTTTTCAATTAGGGGTAGCAGGTGGGAGGTGGACACTTTCCTGAGCGAGAGAGGGAGGCCAGGTATTTGATGGGGAAGGGCACCACCAGGCAGGCGAGGGCCGTGCTGACGGTGTTCGTGGCGTCGACGGAGCACTGGATTGGCGCGGCAAGGCACTTTGCGAAGTTAGTGCGCAAGCCCGAGGCAGTGCCAAATCGGTCAAGCAAGGAGTTGATCGCGAAAAGCTCGGACCTATCAGGGTGGCAGAAGATAATCACGTCGTCAGCGAAGAGAGAGACGCTCGACGGAGCATGCCTGCGAGTCAGACGCTTGAGAATCCCGGACTGCACGGCAAACTGAAGCAACGTGTTGAGCGTGTCGATGACTAGCACAAACAGCATTGGGGACACCGGGTCGCCTTGATGGAGGCTTGGCCGTGCGGGATGGGAGGGCCCAGCGTGCCGTTGATCAAGACGTGCGTCGAGGCAGTCGAGATGAGAATGGAAATCCACTCGCGCCACCGCGGGCCGAAGCCCATATGCTGCAACACCTGGAGCAGGAATGTCCAGGAAACCGAATCAAATGTGGGTGCAATGTCCAGCTTGAGGAGGACACGAGGATGCTTGAGCTGATGCAGCTGCCGCACGGTCTGCTGTACGAGGAGGAAATTGTCATGGGCGCTTCTACCCACGATAAATGCGCTCTGGTTGTGGGAGACGAGTTCACCGAGACGTGGTGCCAACCGAAGCGAGAGGACCTTAGCAAAGAGCTTCGCGATCAGGTGGATGAGGCTGATCGGCCGGTAATCGAAGAGGAAGGCGGCGTCAGGCCGCTTGGGCAGCAAAGTGATGTAAGCCTCATTGAGCTGCTGGAAGGCCTGGCCATTGACCGCGTAGAGCTTATCGAAGACGTCGCATAGGTCATCTTTGATGATGTGCCAGCAAGAACACAAGAACTCGGCCGTGAACCCATCGGGGCCGGGTGCTTTGCCAGAGGGGAGCTGCTTGATAGCCTCCCATATCTCCGTAGAAGAGAATGGATGATCCATGGCAGAGAGGTAGAAAGAGCGCTGGCCAATGGCAGCCAGGTCGAGGGTGATGCCACGCTCCGCAGGAGCACCGAGGACGGAGAAGTGCGTGAAGGCGGCCTGGGCCATGTTAGCCTCGCCCGACACATGCACCCCGTCCACAAGGAGGCTGAGGATGCGATTCTTATTGCTCGGGTGAGAAGCCCGGATTTTTGAAATAGCGGCCGCAGCCTCGCCGGCCCGGAGCCATTGCAGGCGAGCACGTTGGTGGGCGATTGAGCGCTCGAGGGAGGCAAGCCCTAGGTACTTGTGTTTGAGTTGTCAACGGATCCAGGCCTCGGGAGGGGATAGGTGGCGAGTGTCTTGGGCTTCGTCAAGGCTGGCGATGAGCTCGCGGGCAACCCCAGTTGAGCCGCAAGGTTGGAGGCGAAACGGGAGCTCCAACGTTGGAGGCTGCGCGCGGTGGCCCTGAGCCTGGCAAAAATGCGCCTGAATGGGTCATGTTCCGGGGCACTGGAATGCCAAGCGGATTGGACGGTCTGTTGGAAGCCCTCAAGTCCGGGCCAATACTTCTGGAAGTGAAAGCGTCTGCCACCAGCCGCTCGGGATGCGCAATCAAGGAAGAGAGGGGAGTGGTCTGATGCCGCCGACGCCAGACAACGCAGAAGGCAGTGAGCATGGTCGAGCTCCCAGGCGGGTGTGCAGAGCACCCGGTCATTGCGCACGAGAGTCGGGCTGTCTTGCTCATTCGACCAGGTGTAACGACGCCCATGGAGGTAGATGTCATGGAGGCCATGGTCCGAGATGAAACGGCGGAATCTGTTCGCCATGCGCCTATTGATCCGGTCATTGTTCTTGCCGCGAGCCAAGGCAATCATGTTAAAGTCACCACCGAGGAGCCAAGGCCCGGCCATGGAGGAGCGGAGCTGCTAGAGTTCGTCGAGGAAAGCTAGCTTGGCATCGTCGCCTTGGGGGCCATAAACGCCAGTGATCCACCAGTGAGCGCCGCCTGAGGTGGCGGTGACCACAGCCGAGACTTGGTGGTCCCCAACAATCGGGTTAGACAAGGAGACTAGAGCGCTGTTCCAAGAGAGAATGACGGCACCGCGAGTACCCTCCACGGGCAGCCAGAAGAACCCATCATAGGCAGGGCCGAGAGTTTCACACATGAGCGCGGACGAGACCAAAGCACGTTTAGATTCCTGTAAGCAGACGATACATGGAGATGCCGAAGCAATAACAGAACAGACAGCCTTGCGCTTGGCCGTGTTATTGTGCCCGCGCACGTTCCAGAAAATCACTTTAAGGTTGTCATCCATAAGAAATGGTGGGGGGCAGGTTGACGGCACGAGCATCGCACTCATGCCGCGGAGGGGCATGGCATGGAGAGGGGCGTCAGGACGCCATCGAAGACAGACTGCGGCACTTGCCATCCATTGAACTCTGCAAACGCGCGAACCACGTCCACGACAAGGGGCTGCTCAAACAGCTTATTGTACTTGTCCGAGATCGCATCAGATAGCGGTTCATCGTTCTTGATGAGGCCCAAGCGGAGGATAAGGACATGCTTGGCCTTGGATTCCGAGTCCAAGCCCCGGTCGGCCTTGGCAATGCGCGTGCTCCGGCAGGGGGTGAAGTTGGGGGGGGGGAGCGCTGCCCTGTCGCGGCGAGGCCCAGGGGCTGGTAGGACCGGTGAGACCGCGGCGCTGATCAAGTTGAGGAAGCCAAGAATGGGCGAAGGCGCGTTGGTGTGGGTGCACTGGAGAGAGACGCCGGGGGGGGGGGGGGGTGCATGCATGGCCTCGGGAGCTGGCGATGGGACGTGGGCATGCAGAGGTGGGGGGGGGGGCGCCACTTGGTCCACGAGGTCCACCGAATCCGCAACAGTGCGAACCACCGGAGCCGCCATTGGACGCGCCGCTGACGGGTTTTGGGCTCTCGAAAACGACGGACCTTTTTAACAACTTTTGGTTCAGATTTAGTGCGATTTTCTTTTTTTTCTTCTTCGATGGAGGGTCCTTTCATTAACTAGAATTGTTTGTAGCAGGGAGAGGATACAAATAATCGATAAACGACACACAATCTCTATATAGATACGATGCACATAACCAACAACAACATGTCCAACAAAAAGTAAACAGGATCATTTTCATATAGACAAAGTGACCATAATAAATAAGACATTCCCACCGATATTATCGTGCTAAACCTATTCGGTATTTTGTCAAACCGGTGACCATATATATTGGCTACCTATGTGGCCGGATAAAAATTTAACGCTATTTGAATGACTCACCTATTAAAATATATTGCACCTCTCGTGGGCGCGAATATTATACTGTGTTCCTTGCCTTTCTATAAAAATATGCCCCTCTGATCTTGTTTTTCAGCATGGTCTTATACAACGTTCGGGTCGGTTCATCTTAGTCAAACCGGTGATCTCTGCACGGCCTATCCATCAGCTATTGGTCTTGGACGCACCGGTTTGGGTGTTTGACAAGATCGAAAAGTGCATACGGTCCTTTTTTGGGCTGGCAAAGAAAAGGTGAACGGCAGACAATGCCTCGTCGCTTGGTACACGATCTGTCGCCCAACGTGCTACGGAGGGCTAGAAGTCAAGGATTTACAGTGCCAGGCGATGGCGTTGCGTGTTAGGTGGGAATGGCTTCGTCGGACGGACCCAGCTAGGCCGTGGCAAGGCATCAAGATGATTGAGGACAAGGAGGCTACGATGGTTTTTGACAGCATGCTTAAGATCTCGGTGGGTAACGGCGTGAGCATTCTTTCCCGCAACAAACAGATGTGCGCCCTGTACGCGCCAGGATCCGAACCTTGGTCGCGACAAATTTCGCGTGCGTGCGCAGACCGCTACACCCGTCAAAGGCTTCAGGCAAAGAACAGGCTGACGGAAGGTTGCTGACCTGCCACGCAAGGTGAGATTTGCTTTCAATGCGGAGCTGCTGGAAGATACGCCTCCACCCCCCATTCATGGCGCGCATCGCCCCTGTCTCAAATCCGCGCCTGCTGCTCCATTCAAGTCGGGTGCCTGGCGAGCAAGATGGAGTGCCTCCTCGAGCCCAACGCCTGTGGGAGGAGTCAAGGCAGGTCTCTTCTGCCGATGAATGGCATTTGGTGCGGCCGGCGTACTGGTGGCGTGAAGGCCGCTCCAACCACCGGCATTTAAGTCGCAGGTCTGCGGGCTCCTATTCCCCTCCTCGCCACAAGGATTTCGTCAAGCTCCAAGACCGTGAACGCCACCGCTGCCTCCTCAAAGGCCACTGCCAAGTTGACTGCAGAAATCCTCTCACTTGCCGTCATTGTCGCCGTTTTGGACATAAGGCGAGGGCTGCACCAACGCCTTCTCACCCTCCCTTTGTCCCTGACGCCGCCTCCTGAAGCTGCTTGCGGCCAGTGCGCTCGGCCTGCCGTCACCTCCGGCCGCTCCCTCGTCGTGTGCCATGTCACGGCGGGAGCCCCGACGGGAACCCCGCGTCGGCGACCCGTCGCTGCGCCCCGAGGAGGGGCGCGTGGTGATCATCTCCACCCCGGAGATGGAGGCCAACGAAGCAGGCTTGGCGTCCCTGGGCGCCCTCATCTGGCTTGGCGGGAACAGGCCGGCTGTCAGCGCCGCTGAGATCAAAGAGGCTCTTGATGAGCAGTTCGGGATCAAGGATGTCAAAGTGGTTCCTCACTTTCCTGAAGACTTCTTTGCTCTGTTCAGCTACCAGCATCAGCGTGACAGGGTCACGACGGCTCGGCGCTTCCGGCACAACGACCTCGACCTGCATTCCTCCAACTGGCGTCTCGATGCTCATTCTGATGTGATTTGCGCCAACTATCACGTCCACCTCTGCATCGAGAGCATCCCCCTCAACGCCTGGTCTGATTCAATTGCGGCTCAGGTGCTTGGTCCAGACACTTTCGTCCACTATTTCGACATTGCCACCCTGCGTCAGGAAGACGCCTCCTGCCTCCGGCTGTGGGCGTGGTCAGCCAACCCATCTGCCATTCCAAAGGTGCAGCTTGTCACCATTGCTCCTCGGGTGGCCACTGGTGTCGGGGGTGCTCCGTCTACGGCCATTGGGCATGGTGGCATCCGGCGGCGCGCCATCGTCCACCTCGACTTGCTGGAAGACTTCACTCCTGATGCTGCCGGCAACTTCCCTCGCCGTCCACGCACGGAACCTCCTTTCGCCTGGCAGTATGGTGTGGTGGATGGTGAGGCCAGAGCTCGGGATCGTCATGAGCCTCCTCCTAGCCGCCGCGACGACGACGACCGCAGCAGAAGAGATGATGATCGTGACAGAGATGATCGTCGCGGCCGGGACAATGACAGATCTCGGTCCTCCTGGAAGGACCGCATTTTCCGTAGCAGGTCTCGAGCTCCTGACCACCGAGCTGATGATGGCCGCCAAGGTCCGCGCTGGGGCGCGCGCGAGTCGGATCGTGGGCGTGACGACCGCGGCCGTGATGACCGTCGCCGCGCACATGCCACTTCTCAGGAGCGCTCGGCTGACGGGTGCTCGCTGGAGAGGCGCGGTCGCTCTCTGCCGCCCTCACCGCGTACAACTTCGAGTGACATCATTGAGATTGCCCCGTCGGGTCTTGGCTTGGGCTGGCTTTGTGGTGCCTCCAGCAGGATCTCCAAGATCCAGCCGTCACTGACCATGGAACTGAGGGGGATGGACAAGCACATGCTTCTGGTTCAAGAGGCTCCTGCTTCACCTCATGATGCCCCGCCTGAGTTGGTCCTGTCTACTCCAACTCCAACCCCTGTGCGCCTGGAGGTGCTGCTTGAAGAAACCAACAGCGACAAAGATCACTCATGTGTCAAACAGTTTTGATCTCGATGCCTGCATCAAGAAGAGGCATTGAAGAGACAAGGATCAAGAAGCTCCAGAGGAAGAGCCAATAGCTGAAGAAGATGCAGAATCGAAGCACCGGTCACTCCAATATTCATCCGCGCATGCTCAAGGCTGTTGCCGTCCCCCCCTACTCAGCGCTCGACACCTCCAAGACCCCCAACTGCTCGTAGGAAGACGCTAGCTGGGGTCTCTGGCTTCCACCTGCCGCGCCAGAGCCCCCGGCTCCGGGCCAAAAAGCGGAGCGTGCCCATTGCCAGGCTCGCAGAGCAGCTGCTGTGCCGCCGTATGGGGATCGTTGCTGAGGGTGAACAAGCCACTGAGGCGGCTATCACCAAGTTTGCTGATATGTTCCAGGACCGTCTCCCGGACATTGCTGTTGCGGCTTTGCGCGCTTTATTCCACATGGACTGCGATCTCTCCTCGGCGGTTGAAGACGCCCTCATGCAGCATGGAGGAGAAGGAGGGCCAGACCAAAGCGAGGCCACCGCGGCGGGGGTCTGAGCGCTGGGTGCTGTTGCTATGTTGCAAGTTGTTGCTTAGTTTCCTCATGTTAGTCCATCATTTCAAAGCTAGATGTACGCCTGTTTGTAGCTGCCATGTGTTGCTGCTTCTATTTCTGGCCCTGGCGAGACCATTGTTGCCTATGATGTTGGCAGACTCATGTAAGGGGTATGATGTAATCGGGGTGGAACCATGTTAGAACAAAACCTTGCTATTCTGTGTTGGAACGTCCGTGGCTTAAATTGTCCTGATCGTCAAGCAACTGTCCATGAAACCATTGCAGCATCCTCCTGTCATCTTGTTTGCATACAAGAATCAAAGCTTCAAACTATTGACGCCCATGTTGCTGCATACCTGGGCGGACATCGTCTCAAAAACTTTGCTCATAGACCAGCTGATGGCACAAAAGGTGGAATATTACTGCTTTGGGATGATTCTGCGGTTACCATCTCCAATATTCAGATTGGAACTTACTACCTCTCAGCAACTTTTGATGTCAACAACTCTCCTGATGACAAGTCTTTTAAACTGACCACTGTTTATGGACCAACCAGATACATCCATAAAGAGGCTTTCTTCCTGGAGCTAACGTCCCAAAAGCCTATCGACGGAACGAAGTGGCTGGTTAATGGTGATTTTAACCAAATCTACCGAGCTAGAGACAAAACCGTGCTAATGTTGATCGGGTCGTCTTGTCCGATTTCGCAACACCCTGAACACTTGCAATCTCAAGGAGATACACCTTCAAAACCGGAAGTTCACCTGGAGCAACGAGCGCGCTGACCCAACGCTCTGCAAATTGGACGGCTTCTTCTGTAACGACGAGTGGGATATTGATTTTGGCTCGCACATTCTTCATGCTCTCTCCTCCTCGCTGTCCGACCACTGCCCGTTATTGCTTGCTAATGATGATGGTCCGCGGCGGCCAAAATCATTTCGTTTCGAAAACCACTGGACCAAGATGCCTGGTTTCCAGAAGGTGGTTGTTGATGCTTGGAATGAACAATCTGTGCACTTGGAGCCCTACCAAAGGCTTTTTCACAAGCTCAAGACCACCGGTCGGAGACTTCGCACGTGGAGCAAGTCCCTCTTTGCAAAGTCAAAGATTCAAATGCACATGGCCCTGGAGGTCATTTTACGTCTAGATTTAGCCCAGGAACAAAGAGAGCTCTCTCACGATGAGCAAGATATCCGGAAAAGGCTTAAGAGGAAAATCATCTACCGGGCTATTTTGGAGAAATCGAGAAAGAGGCAGAATTCGAGAGTCACTAACCTCAAGGAAGGTGATGCGAACACCCGCTACTTCCATCTTCGCGCGAATCACCGGAGGCGCAAAAACTTCATCCACCGCCTCAAGCACAATAATGGCTGGGTCACAGATCACAATGCTAAGGACAAAATCATTCATAGTCATTTTAAGGGCATTGCTAAAAGAGGGCCTTCGCGTAATAATGACATCAATCGGGACATTTTACCGGTCCCCGATCGTGATCTCCAAGATCTTGATGATGCCATCACCGAGGAGGAGGTCAAGGCATCCGTGTTTGGTATGCTAAGTGATAAGGCCCCGGGGCACGATGGTTTTACCGGTGCATTCTTCAAGTCATCGGAGCATCATTAAGGGGGACGTCATGCTTGCTATAAGCCGCTTATCTAATCTTCATGCCTCCCACTTGCACTGGCTTAACACCGCGGACGTTGCCCTCATCCCGAAGAAAGATGGCGCGGAAGACATCTCTGACTTTCGCCCCATTAGTCTTATCCACGCCATTGCGAAGATCATTGCCAAAGTCATGTCCAACCGCCTAGCCCCGCGCATGAACGACCTAGTTTCCCAAGCACAAAGCGCCTTCATAAAAAGAAGATGTATCCATGACAACTTCATGTATGTGCAACATGGCAAGACGCCTCCACCGCGAAGAAAGTTGCGGCCCCTGCTCTTCAATCTGGACATTAAAAAGGCCTTTGACTCGGTCCGTTGGGATTACCTCCTCGACTTGCTCAACCACTTGGGTTTCCCACCTCGTTTCCGGGGCTGGGTCTCGGCGCTCTTGTCTACGTCCTCGTCGCGAGTCCTTCTCAATGGAATTCCTGGCTGTCCCATCCGCTTAGGCCGTGGTTTAAGGCAAGGGGATCCCCTTTCCCCGCTCCTCTTTGTGCTGGCAATTGACCCCCTTCACCATATTCTTCGCAAGGCCACCGAACAAGGCAAGCTCCAACCTATTGGAGGAGATGTGATGACTTTTCGAGCCTCCCTCTATCTGGACGACGCTGCGGTCTTCCTTGCGCCAATCAAGGATGATGTAAATTTCTTTGTGGAAACACCGGCAAGCTTTGGGGAGGTCACCGGATTGATGACAAACTGCACTAAAAGCTTAGTCGCCCCTATTCATTGTGTGAGCCTTGACCTTGATGATATCCTCCATTCCTTCCTCGCGAACCGCTCCACCTTCCCTATGAAATATTTGGGACTGCCGTTATCGGTTAAGAGACTAAAGAGAATCCACTTCCAGCCGCTCGAAGACAAGATTGCTGCCCAACTCACTCCTTGGATTGGCATGCTCATGGCCTCTTCGGGCAGGGTGGTTCTCGTCAAATCTGTCCTCACAGCCATCGCCATATACTACATGACTGCTCTTGATCTGCCAGTGGAGGTTTTGAAGAAGATTGACTCCCTTCGGCGTGCTTTCCTTTGGGCTGGCTGTGACAAGGTCACCGGTGGCAAATGCAAGATCAATTGGGAACAAGTGTGTAAATCCAAAGCTCATGGCGGACTAGGCATCCTAAATCTCTGTAAATTTGCATCCGCTCTCCGTTCACGTTGGCTCTGGCGGAATGGATGGACCCGGCGAAGCCTTGGGTGCGGTTGGGGAACCCTTGCGATAAGAGAGATAAAGACATCTTTGCGTCTGCCACCAAGGTCTTAATTGGAGATGGACTTCGTGCCTCCTTTTGGGAGTCTGCTTGGCTTGATGGCATCAGGCCCAAAGACATCGCCCCAATGATTTTTGAAATTTCAAAACGAAGGGGCTGCTCGGTGAACAAGGCTTTGCAAAACAACTTCTGGGTCTCCCAAATCAACACTCGTGGCGGCTCCTCCGCTAACCAGCTCACTCAGTTCGTCAACCTTTGGGAAAAAATTTCGGTTGTTCAACTCAACCCAGATGGGGTCGACACTATCTCATGGAAGTTCACTAATGATGGTCTGTACACTGCGGCGTCGGCCTACAAAGCTCAGTTCTCTGGTCTGGTTGACACTAACATGTTACAGTGGGTTTGGAAGAATTGGGCTCCCCCCAAATGCAAATTTTTTGCCTGGTTGGTTATCAACAATAGGATTTGGACGGCCGATAGGCTCCAACGACGTGGCTGGCCTAATTGTGATCGTTGTCCTCTTTGTAAGCAGGTGCAAGAATCATGGCGCACATCCTCTTCGGTGCCGCTACACTGTTCGAGTTTGGGGTATAGTCAAATCTTGGCTTGGCCTGGGAGATGTGCATCCTTCGGCTTGGGTGGTGATGGATTCGGTGAAGTCTTGGTGGAACCTGATTGCATCCAACACATCGCAGTCGCGCCGGCCGATGCTCTCTCTTATGATGCTAGTCTCATGGGAAATCTGGAAAGAAAGGAATGCTCGTGTCTTTAGGGGCACCGCGGTGCCGGTGGGGGTTATTGTTGCTAAAATTAAAGATGAGTACAAGCTGTGGTGTTTCGCGGGGGCTAAGTGCTTGAGTAATGTAATGCCGCGAGAGTAATGCGTTGTAATTCGGCCTTTGGCCTTAAACCTTCTTCTTATTCAATGAGAGTGGCAAGTCTTTTGCCCCGTTTCAAAAAAAAAAAAAATTTATAGGCAAAATGTAGACACATCCGGGCCTTTGTGGTTGTGGACTGTTTGGTTTTTCTATGTGTTTTTTCAGATCATTGTATATTGATTTTTTTTAAATATATCTAACAAAAATGTTCATAGTACATTATACAATTATGTCCAGTGTGTATTTACAAACAATATAGCATAATATAAAAAAAAATTCAATACATATTAAAAACTTTATCTTATTTGAAAAAATTCATTGTATAATTAAATAAGATAATTGTATATTAAAAATGTTTAATGTATATAAAAAACTATTCATCTTATACTATACAATAATGTGCAGTGTGTATTTCAAAACAATGTCATAATATAAAAAAGTTCAATATATATTTTAAAAACTTCATCGTATATTTAAAAAAATTAATTGTATAATTCAAAAAGATCATTGTATATTAAAAAATGTTCAATGTATATAAGAATTGCATTGTATATTATACGGTAATGTTCAGTGTGTATTTTCAAAAATATCGCATAATATAAAAAGGTTCAATATAAATTTAAAAACCTTCATCGTATATTTGAAAAGGATCATTGTATATTAAAAAAATCAATGTATATAATAAAAAAATTCATTGTATGTTATAGAATAATGCTCAGTTTGTATTTACAAAAAAATCTTACATTATATTTTTTATAAATTAAACAAGAAAAACCCAAAAAATCTTTTGGGTTTCGTCTCCATAAAAGTGGCTGGGTTTTTACGGTGGCTCGGCAAGCCTATCACAACCCTCCTCCTTTACCCAGGCTTGGGACCGGCTATGTTGAGACGATGGAAACCATTTTCTTGGTACGATAACTTATGAAGAGATACAGGGAGCAAAAAAAAAGGACTTGCATATGGTGTTCATTGACTTGGAGAAGGCTTATGATAAGATACGACGAAATGTCATGTGGTGGGCCTTGCAGAAACACAAAGTCCCAGCAAAGTACATTACTCTCATTAAGGACATGTACGATAATGTTGTGATAAGTGTTCGAACAGGTGATGTCAACACTCATGACTTCCCGATTAAGAGAGGACTGCATCAGGGGTCAGCTTTGAGCCCTTAACTTTTTGCCTTGGTGATGGATGAGGTCACAAGGGATATACAAGGAGATATCACATGGTGATGCTCTTTGCGGATGATGTGGTACTAGTTGACGATAATCAGACGGGGGTAAATAGGAGGTTAGAGTTATGGAGACAAAACTTAGAATCGAAAGGGTTTAGGCTTAGAAGAACTAAAACCGAGTACATGATGTGCGGTTTCAGTACTAGTAGGTGTGAGGAGGAGGAGGTTAGCCTTGATGGGCAGGTGGTGCCTCAGAAGGACACCTTTCGATATTTGGGGTCAATGCTGTAGGAGGATGGGGGTATTGATGAAGATGTGAAACATCGAATCAAAGCCAGATGGATAAAGTGGCGTCAAGCTTCTGGCATTCTCTGTCACAAGAGAGTGCGACAAAAGCTAAAATGCAAGTTCTACAGGACGGCGATTCGACTCGCAATGTTGTATTGCGTTGAGTGTTGGCCGACTAAATGGCAACATGTTCAACAATTAGGTGTGGCGGAGATGCGTATGCTGATATGAATGTGTGGCCACATGAGGAATGATCGAGTCCGAAATGATGATATACGAAATAGATTTGGGGTAGCACCAATTGAAGAGAACCTTGTCCAACATCATCTAAGATGGTTTAGGCATATTCAGTAAGAGCCTCCGGAAGCTCCAGTGCATAGCGGACGGTAAAGCGTGCGGAGAATGTCAAGAGAGGTCGGGGTAGACTAAATTTGACATGGGAGAAGTCTATTAAGAGAGGAGTATCACCAAAGAACTAGATATGGACAAGGGCACGTGAAAGCTTCTTATCCATGTGCCAGAGCCATGAGTTGGTCGCGAGATCTTATGGATTTCACCTTTAGCCTACCCAAACTTATTTGGGACTAAAGGCTTTGTTATTGTTATAAGCAAGAAAAACCCGAAGAACCGAGATCTGAAGAAACATACACCTTTATTACAAAACCTATAAAAACACTTTTAATATAAAAAACATACACCTATATAAAAAATGCACCGTTTATATAAAAGACATACACCTTTATAAAAAAATGTACACCATTTTTATAAACAAACCCGAAAAATACCCAATAGTTTTAGTGCAAATTAAAAATCTATCGATAGTATTAGAAAAACGTACACCGTTTATTACAAATCCTATATTAAAAACATGCAAAAACTAAAAAGAAGAGAAACCCGAGGAATACCCATGATCTGAAAAAAGATAAAAGAAATCCGAAAGAATAAACATACAAAAAAATAAAACAGTCAACCAAGGCCCAGATGTGTCTATAGTTTTGATTATAAAAAGATGTGAGCATGTCCTATGGCGTAAGTGTTGGGGAACGTAGTATTTCAAAAAAAATTGCCTACTATCTCGCAAGATCTATCTAGGAGAAGCATAGCAACGAGCGGGGAGAGTGTGTCCACGTACCCTCGTAGACCGAAAGCGGAATCGTTTAGTAACGCGGTTGATGTAGTCCAACGTCTTCGCGATCCAACCAATCCAAGTACCGAACGCACGACACCTTCGCGATCTGCACACGTTCAGCTCGGTGACGTCCCTCGAACTCTTGATTCAATTGAGGCCGAGGGAGAGTTCCGTCAACACGATGGCATGGTGAAGGTGATGATGAAGTTACCGGTGCAGGGCTTCGCCTAAGCACTATGACGATATGACCGAGATGTGTGATTGTGGAGGGGGCACCGCACACGGCTAAGACAATTGTTTGTTGTGCCTTTGGGGTGCCCCCTGCCCCCGTATATAAAGGAGGGGAGGAGGAGGCCGTCCAACAAGGGGTGTGCCAGGGAGAGGGGAGTCCTAGTAGGATTCGGCCCCACCCTTTTTTCCTTCTACCGGAGGGGGAAAATGGGAAGGAGAGGGAGTAGGAGAAGGAAAGGGGGTGGCGTCCCCTTCCCAAGTCCAATTCGGCCTCCTCCCTTGTGAGGGGCGCACCAACCCCTTGTGGGCTGGTTAGCCTCCCTCCTATGGCCCATAAGGCCCATATCTTTCCCCGTGGGGGTTCAAGTAACCCCTCTGGTACTCCGGTATGTACCCGATACACTCCGGAACCCTTCCGATGTCCGAATAATACCTTCCAATATATCAATCTTTACCTCTGACCATTTCGAGACTCCTCATCATGTCCGTGATCTCATACGGGACTCTGAACAAACTTTGGTCATCAAATCACATTACTCATAATACAAATCGTCATCGAACGTTAAGCGTGCAGACCCTACGGGTTCAAGAACTATGTAGACATGACCGAGACACATCTCCGGTCAATAACGAATAGCAGAACTGGATGCTCATATTGGCTCCTACATATTCTACGAAGATCTTTATTGGTCAAACCGCATAACAACATACATCGTTCCCTTTGTCATCGGTATGTTACTTGCCCGAGATTCGATCGTCGGTATCATCATACCTAGTTCAATCTCGTTACCGGCAAGTCTCTTTACTCGTTCCGTAATGCATCATCCCGTGACTAACTCATTAGGCACATTGCTTGCAAGGCTTATAGTGATATGCATTACCAAGAGGGCCTAGAGATACCTCTCCGATACACGGAGTGACAAATCCTCTCGATCTATGCCAACCCAACAAATACCTTCGGAGACATCTATAGAGCATCTTTATAATCACCCAGTTACATTGTGACGTTTGATAGCACATAAGGTGTTCCTTCGGTATTCGGGAGTTGCATAATCTCATAGTTAGAGGAACATGTATAAGTCATGATGAAAGCAATAGCAATAAAACTAAGCGATTATTATGCTAAGCTAACGGATGGGTCTTGTCCATCACATCATTCTCTAATGATGTGATCCCGTTCAACAAACGACAACACATGTCTATGGTCAGGAAACATAACCATCTTTGATTAACGAGCTAGTCAAGTAGAGGCATACTAGGGACACTCTGTTTTGTCTATGTATTCACACATGTACTAAGTTTCCGGTTTAATACAATTCTAGCACGAACAATAAACATTTATCATGATATAAGGAAATATAAATAACAACTTTATTATTGCCTCTAGGGCATATTTCCTTTAGTCTCCCACTTGCACTAGAGTCAATAATCTAGTTCACATCGCCATGTGATTTAACACCAATAGTTCACATCACCATGTGATTATTTCACATCGCCATGTGACTAATACACAAAGGGTTTTACTAGAGTCAATAATCTAGTTCACATCGCTATGTGATTAACACCCAAACAGTACTAAGGTGTGATCATGTTTTGCTTGTGAGAGAAGCATAGTCAATGGGCGTGTCACATTCAGAGACGTGTGTATTTTGCAAAAAAAATATGTCTACAATGCTCTGCATGGAGCTACTCTAGCTAATTGCTCCCACTTTCAATATGTATCCAGATTGAGACTTAGAGTCATCTGGATCGGTGTAAAAGCTTGCATCGGCGCAACTCTTTACGACGAACTCTTTATCACCTCCATATCCAAGAAATATCTCCTTAGTCTTCTAAGGACAATTTTGACCGCTGTCAAGTGATCCACTCCTGGATCAACATCGTACCCCCTTGCCAAACTCATGGTAAGGTACACAATAGGTTTGGTACACAGTATAGCATACTTTATATAACCTATGGCTGAGGTATAGGGAATGACTTTCATTATCTTTCTATTCTCTGATGTGGTCGTGTTTTGAGTCCTACTCATCTTTACACCTTGCAATACAGGCAAGAACTCCTTTGACTGTTCCATTTTGAACTACTTCAAAAATCTTGTTAAGGTATGTACTCATTGAAAAATCTTATCAAGTGTCTTGATTTATCTTTATAGATCTTGATGCCCAATAAGCAGCTTCACCGAGGTCTTTCTTTGAAAAACTCCTTTCAAACACTCCTTTATGCTTTTCAGAAAATTCTACATTATTTCCGATCAATAATATGTCATTCACATATACTTATCAGAAAGGTTGTTGTGCTCCCACTCACTTTCTTGTAAATACAGGCTTCACCGCAAGTCTGTATAAAACTATATGCTTTGATCAACTTATCAAAGCGTATATTCCAACTCCGAGATGCTTGCACCAGTCCATAGATGGATCGCTGGAGTTTGCACACTTTGTTAGCACCTTTAGGATTGACAAAACCTTCTTGTTGCATCATATACAACTCTCCTTTAAAATATCCATTAAGGAATGTAGTTTTGACATCCATTTGTCAGATTTCATAAAATGTGGCAATTGCTAACATGATTCGGAAAGACTTAAGCATCGCTACGAGTGAGAAAATCTTATCGTAGTCAACACCTTGAACTTGTCGAAAACCTTTTTGTGACAATTCGAGCTTTGTAGATAGTAACACTACAATCAGTGTCCGTCTTCATCTTGAAGATCCATTTATTTTCTATGGCTTGCCGATCATCGGGCAAATCCACCACAGTCCACACTTTGTTCTCATACATGGATCCCATCTCAGATTTCATGGCCTCAAGCCATTTCGCGGAACCTGGGCTCATCATCGCTTTTTCATAGTTCGTAGGTTTGTCATGGTCTAGTAACATGATTTACAGAACAGGATTACCGTACCACTCTGATGCAGACCGTACTTTGGTTGACCTACGAGGTTTGGTAGTAACTTGATCTGAAGTTTCATGATCATCATCATTAGCTTCCTCACTAATTGGTGTAGCCGTGTAGAAATCACTGGAATTGATTTTTGTGATGAACTACTTTCCAATTCAGGAGAAATTACAATTACCTCATCAAGTTCTACATTCCTCCCACTCACTTCTTTCGAGAGAAACTCCTTCTCTAGAAAGGATCCATTCTTAGCAACAAATATCTTGCCTTCGGATCTGTGATAGAAGTTGTACCCAATAGTCTACTTTGGCTATCCTATGAAGACACATTTCTCCGATTTGGGTTCGAGATTATCAACTTGAAGCTTTTTCACATAAGCAGGACAGTCCCAAACTTTAAGAAACAACAACTTAGGTTTCTTGCCAAACCACAGTTCATATGGTGTCGTCTCAATGGATTTAGATGGTGCCCTATTTAACTTGAATGCAGCTGTCTCTAATGCATAACCCCAAAACGATAGTGGTAAATCAGTAAGAGACATCATAGATCGCAGCATATCTAATAAAGTACGGTTATGACGTTCGCACACACCATTACGCTGTGGTGTTCTAGGTGGCGTGAGTTGCGAAACTATTCCACATTGTTTCGAATGAAGACCAAACTCGTAACTCAAATATTCGTCTCCACGATTAGATAGTAAAAACTTTATTTTCTTGTTACGATGAATTTCCACTTCACTTTGAAATTCTTTGAACTTTTAAAATGTTTCAGACTTATGTTTCATCAAGTAGATATACCCATATCTGCTCAAATCATCTGTGAGGGTCAGAAATTAACGATACCCGCCGCGAGCCTCAACACTCATCGGACCGCATACATCAGTATGTATTATTTCCAATAAGTCAATTGCTCGCTCCATTGTTCCGGAGAACGGAGTCTTAGTCATCTTGCCCATGAGGCATGGTTCGCAAGCATCAAGTGATTCATAATCAAATGATTCCCAAAGCCCATCAGCATGGTGTTTCTTCATGCGTTTTACACCAATATGACCTAAACTGCAGTGCCACATATAAGTTGCACTATCATTATTAACTTTGCATCTTTTGGCTTCAATATTATAAATATGTGTATCACTACGATCTAGATTCAATAAACCATTTATATTGAGTGTATGACCATAGAAGGTTTTATTCATGTAAATAGAACAACAATTATTCTTTGACTCAAATGAATAGCCGTATTGCAACAAACATGATCCAATCATATTCATGGTCAAGGCAAACACCAAATAACATTTATTTTAGGGTCAACAATAATCCCGAAGGTAAAGGGAGTGTGCGATGGTGATCTTATCATCCTTGGAATCACTTCCAACTCACATCATTACCTCGCCCTTAACCAGTCTCTGTTTATTTTACAACTCCCAT
The DNA here is from genome assembly GCA_021605145.1 of Aegilops bicornis. Classification (NCBI taxonomy): domain Eukaryota; kingdom Viridiplantae; phylum Streptophyta; class Magnoliopsida; order Poales; family Poaceae; genus Aegilops; species Aegilops bicornis. Next base: position 323,363,720 of record CM038673.1, read on the forward strand.
TTCGAGTTACTACTCTTAGCAACTGAACCTGTATCAAATACCGAGGGGGTGCTATAAACACTAGTAAAGTACACATCAATAACATCTATATCAAATATACCTTTGTTCACTTTGCCATCTTTCTTATCCACCAAGTATCTAGGGCAGTTCCACTTCCAGTGAACATTTCCTTTGAAGTAGAAGCACTCAGTTTCAGGCTTGGGTCTATCTTTGGGCTTCTTTATGGGAGTGGCAACTTGCTTGCTATTCTTCTTTAAGTTCCATTTCTTTACCTTGCCCTTTTACTTGAAACTAGTGGTCTTGTCAACCTTCAACACTTGATGCTTTTTTTGATTTTTACCTTCGCTGATTTCAGCATCGCGAAGAGCTCGGGGAATCGTTTTCGTCATCCCTTGCATATTATAGTTCATCACGAAGTTCCAGTAACTTGCTGATAGTGACTAGAGAACTCTGTCAAGACTATTTTATCTAGAAGATTAACTCCCACTTGATTCAAGCGATTGTAGTACTCGGACATTCTGAGCACATGCTTACTGGTTGAGCTATTCTCCTCCATCTTGTAGGCAAAAATACTTGTCAGAGGTTTCATACCTCTCGACTCGGGCATGAGTCTGAAATACAAATTCCAGCTCTTGGAACATCTCATATGCTCCATGGCATTTCAAAACATTTTTGAAGTCCCGGTTCTAAGCCGTAAAGCATGGTGCACTAAACTATCAAGTAGTCATCATACCGAGCTTGTCAAACATTCATAACGTCTGCATTTGCTCCTGCAATAGTTCTATCACCTAGTGGTACATCAAGGACATAATTCTTCTGTGCAGCAATGAGGATAATCCTCAGATCACGGATCCAGTCCGCATCATTGCTACTATCATCTTTCAACTTATTTTTCTCCAGGATCATATCAAAAATAAACGGGGAGCTATAACGAAGCTATTGATCTATGGCATAATTTGCAAATACTATCAGGACTAAGTTCATGATAAATTAAAGTTCAATTAATCATATTACTTAAGAACTCCCACTTAGATAGATATCCCTCTAGTCATCTAAATGATCACGTGATCCAACTCAACTAAACCATGTCCGATCATCACGTGAGATGGAGTAGTTTTCAATGGTGAACATCACTATGTTTATCATATCTACTAGATGATTCACGTTCGACCTTTTGGTCTCAGTGTTCCGAGGCCATATCTAGATATGCTAGGCTCGTAAAGTTTAAACCGAGTATTCTGCGTGTGCAAAACTGGCTTGCACCAGTTGTATGTGAACGCAGATCTTATCACACCCGAACATCACGTGGTGTCTCAGCACGAAGAACTGTTGCAACGGTGCATACTCGGGGAGAACACTTATACCTTGAAATTTTAGTAAGGAATCATATCATAATGCTACCATCGTACTAAGCAAAATAAGAGGCATAAAAGATAAACATCACATGCAATCAAAATATGTGATATGATATGGCCATTACCATCTTGTGCCTTTGATCGCCATATCCAAAGTACCATCATGATCTCCATCGTCACCGGCATGACACCATGATCTCCATCATCTTGATCTTTATCAACGTGTCGTCACATGGTCGTCTCGCCAACTATTGCTTTTGCAACTATTGCTATCGCATAGCGATAAAGTAAAGCAATTATATGGCGCTTACATCTTATGCAATAAAGAGACAACCATAAGGCTCCTGCTAGTTGCCGATAACTTTAACAAAACATGATCATCTCATACAACAATTTATATCTCATCACGTCTTGACCATATCACATCACAACATGCCCTGCAAAAACAAGTTAGACGTCATCTACTTTGTTTTGCAAATTTTACATGACTGCTACGGGCTTCCAACAAGAACCGTTCTTACTACGCATCAAAACCACAACGATTTTTTGTCAAGTGTGCTGTTTTAACCTTCAACAAGGACCGGGCGTAGTCAAACTCGATTCAACTAAAGTTGGAGAAACAGACACCCGCCAGCCACCTGTGTGCGAAGCACGTCGGTAGAACCAATCTCATGAACGTGGTCATGTAATGTCGGTCTGGGCCGCTTCATTCTACAATACCACCGAATCAAACTATGACATGTTGGTAAGCAGTATGACTATTATCGCCCACAACTCTTTGTGTTCTACTGGTGCATATAACATCTACACATAGACCTGGCTCTGATACCATCGCTGGGGAACGTAGTATTTCAAAAAAATTGCCTACGATCACACAAGATCTATCTAGGAGAAGCATAGCAACGAGCGGGGAGAGTGTGTCCACGTACCCTCGTAGACCGAAAGCGGAAGCATTTAGTAACGCGGTTGATGTAGTCGAACGTCTTCGCAATCCAACCGTTCCAAGTACCGAACGCACGGCACCTCCGTGATCTACACACGTTCAGATCGATGACGTCCCTCGAACTCTTGATCCAGTTGAGGCCGAGGTAGAGTTCCATCAGCACGACGGCATGGTGACGGTGATGATGAAGTTACCGGCGCAGGGCTTCGCCTAAGCATTACGACAATTATGACCGAGGTGTGTAACTGTGGAGGGGGGCACCGCACACGGCTAAGACAATTGTCTGTTGTGCCTTTGGGGTTCCCCCCTGCCCCCATATATAAAGGAGGGGAGGAGGAGGCCGACCAACAAGGGGCGCTCCAGGGAGAGGGGAGTCCTACTAGGACTCCAGTCCTAGTAGGATTCGTCCCCACCCTTTTTTCCTTCTACCGGAGGGGGAAAAGGGGAAGGAGAGGGAGTAGGAGAAGGAAAGGGGGGTGGCGCCCCCTTCCCAAGTCCAATTCGGCCTCGTCCCTTCTGGGGGCGCACCAACCCCTTGTGGGCTGGTTAGAATCCCTCCTATGGCCCATAAGGCCCATATCTTTCCCCGGGGGGGTCCGGTAACCCCTCCGGTACTCCAGTATGTATCCGATACACCCCGGAACCCTTCCGGTGTCCGAATACTATCTTCCAATATATCAATCTTTACCTCTCGGCCATTTCGAGAGTCCTCATCATGTGCGTGATCTCATCCGGGACTCCGGACAAACTTCGGTCATCAAATCACATAACTCATAATACAAATCGTCATCGAACGTTAAGCGTGCGGACCCTACGGGTTCGAGAACTATGTAGACATGACCGAGACACATCTCCGGTCAATAACCAATAACGGAACATGGATGGTCATATTGGCTCCTACATATTGTACCAAGATCTTTATTGGTCAAACCGCATAACAACATACGTTGTTCCCTTTGTCATCGGTATGTTACTTGCCCGAGATTCAATCGTCGGTATCATCATACCTAGTTCAATCTCGTTACCGGCAAGTCTCTTTACTCGTTCCGTAATGCATCATCCCGTGACTAACTCATTAGTCACATTGCTTGCAAGGCTTATAGTGATGTGCATTACCGAGAGGGCCCAGAGATACCTCTCCGATACACGGAGTGACAAATCCTCTCGATCTATGCCAACCCAACAAACACCTTCGGAGACATCTGTAGAGCATCTTTATAATCACCCAGTTACGTTGTGACATTTGATAGCACACAAGGTGTTCCTTCGGTATTCGGGAGTTGCATAATCTCATAGTCAGAGGAACATGTATAAGTCATGATGAAAGCAATAGCAATAAAACTAAACGATTATTATGCTAAGCTAATGGATGGGTCTTGTCCATCACATCATTCTCTAATGATGTGATCTCGTTCATCAAATGACAACACATGTCTATGGTCAGGAAACATAACCATCTTTGATTAACGAGCTAGTCAAGTAGAGGCATACTAGGGACACTCTGTTTTGTCTATGTATTCACACATGTACTATGTTTCTGGTTTAATACAATTCTAGCATGAATAATAAACATTTATCATATACAAGGAAATATAAATAACAACTTTATTATTGCCTCTAGGGCATATTTCCTCCAGTAAGAGCAATTACAGCTAGGCGCCCCAAACCCTCCTCAAAGATTCGGGCGGGCCATTCGATCACTGACCGGTCACAATTTTTCGATCTAGATGGACTCCTTAAACGGGCCTTTAATGCCCGAGCTGACCGGCACCCCTCATATTCAGCCCAACTATGAGGCGGATATGGGGTGCCTGGGCGTGCCCGCCACTACGGACCCGACAGTCCGACCCCATCGGAAATTGCACCAAATCCACCAAACCCTTCCTCCTCCTCCTCCCGCCTCCCTCCAACCTTTCGTGTGCCCGGACCCTCACTGTCCTCCACCCTTGCTCCCAATCCTCACCATCGGTCCAGATCCACCGCCGGAGATGCCGTCCAACCCGACCCAGGCCGCCACGAAGGAGACGCGGTCTACCTCGTCCGCCGGCGACCCTTCATCGGCTGTGACTTGCAAGGCGAAGAACATCGCCCAGAAGTTGTGGCGATTCCAGCAGCGAGAGAGGGAGGTGGCGGAGGCGTCGCAGGGAAGTGAGACATGGTGGAGAAGCTGTCTCTTCCGCCACCCCCGGATCCTCGCACCCCTTCCATCCGAGCGCCACTGACATGCATTACACCGTCCGACCCCATCGGGACAGAGGATGATTCGATGGCCGGTTGGGGCATTCCGGAGAGCTTTCCGCCCACACAGATACCGACGGTCGTCGTATGTGACTCGCCGCAGCTCGTTCGGGCGTGGATGAGCTCGGGCACGGGCACTGCATGGACTGCCCTCCACATGTTTAACGGAATGACCGAACAAGAGTCGGTGCGTTTTTCCCCTGTCCCATCAGATGTTTGCATAGATCACTAGATCATTTCACACATGATGAATGCTTGCAAACCATAATCATGTAGGAAGCATTCTTGTCGAACAAGATCAATGACAATGAAGATTCAGTTGAAATGGAGTATGAATTGGAGGCCACCACCGCATTTGAAGTTGGGACAACATCCGATCCCAATCCGAGCAAGAAGAAGAAGAAGACCAAGACGGCAAAGGCAAGAGGTCCGACATTCTCAAGATTTGAGGACACCTTATTGGTCAAAGCTTGGTTGGCTACAACCATGGATCCAATATGCGTCACCGAGCAAAAGGGGAACAAGTATTGGGAGAAAATTTGGAAGGAGTGTCACAAACAAAAGGAGTATATAGAGCCGCATCCTATCATAACCACCCGTAATGTGGCATCTCTCCAACATCATTGGGGGATCATCCAAGGGGAAGTGAACAAGTACGTCGAGTACTACTCACAAGTGACCAAACACCCTCAAAGTGGGATGGGAGTGGCAACTCAGGTAAGCTCAATTGCTTCATCTTGTCCTCATTTGCATATGATTCTTGTGTTTGCATTCTCGTGCTCATACATATGTTGTTTTTTCTAGACGGCGGTGGCGGCCACTTTGTATCACGAATTGGAGAAGAAGCCCTTTGCTTTTAGCCATTGTTGGATCATATTTAATGGCAATCCTAAGTGGAACCAACTTGTGGCCGATCTCAAGTCCGGCAAGAAGAGGCATGATGGCTCAAGCTCCAACCAATCAATTGGGTTGGATGATGAAGAGGACGATGTTGTCATGACGAATGGAATAGCCACCGTGCCAAAGGATAACGGCCAAGTCATGGGCAAAAAGTGGGAGAAGGCACGTGCTTCCCGTGATGCCGCCGCTACAAAAATGTTGTCGACATGGACGGGCATGTTTTCGGTGAGGGAGAACAAAAAGGAGGAGAGATACAAGCTCATGTTGGATGCGCAAAAGGAAATAATGGAGTGGGACGAAGAGGGCGGAGAAGAAGCTCGAAATTGAGATGGAGAAGATCGAGTTGGAGAAGCAACAAGCGGCGATCAAATAGGAACTCGAGAAGGCCAAGACATTCGGCAACATAGAGCTTGAGAAGAAGATGTTGCAACTGGCACGGGACGCGGAGGATGCTAGGATCGTGTTGGCGGATGAAACCCTCTTGGATGAGCATGCAGATAAGTAGCTTGCGGACAAGAAGAAGGATATAATTGAACATAGAGACTACAAGGCGGCGAGGGCGGCTGCGGCACGGATGCAGGCGGAGGAGGCAGCCCGGATGTAGGCGGAGCAGGTAGGCCGGATGCACACAGAGCAGGCAGCCCCGCCTGGAGCAAGACGCATTCCTCTCAGAGCAGAAGCCCGGCCAGTGATCCGAGGCCTTCCGTCATGCACGGCCCTTGATTTCATTTTGGCATGTCAGGTTTGTTGAACTATGATTTACTTTGCTTTACTCTAAACTTTTGAATTCGGACAATTTGTATCACATGATCGACGTGTATGATTTGCATGGATTTGAGGATCGAAATATGAGGTATGTGAATGTGCGGCACAACATATGAGGAGCCATCGGGCGCTATCCGTGAATGCGCCCGGGACGCGCCCGCGGGCATATAGGGTGCCGAATTTGCTAAGTCCGGTTATAGATGCTCTAAGCTAGCGAGTGGACCGTTGTCTGACCGCGCGTTAGACACGGCGTGACCCAGGTTTGAATCCTGGCCGTGGCAAGGGGCTGCGCGTGTCGTCTTTTTGGGGAGAAAAAAAACTGCCAGCCCCTTTTTGTACGGAGTTTAGATAGTTCTGCAGCGGCTAGCCCCAGGTACTGACATGTCAAAACTATCAAAGTTGATACTAATCCACACGTAATGCTTAAATTATGATACTTTTGTGCAATTAATTCCAGCAGGACACTAAAGTTCGGCTAAAAGAGAAACAGGAGACTACCCTAAAAAAAATTCATCAATAGCTTTCGGAGATGTCTACCGTGCAGTCAACTGCAATTTTTTTTTTTACTTTGTTAAAAACTACAAGTGGCCAGTGCAGATTATTTAGTGTCTAAACATAATGCGTCGTTTTCCTTATCGAGCGTGCAGTATGTACATGCACGCCCGATCAGTTTACACCTTACGCGTGTACAAAGACCCAACCAGGAATATCCTTAAAGCTATACTAGTGACCAAATCAACCTACAGTTTTTTTGGATGAAAAATCAACCAAAACCATAGGCATAGGATCGAATCTGTGTGACGTGATCAAGCACACCAAAGTATACCACTACCACGATAGTGAGAAGTTGCTGGGAAAAGGAAGCACGCTGCGACTCATAACTAATGGATAACTTGCATTTTGGGAAGTACCGGATACCATCCGTTCGTTTCGTTGCAAGTGCTGTACCTGGCCTATCACTGCCTAGTGTATCATCACGCACTAATTCCTAGCTCCCCGTCTTCATCGCACACTCCATTAACTGCACGGATTGCGATGCGAAGAAATCGGCATGATCATCAGGCAGCGAGCATCTGACGTGCGTGTGTGTCTGAACTGAATATCCGGCTTAGGAATATCTGTTTGACCTACCTTTCTGGCCCATGAACGATACGTCGATCGATGATCACACGTTAGTTAGTCCACACTACGCCGTACGCACGACTCACCCACCCACCCACCATCGTTTGAAATAGGCTTTCGCCCCGGTTTTATAGATAAAGCAAACACCATACAACCAAGTTTAAAGTATCAAAGCAAATAAGACCATTGAAGCAACAACACAACCATACCAAAAAAACATAAAAAAAATAGAAAAAAATGCCATTGAGTGGCCGACTAGCAGGCGGCCCTACGAAGATGATAGCCGACGCACAATAGCCAGAAAGTGCGTCCAGCATGCGCTCAAGCCGGTCACGGTCATGCTGCCTAGACAGCGGGGGCATGTGCTGCAAGAAAGCAAGAAATTTGGAGAGGCCTACCGCGGCAAGATTGGCTCAATCACCATTTTATTGCAAGTCGTCCATAAGGTCCACATCATAGCCGTAAAGATTAGCCATAATAACCGTCAATTGCGGCCGGTCTGGGTAGCTCTGGTCTGCAGGAACTCCACAAAGTCCAAGGCCTCCCAATCGGGCACTAGTGCCTCGCGCACAAAACTCAAGAGAACCCGCGCCACCGTGCAGGAAAAGAAGATGTTAGTTCTCGTCTCCGGGACATTGGGGGCATAGGCCATTACCGGGGCAGTTTTGCTTGAGCACCTCTATCCCAGAGGACAGGCAATCCCGCAGCAGCTGCCACACAAAGATATTGATCTTCAAAGGTAGCGGTGCCTGAGAGCCACAAAATAGTTGGCAAAGGCATATGGCCCGGTATGCCTTATTAACGGAGAACTCACTCGAAGGTGAGAGGCTGCAAGAAACGGTGTCCGACGAATCCGTCAACACCGGAGGGGGGGGCACAAACTATCCCACTCCAGTATTTCTTCTTGCCCAAATGTGCGACGGAACAAGATGTTTCACGACTCATCGAGGCAGGCCGCGGAAACCAGGATCCTCAGGTCAGCGCAAATAGCAAACAAAGTAGGGAACCACACATGGAGAGGCACGCCGCCCACCCATGGGTCCAACCAAAACTGGGTACTTCCCACATTATCTACAGAGAAGGGACCCCGAGACGAATATCCTCCTAGATCTTCTGGACCGATTTCAGAATTGAGAGCCGCCCAAGCAAGAAGATGCCATGAGGAGCTCGCCTCATATGTATTCACCTAGAGAAGTTGAAGCCACGGACCAACCTCACCCCGCAAGATCCGCCAGACCCATTGAGGGAGTCCTGGATTAGGGGGTATCCGGACAGCCGGACTGTGTACAACGTCCGGACTATTGAAGCGTGAAGATACAAGACTCAAGACTTTGGCCCGTGTGCGGATGGGACTTTCCTTGCGTGGAAGGCAAGCTTGGCGATCCGGATATTATATTTCCTTCCTTGTAATCGACTCCATGTAAACCCTAGCCCTCTCCGGTGTCTATATAAACCGGAGAGGTTGGTCCTTAGAAGGCCGATCACAATTACAATCATACCATCATAGGCTAGCTCTTAGGGTTTAGCCTCTACGATCTCGTGGTAGATCTACTCTTGTACTACCCATATCATCAATATTAATCAAGCAGGAAGTAGGGTTTTACCTCCATCGAGAGGGCCCGAACCTGGGTAAACATCCGTGTCCCTTGCTTCCTGTTACCATCAGCCTTGACGCACAGATCGGGACCCCCTACCCGAGATTCGCCAGTTTTGACACCGACATTGATGCTTTCATTGAGAGTTCCTCTGTGTCGTCGCTGCTGGGCTCGATGGCTCCTTCAACCGTCGCCAATAACGCGATAACGGACAGTCACGACGAGCATGGCTTAGACCTGCTGTCGGATGAAGCTCGGGGTGTCACCCATACATTAGCCTCGGACCTAAATCCGGAGCAGGCTGCGCTGCCTAAGGATGGAGGGCTGGACCCTGCCCCGCAGATCGCGCGCTCATAGGCGTTGGAGCCAAACACGAGCCTTACCACTAAGGTGGCCCATGATTCCGGACCCCCGGATTCGTATCCGGAGGTTGAGTCCGGTCCGTGCACTCCCGAGCCGGTCGAGCCAGGTTGGGCTCCGGTAATGGAGTTCACCGCCGCGGATATTTTTTGGCACTCGCCCTTTGGTGACATGCTGAACTCGTTGAAAACTCTCTATTTGACAGAAATTTCTGGGCCAAATTACATCCGGTTCGAGTGGGAAGCAGGCGATGAAGAAATTCGTTGCCCACCCACCACCCACTTCATAGCCACGGTCGATGATTTAACCGACGTGCCTGACTTCGACTCCGAAGACATCAACGGTATGGACGACGATGCAAGAGAAGATGCGGAACCCATGGGGCGCCGGACTTCCTCCTCATCACGCGACGTATAGATGGTGGACACGCCCAAAGAGGGCAAAGGCGACAATCCGGACGATAAAACCCCCGGACAAAAGCCAAAGCGACGGCGTAGACGCCGTTCTAAGTCTAGCAACAGTAAAAATAGTGACAAGAGCGCCAGAGGGATCAATACTACAATCAACTCCGAAGGCAACAATGACCACACGGACCCAGCGATGGAGCAGGACGAACCAGGTCACCCTGAACACAGTTCGGAGCAAACGCCCGAGGACAATGATCCCGACGGACGAGGTCATCAAAACGAACCAGCACAAGAAAACAGTCCGGATAATGATGCAATCCCGGAAAAACACGCGGAACAAGATAACCTCCACAGAAAGCTTATGGCCACCGCAAGAAGTCTAAAGAAGCAGAAGCAACGGCTCAAGGCCGCACAGGAAACGCTCAACCGTAGATGGAATAAAGTGCTGAACCTTTGAAGAAAGATCTGACGATGATCGCCATACAAAGAGCTATCCAAAACGCAAGCTACCGCCGAATTGACGAAGCTGTACCACTTCATAACCGCAACAAAGCTGCTACCAATCCACATGAACACCTGAATAAGAAAGCTGGCGCGGCCAGGTCCATCTATGGATCCAAAGGACGCACCCCGGCGAAGGACTATGGTCGCCAAAACGATTACGCCAATCGAATACCAGTCCGGAATAAATACCAGACACAACAACAGCCGACGACATGCCACAGCACGTCCAGATACAGAGGGGCTGCTCACCCCCTGTGCTTTACCGATAAAGTACTAGACCACGAATTTCCACAAGGCTTTAAACCTGTGAACATAGAGGCATACGATGGAACGACAGACCCAGGGGTCTGGATCGAGGACTTTATCCTGCACATACATATGGCTCGTGGGGATGACCTTCACGCCATCAAATATCTCCCCTCAAACTAAAGGGACCAGCTCGACATCGGTTAAAAGGCCTCCCGAAAATTCAATTGGGAGCTGGGAGGAACTCGAGGACGCTTTCAGGGCCAACTTTCAAGGGACCTATGTCCGGCCTCCGGATGCTGACGACTAAAGTCACATAGTCCAACACCCCGGAGAATCCGCCCGCAAGTTTTGGAACAAATTCCTCACTAAGAAGAATAAAATTGTTGACTGTCCGGATGCCGAAGTCTTAGCGGCATTCAAACACAGCGTCCGTGACGAGTGGCTCACCAGACACCTCGGCCAAGAAAAGCCAAGGACAATGGCAGCCCTAACAAGCCTTATGACCCGCTTTTGCGCGGGAGAAGATAGTTGGCTAGCCCGTAAAGGCACCAAATGACCCCAAAGCACATCCGAAATAAGGGATGGCAACGGGAAGCCACGGCGTCATAAAAACAAACGCCAAAACAAGGAAGAGAGCCCAGATAACACGACGGTTAATGCCGGATTCAGGGGCTCTCGACCTAATCAGCAAAACAAGCCATCTAAAGGCAGCAAAGAGGGACCGTCTGTGCGAATAGAGTCCTAGATAGACTATGCCAAATTCATGGCACCCACGACAAACACACCAAACCACACGCACAGAGAGTGCTGGGTCTTCAAGCAGGCCGGCAAATTAAATGACGAACACAAGGAAAGGGAAACACCAAGTGAAGACGAGGATGAACCTCGCCAGCCGAACACTGAAGGACAGAAAAAAAATCCCGCCAGAAGTTAAAACAGTGAACGTGATCCACACGACTCACACATCCATGAGGAGGCACGAACGCGCGTATAGAGACACGCTCGATATAGAGCCCATCGTACTCACGCCTAACCACTGGATGCCTTATCCGATCACTTTAGATAATTTGGATGACCGAACTAGTATTCGGTGCGGAGGATCAAAGGCCTTGGTGCTTGACCCGATAATCGACGGACACCGTCTCACCCGCGTCCTTATGGATGGCGGCAGCAATCTCAATTTAATATATGAGGACACTGTCCGCAGGATGGGGATAGTCCCATCCAGAATTAACAAAAGCAACACCACCTTTGAAGGGGTGATACCAGGCGTTGAAGCCCACAGTAGGGGCTCCGTCGCACTGGAGGTAACATTCGGCTCGCCAGACAACTCCAGAAGCGAAGAACTAATCTTCATCATTGCACCCTTCCAAAGTGACTATCACGCAGTGCTCGGAAGAACGACCTTCGCCCGCTTCAACGCATTGCCGCACTATGGCTACCTTACACTTAAGATGCCCGGTCCACGTGGCGTCATCACCATTAGCGGACTAACAGAGCGCTCGTCACGTGCAGAGGAACACACGATGGCCGTCGCGGCCGGACTATAAGCGGCCTCCAACATAAGAAAACATGATTGGTCATTAAAGGCCACAGACTCGGTTAGACGAGTCCGGTCGCCCGGATAAAATTGAACCAGGGCACCGTACATATAATCCCATGGTGGACACCAGGGGCTATAAATACTTAACATAGTCCCACAATTGGCTCAACCTTATGGGCAGGCCAACATCTTACACTTTTATTATCCACCGCGTACTTACGTTGCACTCTTCTACGAGTTTTCCTTTTTCCACAGACAACGTTCGCGCGATACCCTTCCAGGATACGGCTGCGGAGACAAAGGCACAGACGTGCAGCAGGCGCCCCGTTCAACAGGTTTCTTTTTAGATTAAGACCCTGTGTAAACCTTTTTTATTGCCTCTTCTTGTTTAACCATCCCATGGGTTCCATACCCATAGAGGATACTGCCGTTTTTGGCATCTCGCCACGACAGATTAACACACGTACCTGGAAAAACAGGGTTTATAACGAATGGGCATTCTTGAGCCCATCGACTATTATAAAGTCCGAATACCCTCGGGAGTGTTCGACGTCACGAGTTTGGCCTTATATGCAGCAGCTCCGAATCATGTCTTTGGTCAAATGTTGGGTTTGCCCGGCTCCTGGGTTTGCCGCCTTATACGTTAATTACTATCGGCTAAGGTGGCCAAGGAGAACTACTGCGATTGTGCCCTGGTTATTCCGGACAAGCACCTCAAGAGAGAAAGCCGAAACCGATCATCATGATACAAATGAGAGACTGTTCAACCACTCGAAGACTTATCGGAATCTTTAGGATCCCTCCGCATTAATGAAGGACCGTTTCCCGGTCATATACACACGCTCCTGTATTCGGATGCACGCGAAGGTACCAGGGGCTACATAGTAGCCCCAACATTAGACTCCCATGGCTAAGCGAAAGTGTTATAGCTATATAGTCCGGTTGCCTAGTTCGACGTGCGATTACCTCCTTCATGGACCAAGACGTTGGATCAAGTGTGATTAAGCATATTTTTTAACACCCCGCATTGCTCAAGTGGGGGATGAAGCCAACGACTGCTATCTATCGGATTAAAGATTCATATATATATATATACATATATATATATATATATACATATATATATATATATACATATATATACATATATATATATACATATATATATACATATATATATATATATATATATATATATATATATATATATATAAACGGCCACACAGGGGACACAATAATACTTTCGGGCAAAAAGTATAAATATAGCCTTATAACCAAACTAACATTGTTTTTTACAATGATTCGACTCATCACTCGAATAAGACATTCTTCGAGCACTGCGCCTCTATTAGGCGGGCACCTTCTGTGACCTGCGCCAAGTAGTGCTCGGCCGGATGCTGGCCCCCCGCCGGATCTTGGGTCGCTATTATATTGGCCTCCATATCCGTGCAATAGGCTTTAACGCAGGCAAGAGCCATCTGTGCACCCTCTATGCACGCCGACCTCCTCATGGGATCGATCGGAGTCACGGCCCCAAGAAACTGCTGCACCAAGCCAAAGTAATTGTCTGGCTTAGGCCCTTTCGGCCAAAGATGGTCTATCACAGACCGCATTGCAAGACCGGGCAGCCTGTGAAGCTCCGCCGCAGCAGCCATCTTGTCATTCAATGGCAGCGGGCGAGTGGGAGCATTGAATTGCGACCAGAAAAGTTTCTCCACCTCCTTATCACCCTGACCCTCGAAGAACTTGGCAGCGTCAGCCGCACTCTTCGCCAAATCCACATACGCGTCCGCAGGACTCCAGCGCCCATCCAGGGGAGCGTACTTTGGGTCGAAAAACTTCGTCCGCAGCAAGTAGGAACCTCCAGTCACGATTTTACCGGCATGTTGAAGCTCCTCCCGCGCACCCCTGAGCTCGGTCCGTATTTCCTTGGTGGCATTGCGTGCCTTGTCCAGCTCGGCCAAGCTATCCTTATGCTCCTTTTGAAGGAGCTCATACCGGTCAGCGGCATTTTTTAATTCAATAGCCATCTCGGCTATCTTTTCCTCGCTTCGGTGATGAGCAGCCTGTTCGGCTCTCAGTTCCTCGGCCGCCTTTAGGGCAGCCGCATTGCTAACCCAAGCTTGTTCCTTGGCTTGGACAAGTCCTGCCCTCAGGGCCTCCACGGCAGTAGCACCATCTGCAGTCCGAACATATTACATTAATATCATGCCGCCTCCATATTTTCCTATACAAAGGAAGGCATAGCACATACCTTGTGATTTGTCTAGCCGCTCGTTCACCAGTGTGATATCGGCATCAATCGATCGAATCTGCCTGGTCAGTTCGGAAACTTCCACGGACTGGTCGGTGGCTGGACTCACAGGTACTTGCACATATTTATAGCGCAATCATTGATTTATGATCCCCCGTTTGCCCCCTAGGGCGGGCAACCAGTGTCTCAGGGGCTACTATCTATATGGAGCACACCTAACGCGTGCCTCACAGCCAAAAACAGTGTATTCTTCACTACATACCTCAAAACCTCTGAGCAGACTCGCAAATTCTTCATTCAAACCGCTTGTAGCGGATGAAATCTTCTGGAGCACCGCGCTCATTAATGAGCGGTGCTCCTCCGAGAGCGCAGCCCGCTCCAGTAGGCCCATCAGTATGTCCGGTCGGACATTGAACGGTGCCGGACCCTTCTCATCGCCCCTCGCGGGAGCCAAACGCTCCGAGCCTTGGGCGGGTGACGTGTTGGCCTCCGGCTTCGGCAGATCCGGACTCCTCCGTGACGACACTTCGGTGTAGCCCGCTTCGCGAGCCGGAGAGGTAGGTGGGGTCTCGCTCTCCATCATCTCCGGAGGAAGGTCCCCCGAAGACGAACTCTGTTGAGAAGGGCTGCTAGCCGAACTGCGAAAGACGAATCCTGGTTATTGATCTAGGAGGAACGCGGTACCTTCGAATTAAAGATTAACTTACAGCTCGATGGAGGGCTGGCCCGTTGTTGGGCACGATGCGGTGAGGGTGCCCGTTGGGGCAGAGCCCCCTGGTGTTATCTTTTTCTTGGGTTTGGGCGTCTCCGTCTCCGAGTCTTCGGAGGCGGCCCTCTTCTTCCCGCGCGGGGAGGAGGCCTTAGCCTCCCCTTCCCGACTATCCTCCTTAGGGGAGGTGACAATTCCCCCGGTTCGGATGCGTAGCGTGTGGGGTTCGGATTCTTCGTCCTTCCCCTTGTCTTTCCCCAGGGGCATCCTGCTGAGTACTTGGTCAAGCATCTTGGCCATGGTGGGGGCGGGCGAGCCTTCGGGAAGTGGCGCCGGACACCTAATTCTCTCCGCCTTGTTGAGCCATTCCTAGACACGGATGATTTTCAGAATAAACAATCATAACATATACAAAACACAGTGTCCGGTATCAAGTTTACTTACTTGGGTATCTAGGCGATTGCAGCTTAGGTCCGCATCCTCGGTTGTGTCTGGACACTTTACTTTCCGTCCGAAGAATAATTTTCACATCTCTTCGAGCTTCAGGCCGAAGAAGTTCTTGACAGTCCGCGGACCCTCCGGATTGAACTCCCACATCCGGAGAGGCCGGCGTTGGCATGGCAGCATCCGCCGGATCAACATCACTTGCATTATGCTGACAAGGTTAATGTCCCTTACAAGAAGCTCCCGGATGCGATTCTGCAGTACTGGTATATCACCAGCGGGTCCCCAATTCTGCCCTACTTCTGTCCAAGACGCCAGCTATGACGGAGGGCCCGAACGAAACTCGGGGGCAGCCGCCCACTTTGTGCCTCTGGGAGCCGTGACATAGAACCACCTCCACTGCCATACATCGGATACTTCTGGGAAGGAACCCTCTGGCCACGGGGCATCGCCGTTCTTGCTTATTATGGCACCTCGCACTCCACATTCCCCTCGATCATCTTCGGCGTCACATTGAAGGTCTTGAGCCATAAGCCGAAGTGTGGGGTGATATAGAGAAAAGCCTCGCACACGATAATAAACGACGAGATGTGGAGGATAGCGTCAGGAGCCAGATCGTGAAAATCCAACCCATAATAGAACATGAGCCCCCTCATGAAGGGATCGAGGGTGAAACCCAGACCGTGGAGGAAGTGTGGGACGAAAACGACACACTCATTGGGCTCCGGCGTAGGGATGACCTGCCCTGGAGCAGGGAGCCTGTGCTGGATATCTGCGGTCAGGTATCCGACCTCCCTAAGCTTTGCAATGTCCTTCTCTTCAATCGAGGAGGCCACCCATCGGCCTTGAGGGTCAGATCCGGACATATTGGAGGATTCCGGAGGGGCGGAGCTTAGGTTTTGGGTGTTAGAACTCGAGGTGCGAGAAGGCGCGATGAAGGTGAAAAGGGAGGCGTAGGTCTCGACCCCTTTATAAAGAGGGTGAATATCAAGAGTCCCTGGTGTGACCGTTTGAGGCTTATCTAAAAAAACACATGGGTTATACCAACAGCCGTCGTGGGGTCACGCGTGCTCGTATTGATGGAAAATCCCGTAATAAGGGGAACACGATCTCTGCCTCGACAGGACGTGCCAATAAAACCGCCTCGCAACACGAGTCGTTGTGGGGCAGGAAACATCGGTTCGCGTTGGACCAAGCCCCGATGCAAGGGCATGACGCACGAAGATTGCCAGCAAATCAGATCTATACCATACGAAGGTCATCTTGCAGATCCGGACACGGTCTACGTGTTTGATGACCACTTTGGAGTATTCGGAGGAGGAACCCACCCTGCAATGGCGAAGACAAGACTGTGCGCCGGACTCATCATCGTTGAAGCCTGGTTCAGGGGCTACTGAGGGAGTCCTGGATTAGGGGGTATCCGGACAGCCGGACTGTGTACAACGTCCGGACTATTGAAGCGTGAAGATACAAGACTCAAGACTTCGGCCCATGTCCGGATGGTACTTTCCTTGGCGTGGAAGGCAAGCTTGGCGATCCGGATATTATATTTCCTTCCTTGTAACCGACTCCATGTAAACCCTAGCCCTCTCCGGTGTCTATATAAACCGGAGAGGTTGGTCCTTAGAAGGCCGATCACAATTACAATCATACCATCATAGACTAGCTCTTAGGGTTTAGCCTCTATGATCTCATGGTAGATCTACTCTTGTACTACCCATATCATCAATATTAATCAAGCAGGAAGTAGGGTTTTACCTCCATCGAGAGGGCCCGAACCTGGGTAAACATCCGTGTCCCTTGCTTCCTGTTACCATCAGCCTTGACGCACAGATCGGGACCCCCTACCCGAGATCCGCTGGTTTTGACACCGACACCCATCACAACATGAGGGCGACGTTCATGCAGCGCGAGGCAATAATACCTAAACCACCCCGGTCCTTAGGCACGCAGATATCCGCCCACTTGACCATGTGTTATTTCACCTGTCCGTTCGCCCCCTGCCAGAAGAACCTAGCCAGATCCTTATCGAAGGACCTGTGTACACCCTCCATCAGGATATATATCCCCATCATATACATGGGTAAGCTTGCTATATTAGAGCTAATGTGGACAATTTTACTTCCCTTGGAAGTGAACTGTCCACCCTAAGGCTCAAAATCACTCAACATGATCCTAGAATCAGACATCGGCACCCCAAATAAGTAATGGGAAGGGCCGCCAGCTTGCAGTTTAGGTTATCCGCAATCCATTGTTGCTCGGCTGCCGAGTATCCCAGGACGACCACCTCACTCTTGTCAAAGTTAATCTTAAGTCCCGACATGGCCTCAAAGCATAACAGAAGGAACTTGAGATTAAAGATGTCAAGGTCTGATCCCTCGACCAAAATCATGGTGTCATCCGCATACTGTAAGTGGGTAATACCACCTCCGGGAATCAGGTGGCCCACCACCACTTTTAGGTGGTCGACCGATCTGGCTTTATCTAGGATGCCCGCCAGGGCATCAATAGCTAGGTTGAATAGAAGAGGGGAGATGGCATCCCCTTGATTCATTTCCCCATAGGACCTAAAAAAGGACCCACATCACCATTGATGTAATGGCATTGTTCTGAGTCTGAACCGATTGCATTAATTAGGAGCACCATCTCACATCAAACCCCTCCCGTGTCGGTGTCAAAACCAGCAGATCTCCGGTAGGGGGTCCTGAGCTATGGATCTTGGATCGATGGGGAACAGTAAATGAGGGGACAATATTTACCCAGGTTCGGGCCCTCTCGAAGAGGTAATACCCTACGCCCTGCTTGATTAGATTGATATGTGATGGTCATAGTGTTGATCTACCATGAGACCGGATGAACTAAACCCTAGGCGAGTAGGATGATGGTTCTTATGGTCTCTACGGACTAAACCCTCTAGCTTATATTGTCGGCGTCCTGGGAACGGGGGTACCCGGACTTGCCTGCCTGCGGCCCAGGGCGTGGCTCATCCAGCGCCCTGGTACGATCCATCTTCATAAGCAACTACTCAAGACCCTCGCAAGGGGCCAAGCCTCGCGAGGCGGATGATGCAAGACCTCCTCAGGGACGGCCTCCCTAGGCTGGCTCCCGAGGAGCGGAGATATCTATGCAACGGGCACCTCGCGAGGTTCGCATGATGTGAGCCGTGATGACCAAGGCCAGGCGGGCGCCAGCGGGTGAAGAGTGCTCGTTGCCTCTTTGGTGCTAAAGGGGGAAAGCACAGGCGAGGAGTCCCGAGGCATCAGGCAAAGGTATCCATATTGGTGCAACGAGACCAAGACCAGCAGGACGGTGGTCACCGCGGAGCCCACGACGGCGTCACCACCAGAGCCTTTGGCAGGCGAAGACCAATGCTACGTCTTGAGCTTGCGTTAGTTTTCCCCGAAGAGGAGAGGATGATGCAGCACATTAGCGTAAGTATTTCCCTCGATTTTGAGAACCAAGGTATCAATCCAAAGAGGAGGCCACGCGCAAGTCCCTCGTACCTGCACAAAACAATAGCTACTCGCAACCAACGGGATTAGGGGTTGTCAATCCCTTCATGGTCACTTACGAGAGTGAGATCTGATAGAGATAATATTTTTTGGTATTTTTGGTATATAGATGCAAAGTAAAAGTAAAAGCAAAGTAAAAACAAAGCAAGTATAAAAGTGATGGAGATTGATATGATGAGAATAGACCCGGGGGCCATAGGTTTCACTAGTGGCTTCTCTCAAGAGCATAAATATTCTACGGTGGGTGAACAAATTACTGTTGAGCAATTGACAGAATTGAGCATAGTTATGAGGTTATCTAGGTATGATCATGTATATAGGCATCACGTCCGAGACAAGTAGCCATGTAGCTACTAGCTATGGACCCGAAGGTCTGAAGTAAACTACTCACACTTCATCGGAGGGGCTATGGTGTTGATGTAAAAGCCCTCCGTGGTGGATGCCCCCTCCGGCGGAGCTCCGGAACAGGTCCCAAGATGGGATCTCGTGGATCTGAGGAAGTTGCGGCGGTGGAATTAGGTTTTGGCCCTGTTACGATCGTTTGGAGTGCGTGAGGTATATATAGGGGCGAAGAATGCGTGGGTGGAGCTTTGAGGGCCCACGAGGCGGGCGCCACAGGGGCGCCCCACCCTCGTGACCACCTCTCTGATGCCTTGGCGTAGGGTCCATGTCTCATGGATCATGTTCGGTGAGAAAATCACGTTCTCGAAGGTTTCATTCCGTTTGGACTCCGTTTGATATTCTGTTTCTTCGAAATACTGAAAAAGGCAAAAAACAGCAATTCTGGGTTGGGCCTCCGGTTAATAGGTTAGTCCCAAAAGTAATATAAAAGTGGAAAATAAAGCCCATTATAGTCCAAAATAGTAGATAACGTAGCATGGAGCAATAAAAAAATATAGATACGTTGGAGACGTATCAGGCATCCCCAAGCTTAATTCCTGCTCGTCCTCGAGTAGGTAAATGATAAAAAAGAATTTTTGATGCGGAGTGATACTTTGGCATAATTTCAATGTAAATCTTCTTAATCATGGTATGAATATTTAGATCCGAAAGATTCAAGACAAAAGTTCATATTGACATAAAAATAATAATACTTCAAGCATACTAATCAAAGTAATCATGTCTTCTCAAAATAGCATGGCAAAAGAAAGTTCATCCCTACAAAATCATATAGTTAGGCTATGCTTCATTTTCGTCACACAAAGATGTTCCCAACTTCAATACCCCCGATGACAAGCCAAGCAATTGTTTCATACTTAAATAATCTCAAACTTTTTCAACCTTCACGCAATACATGAGCGTGAGCCATGGATATAGCACTATGGGTGGAATAGAATATGATGATGGGGATTGTGTGGAGAAGACAAAAAAGGAGAAAGTCTCATATTGACGAGGATAATCAACGGGCTATGGAGATGCCCATCAATTGATGTCAACATGAGGAGTAGGGATTGCCATGCAACGGATGCACTAGAGCTATGAATGCTCAACAAAAGAAAACTAGTGGGTGTGCATCCAACTTGCTTGCTCATGAAGACCTAGGGCATTTCGAGGAATCCCATCGTAGGAATATACAAGCCAAGTTCTATAACGAAAAATTACCACTAGTATAGAAAGACAACTTATGAACTCACTATATGAAAAACATGGTGCTACTTTGAAGCACAATATATGAGACTCACTACATGAAGAACAAGGTGCTACTCTGAAGCACAATATATGAGACTCACTACATGAAGAACAAGGTGCTACTTTGAAGCACAAGTGTGGAAAAAGAGATAGTAGCATTGCCCTTTTTTTTGGGCCTTTCTTTTTTTCTTTTTGGCCTTTCTTTTTTTTATTCGGGCAATGCTCTAATAATGATGATCATCACACTTCTATTGATTACAACATAAGGATTACAACTCGAAACTTAGAACAAGGTATGACTCTATATGAATGCCTCCGGCGGTGTACCGGGATGGTGCAATGAATCAAGAGTGACATGTATGAAAAACAATGCATGGTGGCTTTGCCAGAAATACGATGTCAACTACATGATCATGCAATGGCAATATGACAAAAGTAAAGTATGTCATGATGATGATGAACGAAATGTTGGAAAGTTGCATGGCAATATATCTCGGAATGGCTATGGAAATGCCATAATAGGTAGGTATGGTGGCTGTTTTGAGGAAGATATAAGGAGGTTTATGTGTGATAGAGCGTATCATATCACGGGGTTTGGATGCACCGGCGAAGTTTGCACCAACTCTCAAAGGCGAGAAAGGGCAATGCACTGCATCAAGAGGCTAGCAAAGGCGGAAAGGTAAAAGTGTGTATAATCCATGGACTCAACATTAGTCAAAAGAACTCATATACTTATTGCAAAAATTTAGAAGTCATAAAAATCAAGTACTACGCATGCTCCTAGGGGGATAGATTGGTAGGAAAAGACCATCGCTCGTCCCCGACCGCCACTCATAAGGATGTACAAGCCAGGTACACTTCATGTTTCAAATTTGTTACATAACTTTAACCATATATGCATGCTACGGGATTTGCTAACTTCAACACAAGCATTTCTCAAATTCACAACTACTCAACTAGCACGACTTTGATATTATCACCTCCATATCTCAAAACAATTATCAAGCATCAAACTTATCTTAGTATTCAACGCACTCAAAAGAAAGTTTCACATATCTTGAATACCAAGTATATTAACATTAAGCAAATTACCATGCTATTAACAACTCTCAAAATAATCTAAGTGAAGCATGATATATCAAGTTTCTTTAAAACAAATCCACCACCATGCTCTAAAAGATCTACTAGAGCAAAAATTATCACGCTCAAAAGATATAAGTGAAGCACTATGAGCAAACTATCAAGCTCAAAAAAATAAGTGAAGCACATAGAGTATTCTATCAAATTTCAATTCATGCATGGCTCTCTCAAAAGGTGTGTACAGCAAGGATTATTGTGGTAAAATAACAAGCAAAGACGCAAATAATACAAGACGTTCCAAGCAAAACACATATCATGTGGTGAATAAAAATATAGCTCCAAGTAAATTACCGATGGAAGTGAACGAAAGAGGGGATGCCTTCCGGGGCATCCCCAAGCTTTGACTTTTTGTTGTCCTTGGATTATCTTTGGGGTGCCATGGGCATCCCCAAGCTTAGGCTCTTGCCACTCCTTGTTCCATAATCCATCAAAAGAATTCACCCAAAACTTGAAAACTTCACAACACAAAACTCAATAGAAATCTCGTGAGCTCTGTTAGAGAAAGAAAACAAAAGACTAGTTTAAGGTACTGTAATGAACTCATTATTTATTTATATTGGTGTTAAACCTACTTTAATCCAACTTCTCTATGGATCATAAACTATTTTACTAGCCATAGATTCATCAAAATAAGCAAACAACACACGCAAAACAGAATCTGTCAAAACAGAACAGTCTGTAGTAATCTGTAACTAACGCAAACTTCTGGAACTCAAACAATTCTACCAAAATTAGAAGGCCTGGAAAATTTGTTTATTGATCAGAAGCAATTGGAATCAGTATTTTATCACGTTCTGGTGATTTTTAACAATTCGGGCACTGAGCGCAAAGTTTCTGGAAATTACAGCAAGATCAAATAACTATCACCCAAGAAGATCCAATAGGTCTAGCTTGGCACAAACACTAATTAAAAGATAAAACCACATCTAAACAGAGGCTAGATGGATTATTTATTCCTAAACAAAAGCAAAAACAAAAAAACTAAAAATAAAATTGGGTTGCCTCCCAACAAGCACTATCGTTTAACGCCCCTAGCTAGGCATAAAAGCAAGGATAGATTCTTTGGTAGGCAATTCTTCAATGAGGCATCTACCTCCTTTAGAATTTTCTTTCTTTCTAGTAATTATCAAACTTTTAGGAACAAGATCGAAAAATTCATTTGTAGCAAATGGTTCCTTAATGATAGTAAAAAGATCAGGATGAATACTTATAGATTTAAGATCCGCAGTTTCCTTACTAGATGATTCACCCTTATTTTTAGGAACATACATAAGCTTGGCAATTTTAGTGGGAGTACTAGGAGTATTCTTTACGAAAGAAAAAACGGTTCCCAAGTTGGTAATAATACCCTCAAGTTTATCGATTCAAGTGGAATCTAGATTTATTTTCTCATTAACCATGGGTTCCTTCTCCTTAATAGTTTTCAAAGTCATTCCTACCTTAGATCCATATTGAGTAATTTGATTATGGATCTTTTTATCTAGATTTTCAATGGATTCAATGGTAGCAACTTTGTTTTCAATAATTTCAAGCCTTTGCATAACATGCTCCAAAGTTAACATAGTTCCATTAACCAAAAGAGGAGGTGAGCCAAATAAATCTATTAAAGCATTATAAGAATCAAAAGTATGGCTACCCAAGAAATTCCCTCCGGTAATGGTATCAAGAATATATCTATACCAAGGATTAGCACCTACGTAAAAATTACGAAGAAGAACTGAAGTAGATTGCTTCCTGGTAGATCTATTTTGAGCATTACAAATTCTATACCAAGCATCTTTTAGATTTTCTCCCTCCCTTTGCTTAAAATTGAGAACTTCATTCTCGGGAGATAACGGGGAAGATATGAGACTAGTCATGACGACAAGCAAACAAACTAACACACGAGCAAACAAAAGGCGACGGGAAAAAGAGGAGGAGATTGGGAAAGAGAGGGCTAATAAAACGGCAAGGGTGAAGTGGGGGAGAGGGAAACGAGAGGCAAATGGCAAATAATGTAATGCGAGAGATAGGGATTGTGATGGGTACTTGGTATGTTGACTTTGCGTAGACTCCCGACAGCGGCGCCAGAAATCCTTCTTGCTCGTCTTGAGCTTGCGTTGGTTTTCCCGAAGAGGAGAGGATGATGCAGCACAGTAGCGTAAGTATTTCCCTCAGTTTTGAGAACCAAGGTATCAATCCAGTAGGAGGCCACGCGCAAGTCCCTCGTACCTGCACAAAACGATAGCTACTCGCCACCAACGCGATTAGGGGTTGTCTATCCCTTCACGGTCACTTACGAGAGTGAGATCTGATAGAGATAATATTTTTTGGTATTTTTGGTATATAGATGCAAAGTAAAAGTAAAGGCAAAGTAAAAACAAAGCAAGTATAAAAGTGATGGAGATTGATATGATGAGAATAGACCCGGGGGCCATAGGTTTCACTAGTGGCTTCTCTCAAGAGCATAAATATTCTACGGTGGGCGAACAAATTACTGTTGAGCAATTGTGAGAATTGAGCATAGTTATGAGGTTATCTAGGTATGATCATGTATATAGGCATCACGTCCGAGACAAGTAGATCGAAACGATTCTGCATCTACTACTATTACTCCACTCATCGACCGCTATCCAAAGCATGCATCTAGAGTATTAAGTTAAAAACAGAGTAACGCCTTAAGCAAGATGACATGATGTAGAGGAATAAATTCATGCAATATAATAAATACCCCATCTTGTTATCCTCGATGGCAACAATACAATACGTGCCTAGCAACCCTTTACATCCTTTGGGTAAGGACACATAAGATTGAACCCAAAGCCATGCACTTCTCCCATTGCAAGAACTACCAATCTAGTTGGCCAAATCAAACGGATAATTCGAAGAGACTTGCAAATATAACTCAATCATACATAAAAGAATTCAGAGAAGATTCAAATATTATTCATAGATAAGCTGGATCATAAACCCACAATTCATCGGTCTCAACAAACACATCGCAAAAAGAAGATTACATCGAGTAGATCTCCACGAGAGAGGCGGAGAACATTGTATTGAGATCCAAAAAGAGAGAAGAAGCCATCTAGCTACTAGCTATGGACCCGAAGGTGCGATGTAAACTACTCACACTTCATCGGAGGGGCTATGGTGTTGATGTAGAAGCCCTCCGTGGTGGATGCCCCCTCCGTGAGCTCGAACAGGCCCCAAGATGGGATCTCGTGGATCTGAGGAAGTTGCGGCGGTGGAATTAGGTTTTTGGCTCCTGTTACGATCGTTTGAAGTGCGTGGGTATATATAGGAGGAAGGAGTACGTCGGTGGAGCTTCGAGGGGCCCATGAGGCAGGGGGCGCGCCCCCACCCTCGTGACCGCCTCTCTGATGCCTTGGCGTAGGGTCCAAGTCTCCTGGATCACGTTCGGTGAGAAAATCATGTTTCCGAAGGTTTCATTCCGTTTGGACTCCGTTTGATATTCTGTTTCTTCGAAATACTGAAAAAGGAAAAAACAACAATTCTGGGCTGGGCCT
This sequence comes from Aegilops bicornis, assembly GCA_021605145.1. Lineage (NCBI taxonomy): Eukaryota > Viridiplantae > Streptophyta > Magnoliopsida > Poales > Poaceae > Aegilops > Aegilops bicornis. The sequence continues at coordinate 323,388,895 of CM038673.1, forward strand.
CTGGTTAATAGGTTAGTCCCAAAAGTAATATAAAAGTAGAAAATAAAGCCCATTATAGTCCAAAACAGTAGATAAAGTAGCATGGAGCAATCAAAAATTATAGATACGTTCGAGACGTATCAACCAACTTTTGTCACGATAAATTGTACTAGTTGCCCCCTTCGAATTGGCCGTTGTGAGATCCCTTCCCGCCTAATATTTGGGAAGAAGACACATGCCTCTATAAATAGGACTAGCCATCACCATAGGAGGCATCTGATCTTGGGCTGGATCCATTCCACCAAGGCTACCATACAAGCTCACTGAGCTTAAGAATACCTCTCCTCAGGAGGCTGTTCATCCCTTGTATTGTTCATCATCAGCCTACAAGGCAATCCACCACACCACACTGGAGTAGGGTATTACACCACAACGGTGGCCCGAACCAGTATAAACCTTCGTGTCTCTTGTTCTTTGGGTTCGTCGAGTTAGGCCTTGAGATCCTTGTGAGAGCGAGTTAAAGAGAGAGAGAGAGAGAGATCTTCGTGCGCACCCCAGTGTTCGAACCTCAAGGGTTTGCTGGAACCCAGAACCCGACATTTGGCGCGCCAGGTGCGGGTGCGCCGAAGTTCCGCTCCTCCACCAGCTCCGCTTCTCCGTTCGGTCCCCATGACCGGCGCTGCTCCACCGGCTGGATCGACAGGCGACCACGATGGTGCCAGGGGGCTCAGGGCCTTCACCCCCGCTTTACGACAGGTGCGGTGGTCGCCCAAGTTCAAGCCGGAGATGCCGCCTCGCTTCAAGGGCGCGGCGGATCCGTTGACCTTCCCGCTGGCATACGAGGAGGCCGTCCTAGAGGCGGGAGGCGACGACAAGGTCATGGCCAACTGGTTCCCCATGGTCCTTGCCGGCGCGCCGCGCGCCTGGCTGCTCAACCTGCCAAGATCCTCTGTGGCTCCTTGGGAAGAGCTGTGCGGCCTTTTCGTCGCACGCTTCACGGCACCGGTGCCTATCGCTGTCTCGGCCCTCCTCGGCGGCTCGCAAGCGCCACCCACTGACCACCACATCAAGCAGTTCTTCTGCTAGATCGGCACCGCCTCTGTGCAGCAGGGAGCCCCTCTTGGATGGGCGGCGCCCAAGGCCGACCTCACCTTCGACCTAGGGGATCACGCCGCCTTCACTGCCGGCTCAGGCACGCCCACTATCTGCCACGCCGCCATGACCAAGACACTCATCGACGGTGGAGCGGGCCTCAACGTACTTTCTGTGGAAGCTTTCGGCTTGCTTCACGTGCAACATGGCCGGCTCCGGCCCACCAAGCCTTTCTCCGAGGTCGGCAGCGGGTCCACCAGCCCCCTGGGGCAAATATGCCTTCCGGTCACCTTCGGTACCCGGGACAACTACCGCACCGAGCTGATCGACTTCGACATCGCCTGCATCGGCCTCCCGTACAACGCCATCCTCGGGTACCCTCTCTTAGCCCAGTTCATGGCAGCGACCCATCCGGCCTACAACCTCATGAAGATGCCGGGCAACAACGGCGTCCTCACCTTGGCTGGAGACACCAAGGAGGCCCTGGCGGCCCTCCAGCTCGCCTTCAGGGCCGCAGCGGCGGCGCACCCAGCCGAAGAAGTCGCCCCATGGGCTAAGGAGGCCTCGCAGGCGAAGAAGAAGCAGTTGTTCACCCAAGATCGGGCCGAAACGAAGCAAGTCTCGGTCGAGGAAGATGGATCCTCGGGTGCCACCTTCACCATAGGCGCGCGAACAAGGAGGTATTCGCCTGGGAGCCCAAGCAGCTGGTGGGGGTCCCCAGGGGGTAACCGAGCATCACATAAGGGTGTGCCCCAATGTGCGCCCCGTGAAGCAGAAGGCGCGGCGGTAGTCCACAGAGAAGCAGGCCTTCATCGTCCAAGAAACTCGCAATCTAGAAGCGGCGGGTGTCATTCGCAAGGTACCGTACCCGGAATGGCTGGCAAACCCCGTGTCGTCCCCAACAAGGGCGGTAAGGAGCGCATGTGTGTCGACTTCACCAACCTCAACAAAGCTTGCCCCCAAGACCTGTTCCCGCTTCCGCGCATCGACCAGATCGTCGACTCCACCGCCGAGTGTGACCTGTTGTGCTTCCTGGACGCGTTCTCCGGCCACCAGCAGATCAAGATGGTGGTGGAAGACGTGGAGAAGACACCCTTCCTGACCCCGTGTGGGGTATACTGCTACACCCGCATGCCGTTCGGACTACGCAACGTAAGGGCGACCTTCCAGCGGTTGATGCACATCGCCCTGGGCCAGTAGCTAGGGAGGAACGCAGAAGCCTATGTCGATGACATCTTGGTAAAATCTCGGGAAGCAAGAACCCTCATTCAGGACCTGGAGGAGACCTTCACCAACCTACGCCAGGTGGACCTACGGCTCAACCCGGAGAAGAGTGTGTTTGGTGTCCCTTCCGGCAAGCTGCTAGGCTTCCTCGTGTCGCACCGGGGGATCGAGGCCAATCCGGAGAAGGTCAAAGCAATAGAAGACATGAGCCCGCCGCAAACCCTGAAGGAAATGCAGAAGCACGCGGGCTGCATGACCTTGTTGGGGCGCTTCATCTCCAAGCTGGGGGAGCGCGCCTTGCTGTTCTTCAAGCTGATGAAGAAGAAGGGCCCGTTCGAGTGGACCCCAGAGGCCGACCTGTCGTTTCAAGACCTCAAGAGATACTTTACCAGCCCACCGGTGATGGTAGCGCCCCGTCCCCTCGAGCCTCTGGTGCTTTACCTGGCTGCCACGCCTTACTCAGCCAGCGCGGCGTTGGTGGCCGTCCGGCAGGAGCGCTAGGTCAAGAGCGTGCTGCGTAATGCCGCACCCTCGGCCGAGACGACGCGACACCAAGGCGGCGCTGCTAAAGCCACGACGACGCCCGCAGATGATCAGGCCCTGCAAGACGGCGTTCCTGGGCCTGCGGAGGCCCCGAAGCGTGACTAGGGTCCTGAGGATACCCCACATCGGGGGCGCCACAATCCCCAGACGCCACAGGCTCCATCAACGCTCCCGCCCTCGTCTAACACCCGGTGTACTTCGTCAGCATGGTGTTGCGGGACGCGAGGGCGCGATACCCCATGCCTTAGAAGCTTCTGCTCGCACTCCTAATGGCCTCGCTCAAGCTGTGTCATTACTTTCAAGGCCACCCGATTAAGGTCGTCTCAGCCTACCCACTAGAGAGGGTGCTCCGGAGCCCCAACGCTGCAGGAAGGCTCGCCGAGTGGAACATTGAATGCAAGCGTTTCAGCTAGAGTTTAGCACAACTAGAGTCATCAAGGGAGCTGCCCTCGCCGACTTCGTGGCAGAATGGACCGATGCTCCGGAGCCTGAAGCAGGCGAGGGCCGATCCCTCTCACCAGGAAGCGAAGCACCGGATGGCTGGTTCATGTACTTCGATGGCGCTTTCGCACGCCAAGGTGCGGGGGCTGGCGCCGTGCTCATATCCCCCACTCAAGACAAGCTATACTACACAGTGCAGCTCTGCTTCCAGCGGGGCGAGAAGGTCTCAAACAACATCACGAAGTACGAGGGATTGATCGCCGGCCTCAAGGACGCTGCGGCCTTGGGGGTGAAATGTCTCACCATCAAGGGCGACTCACAGCTCCTCGTCAACTTCCCCAATAAGGTGTACGAGCCAAGGGACGAGCACATGGAGGCATACCTCGCGGAGGCGCGTAAGATGGAAACGTAATTCTTGGGCCTGGAGCTACAACACGTGCCTCGTGGCACGAACAAGGAAGCCGACGACATCGCCAAAAGGGCATCCAAGCGCCTACCCCAGGAGCCCAGCGTCTTCGAGGAGCGGATTTTCAAGCCTTCAGCAGCACCCCCATCTGCGGGGCCGGCATCACCACAGGAGGAGCTCCCCCAACCAGCAACCACGGGAGCCCCTGCCTGTGGCCCGACCATGGGAGCACGCCCAAGCCTCGGGAGGGGTGCTGGACCGAGGAGTTCAAGGCGTACCTGATGCGAGGGATGCTGCCGGAGAAAGAGGAGGATGCGGAGTGCGTGGCCCGGTAGGCTACGGCGTACTGCATGCAGGGCGGTGAGCTATACAGAAAGCGACCCTTGCGATGCATCTCCAGGGAGCAGGGGAACGAGTTGCTAGCTGACATACATGGCGGAGACTGCGGGCATCACTCATCGTCATGTACCCTGGTTGGCAAGGCGTTCCGCAGTGGGTTCTACTGGTCCACGGCACTCAACGATGCAACCGAGCTCGTGAAGTCCCGCGAGGCTTGCCAATTCCATGCCAAGCAAATCCACCAACCGGCCCAGGGCCTCCAGACTATCCCACTTTCGTGGCCATTCACGGTCTGGGGGCTGGATATCCTGGGTCCGTTCCCGCGAGCGTCTGGGGGCTACCGCTACCTCTATGTCGGCATCGACAAGTTCACCAAATGGGCGGAGGTGGAAGCCGTCCGCACCATCCCAGCCGGGTCGGTAGTTAAGTTCATCAAGGGCCTTGTGAGCCAGTTCGGGGTCCCTAACCGCATCATCACCGACAACGGCTCGCAGTTCACTAGCAATCTCTTCAGGACCTATTGTGCTAACCTTGGAATGCAGATTTGCTATGCTTCGGTGGCGCACCCCAGGAGAAATGGCCAAGTCGAGTGCGCCAACGCGGAGGTCTTGAGAGGCCTCAAGACCAGGACCTTCAAGAAGAAGCTCTAAGCCCGTGGCAGGGGCTGGCACGACGAGCTCCAGTCCTTGCTATGATCCATCCGCACCACCGCCACCAAGGCAACAGGCGAGACCCCGTTCTTCCTCCTCTATGGAGCAGAAGTGGTTCTCCCTCACGAGGTCAGGCATCGCTCCACGCGGGACCTGGCATTTGATGAGATGCAGCAGGGCGCCATGCGGGGGATGGACCTTGTGTTGGGGGAGGAACGCCGCCGTGAAGCCTCGCTCCGAGCGACAAGAAACCAACTGTCGCAGCGTCCGCTCCAGTACGCTCGAGGTGGGCGATCTCGTCCTGAGATGGGTGCTCTCCAGGGATGGGCTGCACAAGCTCTCGCCCATGTGGGAGGGCCCGTTTAGGATCGGCCGCGCCTCCAGGCCTTGCTCCGCGCACCTGGAGACGCAGGACGGGATCCCCATCCAGAATGCCTGGAACATCCAGCACCTCCGGAAGTTCTACCCATGAAGCAAGGCCCAATGCTTGTGAAGGTCTCCGCTCGTGACACTCTCACGTAATAATGAGTGGGGCTGTACACGCCCCGGAGTCTCTGGAGTGCCGCCCTCGGGCCTTCGGGGCTCCCTCCCACGTCCTAGTGGCAGCACTTAGCTCCGCGCTGGTGAGGAGACTAGACTAGGTGCTGGACGCGGCTGTTCTTTTGCTTTATGTGGTTGGCTCACCTATATTCTTTTTTCCTTTTAGTGAAATTTGAAGTTCTGGCATTTCTTGATGGCTTGGTTGAACCCCCTCTTCTCTCTGATTCTTCCCTCGATTCTTTGTTTTGCTCCTGGGAGGGAGCAGTTACCCGACACTCTCCCTTGCGCGCTTCGCGAGGGGGCTAGACAGGCACGCGTGCGTGCGCACTCCCCTGGTCTCCGCGTGGCGCCCTCGTTTGAGCTTGTGATCGGTGCATCCCTTTTCGAGTCTGTGCCCCACGGGTACCGCGACATGGAGCGTTTGGCCACGACCAGCCCATCCCTGAGGTCTCAGCAAGAGGGGTTAAGGGTTTCTTAACTCTTTTTTGCAGCTTCGCGATATCTCCCGAATCAGCAGCAGGGAAACCCTACCAGGTGCCCAGAGGCGCGCGCCCTCATGAGGTCAAAGCTACCCCAGACACGCCAAGCTAAGTTACCCCTCTACGCCCGTATAAGGCACCTATCTCACGACCCAACTCGGAAACGATAAACACACCACAAAAGCAACATCAGCACCATGGTTCATCACACGCCCCCACATGGCCCAATACTCGTTTCTGACAATGCAGGAGGAAAGGGAAGGAAAGGACAAGCAAAAGCGGCTCCCACGACGCGGCTGCTCACGAGGATCAGCCCCTCGGACTCAGACGGAGACCTCCTCGCGCTTCACTGGGGCGCGGCGACGGGACGATCCACCACCATCCTCGAAGCGAGCCCGATGACGTGGCGGCTGGTCGTAGCCGCCGCTGCTGGAGCTTCCACCGGAGGAGGAGCCGTCGTCACCGGACGAGCCGCGGCCGTCAGCAAGGGCGAGTGCACCCTCATCCTCATCACGACCGCCGCCAAGGCCGAGCACTTCATCGTCGTTGTTGTCTTCAGGGAAGCATCCGGCGCGGCGACCGTCTTCTCCAAACACCCTCATGAAGAGGGCTGCACCGTCATACTTGAAGTGGAGGGTGCACCGCCTGCTCAGGCCGCGCGCGCGAGCGAATGTCTGCCAACCGCAGGCCAGGGCTATGTTGCCCGCGACGAAGACCTCCACCGCGACCCACGAAGCCTTTGCAGCGAAATGGCCGGCCGCGGCGAGGCCGCCAGGCCCGGGGCCGCAGCTTGCCCGACAAAGGGAGCCTTGGCTGAAGCCAGGTGCTGGCCGGGTTCTCCAACCACACGACGAACTCCGGCAGCACCTCCGCCGAGTGGAAGCGCGGCCGGGGAAGCCGAGCGACCATGGCGCGCCTCCCTTCACTGACCGGGCTGCCACGACCTAGACGGCTCCCGCCGCGCGGAGAGGCGCCGCCACGGCCGCCAAGGACGGCGCCGAACCCCGAGGAAGGTCGCCCATGCCCACGAGGGACCACAGCGGGGGTTGCGGCATGCTTGCGAGGGCGACCACGCCCCCTCTTAGGCGGTGGCGATCCAGGCCCCTCCTGGATAGCCTTCCCCTTCTCGGTGGTCGATAACCTCTTCACTGGTGCCATGAGTGTCGCGACAAGGAGGAAGAAGAAGAAGCGGGCGGAATAGAGGAAGAGATGAGCGAAGGGGGCTCCACGATCGCAGGTAATGATGGTTTTTCTGCATGCAGCAGGGACTCGTCAAGTTGCAGTTGCCGAGGCAGCGTGGGGAAGCGGAGATGCCCACGTCCTGTCAATCGCCATGCGTCAATCAAGGCCGCAGGCTATTGGGGCCCGTGGAGCTCCACACTTGCCCCTTGGCTTTGCCTCGAAGCCAAGTCCGAGCGCGCCTTGGGCCCGGGGGCTACTGTCGGCGTCCTGGGAATGGGGTACCCAGACTTGCCTGCCTGCGGCCCAGGGCGTGGCTCATCCAGCGGCCTGGTATGGCCCATCTTCATCAACAACTACTCAAGACCCTGCGAGGGGCCAAGCCTCGCGAGGCGGACGATGCAAGACCTCCTCAGGGGCGGCCTCTCTAGGCTGGCTCCCGAGGAGCGGAGATATCTATGCAAGGGGCAACTCACGAGGTTCGCATGACGTGATCCGTGACGACTGTTGTTGTCAAAACCGGCAGATCTTGGGTAGGGGGTCCCGAACTGTGCGTCTAGGATTGATGGTAACAGGAGACGGGGGACATGATGTTTACCCAGGTTCGGGCCCTCTTGATGGAGATAATACCCTACTTCCTGCTTGATTGATCTTGATGAATACGAGGATTATAAGAGTTGATCTACCACGAGACTGTAATGGCTAAACCCTAGATGTCTAGCCTGTATGACTGTGATTACCTCTACGGACTAAACCCTCCGGTTTATATAGACACCGGAGGGGCCAAGGGTTGTATAGAGTCGGTTTACAAAGTTAGGAATCAACATATCCGAACGCCAAGCTTGCCATCCACGCAAAGGAGAGTCCCATCCGAACACGGGAAGAAGTCTTCTGTCTTGTATCTTCATAGCCCATTAGTCCGGCCCATGTTACATAGTCCGGACGCCCGAGGACCCCTTAATCCAGGACTCCCTCAGTAGCCCCCGAACCAGGCTTAGATGACGATGTATCCGGCGCGCTGATTGTCTTCGGCATTGCAAGGCGGGTTCCTTCTCCGACTACTTCAAAGTACCTGACCCAAAAAGCTGTACTCGTTTTGTGTTTTAATGTCACACCCATTGGCTTCTGCGCCTCCATATCTTCTGCTTCCACGTATCGAGCGAATATGAGAGGTTAGGGTATTTTTTGTACATAACACCCCGGTCATGTACAAAAGGCATCTATTTAAAGAGATTGGATCTCAGATCCCATTCCACACCAAGCGGAAAATCCTTAGAGCTCGCTAGGAGAAACCATTCCAACATGGCTAGCATTCCTAGTTCTTCCTCTCGCCCCCACGGCTCCGAAAAAGGAGATTGGGAGAGATGTTCCGTATCCCACGATCAACTGCTTAAGCTTCAAACACAGGGATTTCTTCCCCCCGCGGATCTAGTCCCTGTTCGGGAAGGATTGACCTCCTTCGATGGCGAAGCTCAAGCGGAAAATTTCCCCAATCCAACCAGGGGGAACGAGTGTGCTTCGTTTCCTACTTGTTAAGAGGTGTGGGGTTTCCAATCCACCCTTTCCTCCGAGGACTCCTGGAGTATTACGGCCTCCATCTGCACAACCTCACGCCAACCTCAATCCTGCACATCTCGGGTTTTGTTGCTCTTTGCGAGCTATTCCTGGGCTGTGAGGCCCATTTTGAGTTATGCAGGAAGCTATTCTGCCTCGTCCCTCGTACCCAAAAGGGATCGATATTCGAGGTGGGCGGTGCCGAGGTATGGCGCATAGCCGGGTCCGGATACCCGTCCGGCACGCCGAAGAAGGCGTCCGAAGAGTGGCCCTCAGAATGGTTCTATATCGAGGATGTCGCTCTCCCCGGCCCAGTTCGAATGGATCTTCCCGAATTTTCAAGTGCTCCATTGAAGAAACACCACAACTGGCGTCATCAGAGCCTCGAGGAGGAGGATAGCGCAGAAGTCCATCAGTTAATGGGCAAGATATGGACACTCGCCCAGCCGGATTATCAATAATTGAGGTAATGGCAACTTCCATAGTGTGGGGTGTTCAGCCACTCCAATTCAGAGGACTCCCTATGTGGCACAACAACGGGGAAGACGACGCCTCACGCTGCGGACGGAAAGGTCCGGACACCCGTGCCTCCCTGGCCACAATATTGGCCGATCTATATAAAGAGGAGAAAGAGGAGTTCACTCGCCTTAAGCGCCAAGAGGGATTCTCCATGTACAATCCCCCTAGCTAGGTGAGCTTTAATCCTACATCATTACTCAATCCCTTCCCCGAGTCATGTTTAATTGACATTTACTCGTTCATTTCTAACAGGAATGGCAGAAGGCTATCGCGGGGAGCTATATCCCCGCTCCACAGCCGGAGGACCATAACCGAGACCTCGATCCCGGATTTGAAGATGATCCGGACATATTTGTACAACTCCAAGAGGGAGTCTTCTACCACGCGAGCTATGATGGCACAGAAGTCGCCATCGTGGCCGATTATCCTGGCCTCCTTCCTACCTCACATGTAAGTAGCCAGGAGACATTTCCTCCGAAAGAGCTTCCTCATTATGCCTCACCCACTGCACTATCTCATGCTCCGAAGGGGAGGTGCTCGGCACGTCATGCCGCACCAGAGGCGTCTCATAAGAGAGCGGTGCCTACGCCGGGCGGGTCTTTGAAGAGAAAGGCAAAGGACAATGCGACCGAGCCTTCATCAAAGAGGTATGGCTTTTTAAATATGCCCCTTGGCAGTCACATCGAACTGTGACATTGTCCGCTGTGTCTTATCAGGAAGAGCGTGCACCGGACTATGTTCGGGGGTCCTGCCGGTCATGCCTCCACCAGTCAGGTTCTAGACCCCGCCTTAAGGACAGAGGCTGACACGGGAGTGACACCGGATTGTCCTTCTACAAAGGATTTGGATGATGTATCCATCACGAACTCGGAAGTGGAGAGCGCCATGAATCACCGGCACCGGAGGGCCGCTCTCCGTGATCCCGGTTTTACAAAAGAGGCATTCAATGCCTTCAGCTCGGCTGATGCATACATCCGAGCTGCTCGGGATGGGCTTACCAGAGCCACATACCAGCACTTGAAAGATATGCAGGTAAGCGTGCATTGTACATACCAGCCACAGACCCCCGAGACTTGAAGCAGTTGATACAACTGATTTAAGGATCATTGTATAACCATGCACTCACTAAGAAGAACAACCTGCTGTCTCGAGAGCTGGAAAAGTGTCGGACCCAGCTAGCTGCGGCAACTGCCGAACTGGCGAAATTCAAGGAGGCACTGCCTGGTAATGTTCCCCTCCATCGAGAAAAAAAATATGATTATATACCAGCAATATTAATACTGTTGTATTTCCCATGGCAGGATCATCAAATCAACTGAAAGAGGAACTGAAAGTCACGCAGGCGGGTGAACAAGAGGCCAAAAGGCAACTGGTCGCGGGCGAACGTGTGCTGACACGGGTCAGGGATGATAAAAACAAGCACAAGATTCCAACACCCTGCTGGGCGAAGAACTAAAAGATGTGCGAGCCCAGCTAGCTGACACCATAAAGGAAAATAGGAGGCTACGAGGCGGCATATTCAGTATGCTTTTGAACTTACCTTCATGTAATTCAGCGAAGAAATGATCTAATAGATTTATGTCTGCAGGTATGCTGACTGGCCGTCCCGAAGAGGAAATGCCCGAATCTCAAGGCGACCTGCTGGAAGAGACGTCCCAATTGTACGAGCGAGCTCGGCAAGCAATGCGGAGCGTTGCCAAGGCTTTGTGGCCATCCGCCTCTCCTCGAGGAAGTATGGAGGAGCTTGTGAAGCTATTCTAAGGAGCTCGGCGGCGCTTCCGATTATGGAAGATATCGGCCTGCCGAGAAGGTGCGCGAGAGGCCTGGGCCATGGTAAAAACATGGTACACCTAGCTTGATCCGAATCATATGGCCCGGGTCGGATCTCGGGGGTCAGATGGAAAATAAATTCCAGTTAGTCTGGTATATGACCAAGTAAAGAAAGCCGCCAAATATTTCCAATAGGATTGTAAACTAGACAGCCTGTTAGACGGCATAGAGGAAGAAGTTTTTGAATCCAGGTGACTATGTACTTCAATTGACAAATTTGTCCCTAGCCGGATTGTAAAACAATAGTCATGGCAGACCTTTTCGCTTCGACCTCTGGACCCGAACGTGCGGAGTGTTTCTGAATACCGGAGCGAGAATACAGACCGGGGTATGTGTGGAAACCAGGCGTAGGATTAATAGTTGCTTGAACAGACAAGTTGTATCCAGCTAGCTATGTTATATTACATGTTGATTGTAAGAAACATCTTCCAGGGAGAATAGTTCCGTTAAGGGTTCCTTTCCCTGGGTGAACATGCATTAGTATGCATGTCCGAACTGTGGTCGAAAAATCACAGTATATGTAACATCTGGGGGTTCATAGTGTAATTAGGGTATAACGTCTTTTGTCCACCGACCGAATATTCTCTTAAGAACGCTAGCTTTAGGCTTCACCCAGTCTGAGGTACAAGTCCGGATGACCCGGTTGTAACAATCGCAGAGGTGCTCACTTTATGCCCTAGCCGAACAAACGGGAATGTAGGGCATAAGCAAAGGAGCCAGGCAACCTAGCTTGGCCAAAACTTAAGTCATAACGGTGCATATAATGGTGAAGAAAAGGTACATATGAGGAAAGGACACATATGTGTGGAGCTTGATGCTCGGAATATAATAAGTTTCTGTAAAAGAAGCCCCCAGGCATTATGGGCGTATACATTTAAGGATGTGTACGTCATAGGCGTGCGGTTTAGCCGCACAAGAGCTTAAAGCTACAAAAAAAGTTAAAGAGAGGAAAAAATGGAGACAAAGGGAGAAGAAAACGAACAAAGAGCCCGGCTCTAGGCGTAGAATCTTTGGAGTCTGGGGGCGTTCCACGTGTTTAGCTCTAAGCGATTGTCCGATGCATCACGCAGGCGGTACGCTCCTCCAGTGAGAACTTCATCTATGATGAAGGGACCCTCCCACTTGGGCTTGAGTTTGTCCTTTTTCTTTTCTGGCAAGCATAGAACGAGGTCACCAACATTATAAGTCCTTGCCCGCACCTCTCTGCTTTGATATCTGCGAGCCTGTTGTTGATAGAATGCAGAACTGGATTTTGCAACGTCGCAGTCCTCCTCCAAGGCATCTAGGCTGTCGTGCCGATCCAACTCGGCTTCTCTCTCTTCATACATACACACTCGAGGTGAGTCATGAATGATGTCTCAGGGCAAAACGGCCTCTGCCACCATGAAGAATGGTGTGTATCTGGTAGTGCGATTGGGCGTGGTCCGTAGCCCCCAGAGTACGGAGTCGAGCTCCTCAACCCAGTGCTTGTTTGATTCTTTCAACGACCGCACTAGTCTAGGCTGAATGCCGCTCATAATAAGACCATTAGCTCATTCGACTTGAAAGTTTGTTTGTGGGTGATAGACCAAGGCGTAATCGAGCTTAATGCCCAATTTAGCACACCAGGATTTCACTTCATCGGCTGTGAAATTGGAGCCGTTATCGGTGATGATGCTGTGTGGGACACCATAATGGTGCACGACACCGGATATAAAGTTTATGACCTGTCCGGCTTCGGCCATTTTCAATGGTTTGGCCTCTATCCATTTGGTGAATTTATCTACCATGACTAGCAGATATTTTTTCTTATGGCTTCCTCCTTTAAGGGGTCCGACCATATCAAGCCCCCAAACCGCAAAAGGCCAAGTAATGGGGATTGTTTGTAGAGCAGTAGGCGGCATATGGCTTTGATTGGCGAAGAGCTAGCATCCGACACAATGTTGGACCAAGTCATATGCATCTGCTCAGGCCGTCGGCCAAAAGAAGCCTGTACGGAGGGCCTTGCTTACAAGGGCCCGAGCCGCAGCGTGGTGACCGCCGAGACCAGCATGGATTTCGGCTAGGAGCTACCGTCCCTCTTCTTCGGAGATACACCTTTGAAGGACTCCGGTAGCACTTTTCTTGTAGAGCTCTCCGTCATGGACCTTGTAGGCTTTCGAGCGCCGAACAATGCAGCGAGCCTCATTCTGGTCCTCAGGGAGCTCTCGCCTATTAAGGTAGGCCAAGAAGGGATCGGTCCATGGGGCAATTACTACCATTATTAGATGGGCCGATGATGTTATCTCGATGGCTGAGCCCCCGATGATATCGGTATTGCGTTCGGAATCTGGGGGTGTAATCGGGTCCGGACTGGTGTTGTTGCTGTCATCCTGCCACACAACGAATGTCTTGAAGAGCCTTTCCAGAAAGATGTTAGGCGGGACGGGTCATGCTTGGCGCCCATGCGAGCAAGGACATCCACCGCTTGATTACTTTCCCGAGCTACATGATGAAACTCGAGTCCCTCGAACCTAGCTGATATTTTGAGTACAGCGTTACGATAGGCCGCCATCTTCGGATCTTTGGCGTCGAAGTTTCCATTTATTTGGGATATTGCGAGATTTGAGCCCCCGCACACCTCCAGGTGTTGTATACCCATGGAGGTAGCCATCCGAAGACCGTGCGATAAGGCCTCGTATTCGGCTGCGTTGTTGGAGTCTGTGTATAATATTTGGAATATGTACTGGACTGTATCTCCAGTGGGGGACGTTAAAACGACGCCTGCTCCTAAACCAGCCAGCAATTTAGAGCCATCGAAGTACATGACTGTCGATGTCAAAACCGGCGGATCTCGGGTAGGGGGTCCCGAACTATGCGTCTAAGGTTGATGGTAACAGGAGACGGGGGATAGAGTGTTTACCCAGGTTCGGGCCCTCTCTATGGAGGTAATACCCTACTTCCTTCTTGATTGATCTTGATGAATATGAGTATTACAAGAGTTTATCTACCACGAGATCGTAATGGCTAAAACCCTAGAAGTCTAGCCATTATGACTATGGCTATCTATGTTCGGACTAAGCCCTCCGGTTTATATAGACACTGGAGGGGACTAGGGTTATACAAAGTCAGTTACAGAGAAAGGAATCTTCATTGTGGTCGCCAAGCTTGCCTTCCACACCAAGGAGAGTCCTATCCGGACACGGGAGAGAGTCTTCGGTCTTGTATCTTCACAGCCCATCAGTTCTGCCCATGTCCAATAGGCCGGACGCCCGAGGAGCCCTTAGTCCAGGACTCCCTCAGTAGCTCCTGAACCAGGCTTCAATGACTGTGTCCGACGCGCAGATTGTCTTCGGCATTGCAAGGCGGGTTCTCCTTTCCGAATACTCCAAGAAAGTCTTCGGACGCAACGAACGTGTCCGGATCTGCAACACAAGTACCACACACACATCCGTAGAGAGTATAATATTTCACGAGTCCCATCCGCTGAGAACTTTTGACGATCACGCCTGCCCGGTCATTGTTTTGAACCGTTTTCGTCTGTCGTTCCACATTTCAAGATGCGGTTTCCATTGGCACGTCTTGTCAAAGCAGAGATCGTGTCCCCTTATTGCGGGATTCTCATCAATACGGGCATGGGTAATCCAACCGTGCTGTTTACGCAGCCCTTGGAAATAGGCGAGTTTCAAGGCGAGTGGGGAGGCATTCGATATTCACTGCCTTTATAAGGGGATAAGCATTCCCCTTCTTCACCCACTCCTTCTTTCCTCCTCTGCCCTTCCATTTTCGAGCTCCGGCGCCCAAGTGCTCATCTTTTCCACTCCGAGGAAGCTCTCAACCGTGTCCGACTCTGGAGGGCAAGGCAAGTGGATGGCCTCCTCCATCAAGGAGAAGACATCGCCGAGCTTCGGGAGGCCGGGTATCTAGCGAAGGAGATCACCCACCGGCTCCCGACCAAGGGACAAGTCGTCCCCTACCAAAACCCAACGAGAGGGTGGTGTTCCTTCCTCATTTCATCCGCGGGCTAGGGTTTCCACTCCACCCTTTCGTCCGCGGACTTATGTTCTATTACAGGCTAGATTTCCATGATCTAGCCCCGAACTCTTTTCTCAACATCTCGACATTCATTGTCGTGTGCGAGGCTGTCCTCCGCGTCCAGCCCCACTTTGGTCTGTGGCTTAAGATCTTCAATGTGAAGCCGAAGGTGGTGGATGGCCAACACGCGGAGTGCGGGGGAGCCATGGTGAGCAAGATGCCCAACGTCATATGGCCCAAAGGCACATTTGTGGAGACTGTCAAGGAGTGGCAGAAGCTGTGGTTCTATATCACAGAGCCCCGCGACGCCACCTGGGCCGCGACTCCCGAATTCAAGTCCGGGGCTCCATTGCGGCTGACCTCTTGGATGGAGAAGGGCCCAAATTGGTCTTTGTCGGACGAGCTGATGGCGCTGCAAACGCGCATCCAAAGCATGGTGGACAAAAACATCAACCTCGTCGATGTGATCCAGGTTATGCTAGTTCGCCAGATCCTCCCCTGCAAAAGCCGAACTTCCCCTCTATGGGAGTTCGATCCAGAGAAGCACCAGACCTAGGTGAGGCTTTTCGGCACCACTCACGAAGACGCGTGGAAGCTGCTCTTCAAGGGCGACGAGAAGCCGCCGGCCATAGACTCGGATCGTGGGCATGATCTTGCCCACCCTGCCAGCGCCGTAAGTCCTTCACATCTCAAGTCATACTCTCTACCTGGTTGTCCAAGGAGGGTAACTAAACTTTGCTAATTTATCCTTTCAGGAACGGACGGAGAAAGCAAAGCGAATTCACAGTTCGGCTCCGCTGCCCGAAGAACCAGTCATCCCGCTTCTGGCGAAGTAAGATGCTCGTCCGGCCTTCTCCGCGCCCAGAGAAGAAGGCCAAGGGGGGCCGGGGTGGCCCCCGCCGCAAGGGCACTTCGGACGTGATGTCCGAAGACAAGACTCACTCCTCTGCCGCCGAAGATGATGATGATGATGAGGAGGAAAGCAACCCTCCCCCTGATGGGGGGGAGGAAGAAGAGGGCGGCCTCCACAAATCTGGAGGCGGAGGCGCCCGAGAAGGGGAAAGGCTCCCTCGCGGATAAAACCGCGTGGGACGTCGACAACAGTCCGGAGCGACGCCCCCGGAGCAAGCCCATTGTCGGTGTCAAAACTGGCGGATCTCGGGTAGGGGGTCCCGAACTGTGCATCTAAGGTTGATGGTAATAGGAGACGGGGGACACAATGTTTACCCAGGTTCGGGCCCTCTCTATGGAGGTAATACCCTACTTCCTACTTGATTGATCTTGATGAATATGAGTATTACAAGAGTTGATTTACCACGAGATCGTAATGGCAAAAACCCTAGAAGTTAGCTTGTATGACTATGGCTATCTATGTTCGGACTAAGCCCTCCGGTTTATATAGACACCGGAGGGGACTAGGGTTATACAAAGTCGGTTACAGAGAAAGGAATCTTCATATGGGGTCGCCAAGCTTGCCTTCCACGCCAAGGAGAGTCCTATCCGGACACGGGAGAGAGTCTTCGGTCTTGTATCTTCACAACCCATCAGTCCGGCCCATGTCCAACAGGCCGGATGCCCGAGGACCCCTTAGTCCAGGACTCCCTCAATGACCCAGTTGGAATATGTGTCGTACTCTTTAGGGAGTTCGGCCTCTGTCCATTCGGCGATGAAGTCGGCCAATACTTGGGATTTAATGGCCCGGCATGGTTTGTATGTTATATCGAACGACAGGAGCTCAATGGCCCACTTAGCAATCCGGCCCGTAGCGTCGCGTTTGTTTATTATGTCATTGAGTGGTACTTTGGAAGCCACTGTGATAGAGCACTCTTGGAAGTAGTGTTGTAGCTTCTGGGATGCCATGAAGACCGCATATGCTATCTTTTGGTAATGAGGGTACCGGGACATGCATGGTGTGAGGACAGTGGATATGTAGTATACCGGTTTCTGGTGTGGGAATTTGTGTCCGTCCGCCTCTCGCTCAATGACGAGCACCGCGCTCACCACCTGGTGTGCTGCAGAGATGTATAATAACATTGGTTCGCCGACGCTTGCCACGGCCAAGATTAAGTTGCTCGGTAGAAGAGCCTTTATTTCTTCCAGTCTAGCCGTTGCCGCATCCGTCCACTCAAAGTGGTCGGTGCGTCGAAGAAGACGATAAAGTGGCAATGCTTTTTCTCCTAATCTGGAGATAAAGCGGCTTAAAGCTGCCACACATTCGGCTAGTTTTTGGACCCGCTTAAGGTCTGTTGGTGTAGCCAATTGTGACAAAGCTCGGATTTTGGCTGGGTTTGCCTCAAATCCTCTATTGGAAACGATGAAACCCATCAGTTTTCCAGCGGGAACGCCGAGAACACACTTTTACGGATTGAGCTTGATGTCATATGTACGGAGGTTGTCAAATGTGGGATGCCGGTCGTCTACTAGTGACTCGGCGTGCCTAGTCTTGATGACTACGTCATCCACATATGCTTCAACTGTCTTGCCGATTTTTTTCTCCAGGCATGTTTGAATCATGCGTTGGTAGGTGGCACCGGCGTTTTTGAGCCCGAAGGGCATAGTGTTGAAGCAGAAAGGCCCGTATGGGGTAATGAATGCCGTTGCGGCTTGATCAGACTCCTTCATTTTGATTTGATGGTATCCGGAGTATGCGTTGAGGAAACACAGTGAGTCATGACTTGCGGTAGCATCGATAATCTGATCGATGCGGGGGAGGGGAAGGGATCCTTAGGGCAGGCCTTGTTGAGGTCTTTGAAATCGACGCACAGGCGCCAGGATTTATCCTTCTTTGGCACCATCACCAGGTTTGCTAGCCAGTCTGGGTGTTTTATTTCTCTGATGAATCCGGCCTCGATTAACTTGGCTAGCTCCTCCCCCATATCTTGTCGTTTGGGTTCGGAAAAGCATCGCAGTGTTTACTTGATCGGCTTATATCCCTTCAATATATTGAGGCTGTGTTTGGCCAACCTGCGTGGGATCCCTGGCATATCAGAAGGGTGCCAGGCGAATATGTCCCAGTTTTCGCAAAGGAATGCCCATAGTGCGGCGTCAACCATTGGGTCCAGCTGTGCCCCGATGGAAGCTGTCTTCTTGGGGTCTGTTGGGTCGACCTGAAATTTGACTATTTCGTCTGCTGGTTTGAAAGAGGTGGATTTGGGCTGCTTATCAAGGATTACGTCACCGTGGAGCGTAGTGCGGTTAACTCTTCGGCCGTGAGGGCCTCGGACAGTGCCTCGAGGGCCAGGGATGCGGTTTTGTTTTCGGCGCTGTCGGTGTCAAAACCGGCGGATCTCGGGTAGGGGGTCCCGAACTGTGCGTCTAGGCGGATGGTAACAGGAGACAAGGGACACGATGTTTTTACCCAGGTTCGGGCCCTCTCGATGGAGGTAAAACCCTACTCCTTCTTGATTAATATTGATGATATGGGTAGTACAAGAGTAGATCTACCACGAGATCGTAGAGGCTAAACCTAGAAGCTAGCCTATGGTATGATTGTTGTTCGTCTCACGGACTAAAACCCTCTGGTTTATATAGACACGGAGGGTTAGGGTTACATAGAGTCGGTTACAAATGGGAGGAGATCTACATATCCGTATCGCCAAGCTTGCCTTCCACGCCAAGGAAAGTCCCATCCGGACACGGGAAGAAGTCTTCAATCTTGTATCTTCATAGTCCAGGAGTCCGCCAAAGGTTATAGTCCGCCATCCGGACACCCCTAATCTAGGACTCCTCAAAGTAGCCTGAACCAGGCTTCAATGACGACGAGTCCGGGCGCGCAGATTGTCTTGACATTGCAAGGCGGGTTCCTCCTTCGAATACTTCATAGAAGATTTTGAACACAAGGATAGTGTCCGCTCTGTAAAATAAGTTCCACATACCACCGCAGAGAGAGAATAATATTTACACAAATCCAATCACCGACGTATTCCGCAAAGATGACATCACATCATGCCAAGCCTTTATTCGAATCGCTTTTACTGTCCCACCTCGGTAGCATTTGAAGCGAGGCGGTTTCCTTGGCACGCCTTGTCAAAGTAGAGATCGTGTCCCCTTATTCCGGATTCTCATCAATACGGGCGTGGGTAACCCAATCGTGCCCGTTGGTATATTTCCTCAATCGGCGAGTCCCAAACGGTCACGGGAGGGCTCTTGGTATTCAACCTCTTTATAAAGAGTCCAAGGCTCGCCTCCTTTCTTTCAATCTCAATCGAATCCGCCTCTCGCCTCGAGTTCCAACACCCAAAGCTCCAGATTCAGCGCCGGACCTTCGATGATGTCCGGCCCGGCCTTCAAGGCGGTGGATGCCTTCCTCCGTTATGGAAGAAGACGTGCTAAAGCCGAGAGATGCCAGGTATCTAACCGGCGAAATCTCGCGATAGGTTGCCTGCTCAAGGGCAGGATATTCCCACTCCCAAGCTCGGTGAGAGCGTGGTGTTCGCGTCTCACTTCCTTCGGGGCTAGGCTTCCCGACGGACCCCTTCGTGAGGGCTCATGTTTTATTATGGGTTGGAATTTCACGACTTGGCTCGAGTCCATCCTCCACATCTCATCGTTCATTGTCGTGGTGCGAAGCCTTCCTCCGAGATACTCCTCACTTCGGATTGTGGCTTAAGACCTTCAAAGTAGAGCCGAAGATGATCGAGGGGCAAGACGCTGAGTGCGGAGGTGCTGCTATAAGCAAGAATGCTGACGCTCCATGGCCCGAGGGCTCTTTTCAAGAGGAGTTCAGCTTATGGCAACGAGAGTGGTTTTATATCACAGCTCCCAGGGGCACCAAGTGGGTGGCGCCACCTGCCTTTCGCTCGGGTCCTCCACCGCGGCTGGCGTCATGGGTCAATAAAGGGTTTGACTGGGGGCCGTCCAAGGACGTGCTCTTGTTGCAGGGCCGCATTTGAGATCTCCTAGAAAGAGACATCAACCTGGTCGTAGTGACGCAGGTCATGTTGATTCACCGCACCTTGCCCTGCAAACGCCGCCCCCTCCGCCTGTGGGAGTTTAATCTGGTGGGACCACGAGCTCTCCAACACTTTGCGGGTGCGACGCCCATGGAGATGTACAAATTGTTCTTCGGATCACAAGCAATGTGTCCGGACTCGACCGAGGACGCAGGTCTGAGCTGCAATCGCCCGGATACTCAAGTAAATAGCCTGCATGCAGGACACGCTATCCGTATATTTATCATAAAATTGCCCTTAAAAGAGCTGTCCCTTAAACAGAGTGGATAAGCGAAAGCAAAGCTAATCAGTGTCCGCCCTCCCCGAGACCACGCCGGATCCCATGTTAACCAGGATCTTGGAGGTTGCGCCTTTGGAAGAAGGCGAAGGGGGAACAAGGAAGCTATCGCCTCCCGAAGGGGCTGTCGAGAAAGGAGGAATCGAGAATCCTCCATCCGGGGAAGAAGAGGACCGCCTCTGAAGACCTGGAGACCATGGTCTCAAAGCGGGGGAAGAAATCTTCGTCAGAGGGTCCTGCGCCGAGAGATGCCTCGGCCGCACTATGCCCCCAAGGGGATCAGCCCTCCACCGAGCCGTAAGCAGAGAGGGGAGTTTTAAAATAAGAGACATCCATGTTCTATTTCTGAGGAAGATAACCGAAATTTTACCTTGTAGTTCGGATCTCAGCCCTTCTCAGCAGAGCTCATCTTCAGGGGATCTTCATCCGGAGATGATGGAGAGCGGAACGCCTCCCCCTGCCGTACCACCGTGCGAGGCGGGCGACCCTGAGGTGTCGTCACGGAGGGTTTCTCCAAATCCGGCAGGGTCGAAAAGCAGTCATGTGGCCCCTCAAAGCCCTCCGTGTCCGGCCTTCGAAAAAGGCCATCGGGTGAGTCCGACATCGTCTGGTGCGCGGTTGGAGGAGCTGAAGGGTCTGCTCGGGCGACCGTCTATCTCAGAAGAACACCGTGCGTTGATGGGTACGGTGATTGAAAGGATTTCATCCGCGGAGAGCGGGTTGTACGAGGCCGCCAGGAGTTTACTGACAGGTTTTGAGGTACGCGAAATGATGTACCTTTTGACGGTTCCGCATATATAAGATGCGCCCTGTGTAGATAGTAGCCCCTGAGACTCGGGCGTTGTCAAAAATGACGGCCGAGGATCATAATCCTGTGTATAATATGTCGCCCTTCCGTGTAGGTGGCGAAGTGTCCGTGCCTGGCGGACTGATGAATTTGCCGAGCTAAAGCGGCAACTTGACGTGGCAGATGCCGACATCGCGCTTGTTAACAAGCGGCTTGACGAGTCCCAAGGTATGCAATTTCTCCGCGGACACCTGGTAAGGGGGCTTGATGCCCATGCCTTACAACATGTATGCTTGATGCAGATGGTGCCGCTGCCATGGAGAACCTTCGCCGAACTCGCCCGAGCCAAGGAGCAGGCAGAAAAGTGACGCTGCTGCCTTAAAGGCGGTCAAGAGCTGAAAGCCAAACATGCTCGCTTTGCGAAGCAAGAAGGAAATGGCCGAGATGGCTGTGAAGTTGAAGAATGCTGCCGACCGCTGCAAGCTTCTTGAAAAAAGAAGATCGGGCGAATGAAGGACTGGAGAAGGCCACTACCAAGGCTAAGGATGCTCGCTACTGCAATGAGAGCTATGAAGGAGGAGCTACGTCAGGCCGGAGATATCGCGGCTGGAAAGCCCTTTATGCTGCGGATGAAGTTCGGGGATCCTAAATATGCTCAAATGGACCGGCTGTGGAGTGCGGCGGATACTTATCTGGACATGGCGGCAAGTGCCGCGGACGCGGCTGAACACTTCCGAGATAAAAAGGATCACGAAGTGGAAAAGTTTTTTTGGTCACAGTTCCACAATCCAGAGCGCCCACTTCCATTAACCGATCGTTTGGCCGCATGGGCGGAGCTGAATAGGTTATCCGGACTCGCCATGAAGGATGTCGTGAGTCATCTGTGGCCGGAAAGATCTGAGCCGAAGAGTTATTTTAACTTGGTGCAGCAGTTCCTTGGTGCGGTGCCACATATCAATGCAATGAAAAGGTCAGCGTGCATAGAGGGTGCGCGGATGGCTCTTGCCCGTGTCAAGACATACTGGGCGGAGATGAAGGCCACCGATGTTGCATCCCAAGATTCAGACGGGAGCCGTGTACCTGCCGAGCACTATTTTCAGGAAGTTCTGCAGGGCGCTCGTTTAATAGAAACGCAGTGCTCGAAGGATATTATGTTCGAATAACATGTATTATTGTAAAACAATGTTTCGATGAAATATAAAAGCTTTTTATACTTGCGCCTTCAAGAATTAAAATACCTCCTGTGCGGCCGTTAATGTATATGTGTATATAACGAAAGATGGCGGTCTTGACTTGCCCCCACGCATATAATGCGGGGTGTTCGAAAGCGATTTTCACACTTGACCCAACGCCTTGGTCCTATTAAAGAGGTGATAGCGCAGTGAACTAGGCAACCAGACTATAATGCTTTATCACTTTCACTTAGCCAGGAGTTTGGCGGTGGGGCTACTATATAGCCTCGGGGCACCGCGCTCACCCGAATTCGGGCGCGTGTGTGCTGGCTAGAAACGGACCCTTCGTTACTGCGGAGGAATCCTAAAGATTCCGGCGGGTCATCGAGTGGTTGACCAGTCTCACGCTATATAATGACAGTCAGTTTTCGGCTTTCATCGAGGTGCTACTTTGGCGAACCGGGCACAATCGCAGAGTTCTCCGGTGCCGCCTTTAGCCGATAGAGCGGAACGTAAGGCAGCAAACCACGTGAGCCGGGCAAACCCAACATTTGACCAAAGACATGATTCGGAGCTGATGCATATAAGGCCAAACTTGTGACGCCGAACACTCCCTAAGGTATTCGGTCTTTATGAAAACGGGCTGAAGAACGCCCTTAGTAATAAGCCCCTGGTGTCCAGGTACGCGCAAAATTCTGACGTGGCCACATGCCAAGACGCCAGCCTCCACCTCGGTTATAGCAAGAAACCGGGGGATGTGTATCAACAAGAGATAGTAAAAAAGGTTTACGCAGGGTCTTAATCTGAAAAGAATCCTTGGAACGGGTCCCTACTACACGTCTGCGCCTGTGTCTCCGTTGTGCCGTATCCTGGACGGGTGTAGCACGGTGTTCATCTGTAAAAGAGAGGAACTTAGTTGAAAAAGATCATGCGAAAATGTACGTTATATTAAATAAACAAAGTACAATTCAAAAAATGAATAAAATTGAGCTTTATTGTCTCTTGTTGTACATGCGCGGAGCCCCTTGTACGGGGGTATGCGGCTAGTAAGCCCTTGTATGTTTATGCCGGACTCGTCTAGCCATGTCCGGGGTCTGAACGACCTGTTTAGCTGCTTTGATTAGTGAAGCCCGTTTAGTGTGTGGCTGTCAAGGCAGCTGCACAATCTTCCGCGCTCGAGGAACACTCGATGTTTCCATTTAATGAGATGATGCCTCGCGGACCGGGCATTTTAAGTATAAGAGATGCATAATGCGGTATTGCGTTAAAGCGGGCGAAAGCTTCAAGGCCCCAGTAGTGCTTGATAGCTACTTGTAAATGGGGCGATGTGGAAGGTTAGCTTTTCGGCCGGAAGTTGTCGGGTGAGCCGAACATAACTTCTAGCGGAGAGAACCTTGTACAATGGGCATCCGGGCTGGCGTTACCCCTTGAAAGGAAGTGTTGCTATGGCGAATTGTTGTTGGGTCTATCCCCATTTTGCGGATTGTGTCCTCGATATAGCAGGTTTAGATCACTACCGCCCGTCCATTAGGACTTGTGTAAAGTGGAGTCCGTCAATTATCGGATCTAATACCAAGGCAGTCCACCATGCGTTCGAATACTTCTAGAGTAATCCTGTTGGTCGAAGGTGATTGGTTTTAACAACCGTTGGCGGGACTCCTCTGGGATAGGCCGTATGGCGTGATATCTCTATAGGCGCCACCCTGTTTTTTCCTTTTGTCACGTGAAGTGAGTTTACTGTTTTGACTTCTTGTGGGAAATTCTTTTGTTTTCCAGTGCTCTGGTTGTGGGGTTCGTCATCGTCCTCGCTTGGTGTGTCGAGCCCTGAGGGAGTCCCGGACTAGGGGGTGTCCGGATAGACGGACTATCATCACGGCCGGACTCCAAGACTAGGAAGATACAAGATTGAAGACTTCGTCCCGTGTCCGGATGGGACTTTCCTTGGCGTGGAAGGCAAGCTTGGCGTCTGGATATGTAGATTTCCTACCATTGTAACCGACTACTGTGTTACCCTAACCTATCCGGTGTCTATATAAAGCTGGAGGGTTTTAGTCCGTAGGGACGAACAACAATAATACCATAGGCTAGCTTCTAGGGTTTAGCCTCCTTGATCTCGTGGTAGATCTACTCTTGTACTACCCATATCATCAATATTAATCAAGCAGAGTAGCGTATTACCTCCATCAAGAGGGCCCGAACACAGGTAAAAACATTGTGTCCCTTGTCTCCTGTTACCATCCGCCTAGACGCACGATTCGGGACCCCCTACCCGAGATCCGCCGGTTTTGACACCGACATTGGTGCTTTCATTGAGAGTTCCTCCAGGTTGCCACCGATAGGCCCGATGGCTCCTTCGATCATCAACAACGACGCGGTCCAGGGTGAGACTTTTCTCCCCGGACAGATCTTCGTATTCGGCGGCTTTGCACTGCGGGCCAATTCGCTAGGCCATCTGGAGCAGATCAAAAGCTACGCCCTTGGCCATCAGGTCAGATTTGGAAGTTTGAACTACACGGCCAATATCCGCGGGGACTTGATCTTCGATGGATTCGAGCCGCAGCCAAGTGCACCGCACTGTCTCGATGGGCATGATCTAGCTCTGCAGCCGAACAGTGTCCTGGAGGCCGCACCAGCATCTGCTCCGGCCCTTGATCCGGAGCCGGATTCCTCGATCGAGGACGAGTGGTTGGACACCGCCTCGGGGGCTACGATCTCTACAGCGATTAAGCCGAACTCCATCCCTGTCCTTTGGGAAGACCTTGACTCCAGGGTGCCGGACTCCTCTCCGGACTCCGAACCCTCCGCGCCCCTGCCAATCAAATCCGATTGGGCGCCGGTCATGGAGTTCACGGCCGCGGACATCTTTCAGCACTCGCCCTTTGGCGACATACTGAATTCACTAAAGTCTCTCTCTTTATCCGGAGAGCCCTGGCCGGACTACGGATAGGAAGGTTGGGATGCGGACGACGTAGAAATTCAACGCCCACCCACCACCCACTTTGTAGCCACTGTCGACGATTTAACCGACATGCTCGACTTGACTCGACCAAGACATCGACGGTATGGACGACGATGCCGGAGGCGCCAAGACCCAGCGCTCTGAGGGCACCTGGAAGGCCACCTCGTCATACGACATATACATGGTGGACATCCCTAAAGATGGGAACGGCGATGGAACAACGGAGGATGACCCCTCCAATAAGCAACCGAAGCGCCGACGTCAGCGGCGCCGCTCTAAATCCCGCCACATCAAAAATGGTGATTCCGGCACGGGAGATAATAACACCCCGGACAGTGCTGAAGACAACCTCCTGCAGCAGGACTCAGCGCAGGAGGAAGGAGAAGCAAGTCCGCACAACAGTGCGGCAGAAAGAGAGGTTGAGGACTATAATTATGCGCCTCCCTCCGAAGATGAGGCAAGCCTCGACGACGACGAGTTTGTCGTGCCTGAGGATCCCGCCGAACAGGAGCGTTTCAAACGCAGGCTTATAGCCACGTCAAACAGCCTCAAGAAAAAGCAGCAACAACTTAGAGATGACCAAGATCTGCTAGCTAACAGATGGACTGAAGTCCTCGCAGCCGAAGAATATTAACTCGAACGCCCCTCCAAAAGCTACCCCAAACGCAGGCTGTTGCCTCGATCAGAGGAAGCACCCAAGTCACCAGCGTACGACATGGCAGACCGGCCACCTCATGGCCGCGATAGGGAGGCCTCTAGACCCTCCGTTCAAGCCGCACTCGACGCCGCTCAAAAGTACCGGGGCATGGGAAAACGCTACCGGACTTATGAGATATATTGCAGGATAAGGCAAAACATACAAGATCGATCTACGGATCGCGTGGGCGCCCATGACACGTGATGATAACCGGCCACGCCGGATACAGAAACTCCGGCAGGGCGAACACAATAGGCAAAGCTCATTTGAGCTGCGCCGTGATATAGCCCAATATAGAGGCGCCAGACACCCACTATGCTTCATGATGAAGTAATGGATCATCAAATCCCGAGGGCTTCAAACCCGTAAACATCGAATCATACGATGGTACCACAGATCCTGCGGTGCGGATCGAGGACTATCTCCTCCATATCCACATGGCCCTTGGTGATGATGTACATGCCATCAAATACCTACCACTCAAGCTTAAAGGACCAGCTCGGCATTGGCTCAACAGCTTGCCCGGCCGAATCAATTGGTTGTTGGGAGGACCTGGAAGCCGCATTTCTTGATAACTTCCAGGGCACATATGTGCGACCACCAGACGCCGATGACCTTAGCCACATAATTTAGCAGCCAGAAGAATCGGCCAGACAATTCTGGACACGGTTCCTCACAAAGAAACATAAAATCGTTGACTGTCCAGATGCAGAGGCCCTTGCAGCCTTCAAACATAACATCCGCGACGAGTGGCTTGCCCGGCACCTAGGACAGGAAAAGCCGAAATCTATGGCAGCCCTCACAACACTCATGACTCACTTTTGCGCGGGAGAGGACAGCTGGCTAGCTCGAAGCAACAACTTGGCCAAACACCCTTATTGTTCGGATACCAAGGACAGCAATGGCAGGTCGCGTCGCAACAAGAACAAGCGCCGCATCAACGGCGATAACACTGAAGATACGGCCATCAATGCCGGATTCAGAGGCTCTAAACCAGGTCAGCGGAAGAAGCCATTCAAAAGAAATACCCAGGGCCCGTCCAACTTGGACCGCATACTCGATCGCTTGTGCCAGATACATGGCACCCCCGAAAAACCAGCCAATCACACCAACATGGATTTTTGGGTGTTCAAGCAAGCAGGCAAATTAGGTGCCGAACTCAATGACAAGGGGTTGCATAGCGATGACGAGGAAGAGCCCGATCACGAACAACAGAGGATGAAGGTTTTCCCACACAAGTGCGGACGATGAACATGATATACTCAACCCACATACCTAAAAGGGAGCGGAAGCGTGCACCACGGACGATATGCGATGGAGCCAGTCGCCCCAAAAATTCAACCCATGGTCTTCCTGCCCGATCACCTTCGATCGAAGGGACCACCCACTAGCATCCGCCACGGCGGTTTCGCCGCATTGGTTCTTGACCCAATTATTGACGGATTTCACCTCACCGTAGTCCCGATGGGCGGCGGCAGCCTGAACCTGCTTTATCGGGATACAAAGGCGCAAGATGGGCATAGACCCTCAAGGATTAAACCTACAAAGACGACCTTTAAAGGCGTCATACCGGTGTAGAGGCCAATTGTACGAGCTCACCACACTCAAGTGGTCTTCGGATCACCGGATAACTTCCGAAGCGAAGAGTTAATCTTCGACATAGTCCGTTCGATGGCTATCATGCACCTTTGCTCGGACGAACCGCATTTGCAAAGTTCAATGCGGTGCCGCACTACGCATACCTCAAGCTCAAGATGCCAGGCCCTCGAGGAGTAATCACGGTCAATGGAAACACCGAATGGTCTCTCCGAACGGAGGAGCACACGGCGAGCCTCGCGGTGGAGGTGCAAAGCAGCCTCTCACGGCAATTCTCGAGTCCGGCCACTAAGCGTCCGGACACCGCCAAGCGCGCCCGGAGTAACCTACAACAAGACCACCTGGCACGATTCAAGCACGAGTAGCAATCCGGCCCCAACCCCAGCCCTCGCGAAATTGTGAAGCCAGTTTTACGCGTACATAACTACGCTCTGGAGATACCATGGGCATATGGGGAGGGGCACGACCACGGCACGCCAAGAATGCGGCTTAACCGCACTGTGGGCTCCGATTGTGTCATTCTTTTCTTTTTCTTTTCTTTCTTTTCAGGACTCCGTTTTTGAAGTCCTGTCCGGCACACTAGAATCGCCCGAACTCACGATGCAACAGCCAGGGAAGCAATAAAGCTCCGCCGAGTGTTCGGTGGTCTCTATTACAAGCATTATACCTGTTTTACATACCATCCGCATCTTACCCCTCGGAGGGGGACATGTTAGATAGTCCCATCCCTTGCTTATCGCACTATTTGTATCGCTCGCTTTCATTGCAGTACCTTTTTGAATAAACAATACATAGCTTTTGTCTATTATTGCACTCCTTTCTTTTTCTATATATATGTTCATTTCATGACATGTTGCACTCCGTACACTTTGGTACGGCCAATACTCCAGGGGCTTAAGTACCCCAAAATTATGGTGTGATAAGTCCGAACACTTTCACAAGTGCGCACCCCGAACTTATAGCATTATATGAATCGGCTCCGAATCATGTCTTGGGTCAATAGTTGGGGTTTCCCGGCTCCCGTGTTTTGGTACCTTACGTTCCGCTATATCGGCTAAGGTAGCACCGGGAGAACCATTGCGATTGTGCCCCAGTTATGCTGGGTCGAGCACCTCAGTGGAGAAAGCTAAAACTGACCGTCATGATAGGGCGAGAGCTGGTCGCTGTTCGAGAGGTTTTTTCGGGTCCCTAAAGACTTATGCCGCTTAGAGCGAGGAACCGGAACTGTCCGGCCAAGGCGTGGATAGCGCCCCGAACTCGGTCTTCCGAATACTAGGGGCTTCGCCGAAATTTAAAATTATAGAATTCTATGGCTAAGTGAGAGTGTTCAAGCATTATAAGTCCGGTTGCCTTGTTCGCTATGCTGAGCGCCTCCCTAGATGGACCCAAGAATGGGAACAAGAGTGCTCAAGTTTATCCCGAACACCCCAAAGACTCGTGGCATGGGGGCTGAGGCCAACGACTTGCCATCTCTCAAATTTGATAAACGGCCGCATTGTAAGGTAATATTTTAAATTAACAAGCCTTGCTTAGCGCATATGAACAAGTTTTCAGCGATAGGGATAACAAATGCGAGTCTATTCAAAAATTACATCTCTGGAGCACTCATCCGCTATTCGGGCACCCTTTAGGAGGCCCTCATATTACATTTCGGGCGCATGATGCTCCTTGCCCTTTGGTGGCCCGTCCGTCACAAGCTTCTCCGCATCCAGCTTGCCCCAGTGCACTTTAGCACGGGCAAGGGCCCGACGGACACCTTCGATGCAGACGGAGCGCTTGATGACTTCAATTCATGGACAAAGGCCCACCGCCGCCGCACCAAGCCGAAGTAGCTCCTGTGCATGGCTTCTAATGGCCACATACCAACTATAAGGCCCTTCATGGCCTGTTCGGCGACCTTGTGGAGCTCGACCAGCTGCTTCAGCTGGTCGCTCAGGGCACCGGATGTCCGCCTCAGCATATCGAGACCGTAACACCTTCTCCATCGAGCTCCCCTCCTTGGCATGGTAGAATGCGGCAGCATCAGACGCACTGCGGGGCAAATCTGCGAACGCTCCTGGAGAGCTCCGAATCCGGGTAAGTAATAGGTAATTCACTTTCACATGCTTGCTTTGCATAAAGAATGCCTTACCCGCCGCTATCTTCTTTAATGATTCAATTTCTTGGAGGGCTTTTTGGGCCTCGGCCTTAGCAGCTTTGGCACTTTCAAGAGCCGAGGCGAGCTCGGACTCTCGAGTCTTTGAGTCACGCTCCAAACTCTCGTGTTTTCCCATGAGAGCTTGGCGCTCTTGCCGTACCTTGGCCAGCTGCGCCTCCCCCTTCTCTCGCTCGGTGCGCTCCGCAGCCGCTTTGTTTTCGGCCACGGACACCGCTTCTGTCACGCCCAATATGCGACCCTATCCAAAAGGAACTCGAAGGTCCCATCAAGGATAGACCCGCATATTGAAACGCTTTTGCAAGGTGGATATCATTACATCAACATTACATAATAGATGGGGATACATACATAAGGCACAAATGCCACAAGAATACATCAACATCATACATTAAGAAAACAACATCCGACTACGGATGAAACATAAACAGAACTCAAACGACATCCACCCTGCTAGCCTAGGCTGCCGACACCGAACCTATCCCCGATCGAAGAAGAAGCAGAAGAAGAACTCCAAAATAAGCAAACATCGCTCTCGGCGTCATGATCATCGCAAACCTGTACCTGCAATCGGTGGTGTAGTAATCTGTGAGCCACGAGGACTCGGCAATCCCATTACCATGGATATCAAGACTAGCAAAGCTTAAGGGGAAAGGAAGGGGTAAAGTGGTGAGGTTGCAGCATTGGCTAAGCATATATGGTGGCTAACATACGCAAATGAGAGCGAGAAGAGAAACAAAGGAACGGTCGTCAACTAGTAATGATCAAGAAGTGATCCTGAACTCCTACTTACGTCAGACATAACCCAAGAAACCGTGTTCTCCTCTCGATCAACCCGAAAAGAGACACTCACGGTTACGCATACGGTTGGTGTATTTTAGAAGAGTTTGCTTCAAGTTTACTACAACCGGATATTAACAAATTCCCATCTGCCACATAAATCATGGCACGGCTCTCGAAAGTTTATACCCTGCAGGGTGTCCCAACTTAGCCCATGATAAGCTCTCGCGATCAACGAAGGATATTCCTTCTCCCCGGAAGACCCGATCAGTCTCGGAATCCCGGCTACAAGACATTTCGACAAAGAATAAAACAAGACCAGCAAGACCGCCCGATGCGCCGACAATCCCGATAGGAGCTGCACATATCTCGTTCTCATGGCAACACCGGATGAGACAGGCTACGAGTAAAACCAATACTCAAGTTGCCCTAAGGTGGCTCTTCAAGAAGCGTTTCGGTTCGAACCAGCACTTAGAGAAGCACTGGCCCGGGGGGGGGGCTAAATAAAGATGACCCTCGAGAGAGCGACTCCCAAGGGAAAAAATAGGTGGTGGTGAGGCAAATGGTAAAACCAATGTTGGGCCTTGCCGGAAAAGTCTTATTCAAAGCGAACTGTCAAGGGGGTCCCATAAATCACCCGACCGCGTTAGGGACGCAAAATCCGGGAACATAATACCGATATGACGGAAACTAGGGCGGCAAGAGTGGAACAAAACACCAGGCATAAGGCCGAGCCTTCCACCCTTTACCAAGTATATAGATGCATTAATTAAATAAGATATATTGTGATATCCCAACAAGTAAACATGTTCCCACAAGGAACAACATCTCCATGTTCCAACAAGGAACAAACTTCATCTTCACCTGCAACTACCAACGCTATAAGAGGGGCTGAGCAAAGCGGTAACATAGCCAAACAACGGTTTGCTAGGAAGGGTGCAAAAGGTTAGAGGCTGACATGGCAATTTGGGATGGCTTGATAAACAGGTAATAGGTAGCGCAGCGTAGCGATAGAACGAATCAACTAGCATAACAATGATAGTAGTGAGATCCAGGGTAGCGGTCATCTTGCCTGAAATCCCGCAAGGAAGAAGAACGAGTCCATGAAGAAGACGAATGGATGAAGCCGAACCAAGCGTAGACGAACGAATCCTCACGATCGCAACGAAACAGGAACTAACAAGAAGAAGCACACAACATAGTAAACACTCCACACATGAACAAGACATGATGCACAACAAGCATGATGCATGACAAAGCTACATGAAGCTACTCATGGCAAGAGATGATGCAAACAAGAGCAACACATCAAAGCAAGTTTAAATGAGGCCGGGAACAACATATACCAATTCCGGTAAGTCCTCATATGCAAATTTCGAAATAGGTCCAGATCTGGATAACTTTATGTTCAAGTTGTTAAACAGCAATTTAAGATGCACCACGATGATCTACACGAAATTCTAGTCAAGTTACATATAAAGTTCATTAGATTCGAGACTACGGTATAGAAGATATGAGCAAAACAAGCTAAGCATGGCATTGATGCAAAATACATGCAAACATCAAGCAAACACCTCCAAACAAGGATGCAACATGATAATATGAATCTACATGCAAAATCAAGCAAGTTTCATATAGAGCACGCTCAAAACGGAGCAACGGTGCAACACATACACCCTATACAAGTTAAGACAACAATCTGTCCAAAACAGCAAGTAGGCATATGTCAAGCATCAAAACAACATGCTAAAGCACCCAAACATAATAACAAAAAGGCAAGGGCATGATCTACAGGTAAAGCATTACAAAACATGAACACTGAGCTACCTCCAGAAATCACTAGAACATGCTCAAAATGACATGGCAAGATTGCAAATAATAACAGTTTCAGGCATTGGCAGAAATAACATCAGGTTGCAATGTTTAGAGCTATCGAACAACATGCTACAGGAAGTATAATAGCAAGACAAGGCATGGCATGAATCTACTCAAAGCATAGAACAAAAGTCCTTTAGTGACCATAAGCCAAAAAGGATCAGAAAATATGATGGCACCCACGTAAACATGGCAAGTTATATTACAGATTTAAACATGGCAGGAACAACAATAAGTAGGCATGTTGGTGAGCTTGAACCACTCACCACAGAGCAATACATGGCATGGCAAGGTAACCAAAAGCAAGAAGACATGGCATAGAAGCTATACATGGCAAGAACACATCATAGCATACACGGATCAACTACAACAACCTTGGCAAAATTGAATAACATGTAAACAATCTGCCAGGAAACATTTTATAGCAAAAGTAGAGCTCGATTGACTCAAGCTAGACTACTCCATAAATGCAAACAAGGGCATGGATGGATAGAGAAAGACATGTAGAACAAAACATCCTTACTGAAGTAACTCAAAATAAGCACGGATCTCTCGGTAGCATCAAGTTAACATGGCATAAAAATATCAGCAAAACAGGGCTGAAATCAGCAACAACAAGACACCTAGTTTGCATGCTTGTGCTAGTCACCACATAGATCACAAAAATACATAGCAAGCACCGCTGGAAATATGGCATGGCATATTACAATACACATGTAGGACTCAAGTTCATAGGGAGCACACATCAATCATGGCAAAAATGACAAAAGTGCATGTTCTGATAAAAATCAGAAACTAACATCACATAGCACTCTTCTAACAGCATTTCTGGCATCAAGATGAGCTCAAATGAAAATGATGCAATGAGATGAAATGATCTACTCATCGAGGCGAACATTTTGACATATTACACGCGCAAAACGGGGCAATGATGACAGAGTTATGATGCGATGAAAATGCAACAAAATATGCAACAATTTCGGGGACTTGGTGGATTTGGAGGGGGGGAAAGAAGTCAACCGCGGCGCGGATTGCGAGGTTCGCCGGAGAAGAGGCCGGGGAGGTCTCCGGCGAGGTCGGGGATGGCGGATCCAAGGCGGGTCTGGCCGGATCTCGCCGGATCCGGGCGCGGACCCCGAGGAGCGGCCGGAGGTCGGGCGCGGGCGAGGTCGCCAGCAAGGGGCTGGACGGACGGAGGCGTACCGGCGCCCGGCGAGGGAGCCGAGGTTCGGGCAGGGAGGCGAGGCTGGTCGGGCGGGCGGGCGTCGGGCGACTGGCCGAGGCGGCGCTGGTCAGGCGGAACTGCCGAACGGCGCGGTCGCCGGGCGCGGAGATCCGGCTGGCTGGCGGCTCGGCGGGCGCGAGCGGGCCTGCTGGCCCGGATGGGTTTCAGCGGGGCGGGCGAGGGAGCCGGCGTGTTATGGCGGCGCTACATCGGCGCGGGCGGCGGGTGGTGGAACGGACATGTCCGCCGTTACGGACATGTCCGGGCGCGTGTGGGGGATTTCTAGGGTTTCGGGGGTGGAATGATCCGCGAATTTCGGGGGAGGCACATATTTATAGGTAGAGGGAGCTAGGAGAGTCCAAATGAGGTGCGGTTTTCGGCCACGCGATCGTGATCGAACGACGGAGAGCATGGAGGGGAGTTTGGTGGGTTTTGGGCCACTTAGAAAAGGGTGTTGGGCTGCAATACAAAAGAGGCTTTTGCGGTTACCCGGTTAACCGTTGGAGTACCAAACGACCTCCAAATGGCATGAAACTTGACAGGCGGTCTACCGATGCTATACCAAGGCCGCTTGACAAACCTCGGTCCATTCCGAGACCGTTTAACACCCGCACATGAAAAGAGGTAAAAGGGGGCGCCGGGAGAACATGTGAGTGCCGGATTGCAAAACGGACAACGGGGAAAATGCTCGGGTGCATGAGACGAACACGTATGCAAAATGAAATGCACATGCTGACATGATATGAAATGCAAATGATGACATGGCAAAGTGCAACACGCAAGCACATGACATGGCAACGACGGCAAATAATCGCGTAGACACCTGGCGCATCGAATCCGGGGCGTTACAACACTCCTCCACTAACAAGAGATCTCGTCCCGAGATCTTAGGACCGAGACGGAAGGGAAAAGGGAATGAGGTGAAACAAGAACTCAAAGAAGAAGCAAGAAATCGAGAGCACTCGAGAAGAAGAGAGGAACGGCGAGAATGAGGAGAATCGAAAGCTCACGGAATCAGATAGACTATGAAACAACTCGTTCTAACCGGAGTGGTTAGAATGAGAAAAGAAACGGATAAGACTGAAAGGATTTTATAAGCACACTGGTTGGACATGGAAGGAGTTGGAACTGAGTTCGACAAAATGGAACAATAGTTGACGAGAGGAACAACACAATGCCTCCGGAAGAATTGAAAGAATGGAATGAAAAGAACTTAGAAGGAAGGATTGAGTGGGTTTGAATATCTGAGGAGAACAAAGAAATGCAAAACTCCAATTCTAAAGAATACGGAGAATTAATTACACTTAGAGATGCAAGAAGAAAAGATATTTGAACTCCGCCAACAAGAATCTTCACGAACACTTGAAGAATGATTAAATCATGAAGAACCACCATAAAGGACTCCGGTAACAAAAGGATGATGAGATATGATGAAGGATGAGAGAATAAGATGAGCCTTGCGGTGATTTAGATGGAGGTTCGAACGAGATGGTCGAGGAAATTTGAACTCCGGAAAAGAAAAGATGAAGACACTTGGAACTAGAATTTATTCCTCAAGAACAAACTCCGAAGGAAGGGATTAATCACTTGGATGAAATAAGAATAAGATTTATTGTATGCTTATCCTTCATCAAATTAAATTGATGAGAAGCAATGGATTTTTCATAATACTTATTCTTCTTGAAAAGGATTGAGAAGTGACATATCGCAAACTTGAGAATGTCTTCATGAACCACCGGTAGGATTGGAAAGAACGAATGAATTAATATGATAATCAAATAAAAGAATCTTGAACGAACCACCGTAAGAAATGAAAATTACGAAGAGAAGAGAACGAATCGCCGGGAAGAATTAGAAAAGCACGAAGATACTTGAGGGAATTTAGAGAAAAAAAGATCGAAGAGATCGCGAACTGATTAATGAACGCTTGAACGCAGCACCGGAAGAATATTGAGACGAACGAAGGGGCACGAATATGGAATAATTGGAGAACGAATTTGAAAAAAAACTTGGAACGAAGAAATCTTCCGAAAAGATGGCCTCCGGATGATCGAGAGGGAAAGCAACACCTGAATTACTCCGGATTGATGAAAAGAATTTGCATGACTCGAAACAATTGGATAGGATAACATCGAGCTAGCACCATGAATCTCCGGGGAACGGACAAGATTTAGAGGAAAATTCTCTTCAATCTTCAAATGATGAGGAGAAACACCACCAAAATAACTGAGGTACTCCGGAAAAATGAAAAGCGAAGAGGTTGAGCCAACAATGAAATGATTTGAAATTGATCTTGGAAAAGGCATGTGACTGATGGAATCCATACTTACGTCAAACTACGAAAAGGATTGAGAGTAACTCCGAGAAAGAAAAGAGTCAGGTAAGATCCTGGGAAAAGACCTGTGGGTTAGGGCCCACTGAAGAGAAAAAAAACCGTTGAAAAGGATTGTTGAACAGATAGATGATGCACCGGAACAATTGAAATATTGGACTGAGGTGACAACCTCGAATTAGTTAGAACAAAGACGAATCTCCTGAGATGACTTGAGCACTCCGGAAGGATAAACTGGCGAGAGGCGAAGGAGCAAGGAAAACATTTGAGCTGAGGGAAAGAATACGATCGACAACGAAAAACTTGAATTGGATCCACCGGAAAAGAAAAGAGATGAAGAATGTCCACCGAGACGGGAATTCACCGGTTGAAATAATTGATGGAAGATTGAAGAGGCTCCACATGAATGAAATTGATGGTCGGAAGAAATTCAAGCTCCGGGAAGAAAAGGGTGGGAGGGCGGTAAAACAAAGGCAACTTGGAAGGGGAAATCGACGAATATCTTGAAGAGAAAACACCGGTTGAAATCATTGAGGAAAGAAAACAAAGACTTCGCACGAGTAGGATGGATACTCAATTACGGACTCCGGTTTCGAGAAGAAGAAGGGAGGGCGGGTGGGAAAAGAAAAACAACTGAGGATTGAACTTGCAAAACAAAGAGGGTCGAATCGCCATGACGAGAAATGCACCGGATAAAAGAGCTGAGGAACAACTACCGGAAAACCAACTGCGCGAACCAAAAGAAAAATTTGAAGTGGAAGAGGAGAAATTCAAAACACCTACGCCAAGATTTCTCACCAGAGCGATTTAAGGGCTGAGGAGTAAAAAGAATTCATACTCTCCGATATAACTAGACTCAGAATAAGTTTTCTTCTAGACTCAACAACGACCAAACTACACGATCAATCAAGGGGCTCCTAAGGTCGGTCGAGGCTCTGATACCAACTTGTCACGCCCAATATGCGACCCTATCCAAAAGGAACTCGAAGGTCCCATCAAGGATAGACCCGCATATTGAAACGCTTTTGCAAGGTGGATATCATTACATCAACATTACATAATAGATGGGGATACATACATAAGGCACAAATGCCACAAGAATACATCAACATCATACATTAAGAAAACAACATCCGACTACGGATGAAACATAAACAGAACTCAAACGACATCCACCCTGCTAGCCGGGCTGCCGACTGGAACCTATCCCACGATCGAAGAAGAAGCGTAAGAAGAACTCCAAAATAAGCAAACATCGCTCTCGGCGTCATGATCATCGCAAACCTGTACTCGCAATGGTGGTGTAGTAATCTGTGAGCCACGAGGACTCAAAGCAATCCCATTACCATGGGTATCAAGACTAGCAAAGCTTAAGGGAAAGGAAGGGGTAAAGTGGTGAGGTTGCAGCAGCGGCTAAGCATATATGGTGGCTAACATACGCAAATGAGAGCGAGAAGAGAAACAAAGGAACGGTTGTCAACTAGTAATGATCAAGAAGTGATCCTGAACTCCTACTTACGTCAGACATAACTCCAAGAAACCGTGTTCTCCTCTCGATCAACCCCGAAAAGAGACACTCACGGTTACGCATTACACGGTTGGTGTATTTTAGAAGAGTTTGCTTCAAGTTTACTACAACCGGATATTAACAAATTCCCATCTCGCCACATAACCATGCACGGCTCTCAAAAGTTTATACCTGCAGGGGTGTCCTAACTTAGCCCATGATAAGCTCTCGCGATCAACGAAGGATATTCCTTCTCCCGGGAAGACCCGATGGTCTCGGAATCCCGGCTACAAGACATTTCGACAAAGAATAAAACAAGACCAGCAAGACCGCCCGATCGCCGATAATCCCGATAGGAGCTGCACATATCTCGCTCTCGTGGCAACACCGGATGAGACAAAGCACGAGTAAAACCAATCCTCAAGTTGCCCTAAGGTGGCTCTCAAGAAGCGGTTTCGGTTCGAACCAGCACTTAGAGAAGCACTGGCCTGGGGGGGGGCTAAATAAAGATGACCCTCGAGAGAGCGACTCCCAAGGGAAAAAATAGGTGGTGGTGAGGCAAATGGTAAAACCAATGTTGGGCCTTGCCGGAAAAGTCTTATTCAAAGCGAACTGTCAAGGGGGTCCCATAAATCACCCGACCGCGTTAGGGACGCAAAATCCGGGAACATAATACCGATATGACGGAAACTAGGGCGGCAAGAGTGGAACAAAACACCAGGCATAAGGCCGAGCCTTCCACCCTTTACCAAGTATATAGATGCATTAATTAAATAAGATATATTGTGATATCCCAACAAGTAAACATGTTCCCACAAGGAACAACATCTCCATGTTCCAACAAGGAACAAACTTCATCTTCACCTGCAACTACCAACGCTATAAGAGGGGCTGAGCAAAGCGGTAACATAGCCAAACAACGGTTTGCTAGGAAGGGTGCAAAAAGGTTAGAGGCTGACATGGCAATTTGGGATGGCTTGATAGACAGGTAATAGGTAGCGCAGCGTAGCGATAGAACGAATCAACTAGCATAACAATGATAGTAGTGAGATCCAGGGTAGC
Organism: Aegilops bicornis; assembly: GCA_021605145.1. Taxonomy (NCBI): domain Eukaryota; kingdom Viridiplantae; phylum Streptophyta; class Magnoliopsida; order Poales; family Poaceae; genus Aegilops; species Aegilops bicornis. Next base: position 323,427,039 of record CM038673.1, read on the forward strand.
GGTCATCTTGCCTGAAATCCCGCAAGGAAGAAGAACGAGTCCATGAAGAAGACGAATGGATGAAGCCGAACCAAGCGTAGACGAACGAATCCTCACGATCGCAACGTAAACAGGAACTAACAAGAAGAAGCACACAACATAGTAAACACTCCACACATGAACAAGACATGATGCACAACAAGCATGATGCATGACAAAGCTACATGAAGCTACTCATGGCAAGAGATGATGCAAACAAGAGCAACACATCAAAGCAAGTTTAAATGAGGCCGGGAACAACATATACCAATTCCGGTAAGTCCTCATATGCAAATTTCGAAATAGGTCCAGATCTGGATAACTTTATGTTCAAGTTGTTAAACAGCAATTTAAGATGCACCACGATGATCTACACGAAATTCTAGTCAAGTTACATATAAAGTTCATTAGATTCGGAGCTACGGTATAGAAGATATGAGCAAAACAAGCTAAGCATGGCATTGATGCAAAATACATGCAAACATCAAGCAAACACCTCCAAACAAGGATGCAACATGATAATATGAATCTACATGCAAAATCAAGCAAGTTTCATATAGAGCACGCTCAAAACGGAGCAACGGTGCAACACATACACCCTATACAAGTTAAGACAACAATCTGTCCAAAACAGCAAGTAGGCATATGTCAAGCATCAAAACAACATGCTAAAGCACCCAAACATAATAACAAAAGGCAAGGGCATGATCTACAGGTAAAGCATTACAAAACATGAACACTGAGCTACCTCCAGAAATCACTAGAACATGCTCAAAATGACATGGCAAGATTGCAAATAATAACAGTTTCAGGCATTGGCAGAAATAACATCAGGTTGCAATGTTTAGAGCTATCGAACAACATGCTACAGGAAGTATAATAGCAAGACAAGGCATGGCATGAATCTACTCAAAGCATAGAACAAAAGTCCTTTAGTGACCATAAGCCAAAAAGGATCAGAAAATATGATGGCACCCACGTAAACATGGCAAGTTATATTACAGATTTAAACATGGCAGGAACAACAATAAGTAGGCATGTTGGTGAGCTTGAACCACTCACCACAGAGCAATACATGGCATGGCAAGGTAACCAAAAGCAAGAAGACATGGCATAGAAGCTATACATGGCAAGAACACATCATAGCATACACGGATCAACTACAACAACCTTGGCAAAATTGAATAACATGTAAACAATCTGCCAGGAAACATTTTATAGCAAAAGTAGAGCTCGATTGACTCAAGCTAGACTACTCCATAAATGCAAACAAGGGCATGGGGATGGATAGAGAAAGACATGTAGAACAAAACATCCTTACTGAAGTAACTCAAAATAAGCACGGATCTCTCGGTAGCATCAAGTTAACATGGCATAAAAATATCAGCAAAACAGGGCTGAAATCAGCAACAAGACACCTAGTTTGCATCCTTGTGCTAGTCACCAAATAGATCACAAAAATACATAGCAAGCACCACTGGAAAGATGGCATGGCATATTACAAAACACATGTAGGACTCAAGTTCATAGGGAGCACACATCAATCATGGCAAAAATGACAAAAGTGCATGTTCTGATAAAAATCAGAAACTAACATCACATAGCACTCTTCTAACAGCATTTCTGGCATCAAGATGAGCTCAAATGAAAATGATGCAATGAGATGAAATGATCTACTCATCGAGGCGAACATTTTGACATATTACACGCGCAAAAACGGGGCAATGATGACAGAGTTATGATGCGATGAAAATGCAACAAAATATGCAACAATTTCGGGGACTTGGTGGATTTGGAGGGGAAAGAAGTCAACCATGGGCGCGGATTGCGAGGTTCACGGAGAAGAGGCCGGGAGGTCTCCGCGAGGTCGGGATGGCGGATCCGAGGCGGTCCGGCCGGATCTCGCCGGATCCGGTGCGACTCGAGGAGCGGCCGAGGCCGGGCGGGCGAGGTCGCCGGGGCGGCGGACGGAGGCGCCACGGGCCGGCCCGGGCGAGGGAGCCGAGGCGGCTCGGGCAGGAGGCGAGGCTGGTCGGGCGGGCGGCGGCCGGGCGGCACTGGCCGGAGGCGGCGCTGGTCGGGCGGGAACTGCCGAACGGCGGGCGGCCGGGCGCGGAGATCCGGCGGCGAGGCGGCTCCGGCGAAGCGCGTGGCGGCGCGGGCGCGGCGGCGCGGGAAGATGGCCCGCGTCTCTCGGATGGCTCATGGGTCGCGGGCGTGGAGGGAGCCGGCGTATGCGGGCGGCGCCATCGGCGCGGGCGGCGCGGTGGTGGAACGGATATGTCCGCCGCTGGCGGACATGTCCGCGCGCTGTGGGGATTTCTAGGGTTTCGGGGTGGAATGATCCATGAATTTCGGGAGGCCCATATTTATAGGTAGAGGGAGCTAGGAGAGTCCAAATGAGGTGCGGTTTTCGGCCACGCGATCGTGATCGAACGACGGAGAGCATGGAGGGGAGTTTGGTGGGTTTTGGGCCACTTAGAAAAAGGTGTTGGGCTGCAATACAAAAGAGGCTTTTGCGGTTACCCGGTTAACCGTTGGAGTACCAAACGACCTCCAAATCGCACGAAACTTGACAGGCGGTCTACCGATGCTATACCAAGGCCGCTTGACAAACCTCGGTCCATTCCGAGACCGTTTAACACCCGCACATGAAAAGAGGTAAAAGGGGGCGCCGGGAGAACATAGGAGTGCCGGATTGCAAAACGAACAACGGGGAAAATGCTCGGGTGCATGAGACGAACATGTATGCAAAATGAAATGCACATGCTGACATGATATGAAATGCAAATGATGACATGGCAAAGTGCAACACGCAAGCAAATGACATGGCAAAGACGCGAATAACTGGCAGACACCTGGCGCATCGAATCCGGGGCGTTACAGCTTCCTTCAGGGTCCCCACCTCGTCCGTGGCCCCTGCAGTACCCATGTTATTCCTGTTATTTTTTGCAGCCAAAACCTTTTCTATAAGGTATTTCTTTAATAGGGTATTACTTACCATCTTTGTCCTCGAGCTCCTTCTTGGCTTGTCCGAGCTCGTTCTCGGACCGCTCGAGGTTCTGCTTCAATGCATTAACCTCCGCAGTCAATGCGGCAGAGGTCAGCAGCGCAGCCTGCATTCCCATATTGACATACTTATGTTAGACTCCTCACAGATATCTTTTTAGATCCTTAGTCCGGTTTTTCTACCCAACACCGAACTAAGCATCAGGGCTACCGCCTATGCGGTAATATTTTACATATTCTAAACTTACCTCAAAGCCTGTTAGAAGGCTGGTACAGGCTTCAGTCCAGCCCGCTCTTGGCGGATCGAATCTGTCCGGATCACCGCACTCATAACAGTGCGGTGCTCCTCCTCGATGGAGGCACTATTAAGCGCCTCCAGTAAGCTGTCCGGTGCCTCCGGTTGGACGGAGGACACCGGCGTCTTACCCTTCTTACGAAGGGACCGCTTGCCGGACTCCGGAACCGCTGAAGGTTCCGGCATGGGGTCCGGACAAGTGTCGGGCTTAGAGCCCCTGGGGGTCTTGCCCCCCACGCGCCTGGAGTCCGGGAGGTCGCCTTGTGGCGCCTCCTGCGCCACTTCCTCTTGACCAAGCCCCTCTTGGGGCCCCGCCGCGGCGTCGTCCGCAGCGTGAGGTGAGGAGGCGGTCGGAAGCGAAGTACTCTCCATCTCCGACGAACCCAGGGACCCGCTCGTCGAAGCGGCTAGCAAGCTCTTGGGCGGGCTGCATAATTGTTCGACATTAGAGAACACTATGTAATAATAAAAAATCCATGGGTATCCGGACACTTACGATCTCGCCAGGGGCTTGGCCCTTGTTGGCCAATCCTCCTCGTCGCTGTCGACGTTGGTGGAGAAGTCCGGAGGAAGGGTTCTTCCCTTCTGACCCTCCGCCTCCCAGCTTGAGCGGCCTTCCTTTTTCTCTCCTCTCACTGGGAGAGGCTTCTTTCCTCCTCCTCGTCCTCGTGGAGAAGATTCGCTTCAGACCGACAAATACCGCTGGCGTCGGGAGCTCCTTCGAGTTCCCATGGCCTCCTTCTTGGCCTTCTTCTCCGGCACCACATGGGGTGCCGGAGCCAGCTGCCGTCAAATCCAAGGCGTCCACTGGTCTTCCGGCAAAGGAGCCGGACAGTTAATCTGTCCGGACGCCTTCAAATCTGTCACAAAGTTTAGGGAGTTTTAGATCCCACGTAGAGTCAATCTATGAAAAAAGAGTCCCGTAGAAGGGTAAAATAACTTACCTCGTCCGGCTTGACGCGCAGTATCCGCGATCTTTGATAGCGGATGCCGACTCGGCGCTTTGAACAGCACCTTCCGAGCGTCTTCGTACGTAGTGTCGAAGAGCCGGCTCAAGGTTTGGTGCTGTGCCGGATCAAACTCCCACAAATTAAAGGCCCGTTGTTGGCATGGGAGAATCCGGCGGATGAGCATCACCTGGATTACGTCGACAAGCCTAAGATTCTTGGCCACCAGGTTTCGGACGCATGTTTGGAGTCCGGATGTCTTGTCCGAATTCCCCCACGTCAGGCCCGTCTCTTTCCATGACGAGAGCCATGTGGGGAAGCCAGATCTGAATTCGGGGGCCGCCGCCCATTCGGTGTCGCGGGGCTCAGTGATGTAGAACCAACCCGATTGCCACCCCTTTATTGTCTCCACAAAGGCACCTTCGAGCCATGGGACTTTGGCCATCTTGCCAACCATGGCGCCTCCGCACTCCGCTTGACGGCCGCCCACTACCTTCGGCCGGACGTTGAAGATCTTCAGCCATAAGCCGAAGCGGGGCTGGATGCGAGGAAGGTTTCGCATTACCCATTTATAAACGCCGAGATGTTGAGAATGAAATTCGGGCCAGGTCGTGGAAGTCCAGGCCGTAGTAGAACATGAGCCCCCAGACAAATGGGTGAAGTGGAAAACCTAGTCCGCGGAGGAAGTGGGGGAGAAACACCACCCTCTCATGGGGCCCAGGGTTCGGAATGAGCTGCCCCGCGTCGGGCAGCCTGTGTGCGATGTCTCCAGACAAGTATCCGGCCTCCCGCAGTCTTGTGATGTGCCCCTCCGTGACGGAGGAGGCCATCCACCTGCCTCCCGCTCCTGACATGGTTGGAGAAGGTTGAGGTGAGATGTGCGGACTTGGGCGCTGGAGCTCGAAAAGTCTGTGAAGTGGATAAGCAAAGGAGGAAGAAGGCGTAGGTGAAAAGGTGGATCCTTATCCCCTTATATGGACGGACGGAGTTATGCGTCCCCCACCAGCCTGTTAAAAATCGCTTATCTCCCAAGCGCCGTAATCAATGGCGCGGATGGGTTACCCACGTCCGTATTGATGGGGATCCCGGAATAAGGGGCACGATTTATGCTTTGATAAGACGTGCCAGGGAAACCGCCTCGCTAAACGCGCTAAGGTGGAATGATAAAAAACGATTCATATAAAGGCCTGGCCGTGGTGTGATGTCACGCCGGAATACGCCGCCAGATCTGTGCAAAAGTTATTCTCTCTACGGTGGTATGTGGAACTTGTTTGGCGAGCGGACACTATCCCGGTGTTCAAAACCTTCTATGAAGTATTCGAGGAGGAACCCGCCTTTGCAATGCCGAAGAAAGTATGTGCTACCGGACTTGTCGTCATTGAAGCCTGGTTCAGTGGGCTACCGAGGAGTCCCAGATTAGGGGTGTCCGGATAGCGGGACTATCATCACGCCAGACTCCAAGACTATGAAGATACAAGATTGAAGACTTCGTCCCGTGTCCGGATGGGACTTTCCTTGGCGTGGAAGGTAAGCTTGGCGATACGGATATGTAGATCTCCTACCATTGTAACCGACTCTGTAACCCTAACCTATCCGGTGTATATAAACCGGAGGGTTTTAGTCAAGAGGACGAACAACAATCATACCATAGGCTAGCTTCTAGGGTTTAGCCTCCTTGATCTCGTGGTAGATCTACTCTTGTACTACCCATATCATCAATATTAATCAAGAAGGAGTAGGGTATTACCTCCATCGAGAGGGCCCGAACCTGGGTAAAAACATCGTGTCCCTTGTCTCCTGTTACCATCCGCCTAGACGCACAGTTCGGGACCCCCTACCCGAGATCCGCCGGTTTTGACACCGACAAGCCCCTTGTGTTCGGTGTTGAGTTTGCCGGATTGCTTGAAGACCCAACAATCTCTGTGGGTATGGTTTGCAGGCTTCCCGGAAGTACTGTGGATTTGACATATCTTGTCCAAGATTTTGTTTAGGTTAGATAGCTCGTCTCTGTTATCCTTGAGGGGCAGCTTTTTCTGATTCTCGCCGAGAGCTTTTGAATGGGCGTTGACCGCCGTGCTCTTGGATTGTTTCCCTTGGTCCGAAGGCTGGTCCTTGCTGCGTCGCGGTATCCCGCTTCCATCCCTAACTTTGGATGTACTTGGGTCATTTGATCGCATCTTGCCAACCAGCTATCCTCTCCTACGCAAAAGCGGGTCATGAGGCTTGTTAGTGAGGCCATTGTTCTTGGGTTTTCTTGGCCGAGGTGTCTGGCGAGCCATTCGTCTCGAATGCTGTGTTTGAAAGCTGCTAAGGCTTCGGCGTCCGGACAGTCGACTATCTGGTTCTTTTTAGTAAGAAATCTGTTCCAGAGTTTCCGGGCTGACTCTCCGGGTTGTTGAGTTATATGACTTAAATCGTCTGCATCCGGAGGTCGGACATAGGTCCCTTGAAAATTTGCCCGAAAAGCATCCTTGAGCTCTTCCCAACTTCCAATGGTGTTTTCGGGAAGGCTTTTAAGCCAATGCCGGGCTGGCCCTTTGAGCTTGAGGGGTAAGTATTTTATGGCGTGGAGATCATCTCCTCTAGCCATGTGTATTTGGAGGATGTAATCCTCAATCCAGACTCCAGGGTCTGTTGTTCCGTTGTATGCCTCTATTTTTACGGGCTTGAATCCCGCTGGAAATTCATGATCCAGCACCTCATCGATGAAACATAGGGGGTGTGCGGCACCCCTATATTTGGGTGTACCGTGATGTTCGGATGCTTGATGCGTTGCATTGCTTACTAGAGCTTGCTTTCTTGGCCCGTAAATAGATCTAGCTGGGCCATCTTTTTGATGCGAATCCTTGTGCGGATCGCGTGCCGGCTTGTTTGCGGCACCTTTTGCCGCTCTATGTTGCCCATGGGGTTGTTCACCAGTCCGGGTGGCTACCTTATTTTTTGATTGCGGGGCCTGTATGGCTGCTGTTTCTGTCGAGGTGGGGTTTGGAGCGGCGCTTACGCTCATAAAATTCTGGCAGTAATTTTCGCTTCGGGTAGCTCTTTGTGCGGGGACTGTCGCCGTATTTGTCCGCGGTGTTGAGTACTTTGCTCCATCTAGTTCTGAGTGCATCTTCCGTTGTTTTGAGCTTCCGCTTCTGCTTTTTCAGGCTATGCGCAGTGGCGACGAGCCTTTTGTGGAGGTTCTTCTGCTCCAGTAGCTTGTCCGGCGTGAGGTCGTCCGGACTGTTATCTTCGTCGGGGACGGGTTGTTTATCCAAGTTGCCCTGTTCGGACGGTTGCTCGATGGCATGTTCGTCGTCCACCGGTTCTCCCTGCTCTATGGCTGGGTCTGTATGGCTGCTTGTTTCGCCGAGGTGGGGTTTGAGCGCGCTTACGCGCCGCTTGATCTTTTCAAGGGAACGATCCTCGGTGCGTCCCTTTGTTCCTCGTCGTCGTTTCTTTTAGGTGTGTCCACCATGTATACATCGTGAGATGGGGTGCTTATCCAAAGGCCCTATAGGCGCTGGTTCCTCGCTCCTACATCGCCGTCCATACCGTCGATGTCTTGAGTCGAAGTCGAGCATGTCGGTTAAATCATCGGCGATGTGGCTATGAAGTGGGTGGTGGGTGGGCTTTGAATTTCTTCGTCATCCGCATCCCAACCTTGCCGACCATAGTCCGCCAAGGTTCCCCGATAAAGAGAGAGATTTTAATGAATTCAGAATGTCGCCAAGGGCGAAGTGCCGAAGATGTCCGCGGCGGTGAACTCCATGATCGGCGCCCAATTGGATTTGATTGGCAGGGGCACGGAAGTTTCGGAGTCCGGAGAGGAGTCCGGCACCTTGGAGTCACGAGCTTCGCAAAGGACAAGGCTGGTGTTCGGCTCGATCGCCGTAGAGATTGCAGCCCCCGAGGCGGTGTCCAACCACCTGTCCTTGATTGGCGCGGTCAGCTTCGAACTAAGGGTCGGAGCGGACACTGGTGCGGCCTGCAGGGCACTGTTCGGCGGCAGAGCTAGATCATGCCCATCCTGACGGTGCGGCGCGCACGGTTGTGGCTCGGATCCGTCAAAGATCAAGTCTCCGCGGACGTCAGCCGTGTAGTTTAAACTTCCAAATCTGACCTGATAGCCAGGGGCGTAGCTTTCGATCTACTCCAGATGGCCAAGCGAATTGGCCCGCAGTGCAAAGCCGCCGAATACGAAGATCTGTCCGGGGAGGAAAGTCTCACCCTGGACCGCGTCGTTGTTGATGATCGGAGGAGCCATCGGGCCTAAAGATGACGACACAGAGGAACTCTTAATGAAAGCACCAATGTCGGTGTCAAAACCGGTGGATCTCGGGTAGGGAGTCCCGAACTGTGCGTCTAGCGGATGGTAACAGGAGACAAGGGACACGATGTTTTTACCTAGGTTCGGGCCCTCTCGATGGAGGTAAAACCCTACTCCTGCTTGATTAATATTGATGATATGGGTAGTACAAGAGTAGATCTACCACGAGATCAGAGAGGCTAAACCCTAGAAGCTAGCCTATGGTATGATTGTTGTTCATCCTACGGACTAAAACCCTCCGGTTTATATAAACACCGGAGGGGGTTAGGGTTATATAGAGTCGGTTACAAATGGGAGGAAATCTACATATCCGTATCGCCAAGCTTGCCTTCCACGCCAAGGAAAGTCCCATCCGGACACGGGACGAAGTCTTCAATCTTGTATCTTCATAGTCCAGGAGTCCGGCCAAAGGTTATAGTCCGGCCATCCGGACACCCCCTAATCCAGGACTCCCTCAGGCGCGGAGGGCTATGTCCGAACCACTGGCGAGAGTGATAATACCGTTGGGCCCGGGCATCTTGAGCTTCATATACCCATAGTGCGGTATGGCTTGAAAGCGTGTGAACACATCTCGCCCCAACAGGGCGTGATATCCACTGTTGAAAGGGGCCACTTGTAAGGTTATTTCTTCGGAACGGTAGTTCTCTGGCGTGCCGAATACCACGTCAAGTGTGATTTTCCCCATGCACCACACCTCCCGGCTGGGAATGATTCCTCACAATGTCGTATTACTTTTCTTGATGCGGCTCTTGTCTATTTCCATTTTATTGAGTGTGTCCTCGTAGATGAGGTTTAGCCCGCCGCCACCGTCCATGAGCACTTTAGTGAGCCGAAAACCATCCACAATTGGATTGAGGACCAAGGCGGCTGGTGCCCGGACTGACCGGAATCTTGGTTCGTCACTAGCATTGAAAGTTATGGCCGTGTCATTTCAAGGGTTTATTGCCGCGACTTGGCAGACTTCGGCGAGGTCGCGGAGTACCCTCTTGCGCCGATTGTTTGAAGCGAAAGTCTCGAAGACCGTCAATACTCTGAGGTCGTCGTCGTCCGGGGGATGTTGCTATGAGGTGTTTTTGGTGAGGATATCCTCGCCCCTTTTGGCCACTTGCCGGAGTATCCAACATACTCTAAGGCTGTGGGTTGGTTCGGTGTCCGGTGTCCTGTGTATTTTGCATGGCTTATCGAGCCATCCCTCCAGAACGGTTCCACGTCCTGTAATGGGCTTAGTTTTCTTCAATATGGGGCCGGGTGCCGCGCGGGGGTGCAACCTTTTCGCCCGCCCGAGGGGTTGAGTGGGAACCGGGGGTTCCCAGCGAGTTGTCTGAGTTTTCCAGGCGCTTTCCATTGTGCAGTACTTCTGTACTATGGTTGCCAAGTCAGCGAAGTGTAATACGCGACGGCGGTGTGGCGTTGAGGATTCCTTCGTCTGTGCAATTATTGCAGAATACTAAAATCGTGTCCTCGTCGCGGCAATCTTTAATCTTGTTTTTGACAAGGAGGAACCTGGCCCAAAAGTGATGGAGTGTTTCCTAAGACTGCTGTCGTATGTACATGAGGTCGCATATATCCGGAGGGTCGGAATTGCTTGGCGAATATTGCTTGTGGTGGGTGGGTGGCTTTAAATCCGAACCCTGACCCAATTTGGGGTCCGGAGTTTGAAAAACTTCCGAGCTTAATAGTTCGGGCTCCGGGATGTCACCTGATTTTTCAGGCCCAGTGTCCGACCCTAGGTTTAGAGGACTGGTAGTGTCGTTCCGATGACTAGTATCCGGCTCTTCGGGCTCGGAAATCCGAACATACTTCGTCTTCAACATAGAGGAAGAGTTGTTGTTTTGCTCCTCTACGACCGCTATCAGACGGGTGATCGGCGAAGATTTGATTTCTCTTTGATCGGGTTTAAGCCCAATCCGATCATAGTCTGCAGCGACCCCCATGGTGGCCATGCGATCCAGGAGTTCATTTAAAGACGACAACTCCGCCGGATCCATCCGTTTGGAGTATTCGTAGTCGATACGGAGACGGTCATCGTTGGCTTGACAGCTGCACGGGCGGTCATGGTAAAGCTGCCCAGCCGGAGGGTTTAGCCTGGGGCCAGGGCTCCTCCGGTGGTGATACTGTCCTTGATATCAAGGCGAGCCATCAATCCTGTCTTCGACGTCACAGCGGAACTCTCAATGAAAGCACCAATGTCGGTGTCAAAACCGGCGGATCTCGGGTAGGGGGTCCCGAACTGTGCGTCTAGGATCGATGGTAACAGCTGACGGGGGACACGAAGTTTACCTAGGTTCGGGCCTTCTTGATGGAGGTAATACCCTACTTCCTGCTTGATTGATCTTGATGAATACGAGGATTACAAGAGTTGATCTGCCACGAGATCGTAATGGCTAAACCCTAGATGTCTAGCTTGTATGATTGTGATTACCTCTACAGAATAAACCCTCTGGTTTATATAGACACAGAACGGGCCTAGGGTTGTACAGAGTCGGTTTACAAAGGAAGGAATCTACATATCCGAACGCAAAGCTTGCCATCCACGCAAAGGAGACTCCCATCCGGACACGGGAAGAAGTCTTCTGTCTTGTATATTCATAGCCCATTAGTCCGGCCCATGTTACATAGTCCGGACGCCCTAGGACCCCTTAATCCAGGACTCCCTCAACGACCAAGGCCAGGCGGGTGCCAGCGGGTGCAGAGTACTCGTTGCCTCTTTGGTGCTAAAGTGGGAAAGTGCAGGCGAGGAGTCCCGAGGCCTCAGGCAAAGGTTTCCATATTGGTGCAACGAGACCAAGACCAGCAAGACGGCAGGATGGAGGTCTCCGCGGAGCCCACGACGGCGTCACCACCAGAGCCTTTGGCAGGCGAATACCACCTTTTGTCAGGATAATTTGTACTAGTTGTCTCCCTTTGAATTGGCCGTTGTGGGATCCCTTCCCGCCTAATATTTGGGAAGAGGACCCGGGCCTCTATAAATAGGACTAGCCACCACCGTAGGAGGCATCTGATCTTGGAATGGATCCATTCCACCAAGGCCACCATACAAGCTCACTGAGCTCAAGAACACATTTCCTCAGGAGGTTGTTCATCCCTTGTACTGTTCATCATCAGCCTACAAGGCAATCCACCACACCACACTAGAGTAGGGTATTACACTACAACGACGGACCGAACCAGTATAAACCCTCGTGTCTCTTGTTCTTTGGGCTCGTCACGTTAGGCCTTGAGATCCTTGCGAGAGCGAGTTAGAGAGAGAGAGAGAGAGAGAGAGAGAGATTTCGTGCGCACCCCAGTGTTCGAACCTCAAGGGTTTGCCGGTTCTTCCATCTTGACTTGGAGGACACACCAAGGCTTCGGAGGTTTCCTTCCTAAACATGGAGTCGCCTCATAGCTCAGCCTTCCAGTAATAATGGCCCAGTTGTCCGGCCTACGAGAGATAGACCGGCAGCCCAAGGACCCCTTAGTCCGGGAAACCCTTAGTAGCCCCCAAACTAGTCTTCGAAGCCGAGGTATGTAAGGGAATCATCGCCTTTTTGTACTAGTTCCTTCCTTCCATGGTGCTTACGCAAGATATGCAGTTGTCCTTAGCCAAACCCTCAAGGGTTGCCTGGCCATATACGGTTGTGCATTATCCGGATTATGTTCGGATGTCTGAATTGTACCTATTGCTTAGCCTCGAAGGCCAACCGCTCAAGTGTGAACAGTGTCCTGGCAACTTTGGGCGAAAGGCCACAACCAGTCACAGCCCTTGACCAGTTACAAAAGCTTAATTTACAGTTCGAGGTAGTTCCTTCATTGGCATGTCACATCAATAAGGAGATCATGCTCCGCTTTTTAAGGGATATGACCAATGATTTAGATTACCCCACGCATGCATAACGACACGATTATTTCGGGAAGTGGCAAGGCCTGCGACACAGTAAAGGGACCCTTGGGCTTAAAGTAGCTTACAAAAGGGAGCAGCCACCTATTTCTCCATACGCTTTCCTTTCCTCCATCGCCATTGCCTTCCCAATCTCCTGAGCTCCAGCATCCACATCCATTCTTCCTCAAGAAACCTTCCTAGCCATTCCCTCAATCTTGCCATGGCTGGATCTGGCTCGAAGGGCAAGTGGGAGGCCTCCTACATCACTGAAGACGACATCCAGAAGCTGAAGGGTGCGTGCTACCTTCCAGCCAACATCGCTCACCGCATCCCAGAGGAGGGCCAGGTTCCATGCCCCGGCCAGGTGAGAGGGTGGTGTTCCTTCCTGAGGGAGTCCTGGACTAGGGGGTGACCGGATAGCCGAACTATCATCACGGCCGGACTCCAAGACTATGAAGATACAAGATTGAAGACTTCGTCCCGTGTCCGGATGGGACTTTCCTTGGCGTGGAAGGCAAGCTTGGCGATCCGGATATGTAGATCTCCTACCATTGTAACCGACCCTGTGTAACCCTAACCTATCCGGTGTCTATATAAACCGGAGGGTTTTAGTCCGTGAGGCGTAACAACAATCATACCATAGGCTAGCTTCTAGGGTTTAGCCTCCTTGATCTCGTGGTAGATCTACTCTTGTACTACCCATATCATCAATATTAATCAAGCAGGAGTAGGGTATTACCTCCATCGAGAGGGCCCGAACCTGGTAAAACATCGTGTCCCTTGTCTCCTGTTACCATCCGCCTAGACGCAGTTCGGGACCCCTACCCGAGATCCGCCGGTTTTGACACCGACATTGGTGCTTTCATTGAGAGTTCCTCCGTGTCGCCAATCGATAGGCCCGATGGCTCCTTCGATCATCAACAATGACGCGGTCCAGTGGTGAGACTTTTCTCCCGGACAGATCTTCGTGATTCGGCGGCTTTTGCAATGGGCCAATTCGCTTGGCCATCCGGAGCAGATCGAAAGCTACGCCCGCCATCAGTCAGATTTGGAAGTTTGAACTATATGGCCGATATCCGCGAGACTTCATCTTCGACGGATTCGAGCCGCAGCCAAGCGTGCCGTGACCAGTCTCGATGGGCATGATCTAGCTCTGCAGAACAAAGGCCTCGGAGGCCGCACTCAAGATCCGCTCTGACCCTTAATCCGGAGCCGGATTCCCTGATCGAGGACGAGTGGTTGGACACCGCCTCGGGGGCTACGATTTCTACGACGATTGAGCCGAACTCTATCCCTGTCCTTTGCGAAGACCTTGACTCCAGAGTGCCGGACTCCTCTCCGGACTTCGAACCCTCCGCGCCCCTGCCAATCGAATCCGATTGGGCGCCGGTTATGGAGTTCACTGCCGCGGACATCTTTCAGCACTCGCCCTTTGGCGACATCCTGAATTCACTGAAGTCTCTCTCTTTATCCGGAGAGCCCTGGCCGGTCTATGGACAGGAAGGTTGGGATGCGGACGACGAAGAAATTCAATGCCCACCCACCACCCACTTCATAGCCACTGTCGATGATTTAACTGACATGCTCGACTTCGACTCCGAAGACATTGACGGTATGGACGATGATGCCGGAGACGACCAGGACCCAGCGCCTACAGGGCACTGGAAGGCCACCTCGTCATATGACATATACATGGTGGATATCCCAAAAGATGGGAACGACGATGGAACAACGGAGCATGACCCCTCCAAGAAGCAACCGGCGCCGACGCCCGGCGTCGGGCGCCGCTCTAAATCCCGCCACAATAAAAACGGTGATTCCGGCACGGGAGATAATAACACCCCGGACAGTGCCGAAGAAAACCCCCTCCAGCAGGACTCAGCGCAGGAGGAGGGAGAAGCAAGTCCGCACGACAGTGCGGCAGAAAGAGAGGTCGAGGACAATAATTATGCGCCTCCCTCCGAAGATGAGGCAAGCCTCGACGACGACGAATTTGTCGTGCCTGAGGATCCCGCCGAACAGGAGCGTTTCAAACGCAGGCTTATAGCCACGGCAAGCAGCCTCAAGAAAAAGCAGCAACAGTGATCAAGACCTGCTAGCTGACAGATGGACTGAAGTCCTTGCAGCCGAAGAGTATGAACTCGAACGCCCCTCCAAAATCTACCCCAAACGCAGGCCGTTGCCTCGATTAGAGGAGGAAGCACCCAAGTCACTAGCGCACGACATGGCAGACCGGCCACCTCATGGCTGCGACAGAGAAGCCTCTCGGCCCTCCGCTCAAGCCACACCCCGACGCCGCTCAAAAAGTACCAAGGCAAGGGAAAATGCGCCGGACTTGCGAGATATATTGGAGGATAAGGCAAAACATACAAGATCGATCTACGGATCGCGTGGGCGCCCAACGACGCGGGATGATTACCGTCGTGCCGGATACAACAAACCCGGCTGGGCCGAACACAGTAGACAAAGCTCATATGAGCTACGTCGTGATATAGCCCAATACAGAGGCGCTGCACACCCACTATGCTTCACCGATGAAGTAATGGATCATCAAATCCCTGAGGGCTTTAAACCCGTAAACACTGAATCATACGATGGTACCACAGATCCTGCGGTCTGGATCGAGGACTATCTCCTCCATATCCACATAGCCCGCGGAGATGATCTACACGCCATCAAATACCTCCCCCTCAAGCTTAAAGGACCAGCTCGGCATTGGCTTAACAGCTTGCCAGCAGAATCAATTGGTTGTTGGGAGGACCTGGAAGCCGCATTCCTTGACAACTTCCAGGGCACATATGTGCGACCACCAGACGCCGATGACCTTAGCCATATAATTCAGCAGCCAGAAGAATCGGCCAGACAGTTCTGGACACGGTTCCTAACAAATGATATACCGACCCGGTCAGCGGAAGAAGCCATTCAAATGATATACCCAGGGCCCGTCCAACTTGGACCGAATACTCGATCGCTTGTGCCAGATACATGGCACCCCCGAAAAACCAGCCAATCACACCGACAGGGATTGTTGGGTGTTCAAGCAAGGTGCAAGTTAAGTGCCGAACTCAATGACAAGGGGCTGCATAGCGATGACGAGGAAGAGCCCCGGCCACCGAACAATAGAGGATAGAAGGGTTGTCCCACACAAGTGCGGATGGTGAACATGATATACGCAACCCACATACCCAAAAGGGAGCGGAAGCGTGCACTACAGGACGTATATGCAATGGAGCCAGTCGCCCCAAAGTTCAACCCATGGTCTTCCTACCCGATCACCTTCGATCGAAGGACCACCCACTAGCATCCGTCACGGCGGTTTCGCCGCATTGGTTCTTGACCCAATTATTGACGGATTTCACCTCACCAGAGTCCTCATGGACGGCGGTAGCAGCTTGAACCTGCTTTATCAGGATACAGTGCGCAAAATGGGCATAGACCCCTCAAGAATTAAACCTACAAAGACGACCTTTAAAGGCGTCATACCGGGTGTAGAGGCCAATTGTACGGGCTCAGTCACACTCGAAGTGGTCTTCGGATCCCCGGATAACTTCCGAAGCGAAGAGTTAATTTTCGACATAGTCCCATTCCGCAGCGGCTATCATGCACTGCTCGGGCGAACCACATTTGCAAAGTTCAACGCGGTGCTGTACTACGCATACCTCAAGCTCAAGATGCCAGGCCCTCGAGGAGTAATCATGGTCAATGGAAACACCGAACGCTCTCTCCGAACGGAGGAGCACACGGCGGCCCTCGCGGCGGAGGTGCAAAGCAGCCTCTCACGGCAATTCTCGAGTCCGGCCACTAAGCGTTCGGACACCGCCAAGCGCGCCCGGAGTAACCTACAACAAGACCGCCTGGCACGATTCAAGCACGAGTAGCAATCCGGCCCCAACCCCAGCCCTCGCGAAATTGCGAAGCTAGTATTACGCGTACATAATTACGCTATGGAGATACTATGGGCATATGGGGAGGGGCACGACCACGGCACGCCAAGAATGCGGCTCGACCGCACCAGGGGCTCCCGTTTGTGTCATTCTTTTTTTCTTTTCTTCCTTTTTCTTACTCTCAGGACTCCGTCTTCCAGAAGTCCTGTCCGGCACTAGAATCGCCGAACTCACAATGCAACAGCCAGGGAAGCAGAAAGCCACGTCGAGTCTTCAGGTGGTCTCTATTACGAGCATTATACCTGTTTTACATACCATCCCGCATCTTACCCCTGGAGGGGGACATGTTAGATAGTCCCATTCCTTGCTTATCGCACTATTTGTATCGTTCTGCTTTCATTGCAGTACCTTTTTGAATAAACAATACATAGCCTTTGCCTATTATTGCACTCTTTTCTTTATCTATATATATGTTCATTTTATGACATTACGCACCCGTACACTTTGGTACGGCCAATACACCAGGGGCTTAAGTACCCCAAAATTATGGTGTGATAAGTCCGAACACTTTCACAAGTGCGACACCCCGAACTTATAGCATTATATGAATCGGCTCCGAATCATGTCTTGGGTCAATAGTTGGGTTTGCCTGGCTCCCGTGTATTGGTACCTTACATTACATTATATCGGCTAAGGTAGCACCGGAGAACCATAGCGATTGTGCCCCAGCTTGATCTCGGGTCTAGCACCTCGATGATGAAAGCTAAAACCGACCCGTCATGATAGGGCGAGAGCGGTCGCTGTTCGAGAGGTTTTTTCGGGTCCCTAAAGACTTATGCCGCTTAGAGCGAGGAACCGGAGTTGTCCGCCAAAGCGTGGATAGCGCCCGAACTCGGTCTTCCGAATACTAGGGGCTTCACGAAATTTAAAATTATAGAATTCTATGGCTAAGTGAGAGTGTTCAAGCATTATATGTCCGGTTGCCTTGTTCGTTGCGTTGAGCGCCTCCCTAGATGGACCCAAGAATGGGAACAAGAGTGCTCAAGTTTATCCCGAACACCCCAACACTCGTGGCATAGGGGTTGAAGCCAACGACTTGCCATCTCTCAAATTTGATAAACGGCCGCACAGAAGGTAATATTTTAAATTAACAAGCGTTGCTTAGCGCATATGAACAAGTTTTCAGCGTACAGGATAACAAATGCGAGTCTATTAAAAATTACATCTTTGGAGCACTCGTCCGCTATTCGGCGGGCACCCTTGAGAGGCCCTCATAGTACATTTCGGGCGGCGATGCTCCTTGCCCTTCAGTGGCCCGTCTGTCACAAGCTTCTCCGCATCCAGCTTGCCCCAAAGTGCACTTTAGCACAGGCAAGGGCCCGACGGACACCTTCAATGCAGACGAGCGCTTGATGACTTCAATCCGTGGACATGCGTCCACCACCACCGCACTAAGCCGAAGTAGCTCCGGGCATGGCCTCCAATGGCCACAGCCGGCTTATAAGGCCCTTCATGGCCTGTTCGGCGACCTTGTGGAGCTCGACCAGCTGCTTCACTGGTCGCTCAGGCACGGATGTCCGCCTCAAAGATACATCGAGACCGTAACACCTTTTCCATCGAGCTCCCCTCCTTGGCGCGGTAGAATGCGGCAAGATCGGACACACTATGGGGCAAATCTGCAATGCTCTGGAGAGCTCGAATCCGGGTAAGTAATAGGTAATTCACTTTCACATGCTTGCTTTGCATAAAGAATGCCTTACCCGCCGCTATCTTCTTTAATGATTCAATTTCTTGGAGTGCTTTTTGGGCCTCAGCCTTAGCAGCTTTGGCACTCTCAAGAGCCGAGGCGAGCTCGGACTCCCGAGTCTTCGAGTCACGCTCCAAACTCTCGAGTTTTTCCACGAGAGCTTGGAGCTCTTGCCGTACCTTGGCCAGCTGCGCCTCCCCTTTCTCTCGCTCGGTGCGTTCCGCAGCCGCTTTGTTTTCGGCCATGGACACCGCTTCCTTCAGGGTCGCCACCTCGTTTGTGGCCCCTGCAATACCCACGTTATTCCTGTTATTTTTTGCAACAGAAACCTTTCTATAAGGTATTTCCTTTCATAAGGTATTATGTACCTTCCTTGTCCTCAAGCTGCTTCTTGGCTTGGCCGAGCTCGTTCTCGGACCGCTCGAGGCTCTGCTTCAATGCACTGACCTCCACAGTCAGTGTGGCAGAGGTCAGCAGCGCAACCTGCATTCCCATATTGACATACTTATGTTAGACTCCCGCGTACATCTTTTTAGATCCTTAGTTCGGCTTTTCTTTTCGAACACCGAACCAAGCATCAGGGGCTACTGTCTATGCAGTAATATTTCTACATATTCTAAACTTACCTCAAAGCCTGTTAGAAGCCTGGTACAGGCTTCGGTCAGCCCGCTCTTGGCGGATCGAATCTGTCGAGATCACCACACTCATAACAAAGGCGGTGCTCCTCCTTGATGGAGGCGCTGTTAAGCGCCTCCAGTAAGCTATCCGGTGCCTCCGGTTGGACGGAGGAAACCGTCGTATTACCCTTCTTGCGAAGGGACCACTTTCCGGACTCCGGAACCGCTGCAGGTTCCGGCATGGAGTCCGGACAAGGATCAGGCTTAGAGCCCCTAGGGGTCTTGCCCCCCCACGCGCCTGGAGTCCGGGAGGGTTGCCTTGTGGCGCCTCCTGCGCCGCCTCCTCTTGACCGAGCTCCCCTTGGGGCACCGCCTCGGCGTCGTCCGCGCGTGAGGCGAGGAGGCGGTCGGAAGCGAAGTACTCTCCATTTCCGACGAACCCAGAGACCCGCTCGTCGAAGCGGCTAGCTCGCTCTTGGGCGGGCTGCATGATTATTCGACATTAGAGAACACTATGTAATAATAAAAAGCCATGGGTATCCGGACACTTATGATCTTTCCGGGGGCTTGGCCCTTGTTGGCCAATCCTCCTCGTCGCTGTCGACGTTGGTGGAGAAGTCCGGAGGAAGGGTTCTTCCCTTCTTGGACCCTCCGGCCTCCCCAGTTGGGGCGGCCTTCCTTTTCCGCCTCCTCCCCACCGGGGAGAAGCTTTTTTCCTCCTCCTCGTCCTCGTGGAGAAGATTCGCTTCAGAATCTGACAAAGACTCAAGCGCCGGAGCTCCTTCGAGTTCCTGTGGCCTCCTTCTTGGCCTTCTTCTCCGGCACCACATGGTGCCGGAGCCAAGAGCCCCGGCCAATCGGGCGTCTGCTGGTCTTCCGCAAAGGAGTCGGACAGTTAATCTGTCCGGACGCCTTCACCGATCTGTCAAAGTTTAGAGAGTCTTAGATCCCACATAGAGTCAATCTATGAAAAAAGAGTCCCGTAAAGGGTAAAATAACTTACCTCGTCGGCTTGACGCCGCGAGCTGTATCCGCGATCTTTGTTAGCGGATGATGGGGCTTCGGCGCCCTTGAACAGCACCTTCCAGGCATCTTTGTACGCAGTGTCGAAGAGCCGGCTCAAGGTTCGGTGCTGTGCCGGATCGAACTCCCACAAATTAAAGGCCCGTTGTTGGCATTGGAGAATCCGGCGGATGAGCATCACCTGGATTACGTCGACAAGCCTGAGATTCTTGTCCACCAGGTCTCAGACGCATGTTTGGAGTCCGGATAGCTCGTCCGAATTCCCCCACGTCAGGCCCGTCTCTTTCCATGATGACAGCCGTGTGGGGAAGCCAGATCTGAATTCGGGGGCCGCCACCCATTCGGGGTCGCGTGGCTCGGTGATGTAGAACCAGCCCGATTGCCACCCCTTTATTGTCTCCACAAAGGCGCCCTCGAGCCATAAGACTTTGGCCATCTTGCCAACCATGGCGCCTCCGCACTCCGCTTGATGGCCGCCCACTACCTTCGGCTGGACGTTGAAGATCTTCAGCCATAAGACTTAGTGGGGCTGGATGCAGAGGAAGGCCTCGTACACGACGATAAACGCCGAGATGTTGAGGATGAAATTCGGAGCCAGGTCGTGGAAGTCCAGGTCGTAGTAGAACATGAGCCCCCGGACAAATGGGTGAAGTGGAAAACCTAGTCCGCGGAGGAAGTGGGGGAGAAACACCACCCTCTCAAGGGGCATGGGGGTTGGAATGAGCTGCCCCGCGTCGGGCATCATGTGCGCGATGTCGCCGGACAAGTATCCGGCCTCCCGCAGTCTTGTGATGTGCCCCTCCGTGACGGAGGAGGCCATCCACCTTGCCTCCCGCTCCTGACATGGTTGGAGGAAGGTTGAGGTGGGATGTGCGGACTTGGGCGCTAAAGCTCGAAAAGTCTTGAAATGGATGAGCAAAGGAGGAAGAAGGCGAGGGTGAAAAGGTGGATCCTTATCCCTTATATGGACGGGACGAAGCTGCGTCCCCACCAGCCTGGTAAAACGCGCTTATCTCCCAAGCGCCATAATCAATGGCGCGGCTGGGTTACCCACGTCCGTATTGATGAGAATCCCGGAAGAAGGGGGCACGATCTATGCTTTGATTAGACGTGCCAAGGTAGCCGCCTCGCTAAATGCGCTTAAGGTGGAACGGTAAAACCGACTCATATAAAGGCACGGCCGTGGTGTGATGTCACGCTGAATACGCCGCCAGATCCGTGCATAGGTTTTTCTCTCTACGGTGGAATGTGGAACTTCTTTTGCAGAGCCGGACACTATCCTGGTGTTCAAAACCTTCTATGAAGTATTCAGAGGAGGAACCCGCCTTGCAATGCCGAAGACAATATGCGCGCCGGACTCATCGTCATTGAAGCCTGGTTCAGGGCTACTGAGGGAGTCCTGGACTAGGGGGTGTCCGGATAGCCGAACTATCATCACGGCGGACTCCAAGACTATGAAGATACAAGATTGAAGACTTCGTCCCGTGTCCGGATGGGACTTTCCTTGGCGTGGAAGGCAAGCTTGGCGATCCGGATATGTAGATCTCCTACCATTGTAACCGAATTTCTGTAACCCTAACCTATCCGGTGTCTATATAAACCGGAGGGTTTTAGTCCCAGAGGATGTAACAACAATCATACCATAGGCTAGCTTCTAGGGTTTAGCCTCCTTGATCTCGTGGTAGATCTACTCTTGTACTACCCATATCATCAATATTAATCAAACAGGAGTAGGGTATTACCTCCATCGAGAGGGCCCGAACCTGGGTAAAAACATCGTGTCCCTTGTCTCCTGTTACCATCCGCCTAGACGCACAGTTCGGGACCCCCTACCCGAGATCCGCCGGTTTTGACACCGACACTTCCCCACTTCATCCGGGGACTAGGCTT
Source organism: Aegilops bicornis (assembly GCA_021605145.1). Classification (NCBI taxonomy): domain Eukaryota; kingdom Viridiplantae; phylum Streptophyta; class Magnoliopsida; order Poales; family Poaceae; genus Aegilops; species Aegilops bicornis. The sequence continues at coordinate 323,448,640 of CM038673.1, forward strand.
TCGCCTCCACCCCTTTGTCAAGGGGTTGATGTTCTTCTACGGGCTAGACTTCCATGACCCTGCCCCGAACTCCTTCCTGCACATCTTGCCTTCCATCATTATCTGTGAAGCCCTTCTTCAAATCCGAACACACTTCAGCCTATGGCTGAAGGTTTTTAATGTCAATCCGAAAATAGTGGACGGCCTGCAGGCGGACTGCAGGGGGGCGATGATCAGCAAACTCCCCCGGGTTGAGTGGCCAGAAGGCACTTTCATAGACATCGTCAAGATCTGGCAAAGGGAGTGGTTTTATATCATAGAGCTGCGCGGTGCATATTGGGTGGCAATCTCCACCTTCTAATCCGGACCCCCACAAGGCTGGTCTTGTGGACCAAGAAAGTTCTTGACCGGGGATCGCCCACAGAGGTGGCGTCGCTACAGAAGCGCATCTCCCAGATGATAAAGAAGGCCAAATTGACCAATGTAGTCCAGTCATGCTTCGTCGCCGCCTCCTGCCTTGTCATGACCGGGCCGCTCCCATGTGGTCCTACAAGCCCGAAGACCCCACCACCATGCTCCACTTCTACCGCACCACCCACGCCAAGTTGTGGAAGGTGTTGTTCAAGCCCCAAAAGGACTGGCCGGCCAAGGCAGAAGACATCTCCTCGGTGCCGAAACTCCTCCTCGGGAGGTATGATAGGGATTTATTCTCATGTTCGGATATTACCCTTTAATAAGGAACTTGACTTTTTCTTCCCTCATTCGAAGAGCTAGCTAAAGAAGGCCGAGTCGGTCGACATCCCGGTCCCACTGCCTGAAGGGCTTAGGGCGGCTCTGTTGACCGAGATGCTGGTCGTGGCGCTGTACCAGGTGCAAGAGAAGAAGGAGAAGAAGAAGATGGAGAAGAGGGAGGCCAGAGAAGGCCTCCGTCCCAGGTGTCCCCTAGACACCAGATCCGGGGAAACACAAACCCACTCCGCCCTTGACGGGGAAACAGAGCAGGGAGATGACAGGGAGGAGAGCGACTCCTCCCAGACAAAGAAGAGGGCAGCGTCCAAAGATGCCGAGGAGGACCAGCCTCCTCCCGCCATAAAGAGGCAATGCAAGGCCAAGGTGGCCCTATCCGACAATAGCTCGGACTCTGCCGAGGAGTCTGAGGCTTCAAAAGAGGTTCCCTGAAGGAACCCCAGGGTCAAGCCCCCAGCCCAGAGGTATAAATCCGAAGACTCTCCAGTGCATCCAAACTGAGTTCATTACTAACCGCACACCTACTTTTCATATTGTATCCCACCGCACGACCTCCTGGCCGATCGAGTCTCAAAGGGGGATTCTTCGCCAGCCGAGCTAGCGGAAAGCAGGACTGCGTCACGCACCACGTCTCCTCCGGTCATCGAGGAGATTGGGGAGGTGTTGTCCCGGAAGACCCCTCCTAGGCCGGACACGGGGGCGGGGGTGATGACATGATGGCCGAGGTAAACACTTCAACCATCAAAGACCAGGATGGGAAAAAATCCATGGTGAACAAGGAGGGAGACCTCGGCCAGTCCAAGCCCTCCCCTAAGACAGTTCTGGAGCCACCAAGGCGCCAGGAGCCGAATACTCTAGTTGCCACTATGGGTGGAGGCATGGTGACTCCGCCACCCCAACCTGCTTCAGAGTGTGCGTCAGCTAGGTGGCTGGATGTGGTGGAGGAGGCGCTAACTAAGTCCTCTCTCACCGTGGAGCACTATGCCTTGATGGGCACGGTGTTCCAAAGCATCCGGTCTGTGGACAGCGGGCTGAAAGAAGATTTTAGCTGCCTACTGACAGGCTTCAAAGTAAGCCATGTAATGCCCTTTGTCTCTTAAGCTTTTACCTATGCGAGCATGTAGTCGGGTGCACATTAGCCCCCAAGCCTTGGGTGAGTTTGAAAAACTCATGCGAGGGTCAAAATAGCATGACAGTATAGATCATAGCCATGCCGAACCCCTTAAATGCGGTCGGTTTTAGGAGATGCTGATACGTCTCCAACGTATCTATAAATTTTTATTGTTCCATGCTATTATATTATCTGTTTTGGATATTTAATGGGATTTATTATACACTTTTATATTATTTTTGGGACTAACCTACTAACTGAAGGCCCAGTGCAAATTGATGTCTTTTTGCCTATTTTAGTGTTTCGCAGAAAAGGAATATCAAACGGAATCTAAACGGAATGAAACCTTCGGGAGAGTGATTTTTGGAACAAACGTGATCCAGGGGACTTGGAGTGGACGTCAAGAAAGAAGCGAGGAGGCCACGAGGCAGGGAGGCGTGCCTGCCCCCCGGGCGCGCCCCCACCCTCGTGGGCCCATCACAGCTCAACCGACCTACTTCTTCCTCCTATATATACTCATATACCCCAAAAAACATCCAGGAGCACCATGAAACCCTATTTCCACCGCCGCAATCTTCTGTACCCGTGAGATCCCATCTTGGAGCCTTTTCCGGCGCTCCGTCGGAGGGGGAATCGATCACGGAGGGCTTCTACATCAACACCATAGCCTCTCCGATGATGTGTGAGTAGTTTACCACACACCTTCGGGTCCATAGTTATTAGCTAGATGGTTTCTTCTCTCTCTTTGGATCTCAATACAAAGGTCTCCTTGATCTTCTTGGAGATCTATTTGAGGTAATTGTTTTTGCGGTGTGTTTGTCGAGATCCGATGAATTGTGGGTTTATGATCAAGATTATCTATGAAAAATATTTGAATATCCTTTGAATTATTTTATGTATGATTTGTTATCTTTGCAAGTCTCTTCGAATTGTCAGTTTGGTTTGGCCTACCAGATTGATCTTTCTTGCAATGATGGGAGAAGTGCTTAGCTTTGGGTTCAATCTTGGGGTGTCCTTTCCCAGTGACAGCAGGGGCAGCAAGGCACGTATTGTATTGTGGCCATCGAGGATAAAAAGATGGGGTTTATATCATATTGCTTGAGTTTATCCCTCTACATCATGTCATCTTATCTAATGCGTTACTCCGTTCTTATGAACTTAATACTCTAGATGCATGCTGGATAGCGGTCGATTTGTGGAGTAATAGTAGTAGATGCATAATTGTTTCGGTCTACTTGTCGCGGACGTGATGCCTATATACATGATCATGCCTAGATATTCTCATATCTATGCGCTTTTCTATCAATTGCTCGACAGTAATTTGTTCACCCACCGTAATACTTATGATATCCTGAGAGAAGCTACTAGTGAAACCTATGGCCCCCGGGTCTATCTTCCATCATATTATTTTCCCGTCAACTAGCCAATTTCTGTCGCTGTTGGGGATATTACTACTGGGCGTAAACCGGCCAGGAGAGGCCGGATTAACTTGAAGCCCATGAAGACAGACGGTGACGCTGAGTAGAGGCCCAAGGCCCAGAACCGGTTTAAGGCATGTAGCTATAAACCGACATTGATATGTAACTTGCATTGTAAGGTAGAAAGAGCAGAGACTGAGCCGGACACGTTTATGAGCCGGCCTCGGGACTCTGTAAAGTGATGGGCGTCATCCCATGTATATAAGGGGACGACCCGGCGGCTGTTCAGGACAACAGACAACAACTCGAGACTCAGGCAAAGCGTATTCGCCCCCTGGTCATCGAAACCCCATCAATTCCATCACAACTAGAGGTAGGCTTTTACCTTCATCGTAAGGGGCCGAACTAGTATAAAACTCTCTTGCGTCCCTTGTCCACTTTAACCCCTTTAAGCTAACCCATAGCGATGGCTCCACGACTAAGTCCTTTCATGAGGACATCTGCCGTGACAAAACCACGACAGTTGGCGCCCACCATGGGGCTATCGCACGATGGTTTCAAGTTCTTGGAGGGCAGCTTCGAAGGACTCAAGGGTTACGCCGTGGGCCGGATGACTAAGAGTCATCGCGGCAAGATCTACATCGACGATGCAGGGTGAGGCCCCGAGGCCGGCTCAATCGAGTACGGGTACCGGGTCCCCTTTGGTGGCATACACATTTTCATTGGCAAGATCGGCGAGCCTGGCCCTGAGCCGGACATCTGCACCGACCTCGTCGAAATGGCTCAACGTGCGTGATCTGCCCGGGTCAAGCCTGCCATGAAGTGTGCCTTCGTGGAAGTCATCCATGGAGGGGAATACGAGGACAGATCGGAATCTGGTGGTGAGACCGTCGTTTATTCCGGCGACGGGTTATCGACCGGAGAGACCGAGTCATTATATCAGCTACAAGATGGCCGGATTGGAGGCTGTTCCGATGGCGACAGTATTCCGGACCCCTCTTATCTGCCAAACCGGGTTGGAATCTTCATGGCGGTACATACCGTGGCGCCCACTCTTCGGACCGCAAGAAGAATGATCTCCGGATCAAGAAAGAAGAACGGCAGCCGAGGCAGAGGCCTGTGGCGTCACGGCTCAGTTTTATCTGATCTATTTGATGCGTTCGCAACACTGATGGCGGAGGCTAACCCGGCGGATCAGGATGCGCGCAATGCGGAAATCGCGGAAGTAAGGGATCAGATTACTCAGGCCAAGGCTGATTTGGCAGCTGAGGATACTAGGATGGCCGCGGAGCGGGCCGCTTTTGATGCACAGGCTTACCGGCTTATGCTGGATCAGAATGCATCGCACGAAGTCCTAAAGAGAAGGCACCGGTCTCGCCTGCCTCCGGTTTATGATGCTAGGAACCTCTTTAACACCCCAGGTGCAGGGACCAGTAACCCGCCGGTAGCAAACCGGGCAGAGGCGCCTTGAGCGGGGGCTCCGGTTCAGCCCGGTTTGATGGATCCGCCTTGACAGAACAACAACGTGACGCAGCCTGTCCCAACGCCACCGGGTCATTACTCTACTCCAATGGACAATCTTGTTGCTGCCGCTTCACGGCTGGAGGCTATCCAATTGAAGGCGATTCTCCGGCGGCGGTCGAGACGCGTCGGGTTAAAGAGCTTCTTCGGACAGCCTTGGTGCAACAGGAGGCTTATTCATACAGTCGTGATCGGATTCATTCCACCCCCCGTCCAAGCCGAAGTTATAGTAGGCTTATGGATGAACCGGCCGTGTCAAGCAATGCGGGGAACCGCGAGCCACCCCACGGCCACAACCCGGCAGGGGGTGCTGGTGATGCTCAGGAGGTGGTGAACCAAGCTCGTGCACGCAGGGAGGCCGAGTTAGCTGCGCAGTATGAAGCCTGTCAGCTTACTCCGGTTCGTCCAACCACGTTGAGAGAGCCAGGAGTTACCTCTAGCTCTTTGGGGGTGCCGTGTCTCGTCCCAGCATTACGCAACGTACGCCTGCCCAAAGATTTCAAGAGTCCGCGCAAGGTGCCAAATTACACCGCCGATTGGCCTCCAGAGACATGGGTTGAAAGCTATGAGATGGCCATGGAGATGCTAGATGTGGATGATGCAGCTTGTGCGAAGTATTTCACCATGATGCTAGAAGGGACGACTCCAGATCATGTGGCCTCCAGAGACATGGGTTAAAGAGTCTACCAACTAACTCTATCAGATCATGGGCCGAGTTGAGAGCCCGATTTATCTAGAATTTTAAGGATACATGCAAGCAGCCCATGTCGATTGTGGACTTAGCCGCCTGTGTACAGGAGGAAGGAGAATCAACAACCTAGTGGGTGCGCCGGTCTCGAAATTTTGCATTCATCGGATCGCATCAACGCTGACACCGCATTTCTAACTTTGGAAGGTAATTGCCGGTTTAAGCCTCTGAAGTTGAAGTTGGGACGGATGAAACGCCATTGTAATGACATGGGGACCCTCATGGCCGCTTTAGTAAAGTATACTGACTCTGATAGTACCAAGGATCCCGAGTCGGATGATGATAAGACAGGGAAGGGAAAGAAGAGCGGCAATGCCAAGGGGCAGCACCAAAGCCCGGCGGGTCATGGAAACGGCGGAAAATGTAAAGCGGATCACAGCATGGACTTTGTGGCCAATGCTAGCGCACAGGATGAGGGCCAACGGCGCAAGGGTAAACCGCCCCAGCGCAATGGAGCACCTAACCCTAACCCGGACCGCCTGTCTTACCTATTGAACCAGCCCTGCCAGAAACATGGGACGAAGGCGATGCCGGCCACACATCTCTGGAAGGACTGCTACATCATGCAAGAGTTCAAAAATTCTAATGCCTTTCGGTATGATCACGGACCGGGTGACGGTTCAGGCCGCGGGTCTCATGGGCCAGGTTATGGCGGAGGAAATTTCGGTGCAGGCTTCCATGGTAACCAGGGCGGACATACCAATCAAGGTAATCAGGGCAACCAAGGTGGCTATAATAATCAGCAGCAGCAGTCGGGTTACCAGAGCAATCCGAAGCAGTTGAATAGTGGGCAATATCATGTCTTCACCACTATCTTGGACAAGCGTGACCAAAAGCTTCATAAGACGGCGGTGAACTCCGTTGAACCGGCAGTGCCCCATTACCTATGCTGGTCGGAGTAGCCGATTGTGTGGAGCAGAGAAGATCATCCGCCCCGGGTTGACAATCCGGGTCATCTAGCGTTGGTGGTGGCACCTCAGGTAGGAGGTTATAAGTTCACAAAGGTACTCATGGACGGAGGGAGCAGTACCAATATCTTGTATTATGAAACTTTCCTTCGCATGGGGTTAACATATAAGAATCTTAAACCGTCCCATACGGTGTTCCATGGTGTGGTGCCTGGTAAATCGGTGTATCCTGTTGGCAAGATAACTCTGGAGGTGGCTTTTGGGGACGAGCATGACTCGAGATCAGAAACCTTGACCTTTGAAGTGGTGAAAATCAGAAGTCCGTGATCACGCCTTTGTTTGGACGGCCGGGTTTATGCTAAGTTTATGGCACGACCTTTCTATGTTTATCTTCAGCTCAAGATGCCGGGTCACAAGGGAACTATAACCGTCCATGGGAGCCACAAGATAGCTCTGGAGTGTGAAGAAGGTGATGCGGCTTATGCTGAGTCGGTTTGTGCCACGGAAGAGTTGAAGTTTTACAAGGACAATGTTGATCCGGCAGATATGAATCCGTTGTAGAAGCCAACTACCAAGCATGATCCGGCCTTGAAGTTTAAATCGGCTGATGAGACTAAGCTTGTTGACTTCGTACCTGGCAATTCGTCCAAGCAATTCAGCATCAGCGCTAACTTGGATCCGAAATAGGAAAGCACGCTCATCGAGTTCATCCGTGAGAATTGAGACATCTTTGCATGGAAGCCTTCTGACATGCCAGGTGTACATAGAGAACTCGCTGAGCACACACTTAATGTTGATCCTAAGTGTAAACCGGTTAAATAGTTTCTCCGCCGGTTCAATGAAGAAAGACGCAAAGCTATTGGAGAAGAAGTGGCCAGGCTCTTAGCGGCTGGATTTATCGTTGAAGTCTTCCATCCCGAAAGTGGTCGGCTAATCCGGTGCTCGCCCTTAAGAAGAACGGCACTTGGCGGATGTGTGTTTATTATACGTATCTCAACAAAGCTTGCCTAGCAGATCCTTTTCGCCCTTCCCCGTATTGATCAAATTATTGATGCTACGGCGGGTTGCAGCGTTTGAGCTCGGATGCATATTCCGGTTATCATCAGATCAAGATGGCAGTTAAGGACCAGGAGAAGACGGCCTTCACATTCCCCTTTGGAGCCTTCTGCTATGTATCTATGCCCTTTGGGCTCAAGAGTGCCCAGGCGACTTATCAACGGTGTGTGCAGAATTGTCTTCATACACAAATCGGCCGTAATGTTCATGCCTATGTGGATGATATTGTGGTCAAATCAAGGAAGAAGGAGACGTTGATTGATGACTTAAAGGAAACCTTTGATAACCTGTGGGTTTACAAGATGATGCTTAATCCGGCTAAGTGCATTTTTGGTGTACCGGTAGGCAAGCTCTTGGGCTTTCTGGTGTCTAACAGGGGCATTGAGGCTAATCCGGAAAAGATCAAGGACATCACCTCCTTGGCTAAACCGAAGTGTATCAATGATATTCTACGCTTGGCAGGCCAGATTGCCGCGTTGAGCCGGTTTATCAGCCGCCTTGGCGAGAAGGCCATTACTTTGTATCAGATGCTGAAGAAAACGAATAACTTCGTCTGGAGTGACGCCGCGAATGAAGCGTTTGAGGATTTAAAGCGGCAGCTAGCTAATCCGTCGGTTCTTGCTGCCCCAGTTGACAAAGAGCCATTGTTGCTATATGTGGAAGCTAATGCTCGGGCTGTCAGTGTGGCTATTGTGGTGGAGCACAAGGAGGCAGGAAAGGAGTATCCGGTTCAACGTCCGGTTTATTATATCAGCGAGGTGTTTATTGAGTCCAAGCAGAGGTACCCGCACTAGCAGAAGCTGGTATATGGGGTTTTCATGGCAAGTCGGAAGCTCAAGCAGTATTTCCAAGGTCATCCCATCACTATGGTCAGCTCTGCTCCTTTGAGAGATATAATCCAGAACAGGGAAGCAACTGGCCGGATTGCCAAGTGGGCCATAGAGCTCGGGCCTCACGGGTTGAAGTATATACCCCGAACGGCGATCAAGTCTCAAGCACTTGTGGATTTCATCAACATGACAGAACTAGAAGCGCCTGAAGAGAAGCCGGATCACACTTATTGGACTATTCACTTGATGGGTCCAGGCAATTGGAGGGCTCGGGGGCTGGAGTCGTATTAACTTCCCCACGAGGTGACAAGTTTTGTTATGTTCTCCATTTAATGTTCCCTTGCACTAACAATACAGCTGAGTATGAAGCTTTACTCCATGGTCTTTGGATGGCTAAGGAGATGAATCTAAGCCGAGTTAAGTGCTTCGGTGAGTCGGACCTGGTGGCTCAACAGGTGTCTGGCACTTGGGATTCCAAGGACCCACTCATGGCAGCATATCGTCGTGAGGTGGACATTGTTGTAGGTCACTTTAAAGGTTATCAGGTGGATCATGTGGACCGGCGGAAGAACGAAGCGGCGGACGCTTTAGGCCGCCTGGGTTCTCAACGTAAACCGGTTTCGCCTAATGTCTTCTTGGATGTTCTGCATAACCCGTCCGTCAAGCTGCCTGGTGAAGAGGATTTGGCTATTCCTGATCCGGAAGCTCAGTTGGTGGCTCTTCATGTTATCCCGGATTGGACGGTTCCTTATCTTGCATATATGAACCGGGGCGAGTTACCAGAGGATGAGACATTGGCCAGGCAGATAATCCAGCGGTCCAAGTCTATGACTATTATCAATGGAGAGCTGCATCATTGCAGTGTGATAGGGGCGTTTCAACGCTATGTATCTCCTGAAGAAGGCTGTCAAATTTTATGCGAGCTACACGAAGGAGATTGTGGTCACCACGCCGGTTCAAAATCTTTGGTGGCTAAGGCGTTTCGTCACGGTTTCTATTGGTTAACCGCTCATGCTGATGCTGAGGATCTGGTCAGAAGTTGTGATGGCCGTCAGAAGTTCTCAAGGCGTGCTCATGTACCGGCTCAAGAGTTGAGGATGATTCCAATTACTTGGCCGTTTGCGACCTGGGGGCGGGATATGGTTGGGCCCTTCAAGAGGTCCAAAGACAAGAAGACCCACCTTTTGGTGGCTATTGACAAGTTCACAAAGTGGGTAGAGGTAGAGCCAGTTAGCAAGTGTGATGCGGCCACAACGGTTCAATTCATCAAAAAGGTGATTTTCCGGTTTGGCTTTCCACATAGCATTATCACTGACAATGGTACCAATCTGTCAAAGGGTGCCATGAAGGAGTTCTGTCAACGTGAGCACATACGGCTTGATGTATCATCAGTGGCTCACCCACAGTCCAATGGTCAAGCGGAGAGGGCCAATCAAGAAATTTTGAGAGGCATCAAACCCCGGATTATGGTTCCTTTGCAGCAGACGTTAGGTTGTTGGGTTGAGGAGCTACCTTCAGTGTTATGGAGCATCAACACCACACCCAACAGATAGACAGGATACACGCCGTTCTTCATGGTTTATGGAGCGGAGGCGGTTCTTCCTAGTGACATCCGTCATGACTCACCTCGTGTAGCGGCATATATTGAGCTGGCAACAAGAAGGCCCGACAAGAAGCTCTCGACCTGTTAGATGAGGTGCGTGACTATCAGATTTCGGGTTCCGGCAGACCCTCTAGGTTCGAACTCTGGGGTGCACGCGGAGATCACACCTCCAACCTACCTACGTCTCGTCGCCTCGCAAGGATCTAAACTACACAAAGAACAATACAGAGGACACGAGGTTTATACTGGTTCAGGCCACCATTGTGGTGTAATACCCTACTCCAGTGTGTGGTGTGGTGGATTGCCTCTGGGGCCGGTGATGAATAAGATAAGGGAAGAACAGCCTCGCGAGGGTCTGTTCTTGGCTGGTGCGATGAACCGCTAGGGGAGTTCAGTCGCCTCTCTTTCTCTCTCTCTAGATGCCGATCCGATCGATCTCCCTACCCTGTGGGTGGCTAGTCCTATTTACAGGCAGAGGCCCTGGGCCTCTCCCCAAATATTGAGTGGGAAGGGCGCCAACAATTGGCCATTTTGAAGGGGAACATCTAGTACACTTATCCTGACTAAAGTTGGTCCTCGCCTGCCAAAGACTCTGACGGTGACGCCGGCTTGGGCTCCACGATGACCTCCTTCATGCCGTTCTGCTGGTCTTGGTCTTGTTGCACCAAAGGGTTGCCTTTGCCTGATGCCTTGGCCTGCGCTTGCCTCCTTTGCACCAAAGGGGAAATGAGGACACCGCGCGGCTGGCGCTCACTGGGGCCCTTGGTCGTCATGGCTTGCGCCATGGGCACCTCGTGAGGTATCCCGCCTTGATCTTTCCGCCTCCTCATGAGCCATCCCGACGAGGCCGTGCTCGAGGAAGCTTCCTCGTCGCCCGCCTCATGAGGCTTGGCCCCTCGCGAGGGTCTTGAGCTTGTGTTGATGAAGATGGGTCGACTTGGGCCACTCCTTGAGCCACGCCGAAGACCGCAGGCAGGAAAGTCTGGGTACCCCCATTCCCAGAACGCCGACAGTAGCCCCCGGTCCCAAGGCGCGCCTGTTCTTGGCTTAGCAGAGAAGCGAAGGGGCAAGTGCGAAGCGCCGCGGGCCCCAACAGCCTGCGGCCTTGGGCGCCGCGTGGTGGTTGATTGGACATGGGCGTCCCTGCTTCCCCATGACGCCTCGGCAACTGCACGAATTGACAAGTCCCTGCATGCAAAGCGGGTCATGATTACCTGTGATCGTGGAGGTCGACGGTTGGCCTCCCCCGGCTATATGTACGGAACGGCGCGAGCCCTTCCAATCCATCTCTTCTTGCTTCTCCTTCTTCTCCATCCTTGCCCTTGCTCCACATTGCGACAATGGCTCCGATCCGCCGGTTCTCCGCATAAGAGAAAGGAAAGGCCCCCCGACAGGGTCCCGATCCGCTTCCGCCGAAGAAACGGATAGCCCTGTGCCGCTGAGATGAGGGCACCCGGTAGGAGGTGTCGAGGCCCTGGTACGAGCGGCCACCGCCAGGGTTCCAGCTGCCCTTGTACGCTTGCATTGAGGGCCCTGAAGGAGTTGACGCCGAGCGCCACGGACGACGCCGCCGTCGGCGTCGGCGGGTCACGGCGGTGCGCGTTGTTCCTCCCGGAGTCCATGCCGAGGGCTCCTCCCGAGAGCTTGTGCTCCACGCCGCCATGCCTCCTCAGTCTTGGATTCGCCTTCCTCCCTCCTTCACCTTCGTGATTCAGCAGAGGGGCTCTGTGGAGCTCTGGTTGCAGCGTGCCGGCTGCAGCACCCCTGCGACTGAGCGGAGGTTGTGGTCGTCGCTCCGGGCAAGGTCTTCATGACCCGAGGCTGGGGCGAGATCGCCCGGGTCTGCCGGACGAGGGGCGCCCTCGTGATCCACCTGGAGTACGATGGCGCTTCCTTGATGTTCTTCAAGGTCTTAGACGCAGAAGGACGCCGACTGGAGTGCTGCCCTGAGAGAGGCGGCCGTGGCCCTGCCGTGACGAGGACTAGGCTCGCCGACCGCTCTCCCAGCAGCTCCTCAGGCAGCGGAGGCGTCGGAGGATCCAACGACTCCGCCAAGCTCTTCGTGACTCCGGAGACGAGCGACGATAGCTACGAGCCTCCGAGCTTGCACCGCGCTCGGAGCCGGGCGGGCGCGTCAGGCTTCCAGCGCCGATGATCTGGATGTGGTTGGCGCCGGTGCCTGGCGGCTCTTTAGGATCTGCTCCTTTTGTTCCCTGCGAGGAATCGAAGAACACACCCCGTGGAGGCTTGTAAGGTGCCTGTGGTTCCATGTGTTAATATGATCCTCGTCGTGAAGTGGTGCGAGATGCTCATCCCATCTTAGCTTAGTTCCTCCTTTCGAACCTCGCGAGGGATTGACGCTCTGCACCGACAGGTCCCGGTCCCAAGGCAGGCTTCAGCCGTCGCTGGTATGCCAGGTCGCGATGCCGTGGTCAAGGCCAGGAGGTGAGTGGCCCGGGGTCCAGTAAGAGCCCTCGAGTCGTGATGCTCAGGAGGTCCCCTTTAGCGCTCAAGCAGCTATCGTTCGGTGAGAAAGGAGTGCGACGTTGCCAACACGGGATTGCATTAGGTGCGAGGGCGGTGCTGCGATAGCTAGTATTTACAGAGGATGACTTATCTCGGGAGTCAGGAACCGCCTCTTGGTGCGGCGTTAGGTACGCGCATCGGCAGCTGAGGAGTTTCCTGGCGAGGTCCCCGCGTGCCTCTTCCCTCTCGCCTTTACTCCCCTTCGCTCTCGTCCTCGGGTCCTGCCCTCGAGCGAAGCTCGGCCGCCGGTATGCTGTGTCGCGATGCCGTGGACAAGGCCAGGAGGTGAGGGCTGAAGAGCCAGTAGGAGTCCATGAGTCGCGATGCTCAAGTACCCCCCCTTAACATGCAAGCGGTTCGCGCGGACGAGAGTGAAGGAGACGTCATGAAGGCCTCACCTGACACTGCTCCTTGAAGAGATCCTGCAGGCTCATTGTCGGTGTCAAAACCGGCGGATCTCGGGTAGGGGGTCCCGAACTGTGCGTCTAGGCGGATGGTAACATGAGACAAGGGACACGATGTTTTTACCCAGGTTCGGGCCCTCTCGATGGAGGTAATACCGCACTCTGCTTGATTAATATTGATGATATGGGTAGTACAAGAGTAGATCTACCACGAGATCAAGGAGGCTAAACCCTAGAAGCTAGCCTATGGTATGATTGTTGTTCGTCCCACGGACTAAAACCCTCCGGTTTATATAGACACCGGATAGGTTAGGGTTACTGTAGTCGGTTACAATGGTAGGAGATCTACATATCCGTATCGCCAAGCTTGCCTTCCACGCCAAGGAGAGTCCCATCCGGACACGGGACGAAGTCTTCAATCTTGTATCTTCATAGTCTTGGAGTCCGGCCGTGACGATAGTCCGGCTATCTGGACACCCCCTAGTCCAGGACTCCCTCAGTAGCCCCTGAACCAGGCTTCAATGATGATGTGTCCGGCGCGTTGATTGTCTTCGGCATTGCGAGGCGGGTTCCTCCTCTGAATACTTCATAGAAGGTTCTGAACACAAGGATAGTGTCCGGCTCTGCAAATAAAGTTCCACATAACACCGTAGAGAGAATAATTTTTGCACAGATCTGCTGACGTAGTCCGCGGCGTGACATCACACCACGGCAAGGCCTTTATATGAATTGTTTTTTTACTGTTCCCACCTCAGCGTGTTTAGCGAGGCGGTTTCCTTGGCACGTCTTATCAAAGCATAGATCGTGCCCCCTTATTCCGGGATTCTCATCAATACGGACGTGGGTAACCCATACGCGCCATCGATTACGGCGCTTGGGAAATAAGCGAGTTTTACCAGGCTGGTGGGGGACGCATAGCTTCGTCCGTCTATATAAGGGGATAAGGATCCACCTTTTCACCTACGCCTTCTTCCTCCTTTGCTTATCCATTTCCGCCAAGACTGAGCTCCAGCGCCCAAGTCCGCACATCCCACCTCAACCCTTCTCCAATCATGTCAGGAGCGGGAGGCAAGTGGATGGCCTCCTCCGTCACGGAGGGGCACATCGCAAGACTGCGGGAGGCCGGATACTTGTCTGGCACCATCGCGCCACAAAGCTTCCCGGACGAGGGCAGCTCATTCCAACCCCCGGGCCCCGTGGAGAGGGTGGTGTTTCTCCCCACTTCCTCCGCGGACTAGGCTTTCCTCTTCACCCATTTGTCCGGGGCTCATGTTCTACTACGGTCTGGACTTCCACGACCTGGCCTCAATTTCATCCTCAACATCTCGGCGTTTATCGTCGTGGTGCTAGGCTTTCCTCCGCATCCCGCCCACTTCGGCTTATGTCTCAAGATCTTCAACGTCCGGCGAAGGTAGTGGGCGGCCGTCAACGGAGTCTTGAGGCGCCATGGTTGGCAAGATGGCCAAAGTCCCATGGCTCGAAGGCGCCTTCGTGGAGATAATAAAGGGGTGGCAATCGGGGTGGTTCTACATCACCAAGCCCCGCACACCAAATGGGTGGCGGCCCCCAAATTCAGATCTGGCTTCCCCACACGGGTCTCGTCATGGAAAGAGACGGGCCTGACGTGGGGGAATCCGGACGAGACATCCAGACTTCAAACATGCGTCCGGAACCTGGCGGCCAAGAATCTTAGGCTGGTCGACGTAATCCAGGTGATGCTCATCCGCCGGATTCTCCCATGCCAACAACGGGCTTTTAACTTGTGGGAGTTTGATCCGCACAGACACCAAACCTTGAGCCGGCTCTTCGACACTACATACGAAGATGCCCGGAAGGTGCCGCTCATGGGCGCTGAAGCCCAAAGCATCCGCTACCCAAGATCGCGGATATCGCCGCAGCGCCCAAATTCGGCGAGGTAAGTTATTTTACCCTTTACGGGACTCTTTTTTCATAGATTGACTCTACATGGGATCTAAAACTCCCTAATCTTTGACAGGACTGGCTGAAGACGTCCGGACAGATTAACTGTCCGGCTCCTTTGCCAGAAGACCCAGCGGACGCCCGATTGACGGGGCTGCTGGCTCCGGCGCCGTACGTGGTGCCGGAGAAGAAGGCCAAGAAGGAGGCCACGGAACTCAAGGAGCTCCCGACGCTGGCTTGCTGTCGATTCAAGCGGAATCTTCTCACGAAGACGAGGAGGAAGAAGAAGAAGCTCCTCCCAATGGGAGGAGAAGAAAAGGAAGGTCGCCCACCGGGAGGCCGGAGGGTCCAAGAAGGGCGTAACCCTTCCTCCGCATTTCTCCACCAACGCCGACGCATTTACGAGGAGGACTGGCCTACAAGGGCCAAGCCTCGGCGAGATCGTAAGTGTCCGGATACCCATGGTTTTTATTATTGCAGTGTTCTCTAATGTTGAACAACTGCAGCCCGCCTAAGGGCGAAGTTCGCCGATTCATCGAAGCGGGTCCCCTGGGCTCGTCCGAAATGGAGAGTACTTCGCTTCGATCCGCTTCCTCGCTTCTACGCTGCGGACGACGCCATGGTGGGGCCCCAAGGGGATTGGTCAAGAGGAGGTAGCGCAGGAGGTGCCACAAGGCGACCTCCCGGACTCAGCACGCTGGGGCAAGACCCCCAGGGGCTCTAAGCCCGACCCTCGTCCGGACTCCATGCCGGAACCATCAGCGGTTCCGGAGTCCGGACAGCGGATCCTTCACAAGAAGGGTAAGACGCCGGTGTCCTCCGTCCAACCGGAGGCACCAGATAGCTTACAGGAGACGCTTAACAGCGCTTCCATCAAGGAGGAACACCGCACTGTTATGAGTGCGGTGATCCGGACAGTTCAGTCTGCCAAGAGCGGACTGACCGAAGCCTGTACCAGCCTTCTAACAGGCTTTGAGGTAAGTTTTAGAATATGTAAAAATATAACCGCATAGACAAGAGCCCTCGATGCTTAGTTACGTGTTCGGAAAGAAAAACCGGACTAAGGATCTAAAAGATATACGCAGGAGTCTAACATAAGTATGTCAATATGGGAATGCAGTGCTTGTTGCTCACCTCTGCCAGACCGATCATGGAGGTCAATATATTGAAGCAGAACCTCGAGCGGTCCGAGAACGAGCTCGGACAAGCCAAGAAGGAGCTCGAGGACAAGGAAGGTAAGTAACACCTTATTAAAGAAATACCTTATAGAAAAGGTTTTGGCTGCGAAAAATAACAGGAATAACAAGGGTACTGCAGGGGCCACGAACGAGGTGGCGACCCTGAGGGAAGCGGTGTCCGTGGCCAAAAACAAAGCGGTTGCGGAACGCACCGAGCGAGAGAAAGGGGAGGTGCAGCTGGTGGAGGTGCGGCAAGAGCTCTAGATTCTCGTGAAAAAACACGAGGGTTTGGAGCGTGACTCGAAGACCCGAGAGTCCGAGCTTGCCTCGGCTCTTGAGAGTGCCAAAGCTGCTAAGGCCGAGGCCCAAAAAGCCCTCCAAGAAATTGAAGCACTAAAGAAGATAGCGGCGTGGTAAGGCATTCTTTATGCAAAGCAAGAATGTAAAAGTCAATTACACATTACTTACCCGGATTCGGAGCTCTCCAGAGCATTCAGAGATTTGCCCTCAGAGTGTGTCCGATGCTACCGCATTCTACCGCGCCAGGAGGGGAGCTCCACGGAGAAGGTGTTCTGGTCTCAAAGATGTCGAGGCCGACCATCCGTGCCCCTGAGCGACCAGTGAAGCAGCTAGTCGAGCTCCATAAGGTCGCCAAACAGGCCATGAAGGGCCTTATAGCGCGGGTTGTGGCCATTGGAGGCCATGCCCGAGAGCTACTTCGCTTGGTACAGTTGGTCGGTGGATGCTCGTCCGCGCTTGAAGTCATCAAGCGCTCCGTATGCATTGAAGGTGTCCGTCGGGCCCTTGCCCGTGCTAAAAGTGCACCGGGCAAGCTGGATGCGGAGAGGCTTGTGACGGACGGGCGACCGAATGGCCATGAGCATCGTGACGCCCAAATGTACTATGAGGGTATCCTGAAGGGTGCCCGCCGAATAGCGGATGAGTGCTCCAAAGATGTAATTTTTGAATAAACTCGCATTTTTTATCCTGTACGTTGAAAACTTGTTCATATGCGCTAAGCAACGCTTATTAATTTAAAATATTACCTTCGTATGCCGCTTATCAAATTTGAGAGATGGCAAGTCGTTGGCTTCAGACCCCATGCCACGAGTGCTAGGGTGTTCGGGATAAACTTGAGCACTCTTGTTCCCATTCTTGGGTCCATCTAGGGAGGCGCTCAACACAATGAACAAGGCAACCGGACTTATAATGCTTGAACACTCTCACTTAGCCATAGAATTCTATAATTTTAAATTTCATGAAGCCCCTAGTATTCGAAGACCGAAGTTCGGGCGCTATCCACGCCTTTTGCCGGACAATTCCGGTTCCTCGCTCTAAGCGGCATAAGTCTTTAGGGACCGAAAAAACCTCTCGAACAGCGCATCGGCTCTCGCCTCTATCATGACGGTCAGTTTTAGCTTTCTCCACCGAGGTGCTCGACCCGCATAATCGGGGCACAATCGCAGTGGTTCTCCCGGTGCTACGTTAGCCGATATAGCGGAACGTAAGGCACCAAAACACGGAGCCGGCAAACCCAACTATTGACCCAAGACATGATTCGGAGCCAATTCATATAATGCTATAAGTTCGGGTGTCGCACTTGTGAAAGTTTTCGGACTTATCACACCATAATTTTGGGATACTTAAGCCCTCGGTGTATTGGCTGCACTAAAGTGTACGGTTGCAACATGTCATGAAATGAATACATGTATATATAAAGGAAATAGAGCAATAATAAGCAAAAGCTGTGTATTGTTTATTCAAAAGGTACCGCAATGGAAGCAGAACGATACAAATAGTGCGGTAAGCAAGGGATGGGACTATCTAACATGTCCCCTCCGTGGGTAAGTCATTGGATGATATGTAAAACAAGTATAATGCTCGTAATAGAGACCACCTGAACGCTCGACATGGCTTTCCGCTTCCCTGGCTGTTGCATCGTGAGTTCGGCGATTCGAGTGCCGGACATGACTTCTCAAAGACGGAGTCTTGGAAGTAAAAAAAAGGAAGAAAAATAAAAAAAATAAAAAAGAAGTGACACAAACGGGAGCCCCTGGTGCGGTCGAGCCGCATTCTTGGCTTGCCGTTGTCTTGCCCCTCCCCATGTGCCCATGGTATCTCCAGAGCGTAATTATGTACGCGTAATACTACCTCCGCAATTTCGCGAGGGCTGGGGTTGGGGCCGGATTGCTACTCGTGCTTGAATCGTGCTGTGGTCTTGTTGCAGGTTACTCCGGGCGCTTGGCGGTGTCCGGACGCTTAGTGGCCGGACTCGAGAATTGCCGTGAGAGGCTGCTTTGCACCTCCGCCGAGGGCCGCCAGATGCTCCTCCGCTCGGAGAGAGCGCTCGTGTTTCCATTGACCGTGATTACTCCTCGAGGGCCTGGCATCTTGAGCTTGAGGTATGCGTGAGTGCGGCACCGCATTGAACTTTGCAAATGCGGTTCGCCCGAGCAAAGGCTTGATAGCCGCCGGAATGGGACGATGTCGAAGATTAAATCTTCGCCGGAAGTTACCCGGAGATCCGAAGACCACTTCGAGTGTGGTGAGCCTCGTATAATTGGCCTCTACACCGGTATGACGCCTTTAAAGGTCGTCTTTGTAGGTTTAATCCTTGAGGGGTCTATGCCCATTTTGCGCATCAGACATCGATAAAGCAGTGTTCAGGCTGCTACCGCCATCCATCGGGACTACGGTGAGGTGAAATCCGTCAATAATTGGGTCAAGAACCAATGCGGCGAAGCCGCCGTGACGGATGCTAGTGGGGTGGTCCCTTCGATCGAAGGTGATCGGGCAGAAGACCATGGGTTGAACTTTGGGGCGACTGGCTCCATCGCATATACGTCCTGTAGTGCACGCCGCTCCCTTTTGGGTATGTGGGTTGCGTATATCATGTTCACCGTCCGCACTTGTGTGGGAAAACCTTCATCCTCTATTGTTTAGGGCGGGGCTCTTCCTCGCCATCGCTATGCAGCCCCTTGTCATTGAGTTCGGCACTTAACTTGCTCGCTTGTTTGAACACCCAACAATCCCTGTTGGTGTGATTGGCTGGTTTTCGGGGTGCCATGTATTTGGCACAAGCGATCGAGTATGCGGTCCAAGTTGGACGGGCCCCGGGTATTTCTTTTGAATGGCTTCTTCCACGACCGGGTTTAGAGCCTCTGAATCCGCAGACGACGGCCGTATCTTCAAGATTATCGCTGCACGCGGCGCTTGTTCTTGTTGCGACGCCGACCGCCATTGCTGTCCTTGGTATCCGGACTATCGGGATGTTTGGCCAAGTTGTTGCTTCGAGCTAGCCAGCTGTCCTCTCCGCACAAAAGCTAGTCATGAGGGTTGTGAGGGCTGCCATAGATTTCGGCTTTTCTGCCCTAGGTGCCGCAAGCCACTCGTCATGGATGTTGTGTTTGAAGGCTGCAAGGGCCTCTGCATCCGGACGATCAACGATTTGATTTTTCTTTGTTAGGAACCGAGTCCGTAATTGTCCGGCCGATTCTTCCGCTGCTGAATTATGTGGCTAAGGTCATCGGCGTCGGTGGTCGCACATATGTGCCTGGAAGTTATCAAGGAATGCTGCTTCCAGGTCCTCCCAACAACCAATTGATTCTTCTGGCAAGCTATTGAGCCAGTGTCGAGCTGGTCCTTTAAGCTTGAGTGGGAGGTATTTGATGGCATGTAGATTCATTTACCATACATGTGACTGTATTAATACTTTTGAAAGGTGCCTCCTCCAAGAAGAATTGTGCTATCCCCCCCCCCCGATATCCCTATAGAGCGAAATCCGCAAAGATATTAATTCCAGTGTAGTGTTCAAACGATCAAATGGATGAGGTGGCTTTGGGGCTTCCCAAAAGGTAATAGAATAGGTAGTTCAGGCACCATCATCAATATGTTGCTGCTATTGAATCCGGTTTTGAATCGCCGCCCATCCCAAAGACATAATTGCGGAGTTGACTTCCAAGGTTGAAAGAATATTTCACGAAGATGAGGCAACAAAGAACCTAACCGTCCTCTCTGATTGACTTCATCAGAAGATGTTTTGTTTTTGTTTGGTGCCAGTGTCCCAGTGAAGGAAGTAGGGCCCATCACCGCGGGCCATGTGGATATGGAGGAGATAATTCTCGATCCAGATCGCGGGATCTGTGGTACCATCGTATGATTCGATGTTTACGGGCTTGAAGCCCTCGGGGATTTGATGATCCATTACTTCATCTGTGAAGCATAGTGGGTGTGCGGCGCCTTTGTATTGGGCTATATCATGACGTAGCTCGTATGAGCTTTGTCTACTGTGTTCGGCCCGGCCGGTTTTGCTGTGTCCGGCGCGACGGTAATCATCCCGCATTGCTGGGCGCCCACGCGATCCATAGATCGATCTTGTATGTTTTGCCTTATCCACCAATATATCTCGCAAGTCCGGCGCGTATTCCCGTGCCTTGGTACTTTTTGAGCGGCGTCGGGGTGTGGCTTGAGCGGAGGGCCGAGAGGCTTCTTCCGTCGCGCCACGGGTGGCCGGCCCGCCATGTCATGCGTTGGTGACTTGGGTGCTTCCTCCTCTAGTCGAGGCAACGGCCTGCATTTGGGGTAGCTTTTGGAGGGGCGTTCGAGTTCATACTGTCGGCTGCAAGGACTTGATCCATCCGCCGCCTAGCAGGTGTCTTGGTCAGCTCTAAGCTGTTCGGCCAGATAGTTTAAACTTCCAAATCTGACACGATGGCCAGGGCGAAGCTTCGATCTGCTCTAGATGGCTGTTTAATTGGCCCAAGACCGCAAAACCGCTGAACACGAAGATCTGTCCTTGGAGAAAAGTCTCACCCTGGACCACGTCGTTGTTGATGATCGAAGGAGCCATCGGGCCTATCGGTGACGACACAGAGGAACTCTCAATGAAAGCACCAATGTCGGTGTCAAACCGGCGGATCTCGGGTAGGGGGTCCCGAACTGTGCGTCTAGGCGGATGGTAACAGGAGACAAGGGACACGATGTTTTTACCCAGGTTCGGGCCCTCTCGATGGAGGTAATACCCTACTCCTGCTTGATTAATATTGATGATATGGGTAGTACAAGAGTAGATCTACCACGAGATCAAGGAGGCTAAACCCTAGAAGCTAGCCTATGGTATGATTGTTGTTCGTCCCTACGGAGTAAAACCCTCTGGTTTATATAGACACCGGATAGGTTAGGGTTACACAGAGTCGGTTACAATGGTAGGAGATCTACATATCCGTATCGCCAAGCTTGCCTTACACGCCAAGGAGAGTCCCATCCGCATACGCATTTAAGTCTTCAATCTTGTATCTTCATAGTCTTGGAGTCCGGCCGTGATGATAGTCCGGCTATCCGGACACCCCCTAGTCCGGGACTCCCTCACTTATCACAAGAAGAACGAGAGTTCGCCATGACAATCGACAGTCAGCCGTTGGTTGCTCTGGAGGGGTGACGAGGCACTGAAGGCTTGATGAGTTGGCGCCTGCGGCTGCCGCGACGAGCTCAGCCATTCAGGTTTGTCGGCGTTGCAGGGACGGACCCATGCGCAAGCGTCGTGCCGTTAGGGAGCAGCTCCATCAGTTGGTGTCAATCGAGCGGGCGATTAGGTCAAACACGTTAATCACGAAGGAGCAAATCCATTTAGATAGGTGCAGAGAAGGCGAACATCACTGGGTCGGGCCCGAGCGACTTGGGGATGACGCAGCCCCAGGGGCGCCCCCAATAAAGTAAACTAGAAATATGAATCAAACGGATAAATGCCGCAGGGACGAACCCACGCGGCCTGGGAATGATGCAGCCCTGGGGGCGCTCCCAGCTGAAAATGAAACTCGAAGGACGTCACCTGGTGATGTTGGAGATGAAGGGATGCTGAAGTAGCGGACGGTGTGCGCTGCGGAAGCCGATCTTCACGAGCCCCGGGCCCAGGGGAGCCTCGAGAGGCTCCGGAGGCGCTGGTGGCTCCTCGTGGACCATCTCCATCTCCGCTAGGACTGCGGAACGCCTGGCCACTTGAGCCTCCAGGATGCTCCTCATGAGGCGCTGGCGCTCGGCAGCCGCGTTCGGCAAGCCGTAAGGCATGCGAACATAGCTGTGGGGTGGACCTTCACAGCGCCCCACACGTGAGGGCCAGAGGCGGCTCGGTTGAGCCCTGGTATGTCGATGCAGACGCGCAGCCCACCATCCTCGCCTGGATGGGGAGCTACGGCGGTTAAGCGGCGGCTGCCACTCATGACTCTTGACTCTTGCAGCTCCTGAATGATCTTGCTGACGAACTCCTGAGGGTTTGGCCCTCCTTGCCTTGCTCCTTCCTGAGGGAAACGTGCTTTGAAACACGCCTCCAAGTGATGCTCGAGCGCCTCCCTCGTGATCTTAGCAAAGTCGGTGGCCCTCCAGGAGAGAGCCCCCGAGCCTTGCTCGAGGAGGGCGCCGGGCGCGCCTTCCTATGAGACAGAAGGAGGCGCCCCCGGAATGGGCGCGGACTCTGAGGGGCCTGCCTCCCGTGGGCTATGACCAGGGGATGTCTTCTTCTTCTTAGGGACCACCTCGGGAAGCCCTCCGCTCCTGCGATCTGGATCTTCAATTAATGCGGCTTGGAAAGCACGCTCCAGAGAACACACATTATCTCTCTCTTCACAAGGCACCGTGATGACTCCACCGCTTCCTGGCATCTTGAGGACATTGTAGCCGTGATGAGACACGACCATGAATTTGGCCAGAGCTGGGTACCCGAGGATGGCATTGTACGGCAGGCGAATGTGCGCGACGTCGAAGTCAATGAGCTCGGTGCGGTAGTTGCTGCGCGTCCCGGAGGTGACAGGAAGGCGGACATGCCCTGTCGGAACTGTGGAACCATCAGTGACTCCGGAGAAAGGCTTGGTTGGCTGAAGCTGATTGTATGGCACTTGGAGATTGTTGAATGTCTCGATGAACAGGACATTGAGCCCTGCTCCGCCATCGATGAGGGTCCTGGTGACTTGCACATTGCTGATGATTGGGGAACAAAGCATCGAGAGGACTCCGGCTGTGGCTGCGCATTTGAGCTGATCCGCTGAGCTGAATGTGATGGCGCACGCTGACCACCTGAGGGGGCGTGTGGCTTCGAGCCTGGGGTGGACTGCATTCACTTCGTGGGCGAACTGCTTGAAGATGCGCTGAGAGGCTGGGGCTTGAGCTCCGCCCAGGATGCAAGCGATTGCGCGCGGCTCCTGGAAGCCCCCAGCCCCCTCGTCCTGATGATGGTCTTCATTTCTCCTTGGCTGCGGTGGCAGAGGAGGGAGGCCTGCGTTGCCTTGCGGGCGATCCTCGTGAGGCTGATCCCTCCAGCCTCCCTCGCGAGGCGGGTCCCTCCAACCTCCTCGCGAGGCTGATCCCGGCCAGTCCTCGCGCGAGGTCGGTCACGCCACCCTTGGCGAGGGCCACGGTCTTCCCATCGTCCTCCACCTCTTCCTCCTCCTCGGCCATAGCCCCGGTCGCTGCGCTCGGGGCGTCGGCCGGCACGCACGTCCCGCACGGCCCTGAGCTCTTGGCATTCGTTGGTGTTGTGGGTGTGGAGGTCATGGTACACGCAGTACCGACTGCCCTTGGATGACTCAGGCTGATCCCTTCCTTGCTAGGTGTTCGGCTCTGCTCCAAGCACGGCAACCCCCTTGCGCCTCACGTCCTTGACCTTGGGCTTCTTCTCTTCTGGGTCGGCAGCCGGCAGCTCGAGAAGGGAAAGGCATCCTTCCTCAGCCCTGGCGCACTTGGTCGCCAAGTTGAACAGCTCCAGGGATGTGCACATGTCTTCATGGATCGCGAGCTCTTCCTTCATCTTGACGTCATGCACACCGTCGGAGAAGGCTGAGATGATGGCCTCCTCAGACACCCTGGGGATCTTAAGGCGAGCGTTGTTCAAACGTTGGATGAACTTTTGCAGGGTCTCCCCTGACTGCTGCTTGATGCGGCGCAAGTCACTCATGGCCGGGGGCCGATCGCGGGTGCCTTGGAAGTTGGCGATGAATCGGGTGCGCATCTCGTTCCAGGAGGAAATCGTGCCAGGAGCCAGGTGCGGGCACCGTCCTTGAGCGCCATGGGAAACCAGTTCGCCATGACCTTCTCGTCCCCGTTGGCGGCTTCGATGCCCAGCTCATAGAGCTGGAGGAACTCCGCAGGGTCGGCCGTGCCATCGTAGCGTGGGGGCAGGTATGGCTTGAACTTGCCCGGCCAGGCCACGCTGCGCAGCTCGGCGGTGAAGGCACGACAGCCTGCAGTGGCCATGGGAGGCCTTTGGTGACGGAGGGCTTGACCTTGGAGGTCTCCGTGCACTGCCGCCAGGAGCAGCGAGGGGTCTTGGCGCGCTGGAGCAGGAGCGCGGTCGTGACGGGCCGGTGCGGGGAGCACTCGGGCAGCTTCTTGGGGACGAGGGACCTCTTGGCAGCTCTTCTCTTGCTGTGCTGGTGCCGGACGGAGTGGGTTCCGCCCAGGGGCCACGCGCCTTGGGGCCAAGGCGCCTTCTTGAGGGGGAGGCGGCTGAGGCGCCCCCGGAGCTTCATCGCCCGCGTAAGGCGAGGCGCGGTCCAGCGAGAGGGATGGCGCAGGGGAGCCCCCAGCGGCGCTGACGAGCTCGGTGATGCGGGTGAGCCACTCATCGTAGAGGTCGTCGACGGGACGGTAGTGTAGGAGTTCCCGTGCCAGGAGCAACGCGGCGTGCGCGTCCGCAGGAGCGCGACGGGTGTGGGACGAAGAACCGGCTGGAGTCAGCGACGAAGGATGCAAAGACGACGCCTGCTGCTCGTTTCCCGCCGGGCCAGTGGCAGCGTTGACGGCAGGCGACGGGGAACGGTGGGGGCGGCCGCCGATGGGGGCCGTCTGGGCGACGCGAGTAGCGAGAGCAGCCCGGCGCTCAGCGCGGGCTCGACGAGCGTCTGACATGGATGCGAGGGGCGACGAAGAGCAGGGCGGAAGAAGGCGGATTCCGGTGCACCCCTACCTGGCACGCCAAATGTCGGATTTTGGGTTCCGGCAGACCCTCTAGGTTCGAACTCTGAGGTGCACGCGGAGATCACACCTCCAACCTACCTACGTCTCGTCGCCTCGCAAGGATCTAAACTACACAAAGAACAACACAGAGGACACGAGGTTTATACTGGTTCAAGCCACCATTGTGGTGTAATACCCTACTCCAGTGTGTGGTGTGGTGGATTGCCTCTGGGGCTGATTATGAACAGTACAAGGGAAGAACAGCCTTGCGAGGGTCTGTTCTTGGCTGGTGCGATGAGCCGCTAGGGGAGTTCAGTCGCCTCTCTTTCTCTCTCTCTAGATGTCGATCCGATCGATCTCCCTACCCTGTGGGTGGCTAGTCCTATTTATAGGTAGAGGCCCTGGGCCTCTCCCCAAATATTGAGCGGGAAGGGCGCCGACAATTGGCCATTTTGAAGGGGAACATCTAGTACACTTATCCTGACTAAAGTCGGTCCTCGCCTGCCAAAGACTCCGACGGTGACGCCGGCTTGGGCTCGACGATGACCTCCTTCCTGCCGTTCTGCTGGTCTTGGTCTTGTTGCACCGAAATGGTTGCCTTTGCCTGATGCCTTGGCCTGCGCTTGCCTCCTTTGCACCAAAGGGGAAATGAGGACACTGCACGGGCTGGCGTCCGCCTGGCGCCCTTGGTCGTCATGGCTTGCGTCATGGGCACCTCGTGAGGTATCCTGCCTTGATCTCTCCGCCTCCTCGTGAGCCAGCCTGACGAGGCCGTGCCTGAGGAAGCTTCACATCATCCGCCTCAGCAATCTGGCCCTCGCGAGGGTCTTGAGCTTGTGTTGATGAAGATGGGCCGTACTGGGCCACTCCTTGAGCCGCACCGCAGGACACAGGCAGGCAAGTATGGGTACCCCCATTCCCAGAACGCCGACAGTGACATAGCGGCCGCCCGTTCGACAATTTATCAGCAACATCTGCGTCGCTATCATAGCCGCCGGGTTAGAACCAGAACCTTTCAAGAAGGAGATTTGGTGCTTCGGCTCATCCAAGGATCAGACGGATATGCACAAGTTATCCCCACCTTGCGAAGATTTTTTGTGGTCAGCAAGAATCTACACAACAGGTCATACTACCTAATCGATGTTCGAGAGCGCAAAGACTCACGTAAACCGGAGGAGGAGACCAACCGGTCGTGGAATATTGCTCATCTTCGGCCTTACTATACTTGAGCTATTGGCTCTGCTTATGTACATATTATGCCTATGTATATATTATGCTCAATATAATAAACCGGAACCTCAGCTAAAGCGGGGTATCTGTTGTTTTCTTACATGATGTGTGGTTACATGGAGCTTTTGTTGCTAAAGTAGGCGTTCGGTTTACCCCTTGGTTTTAGCCTTCTCAAAGGCTTTATATTATATCATTTTGGGGGCTTGGTCGTATCCGAACCATAGCTACACCTTTTGATAGGCGTAATGCCATAGCATCACTTGGGGGCTTGGTCGTATCCGAACCATAGCTACGCCTCTTGATCGGCGCAATGCCACATCATCACTTGGGGGCTTGGTCGTATCCGTACCATAGCTACGCCTCTTGGTCGGTGCAATGCCACAGCATCACTTGGGGGCTTGGTCGAACGCGAACCATAGCTACACCTCTTGATCGGCGTAATGCCACAACATCATTTGGGGGCCTGATCGAACCCGAATCATAGCTACGCCTTCTTGGGGGCTTGGTCGTGTCCGAAACATGGTTACGCCTCTTGATCGGTTCAAAGCCTCGCCTACAATGGTTTTTATTTGCCTTTGTTTGGGTTCTGTTCTCTTTTTTGATAAAGATTTTTTGTTGCTTTTAGACCGGTGTTCAACAACCCGGTCCAACTGTCGATTACAAATTGACAATATGCGATTAAGTCATAGTCCGGAGACTATTTGCTCGGGCTGATTTTCAATTAAAATTTTATTACGGAATAAACCGGTGTTTATCATAACCCAGAACGGTTTGCATTATAAACCGGCCTTATATCAACAGGAGCAGTTTTCTCCTAAAAAGATTTGGGTTATAAGCCCCGCTACAAGGTTGGCCAGCCAACACCATGCATAAAAGTTGCAGGTATTATATTTTTCCATTTTGGTTATATGTCACAACCTAAGTTATCATGTTTGGTTATATATATATATATATATATATATATATATATATATATATATATATATATATATATATATATATATATGGGTATCATGACCTTCGTGATAAACTGCCAGGCACTTTGAGCTTCTTGTCTGCAGAAACAGCTTGGACAAATGAATATGTAGATCATATCTTATGTATGACGAATCAAGCCAGTGTCAATTGCAGATAAGTATGCTCGAAGGCATATCAGAACAAATATTTTAACTAAGCTTATTACAAGGCTTTCCAGTGCTCAACAGGATCATTGTTTTCTCAAAATACATGTCGCAGCATGTAGAAGACTAAACCGGCCTCCGGTTCATGATTGGTCGCCACTTGGCTCGACGATTCTTGGGCCATCTCGCCAGTTCAACTTCTTCTTCTCTACCCGGTGGCTGGAAATCAGATTGCCCAGTTGATCCCGCTTAGGGCTTGAATACAGCTTCATCACTTATCAGCGTCGACGGTTCAATGTCAGGGGCATAAGTGTGCTTACGGATTGGCGGGATGAGATTCTGAGCTTCGGGGATTGGTGCAGCAACCCGCTTGTTCTTGTCATCATAGTTTGCTTGATAGTATGACAAGTCCGCTTCTTCAAATAGTTGACAAGCCAATGAGCGTACCTCCCGGTTTATGATCCGGAGATCATCTTCGCCGAATTCTGTCCCGTCTTCCTTCAAACTGGGATATCCTTGGGCCGCTTTAATTGGATCAAAGTCAGGTACCCATGCCTTTGCCTGGGTCAGTGCAGCCAAAGCGCCCGTCCTAGCAGCAGACTTTTTGAGTTCGTCAACCCGGGCAGGTAGCATGGATAACCTTTCTAAGGTATCTCTAACCAAGGTGGGAGGAGGATTGTTGTGAGAAGCAGTATATATGATCCATTGCGCGCCGGTATAAAGTTGCTCTATCAGAGTATAGGCTGCTTTTAACTTCTTCTGAACGTCAGATCCAAAGTGGCCAATACGAGTTCCTATATCATTACAAGGGTTAGTAAACCAGCAGATACATGAAAGAATATGGTCAAATCTGGATTTATGGATGCTTACCAAACACGGCTGCGGTCATGGCATGAACCTGCCGCTTTATGTTGGTCAGTTCATCAGCCACCGGTTTAAGAGCAGCTTCTGCTTTCTCAGCCCTTTTGATCAAATCGGATTTTTCGCTTTCCCAATCCTACCGGTCCTTGTTGAAGCCTTCTTTCAGTTTCTCCATAGCGCCTAGAGCGCTAGTTAGCTCTGCCTTCGCCTTGGAGGTTTCATCTTGTTGCAATTTAAGGTTTTCATGAAGATCAGCGGTTTGGCTCTCCTTTTTGCTCAGCTCAGCCTACAAAGAGACAGTCATCTGGTTAGGTAATAGTAAATACTTGAAGTACCAAGCCCATAACAAGTTATGCCCATGGCACTTGGGGGCTAATGCATATTTGCTCTATCAGACAATTTTTTCGAAGTCCCAAAGCACAATACAAGTATTAAGCTTGGCACTTGGGGGCTAATGTGTATTTGCTCATAACTTGCTAAAAACGGATTTCGGTGTAACATCCCAAATTTTCAATTTGGAATGTTATACATAGAGCATCATTGCATATCATATTTCTCGTTGCATTTTGCTCGGTCCTAGAAATTCTACACAACTCAAGGACCCACGGAGAGAGTTGGGGATTTCGTTATTTTCATATTTTGAATTTTCTCAAATTTTGAAAATAGATTCATTTGATTTTAATTATTTTATCTTCAATTATTTCTTCTATCAAAATATGGGAGAGGGAATAAAATGACTTTCCCAATAAAGAAATAATTAAGATTTAATAATAAAATCAAATAAGATTTTATTTTGGAGTTTTTCGCCTTTTTATTTGAATTTAGGAAAAAATGCGCGTTTTTCAAAATTGCATTTAGGCCCCAAATAAATGTTCATTTAGTCCGGCTTTATTTTAGAAGTTGGGGAAAATTTATTTCGGGATTTTTTGAGTCGGTTTAGTATTTCTTTTGTTTTTTTTCTGCGCGTAATTATTTTTAAAAAAAGCGAACCGCCTCTGGGCCGTGCCCGAGCGGGACTCCGCTCGGGGGCGCACTATATAAGCGCAGCCACCCGGCGCCCCCAGGCCCAGCCGCCACCGCCTCGCCAGCCCGCGTCCGCCGCCAGCCGCCGCCGCCGCCCGGCCCACGCCCGCGAACCCTAACCCTAACCCTACGCCCGCGTCGCCGCCACCAGATCCGCCGCCCGCCGCCGCCCGCCGACCCCGCCGCCGAGGTTTGCCGCCGCCTCGTTCTGCGTGCCTCCAGTTTTTTTAAATAAACCGGGTGGTTTTTATTTCGATTTATCTTTCGGTTTTTTTGTTGTTTCATTTTTTTAGTTTTGGTTTTTTTTTCGGTTTAGGTTAAATAGCAAACGTTCGTTCGTTCGTTTTTAACGAACGCGTTCGTCAGATTAGTTTAGTTAACAAATGTCCGATCGTTAACCTATTCGTCGTTTTTCTTTTCTCGGATTTAATTCGTGATTTTTGTGATCGCGATTCCTGATCCGATTTTCGTTTTAGTATAACTTTTCGCTCGTTTATCGGAATCAGGCGATTCAAGCGCCTAGAGTTTCGTCTTGAAACCCTATTTCCGAATAACCTACTCAAACAAGTTTTTGCTTATGTAAAATTTGACTTAGATCCAGATTCGTAAAACGAAGCTGTTTTCTTCAGCCGTTTGACCTTCGTTGCTTCGTTTGATTTGATTCTTTTTGCAAACCGGAGTTCTTAAGTTGAACTATCTGGTTAGATCTATTTGAGTTTTACCTATGCATTAGATGAGTACTTATTGTATGCTTGTTTGTTTGTCTGCGATAGAGTACCCGAGTGCGCCGCTTTGTTACTTGAGTCTCTAGGTTTCATGGATCATCAGCAAGGCAAGTAACACTTTGATCATACTTCTTCTCATACCCAGTTTTTATGCATTAGATCTATCCTCAAACACTTGCGTGATTAGGATCTAATTAAATTGTGGGTTTTGGGAAGTAGATTGAGGTAGAACCTATTACTGTTTTATTATCAAACCCTTGGGAGTTACTTCTACGTTTGCTTATTATGCCATGCTATGCTAGTAGACGTGGATTGGGTGAGTGTATCCATGACAGATGTGAGATTGTTATTTAATGGTTTATTTAAGGTGGCAACTTAAACACACATCTGGGTGGATTGAGGCACCTGGTTTCTATCAGGACTTGCTTGTATTTCTTCGGACCGCCACCCAGGCTCAAAGGGATCATGAGATTATTCATACTAGAAACTTCCATGTGCAGCCACAAGCCATTATGGGCTCTGGCATAGTTGATTAAGTTGTGCGAACTCTTACGGGTAGACTAGCAGATGTAGGGGAAAGTAGGTGTATCGGTCTACCCACATGTAAGGTGCTAGTGCTTCTGAAAGACTATGTCTCGGTCATCCGTTTCTCAAACATCATGTAGTGCGAGAAATCAAACGGAGGAGATCGAGTCTTGTGGGGAAAAGTGCGCAAACCTCTGCAGAGTGTATAAACTAATCATGGTTAGCCGTGTCCCCGGTTATGGACATCTTGAGTATCTAGTACTTGGATTATCATGTGAATCTCATCATGTTACTTCTAATTAATATTGTTGGGTTGTTAATGAGTACTTTTAATTGGGATTGAGAATGCTGTCAACCATTCTCAATGTTTCACAACCACCATGATAGTTAAATAAATTTATTCCTTTGCAGTAGGGAAAAATTGGTTTTATGCAAAACTGTAACCATAGAGCTTTCCACCACCCATATATGCATGTAGTATAGGCTTGTTATTCCATTATTCTCTATATGTTACATTGCCAGCATATTCCATGTCTTGACCCATTTTCGGCTGCAACGTTTCATGTTGCGAGACTTTTCGCATTTGACAGTAAGGTGCTTAGGTCGTGGTTCTATACTCAGTGATGCCGTTGGAGTTGATGGACTCGCTTATTGTTCCAAGCCTTCCGCTGTTATCGTATTAGATGGCCTTAAGACATATTTATTTTATTGAGTTCTGTCTTGAGACATTCGATTGTAATAACTGTGTGATTGCTACTCTGTTGTAAATCCTTCGAGTACTGTGTGGTGTCAGCATTACTGATCCAGGGATGGCACTGAGCACATAGATCAGGCTGTTTGAGGTCTGGTCGCTACAAAGATGGTATAAGAGCACACGTTGACTGTAGGACACGACCATTAAGCTAAAGCCCTAGATCACTACTCTCTCTTCTCATTTCTAACTCCTCATCTTTTCTACTCTTTTAGGATGACGGAAGCGAGGATCAAGTTCACTCAGCCGGATGAAGATACACCTTTGGACGACACCTGAAGGAAGTCACTAAGTACCTTAACATCGGATTACCAAGCTTCACCGGGACTTGCAATTCCACTTTACCTGAAGAAGAGCGCTGGAAGATTCAAGCTCAAGTTCCCGGAAGGACGTTTGCGCCAATCACGGAGCACATAGAGTGTGTTTTCGATGCACCAACCTGGAGTCTGGGAAAGAGCATGGCAGCTCACATAACCATGGGACGCATTGGAGAAGTTTACAAAGAAGACCTCAAGGATACTATCTACCAGATTTGCGGACGCCGAGATGAACAATGGGAGATAGTTGGCACTAAGAAGGATTGATCCATTGCAGCTTTCATCCAGGAGTTAAATCAGCACATTCGACGCCAGGAGAACCAGATGTGCGCAGACATGATGGAGTTTAAGACAGCTTAAGCCAAGATTATCAAACTAGAAGGAGAGATGAAGGCCACTCGCAAGGACTACATGGAGGAGATTGTAGCTCTAGTAGGACAAAACGATGATCTTAAGGAGAAGATTGAAGAACTCATGGGAAATTCAACACCCGTAGGAGAAGATGAAGATTGCACATGTCCAGAGAACTACATCATCATCGACAACACCGATTCCGATCCTAGTGATGATGATTTCGAAGATGAAGCTGGAGCAGATATCATGGAGTCTTCATCGGAGCAGTTTTTCTAGCTGACCACCATAACAGTAGTAGATTTCCCCCATTTTAAATTAGTTTTAGTTTCAGCACTTTGTAACGATAGATAGACCGTTGTATGCCCTTGTCTGAATTGATTGGAGTGATATTTTGTGATTTTGTCTCATGTGCATATGGGTAGTGTTTTCTCTTTAGACCTCATTCTATTCTTAACTCTCGTCTTTTCTATAAACCCTCAGATGCCTCCGAGACGCGACCCCGGATTTGTTTTCCCGCCAGAGATCACTCAGTTGATTCAGCAGCAGAATGCCTTGATTCAAACATTGGTACAGAACCAAGGCAACAACAACAACAACAACAACAACAACAACAACCCACCACGACCACCCCCTGTTGACCATTTGACCCGTTTCTTAAGGCCGAATCCGCCGGTGTTTTCCAGTAGCACCGAGTCGATTGTTGCAGATGATTGGCTCCGTAAGATAGGGAGGGAGTTAACCACTGCAGGATGTCTGAGATGGAGAAAGGGTTAAATTTGCCGCACATCAGCTTGAAGGACCCGCAACAACATGGTGGGAGAATTTTACAGCCACTTACCCTGTAGACACTGTCACATGGGATCAGTTTCAGCAAGCCTTCCGTACTGCCCATGTTTCAGCAGGAGCTATGGCCATGAAGAAGCGTGAGTTTCGCAACTTGCGCCAAGGAGGACGGACAGTTGGCCAGTATGTGGATGATTTTAGTAAGCTAGCACATTATGCCCCAGATGACGTTGCTACGGACGTGACTAAGCGGAGAAGTTTCTAGAAGGACTGAATGATGAGCTGAGCATGCAGTTGATGGTAGCCACCTTTAATAACTACCAGGAGTTACTAGATCATGCTCTTATGATTGAAGGGAAGCAGCAGCAGATTGACGATCGAAAGAGAAATTATGGACAGGGGAAGAATAACTCTGGAGCTCAGCAGAAACTTCGCTTTACCCCGAAGCCAGGAGGACAATTTCAGCATACCCATGGAGGAGGTAGCTCGCACAACCATAATGGCACCAAGAATGGGAACGGGAATGGAGGAAGCAATGGACAAAACCGCACCAACCCGTCAACACCATCCAAGGTAGACCTGAGCCATATCACTTGTTGTAAATGCCGCAAGACTGGGCATTATGTAAATGATTGTCCAGAAGGCCAAAATGGTAATGGTAATGGAAGCTCAGGAAGGAAGCCGAACCCTTTCAACAAAGGACAAGTGAACCACGTTACCGTGGAGGAGGTTGAAGCTTCGGCCGGATGCGATAATAGGTAAGTTTTGGTTAAGTCATTTCTGCAGTTGTTTTTTTTTACGGTGCATCGCATTCATACATATCAAGGGATTTGTGGATAAGTTTAGCCTACCCACTAGAACTCTTAAGACATCCATGCTAGTAAGCTCACCGGGAGGCGGAGTATCTGACGATCAAGGATGTTTTCAAGTGCCATTATGTATAGGGAGGCATGTTTTCCCAACAGATTTAATTATATTGGAATCCCAAGGTTTGGATGTAATTCTTGGTATGGATTGGTTGTCTATGTATGGAGGAAACATCGATTGCACCAGCAAGACAATTTTGCTTACGACACCAGAAGGAAGGAGAATCAAGTATGTATCACGGCATGAGCCGAGAAGGGCACATGTAAATTCCTTATCAGGAGTTGTGCAGGAGGAAGTACCAGTGGTAAGGGATTACCCGGACGTGTTTCCGGAAGAGTTGCCAGGCATGCCACCGGATAGGGACATTGAATTTCTGATTGAACTACTGCCAGGCACTGGACCAATATCTAAGAGACCGTATAGGATGCCAGCCCAAGATTTGGAGGAAATTAAGAAGCAGATTAAGGAGTTACTGGATAAAGGTTTTATTCGCCCAAGTTCTTCGCCTTGGGGATCACCAGTACTTCTAGTGGAGAAGAAGGATGGATCATTATGAATGGTTATTGATTATCGCGGATTGAATGAAGTGACCATTAAGAACAAGTACCCACTACCGATGATCAATGACTTGTTTGACCAATTGCAAGGAGCTAAGGTGTTTTCCAAGATCGATTTGCGATCAGGGTACCACCAGTTGAAGATTCGAGAGCAGGATATACCTAAGACGACTTTTACCACCAGGTACGGGCTGTATGAGTATACCATTATGTCATTTGGTCTGACTAACGCACCTGCCTATTTTATGAACATGACGAACAAAGTGTTTATGGAGTTTTTGGATAAGTTCGTCATGGTGTTCATTGATGATATTTTGGTTTACTCAAAGAATGAAGAGGAACATAAGGAGCATTTGCATATGGTACTCGAGAAGCTCCGAGAACATCAGTTGTATGCCAAGTTCAGCAAGTGTGAGTTTTGGTTGAAGGAAGTTGGATTTCTCGGACATGTTATATCCGGAGAAGGTATAGCAGTAGACCCCACTAAAGTTGCCACTGTGACAAACTGGGAAGCACCAACAACAGTTGGAGAGATCCGGAGTTTCCTTGGACTCGCAGGATACTACCGGAGATTCATTGAAAATTTCTCAAGGATTGCGAAGCCTATGACAGAATTGTTGAAGAAGGATACCAAGTTTATTTGGACTGAGGAGTGTGAAGCTAGCTTCCAAGAGTTGAAGAAACGTTTGGTTACCTCACCAGTGTTAATCCTGCCAGATCAGACCAAGGACTATGAGGTGTATTGCGACGCTTCACGTAGAGGACTTGGAGCAATGCTTATGCAGGAGAGAAGAGTTGTTTCGTATGCTTCACGATAGCTTAAGCCTCATGAGCTAAATTATGCCACGCATGATTTGGAGTTGGCAGCCGTAGTGCATGCGTTGAAGACTTGGAGACATTTCCTCATTGGAAATCACTGTGAGGTGTATACGGATCATAAGAGTTTAAAATACATCTTCACGCAGAAGGAACTAAATCTTAGGCAGAGGAGATGGTTGGAACTCATCAAAGATTACGATATGAGATTACATTATCACCCCGGAAAGGCTAACGTTGTAGCAGACGCGTTGAGCCGTAAGAGTCACGTCAACACACTAATGACTGGAGATTGACCAAAGGAATTTGCCGAGGAATTTCGGGAGCTATGTTTGGAAATAGTTCCGAGAGGCTATGTAGCAGCATTGGAGATTCAGTCAACTTTGATGGACAAGATCAGGGAAGCTCAGAAGACGGACAAAGAGATTGCCTCTATAAAGGAGAAAATGAGCGAAGGAAAGGCTAAGGGATTTCGTGAGGATGAGCACGATACCCTATGGTTTGAAGACCGTGTTTATGTGCCCAATGACCCGGAGATTCGGAAGTTGATTCTACAGGAGGCACATGATTCACCATATTCTATTCACCCAGGAAATACCAAGATGTATTTGGATTTGAAGAATACTTTCTGGTGGACCGGAATGAAGAAGGACATTGCAGAGTACGTAGCAGTTTGTGATGTATGTCAGAGGGTGAAGGCAGAACATCAGAAGCCAGCAGGATTGTTACAACCGTTGCCCATACCCGAATGGAAGTGGGATAAACTAGGTATGGATTTCATCACGGGATTGCCCAGGACCCATTCAGGCTATGACTCGATTTGGGTTGTAGTCGATCGTTTGACGAAGGTAGCTCATTTCATTCCAGTAAAGACTACCTACAGCAGTGCCAAATTGGCTAAGATATACATGACAAGGATTGTATGCTTGCATGGAGTTCCGAGGAGTATCAGACGATAGAGGAACCCAATTCACCTCAAAGTTACGGAAGCGGTTGCACGAAACTTTGGGAACCAGGCTGGAGTTTAGCACAACTTTTCATCCACAGACAGATGGACAAACCGAGAGAGTCAACCAGATGTTGGAGGATATGCTTAGAGCTTGTGCTCTGGATTATGGATCAAGTTGGGATGACAACTTGCCGTATGCGGAGTTTTCTTATAACAACAGTTACCAAACCAGTCTGAAGATGGCACCTTTCGAAGCCTTGTATAGAAGGAGGTGCAGGACCCCGTTGTTGTGGGATGAAGTTGGAGACCGCCAGTTGTTTTGACCAGATTTGATTAAGGAGTCTGAACGGAAAATAAAGTTAATTCGCGATAGGCTCAAGGTAGCCCAGTCAAGACAGAAGAGTTATGCGGACTCAAAACGCAAGGAGGCAGAATACGAAGTCGGAGACAGAGTTTATCTTCGAGTATCGCAACTCCGAGGAGTTAAGCGTTTTGGTGTTAAAGGAAAGTTAGCACCCCGATTTGTAGGACCTTATCGTGTTTTGGAACGCATGGGAGAAGTTGCGTACAAGTTGGAACTACCTGAAGGATTGTCAGGAGTCCATGATGTGTTTCATGTTTCTCGGTTGAAGAAGTATCACGCAGAGATGGCTGATATACCTTGAGAGATATCTTGTGCCACTAGAGGCGATTCGGTTGAATGATGATTTGACCTATGAGGAGAAACCAGTTAAGATTCTCGAGTATGCCACCGAGTCACCGCAAAGCAAGGTCATTAAATTTTGCAAAGTTCGGTGGAGCCACCACACCGAGGAAGAAGCCACACGGGAGCGAGAGGAAGATCTGCTTAAGGACCACCCTCACCTATTTTCTAGCCAACCCGAATCTCGAGGGCGAGATTCATCTTAAGGGGGTAGGTTTATAACATCCCAAATTTTCAATTTGGAATGTTATACATAGATCATCATTGCATATCATATTTTTTGTTGCATTTTACTCGGTCCTAGAAATTCTACACAACTCAAGGACCCACGGAGAGAGTTGGGGATTTCGTAATTTTCATATTTTGAGTTTTCTCAAATTTTGAAAAATAGGATCATTTGATTTTAATTATTTTATCTTCAATTATTTCTTCTATCAAAATATGAGAGAGGGAATAAAATGACTTTCCCAAAATAAAGAAATAATTAAGATTTAATAATAAAATCAAATAAGATTTTATTTTGGAGTTTTTCGCCTTTTTATTTGAATTTAGGAAAAATACGCATTTTTCAAAATTGCATTTAGGCCCCAAATAAATGTTCTTAGTCCGGCTTGATTTTAGAAGCCGGGGAAAATTTATATCGGGATTTTTGGAGTCCGTTTAGTATTTCTTTTGTTTTTTCTGCGCGTAATTATTTATAAAAAAAGCGAACCGCCTCTGGGCCGTGCCCGAAGGACTCCTTCGGGCGATCAGTATAAGCGCAGCCACCCGGCGCCCAGTGCCCAGCCGCCACCGCCTCGCCCGGCCAGCGTCGCGCCGCCGGGCCAGGCCGCCGCCCGGCCCATGCCCGTGAACCCTAACCCTACGCCCAGCGCCGCCAGATCCGCCGCCCACCGCCGCCACCGACCCCGCCGCCGAGGTTCGCCGCTGCCTCGTTCCACGTGCCGCCGGTTTTTTTTAAAAACCGGGCGGTTTTTATTTCAATTTATTTTTCGGTTTTTTTTGTTGTTTCGTTTTTTTAGTTTCAGTTTTTTTCCGGTTTAGGTTAAATAGCGAACGTTCGTTCGTTCGTTCATTTTTAACGAACGCGTTCGTCAGATTAGTTTAGTTAACGAACGTCCGTTCGTTAACCTGTTCGTCGTTTTTCTTTTCTCGGATTTAATTGGTGATTTTTCTGATCGCGATTCCTGATCCGATTTTTGTTTTAGTATAACTTTTCGCTCGTTTATCGGAATCAGGCGATTCAAGCGACTAGAGTTTCGTCTCGAAACCCTCTTTCTGAATAACCTACTTAAACAAGTTTTTGCTTATGTAAAATTTGACTTAGATCCAAATTAGTAAAACAAAGTTGTTTTCTTCCACCGTTTGACCTTCGTTGCTTCGTTTGATTTGATTCTTTTTGCAAACCGAAGTTCTTAAGTTGAACTATCTGGTTAGATATATTTGAGTTTTACCTGTGCATTACATGAGTACTTATTGTATGCTTGTTTGTTTGTCTGCGATAGAATACCCGGAGTGCGCCGCTTGTTACTTCGAGTCTCTAGGTTTCGCGGATCATCAGCAAGGCAACTAACACTTTGATCATACTTCTTCTCATACCCAGTTTTTATGCATTAGATCTATCCTCAAACACTTGCGTGATTAGGATCTAATTAAATTGTGGGTTTTGGGAAGTAGATTGAGGTAGAACCTATTACCTGTTTTATTATCAAACCCTTGGGAGTTACTTCTACGTTTGCTTATTATGCCATGCTATGCTAGTAGGCGTGGATTGGGTGAGTGTATCCATGACATATGTGAGATTGTTATTTAATGGTTTATTTAAGGTGGCAACTTAAACACACATCTGGGTGGATTGAGGTACCTGGTTTCTATCAGGATTTGCCTGTATTTCTTCGGACCGCCACCCAGGCTCAAAGGGATCATGAGATTATTCATACTAGAAACTTCCGTGTGCAGCCACAAGCCATTATGGGCTCTGGCATAGTTGATTAAGTTGTGCGAACTCTTACGGGTAGACTAGCAGATGTAGGGGAAAGTAGGTGTACCGGTGTACCCACATGTAAGGTGCTAGTGCTTCTGAAAGACTATGTCTCGGTCATCCGTTTCTCAAACATCATGTAGTGCGAGAAATTAAATGGAGGAGATCGAGTCTTGTGGGGAAAAGTGCGCAAACCTCTGCAGAGTGTATAAACTAATCATGGTTAGCCGTGTCCCCGGTTATGGACATCTTGAGTATCTAGTACTTGGATTATCATGTGAATCTCATCATGTTACTTATAATTAATATTATTGGGTTGTTAATGAGTACTTTTAATTGGGATTGAGAATGTTGTCAACCATTCTCAATGTTTCACAACCACCATGATAGTTAAATAAATTTATTCCTTTGCAGTAGGGAAAAATTGGTTTTATGCAAAACTGTAACCATAGAGCTTTCCACCACCCATATATGCATGTAGTATAGGCTTGTTATTCCATTATTCTCTATGTGTTACATTGCCAGCATATTCCATGTGCTGACCCGTTTTCGGGCTGCAACGTTTCATGTTGCAGACTTTTCAGACGACGAGTAAGGTGCTTAGGTCGTGGTTCTATACTCAATGATGCCGTTGGAGTTGATGGACTCGCTTATTCTTCCAAGCCTTCCGCTGTTATCGTATTAGATGGCCTTAAGCCATATTTATTTTATTGAGCTCTCTCTTGAGACATTCGATTGTAATAAGTGTGTGATTGCTACTCTGTTATAAATCCTTCGAGTACTGTGTGGTGTCAGCATTACTGATCCAGGGATGACACTGAGCACAGAGATCAGGCTGTTTGAGGTCTGGTCGCTACATTCGGCTACAAAGTCCCGCTTCATCTCTATACAGTTAAACTGGCACTTGGAGGCTACATCGGTGAAGTTAAGATGCATTGTTGCAAGCTCGAGATTGCTATTAAAGTCCTGGTTTAAGTTACTATCTTAAACCTTCACTTGGGGGCTACTACCGTTGATAAAGCTGAAGAGACAATACAGAAAGAGAAGCATGCATAAAGTTACCTCATATTTTTCCTTCATCATAGTGACCAGACCGGCTTCATAGTCACGGCTGGTGAACAGACGGTTCAGATAGCTGGAATGAAGGTCCTGAGCGTTCAGATGAGTGTAGGTGGACAGATCGACATTCCATTTGCCTTTGCCAATTGCTGAAAATTCCTCCTTGGCGGTATGCTTCGATAAAGTGACAGGATTCCCTGGATCCGTATAGCCAATGCCAGTAATCATAACATCATCATCCTTCTCTGCAGCAGCTTGTACTGGGGTCGCTGGTTTGTTGATATTCTTTGCTGGACTTGCCGGTTTGTCAGTCTGGAGAGAGCTGGCTGGTTCGTCAGCTTGTCCTGTGGTGTCAATTTCTATCGGTTCAGTAACAAAGTCTTGAAGCGGTGGATCATTCAGCACATCATCAAGGTTGGCTTCTACAGGATCGGGAGTTTTCTCCGGTTCAGGAGCTATATCTTCTTCTGTCGGTTTGTTCAGGCGAGCTTTCTTGCTTCGTCTGGGCTTAGCACTGACAAAGTAAAACATGAAGGTCAATATAGCGTATAAAATGCATATCAAGAGTAAGACAAGTGAACAGCTTACCCAATAACCGTTTTGAGGGGTGGAAGTTTGGTGGTGACGACTTCGCCAGGATGAATGAGAAGTGCCACGATAATTGGAATCGAGCGGATTAAGAGGTTGACGAAAACAACCTACTTTGGGGCATGACATGTCAAGGGAGTTAGAGACCTCGATCGGGCGTTTCCGAACCGGATCGTTCGGTAAACCGGCGGAGGTAACTACCTGGCCGCTATGTTGGGTTGTCTTGGCGAGCCTCGTGCTGTTGTGTCTTCACAAGAAAGTTTGGATCCAAATAAGCAAGTGGATGTGAAAATTTAACTTTCTGGTTTGCTCGACGGGTTTTTAGTGAAGGCAAAGGGTTTGAATCGGAGGAAAGGATGATTACCTCTACAACATCGGCGTGACTGACTTCAGCGTCGTCCTGGCAATAATCATTATCAATAAGGCGTATGAAAAATGAACCAAGTGAGTCAAGTTCTACCTGAAAATCCGAGTTACCCACATCATCATCAACCGATGGATTGGAGGATGCATTGGTTCTTTTCCGGTTAGCAGGTCTTTTCACAGCTTTGGTCTTTTGGCGGGTTGTCTTCATCGGTTTGTCTTGCGTAGGTTTATTGTTCCAGAACAGATCATTGTCCTGCCAAAAAGTCATCACATTTTCAGAACACATCAGGACAGAAGCAATTTCAGATAAAACATATAGTATGATTCTTACAGCTGGTGGTTTGTTGATGGTGCAGAAAGGGGGGAGTCCGGTTTGAGCACAGGTAGCCTCTGGTTCATTCAGCATCTTTTTACGACCTCGGTGACCGTCATCTGTCAGCTAAATATCAATGTGCCACTGAGCATCATTCAATTCCCCTGTGTACTCACACATCAAACCGGGGCGTTAGCTCAAAGGCAAAATGCTCCAGGTTATGCAGCAGCATGCAAAATCAACTCCTGTCAAACCGTTGGCCATAATGGCCCTAAGCTTAGATAGTTGAGGTGCATATCTGCTTCTTTCTTTAGGAGTCAGCCTTTAAGGAAAAGGGTGTGTGTTACTCAGACGTTCAGGACGGTAACCCGGCAGGGGGTTCTCATCAGCTGGAGACGTATCCTTGCAGTAAAACCAGGTCTGGTTCCAATCTTTGGGGTGATTGTGGAGATTGGCGTGAGGAAAGGTGACTTCTTTTCTTTTCTGAATCGCCATTCCGCCCAGTCCCGTGTTAGGTCCATCTTTGAATTCTGTGCGGCGGTTCAGATGAAAGCAATCCCTGAATAGCTCTACGGAAGGTTCCTCTTGAAGGTAAACCTCACAAAACACTTGAAAGTGGCAGATGTTGGTTACAGAGTTAGGGCCGATGTCTTGTGGGCGCAGCTGAAAGTTGGCTAGTCCATCCCAGAAGAATTTTGAAC
This sequence comes from Aegilops bicornis, assembly GCA_021605145.1. Taxonomy (NCBI): domain Eukaryota; kingdom Viridiplantae; phylum Streptophyta; class Magnoliopsida; order Poales; family Poaceae; genus Aegilops; species Aegilops bicornis. Next base: position 323,490,122 of record CM038673.1, read on the forward strand.
CGGGAGGGTTGAAACCCCGGCTTAGGTGATCAGTAAAAACAACAACTTCTCTGTCTTTGGGAGTAGGAGGACATTCCGGGCCAGGGACCCTCCAGTGAATGACATCTTTCTTGCTTAAAGCGCCCATTTTGACAAGGTTGTCCAACTGTTCCTTTGTTACTCGAGAAGGGACCCAATTGCATTCATACACTTGTTTGGCCATGGCAATGAAGATCTACAATATAATGATTTTCGGTTTAAGATTTACATTGGACAGCTATACAGTGATACAAGATGTAAATATATTGCTAAACCAGAGTCAGCTATTTACAAACCGGAGTTTAACAGTGAAAAAGTACACCAGTGTAGGTGATAAGTGGAAATACATTGGCGGTTTAACAAGGGGACTAATGGTATATACCGGGTTGTCATTTTTTCTACGAAGTTAAACCGCCTAGTCTAAACATTGAAGAGTCAAGACTGCAAATGTATAATTTAAGGAACACAGATCTCACAAGTTGGTATTTCAATTTTGGATCTGCGGCATATCAGAAAAGGAAAATATATTCAGACCTAAGGAGCGGTGCCGAAACAGTGGATGAAGTTTCAGATGGGATTTTCTATCTTAGCAAAGCGCATTAGATGGGAAAAGGAGCTACGGTTATCATTGAACAAGATAACTATCAAGGTCTGGATCAAAACCCTATTATGCAGGCAATGGGCACTGACAAACACCAAAGAGCATCGACAAACACCAAAACCCTAGAACAGATCTATGGCGGAAAGAGCAGAGAGCTTACCTGTGCTGATGAAGAAGCGGAGAGGCGCCGCAATTTTCTGGTGCGTTCAGGGTGATGCAGCGGCCAGAATCGAAGCAGAGGCGACGGTCGACGGTGGCGGCGGAGCTCCAAGGGCTGAGCGGCGCAAGGAAGACGATGACGCGAAGAGGCACGAGGGGGAAAGGTGAAAATGACCCCTCGACCCTATTTATAAAGGCAAGGGATAAGTGTCAGGCGCGAAAATCGAGGAGCCAGAAATTTGGAAAGCGGAGTTGTCGCCTCGATTGTCGGAGAACCATTAATGAAGACATGTCATACACAGTTTTTATAATAGATGACGTCAGGACGGTTTACCATGATTTGGGAAGATGACGTCACAACAGTTTACAAAATTATGTGAAAATGTTGAAGATGAAGTTTTCTTGAGGATTGACATGAACCAGTTCAAATCAGTCTGGGGCCTCATGTTGGGGATATTACTACTGGGCGTAAACCGGCCAGGAGAGGCCTGATTAACTTGAAGCCCATGAAGACAGACGGTGACGCTGAGTAGAGGCCCAAGGCCCAGAACCGGTTTAAGGCCTGTAGCTATAAACCGGCATTGATATGTAACTTGCATTGTAAGGTAGAAAGAGCGGAGACCGAGCTAGACACGTTTATGAGCCGTCCTCGGGACTCCGTAAACTGACGGGCGTCAACCCATGTATATAAGGGGACGACCCGACAGCGTTTCAGGACAACAGACAACAACTCGAGACTCAGGCAAAGTGTATTCGCTCCCTGGTCAACGAAACCCCATCAATTCCATCACAACTAGACGTAGGCTTTTACCTTCATCATAAGGGGCCGAACTAGTATAAAACTCTCATGCGTCCCTTGTCCACTTTAACCCCTTTAAGCTAACCCGTAGCGATGGCTCCACGAGTAAGTCCTTTCATGAGGACATCTGCCGTGACAAAACCACGGCAGTCACCGTTTATTTTGCAATCTTTACTTTCCAATCTATATCATAAAAATACCAAAAATATTTATCTTATTATCTCTATCAGATATCACTTTTGCAAGTGGCCATGAAGGGATTGACAACCCCTTTATCGCGTTGGTTGCAAGGTTCTTATTTGTTTGTGCAGGTACGAGGGACTTGCGTGTAGTCTCCTACTGGATTGATACCTTGGTTCTCAAAAACTGAGGGAAATACTTACGCTACTTTGCTGCATCACCCTTTCCTCTTCAAGGGAAAACCTATGAAGTGCTCAAGAGGTAGCAAGAAGGATTTCTGGCGCCGTTGCCGAGGATATCTACACCAAGTATCCATCACAACTCTTATCCCTCGCATTACATAATTTGCCATTTGCCTCTCGTTTTCCTCTCCCCCACTTCACCTTTGCCGTTTTATTCGCCCTCTTTTTCCGTTCGTCTCTTTTCGCTTGCTTTTTGTGTGCTTGTTCTTTGTGCAATTTGCTGCCATCATGTCTGAAACTGGGGAGGTTTTCATTGATAAGGATAATAATATGGAAAACTTTGATGCTTTTGATGATCCTCTTGAAGACCCCACTATTTTACACACTAAAAAGTTTCGGATTGGTAGCGGTAATATTATTGGAAAAGGAGTCATTCAAGATTTCTTTACTTGTGTCGATGCTTTGCCCACTATGGGAGGGTCAATCCTTCATAAAACTAGTAGTCTTGCAGATGCTATATCTTTGCTCATAGTTGAACTAGAAAGACAATTTTTGCATATGCATCCTTCCATACAAAGGATTTTCTTAGAATTTTCCCATATTGAGCATTCTTCTGTCAAACGCGCAGCTACTATCTTTTTTGCACATGAGTTCAGATTTATTATGAAAGAAGCCAAGGAAGTTTTTGTGCACTATAGGGTGGATGCCGGCCATCCACCCATAGAGACTATCCTTTTTAATTAGGAAGATATTATGCATTTACGATCTTTAGATCATGTTGCTTATAATGAAAACCTTGGAAAGACGGTTCCTACCGATGTTCTAGTCAATACAATTTCTGAGATTAATGATAATTTTTCTATTCAGAACAACGGCCTAGGATTTTCTCATGAACATATGCTCATGAATTATTGCCAAAAGAATGCTTATAATGATGAATTGGTTGTGCAATATAAGGGGCCAAAGGAGGAACCCATACCTCCCGATCTTGATTTCGGGGACTTTTGTCCCATTAAAATTTAGCCCTTTTGATTAATTTTGCTTGCCACAAAGAAAACATGCTGCTGAACGTAGGGAATATGAGATGAGTTTTCGCATTTTGCCCTACTATTATTATGATAATACCTAGATCTATTCTTGCCTTTATGCTTAGCTAGGGGCGTTAAACGATAGCGCTTGTTGGGAGGCAACCCAATTTTACTTTTGTTTCTTGATTTTTGGTTCTGTTTAGTAATAAATCATTCATCTAGATTATGTTTAGATGTGTTTTCATTTTTTAAATTAGTGTTTGTGCCAAGTAGAACCTTTGGGAAGACTTGGGTGAAGTCTTTATGATCTTGCTGTAAAATACAGAAACTTCAGCGCTCACGAGATTAGCTGCCATTTTCTACTGGAGAGTGCTATTTAGTTGATTCTTTTTGCAAATGATTAATAGACAAATTCCTCACGTTCACAAATTTAGTTCAGAATTTTTGGAGTTACAGAAGTATACGTTTTATCTAGATTACTACAGACTGTTCTGTTTTTGACAGATTCTGTTTTTCGTGTGTTGTTTGCTTATTTTGATGAATCTATGGCTAGTATCGGAAGGTATGAACCATAGAGAAGTTGGAATACAATAGGTTTAAAACCAATAAATAAATAATGATTTCATCACCGTTACTTATGGTGGTGATTTATTTCTTATAGTAACGGAGCTCATAAGATTTTCTGTTGAGTTTTGTGTTGTGAAGTTTTCAAGTTTTGGGTAAATATTTGATGGATTATGGAATAAGGAGTGGCAAGAGCCTAATATTGGGGATGCCCAAGGCACCCCAAGGTAAAATTCAAGTACAACCAAAAGCCTAAGCTTGGGGATGCCCCGGAAGGCATCCCCTCTTTCGTCTTCGTCTATCAGTAACTTTACTTGAGGCTATATTTTTATTCACCACATGACATGTGTTTTGCTTGGAGGGTCTTGTATGATTTGAGTCATTGCTTTTTAGTTTACCACAATCATCATTTATGTACACACCTTTTGGGAGAGACACACATGAATCGGAATTTATTAGAATACTCTATGTGCTTCACTTATATCTTTTGAGCTAGATAATTTTGCTCTATCGCTTCACTTATATCTTCTAGAGCACGGTGGTGGTGTTATATAGAAATTATTGATCTCTCATGCTTCACTTATATTATTTTGAGAGTCCTTTAGAACAGCATGGTAGTTTGCTTTGGCTATAAAATTAGTCCTAGTATGATAGGCATCCAAGCTCGGTATAATAAAAACTTTCATAAAAAGTGTATTGAGTACTATGAGAAGTTTGATACTTGATGATTGTTTTGAGATATGAAGATGGTAATATTAGAGTTGTGCTAGTTGAGTAGTTGTGAATTTGAGAAATACTTCTGTTGAAGTTTGCAAGTCCCGTGGCATGCACGTATGGTAACCTTTGTGTAACAAATTTGAAATATGAGGTGTTCTTTGATTGTCCTCCTTATGAGTGGCGGTCGGGGACGAGTTATGGTCTTTTTCTACCAATCTATCCCCCTAGGAGAATGCGGGTAATGCTTGGTTTTTTATGACTTGTAGATTTTTGCAATAAGTATGTGTGTTCTTTATGACTAACGTTGAGTCCATGGATTATACACACTCTCACCTTTCCATCTTTGCTAGCCTCTTCGGTACTGTGCATTGCCCTTTCTCACCTCGAGAGTTGGTGCAAACTTCGCCAGTACATCCAAACCCCGTGATACGATACGCTCTATCACACATAAACCTACCTATATATTCCTCAAAACAGCCACCATACCTACCTATTATGGCATTTCCATAGCCATTCCGAGATATATTGCCATGCAACCTTCCACCGTTTTATTTATTATGACACGCTTCATCATTGTCATATTGCTTTTCATGATCATGTAGTTGACATCGTATTTGTGGCAAAGCCACCTTGCATAATTTATCATACATGTCACTCTTGATTCATTGCCCATCCCAGTACACCGCCGGAGGCATTCATATAGAGTCATATTTTGATCTAGTATCGAGTTGTAATCATTGAGTTGTAGATAAATAGAAGTGTGATGATCATCATTAATAGAGCATTGTCCCAAATAAAAAAAGAGAAAAAAAGGAGAAAGGCCAAAAAAAGAAAGGCCCAAAAAAAGAGAAAAGAAATAAAAAGGGACAATGCTACTATCCTTTTTCCACACTTGTGCTTCAAAGTAGCACCATGATCTTTTTGATAGAGAGTCTCTTGTTTTGTCACTCGCATATACTAGTGAATTTTTTATTATAGAACTTGGCTTGTATATTCCAACAATGGGCTTCCTCAAATGCCCTAGGACTTCGTGAGCAAGCAAGTTGGATGCACACCCACTTAGTTTCTTTTGTTGAGCTTCCATGCATTTATAGCTCTAGTGCATCCATTGCATGGCAATCCCTACTCCTTGCATTGACATCAATTTATGGGCATCTCCCTAGCCCGTTGATTAGCCGCGTCATTGTGAGACTTTCTCCTTTTTTGTCTTCTCCACATAACCCCCATCATTATATTCTATTCCACCCATAGTGCTATATCCATGGCTCACATTCATGTATAAAAAGTTTGAGATTACTAAAGTATGAAACAATTGCTTGGCTTGTCATCGGGGTTGTGCATGATGAGAGCATTCTTGTGTGACGAAAATGGAGCATGACCAAACTATATGATTTTGTAGGGATGAACTTTCGTTGGCCATGTTATTTTGAGAAGACATGATTGCTTAGTTAGTATGCTTGAAGTATTATTATTTTATGTCAACATTAAACTTCTAGCTTGAATCTTTTGGATCTGAACATTCATACCACAATAAAAAGGAATTACTTAGAGAAATATGCTAGGTAGCATTCCACAACAAAAATTCTGTTTTTATCATTTACGTACTCGAGGACGAGCAGGAATTAAGCTTGGGGATGCTTGATACGTCTCCAACGTATCTATAATTTTTTATTGTTCCATGCTATTATATTATCTGTTTTGGATGTTTAATGGGCTTTATTATACGCTTTTATATTATTTTTGGGACTAACCTACTAACCGAAGGCCCAGTGCAAATTGCTGTTTTTTTTGCCTATTTCAGTGTTTCACAGAAAAGGAATATCAAACGGAATCCAAACGAAATGAAACCTTCGAGAGAGTGATTTTTGGAACAAACATGATCCAGGGGACTTGGAGTGGACGTCAAGAAAGAAGCAAGGAGGCCACGAGGCAGGGAGGTGCGCCTGCCCCCCTGGGCGTGCCCCCACCCTCGTGGGCCCCTCGCAGCTCCACCGACCTACTTCTTCCTCCTATATATACTCATATACCCCAAAAACATCCAGGAGCACCACAAAACCATATTTCCACCGCCGCAACCTTATGTACCCGTGAGATCCCATCTTGGGGCCTTTTCTGGTGCTCCGCCGGAGGGGGAATCGATCATGGAGGGCTTCTACTTCAACACCATAGCCTCTCCGATGATGTGTGAGTAGTTTACCACACACCTTCGGGTCCCTAGTTATTAGCTAAATGGCTTTTCTCTCTTTGGATCTAAATACAAAGTTCTCCTCGGTCTTCTTGGAGATCTATTCGATGAATTTCTTTTTGCGGTGTCTTTGTCGAGATCCGATGAATTGTGGGTTTATGATCAAGATTATCTATGAACAATATTTGAATCTCCTCTGAATTCTTTTATGTATGATTTGTTATCTTTGCAAGTCTCTTCGAATTATCAGTTTGGTTTGGCCTACTAGATTGATCTTTCTTGCAATGGGAGAAGTGCTTAGCTTTGGTTCAATCTTGCGGTGTCCTTTCCAAATGACAGCAGGGGCAGCAAGGCACGTATTGTATTGTGGCCATCGAGGATAAAAAGATGGGGTTTATATCATATTGCTTGAGTTTATCCCTCTACATCATGTCATCTTGCCTAATGCGTTACTCCGTTCTTATGAACTTAATACTCTAGATGCATGCTGGATAGCGGTCGATGGGTGGAGTAATAGTAGTAGATGCAGAATCGTTTCGGTCTACTTGTCGCGGACGTGATGCCTATATACATGATTATGCCTAGATATTCTCATAATTATGCGCTTTTCTATCAATTGCTCGACAGTAATTTGTTCACCCACCGTAATACTTGTGATATCTTGAGAGAAGCCACTAGTGAAACCTATGGCCCCCGGGTCTATCTTCCATCATATTATTTTCCCGTCAGCTGGCCAATTTCTGTCGCCGTTTATTTTGCAATCTATATCATAAAAATACCAAAAATATTAATCTTATTATCTCTATCAGATCTCACTTTTGCAAGTGGCCGTGAAGGGCTTGACAACCCCTATATCGCGTTGGTTGCAAGGCTCTTATTTGTTTGTGCAGGTACGAGGGACTTGCATGTAGTCTCCTACTGGATTAATACCTTGGTTCTCAAAAACTGAGGGAAATACTTACACTACTTTGCTGCATCACCCTTTCCTCTTCAAGGGAAAACCAACGCAGTGCTCTGGAGGTAGCTGATGCCGACGGATGTACGGGGGTTTATCAGTTGAAGTGTGCAGGCATTGTCCTTGCTGGTTGCTGCCCGGGCCGAGGAATGGGCCGAGCTCAATCGAAAGCTCAAGAGCTCCAATGACAAGCATGATCATATTAACAAACGGGTCGACGAGGCGCAAGGTAAGCCCAAACTAAATTGTTTTGATACCATTGTTTGTTTACGAAGAGGGTGCGGTTAACCTTAATTAGATACTCCTCGCGATACTGCAGTTGTTGCCTCGGAGGTTGAGGACCTCAAGGCCGAGCTGCAAAAGGCTCGGCAGGAGACTACAAAGCAGAGGGCAGTGGCCGAACGAGCGACTGCCTAATTGAAGACAGTGAAGATCACCAACGAGAAACACAAGGCCAGAGTGGCCGAGGTGTAGCAGGAGCTCAAGGATTCCGTCACGAAATGTGAAGACCTTGAGCAAAAGAGCAAGGATCATTCCTCCGATCTAGCCTCGTTAAGATCGACGGTCAAGGAGGCGCTGACGGAGGCGCGATGCTGCCAAGAGGAGCTCCGTCAAGTCAAGCTTATTGTGGATGGTAAGTCGTACTTACTGCAATGTGCCTTTGGTGGTAACCAGTTTGCCTTGCTTACGCAAGTATGGCGTTCCCCAGGTGCTTTTGCGGATCTCCCGAGGAGTGCGCCCGACGCGGCTAAGCACTTTGCATCTCATGAGGACCGTGCCGAGCAGAGGTTGTTTTGGGCGCAGTTTCAAGCCCCCGAGCACCCTCTCCTCCTCAAGAACTAGATGAAGTAGCTGATGGAGTTGCATCGGATGGTGGAGCCGATGATGAAGAACCTCTGTGTCAAGTTATGGCTTTCGAAGTCACTGTCGAGCAGCTACTTCGGCCTAGTGTAGAGGTTGTCCGACGCCACGCCCCGGATTGACGTCTGGAAGCGTTCTATGTGTATCCTGAGAGCTCGGATGGCCTTCGACAAAACGATGGTGCACTGGCTGAAGGTCAAGCCGACTGAGCTGGCCACCGGTCCAGCGCCCCCTGGGAAGGAGCATAGGCGCCCCAGCAATATTTTTCCATCGTGAGGGATGGTGCTCTGGTGGTAGAGGCCCAGTGCTCTACGGATGTAATTTACAAATAAATGTACTGCCATTTATCCAAGCCAGTTTAAACTTTTGGTGCTTTGTATTGCAACTAGTTGGCATGGCTGACTATGCTCTGTTTAATTGTTGTGACTCCTGTGTGGCCGCTTTAAATAGGAAGTCACCAGTCGTCGGCTTTGACCCCTTTGTAGATACTGCAAAGGGTGTTTCTTCCTAAACATTGTAACATGTCGTGGAATAGTCACGGCAGATGTCCTAGTGTAAGGACTTAGTCGTGGAGCCATCGCAACTAGGTTAGCTTAAAGTGGTTAAACGGGACAAAGGACACAAGGATTTTATGCTGGTTCAGCCCCTTGCGGTGAAGGTAAAGGCCTAGTCTAGTTTGAGGTGGGATTGATTATGTTTTGATTACCAGGGAGCGAATACGCTTAACCTAGCTTTCGATCTCTTCTTTCTTGCCCTAAACCACCGCCGGGTCGTCCGTTCATATACACAGGTTGATGCCCCGCGGCTCACAGAATCCCGGTCGGTTCATAAACGTGTCCAGCTCGGTATCTACTCTGTCATACCTTACAATATAGTCATACACACATATGGCAGTTTATATCTATGGGCCCTAACCCGCCTTTGAGCTTTGGGCCTTCTTAGTAAATATCCTTCGTAAGTCGCCATCTTCTATGTCTTCATGGGCTTCAATACTGGTGAATCGCCATGAGTATAATCCGGCCCCTCCTAGGCGGTTTATACTCAATATTTATATCCCCAACATTAGGCCCCAGGTTGATTTGAACTTGTTGGTGTCAATCTTAAAAAATCCTTGTTCATCATCTCTGCAAACCTTATAATTCACCATGACGTCATCTCTTTGGATCATGGTAATTCGCCGTGAGGTCATCTGTAATTAAATCTGCACTAGACCCAAATCTTTGTATATACCCGACAATCGAGGCAGTAATAATATTAGATACCAATTTTTCAGCCTCCTCGATTTTCGTGCCTATCATCTGTCATTTCCCTTATAAATAGGGACATGGCCCCTTTCACTTTTCCCCCTCGGCCTCTTCATCTTCATCTTCCACCTTGCAACGTCCTGCGCCCGAGCCTAGCCGCCGCCGTCGCTCTTCACCTCTGCTTCAACGTCGGCCGCTGCATCAACCTGACTGGTCCAGATTCCGCTCGTGCGCCTCTGCCGCCCAACAACCTCGGTAAGCTCTTCCTACTTCCCCTCCATAGATCTCATTAGGGTTACACGAGTTCATGGAAGCTCGTCGATGTTCTTCGCTGTAGCACAAATACTCATTTCAAACTTGATATTTTTCCTGTGCGGCAATAGCCATAGTCCCTTTTTCATCATCAGAGCATCTCTTTTTTAATAGAAAATCCAATCTGGATCTTATGAACTGCTCAAGCACCAATATTTAGTTCTGAATACATTTTCATTTCCTGACATGCGGTAGATCCAAAATTGTGATATCAATCTGTGAAACCTGTTTTTCATCACTTAGCAATTTTCCATCTTCAGATCTATACTTTCAATATCTGTACAGGCGGTTTAACTCAAAATAATAACCCGCCATGTATCATTAGTCCCCTCTTAAACCACCAATAGCTCATCTCTGTAATTTGATAACATGAATCTCCGGTTTAACATTTATACATGCTTATCACTGTCTGCCTCTTAACCTCCAGCGGATTAACCATGAACCTTTAAACCGGCACAAATTTTCTTTCAGGTCCACGAACAAATGGCCAAGTCCTTTTATTCCTGTAACTGGGTTCAATCCCGGATTACAGAGGATGATCTGAACAATTGTGTCGCCACTGGCGCTTTAGCCAAAAAGGAAGATATCGACTAGAGGGCTCCCGGTTTAGGAAATCCTCCTGAACCCAAGTATGGGGAAGTGGTCGTTTTTGTTGACCATCTGAGTCGAGGGTTCAGCCCTCCCGGATCAAAAAAATTCTGAGATGTGCTTGATCTCCTCCAACTTCACCCTCAAGACACTGGACCTAACTCCGTGCAATTTTCAAGTGTTATGTGAAGCTTACCTTCAAGAGGAGCCCACAGTTGACCTGTTCAGAGATTTCTACCATTTAAAATGCCGTACGGAATTTGTAGACGGGCCCAACACTGAACTTGGCGGGGTTTCAATTGTTGGAAATATGCCCTAGAGGCAATAATAAAAGGATTATTATTATATTTCCTTGTTCGTGATAATTGTCTTTTATTCATGCTATAATTGTATTATCCGGAAATCGTAATACACGTGTGAATACATAGACCACAATATGTCCCTAGTGAGCCTCTAGTTGACTAGCTCGTTGATCAATAGATAGTCATGGTTTCCTGACTGTGGACATTGGATGTCATTGATAACGGGATCACATCATTAGGAGAATGATGTGATGTACAAGACCCAATCCTAAGCATAGCACAAGATCGTGTAGTCCGTTTTGCTAGATTTTTTCCAATGTCAAGTATCTCTTCCTTAGACCATGAGATCGTGTAACTCCCGGATACCGTAGGAGTGCTTTGGGTGTACCAAATGTCACAACGTAACTGGGTGACTATAAAGGTGCACTACAGGTATCTCCGAAAGTGTCTATTGGGTTGACACGGATCGAGACTGGGATTTGTCACTCCGTATGACGGAGAGGTATCTCTGGGCCCACTCGGTAATGCATCATCATAATGAGCTCAAAGTGACCAAGTGATTGGTTCAGGATCATGCATTACTGAGTGCGAGTAAAGTGACTTGCCGTGCTTGAGACTAAACGAGGTATTGGGATACCGACGACGATCGAGTCTCGGGCAAGTAACGTACCGATTGACAAAGGGAATTGAATACGGGATTAATTGAATCCTCGACATCATGGTTCATCCGATGAGATCATCGAGGAGTATGTGGGAGCCAACATGGGTATCCAGATCCCGTTGTTGGTTATTGACCGGAGAGCCGTCTCGGTCATGTCTGCATGTCTCTCGAACCCGTAGGGTCTACACATTTAAGGTTTGGTGACGCTAGGGTTGTATGAATATGAGTATGCAGCAAACCGAATGTTGTTCGGAGTCCCGGATGAGATCCCGGACGTCACGAGGAGTTCCGGAATGGTCCGGATGTATAGAATAATATATAGGAAGTGCTATTTCGGCCATCGGGAGAATTTCGGGGGTTACAGGTATTGTACCGGGACCACCGGAAGGGTCCCGGGGGTCCACCGGGTGGGGCCACCTATCCCGGAGGGCCCCGCGGGCTGAAGTGGGAGGGAACCAGCCCCTCGTGGGCTGGTGCGCCCCCCACTTGGGCCCCCCTGCGCCTAGGGTTGGAAACCCTAGGGTGGGGGGGGGGCGCCCCACTTGCCTTGGGGGGCAAGCCTCCCCCCTTGGCCGCCGCCCCCTTGGGAGATCAGATCTCCAAGGGCCAGCGCCTGGGGGCCTATATAAAGGGGGGAGAGAGGGGCAGCCGCACCTTGCATCTTGGCGCCTCCCTCTCCCTGCTACACCTCTCCTCCTCCGTCACATGCTTGGCGAAGCCTGCCGAGTCTTGCTTCTCCACCAACACCACGCCGTCGTGCTGCTGCTGGAGCCATCTTCCTCAACCTCTCCTTCCCCCTTGCTGGATCAAGAAGGAGGAGACGTCATCCTCTCCGTACGTGTGTTGAACGCGGAGGTGCCGTCCGTTCGGCACTCGGTCATCGGTGATTTGGATCACGGCGAGTACGACTCCATCATCCATGTTCTAGTGAACGCTCCGCACGCGATCTACAAGTGGTATGTAGATGCAATCTCTCTCCCATGACTCGTTGCTTAGATGAACTCATAGATGGATCTTGGTGAAACCGTAGGAAAAATTTTAATTTTCTCGCAACGCTTTCCAACAAAGTGGCATCATGAGCTAGGTCTATGCGTAGTTCTCTATTGCACGCGTAGAACACAATTTTGTTGTGGGCGTAGATCTTGTCAACTTGCTTGCCGCTACTAGTCTTTTCTTGCTTCAGCGGTATTGTGGGATGAAGCGGCCCGGACCGACCTTACACGTGACGCTTACGTGAGACAGGTTCCACCGGTGACATGCACTAGTTGCATAAGGTGGCTAGCGGGTGTCTGTCTCTCCTACTTTAGTTGGAGCGGATTAGATGAAAAGGGTCCTTATGAAGGGTAAATAGAATTTGACAAAATCACGTTGTGGTTATTCGTAGGTAAGAAAACGTTCTTGCTAGAACCCAATTGCAGCCACGTAAAGATGCAACAACAATTAGAGGACGTCTAACTTGTTTTTGCAGCAATTGTCATGTGATGTGATATGGCCGTAAGTTGTGATGAATGATGAATGATATATTGTGATGTATGAGATCATGTTCTTGTAATAGGAATCACGACTTGCATGTCGATGAGTATGACAACCGGCAGGAGCCATAGGAGTTGTCTTAATTATTGTATGACCTGCGAGTCATTGATTCAACGCCATGTAAATTACTTTACTTTATTGCTAAACGTGTTAACCATAGTAGTAGAAGTAATAGTTGGCGAGCAACTTCATGGAGACACGATGATGGAGATCATGATGATGGAGATCATGGTGTCATGCCGGTGACAAGATGATCATGGAGCCAGAAGATGAAGATGAAAGGAGATATATGATATTGGCCATATCATGTCACTACTTTATATAATTGCATGTGATGTTTATTATGTTTTATGCATCTTGTTTACTTAGAACGACGGTAGTAAATAAGATGATCCCTTATAATAATTTCAAGAAAGTGTTCTCCTAAGCGTGCACCGTTGATAAAGTTAAATGCGTTCAAGCACCACGTGATGATCGGGTGTGATAGATCCTTACGTTCACATACAACGGGTGTAAGACAGTTTTACACATGCATAAACACTTAGGGTTAACTTGACGAGCCTAGCATGTACAGACATGGCCTCGGAACACAAGAGACCGAAAGGTCGAACATGAGTCGTATGGAAGATACGATCAACATGGAGATGTTCACCGACGATGACTAGTCCGTCTCACGTGATGATCGGACACGACCTAGTCGACTCGGATCATGTAACACTTAGATGACTAGAGGGATGTCAAATCTGAGTGGGAGTTCATTAAATAATTTGATTAGATGAACTTAATTATCATGAACATTAGTCTAAAATCTTTGCAAAATGTCTTGTAGATCAAATGGCCAACGCTCATGTCACCATGAACTTCAACGTTCCTAGAGAAAACCAAGCTGAAAGACGATGGCAGCAACTATTCGGACTGGGTCCGGAACACGAGGATCATCCTCATAGCAGCCAAGAAACAATATGTCCTAGAAGCACCGCTTAGGTGATGCACCCATCCTGCAGAACCAAGACATTATGAATGCTTGGCAGTCTCGCACGATGATTACTCCCTCGCTCAAGGCGGCATGCTTTACAGACTTAGAACCGGGGCTCCAAAAGCGTTTTGAGCAACACGGAGCATATGAGATGTTCGAGGAGCTGAAAATGGTTTTCCAAGCTCATGCCCGGGTTGAGAGATATGAAGTCTCCGACAAGTTCTATAGTTGTAAGATGGAGGAAAGCAGTTACAAGGTGAGCACATACTCAAAATGTCCGGGTTGCACAACCGCCTCATTCCCAGCTGGACATTAACCTCCCAGACGAGGCGGTCATTGACAGAATCCTTGATCGCTCCCACCAAGCTACAAGAGCTTTGTGATGAACTACAATATGCAGGGGATGGTGAAGACCATTCTCGAAGTATTCTCAATGCTGAAGTCAGCAGAGGTTGAAATCAAGAAAGAACATCAAGTGTTGATGGTCAATAAAACCACTAAGTTCAAAAAGGGCAAGGGTAAGAAGAACTTAAAGAAGGACGACAAGGATGTTGCCGCGCCCGGTAAGCAAGTTGCCGGAAGAAGTCAAAGAATGGACCCAAACCTGACACGAGTGCTTTTATTGCAACGGAAGGGCCCTTTGGAAGCAGAACTGCCCCAAATACTTAGCGGACAAGAAGGCCGGCAACACTAAAGGTATATTTGATATACATGTAATTGATCTGTACCTTACCAGTACTCGTAGTAACTCCTGGGTATTTGATACCGGTGCCGTTGCTCATATTTGGAACTCACAGCAGGAGCTGCGGATAAACGGAAACTGGCGAAGGACGAGGTGACGATGCGCGTCGGGAATGGTTCCAAGGTCGATGTGATCGTCGTCGGCACGCTACCTCTACATTTACCTACGGGATTAGTTTTAAACCTCAATAATTGTTATTTAGTGCCAAGTTTGAGCATGAACATTGTATTTGGATCTCGTTTAATGCGAGATGGCTACTCATTTAAATCCGAGAATAATGGTTGTTCTATTTATATGAGAGATATGTTTTATGGTCATGCTCCGATGGTCAATGGTTTATTCTTAATGAATCTCGAACGTAATATTACACATATTCATAGTGTGAATACCAAAAGATGTAAAGTTGATAACGATAGTTCCACATACTTGTGGCATCGCCGCCTTTGGTCACATTGGTGTCAAGCGCATGAAGAAGCTCCACTCGATGGACTTTTAGAGTCTCTCGATTATGAATCATTTGACACATGCGAACCATGCCTTATGGGCAAAATGACCAAGACTCCGTTCTCGGAACAATGGAGCGAGCAACCAACTTATTGGAAATCATACATACCGATGTGTGCGGTCCAATGAGCGTCGAGGCTCGCGGAGGATATCGTTATGTTCTCACTCTCACTGATGACTTGAGTAGATATGGGTATGTCTACTTGATGAAACACGAGTCTGAGACCTTTAAAAAGTTCAAGGAATTTCAGAATGAGGTAGAGAATCAACGTGACCGGAAAATAAAGTTCTTACGATCAGATCGTGGAGGAGAATATTTAAGTCACGAATTTGGTACACACTTAAGGAAATGTGGAATCATTTCACAACTCACGCCGCCTGGAACACCTCGGTAATAACGGTGTGTCCGAACGTTGGAATCGCACTCTATTGGATATGGTGCGATCTATGATGTCTCTTACAGATTTACCGCTATCATTTTGGGGATACGCTCTAGAGACAGCTACATTCACTTTAAATAGGGCACCGTCTAAATCCGTTGAGACGACACCGTATGAATTATGGTTTGGGAAGAAACCTAATCTGTCGTTTCTAAAAGTTTGGGGATGCGATGCTTATGTCAAGAAACTTCAACCTGAAAAGCTCGAACCCAAGTCGGAAAAATGCGTCTTCATAGGATACCCTAAGGAAACCATTGGGTATACCTTCTACCTTAGATCCGAAGGCAAGATCTTTGTTGCCAAGAACGGATCCTTTCTTGAAAAAGAGTTTCTCTCGAAAGGAGTAAGTGGGAGGAAAGTAGAACTCAATGAAGTACTACCTCTTGAACCGGAAAGTAGTGCAGCTCAGGAAAATGTTCTTGTGGTGCCTACACCTACTGGAGAGGAAATTAACGATGATGCTCAAAGTACTTCGGATCAAGTTGCTACTGAACTTCAGAGGGTCCACAAGGACACGTTCCACACCAGAGTGGTATGGCAACCCTGTCCTGGAAATCATGTTGTTAGAAAACGGTGAACCTTCGAACTATGAAGAAGCGATGGCGGGCCCGGATTCCAACAAATGGCTTGAGGCCATGCAATCCGAGGTAGGATCCATGTATGAAAACAAAGTATGGACTTTGACAGACTTGCCCGATGATCGGCGAGCGATAGAAAACAAATGGATCTTTAAGAAGAAGAGACGCGGATGGTAATGTCACCATCTATAAAGCTCGACTTGTCGCTAAGGGTTATCGGCAAGTTCAAGGGATTGACTACGATGAGACTTTCTCTCCCGTAGCGAAGCTTAAGTCCGTCCGAATCATGTTAGCAATTGCCGCATACTATGATTATGAGATATGGCAGATGGACGTCAAAACAGCATTCCTTAACGGTTATCTTAAGGAAGAGCTGTATATGATGCAGCCGAAGGTTTTGTCGATCCTAAGAATGCTAACAAAGTATGCAAGCTCCAAATGATCCATTTATGGGCTGGTGCAAGCATCTCGGAGTTGGAACATTCGATTTGATGAGATGATCAAAGTGTTTGGGTTTATGCAGACTTATGGAGAAGCCTGCGTTTACAAGAAAGTGAGTGGGAGCTCTGTAGCATTTCTCATATTATATGTAGATGACATACTTTTGATGGGAAATGATGTAGAACTGTTGGACAGCATTAAGGCCTACTTGAATAAAAGTTTTTCAATGAAGGACCTTGGAGAAGCTGCTTACATATTAGGCATCAAGATCTATAGGGATAGATCAAGACGCCTCATAGGTCTTTCACAAAGCACATACCTTGATAAGATTTTGAAGAAATTCAAAATGGATCAGTCCAAGAAAGGGTTCTTGCCTCATTGCAAGGTGTGAGATTGAGCTCGGCTCAATGCCCGACCACGGCAAAAGATAAAGAAGAGATGAGTGTCATCCCCTATGCCTCGGCCATAGGATCTATTATGTATGCCATGCTGTGTACCAGACCTGATGTAAACCTTGCCGTAAGTTTGGTAGGAAAGTACCAAAGTAATCCCGGCAAGGAACACTGGACATCAGTCAAGAATATCCTGAAGTACCTAAAAAGGACAAAGGACATGTTTCTCGTTTATGGAGGTGACGAAGAGCTCGTCAGAAGGGTTACGTCGACGCTTAGCTTCGACACAGATCTGGATGACTCTAAGTCACAAACCGGGTGGAGCGATGGCTGGTGCGGCTGCAAGCCGAGCGTCGTGGCGGGATCTACGTGTGAAGCGGAGTACATGGCAGCCTCGGAGGCAGCGCATGAAGCAATTTGGGTGAAGGAGTTCATCACCGACCTAGGAGTCATACCCAATGCGTCGGGGCCGATCAAACTCTTACGTGACAACACCGGAGCTATTGCACTTGCCAAGGAGCCCAGGTTTCACAAGAAGACCAGGCACATCTGTTGCCGCTTCAACTCCATCCGTGAAAATGTTCAAGATGGAGACATAGAAATTTGCAAAGTGCATACGGGTCTAAATGTCACAGATCCGTTCACTAAACCTCTTCATGGCAAAACATGATCAACACCAAGATTCTATGGGTGTTCGATTCATCACAATGTAACTAGATTATTGACTCTAGTGCAAGTGGGAGACTGTTGGAAATATGCCCTAGAGGCAATAATAAAAGGATTATTATTATATTTCCTTGTTCGTGATAATTTTCTTCTATTCATGCTATAATTGTATTATCCGGAAATTGTAATACACGTGTGAATACATAGACCACAATATGTCCCTAGTGAGCCTCTAGTTGACTAGCTCGTTGATCAATAGATAGTCATGGTTTCCTGACTATGGACATTGTATGTCATTGATAACGGGATCACATCATTAATAGAATGATGTGATGGACAAGACCCAATCCTAAGCATAGCACAAGATCGTGTAGTTCGTTTTGCTAGAGCTTTTCCAATGTCAAGTATCTCTTCCTTAGACCATGAGATCGTGTAACTCCCGGATACCGTAGGAGTGCTTTGGGTGTACCAAACGTCACAACGTAATCGGGTGACTATAAAGGTGCACTACGGTATCTCCGAAAGTGTCTGTTGGGTTGACACGGATCGAGATCGGATTTGTCACTCCGTATGACGGAGAGGTATCTCTGGGCCCACTCGGTAATGCATCATCATAATGAGCTCAAAGTGACCAAGTGATTGGTTACAGGATCATGCATTACTGATGCGAGTAAAGTGACTTGCGATGCTTGAGACTGAACGAGGTATTGGGATATCGACGATCGAGTCTCGGGCAAGTAACGTACCGATTGACAAAGGGAATTGAATACGGGATTAATTGAATCCTCGACATCGTGGTTCATCCGATGAGATCATCGAGGAGTATGTGGGAGCCAACATGGGTATCCAGATCCCACTGTTGGTTATTGACCAGAGAGCCGTCTCGGTCATGTGTGCATGTCTCCCGAACCCGTAGGGTCTACACACTTAAGGTTCGGTGACGCTAGGGTTGTATGAATATGAGTATGCAGCAAACCGAATGTTGTTCGGAGTCCCGGATGAGATCCCGGATGTCACGAGGAGTTCCGGAATGGTCCGGAGGTAAAGAATAATATATAGGAAGTGCTATTTCGGCCATTGGGAGAATTTTGGGGGTTACCTGTATTGTATCGGGACCACCGGAAGGGTCCCGGGAGTCCACCGGGTGGGGCCACCTATCCCGGAGGGCTCCATGGGCTGAAGTGGGAGGGAATCAGCCCCTGGTGGGCTGGTGCGCCCCCCACTTGGGCCCCCCTGCGCCTAGGGTTGGAAACCCTAGTGTGGGGAGGGGGGCGCCCCACTTGCCTTGGGGGGCAAGCCTCCCCCCTTGGCCGCCGCCCCCCGTGGGAGATCAGATCTCCAAGGGCGGCGCCTTCAGGGGGCCTATATAAAGGGGGAGGGAGGGGCAGCCGCACTTGCATCTTGGCGCCTCCTCTCCCTGCTACACCTCTCCTCCTCCGTCACGTGCTTGGCGAAGCCTCACGGAGTCTTTGCTTCTCCACCAACACCACGCCTGTCGTGCTGCTGTTGGAGCCATCTTCCTCAACCTCTCCTTCCCCTTGCTGGATCAAGAAGGAGGGGACGTCATCCGCCTGCACGTGTGTTGAACGCGGAGGTGCCGTCTGCTCGGCACTCGGTCATCGGTGATTTGGATCACGGCGCAGTGCGACTCCATCATCCACGTTCTAGTGAACGCTTCCGCACGCGATCTACAAGTGGTATGTAGATGCAATCTCTCTCCCATGACTGGTTGCTTAGATGAACTCATAGATGGATCTTGGTGAAACCGTAGGAAAAATTTTAATTTTCTGCAACGTTTCCCAACATCAATTCCAAAGAGAAAAGATGTTAGTTTCCCTCACGCTAATCATCATAGCCACCCAAAGATTGGAATCAGACTTGGTTCTACTGTCAAGATACATCTCCTGCTGGCGAGAATCCTTTGCCGGGTTATCGTGCTCACCGGCTTACCAGTACACATCCACTCCCCCAAAGACTTAGTGCAAAGGAACGTGCCAAGTATGCACCACAACTTTCAAAGCTCAGAGCCTTTGTGGCAAACGGTTTAACGGGTATTGATTTTGTCTCCTGCTGGGTGTCTTGGAGTATTTTGCCCTTAAGCCGTCGCCCCGGTTTAATTTGTGAATACACGGAAGACATGAAAGACCCCCAACGCCACATTGATATTCCGCTATCCAATGCAGAAGTTACTGAAGCCGTCAAGAAAATGTTGAATGAACTGGTAACTGAGTGTAGCAAAACAGGACTTAGTCATTTCTGCGCTTCAAACAAACCGCCAGCCGTAAGAATTGCTCAACACCTTCTTAATCCATATTCTTAATATTCCCTTATGATCTTTTTAATATTAACAGGCTGATGATCCATTCTGGAAGAGGAAACTGCAGGATAAACGGCCAAAACAGCTCGTGCCAAGACCAAGGCCAATAAAAAGCCTGCCAAAAAGAAAACCGCTGAGTCTGCCGAGTTAAACATTGATGGCGACAATGATAATCCTGAATCGGAGGTAGAACTTGATTCACTTGCCTCCTTTTTCATACATCTCATTGATAATAATTGTTATCAAGACGACGCATAGGCTAGCAGTGCTGGTGACGCAGAGGTAATTATTCTTTCCTCTGGCTCAGAACCCCTGCCAACACAGAAAACCCGACAAGCAAACCGGAAAGTAAGATTTTCTCACCCTCTAGCTCACTTGGATCCAAACTTTCTTTTGAAGAAAAAACAACATGAAGCTCGCGGCACGACCCGGCATAGCGACAACGTGATCACTTCTTCTAGTTTGCCAAACACGCCGCTTCGCAAATGCCGTTCAGAGGTCTTACATATTTGTGACATACTTTACCCCAAGGCGGGTTATTTTTGACAACCTATTAACCCATTTGATTCAAACTATCAGGGGACTTCTCACTCTTCCTCTTGCGAATCAACAGGAACACAAATTCCAACCCTCAAAATTGTTCCTGGGTGAGCATGTTTTTTGACTCCTTATATCTTCTGTTTGATCATTATACTAACCTTTTATTTGCGCCTTATTTTCAGGGCCCAGGCCAGACCCAGCAAGAAGGCGAAACTGAATAAACCGGTTGATGACCCAAATCCATCTGGTCCAGAAAGAACCCCGGAACCTTATAACCCACATGCTGAAATCACTCTTGACGATCCACCACCGTAGGATCATGCAGTCTTTGCTGAGCCTATGGACGTTGACCCGATGAGCAATACTGAGAAACCGCCAAGACCAACTAAAGTTGCTGATGACAAGACTGGCGATGTTGTGGTCACTGGTGTTAGTTATACGGCCCCAGGCAATCCCACTGCTCTGTCAAAACACAACGCCAAAGAGGAAATTTATGTTGTTGACAAAGGCAAGTGGAAGGTAGACTTGGAAAGCTATGCCCACCTCAGTGCCCAAGATATTTATTCTGGGTTTTTAATCCGTCTGTATACAAGCTGCGACTATGAAGCCGGTTTAGTAAATCTTATGAAGGAGCGATATGAGGTAAATGTTGTTGGCTTTGTATGAATATACTTCCCTTAGCCGCCAAGTTTATTGGAGATAAGAGAATAGAATGTGCTGTAAACTTCCAATAACCATATAGATCAACTCCAGTAGCCCCCAAGGGCCGGTTTACACTTTCAATATGAACCGGGACTTTAAAATAATAAAACTTCAATTTTTCCGGTGTAGCCCCCAAGGGTCAACTTAACAAAGATGTTAAGTTGAGACTAATGATGTTTGTAAGACCCAAAATTCGCAATTAGAACCTTCTCAAACTGGTTTACCACCAAGTTGATGATTGGGAAAATAACAATCCATAGTCTTGAGCAAATATGCATTAGCCCCCAAGTGTCAAGAATAATACTTGTATTGGGCTTGGGACTTGTAAAAAGGGTATATAAGAAGCAATAGACATTAGCCCCCAAGTGCCAAGTATATTACTTGTTATCTGCTTGGGACTTCAAATACGCATTGACATCTCATAAATTGCTTGTCTTTTGCAGGCTGATCTTATCAAGAAGGAATCCCAAATCGCCGACCTTCAAAAAAATATCAAATCCCAACAATCAGAGACTTCCAAGGCCAAGGATGAACTGACTAGTGCCTTGGCAGCAATGGAAAAGTTGAAAGAAAGCTTCAAGAATGATCGGGCAGGTTGTGATACAGAAAGGTCAACTTTGCTGAAGAGGGCCGAGGATGCTGAAATGGCCCTTAAACCGGTATAGGCAGAGCTTACTAGCTTAAAATAGCAGATAAATGCCATGACTGCTGCCGTTTTTGGTAAATAGCTGCCTCATAAGCTTTAAAACCAGTGCTATCTGATAAACTGTTGGTTTACAGATGTCTTTGTTGATGCAGGAACCTGCGTTGCTCATCTTGGCTCAGATATGCGGAAAAAACTGAAAGCCACCTATGAACTCATAGAACAGTTATATACCGGCGTACAATGGGTTTTTGGAAAGGCTGTCCATGATGCCTGCACGGTTTGAAGAACTGAAGAAATCAGTTGCAAGAGCAGGTGCTCTTATCGCACTGACTCGGGCCAAAGCATGGATATCTGATCTTGATCCAGCCGATTTGGCAAACGGCTGCCCAAGCATAAAGTAAGACGGGTCAGACTTCAATACTGATGACTTTACTGCCATTATGAGGGAAATGCGTCCACTGGCTAGTAAATTGGCTGAAGAGACTGATCTTTCATATTATCAATCGGTTTATGATGCCAACAATAAGAGAATTAAAGCGCCAACTTATGATGCTCCAAATCTTACTCCTCCAATCCATAAGCACACTTATGCCCCTGATGTTGACCCCTCCACACTTATAAGTGATGAAGCGTATTCAAAGCCTTAACTGGGATCAATTGGACAACCATTGACTTCCAGCCACTGCGTAGAGAGGAGGAAGATAAACTGGCGCTGGATGATCCACAAACTTCAAGTCAACCAGGCCAAGATTCATAAACCGGAGGCTGGCGTAGCATCTGCTTTCCACAAGACTAGTTTAAACAATTATTTTTGGGCACCAGACGCTTTTGAAATAGGCTTAGCTGAAACTCTTAGAGCTGATATGCCATCGTGCATAAGTTATATTGCATGACACTGTTGACCTTGAAACT
This sequence comes from Aegilops bicornis, assembly GCA_021605145.1. NCBI lineage: Eukaryota > Viridiplantae > Streptophyta > Magnoliopsida > Poales > Poaceae > Aegilops > Aegilops bicornis. The sequence goes on from CM038673.1 coordinate 323,512,867, forward strand.
TAAGATCTGTCGTTTTGCATTAAAAGTACCATCCATGTGAATCTGTTCCTGCATATAATCAGATTACAAGTGTCCTGGCAGTTTACCGTAGGACGGATCATCCTACCCCATATATGATTATAGGTAATCAAAATAATTCATAACCAGGGCCAGGTTAACAAATATCATACTTGTGACATGTGATTGAGCTGCCGGTTTATCAGATCGATGCAGTAAGGGGCAATATCCCAAAAAAACTTGGAGCGCCATGCTTCCAAACATGACTCAAATATGGCCAGGGCGGTTTATCAAGAACCACAGGTAAACTCAAATATGTCCAAAGTTGGGTAGTAATCTGGCAGCATATAACCTGTGATACTTATGAACATTGCCGGTTTATGATATCTGTGCAGTAAGGGTGACAACCCAAAACTTAGAAGCCAATACTTCCAAGTATTTAATATCATCATGGACTGACGACTTATCGTCCAGAGCCAGGCCGGGTTAATGGAAACCACAGGTACGCTTCAAATATGAGCTATGAGAATTGAGGCTACATGGACTGAATCAATTTAAATCATATGTCAAGATGGTAGAAAGATGAACCGAAAAACGTCAAAAAACCAAGCAAAAAGAGAGAAACGAGGCTATGCTTCGAATACGAGCAAGAAGCCGGACCAAAAGGGTTAATAGCTATGCTTCGAATACGAGCAGGAAGCCCCCAAGTGGTTTGTGGCCCTGGGCCAATCAAGAGGGTAACGACAGCTATGATTCGAATACGATCATGAAGCCTCCTAGTGACCATAAGTTTTGGCATTGCGTTGATCAAGAGGGTACCGACAGCTATGTTCTCTTTGGTGAATACACATATGTTTAGACAGGAAGCCCCCATGTGACCATAAGTTTTGGCATTGTGCCAATCAAGAGGGTACCGACAGCTATGATTCGAATACAATCAGGAAGCCCCCAAATGACCTTGAAGTAAAAAAGAAATACTTGTTATTCTTGGAGATAAAACGTCAGAGGCCCTGCTTTATCAGGGATGCCTAACTTTATTATAATCATCATAATATGTACATTGTGAAAACATATACATTGTAAGAGCCGATGGCTCAAGTGTAGTAGGGCCGAAGATGAGCAATGTTCCATGACCGGTTGGTCCCTCCTCCGACGTCCGTGAGTCCTTGCGGTCTCGAACATCGATAAGGTAGTACGACCCGTTGTTCAGATTCCTGCTGACCACAAAGGGTCCTTCCCAAGGTGGGGATAGCTTGTGCATATCAGTTTGATCCTGGATAAGCCGGAGCACCAAGTCACCTTCTTGAAAGGTTCTGGTCTTAACCCGGCGGCTGTGATAACGGCGCAAATCTTGCTAGTAAATCGCCAAACGAGCCGCCGCTATGTCACGCTCCTCATCTAACAGGTCAAGTGCATCCTGACATGCTTTTTCATTATCAGCTTCAACGTAAGCCGCTACTCGGGGCAAGTCATGACGGATGTCACTAGGGAGAACCGCTTCTGCCCCATAAACCATGAAGAAGGGCGTGTAACCCGTAGATCTGTTGGGGGTAGTACTGATACTCCATAACACCGAAGGCAGCTCTTCCACCCAACAACCCGGCGTCCTCTGCAAAGGAACCATAAGTCGGGGCTTAAGGCCTGGCAAAATCTCTTGATTGGCTCTGTCCGCTTGACCATTGGATTGGGGGTGAGCAAGCGATGACACATCCAGCCGAATGTGCTCACGTTGACAAAACTCTTTCATATCTCCCTTAGATAAATTAGTGCCATTATCAGTTATGATGTTGTGGGGAAAACCAAAATGGAAGATCACCTTTTTGATGAATTGAATCGCCGTCGCCGCGTCACATTTACTGACCAGTTCTACTTCAACCCACTTTGTGAATTTGTCAACTGCCACTAGAAGATGAGTCTTTTTATCCTTGGATCTTTTAAAAGGCCCAACCATATCAAGCCCCTAGACCGCAAACGGCCAAGTAATCGGGATCATCCTCAATTCTTGAGCCGGAATGTGAGCTCGCCGAGAAAACTTCTGACAACCATCACATTTTCTAACCAGGTCTTCTGCATCAGCATGAGCCGTCAGCCAATAAAATCCGTGACGAAAAGCCTTAGCTACAAGAGATTTAGAGCACAATATCCTTCATGAATCTCACGCAGAATGTCACGGCCTTCTTCGGGAGAAACACAATGTTGAAACGCCCCCGTAAAACTACGGTGATGCAGCTCTCCATTGGCAATAGCCATTGACTTAGACCGTCGGGTTATCTGCCTGGCCAGTGTCTCATCCTCTAGGAACTCGCCCCAGGTCATGTAAGGCAGATATGGAATCGTCCAATCAAGAATAGCATGAAGAACCACCGCAAGTTGTGCCTCCGGGTCAGGAATAGCCAAATCCTCCTCTATAGGTAATTTGACCGATGGGTTATGCAAGACATCCAGAAATATGTTAGGCGGCACCGGTTTACGTTGGGAACCCAACCGGCTTAAGGCATTAGCCGCTTCATTCTTTCTCCGATCAACATGCTCAACTTGATAACCCTTGAAGTGACCAGCAATAATGTCCACCTCTCGTCGATAAGCCGCCATGAGTGGGTCCTTAGAATCCCAAGTAACTGAAACTTGCTGAGCTACCAAGTCTAAGTCACCAAAGCACCTAACTCGGCTTAAATTCATATCCTTAGCCATCCGGAGGCCATGAAGCAAATCCTCATATTCAGCTGCATTGTTAGTACAAGGGAACATCAGCCTTAAAACATAACAAAATTTGTCACCTCATGGGGAAGTTAATACAACTCCAGCCCCCGAGCCTTCCAACTGTCAGGACCCATCAAAGTGAATAGTCCAATATGTGTTGTCCGATTTCTCCACAGGCAACTGTAACTCCATCCAATAATTGATAAAATCCACAAGGGCTTGAGATTTGATTGCTGTGCGAGGCACATATTTCAAACCATGTGGTCCAAGCTCAATGGCCCACCTGGCGATTTGGCATGTAGCTTCCTTGTTATGAATAATATCTCCTAGGGGAGCAGAGCTATCCATAGTGATAGGATGACTAAAGAAATATTGCTTGAGCTTGCGGCTAGCCATAAAGACTCCATATACTAGCTTCTGCCAATGTGGATATCGCTATTCAGACTCAATGAGCATTTCACTAATAGCCACACTGACAGCTCGGCTATTAGCAGCCACATATAACAACAAAGTCTCCTTATCAACAGGAGCAGTGAGAACCGGCGGTTCAGCCAATTGTTTTTTAAGTGCTTCAAATGCCTCATTAGCAGCATTACTCCAGATGAAATCGCCTGTCTTCTTCATCATCTGATATAGAGGGATAGCCTTCTCCCCCAGGTGGCTTATGAACCGGCTCAACGCCGCCATCCAACCCGCTAAGCGCTGGACGTCATTGACACACTTCGGTTTAGCCAGGGAAGTGATAGCCTTGATTTTTTCTGGGTTAGCCTCAATACCCCACTTTGAAACTAGAAAGCCCAATAGCTTGCCTGCTGGTACACCAAAAACACACTTGGCCGGATTAAGTATCATCTTATATACCCGGAGATTATCTAAAGTCTCCTTCAAGTCATGTATCAAGGTTTCCTTCTTTCTGGGTTTCACCACAATATCATCCACATAGGCATGAACATTGCGCCCAATCTGATTATGAAGACAATTCTACACACATCGTTGGTAAGTCGCCTGGGCACTCTTGAGCCCAAAAGGCATAGACACATAATAGAAGGCTCCAAAGGGAGTGATAAAAGCTGTCTTCTCCTGGTCCTTAACTGCCATTTTGATCTGATGATAACCAGAATAAGCATCCAAAAAACTCAAACGCTCACAATCCACCGTAGCATCAATAATTTGATCAATACGAGGGAGAGCAAAAGGACCATCTGGACAAGCCTTGTTTAAATCCGTGTAATCCACACACATACGCCAAGTGTCGTTCTTCTTAAGTAGCAGCACCGGGTTAGCCAACCACTGAGGATGAAAAACTTCAACAATGAACCCGGCCGCTAAGAGCCGAGCTACCTCTACACCAATAGCCTTACGCCTTTCTACGTTAAAATGACGCAGAAATTGCTTCACTGGTTTAAACTTCGGATCAATATTGAGAGTGTGCTCAGCGAGTTCCCTCGGTACACCTGGCATGTCAGAAGGCTTCCATGCAAAAATGTCCAGGTTCTCACGGATGAACCCGATGAGCGCGCTTTCCTATTTTGGATCCAGATTAGCACTGATGCTGAACTGCTTGGACGAATCGCCAAGAACGAAGTCAACTAGCTTGGTATCATCCGCCGATTTAAACTTCAAAGCCGGGTCATGTTCCGTGGTTGGTTTTTTCAAAGATGTCATGTCCGCCGGATCAACATTGTCCTTATAAAATTTTAACTCCTCCGTTGCACAAACCGACTCAGCATAAGCTGCATCACCTTCCTCACACTCCAAAGCTATCTTCTGGCTCCCATGCACTGTTATGGTCCCCTTGTAACCCGGCATCTTAAGCTGTAGATAAACGAACAAGGCCGTGCCATTTACTTGGCATAAGCCGGCCGTCCAAACAGAGCATGATAAGGGCTTTTGATCTTCACCACTTCAAAGGTCAACATCTCAAACCTGGAATCATGACCATCCCCAAATGAAACCTCCAGAGCTATTTTCCCAACCGGGTATGCCGATTTTCCAGGCACCACGCCATGAAAAACAGTATTTGATGGCTTAAGATTTTTGTCAGTCTGCCCCATGCGATGGAAAGTTTCATAATAAAGAATATTGATGCTGCTACCTCCGTCCATGAGTACCTTAGTGAATTTATATCCTCCAACATGAGGTGCTACCACCAAAGCCAGGTGACCCGGATTGTCAACCTGAGGCAGGTGATCCTCATGACTCCACACAATAGGCTGCTCAGACTAGCGCAAGTAACGGGGAAATGCCGGCTCAACGGCATTCACAACCTTTTTATGGAGCTTCTAGTCCCGCTTGCATAAACTTGTGGTGAAGACGTGGTACTGCCCACTATTCAACTGCTTTGGGTTACTCTGATACCCAGATTGCTGCTGTTGATTTTCCTGGCCAGACTGCAGATGATAACCGCCCTGATTGCCTTGATTTCATTGTTGACCCTGGAAGCCAGAATTAGAACTACCGCCACCATAACCCGGTCCATGTGGACCGCCGCCACCATAACCCGGTCCTGAACCGGAGCCACCGCCCGGCCCATGATCATTCCGGAACAAATTAGAATTTTTGAACTCTTTCATAATCTGACAGTCCTTCCAAAGGTGACCGGATGGCCTTTCACGTGATCCATGTTTGGGACAGGGCTGATTTAGCAGATGCTCAAGATTGACAATTGGTCCTCCTGTCTGAGGAGGTGGCTTGCCCTTACGGTGCTGACTGTTACTCTCTGTATTAGTATTGGCCACAAAATCCGAATTACCGTCCGCTTTACGCTTGCCATTGCCCCCCTGGCTCGCCGGGTTATGATGCTGACCCTTGGTGTTGCCACTCTTCTTTCCCTTTCCCAGCTTATAATCATAAGACTCTGGGTCCTTGGTACTATCAGAGTCGGCGTATTTAACTAGAGTCACCATGAGCGTTCCCATGTCATTACAGTGGCGTTTGAGTCGCCCTAATTTCTGCTTCAAAGGAATGAAACAACAATTGCTTTCCAACATTAGGACTGCTGAATCAGCCTTGATACGATCCGACGAGTGCAGAATTGCTGAGACCCGGCGCACCCAGTGGGTTGTCGACTCACCTTCTTCTTGAACACAAGCAGCCAAATCCACAATCGACATCGGTTGCTTGCACGTGTCTTTAAACTGTTGTATGAACTGGGCTCGTAACTCGGCCCATGATCCAATGGAGTTAGCTGGCAGTCCTTTTAACCAGGTGCGAGCTGTTCCCTCCAACATCATGGTGAAATACTTAGCACATGCAGCCTCATCGACGTCCAGTAACTCCATCGCCATCTTATAAATTTCGACCCATGTCTCAGGGGGTAAGTCAGCCGTGTAATTAGGCACCTTACGAGGACCTTGAAATCCTTGGGCAGACGTACATTACGTAGAGACGACACTAAACACGGCACACCAGTGCTTCGGGAGGTTACGCCTAACTCCATCGAAGCTATCGAATAAACCGTAGACGGCTGACGAGCCGTGTTCTGGGCTGCCGGTTCAGGCTCGCGACGTGGTCTCTCCTGATTCATCAGGGCCTGAGTGTTATGGGGCGGGTTATGTCCACGGGGTGGGTTACGACGCTGCTCAGTGCTTGATACCGCCGGGGAGTCCATGTGCCTGCTATAACTCTGGCTTGGGCGAGGGGTTGAATGGATTCTGTCACGACTGTAAGAATACGCCTCCTGCTGCACCAATGCTGTCTGAAGAAGCTCTCTAGCCCTCCGCGTCTCAACCGCAGCTGGAGACTCGCCTTCAACTGGATGGCCGCCAATCGTGAAGCCGCAGCGATCATGTTATCCAAAGGGTTAGAGTAATGACCTGGTCGTGTCTGCACAGGTTGCGGTGGTGCATAGTTCTGACGAGGCGGGTCCGTCGTGCGTGGTTGAACCGGCGCTCCAGTCCCCGGCGCGACTATTGCCCGGTTTACCCCTGGCTGGTCACTGGTCCCCGCACCAGGTGTGTTGAAGAGGTTCCCCACCTCGTAAACCGGAGGCAGACGAGTCTGGTGTCTTCTCCTCATGACGCCGTTTGAAGCATTCTGATCCAATGAAAGCCGGAAGGAATCAGACTAGATCCGTTGAGCCTGGGCATCCATAACCGCTCGTTCAACTATCATCGTTTTTATCCTCAGCTGTTAGGTCCTCCTTGGCTTGAGCTATCTGATCTCCCAACTTTGCAACCTCCGCATTGTGCTGATCTTGATTCGCCGGATTAACATCTGCTGCTAACAATGTCATCAGACTGTCAAAATAAATCGGTCAAGACCTGAGCCGGCGGGCGCGCAGGGCCAACTGCCCTGGCTGCCGTCACCGTTGCTGATCCGGAAATCATCACCGCTGCTGTCGAAGAATTCTGTACTAGCTGTGTTTCGGCCATAAAGATCGCAACCCGGTTTGGCGGCTCGTAGGGGTCAGGAATACTGTTGCCATCAGAACAACCCCCAAACCTGCCGTCCTGCAATTCATACAATGAAGTAGTCTCGCCTGTGGACGATTCACCGTCAGAGTAGATGGCCATCTCAGCACTAGACACGGATCCTTCCTCAAATTCTTCCCCATGAATGAATCCAACAAAGGCGCGCTTCACAACAGGTTGAACTTGGGCGGGTCTTGCACGCTGAGCCGTCTCGATGATGTCGGTGTAGATGTCCAGCTCAGGGCCCGGTTCGCCGATCTTGCCGATGAAGACGTGGATTCCGCCGAAGGGGACCCGGTACCCGTACTCAATTGAGCCGGCGTCGGGGCCCTAGCCTGCATCGTCGATGTAGAGCTTGCCGCGACGACTCTTGGTCATCCTGCCCATAGCGTATCCCTTGATCCCATCGAATATGCCCTTCAAGAACTTGAAACCATTGTGCGATAGCCCCACGGTTGGCGCCAACTGTCATGGAATAGTCATGGCAGATGTCCTAGTGTAAGAACTTAGTCGTGGAGCCATCGCAACTAGATTAGCTTAAAGGGGTTAAACGGGACAAAGGACACAAGGATTTTATATTGGTTCGGCCGCTTGCGGTGAAGGTAAAGGCCTAGTCCAGTTTGAGGTGGGATTGATTATTTTCGATTACCAGGGAGCGAATACGCTTAACCTAGCTTTCGATCTCTTCTTTCTTGCCCTAAACCGTCGCCGGGTCGTCCCTTTATATACACAGGTTGACGCCCATGGCTCCCGAATCGGCGGTTCATAAACGTGTCCGGCTCGGTATCTACTCTTTCATACCTTACAATACAAGTCATACACACATATGGTGGTTTATATCTATGGGCCCTAACCTGCCTTTGAGCTTTGGGCCTTCTTAGTAAATCTCCTTCGTAAGTCGCCATCTTCTATGTCTTCATGGGCTTCAATACTGGTGAATCACCATGAGTATAATCCGGCCCCTCCTAGGCGGTTTATACTCAATAGTTATATCCCCAACATAACCCTTTGCCGACGCCTCGGTGCCCGGAGGCGGTAGTGTGTAGGATAAATGAGGCAATGGACTATGCGGTTTTAGTGCTTTCACTTAACCATAGGAGCTTGACTGCGGGAGCTAGTGACTAGCCCCGAGTGGCTCGTGATGCTTGGCTGTGCCGGGGTTAAAACCATCATCACTTGGTTTCTGTGACAGCGACCCTTCGTATAACACAGAATAACCTCCATCAATTTTTATTTTGACACTTGTCATTCGATCGCTGACCAGCTCTCGCTTATTATGACATTCAAGTTCCGGCTTTCTCCACTAAGGCACTTACGAAGACGAGCTAGAAGTACAATGCAGTGGTTCTCCCTTTACCGTCTTAGCCGAACAATGCGGAATGTGAGAGGGTAAGCAGAGGAGCCGGGCGACCCAACTATTGACTGAAGACATAATTCAGAGCCGATTCATATAATGCAATATCCGAGACGCCGAGCACGTAAGATAGAGATAGTGTCGGAGTGATGCTTGGGGCCAGTGTCATGGTCGAGCCCCTGGTTTATTAGCCAATCACATCTAAAACAGGTATCTAATGAATTTGTTTCGGCGTGAAAAAATGAAAAGAGATATGCAACGTGAATGTATCCAACGGGACCGTAATAATGGTCTTTATTTATGATGAATGTGTGACGTCCATCCATACAATTCTAACTACCGAAGCAACTGTCAAAGATACTTTGGAAAAAATATAAATGACAAAGGAAATGTTTACACAGGGCTTCTATGAGTGGTTTGGTGTCCCTACTTTTGGGAAACGTTGCATGCAAAACAAAAAAAATTCTACGCACACGCAAGATCTATCCATGGAGATGCATAGCAACGAAAGGGGAGCGTGTGTCTACGTACCCTCGTAGACCGTAAGAGTAAGTATTTGACAACACGGTTGATGTAGTCGAACTTCTTTGCGTTCCAACCGATCGAGCACCAAACGTACGACACCTTCGTGTTCAGCACACGTTTAGCTCGATGACGTCCTCCACCTTCTTGATCCAGTAAGACGGCGAGGTAGTGGATGAGTTCCGACATCACGATGGTGTGATGACGGTTATGGTGAAGCGATCTCCGCAGGGCTTCGCCTAAGCACTACGAAAATATGACCGGGGTGTAAACTGTGGAGGGGGGCGCTGCACACGGCTAGGCAATTGTCTGTTGTGTACTAGGCGCCCCCTCCCACATATACATAGGTGGGAGGGAGGGAGGAGCAGCCAAAGGGGGCGCCCAAGTAGGAGGAATCCTACTTGGGGTCTCTCCCAAGCCGCCCCCTGCCTTATATAGGTGAGGGGGAAAGGCAGGGGATGGTGCCCCCCTTCCTTTCTCCCTTGAGAGGGAAAGGCAGGAGGGGATAGCCCTCCCTCCTTTTCTTCCCTAGGGCTGGACGGCCAGGGAAAGGGGTGCACCAGCCCCTTGTGGGATGGTCTATCCCTCCCTTGGCCAATTAATCCCATATCTCCTACCGGGGGTGTACAGAACCCCTTTCGGTGACCCGATGGCTACCCGGTGCATCACGAAACCCTTACAGTGTCCGAATACCATTGTCCTATATATCAATCTTTACCTCTCGACCATTTCAAGACTCCTCGTCATGTCCGTGATCTCATCCGGGCCTCCAAACAAAATTCGGTAACCAAAACATATAACTCATATAACAGTATATCGTCAACGAACGTTAAGCGTGCGGACCATACGGGTTTGAGAACTATGTAGACTTGTCCGAGACACCTCTCCGGTAAATAATCAATAGCGGAACCTAGATGCCCATATTGGATCCTACATATTCTATGAAGATTGTCGGTGTCAAAACCGGCAGATCTCGGGTAGGGGGTCCCGAACTGTGCGTCTAGGCGGATGGTAACAGGAGACAAGGGACACGATGTTTAACCCAGGTTCGGGCCCTCTTGATGGAGGTAAAACCCTACGTCCTGCTAGATTAATATTGATGATGTGTGTTACAAGAGTGGATCTACCACGAGATCAAAGAGGCTAAACCCTAGAAGCTAGCCTCTGGTATGATTGTTGTTCGTCCCTCACGGACTAAAACCCTCCGGTTTATATAGACACCGGATAGGGTTAGGGTTACACAGTCGGTTACAATGGTAGGAGATCTACATATCCGTACGCCAAGCTTGCCTTCCACGCCAAGGAAAGTCCCATCCGGACACGGGACGAAGTCTTCAATCTTGTATCTTCATAGTCTTGGAGTCCCGCCGATGATGATAGTTCGGCTATCCGGACACCCCCTAGTCCGGAACTCCCTCAGTAGCCCCTGAACCAGGCTTCAATGACAACGAGTTCGGCGCGCATATTGTCTTCGGCTTTGCAAGGCGGGTTCTTCCTCCGAATAATTTATAGAAGATTGTGAACACCAGGATAGTGTCCGGCTCTGCAAAAATAAATTCCACATACCACCGTAGAGAGAATAATATTACACGAGATCAATCTGCTGACGTATTTTGTGGCGTGATGTCGCACCACTACCAAGCCTTTATTCAAATTGTTTTTATTGTTCCACCTCAGCATGTTTAGCGAAGCGGTTTCCTTGGCACGTCTTGTCGAAGCAGAGATCGTGTTCCCCTTATTCCGGGATTCCCATCAATACGGACGTGGGTAACCCAACCGCGCCATTGATTGTGACCTTGGGAGATAAGCGAGTTTTACCAGCCGGTGGGGACATATGTTTTTGCCCGCCCATATAAGGGGATAAGGATTCACCCCTTTCACCTACGCCTTCTTCCTCCTTAGCTCATCCATTCCCGTGCACTCGAGCTCTAGCGCCCATGTCCGTACTTTCCTCCTCAACCTTCTCCAACCATGTCAGGAGCGGGAGGCAGATGGATGGCCTCCTCCGTCATGGAGGGGCACATCACAAGACTGCGGGAGGTCGGATACTTGTCCGGCGATATCGCGCACAGGCTGCCCGACGCGGGGCAACTTATTCCAACCCCCAGTCCCTATGAGAGGGTGGTATTTCTCCCCCACTTCCTCCGCGGACTAGGTTTTCCACTTCACCCATTTGTCCGGGGGCTCATGTTCTACTACGGCCCGGACCTCCACGACCTGGCCCCGAATTTCGTCCTCAACGTCTTGGCGTTTATCGTCGTGTGCGAGGCCTTCCTCTGCATCCAGCCCCACTTCGGCTTGTGGCCCAAGACTTCAAAGGTCAAGTCAAGTTTGTGAAGGGCAGCCAAGCGGAGTGCGGAGGCGCCATGGTCGGCAAGATGGCCAAAGTCCTATGGCTCGAGGGCTCCTTTGTGGAGACTATAAAGGGGTGGCAATCGGGTGGTTCTACATCACAGAGCCACGCGACCACTGAATGGGTGGCGGCCCCAATTCATATCTGGATTCCCCACATGGCTCTCGTCATGGAAAGAGACGGGCCTGAAGTGGGGGGATTCGGACGAGCTATCCGGACTCCAAACACGCGTCCGGAACCTGGTGGACAAGAATCGTAGGCTTGTCGATGTAATCCAGGTGATGCTCATCCGCCGGATTCTCCCATGCCAACCGGGACTTCAATTTGTGGGAGTTCGATCCGGCACAGCACCGAACCTTGAGCCGGCTCTTCGATACCACGTACGAAGATGCCTGGAAGGTGCTGTTCAAGGACGCTGGCCCCGCATCCGCTAACAAAGATCGCGGATATCGCCGCGCGTCAAGCCGCGAGGTAAGTTATTTTACCCTTTACGGGACTCTTTTTCCGTAGATTGACTCTACGTGGGATCTAAAAACTCCCTATTCTTCGACAGGTCTGGCTGAAGACGTCCGGACAGATTAACTGTCCGGCTCCTTTGCCAGAGGACTCACGGTCGCCCGATTGACGGGACTGCTGGCTCCGGCACCTCATGTGGTGCCGGAGAAGAAGGCCAAGAAGGAGGCCACGGGAACCCGAAGGAGCTCCCGACGCCAAGTGCTGTCGGATTCTGAAGCAGAATCTTCTCCTGAAGATGAGGAGGAAGAAGAAGCTTCTCCCCAGCCGGAGGAGGAGAGGAAAAGGAAGGCGCCCCTAACCGGGAGGCGGAGGGTCGAAGAAGGAAGAACCCTTCCTCCGGACTTCTCCACCAACGTCGGCAGCGACGAGGGAGATTGGCCTACAAGGGCCAAGCCCCTGGCGAGATCGTAAGTGTCCGGATACCCATGGCTTTTTATTATTGCAGAGTGTTCTCTAATGTCGAACAATCGTGCAGCCCGCCCAAAGGCGAGCTCGTCGATTCATCGAGCGGGTCCCTGGGCTCGTCGGAAATGGAGAGTACTTCGCTTCCGACCGCCTCCTCGCCTCATGCTGCGGACAACGCCGCGGCGGGGCTCCAAAGGGGAGTTGGTCATGAGGACGTGGCGCGGGAGGTGCCACAAGGCAACCTCCGGACTCGAGCGTGGGGGCAAGACCCAGGGCTCTAAGCCCGACCCTTGTCCGGACTCCATGCCGGAACCTTCAGTGGTTCCGGAGTCCTGTAAGCGATTCCTTCGCAAGAAGGGTAAGACGCCGATGTCCTTCGTCCGACCGGAGGCACCGGATAGCTTACAGGAGGCGCTCAACGGCGCCTCCATCGAGGAGGAGCACCGCACTGTTATGAGTGCGGTGATCCGGACAGTTCAGTCCGCCAAAGAGCGGGCTGACCAAGCTCGTACCAGTCTTCTATCAGGCTTTGAGGTAAGAAATTTCAACATATGTAAAATGGTACCGCATAGACAGTAGCTCCTGATGCTCGGTTCGGTGTTCGGAAAGAAAAGCCGGACTGAGGATCTTTTAGAAAGATAAACGCAGGAGTCATATAAAGGATATGTCAATATGGGATTGCAGGCTCTGCTGCTGACTTCCGTCGCACTGACTGCGGAGGTCAATACTTTGAAGGGAAACCTCGAGCGGTCCGAGAACGAGCTCGGCCATGCCAAGAAGCAGCTCGAGGAAAAAGAAGGTGAGTAATACCTTATGAAAATTGTACCTTACAGAAAAGGATTTGGTTGCAAGAAAAATGACAAGGATAACGTGGGTATTGTAGGGGCCACTAACGAGGTGGCAACCTCAAGGAGGCGGTGGCGTGGCCGAACGCATATGCGGCTGGAGCGCACTGAGCGAGAGAGAGCGGAGGTGCGGAGTGGCGGAGTTATAGCAAGAGCTCCAGGATCTCGTGAAAAAACATGAGAGCTTGGAGTGTGACTCGAAGACTCGAGAGTCCGAGCTTGCAACGGCTCTTGAGAGTGCCAAAGCCGCTAAGGCCGAAGCCTATAAGGCCCTCCAGGAGATTGAGTGTTGGGGAACGCAGTAATTTCAAAAAATTTCCTACGCACACACAGGACCATGGTGATGGCATAGCAACGAGAGGGGAGAGTGTTGTCTACGTATCCTCGTAGACCGTAAGCGGAAGCAATCACAACGTAGAGGAAGTAGTCGTACGTTCTCCTCGCGATCCTGCCGATCCTGGCGCCGTTACATTCCGGCGCCTCCGAGTTCTTGGCACACGCTCAGCTCGATGGCGCTCCTCGGGCTCCGATCCAGCAAAGCTCGGGAGAGGGAGTTCCAAGACGACGGCGTGGTGGACGATCTTGATGTTTCACCGACGCAGGCTTCGCCTAAGCACCGCTACGATATGACCGAGGTGGAATATGGTGGAGGGGGGCACTGCACACGGCTAAGGAACGATCTCAAGGATCAACTTGTGTGTTCTAGGGTGCCCCCCTCCCCCGTATATAAAGGAGGGAGGGAAGAGGTGGCCGGCCCCAAGGGGGGGCGCACCATAGGAGGGGGAAACCTACTCCAAGTAGGTTTCCCTCTCTTTTCCTTATCTTATTTGGAGGGGGAAGGAGTACTAGTATTAGGAAGTAGTACTAGTAGTAGGAATAGGAAGAGGGGAAGGAGAAAGGGGGGGCCGCCCTCCCCAATTCGGATTGGGCTTGGGGGCGCGCCTCCCTTGTTCCTTCTCCTTCCTCCTACATGGGCCCAATAAGGCCCATATACCTCCCGGGGTTCAGTAACCTCCGGAGCTCCAAACTTCTCCGGAACCTTTCCGGTGTCCAAATATATCCGTCCAATATATTAATCTTTATGTCTCGACCATTTCGAGACTCCTCGTCATGTCCGTGATCATATCCGGGACTCAACAACCTTCGGTACATCAAAATACACAAACTCATAATATAACCGTCATCGAAACCTTAAGCGTGCGGACCCTACGGTTCGAGAACAATGTAGACATGACCGAGACACATCTTCGGTCAATAACCAATAAGCGGGACCTGGATGCCCATATTGGTTCCTACATTTTCTACGAAGATCTTTATCGGTCAGACCGCATAACAACATACGTTGTTCCCTTTGTCATCGGTATGTTACTTACCCGAGATTCGATCGTCGGTATCCAATACCTAGTTCAATCTCAAGCATCTTGGCAAGTCTCTTTACTCGTTCCGTAATACATCATCTCACAACTAACTCATTAGTTGTAATGCTTGCAAGGCTTATGTGATGTGTATTACCGAGAAGGCCTAGAGATACCTCTCCGACAATCGGAGTGACAAAACCTAATCTCGAAATACGCCAACCCAACAAGTACCTTTGGAGACACCTGTAGTACTCCTTTATGATCACCCGATTACGTTGTGACGCTTGGTAGTACCCAAAGTGTTCCTCCGGTAAACAGGAGTTGCATAATCTCATAGTTACAGGAACATGTATAAGTCATGAAGAAAGCAATAGCAACATACTAAACGATCAAGTGCTAGGCTAACGGAATGGGTCATGTCAATCAGATCATTCTCCTAATGATGTGATCCCGTTAATCAAATGACAACTCATGTCTATGGTTAGGAAACATAACCATCTTTGATTAACGAGCTAGTCAAGTAGAGGCATACTAGTGACACTCTGTTTGTCTATGTATTCACACATGTATTATGTTTCCGGTTAATACAATTCTAGCATGAATAATAAACATTTATCATGATATAAGGAAATAAATAATAACTTTATTATTGCCTCTAGGGCATATTTCCTTGATCTCCCACTTGCACTAGAGTCAATAATCTAGTTCACTCAAGAATGATTCTAACACCCATGGAGTCTTGGTGCCGATCATGTTTTGCTCGTGGAAGAGGCTTAGTCAACGGGTCTGCAACGTTCAGATCCGTATGTATTTTGCAAATCTCTATGTCTCCCACTTGGACTTGGTCCCGAATGGAATTGAAGCGTCTTTTGATATGCTTGGTCCTCTTGTGAAATCTGGATTCCTTTGCCAAGGCAATTGCACCAAGATTGTCACAGAAGATCTTCATTGGTCCCGATGCACTAGGTACAACACCTAGATCGGAAATGAACTCTTTCATCCAGACTCCTTCCTTTGCTGCTTCAAGCAGCTATGTACTCCGCTTCACATGTAGATCCCGCCACGACGCTTTGTTTAGAACTGCACCAACCGACAGCTCCACCGTTTAACAAAAATACGATCCGGTTTGCGATTTAGAATCGTCCGGATCAGTGTTAAAGCTTGCATCGACGTAACCATTTACGACTAGCTCTTTGTCACCTCCATATACGAGAAACATATCCTTAGTCCTTTTCGTGTATTTCAGGATGTTCTTGACCGCTGTCCAAAGGATCCACTCGGATTACTTTGGTACCTTCTGCCAAGCTTACAGCTAAGCATACGTCAGTCCGGTACACAGCATTGCATACATGATAGAGCCTATGGCTGAAGCATAGGGAACATCTTTCATTTTCTCTCTATCTTCATTGTGGTCGGGCATTGAGTCCGACTCAATTTCACACCTTGTAATACTGTAAAAACCTTTCATGCTCGATCCATTTTGAACTTCTTCAAAACTTTATCAAGGTATGTGCTTTGTGAAAGTCCAATTAAGCGCCTTGATCTATCTCTATAGATCTTGATGCCCAATATGTAAGCAGCTTCACCAAGGTCTTTCATCGAAAAACTCTTGTTCAAGTATCCCTTTATGCTATCCAGAAATTCTATATCATTTCCGATCGGTAATATGTCATCTACATATAATATCGTAAATGCTACAGAGCTCCCACTCACTTTCTTGTAAATACGTGCTTCTCCATAAGTCTGTATAAACCCAAATACTTTGATCACACTATCAAAGCGTTTATTCCAACTCCGAGATGCTTGCACCAGTCCATAAATGGATCACCGGAGCTTGCACACTTTGTTAGCTCCTTTGGATCGATAAAACCTTCTGGTTGCATCATATACAACTCTTCTTCCGTAAACCCATTCAGGAATGCGGTCTTTACATCCATTTGCCAAATTTCATAATCATAAAATGCGGCAATTGCTAACATGATTCGGACAGACTTAAGCATCGCCACGGGTGAGAAGGTCTCATCGTAGTCAACCCCTTGAACTTGTCGAAAACCCTTTGCGACAAGTCGAGCTTTGTAGACAAGCAATATTACCGTCGGCGTCGGTCTTCTTCTTGAAGATCCACTTGTTTTCTATTGCTTGCCGACCCTCGGGCAAGTCAACCAAAGTCCACACTTTGTTTTCATACATGGATCCCATCCTGCATTTCATGGCCTCAAGCCATTTTATGGAATCTGGGCTCACCATCGCTTCTTCATAGTTCGTAGGTTCATCATGATCTAGTAGCATGACTTCGAGAACAGGATTGCCGTACCACTCTGGTGCGGATTTTATTCAGTTGATCTACGAGGTTCTCAGTAGTAACTTGATCTCAAGTTTCATGATCAACATCATCAACTTCCTCACTATTTGGTGTAGATTTCGCAGAAACCGGTTTCGTGATAAACTACTTTCAAATAAGGGAGAAGGTACATATTACCTCATCAAGTTCTACTTTCCTCCCACTCACTTCTTTCGAGAGAAACTCCTTCTCTAGAAAGGATCCATTCTTAGCAACAAATGTCTTGCCTTCGGATCTGTGATAGAAGGTGTACAACTGTCTCCTTTGGGTATCCTATGAAGACACATTTCTCCGATTTAGGTTCGAGCTTATCAGGTTGAAGCTTTTTCACATAAGCATCGCATCCCCAAACTTTAAGAAACGACAACTTTGGTTTCTTGCTAAACCACAGTTCATAAGGTGTCGCCTCAACGGATTTTGACGGTGTTCTATTCAGCGTGAATGCGGCCGTCTCAAGAGCATAACCCCAAAACGATAGCGGTAAATCTGTAAGAGACATCATAGATCGCACCATATCTAGTAAAGTGCGACACGACGTTCGGACACACCATTGCGCTGTGGTGTTCCGGTATGGCGTGAGTTTCGAAACTATTACGCTTTGTTTCAAATGTAGACCAAACTCGTAACTCAAATATTCGCCTCCACGATCAGATCGTAGAAACTTTATTTTCTTATTACGATGTTTTTCAACTTCACTCTGAAATTCTTTGAACTTTTCAAATGTTTCAGACTTATGTTTCATTAAGAAGATATACCCATATCTGCTTAAATCATCTGTGAAGGTGAGAAAATAACGATATCCACCACGAGCCTCAACATTCATTGGACCACATACATCTGTATGTATGATTTCCAACAAATCTGTTGCTCTCTCCATAGTACCGGAGAACGGGGTTTTAGTCATCTTGCCCATGAGGCACGGTTCGCAAGTGCCAAGTGATTCATAATCAAGTGACTCCAAAAGTCCATCAGTATGGAGTTTCTTCATGTGCTTTATACCGATATGACCTAAACGGCAATGCCACAAATAAGTCGCACTATCATTATCAACTCTGCATCTTTTGGTTTCAACATTATGAATATGTGTATCACTACTATCGAGATTCATTAAAAATAGACCACTCTTCAAGGGTGCATGACCATAAAAGATATTATTCATATAAATAGAACAACCTTTATTCTCTCGATTTAAATGAATAACCGTCTCGCATCAAACAAGATCCAGATATAATGTTCATGCTTAACGCCGGCACCAAATAACAATTATTTAGGTCTAAAACTAATCCCGAAGGTAGATGTAGAGGTAGCGTGCCGACCGCGATCACATCGACTTTGGAACCATTTCCCACGCCAAGATCGTCACCTCGTCCTTTGCCGTTGTTCGCTAATCAGTAGTCCTGCTTCGAGTTGCAAATATTAGCAATGTAACCAGATTATCAAATACCCAGGTGCTATCATGCGAGCTCTAGTAAGGTACACATCAATAACATGTATATCACATATACCTTTGTTCACCTTGCCATCCTTCTTATCCGCCAAATACTTGGGGCAGTTCCGCTTCCGGTGACCGGTGCGCTTGCGGTAGAAGCACTCAGTTTCAGGTTTAGGTCCAGACTTGGGTTTCTTCCCTTGAGCAGCAACTTGTTTGCTGTTCTTCTTGAAGTTCCCTTCTTCTTCCCTTTGCCTTTCTTCTTGAAACTAGTGGTCTTATTGACCATCAACACTTGATGCTCCTTCTTGATTTCTACCTCCGCAGCTTTCAGCATTGCGAAGAGCTCTGCATAGTCTTTACTAATCCTTGCATATTATAGTTCATCACGAAGCCTTTGTAGCTTGGTGGCGTTGATTGAAGAATTCTGTCAATGACACAATCATCCGGAAGATCAACTCCCGTTGAGTCAAGTGATTGTAATACCCAGACATTCTGAGTATGTGCTCACTGACAGACCCATTCTCCTCCATTTTGCAGCTATAGAACTTATTGGAGACTTCATATCTCTCAATCCGGGCATTCTGTTGAAATATCAACTTCAACTCTTGGAACATCTCATATGCTCCACGACTTTCAAAAGCGTCGTTGAAGACCCGGTTCTAAGCCGTAAAGCATGGCACACTGAACTATAGAGTAGTCATCGCCTTTGCTCGCCAGACGTTCTTAACGCCGCCATTGCATCAAGAAGAGTCTGGCACCTAGCGGTGCATCCAGACGTAACTCTTCCGTGCAGCAATGAGGATAATCCTCAAAGTTACGGACCCAGTCCGTGTAATTGCTACCATCATCTTTCAACTTTGCTTTCTCAAGGAACGCATTAAAATTCAACGGAACAACAAAGACGAGCCATCTATCTACAAACAGACATAGACAAGCAAGATACTATCAGGTACTAAGTTCATGATAAATTTAAGTTCAATTAATCATATTACTTAAGAACTCCCACTTAGATGACATCTCTCTAGTCATCTAAGTGATCACGTGATCCAAATCAACTAAACCATAACCGATCATCACGTGAGATGGAGTAGTTTTCAATGGTGAACATCTTATGTTGATCATATCTACTATATGATTCACGCCGACCTTTTCGGTCTCCGTGTTCCGAGGCCATATCTGCATATGCTAGGCTCGTCAAGTATAACTCGAGTATTCTGCGGTGCAAAACTGGCTTGCACCCGTTGTAGATGGACGAGAGCTTATCACACCCGATCATCACGTGGTGTCTCGGCACGCATTTAACTTTGGCAACGGTGCATACTGTGGAGAACACTACTTGATAATTTTAGTGAGAGATCATCTTAAAATGCTACCGTCAATCAAAGCAAAATAAGATGCATAAAGGATAAACATCACATGCAATCAATATAAGTGATATGATATGGCCATCATCATCTTGTGCTTGTGATCTCCATCTCCGAAGCACCGTCATGATCACCATCTTCACCGGCGCGACACCTTGATCTCCATCGTAGCATCGTTGTCGTTTACGCCATCTATTGCTTCTACGACTATCGCTACCGCTTAGTGATAAAGTAAAGCAATTACAGGGCGTTTGCATTTCATACAATAAAGCGACAACCATATGGCTCTCGCCATTGCCGATAACTTCGGTTACAAAACATGATCATCTCATACAATAAAATATAGCATCACGCCTTGACCATATCACATCACAACATGCCCCGCAAAAACAAGTTAGACGTCCTCAACTTTGTTGTTGAAAGTTTTACCTGGCTGCTACGGGCAGAGCAAGAACCGTTCTTACCTACGCATTAAAACCACAACGATACTTCGTCAAATATACTCCGTTTTAACCTTCTCAAGGACCGGGCGTAGCCACACTCGGTTCAACTAAAGTGAGAGAGACAGACACCCGCCAGCCACCTTTAAGCACGAATGCTCGTAACGGTGAAACCAGTCTCGCGTAAGCGTACGCGTAATGTCGGTCCGGGCCGCTTCATCTCACAATACCGCTGAACCAAAGTATGACATGCTGGTAGGCAGTATGACTTGTATCGCCCACAAATCACTTGTGTTCTACTCGTGCATATGACATCAACGCATAAAACCAGGCTCGGATGCCACTGTTGGGGAACGCAGTAATTTCAAAAATTTCCCTACGCACACACAGGACCATGGTGATGGCATAGCAACGAGAGGGGAGAGTGTTGTCTACGCCCTCAGAGACCGTGAAGCGGAAGCAATCACAACGTAGAGGAAGTAGTCAGACGTTCTCCTCGCGATCCTGCCGATCCCAGCGCCAAGCATTACTCGGCGCCTCCGAGTTCTTGGCACACGCTCAGCTCGATGACGCTCCTCGGCTCCGATCCAAAGAAAGCTCCGGGAGAGGGAGTTCCACAAGACGACGGGCGCAGGACGATCTTGATGTTTCACCGACGCAGGGCTTCGCCTAAGCACCGCTACGATATGACCGAGGTGGAATATGGTGGAGGGGGGCACTGCACATGGCTAAGGAACGATCTCAAGGATCAACTTGTGTGTTCTAGGGTGCCCCCCCTCCCCCGTATATAAAGGAGGGAGGGAGGAGGTGGCCGGCCCCAAGGGGGGGCGCACCATAGGAGGGGGAAACCTACTCCAAGTAGGTTTCCCTCTCTTTTCCTTATCTTATTTGGAGGGGGAAGGAGTACTAGTATTAGGAAGTAGTACTAGTAGTAGGAATAGGAAGAGGGGAAGGAGAAAGGAAAGGGGCGGCCCCAATTCGGATTGGGCTTGGGGGCGCGCCTCCCTTGTTCCTTCTCCTTCCTCCTACATGGGCCCAATAAGGCCCATATACCTCCCGGGGTTCCGTAACCTCCGGAGCTCCAAACTTCTCCGGAACCTTTCCGGTGTCCAAATATATCCGTCCAATATATTAATCTTTATGTCTCGACCATTTCGAGACTCCTCGTCATGTCCGTGATCATATCCGGGACTCGAACAACCTTCGGTACATCAAAATACACAAACTCATAATATAACCGTCATCGAAACCTTAAGCGTGCGGACCCTACGGTTCGAGAACAATGTAGACATGACCGAGACACATCTCTGGTCAATAACCAATAGCGGGACCTGGATGCCCATATTGGTTCCTACATTTTCTACGAAGATCTTTATCGGTCAGACCGCATAACAACATACGTTGTTCCCTTTGTCATCGGTATGTTACTTACCCGAGATTCGATCGTCGGTATCCAATACCTAGTTCAATCTTCGCATCTTGGCAAGTCTCTTTACTCGTTCCGTAATACATCATCTCACAACTAACTCATTAGTTGTAATGCTTGCAAGGCTTATGTGATGTGTATTACCGAGAAGGCCTAGAGATACCTCTCCGACAATCGGAGTGACAAAACCTAATCTCGAAATACGCCAACCCAACAAGTACCTTTGGAGACACCTGTAGTACTCCTTTATGATCACCCAGTTATGTTGTGACGTTTGGTAGTACCCAAAGTGTTCCTCCGGTAAACAGGAGTTGCATAATCTCATAGTTACAGGAACATGTATAAGTCATGAAGAAAGCAATAGCAACATACTAAACGATCAAGTGCTAGGCTAACGGAATGGGTCATGTCAATTAGATCATTCTCCTAATGATGTGATCCCGTTAATCAAATGACAACTCATGTCTATGGTTAGGAAACATAACCATCTTTGATTAACGAGCTAGTCAAGTAGAGGCATACTAGTGACACTGCTGTTTGTCTATGTATTCACACATGTATTATGTTTCCGGTTAATACAATTCTAGCATGAATAATAAACATTTATCATGATATAAGGAAATAAATAATAACTTTATTATTGCCTCTAGGGCATATTTCCTTCATTGAGGCGGTGAAGAAAATAGCAGCGGGTAAGGCATTTTTCATGCAGAGTAAGCATGTGAGTGTTAATTACCTGTTGCTTACCCGAATTCGGAGCTCTCCAGGGGCGTTCGCAGATCTTCCTCATAGCGTGTCCGATGCTGCCGCATTCTACCGGCCGAGGAGGGAGCTCGACGGAGAAGGTCTTACGGTCTCGTATCTTTGAGGCCGGACATCCAGTGCCCCTTAGCGACCAGCTGAAGCAGCTAGTCGAGCTCCACTAGGCGGCCGAACAGGCCATGAAGGGCCTCATAGTTCGGCTGTGGCCTAAGGAGGCCATGCCTGGGAGCTACTTCGGCCTGGTGCGGCGGCTGATGGATGCGTGCCCGTGGGTTGAAGTGATCAAGCATTCCGCTTGTATTGAGTGTGCCCGTCGGGCCTTGCCCGCCAAGAAAGGTGCACTGGGCAAGATGGATGCCTGAAGCTTGTGACGGACCCGCCACCAGAGGGCAAGGAGCATCGACGCCCGAGATGTATTATAAGAGTGTCTTTGAAGGGCGCCCGTACTATTGCGGGTGAGTGCTCCAGAGATGTAATATTTGAGTAGACTCGCATTTTTTATCACGTATGCGCTGAAAACTTAGTTCATAAGCGCTTAAGCAACGCTTGTTAATTTAAAATATTACCTTCAGGCGGCTGTTTATCAAATCGAGAGATGACAAGTCGTCGCTTCAGCCCCCATGCCACGAAGTCTTTGGGGTGTTCGGGATAAACTTGAGCGCTCTTGTTCCCATTTTTGGGTCCATCTAGGAGGCGCTCAACGCAGCTTAACAAGGCAACCGGACTTATAATGCTTGAACACTCTCACTTAGCCATAGAATTCTATAATTTTAAATTTCGTGAAGCCCCTACTCTTGAACGCCGAATTTGGGGCGCTATCCACGCCTTGGCGGACAGTATCCGGCTCCTCGCTCCTAAGCGGCAAAAGTCTTTAAGGACTCTAAAAACCTCTCGAACAGCGACCGGTCTCTCGCCTCATCATGACGGTCAGTTTTAGCTTTCTCCACTGAGGCGTTAACCCAGCCGAACTGGGGCGGAATCGCAGTGGTTCTCCCGGTGCTACCTTAGCTGATATAACGGAACGTAAGGTACCAAACCACAGGAGCCGGGCAAACCCAACTATTAACCCAAGACATGATTCGGAGCCGATGCGTATAGTGCTATAAGTTCGGGGTGCCGCACTTGTGAAAGTGTTCGGACTCATCACACCATAACGCGGGAAACATAAGCCCCTGGTGTATATTAGCCGTACCAAAGTGTACGGATGCAACATGTCGTGAATGAACATATGTATGAAAAATAAATGCAATTATAAGCAAAAAAGGTGCTGCATTGTTTTATTCAATAAGTGCTGCTACGAATGCAGAACAATACAAATAGTGCGATAAGCAAGGTAGGAGACTGTTAAACATGTCCCCCTCCAGGGGTAGGCTGCAGATTGGTGTATGAAAATGCTCGTAATGGAGACCACCTGTATATTCGTTGTAGCTTTTATCCTTCCCTGGCTGTTGCATCGTGAGTTCGGCAGGTCTGCTGCCGGACAGGGCTTCTGACAAACGGAGTCCTATGGGTAAAAAGTAAAAGGTAAAAAAAGAAAAGAAAAAGGAACGACACACGTGAGAGCCCCCGGTGTGGTTGAGCCTCATTCTGGGTTTATCGTGGTCGTGCCTCTCCCCATGCCCATGGTATCTTGAGCATAATGGTGTCTGCGAAGGACCTGCTTTGACGTTCGCAGGGTTGGGGTTGGGGCCGCATCGCTACGGCGTGCTCAAGCGTGCCAGTGGTCTTGTTGTCGGTTACTCCGGAGCGCTTAGCTGTCCGGCCGCTTAACGGCCGGACTCGAGAATTGCCTTAAGAGGATGCATTGCACTTCGCCGCGAGAGCTCAGTATGTTCCTCCGTGCGGAGAGAACGCTCGGTGTTTCCGATTGACCGTAATGACTCCTCGAGGGCTGGCATCTTGAGCTTGAGGTATGCGTAGTGCGGCACCGCGTTGAACTTTTGCAAACGCTGCACGTCCGAAAGCAAGGCATGATAGCCGCCATGAACGGGACTATGTCGAATTTTAACTCCTCGCCCGGAAGTTATCCGGGATCCGAAGACCACTTCGATGTAATTGAGCCTGTATAATTGGCTTCTACACCGTATGACGCCTTTAAAGGTCGTTTTGGTAGGTTTAATCCTTGAGGGTCTATGCCCATTTTGCGCCTTTGTATCACAGTAAAGCAGGTTCAGGCTTTGCCGCAAATCCATCGGGACTACGGTTAGGTGAAATCCATCGACGATTGGGTCTAAGACCGGTCGCGGAGAATCCGCCGTGGCGGATCTTGGTGGGTGGTCCTTCGGTCAAAAGTGATCGGGCAGGAGGACCATGGATTGAACTTCAGGGCAACTGGCTCCATCGCGTAGACATCCCTAAGTGCACGCTTCCGCCCCCTTTTGGGTATGTGCATTGCGTATATCATGCACACCGTCCCCACCTGTGGGGGGAAACCCTTCTGTCCTCTATTGTTCGGCGGTTGGGTCTCGTCCTCGTCATCGCTATGCAGCCCCTTGTCATTGTTTTTGGCAATTAACTTGCCTGCTCGTTGAATACCCAACAGTCCCCTGTTGGTGTGGTTAAGCTGGCTTTTCGGGTGCCGTATCTCGCACAAGCGGTCGACTATTCGGTCCAAATTGACGGACCCGTAGAGTAGTTCGCT
This sequence comes from Aegilops bicornis, assembly GCA_021605145.1. Lineage (NCBI taxonomy): Eukaryota > Viridiplantae > Streptophyta > Magnoliopsida > Poales > Poaceae > Aegilops > Aegilops bicornis. Next base: position 323,537,735 of record CM038673.1, read on the forward strand.
TTGAATGGCTTTTTCCGCTGACCGGTTTAGAGCCTTTGAATCCGCATTGATTGCCGTATCCTCAATATTGTCGCCGTTAACGCGGCGTTTGTTTTGTTACGACGCTGCCTGCCATTTCGGTCCTTGAAGTCCCGATCGCCAGAATTTTTGCTAAGGTTGTTGCTGCGTGCTAGCCAGCTGTCCTCACCGCGTGAAGCGGGTCATGAGTGATGTGAGGGCTGCCATGGATTTCGGCTTTTCTGTCCTAGGTGCCGGGCAAGCCACTCGTCATGGATGTTATGCTTGAAGGCCGCGAGGGCCTCCGCATCCGGACGGTCGACGATTTGGTTTTTCTTGGTTAAGAACCGTGTCCGTAATTATGCGGCCGATTCGCCTTGCTGCTGAATTATGTGGCTTAGGTCATCAGCGTCGGTGGTCGCATTATAAGTGCCCCGGAAGTTATCGAGGAATGCGGCTTGTGTCCTCCCAGCTCCCAATTGACTCTGGCAAGCTGTTGAGCCAATGTCGGGCTGGTCCATTAAGCTTGAGGGGAGGTATTTGATGGCGTGAAGATCGTCACCGCGGGCCATGTGGATGTGAAGGAGATAGTCTTCGATCCAAACCGCTGGGTCTGCAGCCATCATAGGATTCAATATTGACGGGTTTAAACCCTTCGGGGATTTGATGATCCATTACTTCGTTTGTGAAGCATAGTGGGTGTGCGGCGCCTCTGTACTGGGCGATATCACGACGGAGCTCAAAAGAGCTTGGTCTGTTTCGTTTGGTCCGGCCGGACTTACTGTGTCCGGCGCGACGGTTGTCGCCACGCACTGGGTACCCACGCGATCCATAGATCGATCTTGATTGTCTTGCCTTGTCCTCCAATATATCTCGCAGGTCCGGAGCGTTCCCCTTCGGCCGTGTGCTTTTTGAGCGATGCCGGGGTACGGTTCTAGTGAAGGGCCTAGAGGCCTCTCTGCCGCGACCACGGGGTGGTCGGTCAGCCGTATTGTCTCCTGGTGATGCGGGTTCGTAAGCCTCCTCCTCTAATCGGGGGAGCAGCTTGCGTTTAGGGTAGCTTTTGGAGGGGCGTTCGAGCTCATGCTCTTCAGCCGCGAGGACTTCAGTCCATCTGTCGACTAGCAGATCCTGATCAACTCTAAGTTGTTGCTGCTTTTTCTTGAGGCTGTTCGCCATGGACATAAGCCTGCGTCTAAAACGCTCTTGTTCAACGGGATTCTCGAGCACGACAAATTAAATAAATCGCCGAGGCTTGCTTCGCCTCCTGAGGGAGGCATATAATCCTCTACCTCTTCTTCCGCCGCTCTCTCGTGAGGGCTGGCGTCTCCATCTTCCCGCTACCGGATCTTGGCCGGAGTGGATTGTCTTCGGCATTGTCCGGTGTATTGTTGTCTCCGGTGCCGGAGTCTTCATTCTTCTTTGTGGCGGGATTTAGAGCGGCGCCACCGACGCCGTGCTTCGGTTGCTTCTTGGAGGGTCATCCTCCGTTGTTCCATCGCTGCTCCCATCTTTTGGGATGTCCACCATGTATATGTCGTATGACGAGGTGGCCTTCCAAAGGCCCTCAGTAGGCGCTGGGTCTTGGTCGTCTTCGCATCGTCGCCCATACCGTCGATGTCTTGGAGTCGTAGTCTAGCATGTCGGTTAGATCATCGACAGCGGCTACCAAGTGGGTGGTGGGTGGGCGTTGAATTTCTTCGTCATCTGCATCCCAATCTTCCTGACCGTCGTCCGGCCAGGGCTCTCCGGATAAAGAGAGAGACTTTAGTGAATTCAGGATGTCGCCAAAAGGCGAAAGTCTTTGAAAGATGTCCGACCTTGAACTCCATAACGGGCGCCAATCGGATTCGATCGGCAAGGGCGCGGAGGGTTGGAGTCCGGATAGGAGTCCGCACCACGAGTCGGAGTCTTCGCAGCGACAGGATGGAGTTCGCTCGATCGCCAGAGAGATTGTAGCCCCGAGGTGGTGTCCAACCACCCGTCCTCGGTCGGGGAATCCGCCCGGATTAAAGGTCGAGCAGAATCGGTGCGGCCTCCGTGGCACTGTTCGGCAGAGCTAGATCATGCCCATCGAGACGATGTGGCATGCTTATTGCGGCTCGAATCCGTCGAAGATCAAGTCTCCGCGGATATCGGCCGTATAGTTTAAACTTCCAAATCTGACCTGACGGCGGGGCATAGCTTCGATCTGCTCCAGATGGCTGCTTAATTGGCCCGTAGTGCAAAGCCGCCGAACACAAAGATCTGTCCGTGGAGAAAAATCTCACCCTGGACCGCGTCGTTGTTGATGATCGAAGGAGCCATCAGGCCTATCGGTGACGACACAGAGGAACTCTCAATGAAAGCACCAATGTCGGTGTCAAAACCGGCGGATCTCTTGTAGGGGGTCCCGAACTATGCGTCTAGGCGGATGGTAACACGAGACAAGGGACACGATGTTTTACCCAGGTTCGGGCCCTCTTGATGGAGGTAAAACCCTACGTCCTGCTAGATTAATATTGATGATGTGTGTTAAAAGAGTGGATCTACCACGAGATCAAAGAGGCTAAACCCTAGAAGCTAGCCTATGGTATGATTGTTGTTCGTCCCACGGACTAAAACCCTCCGGTTTATATAGACACCGGATAGGGTTAGGGTTACACAGAGTCGGTTACAATGGTAGGAGATCTACATATCCGTATCGCCAAGCTTGCCTTCCACGCCAAGGAAAGTCCCATCCGGACACGGGACGAAGTCTTCAATCTTGTATCTTCATAGTCTTGGAGACCGGCCGATGATGATAGTTCAGCTATCCGGACACCCCCTAGTCCGGAACTCCCTCAAAGATCTTTATTGGTCGAACCGTTATGACAACATACGTAATTCCCATTGTCCATCGGTATGTTACTTGCTCGAGATTCAATCGTCAGTATCTTCATACCTAGTTCTCATTACCGGCAAGTCTCTTTACTCTTTCCGTAATACACCATTATGCAACTAACTCATTAGTCACTTTGCTTGAAAGGCTTCTTAGATGTGTATCACCGAGAGGGCCCAGAGATACCTCTCCGATACTTGGAGTGACAAATCCTAATCTCGATCTATGCCAACTCAACAAACACCATCAGAGATACCTGTAGAGCCTCTTTATGATCACCCAGTTACGTTGTGATATTTGATAGCACATAAGGTATTCCTCCGGTATCCAGGAATTGCATAATATCATAGTCAAAGGAATATGTATTTGACATAAAGAAAGCAATAGGAATAAACTGGACAATCATTATGCTAAGCTAAGGGATGGGTCTTGTCAATCACATCATTCTCCTAATGATGTGATCCCAATATCAAATGACAACACATGTCTATGGTTAGGAAACCTTAACCATCTTTGATCAACGAGCTAGTCTAGTAGAGGCTTACTAGGGACATGGTATTTGTTTATGTATTCACACATATATTAATGTTTCCAATCAATAAAATTCTAGCATGAATAATAAACCTTTATCATGATTAGGGAAATATAATAATAACCATTTTATTATTGCCTCTAGGCATATTTCCATCACTTAATCCATATCGTTCGCTCAGCAGTCCCGTCGTACTATTCGATATTGATGAGTTTAAACCCATCCAGTAACTAGTGTTGCACCACCTCTTCTGTAAAGCACATGGGGTGAGATGCTCCTCGGATCCGTGTTGTGTCATGTCGATCGTCCGATGCCATCATGACTCGATCACATGTTTGGTCATGTGTGTTGCCATATTTGGCCAGCCAAGCCAGATATCGCTCATGTTCAGCAGGTGTGCGCTTCAAAGACCTATAAATGGATTGGGACACAACAGCTGCCATTGGTGACGATTTCTTCCACGGGTCATAAGTCTTCCGAGGTGGTAGTGGATCCTTCCCTTGACGGCATGGCATTTTTGGGGGATTAGGATATCTGCCTGCTGACCTGTCTCGGCCCCGAGGAGGTCGGTATGGATTCTTGGCCCAATCATGCTTTGGCAGCAGGGTCATGGAAACCTTCTCATCAAATTCTGGGAGTAACTCCCTTCATGGACAATGTTGTTTATTTCCAGCAACTCTTTCATCGAGTTCTTGCTCGGCAGTAAGGACCTCAGTCCATTTGTCAGTTAGTCTGTCCTGTTCAGCTCGAAACTTCTGGGACTTTAGCTTCATGCGTTTGGCGGTGCTAATTAACCTCCGACAGAAGGCCTACAACTGAGGATCATCTACGGGTTCATTGGGGATATAAAATTCATTAGGTCCGAGGCTTAAATCTTCCTCAGAGTCTGGGTAATAGTCATGGTCCTCGGGGTCGTCATTGTCCCTGTTGAGTGCAGCACCGTCAATAGGACCGTCGCCAACATTATCTCCCGCGTTCTGATAATTGGCATCGTCTGAAGTTTCGTCGTTATCTGTAGCTTCATGGTTAGTGCTGTCGTTCCCTGCGCCTTGTCCACATTTCCACTCTTGTCCACATTTTACCATAGTCGCCCCATGCTAGCTAGCCATGGGCTTCTTCGGCGGCAAAAGAAAGGGCAAGGCAAAGCAGGAGGGGGTCTGCTCGCCGCGCGCGCCGGCAAGTTGGGCGCTGGTGCCAGTGGCGGGGAGGGCGCGCCAGCCACATTCAGATCCGTATGTAGTTTGCCAATTTCTATTTCCCCATCCTTGACCTTTTCATGAATGGAGTTGAAGTATCTCTTGATGTGTTTGGTTCTCTTATGAAACCTGGATTCTTTCGCCAAGGCAATTGCTCCAGTGTTGTCACAAAAGATTTCATTGGACCCGATGCACTAGGTATTAAACCTAGATCGGATATGAACTCCTTCATCCAGACTCCTTCATGCGCTGCAACCAAAGCAGCATGTACTCCGCTTCACACGTAGATCCCGCCACGACACTCTGCTTGGAACTGCACCAACTGACAGCTCCACCATTCAATATAAACACGTATCCGGTTTGTGACTTAGAGTCATCCGGATCAGTGTCGAAGCTAGCAACGACGTAACCATTTACAACGAGATCTTTGTCACCTCCATAAACAAGAAACATATCCTTGGTCCTTTTCAAGTACTTCAGGATGTTCTTGACCGCTGTCTAGTGATCCACTCCTGGATTATTTTGGTACCTCCCTGCCAAACTTATGGCAAGGCCCACATCAGGTCTGGTAAATAGCATAACATACATGATAGAACCTTTGGTTGACGCATAGGGAATGACTTTCATTTTCTCTCTATCTTCTGAAGTGGTCGGGCTTTGAGTCTGACTCAAATTCAGATCTTGTAACATAGGCCAGAACCCTTTCTTTGACTAATCCATTTTGAACTTCTTCAAAACTTTATCAAGGTATGTGCTTTGTGAAAGTCCTATTAAGCGTCTTGGTCTATCTCTATAGATCTTGATGCCCAATATATAAGCAGCTTCATCGAGGTCTTTCATTGAAAAATTCTTATTCAAGTATGCTTTTATGCTATCCAGAAATTCTACATCATTTCCGATCAACAATATGTCATCCACATATAATATCAGAAATGCTATAGAGCTCCCACTCACTTTCTTGTAAATACATGCTTCACCATAAGTATGTATAAAACCATATGCTTTGATCACCTCATCAAAACGTATATTCCAACTCCGAGATGCTTGCACCAGTCCATAAATGGATTGCTGGAGCTTGCACACTTTGTTTGCACCTTTAGGATCGACAAAACCTTCTATTTGCATCACATACAACTCTTCTTTAAGAAATCCATTAAGGAATGCAGTTCTGACATCCATTTGCCAGATTCCATAATTATAAAATGCGGCAATTGCTAACATGATTCAGACTAACTTAAGCATTGCTACGGGTGAGAAGGTCTCATCGTAGTCAACCGCTTGAACTTGTCAAAAACCTTTTGCAACAAGTCGAGCTTTCTAGATGGTGACATTACCATCAGCGTATGTCTTCTTCTTGAAGATCCATTTAGTCTCAATGGCTTGCCGGTCATCGGGCAAGTCCACCAAAGTCCATACTTTGTTCTCATACATGGATTCTATCTCAGATTTGATGGCTTCAAGCCATTTATCAGAATCTGGGCTCATCATAGCTTCTTCGTAGTTCGTAGGTTCTCCTTGGTATAGTAACATGATTTCCAGAACAGGATTACCGTACCACTCTGGTGCAGATCGTGCTCTGGTTGACCTATGATGTTCAGTAGCAACTTGATCTGAAGTTTCATGATCATTATCATTTGCTTCCTCTCTAGTTGGTGTAGGCATCACGGGAATGGATTTCTCTGATGTGCTACTTTCCAATTCGAGAGAAGGTACAGTTACCTCATCATGTTCTACTTTCCTCCCACTCACTTCTTTCGAGAGAAACTCCTTCTCTAGAAAGGTTCCATTCTTGACAACAAAGATCTTGCTTTCGGACCTGTGGTAGAAGGTGCACCCAATTGTTTCCTTTGGGTATCCTATGAAGGTGCACTTCTCTGATTTGGGTTCGAGCTTATCAGGTTGAAGCCTTTTATCGTAAGTGTCACAACCCCAAACTTTAAAAAACGGCAGCTTAGGTTTCTTGCCAAACCACAGTTCATACGGTGTCGTCTCAACGGATTTAGATGGTGCCCTATTTAACGTGAATGCGGTTGTCTCTAATGCATAACCCCAAAATGATAGTGGTAAATCGGTAAGAGACATCATAGATCGCACCATATCTAATAAAGTATGATTACGATGTTCGGACGCACCATTTTGCTGAAGTGTTCCAGGTGGCATGAGTTATGAAACAATTCCACAGTGTTTTAAATGAAGGCAAAACTCATAACTCAAATATTCGCATCCGCAATCAGATCGTAGAAGACTTATTTTCTTGTTATGATGATTCTCTACTTCACTCTGAAATTCTTTGAACTTTTCAAATGTTTCATCAAGTAGATATACCCATACCTACTCAAATTATCTGCGAAGGTCAGAAAATAACAATACCCGCCGCGTGCTTCAACACTCATTGGATCGCATACATCGGTATGTATTATTTCCAATAAGCCATTAGCACACTCCATTGTTTCAGAGAACGGAGTTTTAGTCATCTTGCCCATGAGGCATGGTTCGCAAGTATCAAATGATTCATAATCAAGTGATTCCAAAAGTCCATCTGCATGGAGTTTCTTCATGCGCTTTATACCAATATGACCTAAACGGCAGTGCCACAAATACATTGCACTATCACTATCAACTTTGCATCTTTTGGCATCAATACTATGAATATGTGTATCACTACAATCGAGATTCAACAAGAATATACCACTCTTCAAGGGTGCATGACCATAAAAGATATTATTCATATAAATAGAACAACCATTATTCTCTAACTTAAACAAATAACCGTCTCAGAATAAACAAGATCCAGACATAATGTTCATGCTCAACGTGGGCACCAAATAACAATTATCCAGGTCTAAAACTAATCCCGAAGGTAAATGTAGAGGTAGCGTGCCGACGACGATCACCTCGACCTTGGAACCATTTCCGATGCGCATCGTCAACTCGTCCTTAGCCAATCTTCATTTATTCCGCAGCCCCTATTTCGAGTTACAAATATGAGCAACCGGACCAGTATCAAATACCCAGGCGCTGCTATGAGCATTAGTAAGGTACACATAAATAACATTTATATCAAATATACCTTTGCTCACTTTGTCATTCTTCTTATCCGCCAAGTATTTGGGGTAGTTCCGCTTCCAGTGACCAGTCCCTTTGCAGTAGAAGCACTCAGTCTCAGGCTTGGGTCCAGCTTTGGGCTTCTTCCCGAGAGTAGAAACTTGCTTGCCATTCTTCTTGAAGTTCCCTTTATTTCCCTTGCCCTTTTTATTGAAACTAGTGGTCTTGTTAACCATCAACACTTGATGCTCCTTCTTGATTTCTACCTCCGCCACCTTAAGCGTTGCGAAGAGCTCAGGAATCGTTTTATTCATCCCTTGCATATTATAGTTCATCACGAAGCCTTTGTAGCTTGGTGGCAGTGATTGAATAACTCTGTCAATAACACAATCAACTGGAAGATCAACTCCCAGCTGAGTCAAGTGATTATAATACCCAGACATTTTGAGTATGTGTTCGCTGACAGAACTGTTCTCCTCCATCTTGCAGCTATAGAACCTATTGGAGACTTCATATCTCTCAAACCGGGCATTTGCTTGAAACATTAACTTCAACTCCTGGAACATCTCATATGCTCCATGACGTTCAAAATGTCTTTGAAGTCCCGGTTCTAAGCATAAAGCATGGCACACTTAACTATTGAGTAGTCATCAGATCGAGCTTGCCAGACGTTCATAACACCAGCTTCAACTCATGCAGCAGGCCTCTCACCTAGTGGTGCATCAAGGACATAATTCTTCTATGCGGCAATGAGGATAATCCTCAAGTTACGGTCCCAGTCCGTGTAGTTGCTACCATCATCTTTCAACTTAGCTTTCTCTTGGAACGCATTAAAATTCTTGGGAACGGTAGCTCGGGCCATTGATCTACAACATAGATATGCAAAACTATAAGACCAAGTTCATGATAAATTAAGTTCAATTATTCAAATTACTAATGAAATCCCACTTAAATAGACATCCCTAAAGTCATCTAAGTGATACGTGATTCAAATCAACTAACCCATGTCCGATCATCACGTGAGATGGGGTAGTCATCAATGGTGAACATCTCTATGTTGATCATATCTAATATATGACTCACATTCGACCTTTCAGTCTCCAGTGATCTGGAACCATGTATGTACATGCTAGGCTCATCAAGTTTAACCCAAGTATTCTGCATGTGCAAAACTGTCTTGCAACCGCTGTATGTGAATGTAGAGTCTATCACACCCAATCATCACGTGGTGCTTTGAAATGACGAACTTTGGCAATAGTGCATACTCGGGGAGTAGACTTTTATCTTGAAATTTAGTGAAGGTATCATCTTATAATGCTACCGCCGTTCTAAGCAAAATAAGATGCATAAAAGATAAACATCGCATGCAATCAAAATATGTGAGATGATATGGCCATCATCATCTTGTGCTTTCGATCTCCATCTCCAAAGCATTGTCATGATATCCATCGTCACCGGCTTGACACCTTAATCTCCATCATAGCATCGTTGAGTCGATGTCGTCACGCCAACTGTTGCTTCTACAACTATCCATAGGATCGAAAGTATGTCTAGTGGGGGGTGATTAGACTACTTGACCAAATAAAAATCTAGCCTTTTCCCAATTTGAAGTCTTGGCAGATTTTAGCAACTTAGCACAAGTCAAGTAATCAACCTATACATGCAATTCTAAGAGTATAGCAGTGGAATGTAAATCATTACGTATGAAGGTAAATGGGAGGAGTTTGGAGGGAGCAAACACAATGTAGACACGAAGATTTTTCCCATGGTTCCGATAGGTGGTGCTATCGTACATCCACGTTGATGGAGACTTCAACCCACGAAGGGTAACGGTTGCGCGAGTACACGGAGGGCTCCACCCACGAAGGGTCCACAAATAACCAACCTTGTCTATCCCACCATGGCCATTGCCCACGAAGGACTTGCCTCACTATGGTAGATCTTCACGAAGTAGGCGATCTCCTTGCCCGTACAAACTCCTTGGTTCAGCTCCACAATCGTGACGGAGGCTCCCCAGTGACACCTAACCAATCTAGGATACACCACTCTCCAAAAGGTAATAGATGGTGTGTTGATGATGAACTCCTTGCTCTTGTGCTTCAAATGATAGTCTCCCAAACACTCAACTCTCACACACAAATTTGGATTTGGTGGAAAGATGATTTGAGTGGAAAGCAACTTGGGGAAGGCTAGAGATCAAGATTCTTGTGGTTGGATTGGAATATCTTGGTCTCAACACATGAGTAGGTGGTTCTCTCTCAGAAAATGAATGCTGGAAGTGTAGGCTCGTTCTGATGGCTCTCCCCGCGAATGGGGGATGGGTGGAGGGGTATATATAGCGTCCACACAAAATCTAACCGTTACACACAATTTACCAAACTCGGTGAGACCGAATACTCAAAATCGGTCAGACCAATTTAGTTCAAAGTGTGAATGTTAGGATTTTTGGTGGGACCGACATGTCAACTCGGTGGGACCGATTTTATTAGGGTTAGGGCATAACGTAATCTCGGTGAGACCGATCACATGAACTCGGTGAGACCGATTTCTGTAATAGGCAAATAGAGAGTTGGTCAGGCAAACTCGGTGGGACTGATCGCTCATTTCGGTAAGACCGAAACATTACAAAAAGGAAACAGATAATTTGCATTGCGTACTCGGTGGGACCGATCGCTCATCTCGGTTAGACCAAAACCTTTCAAGGGAAATAGAGAGTGTGCAATGCCAACTCGGTGAGATCAAGATCCCTATCAGTGAAACCAAACTGATCTAGCTATGGCTATGTCAAATGAACTCGATGGCGCCGGATAGATCAAATTTGTGGGGCTGAGTTTGACTTTTGGTTTGGAACATATGTGGAAATGAGAAAGTGGTTGAGGGCTTTTGGAGCATATCACTAAGCATTTTGAGCAAGCAAGCCATTAAGCAACACCTTATCCCCTTTTAATAGTGTTGGCTTTTCTATGGACTCAATGTGATCTTGGATCACTAAAATGAAAATGTAAAGTCTTGAGCTTGAGCCAATATGTATCCTTAGCATTTTGAGGGGTCCACATTCCTAGTCCTTGCCATGCCAATCATTGAACTTTCTGAAATGATCATCTTGAAAGAGTATTAGTTCAATGAGCTATATGTTGTTAGGAATTACCAAAACCACCCAGGGATAGTTGCACTTTCAATCTCCCCCTTTTTGGTAATTGATGACAACATATAGATCAAAGCTTCAACAAATGATAATAAGATTGAAATACATTGTCGCTTCGAGAAGTACTTGATAAGATTGAGCTCCCCCTAAATTTGTGCATTATTTAAAATTTGCTTTTGAATGCAAATGCACAATCGATTAGGATCATGGGTTACTCTTTCGTGTCACATACATCTTGGTGGAGCGCTCAAAATGATAGAAAGTAAAATATGCACTCATCCCCAAGGCAAAGTGAATGATCATACATGAGAGATAAATAATAGCATCATTCAAGCACAAGCATTAAAGTATGATATGATCAAACACATAACCATACAAGTATCTCACACACACAAAGTATCATCCAAGCAAGCACACAAATAAGTATCAACCAAGTAGCAAAAGAGATAGCCAAAAAGAAGCAAGCTCTCTCTATCTCTCTCGAAGCCTATGATCTATACACTTTCTCCCCTTTTGGCAGTAAGTTAGCAAAAAGCTCGAAAATGCATAGTGCTATGCGTCTCTCTAGGCTTGATCTTTGGGAGGTGGCATTGAGAGGACTCCAGGAACGAATGCATTTGTTGAAGTTGTTGGAGCTGGTGGAGTGGCAACTGGAGGAGCTACTGATGCTGTGGCTGCAGGTGCTGATGTAGTAGCTCTTGTGTCTGTCACAGGCACTGCTGCAGATCTCTGTGCCCTAGGCACTCTCTAAAAGGCATCTGTGGTAGCTTTCCCTTTCTTCTCCTCAGCTTCTTCCTGGAGCAGCTCAACAGTTGTCTGCATCTCTGTCACCTTCAAGTCAAGATCATAGAATTTTGTCTCAATGATCCTCTCCAGACTCTCTCGATTCTGAATCAGGGTGGCCAATCCTTTCTCAATCCTCAAAGTTGCTTGAATCAGATATCCAAGTTGATCTTTATTTGACTTGAGAAACACTTGTGAAGCCTCTTTAACACTTGGCATCTTTGCTGCCTTCTCACCTTTAGCTTTCTCCCTCTTCTCTTGAGCCTCCATAGATGTGGGATCTTCATCATTCATGACAACTGTATTGTCCTCAAAGTCAGGCCTCAAGGGAAGATGTTCCTTGTCCAATAAGTATGTTGAAAGTGCAACTACCCCTAGGTGGTTTTGGTAATTCCTAACAACATATAGCTCATTGAGCTAACATTATTTCAAGATCAATATTTCAGGAAAAGCTCAATGAATGGCATGGCATGGATGAGAAAAGTGGACCCCTCAAAATACTAAGGATAAAAGGATTGGCTCAAGCTCAAAGCTCAAGACTCTACATTTCATATTTTAGTGATCCAAGATCACATTGAGTCTATAGGAAAAGCCAATACTATAAAGGAGGGATGAGGTGTTGCTTAATGAGGTTCTTGCTTCATAGTACTTAGTGATATGCTCCAAAACCCTCAACTACTTTCCCACATCCACATATGACCTAAACCAAAAGTCAAACTCGGCCCCACCGATTCTTTCTATCCGGCGCCACCGAGTTCAGATGTCATAGCCACTGCCACAAACCCTAGGCAAATCGGTCTCACCGATAGGGATATCAGTCTCACCAAGATGGGATTGTAATCTCTCTGTTTCCCTTCGTAACGTTTCGGTCCTACCGAAATGAGCGATCGGTCCCACCGAGATTGCAATGTAAACTCTCTGTTTCCTTTTTGTAACATTTCGGTCCCACCGAAATGAGCGAACTGGTCCCACGGAGTTTACCTGACCAACTCTCCAGTTAGCTTATTAAAAAAATCGGTCCCACCGAGTTTGTGTAATCGGTCTCACCGAGATTACGTTATCCCCTAACCCTAACCATATCGTTCCTACCGAGTTGCATGTCGGTCCCACCGAAAATCCTAACGGTCACTAGATTTGCTGAATTGGTCTGACCGAGTTTATCAATTCGGTCCCACCGGGTTTGGCAAGTTGTGTGTAACGGTTAGTTTTTGTGTGGAGGCTATATATACCCGTCCACCTCCTCTTCATTCGTGGAGAGAGCCATCAGAACGAACCTACACTTCCAATACACATTTTCTGAGAGAGAACCACCTACCCTTGTGTCCTACCATATGAATCTGGATCTCTAGCCTTCCCCAAGTTGCTTTCCACTCAAATCTTCTTTCCACCAAATCCAATCCTGTGAGAGAGAGTTGAGTGTTGGGGAGACTATCATTTGAAGCACAAGAGCAAGGAGTTTATCATCAACACACCATTTGTTACTTCATGGAGAGTGTGTCTCCTAGATTGGCTAGATGTCACTTGGGAGCCTCCGACAAGATTGTGGAGTTGAACCAAGGAGTTTGTAAGGGCAAGGAGATCGCCTACTTCGTGAAGATCTACCGCTAGTGAGGCAAGTCCTTCGTGGGTGACGACCATGCTGGGATAGACAAGGTTGCTTCTTCGTGGACCCTTCGTGGGTGGAGCCCTCCATGGACTCGCGGAACCGTTACCCTTCGTGGATTGAAGTCTCCATCAACGTGGATGTACGATAGCACCACCTATCGGAACCACGACAAAAACATCTGTGTCTCCAATTGTGTTTGAATTCTCCAAACCCTTCCCTTTACATTCTTGCAAGTTGCATGCTTTACTTTCCGCTTCTCATATACTCTTTGCAAGCTTGCTTGAATTGTGTTAACATTGCTTGACTTGTGCTAAGTTAGCTAAAATCTGCCAAAGACTAAAATTGGGAAAAGGATAAGTTTTATTTGGTCAAGTAGTCTAATCACCCCTCTAGACATACTTTCGATCCTACAAGTGGTATCGTAGCTTTGGTCTCCATTTGCTTTGATTTCCATAGCTTTTGGTAGTCATAGCCTTGGTTTCACAACCTAGGAGAGTATGGCGTCTGGCGAGGGAAATTATCACCGAGAGGTCCTTACTTTGATGGTACTAATTTTGCTAGTTGGAAGCATAAGATGAAAATGCATATTCTTGGACATAACCCCGCCGTTTGGGCTATTGTGTGTATTGGCTTGCAAGGTGAATTCTTGATGGGAGAGAACCGAACTGTGAAGCTACCGCAGAATAATTGAAGATGCTGCAATACAACGCTCAAGCTTGTGATATCCTCTTCAACGGATTGTGCCCCGAAGAATTCAACAAAATCAGCCGTCTTGAGAATGCAAAGGAAATTTGGGATACTTTGATTGATATGCATGAAGGTACCGAATCCGTCAAGGAATCCAAGTTGGATGTGCTTCAAAGTCAACTTGACAAGTTCAAAATGAAGGATGGTGAAGGTGTCGCTGAAATGTACTCTAGGCTTGCTCTTATCACAAATGAGATCGCGGCTTAGGAAGTGATGAGATGACCGACAAATTCATCATCAAGAAGATCCTAAGAGCCTTGGATGGAAAATATGATACCGTGTGCACATTGATCCAAATGATGCCAAATTACAAAGATCTCAAGCCAACGGAAGTCATTGGAAGAATTGTTGCTCATGAGATGTCACTCAAGGATAAGGAGGAACTTCAAAACAAATCAAGTGGTGCTTACAAAGCCTTATGTGAAGCCCCCACATCATCAAGTGAGAAACAAACCTTCAATGAAGAATTGAGCTTAATGGTGAAGAAGTTCAACAAATTCTACAAGAGTAGAAGCAAAGAGAGAAGCTCCAAGTCAAGGTCCTACAATGACAAAAGATCTTCTAGTCGAGAGCGTAATTGCTACAATTGTGGAAGACCCGGACACTATTCCAATGAGTGTACGGCACCCTACAAAATAAGAGAAGAATCACCTAAAAGGAGGAGTAGAAGAGAAGACTCACCACCAAGAGAGAGAAGGAGTAGAGATGATCGTTATGAACGAAGAACATCCCGGAGAAGCAAGGATTCGGAAAGGAAGGACAAGTCATCAAGGAGCTACACAAAACGAAGACATCAAGCTCATGTTGGTGAATGAGTATCCGGCTCTGACTCCGACAATCACTCCGAGAGAAGCTATCACTCCGACTCCGAATATACTCAAGATGAATGCGTTGCCGGTCTAGCACTTGTGTCAACCAACTCCTACGACATATTTGATTCCCCAAATGAAGGAATTGGAAGATGCTTCATGGCCAAAGGTCCAAAGGTATCACACCCCGAGTATGTTGATTTCAATAGTGATGAAGATGACTTGTTAGGTGATGATGATTTACTTGTTGACAACTCTAGTGATGAATACTATGATGAAACGTCAATTAATCATGCTAATCAAGATAAAATGAATGACGATGATAAGGAGAAGATTGAGCTTCTAACTAAAGAACTAAACACTCTTAAGTTATCTCATGAAACTATCTTAGAAGATCATCGAGAACTTTTAAGGACTCATGAGAAGTTACGCTTTGAAAAGCTCAACCTTGAGAAAGAGCATGAGTTCTTAAAGGCAATCAATGATGATCTTCGTAAGAAAAGTTCTTCTTACATTGCCAAGCGTTTACTCTTATCCACCTACATGCCTCAAGTCAAGTCTAGTAACAAGAATAAGAAGGATTCTTCCTCTAGTAGTAACAATAATCATGCTAAATCTAATGTTGTTGCTTCTAGTAGTTCTCTTGATTCCGCTAATTATTCTCTTAGCCAAGTTACACTTGAGCAAGAAAATAGCTTATTGAAGGGAATTATAGAGAAAGGTGTTTACAAGAGCCTTGCCGGGAGTAAGCAATTTGAGGAAATTGTACGCAAGCAAGGAAGGCACCGGAAGAATCAAGGTGTTGGTTTTGAACAAAAGTTCAATGCCAATGGAGTTGAGTGGGAAGAAGATCAATACCCCAAGACGAAGTTTGTTCCTCAACAAGAGAAGTATGATCCTACTTCCTTCAAGGGGACAGAAGCCCAAGATGATCTTCCACCACAAGACCACAAGCAAAAAGGCAAGGACAAGCTTCAAGAAGAGATTGATGCATTTGAAGAAGCTCCTAAGGCCTTGGTCAAGTGGGTTCCCAAGACTACATCAAGTTCTACTACATCAAGTACGACTACAACTCCTAGGATTCCCATCAAGATGATGTGGATCCCGAAGAAAAAGAACTAGGTGACTCCGCCAACATATTTCACTCATATCATTTTGGCAATAACAAGTGCAATCAACTTCCACATCTTGCACTAGTTCAAGGAGTCACAAACCCTCTTGTTGGTAAGACAAGGGACAAGGTAACCTAATGCTCTCATAGACATCATCTTGTGTGTGCATCACTCTATGTCTATGGATATCCTGATTTGTTCCTTGTGGGACTAACCCGTGTAGGTATTGAAAGTGCAACTCACTCCAAAGGATTGCTCCAAATGATCTACATCAACATTGAGCATCCACATCTTCAACACCTACATGAAGTTATCATCGACAAAACCCAAGGTTAGTTCATCCCTCTAAGGGGGGATCTCACATCTAGGGGGAGCTTTACTCTAAAAATTGAGCTAAAGAAACTCTAATGGTGTGAACACATCAATGCATTATGTAAAAGTGGTAACCCCACTTGAGCTTAAACGATGAGTATGACCTATGATCAAATGTTCTCATTTGACTCCTAAGTCAATATACTCATATATAGATGACCTAGTCATTGCCAATTGCTTGATAGATGCTAGAATTGGTTGTGCATGCTTCGCCATATATTTCATTTGCCATTTTATTGTGTGAGCATGTTGGTTGCATATTTTACTCATTCGAGGACATCCACTTGTTGTTTTGATTGATTGGTTTCTCTTTATTTTGCCAAGTGGATGGACAATAATGCCTAAGAACCTTCTCTAGCTATCTATGCTCTTCTCGTCTCAAATCTATTCATGCTGCATCACAAAATTTGATCAAGTCAGATTCGAACCACTCTGTGTGCGGAGCACTCGGAGTCCCCGATTTGTCATAGACTTAAACTTCCAAAACTTCTTTGTGCGTTTGATTCCGACCGATTCTTCCATTTCGGTCATACCGAGATCACTAAGTCGATCTAGGTTTTCAATCTCGGTGCAACCGATTTGAACTTTTCGGTCACACCGAGTTGCTGCTTGTAGTTATGCATCTCGGTGCCACCGAGTTGTTCCACTCGGTCACACCGACAGGGCCGGGCTATATATACCCACGGGCAAAACTTTGGAAATTTTCTCCGAACTCTATAGCCCGCGCTCAGCCCGCTCTGCCTCCAGGGTCTCCGGATCGTCCTCCTCGTCGCCAGCTGCCTCCTGCCGCTGGTCTCCGCTGCCGTCAATGGGAATCATCCCCACCGTTGCCGCCGTAGCGAGTTCATCGCCGAACTAGGGTATGAACTCAATCATTGTGCTATCCCTATCTGATTCCTAGCACATTGTGTTCGCCATGAATCTTTCCATGATTGAAACTATCTTATCCAGTCAAAACACTCCGCGGATTAGAGATGAATTGAAAATTCAGGGTTAGGTTTCCGCCGAAACCATCTCGGACCAACCGAGTTGTAGAAGTCAGTACCACCGATTCGGCTAAGGCCATTGCACATGTAATTCTCGGTCTGACCGAGAATTGCAAATTGGTGTGACCGAGTTCAGGACTTTGTGAAACCCTAGCAGTCTCGGTGCCACCGAACAGTGACTCGGTCTGACCGAGTTCACTAGTTTAGGTTCCAAAAGCTTCTTCGGTATCACCGAGTTTACAAATCGGTAGATCCGAAATGCTTTCTGTGGAAAACTGAAACTAAGTTTTTGACTCATTCTTTTGCAAAACCTCTCTATTTTGTGATGCTCATCCACTCTATCTCATCTATATCTACTCACAGGGTCTGTTGTCAGTGTTTGCAATATGTCTGATCAAAGTGATAGTCATAACAAGTCAGAGGAGCAGGTTCACATGAGTGAGGGCACTAGTCCCTCTAGCAGCTATGATGAGGGTAGCAGGAGCACACCCAACAACTTACCCAAGGCAGCCACCAGGACCAGAAAGAAGAGAACTTCAGATTCTGAGGATGAAGACTATGTGGCTGTTGAGGATGAGGCCATTTCCAAGAAGAAGGTGCTCAAGAAGGAGTATGGCACAACTGCTGCCACTAAGCCTGGTATGAAGACCAAAGCACCTGCCAAAAGGATTCCCATGTCTAAAGCCAGAGCCTCCACTCAAGCATCTTTGGAAGCTGAACCCAAAGAGGCTGCCGCAGAAGGGAAGAAGAGGAAGGAAAGGGTCAAGAAGACCATGGCCAGGGTTGTTGGAAATCCTTCCATGATGGCACAAGAAGAGGAAGAGGTTGCTGCACCAGCACCTAAAGCTCAGAAGCTTATGGGTAATGCCATCAGGTCAGGGGCTGCTTCATCAAAGCCCAATGAAGCACCCAAGGCTGCCTCCAAGCCCAAGACTGCACCCAAGAGGAGTACCAGAAACTTCCCAGCTGCAGAGAAGAACAAGGCCCCAGTGCCTGAAACTTTTTCTGAAGAGGAAGATGATGAACAACATGTCTTGAGAAAATTGAAGCCTAAAATTCCAGATCATAATGATGCTCATCCAGTAGCTGATAACATGAAGATAAGGAAGGATTCAGGAGTGAGGCTATGGAGAGAGTCAGATCCATATGCCACCAGAAGGATAACTGTTGTAGACTACAGGTTCCACACAAAGGAACAACAGGATTTCTATGAGACAGTGCTGCTGGACAAGAAGCCAATAGTGTGTGACATGAGATGGGTGAACTGGGAATATATCAAGGAGCATGAAGAACACTATCGTGGTGTGTATGACAGCTTCAGTGCTTGTGGAGTGGCAGACTTTGTTGGGCAGAAGCTCACAAAGTGGAATGATGAGCTAATAATGCAATTCTACTCCACAACACACTTCTATCCAGATGGCAGGATAGTATGGATGTCTAAAGGAACTAGGTACCAATCATCAATTGAAGAATGGGCTAATCTGATCAATGCACCTAAGGAGAAAGAGGATGACTTGGATGTCTATGCCAAGAAGAAGATGGATCACAACTCTATGGCACATATGTACAAGGAGATCCCAGATGTCGCTATTGAAACACACAAGTTTGGATCAAGTACATTACCTTACATCAGACTGCCAACCATCAACTGGATCCTCAGGCACACTCTTTTGCCCAAGTCAGCTGATCACAACATGATCAGAGGTCATGCAATAAATTTGCTACACTTATTTGATGTGCCACAAAAGTTCAAGGTCATGAGTCTTATAGTTGAAACTATCAAGAGGACAGCTGCTGACCAAAAGAGAAGTTGTAGGTATGCCCCACAGATCCAGGAGCTGATTAACTCCAAGGCACTGGCACATACTTGTTGGACAAGGATCATATGCCTATCTATCCATATTTTGAGGACAACCAAGTGGTTATGGATGAAGATGAACCATCTTCTATGCAAGCACAAGCAAAGAAGGAGAAGGCAAGGACTGAGAAGGCTGCCAAGATGCCAACAATGGAAGAGGCATCTCAGTACTTATTGAAGAGGAAACAGGATCAACTTGGCTACTTGATTGCATCCACTCTGAGGATTGAGAAGGGGCTGGCCACCCTGACTCGAAACTAGGAGAGCCTAGAGAGGATCATGGAGCAAAAGTTCTATGACTTGGATGTGAAGGTAACTGAGATCCAGTCTGTTGTTGAGCAACTCCAAGATGATATGCAGGAGAGGAAGGGCAAGACAAACAGTGAGGCATTTGCCAGAGTGCCTAGAGCTCAGAGGTCAGCTGCAGTGCCAGTGACAGACACCAGAGCCACTTCATCTGCACCAGCTACAACTTCAGTGCCAACAGCTCCAGCACCCACTCCACCAGCTCCATCTACATCAACTGATGCCTTCGTCCTTGGAGTTCTATCTACACCACCACCTGAAGATCAAGCCTGAGAGACGATTTAGTGCTATGCTTTTCTATGAACTTTTTGGTAACTTGTTGCCAAAGGGGGAGAAAAATGTATAGATCATAGGCTTCGAGAGAGAGCGTTGCTTTTTATTCTCTCTTGCTTTGGTGGTTGAACTTTATTTGCTTGATTGAGATACCTTATGTCTGTGTGATACTTGGATGATCATGTGTTTGATCATATGCTACATTAATGCTTGTTGGATGACATTATCCTTTTATCTCTATATGATCATTCTCTTTGCTTGGTGATGAGTGCATGTATTATATTGTTATCATTTTGAGCGCTCCACCAAGATGTATGTGACATGTAAGAGTAACCCATGAGCCTAACTCTTTGTGCATTTGCAGTCCAAAGAAAATCTTAAACTATGCACAAATTTAGGGGGAGCTCTTGCTTATCACATACTTTTCAAAGCGACAATGTTTTTCACTCTAATTATCATTTGTCGAAGCTTTGATCTATATGTTGTCATCAATTACCAAAAAGGGGGAGACTGAAAGTGCAACTATCCCTAGGTGGTTTTGGTAATTCCTAACAACATATAGCTCATTGAGCTAACATTATTTCAAGATTAATATTTCAGGAAAAGCTCAATGAATGGCATGGCATGGATGAGAAAAGTGGACCCCTCAAAATATTAAGGATAAAAGAATTGGATCAAGCTCAGAGCTCAAGACTCTACATTTTATATTTTAGTGATCCAAGATCACATTGAGTCTATAGGAAAAGCCAATACTATCAAGGAGGGATGAGGTGTTGCTTAATGAGGTTCTTGCTTCATAGTGCTTAGTGATATGCTCCAAAGCCCTCAACTACTTTCCCACATCCACATATGACCTAAACCAAAAGTCAAACTCGGCCCCACCGATTCTTTCTATCCGGCGCCACCAAGTTCAGATGTCATAGCCACTGCCACAAACCCTAGGCAAATCGGTCTCACCGATAGGGATCTCGGTCTCACCGAGATGGGATTGTAATCTCTCTGTTTCCCTTCGTAACGTTTCGGTCCTAACAAAAGGAGCAATCGGTCCCACCGAGATTGCAATGTAAACTCTCTGTTTCCTTTTCGTAACATTTCGGTCCCACCGAAATGAGCGAACCGGTCCCACCGAGTTTACCTGACCAACTCTTTGGTTAACTTATTACCAAAATTGGTTCCACCGAGTTTGTGTAATCGGTCTCACCGCGATTATGTTATGCCCTAACCCTAACCATATCGGTCCTACCGAGTTGCATGTCGTTCCCACCGAAAATCCTAACGGTCACTAGATTTGCTGAATCAGTCTGACCGAGTTTATCAATTCGGTCCCCCGAGTTTGGCAAGTTGTGTGTAACGGTCAGTTTTTGTGTGGAGGCTATATATACTGTAGCGACCAGACCTCAAACAGTCTGATCTCTGTGCATCAGTGTCATCCCTGGATCAGTAATGCTAACACGCACAGTACTTGGATTTATAACAGAGTAGCAATCACACACTTATTACATCGAATGTCTCAAAAGAGAACTTATTACAATAAATATGGCTTAAGGCCATCTAATAACGATAACAACGGAAGGCTTGGAATATAAGTGATTCCATCAAATCCAACGGCATCACTGAGTATAGAACCACAACCTAAGGCACCTTACTCGTTGTCTAAAAAGTCTGCAACATGAACGTTGCAGCCCGAAAACGGGTCAACACATGGAATATGCTGGCAATGTAACACATAGAGAAACAATATGAAAGTGTGATGCTATACTACATGCATATATGGCGGGTGGAAAACTCTATGGTTACAGTTTTGCGTAAAGCCAGTTTTTCCCTACTACAAAGGAATAAATTTTGTTTAACTATCATGGTGGTTGTTAAACATTGAGAATGGTTGACAGCATTCTCAATCCCAATTAAGCATCATCAATTAAAACCCAACAATATTAATTAAAGTAACATGATGAGATTCACATGATAATCCAAGTACTAGATACTCAAGATGTCCATAACCGGGGACACGGCTAACCATGATTAGTTTGATACACTCTGCAGAGGTTTATGACTTTTCCCCACAAGACTCGATCTCCTCCGCTTAATTTCTGACTACATGTTGTTTGAGAAACGGATGATCGAGACATAGTCTTCGTAAGCGCTTAGCACCTTACTTAACGGGTAGACCGTACAAACCTACATCCACTACAACAACTAATCTACCACTGTAAGAGTTCGCACGACTTAGTCAACTATGCTAGAGCCCATAGTAGCTTGTGGCTGCACACGGAAGTTTCTAGCATGAATAATCTCATGATCCCTTTGAGCCTGGGTGGCGGTCCATAAAGAAAAACAGGCAATACTGGAATATCCAGGGACCTCAATCCACCCAGATGTGTGTTTAAGTTGCCACCTTAAATAAACCATTAATTAACAATCTCACATCTGTCATTGATACACTCACCCAATCCACGTCTACAAGCATAGCATGGCATAATAAGCAAACGTAGAAGTAACTCCCAAGGGTTTGATAATAAAACAGGTGATAGGTACTACCTCAACTATTTTCCCAAAACCCACAATTTAATTAGATGCTAATCATGCAATGTTTGAGGATTGATCTAATGTATAAAAACTGGGTATGAAAAGTGATATGATCAAAGTTTTACTTGCCTTGCTGATGATCCGTGAAACCTAGAGATTCGAAGTAGCAAGCGGCGCACTCCGGGTACTCTATCGCAAACAAACAAGGACACAATGAGTACTCATCTAATGCACAGGTAAAACTGGAATAAAAGATCTAACCAGAAAGTTCAACTTAAGAACTCTGGTTTGCAAAAGAATCAAATCAAACAAATGCAACAACAGTCAAACTGCGACAAAAACATGCTTCATTTTACTAATCTGGACCTAAGTCAAATTTTACAGAGGCAAAAACTTGTTTGAGTTGATTATTTGGAAAGAGGGTTTTGAGACGAAACTCTAGGCGCTTGAATCGCCTGATTCCGATAAACGAGCGAAAAGTTATACTAGATCGAAAATCGGATCAGAAATCGCGATCAGAAAAATCGCGAAATAAATCCGAGAAAAAGAAAAACGGTGAACAGATTAACGAACGGACGTTCATTAACTGCAACTAAACAGTGAACGCGTTCGTAAAAACAAACGAACGAGCGAACGCTCGCTAAATAAATAAACCGATAAAACTGGTTTAAAAAAACCTAGGTTTTCTAAAAAAACCGGATTGGTTTTTTTTCTCAGAAAACCGGGGCGGCGGCTACCTCGCGAACTCCGGCGGCTCGGGACTCCGGCGGGGTGGGGCGGCTCGGCGGCGGGGCAGGCGGCGGTAAGCGGTGGCGGCACAAGGCGGCGGGCGGGCGGCTTGGCGGGAAGTCAAGGGCGGCTCGACTTGGGGCTCCCTAGGGGCCCCGGGTCAGTATTTAAAGGAGGAGGGGTGCGGTGGCTTGGGAAGGGGCAAGGCGGCGGCGACGGGAGGCGGACTCACGCCTCGGACAAGGCGGCGGGAAAGGGAAGGCGGCGGCGGCGGGTTGGGCCCGGCTGGCTGAGCAGCCCGACACGCACGCAAGCAAGCGTGTTTTTTAAATAATTCCGCCGAAACTAGAAAAATTCTAAAAAAATAAAAAAAATCTAAAAATGCCAAAACAAATTTTCACCGCCTAAATAAAATATTTAGAACGAGGTGAACATTTTCTTGGCCCTAAAAATGCAATTTTGAAAACGTGCAATTTTTCCTAGATTCAAATAAAATAGCGAAAAACTCCAAATAAAAATCTTATTCGATTTTTTATTAAACCTTCAATATTTCTTTATTTTGGGAAAGTCATTTTATTCCCTCTCTCTCATTTTGATAATAGAAATAATTGAAGATAAAATAAATAAAATCAAATGATCCTAATTTCAGAATTTGAGATACTCAAATATGAAAATAACGAAATCCCCAACTCTCTCCGTGGGTCCTTGAGTTGCGTGAAATTTCTAGGATCGAGCCCAAAATGCAAATAAAAAATGATATGCAATTGATGATCTACGTATAACATTCCAAATTGAAAATTTGGGATGTTACATATACCCCTCCACCTCCTCTTCATTCGTGGAGAGAGCCATCAGAACGAACCTACACTTCCAATACACATTTTCTGAGAGAGAACCACCTACCCTTGTGTTGAGGCCAAGATATTCCATTCCTACCATATGAATCTTGATCTCTAGCCTTCCCCAAGTTGCTTTCCACTCAAATCTTCTTTCCACCAAATCCAAATCCTGTGAGAGAGAGTTGAGTGTTGGGGAGACTATCATTTGAAGCATAAGAGCAAGGAGTTCATCATCAATACACCATTTGTTACTTCTTGGAGAGTGGTGTCTCCTAGATTGGCTAGGTGTCACTTGGGAGCCTCCGAAAAGATTGTGGAGTTGAACCAAGGAGTTTGTAAGGGCAAGGAGATCGCCTACTTCGTGAAGATCTACCACTAGTGAGGCAAGTCCTTCATGGGCGACGGCCATGGTGGGATAGACAAGGTTGCTTCTTCGTGGACCCTTCGTGGGTGGAGCCCTCCGTGGACTTGCGCAACCGTTACCCTTCGTGGGTTGAAGTCTCCATCAACGTGGATGTACGATAGCACCACCTATCGGAACCACGACAAAAACATCAGTGTCTCCAATTGCGTTTGAATTCTCCAAACCCTTCCCTTTACATTCTTGCAAGTTGCATGCTTTACTTTCCGCTGCTCATATACTCTTTGCATGCTTGCTTGAATTGTGTTAAGATTGCTTGACTTGTGCTAAGTTAGCTAAAATCTGCCAAAGACTAAAATTGGGAAAAGGATAAGTTTTTATTTGGTCAAGTAGTCTAATCACCCCCCCCTCTAGACATACTATTGATCCTACATATGTGCCTGTTCCCATCTTGCAGTTGATGAGCATCTGGATGTGTGGAGCATACTGTTGGGTTCTACGGTAGGGTGCGTCGACTGCAAATTAAAAATCCTACACGCAGAACATCCAGGAACATGCTACGGGAGATGGATCACAATTCGTTACCACTAGGCAGCCTTGATGCCGTGCGGCAATGAAGAAGAGTTGGGGCAGCGGCGTCGCGTGGATCGTCTCCTCCTCGTCCGATCTCCCTCGAATAGCCGGTCGTCCGATCCCACGTACGAGTTCGCCGGAGCGGCGCAAGTGCACCGCCTCTAACGGTATCCGCGCGTGCAAGAGGAACACCGTGCGGCGGACTGCTAGGTCCGATCACCGCGATCGTGGCGAGTGGAGGTGGCTATTCGCAACACATGCAAACCCTAGTCGCAGCGCCGAAGCGATCAACCACATGAGTGTGCCGCACCTCCACTTTATATAGGCGTCCGTCGCAGGCTCAACACTTGGGCCTTGCACGGACCCTAAAGCCCAAAGTCTGCTCGGTCATGTTCCTAGTCCAGTTCGGATCACATCCAACCAAAGTGTCCCTCTTAACCGACCTCGTAGAGGTTCCTTCCCTTAAGCGCGCGACCCCTTAGGTTCAAGTCGGCTTGGTCACAGTTCGGATCATCCCTGACCTGCACGGTTGGTAGCGGCCTCTAGCAAGGCGTGCCAAGCACCAAGCAGACTATGAAGCTGGTTAGGCGAACCTGTACAACGTGTCACACTTCTGTTCCCTTTGCCACACGATATATGTTGTCGGGCTCAAGGCGAGACTGTCATCCTTGTGCTAGCCCGACCTCTTTCTCGTTCCAAAGGATAATGACCACAAACCGGATTATCTCATAATCCTTGTCGCATGGCCATGCTTATCCCGGTCGGATCACACGAGGGGCCCAGTATATCTCTCCCGATCGAAGGGCAAATCCCATCTTGCTCGACCATGTCTCGCAGCATGGGACTAGACAAACCCGAAACCTACCTTTGTAACTACCCAGTCACGGAGTAGCGTTTGGTCGGCCCAAAGCAAGTCTGTCACCATCCCGAGTACATGCGTCAGCTCGGGTCTTAAGACATAGAATGTATGTTGTACTAGAGATTCACAGATGACATATCGCTGCGTCTCATAGTTGGGTTTGTCCGACTCGGACCTTATCTCGACTCGGATCCGACTACGTCGAATCCGACCAGACCTTTCCAAGTCCATATTATCCGGTTAGCATCCAATGCTCCATGGCTAATGAGACCAAGCCATCGACCATGTCATATTCCAGTCTAGTCGGCTGCGCGTCCACACAACCCTTTCGACTAGGGACCTTTTAGGACAGTCATCATACAATGCATAGTCCCACAAATAAGTCACGTACTTGCTGATACACATCATTGATAATGTCCAAGGACTATATTTATTCATAAACACATAGGAAATATCATCATACATGATTGCCTCTAGGGCATATCTCCAACACATACCCATATGATATTTTCTGATCTGCAGCTGTCCTCTTGATTGTCTCAACAATCAAACTCATTACTTTGAACTTCTGGGGCACATCAAACAATTGCAGCAAATTTATAGAATGGCCACTGATCATCCTGTGATCTCCTGATTTGGGCAACAAGGTGTGCCTCAAGATGGTGTTGATGGTGGTCAGACCAGACAACAGATAATATACAAAGCCTAGCTTATGATTCTCCAAGGCTTTGTCAGGAATCTCCTTATACATGTTGGCCATGGAGTTGTGATCTTTCTTCCTCTTGGCATAGACATCTATGTCATCCACATGCTCTGTAGGGGCATTGATCAGCTTGGCCCATTCAGCAACTGTTGTTTTGTACCTTGTACCTTCAGACATCCAAACAATCCTTCCATCAGGATAGAAATGAGTTGTAGAATAGAATTGCATAATGAGCTCATCATTCCACTTGGTCAGTTTCTGACCCACAAAAGTGTCTACTCCACATAGTCTAAAGCTCTCATGCACTCCTGGAAAGTGTTCTTCATTGTTGTAGATGTATTTCTAGTCAACCCAGTTCATATCACAGACAATTGGCTTCTTATCTAGAAGAATAGTTTCATAGAAGTCCTACTGCTCCTTGGTGTGAAACCTATAATCCACAACAGTCCTTCTCCTCACAGCATATGGATCTGATTCTCTCCATAATCTGAAACCTGCATCTTTTCTGATTTTCATATTTTCTGCCATTGGATGATTGGCATCATGGTCTGGGATCTCCTAAGCACTTGGGCTTCAGCATCTTCTTCTTGTTCAATCTCAGGCACTGGGGCCTTGTTCTTCTCAGCAGCTGGTATGTTTCTTGTGCTCCTCTTTGGTGCAGACTTGGGGAATGGAGCAGAAGCTTTGGGGACAGTCTTGGGCTTAGAAGGGGCAGCCCCAGAATTGATGGCATCCCCATCAGCTTTTGAGCTTTAGGTGCTGGTGCAGTATCCTCTGCCTCTTCTTCTTCTTCCTCATCAGAGGAGTGCTTCTCAAATTCTGCCATGGGATCCACTTTCTTGCACCATCTCCCTCTCTTTCTTTCCTTCTTCTTCTTGCCCTCAGTAGCAGCCTCTCCACCAGTTGATTTGGAAGTTTCAAGAGTGGAGGCTCTGGCCTTAGAAATGGGCACTCTCTTTGCAGGAGCCTTCTTGTTCAAACCAGGCTTTGTAGATGCAGTTGTGCCAAATTCCTTCTTGACAACCTTTTTCTTGGAGCTGACCTCTTCCTCAGCAGCTACACAGTCTTCATCTTCAGAATCAGAATTTCTCTTCCTCCTATGCCTAGTAGCAGCCTTAGGTAGGTTGCTAGTAGTACTTCTGCTACCTTCATCATAACTGCCAGAGAGACTAGTGCCCTCACTCAGATTCACCTGCTCTTCAGACCTGTTCTGGCTATCACTCTGATCTGACATGTTTGATACTACAAACTGATAGCTGACCCTGTGAATAGTTATAGATGATATAGAGTGGTTGAGCATCACAAATGCAGAGGTTTTGCAAAACAGATGAGTAAAAAACTTAGTTTTAGTTTTTCACAGAAAGCATTTCGGAGCTACCGATTTGTTAAACTCGGTGACACCGAAGCAACTTTTGGAGTCTAAACTAGTGGCATCGGTCAGACTGAGACACAGTTCGGTGACTCCGAGATTGCTAGGGTTTCACTGAGAGTTGAACTCGGTCACACTGATTTGCAAGTTTCGGCCAGACCAAAAATTGCAAGTACAATGGCCTAAGCCAAATCGGTAAGACCAATTTCCACAATTCGGTCGGTTAGAGATGAGTTCGGCGGAAACCTAACCCTAAATTTTGGAATCAAAACTAGTCTAAAGGAAATTTTTATTGGATAGACTGATCTCATACGTAGTCAGAAACATGGCATTGACTTTGTGCTAAGAATCGGAGATAAGGATAGCACAAAGGTTCAAAATCATACCCTAGTCGGTGATGAGCTTGCTACGGCGGCAACGGAGGTGTAGAATTCCGTTGACGGTGACGGAGACCAGCAGCGGGAGGTCGCTGGCGACGAGAGGATAATCCGGAGACCCGAGTCGGCAGAGCAGGACACGCGCAGGTGAAGAGGTTTTGGAGAAATTTCCAAAATTTGACCCATCGGTATATATATCCCGACCCTGTCGGTGTGACCGAGTGGAACAACTCGGTGGCACCCAGATGCAAAATCGCAAGCGGTTACTGCAACTCGGTGTGACCTAATGATTCTAATTGGTTGCACCGAGATTGAAAACCTAGATCAACTCAGTGAACTCGGTTTGACCAAAAAAGATGAATCAGTCAGACCAAAATGCACACAGAGGTTTTGGAAGTTTAAGTCTATGACGAATCGGTGACTCCGAGTGCTCCTCACCTAGAGGGTACGAATCTGAATTTATCAAACTTTGTGATGTAGCATGAATAGAGTTTGAGACAAGAAAAGCATAGATAGCTAAAGGAAGTTCTTTGGCATTCTTGTCCGTCCATTTGGCAAAAGAAAAAGAGCCAAACAATCAAATTAACAAATGGATGTCCTCGAATGAGTAAAATATGCAATCAACATGCTCACACAATAAAATGGCAAATCAAATATGTGACAAAGCATGCACAAACACTCTAGCATCAATCAAGCAATTGGCGATGACTAGGTCATCTATATATGAGTATATTGACTTAGGAGTCAAATAAGAACATTTGATCATAGGTCATACTCATCATTTAAGGGCAAGTGGGGTTACCACTTTCACATAAACCATTGTTGTGTTCACACCATTAGAGTTGCTTTAGCTCAATTCCTCATTGAAGGCTTGTTTCTCACTTGATGATGTAGGAGCATCACATGAGGCTTTGTAAGCACCACTAGACTTGTTGTGAAGCTCTTCTTTATCCTTGAGTGACATCTCATGAGCAACAATTCTTCCAATGACTTCCGTTGGCTTGAGATATTTGTAGTTGGGCATCATTTGGATCAATGTGCACACGGTATCATATTTTCCATCCAAGGCTCTTAGGATCTTCTTGATGATGAATCTATCGGTCATCTCTTCACTTCCTAAGCCGGCAATCTCATTTGTGATGAGAGCAAGCCTAGAATACATTTCAGCGACACCTTCACCATCCTTCGTTTTGAACTTGTCAAGCTGACTTTGAAGCACATCCAATTTAGATTCCTTGACGGAGTCGGTACCTTCGTGCATATCAATCAAAGTATCCCAAATTTCCTTTCCATTCTCAAGACGGCTGATTTTGTTGAATTCTTCGGGGCACAGTCCGTTGAAGAGGATATCGCAAGCTTGAGCATTGTATTGCAGCATCTTCAACTCTTCCGCGGTAGCTTCACGGTTCGTTTTTCTCTCCCATAAAAGAATTCACCTTGTAAGCCAATACACATAATAGCCCAAACGGCGGGGTTGTGTCCAAAAATATGCATTTTTCATCTTATGCTTCCAACTAGCAAAATTAGTACCATCAAAGTAAGGACCTCTACGGTGGTAATTTCCCTCGCTAGACGTCATACTCTCCTAGATTGTGAAACCAAGGCTATGATCACCAAAGCTACGGAAATCAAGGCAAATGGAGACCAAAGCTCTGATACCACTTGTGGGATCGAAAGTATGTCTAGAGGGGGGGTGACTAGACTACTTGACCAAATAAAAATCTAGCCTTTCCCCAATTTTAAGTCTTGGCAGATTTTAACAACTTAGCACAAGTCCAGTAATCAACCTACACATGCAATTCTAGGAATATAGCAGCGAAATGTAAATCATTGCATATAGAGGTAAAGGGGAGGAGTTTGGAGACATCAAACGCAATGTAGACACGAAGATTTTTCCCGTGGTTCCGATAGGTGGTGCTATCGTACATCCACGTTGATGGAGACTTCAACCCACGAAGGGTAACAGCTGCGCGAGTCCTCGAAGGGCTCCACACACGAAGGGTCCACGAAAAAGCAACCTTGTCTATCCCACCATGGCCATTTCCCGTACAAACTCTTTGGCTCAGCTCCACAATCTTGACGGAGGCTCCCAAGTGACACCTAACCAATCTAGGATACACCACTCTCCAAAAGGTTATAGATGGTGTGCTGATGATGAACTCCTTGCTCTTGTGCTTCAAATGATAGTCTCCCCAACACTCAACTCTCTCTCACAGATTTGGATTTGGTGGAAAAATCATTTGAGTAGAAAGCAACTTGGGGAAGGCTAGAGATCAAGATTCTTGTGGTTGGTGTCGGTGTCAAAACCGGCGGATCTCGGGTAGGGGGTCCCGAACTGTGCGTCTAAGGTTGATGGTAATAGGAGACGGGTGACGGAGTAATTGACCACGGGTACCCCGAAGACGGCAACACAATATTTCCAGACATCGGGGCTAGCAAAGCCCCTCAGTCCGACTGCCCGGCCGCTCCTGCCAGCTCCCTGTCCGACTGCTCCATCCAGCCGGCTGCGAGCTGACCGACTGCGCTAACCAGCCGGCTGCCGACTGCAGCCCAACCCGACACCGACGAGACGGATGTATCCGAGCACTATTCACGTGTCATCTCAGCCATCATGTATAGTGTCACCTGTCTCCTGGCACTATTTATGAAGTGACCCAGGGGACAAGGATGACACCCACCATGCCTTGCTCCCATACCACCACATAGCTTACATGCTAAGCTAGCCTCTCCTATATAAAGGGGCACACATCCATCCATCCAGGGGATGGACACCCATGGGCACACACATGCTCACGCACACACCCACGGCCACTAGAGCACGCATGTTCATCCGGCCATCCGCATATACAAAGTCAGATGCCTATGGCACTTACCAATGATACAACTCTAGGAGCACTCTGTACTAGATATATCAGATACACTCAGACATGCAGCAGTAGGAGTATTATCTCTCCGGAGAGCTCCGAAGCTGGGTAAACCCCCGCGTGCTACTCCCAAACCCGCTCCCGGTCCTATCAGCAGCAGACTTACCCTCACACTAAGCCCTTGTGGCATCTGTCGACTCGCAAGCCCCCCGTGAGAACACCACGACAGTTGGCGCCCACCGTGGTGTGGTACTACTACTATGCTACCACGCTGCTGCTGGTTTCGCAGTCCGGGCGGGACCATCTTCGTCTTCACCACCGCGGCCTCTCGCCGTCTCTCCAGTAGCGCTCGGGGGCTCGAAAATGACCCGCCCCCGGAACAACCGCGCTGGACGGCGCGTCTTCATCGTCGGCATCGCTTCTTCGCCACCACCACAGCGGCCGTGCCGCCGCCCTTCCGCCTGCGGTCGCCCCCGGGGTTGCACGCCCCGTGCTGCGTCTCGCTCCGGGACGGTCATTCGCGTGCCTCCGAGATCATTCCGGTAGCCTCTCCTCCGCCTACCACCGAGACGTCGCCGCCGTCTCTCCGGCGCCGGTCGCCGGCTCGACATCAGCATCCAGCGGCGCAACTGTGTGTGGTCGTCGCATGCCCACTCAACTCCCGCCGCTCGTTGTAGCTGCAGTTACGGCCACACCTTGCCGTCGCTCCTGTGCGTGCACGCTTTTGTGCATGGCTAGCTAGCTAGCTAGCTTGCCACACGCTTTTGTGCATGCACGCTCCTGTGCTTGCCAGCTGTGTACGTGCTAGTTTAGCTAGCTAGCTCAGTCTGTGTGCGTACATGAGTTCGGCCGCGTAGGCCTCGCCGTGGCTCCGGCTCCATCGTCCACCGTTCATCTACCTCAGTCTGTGTGCGTACATGAGTTCGGCCGCGTAGGCCTAGCCGTACCGTCCATGTACCTCACCACCAGCTCCATCGTCCACCGTTCAGAAGAGGTGTGGCCTCGTTCCCAAGCCCGCGCACGCCACCAGGGAAAAATCCCCTCGCGCCCGCTCGCCCAGCACTCACCCCGCCGTTGCTGCTCTCGCTCCCGGTCCGGCCGCCTTGGCACTCCTGCGCCTGCTGCTGCCTTGACCCAGTCCGGCCGCCTTGGCACACCTGCGGCGCCCCGGCCGCCTCGCTGCTTCCGGTCTCACCTGCACCACCCGTGCCACGCCTCGCCTAACGTGCTCCGGCCACCCCTGTGCGTCGATTCGGACCGTCCGTGCCAGCCGGGTCCTCCGCTCCGGCTCCTCTCGCGCGTGCGCTGGCCGGCTGCCGTGTGCCCGCTTGCTCCCACGCGGCCACGGTCGGCCCGGCGCCCCGCCCGCCCGTGGCCGGCTTCGCCGCTAGTCAGCCACGCCACCTCGCGCTGTACCCTTCCGCCACGGCTGCCCCTTCGCCCGGGCCGGCTGCCCGGGCCGATGCGCCTCTCCTCACGGGCTCCTACAACCCGGCCCCGGCTCTACCTCAAGGCCGGCCTCCCCGCCTCCGTGTGTTCGGCTGGCCAGCTCCGGAACCTCCGCGCCGCCTGCCGCCGCCATGGGCCAGCTCCCTGGGTGGCACCCGCATGGCCCGTCGCTGCCACCTCCCGCACACAGCTCTGGGTTGGCCGCCCGTCGCGCAGCGCCCTCCTTGGTCGGTCGCAGCGCCTTCGCCCCGCGCCCGGCCTTCTTCTCGGCGTGTCGCTCCCTTCGCCAGAAGCGCTGCGGCTTCCCGTCCGCAAGCCAGACGACCGGCGCCGGCTGCGCCCTGCAACCCGGCCTTCCTTGCGCCCGGCTCCACGCCACTTGTCGTTTCCGCCTCATGACGGACGGCCGGCTCCTCCGTCAGCCGGCTTCACCCACCACCCGGCCGGCCCGACCGACTGTCGGCTTCCCGCGCCTCCCGCGTCCCACGGCGGCGTGCTCCGCCTCCGCCCCGCTTCGCCTTGGCGAGCCTCGCCTCGCGCTGCTCGACCGGCTACGCCCGCTCAGGCGGCATCAGCAGGCGGCCGGCTGCCCGCCCTGCGGCGTCCGCGTCCCAGGCTCGGCCGTTGCCGCCCGTGGCCGCGTGCCTCATGCCACCTTCCGCCTCCGCGCCCCCGCGCCGACTGCTACGTCCCAGCCGCCTGTTGCGGCCGGGTACCCGAAGAGACCGGCCAGCTACCCACCCGACCAAAAAAAAACAAGACGCGAAGAAAAGTCAAAGGGGGTTTCAGGTTGCTCGCGTGAAGTCCGACCAAGAAGCAAAAGAGAAAAAAAAGAAAGCAAAACATGTGTACGGGCATGCATGCATGCCGGTTGCACGTCTAGGAGCACGGCCGCGTGCGCGTGGCCGGCTGCACATCTGCTGCGTGGCGGCCACGTGGCGTGATGGCTGCATAGCCCACCCGCCGCTGTGTCGGTCGACCGCCCACGCCACCGCGACGGCTGGGTTCATTGTCGGCTTCGACGCCTTGCCGGCTGGAGGGCCGGCTAGGCCGCCTCCCGCTTTGTCGCCCGGCCGGATGGGCCTAACCGGCTAGGGCGTCCCTAGAGCACCCGGAGGCTTGAGCCGTCTGCCGGAGATCGTCTCCGCCTCGACTGCGCTAAAAATAATGTAAGCTCCTCACCCGCTTATTTTGGCACCACGCAAACACGAATAACCCCGAGCGACGCTCGGGGACCACCTTCGCGTGTTTGTTACAGTTGCATCACTGTTCGCCCCGGCGCCAGCCCAAGTTGGCCCGGAGGCTGGCCGCTTGGCCTGTGACGTTTGTTCCTGCAGACGGCTTAGTAGCATGCACGGTGCCAAAGGCTCACTCTTAGTCATAGACCGTAGAGCGGCTGTCCGGCTAGGAAGGGTGAACGCTGGAGGCCACCCACGCGAAAAATGTCCGGGAAGAAAAACGGTTCGGGTGACCCGGTCGTTTCCTTTATGAGTATCTGTTCGGTTAAATTCGCTCCTAGAGTCTGAGTATTGTACACTCCACTCAGCGGCCCACTCTCAGCCACAGACCGCAGAGCGGCTGTCCGGCTAGCGAGAGCACAAGCCAAAGGATGGAGGGGACATGAAAAAGATAGAAGGGGGTTCGGACGAAACCGAGTCGGCACCCTCCGCATAAAACTTGCAACACTAAAAGCAAACATTTGATATATCTGCGCGGACTAACTTTGTCTTTTGCATGATCATTTTCATGGGGAACCCCCCTCCTCGCTCGGAGGCTCGAAGGCTACACCCAGTGGGTGAGCTGGCGCACCCCCACTGGAAGCAAGCCGCGCCGGCTGCAGCTCGGCAGACGATCGCCGAACAAAGATCGGGCCAGCGGACTCAGGTCTGCGTGCCAAAGACCACCGGGCGGATTTCGTGTCCGCGCCCGGCACCCTCGACGTCATCGTCTGCACCCACAAACGCGAAAAGCCTCCGACCAACTTTTCCAAGTTGCCCGGAGGCTCGGAGGCTACACCCAGCAGGTGCGCTAGCGCGCCCCCGCCCGAAACAAGCTACGCCGGCTGTGGCCTGCAGCCGGCTGTCACTGACATTTTCTACATCAACACCCACCAAAAAACCTCCACGCAACTTTGCCAAGTTGCCCGGAGGCTCGGAGGCTACTGACGGAGTAATTGACCATGGGTACCCCGAAGACGGCAACACAATATTTTCAGACATCGGGGCTAGCAAAGCCCCTCAACCCGACCGCCTACCGCCTCCTCGCCAGCCTCCCGTTCATCTGCTCCATCCACCGATCGCCTGCCGGGCCGCCACCGACCGACTGCGCCAACCAGCCGGCTACGGCAGCCCAACCCGACACCGACGAGACGGATGTACCCGAGCACTATTCACGTGTTATCTCAGCCATCATGTATAGTGTCACCTGTCCCCTGGCACTATTTATGAAGTGACCCAGGGGACAAGGATGACACCCACCATGCCTTGCTCCCATACCACCACATAGCTTACATGCTAAGCTAGCCTCTCCTATATAAAAGGGCACACATCCATCCATCTAGGGGATGGACACCCATGGCCACACACATGCTCACGCACACACCCACGGCCAAGTGCCATTCGGCCACTAGAGCACGCATGTTCATCCGGCCATCCGCATATACAAAATCAAATGCCTATGGCACTGACCAATGATACAGCTCTAGGAGCATTCTGTACTAGA
Organism: Aegilops bicornis; assembly: GCA_021605145.1. Taxonomy (NCBI): domain Eukaryota; kingdom Viridiplantae; phylum Streptophyta; class Magnoliopsida; order Poales; family Poaceae; genus Aegilops; species Aegilops bicornis. Next base: position 323,572,732 of record CM038673.1, read on the forward strand.
TATATCAGATACACTCAGACATGCAGCAGTAGGAGTATTATCTCTCCGGAGAGCTCCGAATCTGGGTAAACCCCCGCGTGCTACTCGCATACCCGCTCCCGGTCTTATCAGCAGCAGTCTTACCCTCACACTAAGCCATTGTGGCATCTGTCGACAACGGGGGACACAATGTTTACCCAAGTTCGGGCCCTCTTTATGGAGGTAATAGCCTACTTCCTGCTTGATTGATCTTGATGAATATGAGTATTACAAGAGTTGATCTACCACGAGATCGTAATGGCTAAAACCCTAGAAGTCTAGCCTGTATGACTATGCCTATCTATGTTCGGACTAAGCCCTCCGGTTTATATAGACACCGGAGGGGACTAGGGTTATACAAAGTCGATTACAGAGAAAGGAATCTTCATATGTGGTCGCGAAGCTTGCCTTCCACGCCAAGGAGAGTCCTATCCGGACACGGCAGAGAGTCTTCCGTCTTGTATCTTCACAGCCCATCAGTCCGGCCCATGTCAAATAGGCCGGACGCCCGGGGACCCCTTAGTCCAGGACTCCCTCAGTAGCCCCTGAACCAGGCTTCAATGACGAGGTGTCCGCGCGCAGATTGTCTTCGACATTGCAAGGTGGATTCTTCTTTCCGAATACTCCAAGATAGTCTTCGGACGCAACGAACGTGTCCGGATCTGCAACACAAGCACCACACAGACGGCCGTAGAGAGTATAATAGTTCGCGAGTCCCATCCGCTGACAACTTTTCGCAAGACGACATCACGCCTGCCCGGTCATTGTTTCAACCGCTGCCTCACTGCCCGCTGCTTTTGAGATGCGGTTTCCATTGACACGCCTTGTCAAAGGTAGATCGTGTCCCTCATTATGCGGATTCTCATCAATACGGGCGTGGGTAATCCAAGCGTACCATTTACACAACCCTTAGAAATAGGCGACTTTCAAGGCGAGTGGGGAGGCGTTCGATATTCACAGCCTTTATAAGGGGATAAGGATTCCCCTTCATCACCCATGCCTTCTTTCTTCCTCTGCCCTTCCATTCTCGAGCTCCAGCACCCAAGTTCTCGTCTTTTCCACTCCGAGCAAGCTCTCAACCATGTCCGGCTCTGGAGGTCAAGGCAAGTGGATGGCCTCCTCCGTCAAGGAGAAGGACATCACCGAGCTTCAGGAGGTCGGGTATCTGGCGAAGGAGATCACCCATCGGCTCCCGGCCAAGGGACAAGTCGTCCCCACACCAAAACCCAACGAGAGGGTGGTGTTCCTTCCTCATTTCGTCCGCGGGCTAGGGTTTCCACTCCACGCTTTCGTCCACAGACTTATGTTCTATTACGGGCTAGATTTCCATGATCTAGCCCTGAACTCTTTCCTCAACATCTCGGCATTCATTGTCGTGTGCGAGGCTTTCCTCCGCGTCCAGCCCCACTTTGGTCTGTGGCTTAAGATTTTCAACGTGAAGCCGAAGGTGGTGGATGGCCAACACGCGGAGTGCGGGGGAGCCATGGTGAGCAAGATGCCCAACGTCATATGGCCCAAAGGCATGTTTGTGGAGACTGTCAAGGAGTGGTAGAAGCTATGGTTCTATATCACAGAGCCCCGCGACGCCACCTGGGCCGTGGCTCCCGAATTCAAGTCCGGGGCTCCAATGCGGCAGACCTCCTGGATGGAGAAGGGCCCAAATTGGTCTTCGCTGGACGAGCTGATGGTGCTACAAATGCGCATCCAAAGCATGGTGGACAAAAACATCAAGCTCGTCGACGTGATCCAGGTTATGCTAGTTCGCCAGATCCTCCCCTGCCAAAGTCGAACTTCCCCTCTATGGGAGTTTGATCCGGAGAAGCACCAGACCTTGGTGAGGCTCTTCGGCACCACTCACGAAGACGCCTGGAAGCTGCTCTTCAAGGGCGACGAGAAGCCGCCGGTCATAGACTCGGATCATGGGCACGATCTTGCCCACCCCGCTAGCACCGTAAGTCCTTCACATCTCAAGGCGTACTCTCTACCTGCTTGTCCAAGGAGGGTAACTAAACTTTGCTAATTTATCCTTTCAGGAATGGACGGAGAAAGCGGAGCGAATTCATAGTTCAGCTCCGCTCAAGAACTGGGCCATCCCGCTTACGCGAAGATAAGGGTCCCGCGCCTATCACCGCGGAGAAGAAGGCCAAGAAGAAGGCCAAGGGGGGCCAGGTGGCCTCGCCAAGAAGGGCACTTTGGACGTGATGTCCGAAGACAAGACTCACTCCTCTGCCGCCGAAGATGACGATGATGAGGAGGAGGAAAGCAACCCTCCCCCTGATGGGGGGAGGAAGAAGAGGGCGGCCTCCACAAATCTGGAGGCGGACGCGCTCAAGAAGGGGAAAGGCTCCCTCGCGGATAAAACCTCGCGAGACGTGGACAACAGTCCAGAGCGACGCCCCCGGAGCAAGCCCCTGGCCGCATCGTAAGTACTGACAGACTCGTACTCGCTCGTGTATCCGGCCCTTCCCCCTCATTGTATTAACATGATTAATTGTGCAATTGCAGTCCGGCCCATGACAGCTCCCAGCGATCCTCATAAAGAGGTTCATTGGATTCACGGGCGATGGCCAGCGCGTCACCGTCGCCCGCTTACTCTCCCACGGCCAGGGGTGACGCCGAGGTGCTGTCGCGAAGGACTTTCCCCGGCCAGGGAGAGTCTCAGAGGTCCGCTGAGGTGGCGCCAGAGGGCGAAACCTCGGCCGCCGGACACATGGGGGAGCAGTCCCCCATGGAGACGAACGATGGGGGCAGAACTCAGTTCGGCCACCGTCCGGCGGTTCCGGAGACCTACACGGCTCCGGAGTCCGGTGTACAGCCTCCGTTGAAAGACGAAGGTGTGCCTATCCCGCCGGTGACCTCTGTTCAACCAGGGGCACCGGACAATCTTCTGGAAGCGCCGCGAGGCGCTTCCATTGTGGAAGAACACCGTATCCTTACGGGTACGGTGATTGAGAGGGTTCAGTCCACAAGAGCGGATCGACTGAAGCTTCTGCCTGGCCGACAGGTTTTGAGGTAAGTGACGCAAAGGAAAAAATCCCCATAAAGACAGTAGGATACACGAGCGAGTACATGTGTCTTGTATGAATGAGCAAGCGTCATTGCTGGCCGCGACCTCACATGCTGCCGAAGTCTCCAGACTAAAGCAGGAGCGGGCCGAGGAGAAGCTCGGCCAAGCGAGGAAGCAGCTGGCAGACCAGCAAGGTATGTAATGACTTGCTATATATTCGGAAAGAATAAATGATGTGTATCGACCATGGCATTATGATATGTCTAGGAGCGACGACTGAGGTCGAGGTCCTTAAAAATGCCCTGGCCGAAGCCGAGGAGAAAGCTGCCAAGGAGCAAGCCGCCCGTAAGAAGCTCAAGCCAAGGGTCAACGAGGTCCAGCAAGAGCTCCAACGTGCTGTGAAGAAATGCAAGGCCTTGGAGTGCGATGCTTCGGCTCAAGAGGCCGAACTTGCCAAGGCCCGCCAGAGCACCGAAGAAGCCCGGGTTGAGGCCCAGGGCGCCCTCCAGGAGATCCAGGAAGCCAGGAAGATCGCAGCGGGTAAGGCGTTTAGTATGCAAAGAAAGTATGTGAAGAAGCAGTATGTCTTACTAATCCGGATTCGGAGTTCTCCAGGGGCGTTTGCGGATTTGCCGCGCAGTGTGTCAGAAGTTGTGGAGTTCTTTTGAGCCGAAGAAGGAAGCTCAACGGAGAAGCTGTTCTGGTCGCAATACCTTGCGCCAGAAACATCCATTGTCCTTCACCGATCAGCTAAAGCAGCTAGTCGAGCTGCATAGGGTGGCCGAACTGGCCATGAAGGATTTAATAATCCGGTTGTGGCCTACCGAAGCTATACCCGGCAGTTACTTCGGACTCATGAAGCGGTTGGTGAACGCCTGTCCTCGGCTGGACGTCATCAAGCGGCCGGTCTGCATCGAGGGGGCGCGCATGGCCTTCGCCCGCGTCAAGGTCTGGTGGGCGAAGATGGATGCCGTCAAGTTCATGACCGAAGGGCCGCCTGAGGGCAAGGAGCATCGCACGCCGGAATGGTATTTTGACGACGTCCTGGAGGGGTCTCGCCTTGTAGCGACTCAATGTGCGAAAGACATTTTCTTTGAATGAATACATTCATGTTATCTCTGCCATGTATGATGAAACAAAGTTGTTATGTAATATAATTTTTGTTATGTTAAAAAAATTTACCTCCTGTGCGGCCGTTTTGTGTGAAATCTGAGAGTTGGCCAGTCGTCGGCTTCTGCCCCCACGTAGGTATTACGGGGGTGTTCAGGATGGAATCTAGACACTCTTGGTCCAATTGTTTGGTCCTTGAAGGAGGTGTTTGGTGCAACGAACCAGGTAATCAGGCTATGCGGCTTTAGCACTCTCACTTAGCCATAGGAGTTTGACAATAAAAATTTGGGCGCAACCCCTAGTATCCGGACTAGAATTCTATAAGCACCTGACCGGGTAAGTACCGATCCTTCGCGTAATGCAGAAAATATCTAAATCGATTTGAAACATCTGAAGAGCTGATCGGCTCTTGTCGCATCATGACAGTCAGTTTTCAGCTTTCTCTACTGAGGTGCTCCTTCGGGTAAACCAGGGCACAATCGCAGTAGTGCTCCCTGTAATACCTTAGCCGATATAGCGGAACGTAAGGTAGCAAGCACAGGAGCCGGGCAACCCAACTATTGACGAAAGACATGATTCGGAGCCAATGCATATAGTGTGAAATTCGGGGTGCCGAATTATACTGTAAAAGTGTTCGGTCTTTGTTGTCATAGTGTGGGGCGCTAGGAAGCCCCTAGCAAATTGAAACGTACCATAGTGTATGGGTGCTATCTGATAGGCTTACTAAAAGAAAAGGGAAACAGAAAAGGAGTAAATGCAATGAGCAGGGGCCCTGAAAGTTGGGCCGCAAACTGTTCCCATTATAATTTGATTAATACGTCAAAGCGCATTGATACAAATAGTGCGATAAGCAACATGCTATTTGACATGCCACGACAAAGGGAGAGCTGCGTGTGGATCCTGGAAACGGGTAGAGTGGTCGTTAAAGAAACCACCTAGAAATTCCCCTCTATGTCCAAGCTGACTGCCGGCCTGGTGTATTTGTCCTTTGAAAGGACCTGCGATCAAGTCATCAGGGAAGGCCTGTGGAAAAGAAACCTGAAAAGCAAAAAGGAAACAGTGAAAGTATATTTGTCCGGGAGCGGTCAGGCCGCTTTGTCGATCACAAGCTAGTTATGCCTCCGCCTGTCCCCATGGTATTTTGAGTGCGTAGTTATGTACGCGCGGTGCGAATGCCGCCACTTCATCAGGACTGGGACGGAGGCCAAATTGCTAGTCGAGCTCTTGACAAGCCGAGCTGTCCTACTGCAGAGTAGTCCAGACCCTCTTGATAGTGTTCGGGGGCTCGGCCGCCGAATTAAGAACTTGCTTGAAAAGGCCGCTCTGTACTTCTGCTGCTAGGGCAGCGGTGTGCTCCTCATTACAAAAGGAGCGTTCTGTATTTCCATTAACTATTATGACGCCGCATGGTCCAGGCATTTTGAGCTTTAGGTAAGCATAATGAGGGACCGCATTGAATCGAGCGAATGCGGTTCGTCCGAGCAGTGCGTGGTAGCTGCTGCGAAAAGGGACGGTATCGAAGGTTAGCTCTTCGCTTTGGAAGTTGTCCGGAGATCCGAAGACAACCTCTAGCGTAATTGAGCCCGTACAACGGGACTCTACACCTGGTATGACTCCTTTAAAGGTAGTCTTTGTGGGCTTGATCCGTGATGGGTTAACGCTCATTTTGCGCACTGTATCCAGATAGAGCAGGTTCAGGCTGCTGCAGCCGTCCATAAGAACTCGCGTCAGGTGGAATCCGTCAATTATTGGGTCAAGGACCAACGCGGCTAAACCGCCATGACGGATACTGGTCAGATGATCCCGTCAATCAAAAGTTATCGGGCATGACGACCATGGATTGAAGTTTGGGGCGACTGGCTCTATCGCATAGACGTCTGAGGGAGTCCCGGACTAGGGGGTGTCCGGATAGCCGGACTATCGTCACGGCCGGACTCCAAGACTATGAAGATACAAGATTGAAGACTTCGTCCCGTGTCCGGATGGGACTTTCCTTGGCGTGGAAGGCAAGCTTGGCGACACGGATATGTAGATCTCCTACCATTGTAACCGACTCAGTGTAACCCTAACCTATCCGGTGTCTATATAAACCGGAGGGTTTTAGTCCGTAGGACGAACAACAATCATACCATAGGCTAGCTTCTAGGGTTTATCCTCTTTGATCTCGTGGTAGATCCACTCTTGTAACACACATCATCAATATTAATCAAGCAGGACGTAGGGTTTTACCTCCATCAAGAGGGCCCGAACCTGGGTAAACATCGTGTCCCTTGTCTCCTGTTACCATCCGCCTAGACGCACAGTTCGGGACCCCCTACCCGAGATCCGCCGGTTTTGACACCGACATTGGTGCTTTCATTGAGAGTTCCTGCGTCCGTAACCAACAGGCCCGATGGCTCCTTTGATCATCAACAACGATGCGGTCCAGGGTGAGACTTTTCTCCCAGATCGATCTTCGTGGTTCGGCGGCTTTGCAGATCGCGGGCCAATTCGCTGGCCATCCGGAGCAGATCGAAGCTACGCCCGGCCGCCGGTCAGATTTGGAAGTTTAAACTATACGGCCGATATTCGCGGAGACTTGATCTTCGACGGATTCGAGCCGCAGCTGTTGCGCGCCATTGCCGTCTCGATATGCATGATCTAGCTCTGCAACAAAGGCTGCCACGAGGCCGCACTGTAATCCGGCTCCGACCCTTAATCCGAGCCTGATTCCTCGATCGAGGACGAGTGGTTGGACACCGCCTCGGGGCTTTAATTTCTACGGCGATCGAGCGAACTCCATCCTCGTCGCTGCGAAGACCTCGACCTGTGGTGCCGGACTCCTCTCCGGACTCCGAACCCTCCGCGCCCTTGCCAATTGAATCTGATTGGGCGCCCGTTATGGAGTTCACGGCGCGGACATCTTTCGGCACTTTCGCCCTTGGCGACATCCTGAATTCACTAAAGTCTCTCTCTTTATCCGGAGAGCCTGGCGGACTACGGACAGGAAGGTTGGGATGCGACGATGAAGAAACTCAATGCCCACCCACCACCCACTTCATAGCCATCGCCGAAAAGCTTACACGACGTGCTCGATTTTGACTCCGAAGACATCGACGGTATGGACGACGATGTAGGAGACAACAATGAACCATCACCTATAGGATGCTGGACAACCTCATCCCATGATGTATACATGGTCGATACACCTAAAGGAAATGAAGACGAGGAACAACGGGACGCCATGAGGGATAAATCCCTCGAAAAGCAGTCAAAACGGCAACGTAAACGCCAAACAAAGTCCCGCCTCAACAAAGACCTAGCCATAGAGCAGGGCGAACCGGTGGACAACGAACAAGCTATCGAGCAATCGTCCGAACAAAACAACTTGGATAAACAATCTGTCCTCATGAAGACAACAGTCCGGACGATCTCACGCCCGGACAAACCATTGGAACAAAATGACCTCTAGAAAAGGCTCGCCGCCATCGCGGCGTAGCCTGAAAAAAGCAAGCGGAAGCTCAAAACAGCGGAAGATGCACTCAGGATTAGATGGAGCAAAGTATTCAGCACAGAATAAAATGCAGCGGCGATCACCACCGAACAAAGAGCTACCGAAAAGAAAGCTACCGCCTGAATTGGACGAGGAGGCCTTAGAGCCCCCACAATTAAAAAGCAAGAAGGCCACCCGGTCGGATGGGCGACCTCACGGCAAAAAGAGAGCGCGAATGGTGCTGCACACAAGCCAATATGCGATCCGCCTAAGGATTCACATCAAAAGGATGGCCCGATTAGGTCCATCTATGGGCCAAGAAAGCACGCTCGTCACAAAGCAATGCAACACACCAAAATTCCGAAAACCACGACACACCCAAATATAGGGCGCAAGACACCCCTATGTTTCACCGATGAGGTGCTGGATCATGAATTTCAGCGGATTCAAACCCGTAAACATAGAGGCATACGACGGAACAACAGACTGAGATGCGGATTGAGGATTACATCCTCCACATACACATGGCTAGAGGAGATGATCTCCACGCCATAAAATACTTACCCCTTAAACTCAAAGGGCCAGCTCGGCATTGGCTTAAGAGCCTCCCGAAAATACCATTGGAAGCTGGGAAGAGCTCGAGGATGCATTTCGGGCAAATTTTCAGGGGACCTACGTCCGCCCTCCGGACACAGACGATCTAAGTCACATAACTCAACAGCCCGGAGAGTCAGCCCGGAAATTCTAGAACAGGTTCCTTACTACAAAGAACCAAATAGTCGACTGTCCGGACGCCAAAGCCTTAGCAGCTTTCAAACACAACGTCCGAGACGAATGGCTCGCCAGACACCTCGGCCAAGAAAAGCCAAGAACAATGGCCGCATTAACAAGCCTCATGACCCACTTTTGCTAGGGAAGACAACTGGCTGGCTAGATGCAGCACCAACAATTCGAGTACATCCAAATCAGGGATGGAAATGGGAAATCATGACGCGAAAAGATCAAAGACCGGAATAAGGAAAATGGCCCAAATAGTACGGCAGTCAACCCGGATTCAAAAGCTCTCGGCGAACAACAAAACACTGCCCCTAAAGGATAACGGTGGACGAGCTATCAAACATAAACAAGATACTGGATAGAATCTGTCAAATACATTTTACCTCCGGGAAGCCTGCAAACCATACCCACAGAGATTGTTGGGTCTTCAAGAAGTCCGGCCGACTTAACGCCGAACACAAGGGGCTCGACACACCAAGTGAAAGTGGCGAAACCCAAAAGCAGCACTCCGGAAAACAAAAAACTTTCCCACAGGAGGTTAAAACAGTAAACTCACTTCACGTGATCAAAGGGAATAACAGAGCGGCGCCCACTAAAAGGCGCGCCACGCACTGGTTGTCAAAACCAATCACCTTCTACCATCAAGACTATTCTGAAAATATCCGGAACGCAGGATGGACTGCCTTGATATTGGATCCTATAATCGACGGATTCCAATTTACACAAGTCCTCATGGATGGCGGCAGTGACATCAACCTGATATATCAGGATACAATCCGCAGGATGGGGATAAACCCAGCCAAAATTCGCCCGTGGCGACACCTCCTTTAAAGGAGTAATGCCAGGCCCATATGCCCATTGTACGGGCTCCATACCGTTAGAAGTTGTGTTTGGTTCATCCGACAACTTCCGTCATGAAAGGTTACTCTTCCATGTCGCCCGCTTTAAAAGTAGCCATCCAGCACTATTGGGACGCGAAGCTTTCGCCCGCTTTAACGCAATACCGCATTACGCATCTCTAACACTTAAAATGCCCGGTCCACGCAGCATCATCTCGTTAAAAGGAAGTATTAAGTGCTACTCGAGCACGGACGAACGGGAGACCGCCTTCATAGCCCCACAGCTATCCGGCTCCGCTAGGCAAAGAACCTGAATTGGTCATTCAAACCCCGGACACGGCTAGACGAGTCCGGCGCCTATTAGCGGCATACCCCCATACGAAGGGGCCGCATGCATGTATAACAAGAGACAATAAAGCTCCATTTTATTCACTTCTTGAACCGTGCATTTTGTTTATTTAACATTAAGTACATTTTTCGACGATCCTTTTTCTTTTAAACTAAGTTCCTCCCTTTTACAGATGAACAACGTGCTACACCCGGCCCGTGATACGGCACAACGGAGACACAAAGCAGAGCGTGCAAGAGGGACCCGTTGCAAGGATTCTTTTCAGATTAAGACCCTCGTAAACCTTTTTTCACTATCTCTTGTTGATATACATCCCCGGTTCCTTAATATAACCGAGGAGGAGGCTGGTGCTTTGGCATTGGCCGCACCAGAATTTTTATGGCGTGCACGGACACCAGGGGCTTAGGGCATTATTACGCCCATTTTCATAAAGACCGAATACCTTAGGGAGTATTCGCGCCTCGAAGTTAGGCCTTATATGCATCAGCTCCGAATCATGTCTTTGGTCAAATGTTGGGTTGCGGCTCGTGTTTTGCTGCCTTACGTTCCGTTTTCACGGCTAACGCGGCACTAGGAGAACTACTGCGATTGTGCCCCGGTTCGGCCGGGCGAGCACCTCAGTAGAGAAAGCCGAAAACTGACTGTCATGATATAGCGAGAGACTGGTCAACCACTCGATGACTCACTGGAATGTTTAGGATTCCTCCGTATTAACAAAGGACCGTTTTCGGTCAGGCACATACGCACCCCGAATTCGGGAGAGTGCGGTGCCCCCAGGGGCTATATAGTAGCCCCACCCTCGATCTCCTATGGCTAAGTGAAAGTGATAAAGCATTATAGTCTGGTTGCCTGGTTTGCTACGCTATCACCTCCTTAACAGGACCAAGACGTTGGATTAAGTGTGAAAAAGCGCCTTTTTTTGTTTTTTAGAACACCCCGCACTATGTGCGTGGGGGCTAAAGCCAAGGACTGCCATCTTTCAGGTTATATACACATATACATAAACGGCCAGACAGGAGTAGTTTACTACTTGAACGCACAAGTATAAAAAGCACTTATATTACATTGAAACATTGTTTTCACAAATCATACATGTCATTTAAACATAATATCCTTCGAGCACTGCGTCTCTATTTAACGGCGCGGCGGCAGACTTCTTCAAAGTAGTGCTCGGCGGTACTCGACCTCTGTCCGAATCTCGGGATGCAACGTCATGGCCTTCATCTCCGCAGGTGTGTCTTGACACGGGCAAGAGCCATCCGCGCTCCTCAATACACGCCGATCGCTTCATTGCGTTGATACGCTGCACCGCACCAAGAAATCGCTGCACTAAACCAAAATAGCTCTTCGGGTCCGTCCGGCCACAAGTACGTCAAGACATGCTTCATGGCAAATCCGGACAATCGATTCAGCTCGGCCCATTCGGCCAACTGATCGGTCAGCGGCAGAGGACGCTCCGGACTATGGAATTGCGACCAATATAGCTCTTCCCTTCTGTACCCCTTCTGGCCCCGGAAGTGCTCAACCGCGTCCACAACACTCGCCGCCAAGTCCAGATAAGCATCCTCTGAACTCCACAATTTATCCAACTGAGCATACTTTTGATCTGTATATTTCCTCCGCAGCAGAAACGGTTTTCCAGCTGCAATTGCCCCGGCCTGACTCAGCTCCTCCTTGGCAGCTCTCAAAGCCGATTGGGCATTCTTGGATTCGGCGGCGGCCTTCTTTAGGCCCTCTTGTTCTGCTTGACGTTCCTTTTCAAGAACCGCGCAGCGATCGGTAGTATTCCTTAACTTTTTGGCCATATCGGCCATCTCGTCCTTGCTTCGGCAGTGAGCAGCCCGTTCAGCTTCTAGCTCTTCGGCCACCTTTAAAGCGGCCGCATTACTAATTCTGGCTTGCTCTTTCGCTCGGGCGAGTTCTGCCCGCAGCTCCTCCACGGCAACGGCACCATCTGCATTAAGCATACAAACAGTAAGACATGGGCGTCAAGCTCCCTTACAAGGTGTCCGCATAGAGGTCGCATACCTTGTGACTCGTCAAACCGTTTATTGACATGCGCGATGTCCTCATTCGCCTCGTCAAGTTGCCGCTTTAGTTCGGCATATTCAGCAGTCCGGCTGGCCTCTGGACGCCCCGCCACCTGTTCGGGAGCGGCGATATGTTATAACTGAGAATTTGATCCTTGGCACATTGTCAATTTTGACAACATACCAAGTCTCAGGGGCTACTATCTATACATGGCGCATTTTATATGCATAATCGCCGAAGGTACATCATTTTTATGCGTACCTCAAACCCCGCCAAGAAGCTTCGATGGCTTCATGCAATCCGCTCTCCATGAATGCAATTCTTTCAATCACCGTACCCATTAGACCACGGTGAACCTCTCAAATAACCGCTTCGCCCGAGCAGATCCTTCACTCCTCCGATCAAGACGCCACTTGGCGCCGGACCTTCCGGCCCCGCCAGACTTGGGGGAACCCTCCACGACGACACCTCCGGGTCGTCCGCTTCACATGAGGGTGCGACAGGTGGAGGCGTTTCGCTCTCCATCATCTCCGGAAGAAGATCCCCCGAAGACGAGCTCTGCTGAGAAGGGCTAAGGTCCAAACTACAAGGTACAATTTCGGTTATCTTCATAAATAAATACAAGGATGTTCCTTATTTGCAAGACCCCTTCTTTTTACTTACGGCTCGCTGGAGGGCTGATCCCCTTGGGGAAATAGTGCGGCTGGGTTACTTCCCAGCGCCGGACTCTCCGACGAAGATTCCCTTCCCCTCTTTGAGGCCTTGACCTCCGGATCTTTCGAAGCAGTCCTCTTCCCTCCTCAAAAGACGGGACTTTTAATCCCTCCTTCCTTGATAGCCTCCTTCGTGGGGCGATCGCTTCCCGCTCCCCCTTCGCCTTCTTCAAAGGCGCGACCTTCAACATCTTGGTCAGCATGGGATCCGGCGTGGTCTGCGGAGGGGAGGCGGACACCTTATTAACTTTGCCTTGGCTATCCACTCCTGTTCAAGAAACGGCTCCTTTAAAGGGCATATATATAAAATAAATGAATGAACAGCTTGTCCGGTTCCAGGGCTACTTACTTGAGTATCTGGGCGATTGCAGCTTACTCCTGCGTCCTCGGTCAAGTCCGGACACTTCTCTTGTGATCCGAAGAACAATTTATACATCTCCATGGGCGTCGTGCCCATAAAATTTTGGAGAGCTCGTGGTCCCTCCGGATTGAATTCCCACAGGCAGAGGGGGCGACGCTTGCAGGGCTGAAGGCGCCAGATCACCATAACCTGCGCCACTGCAACCAGATTGATCCCTCTTTCCTGGAGGCCTCGAATACGGCCCTGCAGCAAGGGAACGCCCTTGACGACCCCGGTCGAGCCCCTTGTTGACCCATGATGCCAGCCGTTGTGGTGGACCTAAGCGGAAGGCAGGGAGCGCCGCCCATTTGGTGCCCCTGGGAGCGGTGATATAAAACCACTGCTGTTGCCACAAACCAAGCTCCTCTTGAAAAGAGCCCTCGGGCCATGGAGCATCAGCACATTTGCTTATGACCGCTCCTCTGCACTGTGCTTGTTGCCCCTTGATCATCTTTGGCTCCACCTTGAAGGTCTTGAGCCACAATCCAAAGTGGGGGGTAATACGGAGGAAGGCCTCAGATACAACAATGAATGACGAGATATGGAGGATGGACTCCGGATTCATGTCATGGAAATCAAGCCCATAATAAAACATGAGCCCCCGCACAAAGGGATCCGTCGAGAATCCTAAACCCCGACGGAAGTGATACACGAACACCACGTTCTCGCCGGGCTCGGGAGTGGGAATGACCTGCCCTGGGGCAGGTAGCCTATGCGAGATCTCGCGGTTAGATACTGGCGTCTCGCATCTTTAGCACCTCTTCTTACGTGGACGGAGGAAGACATCCATCGGCTGTGCTTTGGTCGGAGCGGACATCATCGAAGGTCGAAGCGCTGAATCTGAAGCTTTGGGTGTTGAACTCGGCGCGAGGCGAACTCGATAGAGGGTGTAAAAAGAAGAGGGCCTTGGTCTCGTTATAAAGAGGTTGAATACCAAGAGCCCACCCCGTGGTCGACTAGGACTCGCCTTTGATAGAGGAGGCGTGCCAACGGGCACGATTGGGTTACCCACGTCCGTATTGATGAGAATCCCGGGATAAGGGGGCACGATCTATGCTTTAATAAAGCGTGCCAAGGAAACCGCCTCGCTAAACACGCTGAGGTGGAGCAGTAATAAACAATTCATATAAAGGCCTGGCCATGGTGTGATGTCACGCCACGGAATACGTCAGCAGATCTGTGCAAAAATTATTCTCTCTACGTTGTTACGTGGAACTTTTTTTGCAGAGCCGGACACTATCCTTGTGTTCAAAACCTTCTATGAAATATTCGGAGGAGGAACCCGCCTCGCAATGCCGAAGACAATCAACACGCCGCACTCGTCGTCATTGAAGTCTGGTTCAGGGGCTACTGAGGGAGTCCCGGACTAGGGGGTGTCCGGATAGCCGGACTATCATCACGGCCGGACTCCAAGACTATGAAGATACAAGATTGAAGACTTCGTCCCGTGTCTGGATGGTACTTTCCTTGGCATGGAAGGCAAGCTTGGCGATATGGATATGTAGATCTCCTACCATTGTAACCGACTCTGTGTAACCCTAACCTATCCGGTGTCTATATAAACCGGAGGGTTTTAGTCTCAGAGGATGAACAACAATCATACCATAGGCTAGCTTCTAGGGTTTAGCCTCTTTGATCTCGTGGTAGATCCACTCTTGTAACACACATCATCAATATTAATCAAGCAGGACGTAGGGTTTTACCTCCATCAAGAGGGCCCGAACCTGGGTAAAACATCGTGTCCCTTGTCTCCTGTTACCATCCGCCTAGACGCACAGTACGGGACCCCCTACCCGAGATCCGCCTGTTTTGACACCGACAACGTCCCTGAGCGCGCGCTTGCGCTCCCTCTTGGGGATGTGTGTAGCATATATCATGTTCACCGTTTTGACCTAGGGGGAAACTTCTTTTGTCCCCCAGTGTTTGGTTGCTGGGGCTCCTCGTCATCGTCCTTGCTTTGCGATCCCTTTTCTTTATTCTCGGCGTTCAACTTGCCAGCCTATTTAAAACCCCAACAAGCTCTGTTGGTATGATTGGCTGGTTTACCTGGGGTGCCGTGGATCTTGCACGGACAATCGAGTATGCGGTCCAGGCTGGATGGTCCTTGATTGTTTCTTTTGTATGGCTTCTTCCGTTGACCGGACTTGGAGCCACTGAATCCGGCGTTGACTGTCGTGTCATCGGTGTTGTCACCATTGCTTCGGCGTTTGTGTTTGCTGCGTCGGAGCTTGCCATTGCTATTTTTGACATCGGGGGTGCCCGTTTCGCTTTCTGTGTTTTTGCTACGGGCCAACCAGCTATCCTCACCCGCACAAAAGTGGGTCATGAGTGACGTGAGGGCTGCCATGGAGTTTGGCTTTTCCTGGACGAGGTGACGGGCGAGCCATTCGTCACGGATGCTAAGCTTAAAGGCCGCTAGGGCTTCAGCATCCGGACAGTCGACGATCTGGTTCTTTTTAGTTGGGAACCTAGTCCAGAATTTCCTGGCTGACTCTCCAGGCTGTTGAACTATGTGACTTAAGTCATCGACGTCTGGTGGCAGGACATATGTACCTTGGAAGTTGTCAAGGAAGGCTTCTTCCAAGTCCTCCCAGCTGCCAATAGAATTTTCAGGTAGACTTTTTAACCAGTGCCGAGCTGGCCCTTTGAGTTTTAGTGGGAGGTATTTAATGGCGTGAAGATCATCTTCGCGGGCCATATGGATGTGGAGAATAAAATCCTCGATCCATACCGCGGGATCGGTTGTTCCATCGTATGATTCAATGTTTACGGTTTAAACCCTTCTGGGAATTCATGATCCATTACTTTGTGAGTGAACCAGAGAGGGTGTGTGGCGCCTCTATATCGGGTCGCATCGCGACGTAGCTCCGATGGAGTCCGTCTGCAGTTTTTGGCCCGGGCGTGACTAGGTTTGTCACGTCCGAATAGGCAGCCGTCATCGCGTGTCGAGACACGTAGATCCATAGATCGATCTTGTGTGTTCTGCTCTACTAGCCAAGTCCTGCCGAAGGTCATATGTGTAACCCCGAGTTGTTTTGTCCCTGCCTTTATGGCGAGGTAAGGTGGTCTGGTGTTCGGCTTGAATTGCCGCTTTATCCTGACCACGTGGTGGTCGGTCATCCGCATTGAGCGACGATGGTACGGGCTCCGGCGCCTCGTCATCGAGCTGAGGTAGTAGTTTGTGCTTCGGGTAACTTTTGGCTGGGCGCTTAAGTCCGTATTATTTGGCTGTCAGGACATCAGTCCATCTATCGTTGAGCAGATCTTGATCAGCTTGAAGCTGCTGCTGCTTCTTTTTCAGGCTCCTGGCAGTGGCTATAAGCTGGCTCTTGAAGCGCTCTTGCTCGAGAGGTTCCTCAGGCACGATAAAATCCTTGTTGCCAAGGCTCACCTCATCCTCAGGGGGTTGAAGATAAGTGCTGCCCTCCGAATCGTTGTTTATGGCCTGTTCATCAGGGCTGACTTCCCATCTTCCCGATCGTCCTGTTCGGGCGTTTGCTCATCAGGGTCTTCTTTGTCTTCGGCACCATCCGAAGTGTCATCGTCTCCCGTGCCGGTGTTGCTGTCCTTGCTGCGACGGGATTTAGAGCGGTGCCGCTAATGTCGGCGCTTTGGTTGTGTCTTAGGAGGCTCGTCCTCAAGTGGTTTTTCCTTCTCCTCGCCGTTCTTCTCTTTGGGTGTATCCACCATGTATACGTCGTACGAAGAAATGGCCGTCCAGCGTCCGATAAACGGCGGGTTTTGGCCATGCTCCTCATCTGCATCGTCGTCCATACCGTCGATGTCTTCAGAGCCGTAATCGAGCATGCCGGTTAAGTCCTCGACAATGGCTATTTAGTGGGTAGCGGGTGGGAAGCAAAATTCCCCATCATCAGCCTCCAGTTCGAACCAGACATAGTTCGGCTGTGAGTCCCCCGCTAAGGATAGATTTTTTAATGAGTTCAGCACGTAACCTAGAGGCGAGTGCTGGAAGATGTCCGCTGCGTTGAATTCGGCGATCGATGACTGATCCAGCTCGACATAAGCGGACGCACATGGTTCGGAGCTTATCACCGGAAACGAGTCCGAGGTCCCAGAGACACAGATAGATATGTGTGCGGCTCCGACGTCGTGGAATCTGCGGCTTCCGTGGCGGGGTTGAGCTTCCCGTCCTTGGATGTCGTGATCTACTCCAATCTAGGGCCAGGGTAGTTACAGGTGCAATTTCCTGGGTATAGACCGGTGATAGATTTAAGTCATGTTCACTGTAGGGACAGGGAGCGGCTGCCGTGGTCTCAAAGCCGTCGAAGATCAAGTCTCCAAGGATATCCGCGACGTAGTTCAAGCTCCCAAATCTGACCTGATGGCCAGGGGTGTAGCTATTGATCTACTCCAGATGGCCAAGCGAGTTGGCCCATAGTGCGAAGCCGCCGAACACGAAGATCTGTCCGGGGAGGAAGGTTTCCCCTTGGACGGCATCGTTGTTGATGATGAAGGGGCCATCAAAACCTTTTGGGGACGGCATAGTGGAACTCTTAATGAAAGCACCAATGTCGGTGTCAAAACCGGCGGATCTCGGGTAGGGAGTCCCGAACTGTGCGTCTAAGGTTGATGGTAACAGGAGACGGGGGACACAATGTTTACCCAGGTTCGGGCCCTCTCTATGGATGTAATACCCTACTTCCTGTTTGATTGATCTTGATGAATATGAGTATTACAAGAGTTGATCTACCACAAGATCATAATGGCTATAACCCTAGAAGTCTAGCCTGTATGACTATGGCTATCTATGTTAGGACTAGGCCCTCCGGTTTATATAGACACCTGAGGGGACTAGGGTTATACAAAATCGGTTACAGAGAAAGGAATCTTCATATGTGGTCGCCAAGCTTGCCTTCCACGCCAAGGAGAGTCCTATCCGGACACGGGAGAGAGTCTACGGTCTTGTATCTTCACAGCCCATCAGTCCGGCCCATGTCCAACAGGCCAGACGCCGGAGGACCCCTTAGTCTAGGACTCCCTCAGTTGGATTGGAATATCTTGGTCTCAACACATGAGTAGTTGGTTCTCTCTCAAAAATGAATGCTGGAAGTGTAGGCTCGTTCTGATGGCTCTCCCCATGAATGGAGGATGGGTGGAGGAGTATATATAGCCTCCACAAAAAATCTAACCGTTACACACAATTTACCAAACTCGGTGAGACCGAATACTCAAACTCGGTCAGACCGATTTAGTTCAAAATGTGAACGTTAGGATTTTCGGTGGGACCGACATGGCAACTCGATGGGACCGATTTCATTAGGGTTAGGGCATAACGTAATCTCGGTGAGACCGATCACACGAACTCGGTGAGACCAACTTCTGTAATAGCCAAACAGAGAGTTGGTCGCGCAAACTTGGTGGGACCGATCGCTCATTTCGGTAAGACCGAAACGTTACGAAAAGGAAACAGAGAGTTTGCATTGCGAACTCGGTGGGACCAATTGCTCATCTCAGTTAGACCGAAATGTTACAAAGGGAAACAGAGAGTTTGCAATCCCATCTCGGTGAGACCGAAATCCCTATCGGTGAGACCGAACTGATTAGGGTTTCTGGCTATGGCTATGTCAAATGAACTCGGTGGCACCGGATAGATCAAATTGGTGGGGCCGAGTTTGACTTTTGGTTTGGTACATATGTGGAAATGAGAAAGTGGTGGAGGGATTTTGGAGCACATCACTAACCATTTTGAGCAAGCAAGCCATTAAGCAACACCTCATCCCCTTTTAATAGTATTGGCTTTTCCTATGGACTCAATGTGATCTTGGATCACTAAAATGAAAATGTAGAGTCTTGAGCTTGAGCCAATATGTGTCTTTAGCATTTTGAGGGGTCCACATTCCTAGTCCATGCCATGCCAATCATTGAACATTCTTAAATGATCATCTTGAAAGAGTATTCAATGAGCTATATGTTGTTAGGAATTACCAAAACCACCCAGGGATAGTTGCACTTTCATTGTCGCTAACGCATAGTGATAAAGTAAAGCAATTACATGTCGCTTGCACTTCATACAATAAAGAGACAACCCTAAGGCTCCTGCGGTTGTCAATATTACAAAACATGATCATCTCATACATCAACATATATCACATCATATCTTGACCATATCACATCACAACATGCCATGCAAAAACAAGTTAGCCGTCCTCTACTTTGTTGTTGCAAGTTTTACGTGGCTGCTACGGGCTTCTAGCAAGAACTGTTATTAACTACGCAAAAACCACAATGGTGATTCATCAAGTTTGATGTTTTAACCTTCTTCAAGGACCGGCCGTAGTCAAATTTGATTCAACTAAAGTAGGAGAAACACACACCCGCCAGCCACATTTATGCAAAACTAGTTGCATGTCTGCCGGTATAACCGGTCTCATGTGCGTGGGCATGTAATGTTGGTCCGGGCCACTTCATCCCACAATACCGCCGAATCAAAATAAGACGTTGGTGATAAGCAGTATGACTATAACTGCCCACAACTCTTTGTGTTCTACTCGTGCATATCATCTACGCATAGACCTGGCTCATGATGCCACTGTCGAGAAATGTTGCATGGAAAATAAAAAAAATTCTACACACACGCAAGATCTATCCAGGGAGATGCGTAGAAACGAGAGGGGAGAGTGTGTCTACGTACCCTCGTAGACAGTAAGCGGAAGCGTTTGACAACACGGTTGATGTAGTCGAACTTCTTTGCGTTCCAACCGATCGAGCACCGAACGTATGACACCTCTGCGTTGAGCACATGTTCAGCTTGATTACATCCTCTGCCTTCTTGATCCAGCAAGACGGCAAGGTAGTGGATGAGTTCCCGCAGAAAAACGGAGTGGTGACCGTGATGGTGAAGTTATCTCCTTAGGGCTTCACCTAAGCACTATGAAAATATGACCGGGGTGTAAACTGTGGAGGGGGGTGCCACACACAGCTAGGCAATTGTCTGTTGTGTGCTAGGTGAGCGAGTCCTAGATTAGGGGGTCCCCGGACGCCAGGGCTATGTGACATGGGCTGGACTGACGGGCCGTGAAGATACAAGATGGAAGGCTTCCCCCATGTCCGGATGGGACTCTTCTTTGCGTGGACGACAAGCTTTCTGTTCGGATGTATAGTTTCCTTTCTCTGTAAACCAACTATGTACAAACCCTAGGGCCCTCCGGTGTCTATATAAACCAGAGGGTTTAGTCCGTAGAGGCTAAGACAGATCATACAGGCTAGACATCTAGGGTTTAGCCATTACGATCTCGAGGTAGGTCAACTCTTGTAACCCCTGTACTCATCAAAGTCAATCAAGCAAGAAGTAGGGTATTACCTCCATTAAGAGGGCCCGAACCTGGGTAAACATCGTGTCCCCTGTCTCCTGTTACCTTCGATCCTCAGACGCACAGTTCGGGACCCCCTACCCGAGATCAGCCGGTTTTGACACCGACATTGGTGCTTTCATTGAGAGTTCCACTGTGCCGTCGACAGAAGGCTCGATGGCTTGTTCAATCATCGACAACGATGCCGTTTCCGGAGAAGTTTTCCTCCCTGGCCAGATCTTTGTGTTCGGCAGCTTCATTCTGCATGCCAACTCAATTTGCCACCTTGAGCAGATTGACAGCTATGCCCCTGGTCATCAAATCAGTGTCGGGAATCTAAATTATGTCGCTGATATCCGAGGAGATTTGATCTTCGAAGGGTTCGCGGCCCCGATCACCGCTCTGGCCTTAGATCTGGAGTAAACCACTAGGCCCGAAGATGGGTGTGATACATCTCCAACGTATCTATAATTTTTGATTGCTCCATGATATATTATCTACTGCTTTGAACAATATTGGGCTTTATTATCCACTTTTATATTATTTTTGGGACTAACCTATTAACCGGAGGCCCAACCAAGAATTGTTGTTTTTTGCCTATTTCAGAGTTTCGCAGAAAAAGAATATCAAACGGAGTCCAAACGGAATGAAACCTTCGGGAGCTTGATTTTTAGAACGAACATGATCCAGGAGGCTTGGACCCTATGTAAGATAAGCTTCCAGGAGGCCACGAGGTATGGGGCGCGCCCACCCCCCAGGGCGCGCCCTCCACCCTCATGGGCCCCATGTTGCTCCACCGGCGTACTTCTTCCTCCTATATATACCTACGTAACCCCAAACGATCAGAGACGGAGCCAAAAACCTAATTCCACCGCCGCAACCTTCTGTACCCACGAGATCCCATCTTGGGGCCTATTCCGGAGCTCCGCCGGAGGGGGCATCCATCACGGAGGGCTTCTACATCAACACCATAGCCTCTCCGATGAAGTGTGAGTAGTTTACCTCAGACCTTCGGGTCCATAGTTAGTAGCTAGATGGCTTCTTCTCTCTTTTTGGATGTCAATACAATATTCTCCCCCTCTCTCGTGGAGATCTATTCGATGTAATCTTCTTTTTGCGGTGTGTTTGTTGAGAACGATGAATTGTGGGTTTATGATCAAGTTTATCTATGAACAATATTTGAATCTTCTCTGAATTCTTTTATGTATGATTGGTTATCTTTGCAAGTCTCTTCAAATTATCAGTTTGGTTTGGCCTACTAGATTGATCTTTATTGCAATGGAGAAGTGCTTATCTTTGGGTTCAATCTTGCGGTGTCCTTTCGCAGTGACAGTAGGGGCGGCAAGGCACATATTGTATTGTTGCCATCGAGGATAACAAGGTGGGTTTTTTTATCATATTGCATGAATTTATCCCTCTACATCATGTCATCTTGCTTAAGGCGTTACTCTGTTTTCATAAACTTAATACTCTAGATGCATGTTGGATAGCGGTCGATGAGTGGAGTAATAGTAGTAGATGCAGTGTGAGTCGGTCTACTTGTCTCGGACGTGATGCCTATATACATGATCATACCTAGATATTCTCATAATTATTCTCAATTCTGTCAATTGCTCAACAGTAATTCGTTCACCCACCGTAAAATACTTATGCTCTTGGGAGAAGCCACTAGTGAAACCTATGGCCCCCGGGTCTATCTTCATCATATTAATCTTCCAACACTTTGTTATTGCCTTTGCTTTTTTACTTTACTCTTATTTTACTTTGCATCTTTATCATAAAAATACCAAAAATATTATCATATCATATCTATCAGATCTCACTCTCGTAAGTGACCGTGAAGGGATTGACAACCCCTTATCGCGTTGGATGCGAGGATTTATTTGTATTGCGCAGGTGCGAGGGACTCGCGCGTAGCCTCCTACTGGATTGATACCTTGGTTCTCAAAAACTGAGGGAAATACTTACGCTAGTTTGCTGCATCACCCTTTCCTCTTCGAGCGAAAACCAACGCAGTGCTCAAGAGGTAGCAGGGTGCCTAGAGCCCACCGGACTCTCTGCTGCAAACCGCATTATTGAGGATCCAGAGGCGACCGTGTCCACGGCAACTCAGGATTAGACTGGGTTCCCCTTATCATTGAAAGGCCGGACTCGCCCCCGGACTCCCAATCCGAACTCTCGAAGTCCGCGCCAAGCAAGCACAGCCAGGAGGCCTGCGCCCCGGCCAGCCCCGTGGACTCTCGTTTCCCCGTCCAAACCTCGCTCCTAAACGAGGCTCTGGACTTAATGTGATCCCTCGCCATTACTGAAGAATCAATGCCGAATTAAACCCATCTCAGACTAGGGGCTGATAGAGGGGAATTTTACGTCCCACCCACCACCCACTTCATAGACACTGTCGTAGATTTAACCGACATGCTGGACTATGCCTCCGAAGACATCGACGACATGGACGACGATGCCGGAGACAAACACGACCCAGACCCGCGGATTACCGGATGTTGGACGACCACCTCCACATATGACGTGTATATGGTGGACACACCCAAAGAAGATGACGATGACGGGAGGAAGGACCCGGTTGAGGACAAGCCTGCTGAGGCACCTCCAAAGCGTCGACGTCAGCGGCGCCGCTCAAAATTGCGTCATGAAAAAGAAAGCAATACCGACACTGGAGACAATAACACTCCGGAGAACGCCGAAGACCCCGAAGCCGTTGTGGAGCCAACATCCGAACAGGATGATTGGGAGGATGGGCAAATCAACCCTGATGATCCAGTCGGGAACGAACACTCGGAGGATAGTAACTATTTACCAATCTCCGAGGATGATGTGAGCCTCGGTGACGAAGACTTCATCGTGCCAGAAGAACCACTCGAGCAAGAGTGCTTTAAGCGCCAGCTAATCACCACTGCGAGAAGCCTAAAAAAGAAGCAACAAAAACTCCAAGCCGAACAGGGTACACTCAACGACAGATGGACTCAAGTCCTGGCTTACAAAGAGTACGACCTTCAACGCCCAACAAAGAGTTAACCAAAGCATCGGCTACTTCCTCAATTTGACGACGAGGTCGTCGAGCCCATACCGTCAAGACACGACCCTGCTGATGAACCAGTCCGGCCACCACGTGGACGAGATAAAGCGGCCACCTATGGTGAACACCAACCCGCGCCACCTCGCCATAGAGGTAGAGAACCATCGTCTCCAGGATACACGTATGACCTACGGCAGGACCTGGACAATAGAGCAGGCGAAGCCAGATTGATCTATGGATCAAGGGGGCAAGCCCCAATGCAAGAAGATGGCCATCAGGCATGGGGCAACAGGCACAACCACACTCGGGCCGAGAACCACATACAGGCTTCATTCGAACTGCGTCGGGATGTCGCGCGATATAGAGGCGCCGCACACCCCTCATGCTTCACCGATGAGGTAATGGAACACTAGTTCCTAGAAGGATTTAAACCCGTGAACATTGAATCATACGATGGAACAACGGACCCTGCAGTATGGATCGAAGATTTCCTTCTCCACATCCACATGGCCCACGGTGATGATCTCCATGCCATCAAGTACCTCCCCTTAAAAATCAAAGGACCAGCACGGCACTGGTTAAACCGCCTCCCAGAAAACTCCATTGGTAGCTGGGAAGATTTGGAAGATGCCTTCAGAGACAATTCTAAGGCACCTATGTTCGGCCTCCACATGCCGATGAACTTAGCCACATTGTCCAGCAACCCGGAGAGTCAGCCCAGAAACTCTGGACCAGGTTCTTAATTAAAAAGAACCAAATTATCGATTGTCCGGACGCCGAAGCCCTCGCGGCCTTTAAACACAACGTCTGTGACAAGTGGCTCGCTCGGCACCTCGGCCAAGAAAAGCAAAAGTCTATGGCAGCCCTCACCGCACTCATGACCCGCTTTTGCGCCGGAGAAGATAGCTGGCTAGCCCGTAGAAGCAACGGCACCAGCGACCCTGGCACCTCCGAAGTCAGAGACGTCAACGGCAAGCCACGGCGCAACAAACATAAGCGTTGAAGCAATAATGACAATACTGAAGATATGGCGGTCTACGCTGGATTCAGTGACTCTAAACCCGGTCAACGGAAGAAGCCATTCAAAGGAAACAAAGATGGTCCATCTAGTCTGGACCGAATACTAGATCGGCCTTGTTAGATCCATGGCACCCCGGACAAGCCTGCCAATCATACCAACAGAAATTGTTGGGTCTTTAAACAGGCCGGTAAGATGAATACCGAACATAAGGGGAAGGAGCCACCTAGCGAGGATGATGACGAGTGTCACCCATCCAACACAAGAGGGCTAAAGAAATTTCCCCCCGAGATAAAAACAGTGAACATGATCTATGTCACTCATATCCCCAAGCGGGAGCGCAAGCGCGCACTTAGGGACATTTACGCCATAGAGCCAGTCGCCCCAAAATTCAACCCATGGTCGGCATGCCCGATCACCTTTGATCGGAGAGACCATCCAACCAGTATCCGTCACGGAGGTTCAACATCACTGGTCCTCGATCCAATCATCGACGGATTCCATCTCACGTGAGTCCTTATGGATGGTGGCAGCAGCCTTAACCTGCTTTATCATGACACTATCCAAAAAATGGGTATTGATCCGTCAAGAATGAAGCCCACTAAAACAACCTTTAAAGGGGTGATACCAGGCGTCGAGGCCTGTTGTACAGGGTCCATCACGCTGGAAGTAGTCTTTGGTTCACCGGATAATTTCCGCAGCGAAGACTTGATCTTCCACATCATCCCCTTCCGCAGTGGCTATCATGCACCGCTCGGACGAACTGCTTTCGCCCGCTTTAATGCGGTCCCACATTATGCTTACTTAAAGCTCAAAATGCTCGGACCCCGAGGCGTTATTATAGTCAATGGAAACATGGAGCGCTCCCTCCGTACGGAGGAGCATACAGCGGCCCTTGTAGCCGAAGTACAGGGTGGCCTTATCAAGCCGAATATTTCATCGGCAATCAAGCCCCTGGACACTGTCAAATGAGTCCGGTCTACCCCGCAGAATGGCAGTCCGGCTCATCCGGAGCTATATTAGCAATTCAGCCTCTATCAAAACGCTAACCTGGTCGCGGCATACGTACCGCGCGTACATAATTACGCACTAAAAATACCATGGGCAAGGACGGAGGCACACTAAAAACAAAGTCTGCAATATGGCTCGACCATATTCAGACCCTCATATTCTTCCTCTTTTTCTTCTTATTTTTATTTTTCAGGTTCTTTCCAACCCACGTCACTCTTCAATGGTACCAAGGGCCCTTTTCCAGGCCCCTTATGAATACTCGATTGTTGATCCTCTCAAAGGATCATTCACCAAGGCGAAAAGCAGCGCAGACGTGCGGCAGGACATCCAAAGGATCTTCAAGATCATCTTTTCCTTTTTAGGACCTGTATACAGCTTTCCCTTGTGCTCGGCATGTAAAATAGCCTTGATGCTTATCGCATCCTCTGTAACAATACGTTTTGACGTACCAATCCGACTATAATGGAAACAGTTTCGCCCAACCCTGTTCGATATTGGCTTATTTCCTAATCTGTATTCCCTCTTTACGTCAGATGGTCGTGTATACCTCGGCACGATTCAAATCGCCAGGGGCTCTCTTCCGGCCACGTATATTTTTCAAACAAAAGAAGTCCGAACACTTTTATAGTATACTTCGGCGTCCAAAATATAGCATTATATGCATCGGCTCCGAATCATGTCTTTGGTCAATAGTTGGGGGGTCCCAGCTCGTGTGATTACCACCTTACGTTCCGCTTGTTCGGCTAAGGTAGTAAAGGGAGAACTACTACGATTGTGTTTCTGGTTCGTCCGGTCAAGCACCTCAGTAGAGAAAGCTGAAAACTGACTGTCATGATGCGGCGAGAGCTGGTCAGCAATTCAGCGACTTACTAAATCTCTAGTGATTTTTCTGTACTACACGAAGGACTGGCTCTTTCCAGTCATGCGCTTAAGGCATCCACGTTCGGATAGCCGCATATGCACCAGGGGATATTTTACAGTCACATTGTCAAACTCCTATGGCTAAGTGAGAGTGATAAACCCGCATAGTCTGAATACCTGGTTCGTCGCACTAACACCTCCTCCACGGACCAAGACGTTGGGCCAAGTGTGGTTATGTGCCATCCGGAACACCCCTGTAGTATCTACGTGGGGGCTGAAGCCGACGAGTGGCAAACTCTGAGGGATAAAAACGGCCGCACAGGAGGAAAACCACTTTAAGGCAAAAGGCACACATACATTACAAAAGCCTTGGTTTATATTACAAGGTTGGGGTAGTTCGGATATATTCACTCGAACATAATATCCTTCGTGCACTGACCCTCTATCAAACGGGCACCCTCAAGGACATCTTCAAAATAGCGCTCTGGCTTGCGGTGGTCCTTGCCTCTGGGCGTACCCTCAACTGCCATGACGGCGGCCTTCATCTTCGCCCAGTGCATCTTCACTCGGGCAAAGGACATCCGCACACCTTCTATGCACGCCGAGTGCTTAACTGCCTCAACACGGGGCAAGGCATCACCGAGGCGCTTGACCAGGCCGAAGAAGCTGCTCGGAATGGGTCCGACGGGCCATAGCCGGACAATGATGTCGTTCGTGGCCAAACTGACATCCTATGCAGCTCCGCCAGCTGCATCATCTGGTTGTTTAGCAGCGCTGGCCGCTCCGGTGCCAAGTACTGCGACCATAAGAGCTTCTCCATCGTGTTCCCTTCTTGGGCCCGGAAATACTGGGAGGCATCGGCAGCACTCCTTGGGAGGTCCGCAAAGGCATCTGGAGCACTCCATAGTCGATTTATCAAAGCATATCTTCGACCACCAAATATACTCTATAAAAGAAAAGGCGTACCACCTGCTATCTGTTCGGCTTGCTTGATCTCCTCGCGAGCCGTCCGGGACACTGTCCACGCCTCCTTTGCCTCCAGAAGGGCCTTGGTGAGTTTGGCCGCTTGGGCCTTATTACTCTCCTCCAAGGCCTCACACTTATTGGCAGCATCCTGGAGCGCTTGCTCCACTTTGGTCACCCCTCCTCATATTGGAGGCAGGTGACCTGTTTGGCCTACAAATTCGTGACCGCTTTGTGTGCGGCTGCCTTGTTCGCCCTCGCCTCCTCCTGGGCTTCGCCAAGGGCACTCTTGAGGGTCTCGACCTCAGTCGCGCTGCCTACATTCACACACATAGCAGCACATGAGGTTAAACTCTAAGTTTGCATTACAATTCATGCTTGTAAGGGGTCTTTTAAAAGCATACCTCTGGCCTCATCGAACCGCTTGCTAATACGGTCGATCTCATCATCAGCCAGCTTCTGTTTCTGCTGGAGTTTGGAAACTTCAGCGTCCTTGGCTGAAGCCGCTACCGGTGAAGCCTGTTTATCAAAATAGATAAGCGTGTTATCTTCGGCGATTATTTGATCCTCTGTCCGGCCCCTTTTCCAAAGAATCGAATAGAGTCTCAGGGGCTACTATCTATATACAGTCATATTTTTCCAATATGAAAAGCAGCTAAGAATATCATATCACATACCTCAAAGCCTGTTAACAGGCTAGTGAAAGCTTCGTTCAGTCTGCTTTTGGCAGACTGAACCTTCTCAACCACCGTACCCATCAAGGTACGGTGCTCATCCACAACGGAAGCATGTTGAAGTGCTTCCCTCAATGTGTCCGGCGCCTCCGGATTGATGGAGGTCGCCGGTGGAGTCGACACTGCCCTTTCCCTTAAAGGGGCCTGCTCGCTTGATTCCGGAGCAGTGTGGGTCTCCGGAGTTGTATTCGGTTGGGGGCCAGACTGGTCCGGGCCCCCGTCGTCAGTTTCCATGGCGGTCTTGCCCCCCATGTTTTCAGCCGGACTGAAATACGTAAATAATATGTTCTCCTACAATTTGAAAAAGGCCAGAAATATGTAGTATCTTTGAATACTTATGATTCAGCTTGGGGCTTGGGCCTGGGGCGCCACTCGGGGATGGCTTCAACGTCCGATTTCGAATCGTCTGAAAGGGAGATCTTCCCCTTCTTGGATGCCTCCGCCTCTAGGTCCACATAAGCCCCCCTTTTCTTCTTTCCCCCCCTTAAGGGGAGAATTGCTCTCTTCCTCCTCCTCCTCTTCGTCTTTGTCTCCCTCATGGAACGAGAGAGCTTCGGTATGTCCGGACACAGCGTCCGAACCACCTTTACGACGGAGGCCACCTCTGGTCTCCTTGCCCTTCTTCTTGGCCTTCTTCTCCGACGCCTGGTACGGTGCCGGAACTAGCATCCTCGTTAGCAGAGGAATGGCTGGGTCTTCGGGTAGCAGAGCTGGGCATTGGATCCGCTCCACCTTTTTTATCCAGCCCTGAGGGAATAATGGAAAGCTCAGTATACTCCTTGGATTTACAAATTAAGGTTATCAGAAAACTTACGGGAGTGGCTGGATGAGCGCAGTCGAGGCCGAGGTCTTCGGTCGTTTCCGGCCACGACTTCAGGGTCTTGAAAAGCAGCTTCCATATATCTTCGTGCGTCGTGTCGAAGAATCGCTGTAGGGTCCAAGGACTGGCTGGATCGAACTCCCACATAGGAAGAGTCTGGCGTTGGCAGGGGAGAATCCGGCGAAAAAGCATCACCTGGATCACATCGGCAAGACTGGTTTTCTTCTCTATCATACTCTTGACGCGCTTGTGCAGCGTCATCACCTCGTCGGACGACGCCCAATCCCGGCCCTTGTTAATCCATGATGCAAGCCGCATTGGAGGCCCGGACTTGAACTCAGGAGTGGTGGCCCATGTGGCATCGTGAGGTTCCGTGATGTGAGAACCACTCTTGTTGCCATCCCTTCACGGTCTCCATGAAGGTCCCCTTGGGCCAGGTGACGTTGGAGAGCTTCCTCACCATGGCACCGCCACACTCTATGTGTTGACCATGGACCACTTTCGGCTTCACATTGAAGACCTTGGGCCATGGGCCAAAGTGGGGGGGGGGATGCGGAGGAATGCCTCACACACGACGATGAACGCTGAAATGTTGGGGAAGGAATTCAGGGCTAGATCGTGGAAGTCTAGCCCATAATAAAACATGAGGCCACGGACGAAAGGATGGAGAGGAAACCCTAGTCCGCGAAGAATATGGGGGATGAACACTACCATCTCATTAGGCTCCAGAGTGGGAATGATCTGCTTTTTGGCAAGGAGCCGGTGGGCGATATCGCGACCAAGTACCACGCTTCCCGGAGTTCCTTGACATTCCCCTCGATGACAGAGGAAGCCATCCACTTGCCCTACGCGCCAGATCCAGACATGGCTGGAGTGTTTGATGGGGATGGAAAAGATTGAAACTGGGGCGCCGGAGCTCGGGGGTGGATGGGCTGAGGAAGAAGAAGGTGTGGGGTAGAAAGATGGATCCTTATCCTCTTATAAAGGCAGTGAATATCAGGCACCCCCTCACGAGCCTTAAAACTCACCTATTCCTAAGAGGTCATGCAAACGACACAGTTGGATTACCCAAACCCGTATTGATGAGAATCCCGCAATAAGGGGACATGATCTCTGCTTTCACAAGACGTGTAAATGAAGACCACGCCTTGAACGCGAAGCAGGAGGCTAAAAACGGTTTAAAATAATAATAAGGCCAGACATAACATCTCGCCGAAAAAGTTATCAGTGGACATGACTTATTTTGTTTAAAGTATTTTGCCCTTGTGGTTCAGGGTTGTAACTGTTATACATAGTCGGATATAGTTCTCTTGTTCAACTACTTTAGAGTATTTAGAGGAGGAACCCGCCTTGCAATGCCGAAGACAATCTGCACGCCGGACACATCCTCATTGAAGCCTGGTTCAGGGGCAACTGAGGGAGTCCTGGATTAGGGGGTCCCCGGGCGTTCGGGCTATGTGACACGGGCCGGACTGACGGGCCGTGAAGATACAAGATGGAAGGGCCTTCCCCCGTGTCCGGATGGGACTCTTCTTTGCGTGGATGGCAAGCTTGGCGTTCGGATGTATAGTTCCCTTTATCTGCAAACTAACTCTATACAAACCCTAGGGCCCTCCGGTGTCTATATAAACCGGAGGGTTTAGTCCGTAGAGGCTAAGACAAATCATCCAGCTAGACATCTAGGGTTTAGCCATTACGATCTCAAGGTAGATCAACTCGTGTAACCCCTATACTCATCAAAGTCAATCAAGCAGGAAGTAGGGTATTACCTCCATTAAGAGGGCCCGAACCTGGGTAAACATCGTGTCCCCTGTCTCCCATTACCTTCGATCCTCAGACGCACAGTTCAGGACCCCCTACCCAAGATCAGCCGGTTTTGACACCGACACTAGGCGCCCCCCTCCCACATATATATAGGTGGGTGGGAGGGAGGACCATTCAAAGGGATCGCCAAAGTAGGAGGAATCCTACTTGGAGTCTCTCCCAAGCCGCGCCCCCTGCCTTATATAGGTGCGGGGAAAAGGTAGGGGAGGGTGCCCCCCCCTACTTTCTCCCTTGAGAGGGAAAGGCATGAGGGGCTAGCCCTCCCTCATTTCCTTCCATAGGGCTGGTCGGCCAGGGAGAGGGGCGCACTAGCCACCTGTGGGATTGTCTGCCCCTCCCTTGGCCCATTAAGCGCATCTTTCCTACCGGGGTGTCCGGAACACCTTCCGGTGACCCGATGGCTACCCGGTGCAACCTGAAACCCTTCCGGTGTCCGAATACCATCGTCATATATATCAATATTTACCTCTCGACCATTTCGAGACTCCTCGTCATGTCCGTGATCTCATCCGGTACTCCGGACAACATTCGGTCATCAAAACATATAACTCATATAACACTATATCGTCAATGAACGTTAAGCGTGCGTACCCTACGAGTTCGAGAACTATGTAGACATTACCGAGACACCTCTCCGGTCAATAACCAATAGCGGAACCTAGATGCCCATATTGGATCCTACATATTCTACGGTGATCTTTATCGGTCAAACCATTATGACAACATACGTAATTGCCTTTGTCCATCGGTATGTTACTTGCCCGAGATTTGATCGTCGGTATCTTCATACCTAGTTCAATCTCGTTACCGGCATGTCTCTTTACTCATTTCGAAATACATCATAGTGCAACTAACTCATTAGTCACTTTGCTTGCAAAGCTTCTTATGATGTGTATTACCAAGAGGGCCTATAGATACCTCTCCGATACTCGGAGTGAAAAATCCTAATCTCGATCTATGCCAACTCAACAAACACCTTCAGAGATA
Organism: Aegilops bicornis; assembly: GCA_021605145.1. Classification (NCBI taxonomy): domain Eukaryota; kingdom Viridiplantae; phylum Streptophyta; class Magnoliopsida; order Poales; family Poaceae; genus Aegilops; species Aegilops bicornis. Next base: position 323,604,010 of record CM038673.1, read on the forward strand.
CCTGTAGAGAATCTTTATGATCACCCAGTTATGTTGTGACGTTTGATGGCACACAAGGTATTCTTCCGATATCCGGGAATTGCATAATCTCATAGTCGAAGGAATATGTATTTGACATGAAGAAAGCAATAGCAATAAACTGAACGATCATTATGCTAAGCTAAAGGATGGGTCTTGTCCATCATATCGTTATCCTAATGATGTGATCCCGTTATCAAATGACAACACATGTCTATGGTTAGGAAACCTTAACCATTTTTTATCAACGAGCTAGTCTAGTAGAGGCTTACTAGGGACACGGTATTTGTTTATGTATTCACACATGTATTTAAGTTTCCGATCAATACAATTCTAGCATGAATAATAAACCTTTATCATGAATAAGGAAATATAAAATAACAACTTTATTATTGCCTGTAGGGCATATTTCCTTCACCTACTGCACCCTACTTCATGTCTGCTCCTTCGCTCTGGCCCTCTTTGTTTGGTCTATAGATTCTTGAGAATCGCTATGTCAGTGGTTCTTGAGAATCAGCTGCAGCTCTGGATTCCCAAGAATCAAAAGCAGGTCGTTTGTTTACCGTAGTGTTGAACACCTATAGGAACTGGGAGGATTAAACGTTCGTATCGCCCCTGAATACTAGAGGAGCTTCAAGAATAGGAGGCGAACCTTCGCAGGGGAGATACTGCTTGAGGTTGGCGCGGGTGGAGCTCGGGACGGGTGGCGCAAGCCCGCGAAGGTGCTTGTCGAAGGTCAAGGGCGGTCGCTGGCACAGCTCAAGGGTGGCGGCTAATGATGGTTGAGGTTGGGGCGGAGGATGGTGACTGGGGGCGGGGCGGAGGATGCTCACCGGAGGTCAGGGATGGGGCGAGGCGCTAGGATCCGGTACTTGGGCACCGACGGTGGCGGCGCAGGTGCAGCTGTCGGAGCCTAGCCGCCTCTCGCTGTGTTGGTACGGGTGGAGAAGAAAGGGGATCGGGGGATGACGAGAGAAGGGAAGGGGTGTGTTGTGTTTCCTCCATTGGCATTTGCTCTGTAATAATGGGCAGAGCATTGGGTTGACCTAAAAATGGGCCTAGGAAGCTCGGGAATCAGCGATTTCGCAGCTTCCGAATTTGGGCCCGCTCGTAGTACATTTCCAAAATTGAGTCTAGGAAGCCCATTCGGAAGCTGAGTGTTTGTTTAGGATTCAGCTCATGGAAGGGCCAGAATTTGGGAATCGGAAGCTGCAGCCCAAACAAAGGCCACCTCTATAGGAGGGTTCAGTAGATAGGAAAATTGAAGATCAGTGGGCGGGCCCTTGAGAGAGGTCTTGAGAAATTGCAGCAATATATGAGCTTTACGCTAGTTAGGCCCTAGATGGTACCTCGTAATGGTTTGAAGACATGTGTGGCCAAAGTTCGGTCAAGACGAATACTTGACCCTTTAATTTTTGTCCCCATAGCAGCCCATGGAATTTGAAGAGCGAAATGGTGTACCCGAGGTACGTATCCTGCGGCTGAAGAAGCCATCCTGTGGGGAGCATATCCCTATTTAGGGTGAGCACTTGAAGGCTCCGAAAGCGGTGTTGAAGCTCGGACTCGTCTGTGTGCGTCTTGCCCCTTACGTGAGCCTAGGTCTTTACTGCCCGACCTGTACTTTGGCTGTCAGAGCTGTTGTGTGCTCCTCAGTTCAGAGCAAGCGCTTGGTGTTACCGTTAACGGTGATGACACCCTTAGGTCCCGGCATCTTGAGAAGATATTGTACGATTGAGAAGTGCATGATAGCCACTGTGGAAAGGGGCGATATCAAAGATCAAGTCTACGCTATGGAATTTGTCGGGTGAGCCAAACACTACTTCCAAAGTGATGGTGCCAGAGAAGCGGGGTTCGACCCTTGGGATTACTCCTATAAAGGTGGTGGTGTTAGGTTTGATCCTTGATGGGTCGAGTCCCATCTTTCTCACAAGATCTGAGTAAATCAGATTGAGGTTGTTGCCTCCGTCCATAATGACTCTGGTGAGTTGGTATCCGTCCAGGATGGGGTCGAGCACCAGAGCCGCCACTCCTCCGTGACATATACATGTCGGATCGTCTCTTTGGTCGAAGCTGCTCGGGCCACGGGTTGTATTTCGGGGCCATCGGCTCTAAGGCAGAGACATCCCAGAGTGCACGCTTCCGCTCCTTCTTAGGTATGTGTGTGGCATAGATCATGTTCATAGTTTTTACCTCAGAAGGCAATTGCTTCTGGCCTCCATTATTTGGCTTGCAAGGCTCGTCGCCGTCCTCGCTGTGGGGACCCTTGCCCTGTTCCTCGGCCGTGAGCTTGTCGGCCTGTTTGATCACCCAACAGTTACGGTTGGTGTGTTGGCGGGCTTGTCTGTGGTGCCATGGATCTGGCAGGGTCTATCCAGGATCTTATCTAACGCGGTAGGGCCATCCAGGTTCAATTTAGAGGGTTTCTTCCGTGGTCCTGATTTGGAGTTGTTGAATCCGGCATTAATTGCCGTGTCATCGACTTCACCGCCGTTGTGCTGGCGCTTGTTTTTATTGCGACGTGGCTTCCCGTTTCCGTCCCTGACTTCTGAGGTGTCGGGTTCGTCCGCGTGGTTGCTTCTACGAGCTAACCAACTATCTTCACCCGCGCAAAAGCGGGTCATGAGAGAGGTCAGCACCGATATTGTTTTCGGCTTATCTTGGCCAAGCTGGCGCGCGAGCCATTCGTCCCGGATACTGTACCTAAAAGCGGCTATTGCCTAAGCATCCGGACAACCGATGATTTGGTTTTTCTTGGTCAAGAACCGATTCCAAAATTGCCGGGCTGACTATCCGGGCTTTTGAACAACATGGCTCAAGTCATCGGTATCTGGGGGGCAAACATAGGTGCCCTGAAAGTTAGCGCGAAAGGCATCCTCGAGCTCTTCCCAGCTTGCAATGGAGCTTTCGGGGAGGCTATTCAACCAGTGTCTGGCTGGCTCTTTAAGTTTTAGTGGTAAGTATTTGCTGGCGTGGAGGCCATCTCCTCGGGCCGTATGAATGTGGAGCAGGAAGTCTTCGATCCATACAGCTGGGTCTGTTGTACCGTCGTATTGTTTGATGTTCACGGGTTTAAACCCTTTGGGGAACTGATGTTGCATCACCTCATCTCTAAAACACATTGGGTGTGCGGCACCCCTGACCCGAGCCACATAGCGCCGGAGACGGGCTGTCATTCGGTCATGGTGCTGCTCATGGGCTCTATTGTTTCTATCACGTCAGGCTTGGTATCCGCCCCGTCCAGCGGGAGTGTGCCCTCTAGATCCGTAGATGGATCTTGTTTGGCCTGCTCGGGCGGTTAAGTCGTGCCAAAGATCATATGGGTCTTCTAGCTACACTGGCTCCTTGCCTCTTCGGCAAGGGGGATCAGGCGGATATTCGGCTTCCCAGACCGTCCTATCCCGTCCTCGAGGGGGGCGGTCTGGCTGGTTGGACTGAGTGCATCTCGGGGGTGTGGGCTCAGGGGCCTCATCATCGAACTGCGGGAGCAAATGTCACCGCGGGTAGCTTTTGTTTTGGTCCTACCGCTCATCACCGTACTCCTCTTCGTCTATTAGGACTTTTGTCCATTTTTCGTTGAGGGTATCCTGTTCAGTTTTTTATTTCTTCTGCTTCCTCTTTAGGCTTCGGACGATGGCTATGAGTTGTCGCTTGAATCGTTCTTGGTCTAGCGGGTCTTCGGGGACGATGAAGTCCTCGGCTCTCCTCATCCTCGGAAAGTGGAAGGTAGTTGATGCGTTTGGAGTAGTCGGGGTCCTCAGGATAGCCATGGTCCTCGGGGTTAGCATGGTCATTGTGTCCTTCGGGAGTGGCTAGGTGCTTCTCGGGGATAGCATTATCGCCCAACTCCTCCATGTTATCCAGAGCAGTGTCGTCCCCAGTGTCATTTGTGTCTGTGTTCAGGTTGTCTTCCCTGCTACATCCTCGTCCCTTGGATCACTTTCCCTGGCATCGGCGTTTGGATGACTCCCTTTTGGGGTCCTTGCCGTCCTTCTTGGGGGGTATCGACCATGTAGACATCATAGGTAGATGTGGCAGTCCACTTTCTGGTGCTGGGAGTGGTTGGGGAGTTTGCCATGGCGTCGGCATCCTCGTCCATGTCTTCAGCCTCGTCACAAGTATAGTCCAGCATATCAGTTAAATCTTCGATAGTGGCGACCAAGTGGGTGGTGGGTGGGATGTCAAAACTCCCCACAGCCTACATCGGGCCCGACCCGATCATAGACTGAGGACGGGGTGTTTGTGATGTTCATTGTTTGGATATGATCTAGCATCTCGTTTAACAGCGAGAGACTTGCCGGATCTGTCTCCTGGAGTTCTTTGGAGTCAACCTCCTGTGTATTAGCATGGGGGCGCGTTCTTTGGGCTGACCCTTAGTCTTTGAGCGTTGGAGCCGTATCTGGGCTTGAAGCTGGATCCGGGGTAAGGGCCGCCCCGGAGATATGGTCGGAAAGAAGGTTCAAAGTTAAAGCTTTAGGATTTACAGGCTCCTCAGGCAAGGCTGAGAACCCGGTGAAGATCAGATCGCCCCGTGCATCGGCAACGTACTTTCAACCTGGTCAAGGTGACCGGCTGAGTTTGGCGTGCAAAATGATGCTGCCGAATGCAAAGAGCTTGCCGGGAGACAAAGATGTCCCTGATGCGAATGCCATCACTGATGGGTAGGTGGGCCATCGATCCTTCCACGATCCTACAGCAGAACTCTCAATGGAAACACCGATGTCGGTGTCAAAACCAGCGGTTCTCGGGTAGGGGGTCCCGAGTTGTGCATCTTGGATTGATAGGGAGCAGTAAACACAGGGACAATATTTACCCTGGTTCAGGCCCTCTCAAAGAGGTAAAACCCTACGTCATGCTTGATTATATTGATGTGTATATGATCGTTATAGAGTTGATCTACCACGAGATCGGATGAACTAAAACCCTAGGCGAGTAGGATGATGATTCTTCTGGTCTTTACAGACTAAACCCTCTGGCTTATATAGACACCAGGGGTACCTAGGGTTACACATGGTCGGTTTCCATCAGGGAATAAACATGTCAATTCTTCCATCTTGACTTGGAGGACACACCAAGGCTTCGAAAGTTTCCTTCCTGAAAACGGAGTCGCCTCATAGCTCGACCTTCTCGTAATAATGGCCCAACTGTCCGACCTACGAGAGATAGACCGGCAGCCTGAGGACCCCTTAGTCCGGGACACCCTCACCTGACGCTGGAGCACGAGCCTCAAGAAATACCAATCCAGGTGGTCATATGCCTTTTGGAAGTCCAACTTGAGAGAGACACTCCTATGGCCCCGTGATGCCACCTCATGGATAATTTCATGAAGCGCCAGGATCCCATCGTGGATTCATCGGCCCTTTACGAACGCGGTCTGGAAAGGGTGAGCAGTCCTCTCTGCCATAGGGGCCAACCGTGTAGCACAAACTTTAACAAAAATCCGTTTAAGCATGTTAATCACTGTGATCGGACTAAATTGCATGATATCCGTCGCCTCAACTATTTTGGGGATAAGGGTGATGACACCATAGTTTATTCGGGACATGTCAAAAAGTTCCAATGTGGAATTTGTGGAACATAGACATGATCACCAGACGTAGGACATCCTAGAACTTCTGAAAAAAGGCCATTGACATGCCATCCGGTCCCCAGGCTAACCCACCTTCATGGACGCAATATCTCTACCCACCTCATCTGGCGAGAATGGAAGACTCGGTTATCCATTCTTGCTAATGGAAACTCGGGCCTCATAGGACGAGAAGTCTTCCATCAGGGAGACCCCTCCGCGGGGTTCCGCCGTAAAGAGCTTCTTGTAGAAGTAGTTGTGGGAACTAATCTCGTATGGATGTTCCCTGAGGGTGTACCCAGAGACATGGAATGGAACATGATAACTTGGTCTCGCTTCCAATTCAATTTGGATTTGAATTAGGTCTCATATCTTTTGAATTCAATTTGAATTGAGTTCACAATTTGATTTTTTATCACTAAGTTAAATTGAATTATCAATATTTCAGAATTGAATAAGTTGGTTGAATTCAACTCAAATACAATTAATGCTTCCCTAAAGTCAAATACAAGTCCAATATAATTACTAAAGTTTATTTATTTATTTCAAGTTCAACTAAAGTCAAATATATATCCAAAAAGATTTATTATGTGTATGTAGTTTTCAACTTTATTTAAGTTTGAATTAAATTTAATTTAAGTTTAATTCCCTAAAGTCAATTATTAACTCCAAAATAATTACTAGGGTTAGTTTAATTCACTAAACCTCATTGAAATTTTTTTATTCAAATTAAACCTAGGGTTTCAAGTTAACACGAGACAATGTTTGACTTTAATTCAAATTTATTTAATTCCCTAAAGTCAATAATAATCAAAATTATTTACTACAGTTCATATTAAGTTTCTCATCCTAGTTTAAAACTAAATGTTCTAATAAACATTTTAATTCAAAGTTAACCATATTTTGGTTTAAATATTATTTGAATTATAGGTACTGTTTAAACTATATGCAAATTCAAATTTTAAATTATTTAAAATTGGACTACAGTAGCTAAGTTGAAACTATATTTTAGTAGGTTTAATTTGCAAAAAGAATCAATTTATTTGGATTTAAAAAATGCAATCCTAGGTGAAATTGCGTTTCATGAGGGTCATTTTGCAAAAAGAATCACTGAATTTGGATTTAGAGAATAAAAGTTATGGTGGTTTTAAGTTACAAAGGGTTTTCTGCAAATGGGACATTCATTTGAATTAAGCAGAAATTCTTCTGGTCTGTGTTTCCACTGGCACAGTGAGGTGCTATACAAACGGTTTTTAACCCCTTACCGCGACGGCGTTCTAAACCATCGCATAGTGAGTGACTGCGATAGGGGGGGTCCTTCCCACATGTCCCAGAAACCGTCGGGGATATGCCCTACTGGCACACACGCTCGGCAAAATGAGGTCGTGTGCGACCGACGAGCGACCAAATACGGTTATATGTACAATAGTGCTAAAAATACAATTATACAGGCAAAAATGTTTCCGATCATAAGTACATCCCACACAGTCAGTCCCGCTAAACATTTCCGTTCGTATATACATCCCATACAGTCGCTCCACGGAAAACGTTTCCGTTTGCATGTACATCACACAAAAAATTTCCCATTAAATTGTTTGTGATAGCGTTGATTGCAAACGATATTAACAATTTTATCATTTAAATTATTGAATGCATCACACACGGTTCGTAGAAGAAACTGTGTGGCAAAGGCTATCCATCACACACAGTTTTTATGTGGTAAATGTTTGCACAAGGCGGCCTAATGCAAACAGTTTTCAAGAGGATGTCGTGTGTGATTGTTCATTGATCCAACACGGTTTATTCTTAGAAACTGTGTGCGTTGCCTGAGGCCATCGCCCACGGAGTTTTCTCAATAACCGTTTGCAATAGAAAAACCCAATTAGCAGGCTAATTGGCCATTAGAGGCTAATTGCCCTATTATTAATAATCCGTTTATTAATCTAATTGACATTTCATATTAAGCACGCAATATATTTCATTTCCATGTTAAGGAAGCAAGATTTCATAATTGAAATACATCATACAGCTTCAGCACTCAGCTACCCCATTACACAACTGCGCCAACACTAAGTTTCACATGCAACATCTAGAACCTTTCGAAATTAGGATCAGAGACGGTACATAGACAGGTGCATCTCATCTGGAAAATTGCTGAAGTGGAAGGTGAATATTCAGCCTTCATTGATGTTGAAGGTATTTGCAACTTTAGGCCAGTTCGTGTGGATGATTGACCGTCCATCCTTCGTACTCTTCAGGAACACTTCAATATTGAACCGTGGGTGTTGTATTAAAACCTTCCTCACTTCCTGACCATAGAGGTGGTTTGAGAGGTAATCATCAGTGAACTGCTTTGGAAAGGCCTGAAAACAAGGATGTGCATAAATATCTTCTCTATATTGGAAATGGGGTAATAAAAAAAGGCAAGGTATAATAGTTAGTACTATCTTGTAGTGAACTGATGTCTTCTTCATTGTGCAGAAAAAGATCTTGTTGTTTTTTGTCGCTAATTTCTTTATTCTAACAATCTTTCTGAGTTTCTTGACTTTATTGCTACTCATGGACAACTCACTTCCCCATATGCAAAAAGGGTCGAACAGTGGGTCAAAACCTCTGACAGCAGGACCTACATGTGCAGGACCAAATTGTTAAAAACCTAAATATTAGAGTGGTTCCTGCAATTGCACAATAATGTGCGATTAGACAACGGACCATGCATGTGCTAACCTCGATTGTAAACCTCAGGGCTTCCCATTGTTTCCCTGCAACACATATAAGGTACTTAGTCATCAGGTTGAGTGAGGGTTCGTATGCTATCACTAAAATATGTTGATGAAAAATAAGCACATTGCAGATTCATCGGATAAATTCAAGCCAGGTGGAAAACCCATTTATCCAAACCAAGCATGATTAAGAACTAGTAATATAGCACTTGTATATGCTTCTCATGTATTAAGTGCAGCCAAATTCAGTTTATTCCTCACATGGACAACAATACAAAATTCTACCCACGACAATTGGACATCGCATTGCAGAATTGGACCAAGAAGTTAACTAAACACCACAATAAATGAACCAAATGTTAACTGAGTACCACATTGCACAATATAACATACTCCTAATAGAAGATCAGACAGTTAACCAAACCAAGCGTGGTTAACAACTTGGAAGTATAGCAATTGTATTTGTTTCTCATGTATTTAGTACAACCAAATTCAATTTACTTCTCACATGGTATACAATAACATAATGCACCCACAACTATTGAACATCGTTGTTGGTGCAACAAACCCTGGGTCTGTTGCCCAGACTGTGCACACGCTCGAGGATGAGATCGAGGCTCCAATCCAAGTCAGAGTACAAGGGACCAAGAGATTCGAAGGACCCCCATGCAGATCAGAGGGACCAAGATCAAGCCGGAGAAGCAATATATCATCAATAGAAAGGCCTCCTTTACAAGGCAGGCGAGCCCGGCAAGGGGTGAGGCCACCCCCAGAAGCAGACAATCAAGGCGTCCCGACAAAGCCTGCCGGGAATCATGGAGGCAAAACCACCTCACCAACCACTCCACCACGACCCACGAGGTCGATCAGTGCGGTGTCAAGCCGCAGAGTGACTAAGTGGCAGCCAATCGCCACATGACAGCCTCTCCCTACAGGAAAACCCACAGATGACACCCGTCCTGCAACGTTGTCGGTGTCAAAACCGGCGGATCTCGGGTAGGGGGTCCTGAACAGTGCGTCTAGGGTCGATGGTAACAGGAGACGGGGGACACAATGTTTACCCAGGTTCGGGCCCTCTCTATGGAGGTAATACCCTACTTCCTGCTTGATTGACCTTGATGAATATGAATATTACAAGAGTTGATCTACCACGAGATCGTAATGGCTAAAACCCTACAAGTCTAGCCCGTATGACTATGATTATGATTATTCGCCTATACAGACCTAACCCTCCGATTTATATTGACACCGGAGGGAACTAGGGTTATGTAAAGTCGGTTGCAAAGAAAGGAATCTTCATATTTTGTCGCCAAGATTGCCTTCCACGCCAAGGAGAGTCCCATTCGGACACGGTTAGAGTCTTCGGTCTTTGTATCTTCACAGCCATAAGTCCGGACCATGGCTATCAGGACGGACGCCAAGGACCCATTAGTCTAGGACTCCCTCAGTAGCCCCCGAACCAGACTTCAATGACGAGGTGTCCGACGCGTAGATTGTCTTCGGCATTGCAAGGCGGGTTCCTCCTCCGATGACTTCAAAGTGATGTATTCGGCTTTCCATTTAATGTCGTACCCCTCGGCTTCTGTGCATCCACAGCTTCAGCTTCCACGTGTCGAACGAATACGAGAGGTCAGGGTACTTTTTACATATAACCCCCCGGCCATGTAAGAAAAGCGTCTATTTAAGGGGATTGGATCCCAGATCCGTTCCACATCACGCGGAAAATCCTCAGAGCTTGCTGGGAGAAACCACTCCAACATGGCTAGCACTCCCAGTTGTTCCTCCCGCCCCACGGCCCTAAAAAGGCGATTGGGAGAGATGTTCCGTATCCCACGGCCAACTAGTGAAGCTGTAAACACAGGGATTTCTTCCCCCCGCGGATCTAGTTCCCGTTCGAGCAGGATTGACTTCCTTCAACGGCGGGGCTCAGGATGAGAATTTCCCCAATCTGTCCAGGGGGGAGCGGGTGTGCTTCGTTACCTACCTGCTAAGAGGCGTCGGATTTTTAATTCATCCGTTCCTCCGAGGGCTTCTGGAGTATTATGGTCTCCAACTTCACAATTTCACTCCTGCCTCCATCCTGCATATCGCAGGTTATGTCGATCTTTGTGAGCTATTCCGGGGCTGCGAGGCCCATTTCGAATTATGGAGGAAATTATTTTGCCTCATCCCTCGTAACCAAGAGGGATCAATATTTGAAGTAGGCGGAGCCGATGTATGGTGCATCACCGGGACCGGATACCTGTCCGGCACGCCGAAGAAGGTGTCGAAGAGTGGCCTTCTGAATGGTTTTATATCGAGGACGTTGCACTTCCTGAACCAGTCCGAATAGGTCTGCCCGAGTTCTCGAGCGCTCCCTTGAAGAAACGCCACAGCTGGCATCCTCGGAGTCTGGAGGAGCAGGATAGCGCGAAAGTCCATCAATTGATGGGCGAGATAAAGACGCTTGCCCAGTCCGGATTATCCATAGTCGAGGTAATGGCGACTTCCATAGTGCGGGGGGTTCAGCCACTCCAATACAGAGGGATTCCCATGTGGCACTATAATGGGGAAGATGACGCCTCCTGCTGCGGTTGGAAGGGTCCCGACACCCCCGCCGCTTTGGCCAAAATATTGGCCGAGCTGTTCAAAGGGGAGAAAGAAGAATTCACTCTTATCAAGCGCCGAGATGGATTTTCCATGTACAGTCCTCCTAGCTGGGTGAGTTCTAACCCCACCATTTTGCTCAATTCCTTTCCTGAGCCATTTTTAACGAGCATCAACCCACCTGTTTGTAACAGGAATGGCGGAAGGTTACCAAGGGGATTCATAGCCCCGCCCCGCAACCAGAGAATCACAACAGGGACCTTGACCCCGGATTCGAAGAAGATCCGGACATATTTGTAGAGCTTGAGGATGGAGTATTTTACCAGGTGAGCTATGACGGCACGAAAGTGGCCATCATCGCCAACTACCCCGGTCTCCTCCCTGCCTCGCATGTAAGTAATCAAGAGACACCTTTTTCAAAAGAGTTTCCTTATTACACCTCACCCACCGCATTGTTTTGTGCACCAAAGGGGAGGCGCCCGACGTCTCAACGTGCACCAGATGCATCTCCTAGGAGAGCGGCGCCCGCGTTGAGCAAATCTTCAAAGAGGAATGCGAATGACAACACGACAGAACCTTCATCCAAGAGGTATAGTTTTTTAATTATGACCTCCAGCAGGCACATCAAACTGTGACATTGTCCGCTATGTCTTATCAGGGAAGCGTCACGGACTATGTCCGGATCCTGCCGGGCAAGGTTTCCACAAGGAAGGTTCCGAAACCTGCCTTAAAGGCAAGGGCCGATATGAGAGTGACGCTGGATTGTCCTTCGGCAGAGGATTCGGATGATGTATCCGTCACAAACTCGGAAGTGGAGAGCGCCATGAATCATCGGCACCGGAGGGCCGTCCTACGCGACCCCGGCTTTACAAAAGAGGCATTTAATGCCTTCATCTTGGCTGCTGCGTACATCCGAGTTGCTCGAGACGGGCTTAGCAGAGCCATAGACCAGTATTTGAAAGACATTCGGGTAAGTTTATATTATGCAAAGCTGATAAGCATGTACCGGTAGCCCCCGAGACTTGAAGCAGTTGATAGAACTGATTTAAGGATCCTTGTATAACTAGGTGCTCACGGAGAATAATAGCCTGTTGTCCCAAGAGCTGGAAAAGTGCCGGACCCAGCTAGCTGTGGCAACTGTCGAAGTGGAGAAATCCAAGGAGGTCCCAGCTGGTAATGTTTCCCTCCATCGAGAAAAATATGATCATATAGCAGTAATATTAATACGGTTGTATCTCCCGTGGCAGGATCCTCAGAGCTACTGAAAGAGGATCTGAACATTGCGAAAGCGAGTGAACGGGAGGCCAAAAGGCAACTGGCCGCGGGTGAACATGTACTAAAACGGGTTAGGGATGATAAAAACAAGCTACAGGATTCCAACACCCTGCTGGGCGAAGAATTGAAAGACGTGCGAGCCCAGCTAGCCGACTCCGTGAAGGAGAGTAAGAGACCAGGAGGCGGCATATTCAGCATGCTTTTGTAACCTTGCTGTCATACAATTCGGCGAGGACAGGAACTGACAGATTTATGTCTGCAGGTATGTTGACTGGCCGACCCGAAGAAGAAATGTCCGGATCTCAAGGCGATCTGCTACAAGAGCTGTCTCAAATGCACGAAAAAGCTCAGCAAGCAATTCGAAGTGTTGCCAAGGCCTTGTGGCCATCCGCCTCCCCTCCAGGAGGTATGGCGGAGCTCGTGGAGTTAACGATTGTCATGTGCTAGTATGCATGTCCAAACTGTGATCGAAGAGTCGCAGTATATGTAACATCCTGGTGTTCATAGTTTTAATGAGTGTAATAACATCTTTAGTCCGCCGACCGAATATTCTCTTAAGAACGCTAGCTTTCGGCTTCACCCAGTCTGAGGTACACATTCGGATGACCCGGAAGTAACAATCGCAGTGGTGCTCCCTTTATGCCCTAGCCGAACTAACGGGAACGTAGGGCAAAAGCACAGGAGCCAGGCAACCCAGCTTGGCCAAAACTTAAGTCATATCGATGCATATAATGGCGAAGAGAAGGTACATATTTGGAAGTGAACACATATGTGTTGAGCATGATGCTCGAAAAATAAATAATAAGCTTCTGTAAAAGAAGCCCCCAGGTATTATAAGTGTACATATTTGAGGGTGTGTATGTCACAGGTGCACTGTTTAGCCGTACAAAAAGCTTTAAAGCTAAAAAAAAGACAAAGTGAAAAGAGAGGAAGAAGTAATGGAAATAATAGGGAGAAGGAAACGAACAAAGAGTTCGGCGCTAGGCATAGAATCTTTAGAGTCTGGCTGCATTCCAGGGGTTCGGCTCTAGGCGATTGTCTGATGCATCACGCAGGCAGTAAGATCCTCCAGTAAGAACTTCGTCAATGATGAAGGGACCTCCCACTTGGGCTTGAGTTTGTCTTTTTTCTTCTCCGGCAAGCATAGAACGAGGTTGCCAACATTATAAGTCTTGGCTCGTACTTCCCTGCTGTGATATCTGCGAGCATGCTGTTGATAAAACGCGGAACGGGCTTTTGCGACGTCGCGCTCCTCCTTCAGGGCGTCTAGGTTGTCTTGCCGATCTAGCTCGGCCTCTCTCTCTCTCTTCATACATGCGCACTCATGGTGAGTCATGAATAATGTCGTAGGGCAGAACAGCCTCTGCTCCGTATACCATGAAGAATGGTGTGTATCCGGTAGTTTGATTGGGCGTGGTCCGCAGCCCCCAGAGTACGGAGTCGAGCTCCTCAACCCAGTGCTTGTCTGATTCTTTCAACGACCGCACTAGCCTGGTTTTAATGCCGCTCATAATAAGACCATTAGCTCGTTTGACTTGACCGTTTGTTTGTGGGTGATAGACCGAGGCGTAATCGAGCTTAATGCCCAATTTAGCACACCAGGATTTTACTTCATCGGCTGTGAAATTAGAGCCGTTATCGGTGATGATACTATGTGGGACACCGTAATGGTGCACGACCCCGATATAAAGTCTATCACCTATCCGGATTCGGTCGTTTTTACTGGTTGGCCTCTATCCATTTTGTGAATTTATCTACCATGACTAGCAGATATTTTTTCTTATGGCTTCCTCCTTTAAGGGGTGCGACCATATCAAGCCCCCAGACCGCGAGAGGCCAGGTGATGGGGATTGTTTGTAGAGCAGTGGGTGGCATATGGCTTTGGTTGGCGAAAAGCTGGCATCCGACGCAGCGTTGGACAAGGTCCTGTGCATCTGCTCGGGCAGTCGGCCAATAAAAACCTGTACGGAAGGCCTTGCTTATAAGGGCCCGAACCTGGTGTGGTGACCGCCCAGACCGGCATGAATTTCGGCCAAGAGCTGCCGCCCCTCTTCTTCGGAGATACATCTATGAAGTACTCCGGTAGTGCTTTTCTTGTAGAGTTCTCCGTCGTGAACCTTGTAGGCCTTCGAGCGCCAGACAATGCGGCGAGCCTCATTCTGATCCTTAGGGAGTTCTCGCCTATTAAGGTAGGCCATGAAGGGTTCGGTCCATGGGGCAATGACTGCCATAATGAGGTGGGTCGACGGTGTTATTTCGGTGGCTATGCCCCCGATGATATCGGTGTGTTCGGGATCTGGGGTTGTAGTCGGATCCGGACTGGTGTTGCCGCTCTTCACTTGCCACACAACGGACAACTTAAAAAGCCTTTCCAGACAGATGTTAGGTGGGATGGGGTCGCGCTTGGCGCTGATGCAAGCGAGGACGTCCGCCGCTTGATTACTTTCTCGAGCCACATAATGAAACTCGAGCCCCTCGAACCGAGCCGACATTTTGAGGACGGCGTTACGGTAAGACGCCACCTTCGGATCTTTGGCATCGAAATCTCCATTTATTTGAGATATTGCGAGGTTTGAGTCCCCGCGCACTTCCAGGCGTTGTATGCCCATGGAGACGGCCATCCAAAGTCCATGCAATAAGGCCTCATATTCGGCTACATTGTTGGAGTCTGTGTATAATATTTGGAGTACGTATTGGACTGTGTCTCCAGTAGGGGACATTAAAGTGACGCCCGCTCCTAAACCGGACAGCATTTTAGAGCCATCAAAGTACCTGACCCAGTTGGAATATGTGTTGTACTCTTTAGGGAGTTCGGCCTCTGTCCATTCGGCGACGAAGTTGGCCAGTACTTGGGATTTAATGGCCTGGTGCGGTTTGTATGTTATGTCAAATGGAAGGAGCTCAATGGCCCACTTTGCGATCCGGCCCGTGGCATCGCGGTTGTTTATTATGTCATTGAGTGGTACTTCGGAAGCTACCGTGATTGAGCACTCTTGAAAGTAGTGTCGTAGCTTCCAGGATGCCACGAAGACCGCATATGCTATCTTTTGGTAATGAGGGTACCAGGATTTGCATGGTGTGAGGACAGTGGATACGTAGTATACCGGCTTCTGAAGCGGGAATTTGTGTCCGTCCTGCTCTCGTTCCACGACGAGCACGACACTCACCACCTGTTGTGTTGCCGATATGTATAATAACATGGGTTCGCCGATGTTCGGCACGACCAGGATTGGGTTGCTTGCTAGAAGGGTTTTTATTTCTTCCAGCCTGGTCGTTGCTGCATCCGTCCACTCGAAGTGATCGGTGCGTCGGAGAAGGCGATGGAGTGGCAATGCCTTTTCTCCCAATCTGGAGATAAAGCGGCTTAAAGCTACCATGCATCCGGCGAGCTTTTGGACCTGTTTAAGGTCCGTTGGCGTAGCCAATTGTGACAAAGCTCCGATTTTGGCTGGATTTGCTTCAATTCCTCTATTTGAAACGATGAAGCCCAGCAGTTTTCCAGCGGGGACGCCGAAAACACACTTTTCCGGATTGAGCTTGATGTCGTATGTGCGGAGGTTGTCGAATGTGAGATGTAAATCATCTATCAATGACTCGACGTGCCTGGTTTTGATGAGACGTCATCCACGCATGCTTCAACTGTCTTGCCGATCTATTTTTCCAGGCATGTTTGAATCATGCGTTGGTAGGTGGCGCCAGCATTTTTTAGCCCGAAAGGCATAGTGTTGAAGCAAAAAGGCCCATATGGGGTAATGAATGCCGTTGCGGCTTGATTGGACTCCTTCATCTTGATTTGATGGTATCCAGAGTATGCGTCGAGAAAACACAGTGAGTCGTGTCCTGCGTTTGCATCAATAATCTGATCGATGCGAGGGAGGGGGAAGGGATCCTTAGGGAAAGCCTTGTTGAGGTCTTTGAAATCGGTGCATAGGCGTCGGGATTTATCCTTCTTTGGTACCATCACTAGGTTTGCTAGCCAATCCGGGTGTTTTATTTCTCTGATGAATCCGTCCTCGAGTAACTTGGCTAGCTCCTCTCCCATGGCTTGTCGTTTGGGTTCGAAAAAATGTCGTAGCGTTTGCTTGACTGGCTTATATCCCTTCAATATATTGAGGCTATGTTCGGCCAACCTGCATGGGATTCCTGGCATATCAGAAGGCTGCCACGCGAATATGTCCCAGTGTTCACGCAGGAACTCCCGTAGTGCGGCATCGACCGTTGGGTCGAGTTGTGCCCCGATGGATGCTGTCTCCTTGGGGTCCGTCGGGTGGACTTGGAATTTGACTATTTCTTCTGCTGGTTTGAAGCAGGTGGATTTAGGCTGTTTGTCTAGGATTACATCGTCCCTATCCACCGTGGAGTGCAATGCGGTTAATTCTTCAGCCATGAGGGCTTCAGATAATGACTCGAGGGTCAGGGATGTGGTTTTATTTTCGGTGTGGAGTGCTATGTCCAGATCACTGGCGAGAGTGATTATGCCATTGGTCCCGGGCATCTTGAGCTTCATGTACCCATAGTGAGGTATAGCTTGGAAGCGTGTAAATGCATCTCGCCCCAATAGGGTGTGATATCCACTGTTGAAAGGGGCCACTTGGAAGGTTAATTCTTCGGACCGATAGTTCTCCGGTGTGCCGACTACCACGTCGAGCGTGATTTGACCCGCGCATCGCGCCTCCCGACTGGGAATAATTCCTCGGAAGGTCGTGCTACTTTTCTCAATCCGGCTCCTGTCTATTTCCATTTTACTGAGTGTATCCTCATAAATGAGGTTTAGTCCGCTGCCGCCGTCCATGAGAACCTTGGTGAGCCGATAGCCGTCCACGATCGGACTAAGGACCAAGGCGGCTGGTGCCCGGACGGTCCTGAATTTTGGTTTGTCACCGGCATTAAAAGTTGTAGCCGTGTCGTTCCAAGGGTTTATTGCTGCGATTTGGCAGACTTCGGCGAGGTCGCGGAGTGCCCTTTTACGCTTATTGTTTGAAGCGAAGGTCTCGAAGACCGTCATACTCTGAGGTCGTCGTCTTCTAGGGGGTGTTGCTCTGGGGTGTTTTTGGCGAGGATATCCTCGCCGCTCTTGGCCACTGGCTGGAGTATCAACATGCTCTAAGGCTGTGGGTTGATATGGTATCCGGTGTTGTGTGTATTTTGCATGGACCATCGATCCATCCCTCCAGAACGGTTCCGTGCCCTGTAACGGGCTTATATTTATTTACTATTGGGTCGGGCATGCCACGAGAGTGCGTCCTTTTCGCCCGAACGAGGGGTTGGGTGGGAACCGGTGGTTCCCAGCGGGCTGCCTGAGTTTTCCAGGCGTTTCCATTGCGCAATACTTGTGTACTATGGTTGCCAAGTCTGCGAAGTGTGATACGCGACGGCGGTTGATGGCATTGAGAATTCCTTCATCCGTGCAATTGTTGCGGAACGCTGAGATCGCGTCTCCGTCGCCGCAATCTTTAATCTTGTCTTTGACAAGGAGGAATCTGGCCCAGAAATGATGGACTGTTTCCTGAGACTGCTGTCGTATGCCCATGAGAGCGCTTATATCTAGGTGGGTGGGTGGATTTAAATCCGGAGTCTGAAGAACTTCCGAACTCAATAGTTCGGGCTCCAGGATGTCAACTGATTTTTAGGCTTGTCGTCCGATTCTATGTCCGGAGGACAAGGTGTGTCTTTTTGCCGGCAGGTGTCCGGCTCTTCAAGCTCGGAGATCCAAGCATAGTTCGTCCTCAGTATAGTGGAAGAGTTGTCGTCTTGCTCCTCTACTACCGCTATCTGATGGGTGATCGGTGGAGTTTTAGTTTCTCTTTGGTCGGGTTTAAGCCCAATCCGATCATAGTCTATGGCGACCCCCAGGGCGGCGATGCGATCTAGGAGCCCGTTTAAAGACGACAACTCCATCGGATCCATATGCTTGAGTATTTGGAGTCAACATGGAGGAGATTTTCGATGACCCAAGAAGTCATCGTCAGCTTAACAGCCGAACAGGCGGTTATGGTAAAGCCGCCCAGCCGGAGGGTTTCGCCTGGGGCCAGTGCTCCTCCGGAGGTGACGTTGTCATTGAGAACAAGGCGAGCCATCGATCCTATCTTCACGTCACAGCGGAACTCTAAATGAAAGCACCAATGTCAGTGTCAAAACCGGCGGATCTCAGGTAGGGGGTCTTGAACTGTGCGTCTAGGGTCGATGGTAACAGGGGACGGGGGACACAATGTTTACCCAGGTTTGGGCCCTCTCTATGGAGGTAATACCCTACTTCCTGCTTGATCGATCTTGATGAATATGAATATTACAAGAGTTGATCTACGACGAGATCGTAATGGCTAAAACCCTAGAAGTCTAGCCCGTATGACTACGATTATGATTATTCGCCTCTACAGACCTAACCCTCTGGTTTATATAGACACCCGAGGGAACTAGGGTTACATAAAGTCGGTTACAGAGAAAGGAATCTTCATATTTGGTCGCCAAGCTTGCCTTCCATGCCAAGGAGAGTCCCATCCGGACACGGGTAGAGTCTTCGATCTTTGCATCTTCACAGCCCATCAGTCCGGCCCATGGCTATCAGGCCGGACGCCTGAGGACCCCTTAGTCCACGACTCCCTCAGACGTGTCAAGCAAGCTGGCATGGAGCTGGCAAGATAGCCCGGCAAGCCTTGCGGGGCAACCAACAATGTGACGTTAAGCAGTGCATCTAATGCCCCCTGTCAGCCCGCAGAGTTAGGTATGATAGCACTGTTTTCTATCTTATCAGTGTGTAATGACTATTTTGCCATTGTGGTAACCCCTTGATCTATAAAAGGAGGCCCATGGCAACCGTAGAAAGGGTTAGAAGGTTGGATAACTCACACTCCCATACACGTGTAGTCACTACCGCCCTGAGGAAACCCTTGCCAGGCAAGTGTACTACACTCCACTGCCACCTTTCCACCATCAATCCACCAAAGCAAGAGTAGGATTTTATGCCTCGCGGCAGCCCGAACCTGGGTAAAACTGCCCGCGTGATCTCTGCCATGCTGCCCCACACTCATCTGCTCTTTGGGCAACGTGACGTCCCCCTGCCGAACCAGCAAGGGGCCTCCTGATCCCATAGGTGGTCATGGTTTCCCGCGACATCTTTGGCGCGCCAGGTATGGGGATCGCTTGCACGAACTTGAAGGCATTGCAGCGCGTCAACTTCATCACCATCTTCATCTTCAATGACGCCATCGACCATGGCGCCTAAGAAGAAACCCAGTCCTTCGGTTCACCCGTCCACCTCGAAGGCTCCGCCGCCCATGGCCTCTAACGCCGTGGGGGGTGCGGAGGCACATGAGGATGTGGGCGCTACTGGGGATGTGGTCGGAGCAGGCGGCGCCGTCACCACTTCCCCCGCGGCCGACGCAGGAGCAGGAGACACATGAGGAGAGCAACATCAGCAACACCCTGATGGCCATGCTCCCCAAGGTAATGGTGAAGGGGTTACTCCATCTGTGCCCCTTTCTCCCACCGACAGGTGCATCCGCAGCAACAGCGCTCGGACCGGGGCAAACCGCCGCCCTCCGACCGCTCCCACCACGGGTATGGCCGCAGCGCGTGCACCTCACCCGGGACGGGTCGACCAAGCTGATGCGCCCGATGGAGCCACTGGCCCTCGTGCGCCTTCGCTACACCACATCTAGATGGTCGCCCCGCAGCAGCAACGGGGGCGCAGTGCTGCCGCCGCTAGCACCATCAGGAGCCGAGCGACGGTGCAATCCACTTCATCATCACCCATGCCAAGTACATCTTCGGAGGCCATGGCGCGGGCTCAACTGTTGTTGAGATTTCCGCCAGCGGCCGAGCAGATGGATGAATGGCATGCCACCATCCAAAGCCTGCTCGGTTTCGCTGAAGCTGGGGGCTCACGGTGAGCTGGCCCGCCCCAGCCTCCCCAAGCGACAACAACAACTCATGCTGCTCACCGTACAGAAGGGGCCATCCCCACGGTGCAGTCCTCGCCGCGGCAGCCAGCATGAGCGCGACAGAATCAAGACCCCGACGACGTCTCGATGGCCTCTTCTGACCCTTGAGCGCGTCCATTCCAACAACGAGCCCTGAAGGATGGGTGGAGAGGACACACGTGCGTCATTGTCGAGCAATGCCGCGACAACCTTCGCCGGACCGATGGGTGCGACGGCCCCTACATCGACGAGCCCGCGCTCGGTATTGGCTGGTGCCTGGCTTTCGAGGTTGGCTGCCCGGCCTTTAGTCATGAGCTACGGCAAGTCCGTTGGCCGTCCGTTCGCACGTTCAAGCCAGAGATACCTGATGAACAATGGGAGGCTGAACTCGGCAGAGTTCCTGAGCGTCTACACCATCACTGTTCAGGCTGCCGGGGGAAGAGATGAGAAGGTGTTTGCCAACTACTTCCCTTTGGCCCTCAAGTCCAATGTGAGGTCTTGGATGATGCACCTACCGGAGAACTCCATTTTGTCATGGGTTGACCTATGCCATGAATTTGTTGGCGCCCTCACTAGCGGTCATCAAGAACCCAGTAGGCCCTGCGACTTGCAGCTTCTCCAACAGAAGGACGGAGAAACCCTCCGTAAGTATTTATAGAGATTCAACAAAGTTCATAGAAATATCCCAAATATCCATCCGGCAGCCGTAATAGCTGCCTTCCAGTCCAATGTGCACAACCGTCGGATCCATTCCAAGATGAATGTGCGGTCGCCCAAGGGAAGGAAATTGCCCGGAGAGGAAGACTGCACCTATGTTGATTCAGAGGATTAGGATGAGTCAACCAGTCTGAAGAAGAGCAAGAAGCGTAGTAAGAAGCGGAGATATTAGGCAGTGATGACTGTTGAAGAATCGTGAACGCCTAGTACCGGCAAGAAGGCCAAAGCTGAGGGCCACGGCAAGGAAGTTGTCATGTGCACTGACTGCCGAGAAACCGCTACTGCCGAGAAAGCCGGGAAAGGTGATGGGCCGTACTGCAAGTTTCATAGGACCAAGGGCCACCACCTTCAAGAGTGTTATCAGGTTGAGCAGCTTGTTAAGAGACAGAGAGCAGAGTATGAGAAGCGTGACAAGGAAAAGGGTCAGATTGTTGCTGGCGGTAAGGGCCGAGGCAGTGAAGTAAATTGCCCCGAAAAACCCTTTCGGAACCAAGGAAAGCCCGCCAGAGGTCGAGAGAAGGAAACCTGTGATGATGAGAGTGATGGAGGGGATGAAGAGGAAACCAGTGAGAAGGAGTTTCAGAAGGCCACTAACGCCCTGTGCATTGACGGGGGTGCATCTCTGCACATCTCTCACCACCAACTCAAGCGGTGGGCGCGAGAAGTCAATGTCGTGGAACCAGTGCCAGAGGCCCGTCAGCCGCTCAAATGGTCCCGTACGCCCCTCATCTTTGACGAGGAGGATCATCCTAGTCGTACCACTGTGGTAGGGTGTTTGCCATTGTTGGTCTCCCCAACAATTAGGAACCTCAAGGTCACAAAGATGCTGGTGGACGACGGGGCCGGGTTGAATCTGATTACCCTAGCAGTTATCAACAAGCTTCAGATAGTAGAGGAAGAGCTAGAGGTTACCGACACGCTTCAAGGAGTTAATCCCGGTAGGAGCAATCCTAAGGGAAAGATCACTTTGCCAGTAACCTTTGGGGGAGAACTGAACTACCGGACTGAGAGGATTGTGTTTGATGTGGTTCACCTCCCCCTGCCGTACAATGGGATTCTTGGACGATCGGATATGGCTAAGTTCATGGCGGCATCCCACTAAGCCTACAACACCTTGAAGATGCCTGGGCCACTGGGAGTCATCACCATCCCATCAGATGAGAAGGATGCAATCATTTGTGTGGACAAGATGTACCAGGACGCGGTCGAGGCAGAAGCAGCAGCAGCAGCTCCCGCTAAGGAAAGCAAAGGAAAAAAGAGAGGTTGTCGTGACTCCGGCAAAGATTCCGGGAAGCGTGCCCCCACCGAGTGCACGACACCCATTGACGACGTGCCGGAGTGTCTCAACAACAAGAGATCCAAGGTCGTTGCACCCCAAGTGAAGAAGGTCCCGGCAGGGCTGGCATGTGTTGGTAGTACTTTCACTATCAGCGCCACCCTTGATGAAAAATAGGAAAGCGCGCTCGTTGCCTTCCTGCGGGCGAATATCAATGTTTTTTCCTGGCAACCATCTGATATCCCCGGTGTTCCCTGGGAGGTAATCGAGCACCACCTTGCTATCTGCCCACATGCCCGACCTGTCAAGTAGAAAGTCTGGAAGCAGGCTGTGCAGAGGCAACAGTTCATTGCAGAAGAGATTAAGAAACTTGAGGCAACTAGTTTGGTCAGAGGAGTGTTGCATCCCACGTGGTTGGCAAATCCAATGGTAGTCCGGAAGGCTTACGGGAAGTGGAGGCTTTGCATAGATTTCACAGATCTCAACAAAGCTTGCCCGAAGGACCCATTTCCATTGCCGCGTATCGATGAGATTGTGGATTCCACTTCAGGTTGTGATTTGCTCTCCTTTCTGGATGCATATTCTGGGTATCACCAAATCTTCATGTTCAAGGAATATGAATAGAAGACGTTGTTCATCAGTCCATGTGGTATGCACTGCTTTGTTCGCAAGCCATTCGGATTAAAGAGTGTTGGGTCCACTTTTGCAAGCGCAGTCCAGATTGGTTTTGAGCCACAGTTGCACAGAAACATAGAAGCCTATATGGATGATATTGTGGTCAAGACCAAGGATAAGGCCACCCTTATTCAAGATTTGGAGGAGACATTTGCTAATCTGTGCAAGATCAATTTGAGGCTCAACCCGGAGAAGTGTGTCCTTGGTGTTCCCTCCGGCAAGTTGCTTGGGTTCTTTGTATCCCATCGCAGGATCAAAGCCAACCCCGACAAGATCAAAGCAATCGAGCAGATCCAAGCGCCAAGGACAGTTAAGGATGTGAGGCGTCTCACAGGATGCATTGCCGCACTAAGCAGATTCATTTCCAAGTCTGCCGGGCGTGCCCAGCCTTTCTTCAAAATTTTGAAGAAGGCAGGGCCTATGAAGTGGACCCAGGAAGCGGATACAACTTTGCAAGAGTTGAAGGCCTACTTGTCCTGTGTGCCTACCTTGGTTGCTCCCAAACCCCAGGAGTTGTTGCTGCTATACTTAGCGGCAACCAACCAAGTGGCCAGTGCGGCCTTGGTAGCGCAGCGAGAAGTGGATGAGGCAGAGTGTGAGCAGGGACCGATAGAGTTAGAGAATGACCAAGATAGCAATGAGCACGTCAATGAGAGCAACCCCACGGATGCGGCAAGGAAGAAAGTGGTGCAACACCCAGTGTACTTCGTCGGCTCCTTCTTAAAGGGGACTAGATCGAGGTACTTTGGCGTGCAAAAGTTGATCTTTGGTCTCATTATGGCCTCAAGGAAACTACGCCACTACTTCCAAGCCCATGAGATCATGGTTGTTACTCGTTTTCCGTTGCAAAGGATACTCTGAAACCCTGAGGCTACCGGCAGAATAGTGGAGTGGGCTTTGGAGTTATCCAGCTTTGGTTTGAAGTTTGAGAGCACATCAACTATTCAGAGCAGGGCATTGGCAGAGTTTATTGCAGAATGGACGCCAACCCCTGATGAGGAAGTGACAGAGGCAGTTATCCCGGCAAGGAATCGCCCCAAGAATGGATTATGTATTTTGATGGTGCTTTTTCCCTACAAGGTGCAGGAGCTGGCGTGCTTCTTGTCGCCACCTCCGAGGAGCACTTGAAGTACGTCATCCAAATGCATTTTGCCCGGGAAGAAGCAACCAACAATACAGCTGAGTATGAAGGGCTCCTTGCCGGGATTAGGATCGCTGCTGAATTGGGAATTAAGATGTTCATCATCCGAGGAGATTCACATCTTGTGGTGAGGCAAGTCAACAAGGATTACCGAAGTCCATTGATGCAGGCATACGCCAAGGAAGTGAGGAGATTGGAGGAGCGCTTTGACAGATTGCAAACAGAGCATGTACCCCGTGCAGAAAACAACGTAGCTGATCATCTGTGAAAGTGTGTTGCGTAGAAGATTCATGTGGAACCAGGGACTTTTGTTCTCCATCTCACTCAGTCCTCTGTATCCCCAGCAACAATGGCCTGGAAACGGAGAAAGTTGGACTCCGGTAAGCCTCTCCTGGTAGAATCGTCCGCTCCTGGCAGAGACCCTGCTGAAAACAACTCCTCACAGCCTGCCGGACCACACCCTCCAGCCAGGCCCATGGACCCCACGAACGAGGCATGTGCCCCGCAGCAGAGTAGGTTCCACTAGTCCTCGTTGCCGAGCCCCAGGCTCCAACTTGGGCAAGGCACATTGTCCACTCCCTCCAAATCGGAGAGCTTCCTGGTGACCAAGACAAAGCTGAAAAAGTAGCCCGAAGGGCCAGTATGTATCAGTTTGTCGATGACACTCTATATAGAAGGATGCCCAATGGTGTGAAATTGAAGTGTGCCTGCCGGGAAGAAGGAAAGGAACTGCTGGCTGAAATACATAGAGGCATGTGCGGCTCCCACATTGGATCAAGGGCATTAGTTGGGAAAGCATTCCGGCAAGGACTATATTGGCCCATAGCCCTCCAAGATGCGGTCGAGCTAGACACCAAATGTGAAGCCTGCCAGTTCGATTCCAAGAAAACCCACCTGCCTGTCCAAGCTCTTAAAACAATCCCTCTATCATGGCCATTTTCGGTCTGGGGGCTCGATATCCTCGGCCCCTTTCCCCGAGCAATCGGGGGCTTTGAATTCTTATTCGTTGCCATCGACAAGTTTACAAAGTGGCCGAAAGTGACTGCCGTGAGAAAGGTGACTGCTCAGTCAGCTATCAAGTTCTTGAAAGAACTGGTGTGTCATTTTGGAGTTCCGGCAAGGATCATTACCGACAATGGCACCCAGTTCACGAGCCGCGCCTTCATGCAATATGTTCATGCCCTCGGATGCAAGATCTCATTCGCCTCTGTCGCCCACCCATGGAGCAATGGACAAGCTGAGAGGGAGAACGTTGAAGTGCTACATGGAGTCAAGACAAGAACATTTGATACGCTACAGAAGCATGGCAGGCGGTGGATCGAAGAGCTACAGGTGGTTCTCTGGTCCCTCAGAGCGACACCAAACCGAGCTACCGGGCAGACTCCCTTCTCCCTGGTCTACGGGGTAGAAACCGTTATCCCCACGGAACTCATTTACGGGTCGCCTCGAGTGCTTGCCTACAATGAAGTAGCGCAAGATCAGCACCGGCGTGACGACGCTGTGCTACTCGAGGAGAACCGTCTCCGGGCTGCTACGTGTGTTGCACGCTATCAGCAAGCCCTGCATCGCTATCATAGTCGCAGGGTTCACGCCCGGTGTTTTGAGGAAGGTGACCTTGTCCCGAGGCGCGTTCTGTCCGCCAAGGGTACAACAAGTTGTCATCGAAGTGGGAAGGCCCTTACCGAGTAGTACGAGTCTCCAAACCTAGCGTAGTCCGTCTGGAGACCAGAGATGGCACTCAGTTGCAAAACTCATGGAATATTGAGCATCTCCGTAAGTTCTACCCGTAAGGCGCGGAGCCACCCATTTGTACAGGCCTTGCCTTAGTTGCATGTAACCCCTTGTACAAAGCCAAGGCGATGACCCTGTGCAAGAAAAAATAAAGAAGCGCCATGGGGGCCCCCGACCAAGATTGTATGCATGCATGAGTATTCCAAGATTACTGCATAAGCATTTCATGAGCATTGCATATGCATATAGATAGGATCAGATCCTGCATTCATTCTCATCTGCATGAAGCTGCAGGTGCCTGACGTGAACTTGGCTTCGACAAGTAGTTGAGAAGATTGCCCGGCACTGCGATCCCCGGCAAGCCAAACACATAGGTTCTACCTCCTGTCCATTAGTGTTCTGTAAGCTATAACTTATGCATAAGAAAACCTCGCCACTCTTTGAGACATATGTGCTCCCATCCCTGACTCGAACACTGCTTCAGTCAGGATGGTCGTAGTGGCCTATGCCAAAAAGAAGTTGGCGGGGAGCTGGTCCCTTTGTCTATTTTCCCGGTAGACGCAGCTCTCCGACAGATAAAAAAGGGTGCCGGCAGGATAGCCTTCTGGGGAAAACTCGTTTATTTACATTGAAGAGGCATCTCACCTCTGCATGGTCATACACATGCACGGGTTCCCGGCAAGGTTCATATTTTTCATTAATATGCTGATACAAGTACAAGCATTACAGAACACAAACATGGACTCGAGGAATTACATTATTTGAATTAAAATTTGGCAAGTTCCGACAGATTTAAGATTGAAAAAATATAAGTGCTCTGTAATGCCCTTTCTTGTCCCTCTCCTCCCAGGCATGACCGTCGAAGGCGAGGAGGGAAAAAGGAGCGCCTGGGCAGGAGCCAGGCCCACTCCCATCGGGCTCTAGGAGAGGTAGCCCAACGGGAACGGGAGCACGAGGGAACGCCTTGATGGAGAGCATGGCGGAGGCGACCCCGTCGACCACCGCCACCAGGGCCAGCAGGACACAGCAGGGCTAATGGGGCTGCAGGCCGAGAGGAAGCCTGCCGGGGTCCAGCCAGAAGACTGCTTGAGGAGCCCGGAAGCACCATCCCCACCTCTGCATCCAACTCCCCGGCAAATCGCACTACCGGGAAGGAGATGTGGATGCAGATGATGGTGCTGCCGCCTCATGAAGATAGTGCGGGCAGCGATCAGCCGGAGTGAGAGTCGCTCTCCCGCCCTCTGCCGTCGTCTTCGCCATCACTGTCCTCCTCGCCGCTCCCGCTCGAGGAGGAGCTTTCGTCGTCGGTCGAGCTCTCCGCGCAGCACCCTAAGCGACCTCCCAAGCACCCGAAGATCTTAACGGAGAGCAGGCCGCTCTCCATTAATTTGAACTGGGGAACGTGCGCCTCTGAGAAGCCGTGGGCATGGGCGTAAGTTTTCTAGCCACGACAGAGGTACATGACGTGAAGGAACAGGGAAGTCGACATCAACCCACATGTTGTCGTTCCCACAGCCCCTCATGTGCAACCTCAGAGCGCGTGGTTGTTCGAGCTTCATCTCCCGCGCAAAGGGAGTTGGAAGGCGGAGATGACGGCACAAAGGCTTGTATAGCCTGATGATGAACTCCCGAGGTTGGTCTCTCACGTGGCCTTCCATCGGGAGAGGGGCCGCCGATGGGGGCGCAGCCAAGGCGCCTCCCCGCCCTCCTCCTCCTCCTCGAGCACCGCGGCGACCTCGACCTTGTCCCCTTCTTCCTCCCCTCGCGGCGGGTTCTGCCACCACAGGATCCGGGGGTGGAGGGATGCGCTGTCAAGTAGAAGCCCTCGTCGCTACTACTAGGACACCGCCGCGCCCTCGCCCTCTCACCATAGCTATAAGGGAAGGTTTGCGGAGAAGAAGAAGAAGAAGTGTGTGAAGAGAGGCACAGCCGCTGCCCCTTTTTGTAGGGGGACGGGGTAGGGGGCTGGCTCCTCATATAGGAAATGGCCAACCCGCTCCTTCAGTACCGCCTCTCTGCACCCTTTGTGGCTCTGAGAATTAAGGCCGACCCTCTGCTCCAACCATCAGCGCTCGGTTTTCGGGCCATGGCACTCCTCCCCGTGTCCTCCGCATCCACCACCCACCAGACCCAATGCATGCGGAACATGTGGCAGGTGCGTGCGGAACGGGAGGCAAGTGGGATGGCAGTTTCTGCCCCATGATCATGGGGCGAGGAGTATCCGCAGGCCACGTCCAAAGTTCTTCCACAACGTTGCGCACGACGCGCGGAGAAACCGTAAACTGGCCCCAAAATCAAGGCTAATGAAGGAGCAAAGAAGACCTCAAGAGACCAGCCTCTTCAGCAACCCCACCTGTGCACTTATTAGGCCCTACCCCGACAAAGCTCGGCAGCGCGTTCGGATCAGGCCCGGCGGCTTCTGTCGGTGCAACAAACCCTGGGTCTGTTGCCCAGACTCTGCACAGGCTCGGGGATGAGATCGAGGCTCTAACCCAAGTCAGAGTACAAGGGACCAAGAGATTCGAAGGACCCCATGCAGATCAGAGGGACCAACATCAGGCCAGAGAAGTAAGATATCATCAACAGAAAGGCCTACTTTGCAGGGCAGGCGAGCCCGGCAAGGGGCGAGGCCACCCCCAGAAGCAGACAATCAAGGCGTCCTGGCAAAGCCTGCCGGGACTCACGGAGGCAAAACCACCTCACCAACCACTCCACCATGACCCACGTTGTCGATCAGTGCGGTTTCAAGCCGCAGAGTGACTAAGTGGCAACCATTCGCCACATGACAGCCTCTCCCTACAGGAAAAACCCACAGATGACACCCGTCCTGCGACGTGTCAAGCGAGCAGGCGTGGAGCTGGCAAGATAGCCCGGCAAGCCTTGCCGGGCAACCAACAATGTGACGTTAAGCGGTGTATCTAATGCGCCATGTCATCCCGTAGAGTTAGGTATGATAGCACTGTTTGCTACTTATCAGTGTGTAATGACTACTTTGCCATTGTGGTAACCCCTTGATCTATTAAAGAAGGCCCATGGCAACCGTACAAAGGGTTAGAAGGTTGGATAACTCCCACTCCCATACACGTGTAGCCACTGCCGCCCTGAGGCAACCCTTGCCAGGCAAGTGTACTACGCTCCACTGCCACCTTTCCACCATCAATCCACCAAAGCAGGAGTAGGGTTTAGGCCTCGCGGCGGCCCGAACCTGGGTAAAACTGCCCGCGTGATATCTGTCGTGCTGCCCCATGCTCGTCTGCTCTTTGTGCAACGTGACGTCCCCCTGCTGAAACAGCAAGGGGCCTCCTGGTCCCATATGTGGCCATGGTTTCCCGCGACAATCACATTGCATAATTGAACCAAACAGTTAACTAAACACCCCAACAAATGAACGAAACGTTAACTGATTACCACATTGCACAATGTGTAACATACTAGAAGATCAGATAGTTAACTAAACCAAGCATGCTTGACAACTTGGAAATACAGAAATTGTATTCATTTCTCATGTATTTTGTAAAGATAAATTCGATTTATTTCTCACATTGAAGACAATACAAAATTGTAGCCTGGAGATTTTAACATCACATTTGCAGAATTAAATCAAACAGTTCACTGAAGACGACAACTAATCAACCAAACGGTTAATAAGTGAGCACCACATTGCACGACATATAGAACATATACACTAGAGCCACAGATTGCATGGTAAAATTAGATAGCACAATTCACTAGAATTTGTTAAGAAAAGGCAGGAGCAGCACACGCAACGGGTAAACCGAGCATGCTTACTGGCATAGCTAGCAAATGGTAAGGTGCTCCTCCCAGATCTGGGGGTCGGCACGAATGACAGCCATCGCGATCTCATCCGCGCGTGCGGCCGCGATTTGCTTCTCCGCTGCCAAATGCTTCTTGAGTTTCTGCCTATACTGCGTTCACCATGGCTTAGGGCGGCGCTTATTTGGTGGAGGGGTCAGTGATTTGGGTGGAAGGTGTCGCACCGGCAGTCGGGGCATGTGGGATGTGGAAGGAGGAGGAGGATGGGGGTCAGGTGTGGATTACCTGCCTGGATAGACGAGGCCGAGCAGCGTGAAGGAGGGTCGCGGCAAGGAGGCGGTGCTGCAAGCAAGGAGTGAAGGTTTAAACTTGGAAAGGAAGGCGGAAACAGGGGAAATGTGGATTTTGGTAAAGGGGGGGGGCGTGGAGGTAGATACTTCCGCAGAAGCCGAAAATTTTGAATCGGTTCAGCGAAAAAACTGGCGTGCAAAGTGTCATCAGAAACGGTCCCTTATTTAGAACTATGTACGATATGGTCACAAGAAATTCAGATAGCTTAACCCGTGTGTGATGAGTTTGAACGTGAAATTTTTTGTTTGAATTTCCCTGGTTACAGTGTTCATCCACGTCATTGCATAATTTGGGTACACAAAGGAGACTACAGCACATCCAGACTTCTTAATCGAGCAAGTTCAACAATTAAATAGAGCTAGCAGACCTAAACATTACTCTAACAAATTAAAGACCGGCGCTCTTAATTAAACAAAACAAAGAGTACTACTACGGCTGGTGCTCATCGATCTCCGCTGCCTCCTCCATGTCCAGCTCGCGCCCGACGGTCTCCTGGGGAAGGGGCTCCATGGCATCCTCGCACCATACTCAGCAAGCATCTCGCCATCCGCGTGGGCCATCTCTTTGGAAAAGGTCGCCATGAGCTGGGCGTGGGCGGCAGCGATCTGGGCTTGGACGGGCTCTGTCATGGCAAGGTATGCAGCAGAGGAACGGACGGCTGCTCGAACACTCTCGGCAATTGCCAACTCTTCGGTCGTGGGTTGCCGACCGTTGTCGGAGAAGCTTCGCTTGATTGTGCGGTGACCGCCACGAGCTGGGCGTGGGAGGCCTCCATCAGGGCTAAGGCCGCCACTACGGAACGGACAACTATTGTGACGCTCTCGCCAGTTGGTATCCCCGAGGCAGACGTTGCTCCCACCATCTGAGAAGCAACAACGGCTGTTTGGGCTACCTTGGTCGCCCAGTCGCAGATTGCGACCGCGCTCGTCCACCTTGTTAGCATGCGCATGGCAGCTGCGGCCGCGCTCTTGCCGGAGTGGGCTGCCAAAGTTGCCCTCACGACGCGGGTCCATGTCCCCATCTTTCACCGGCGACGATTGAATAGTGAAATGATATTTGGGGAGCGAGCTAGTGTGCTTGACACGCCGGCTATGGACTGTAGCCGACGCACCTTCTCGCGTAAGCCATAGGCGAACTATACACCGACGGTGCTCCAATATATTTTATACTGCATCTCACACGGTTGGTGATAATAAACTGTGTGCGATCATCTTGATTTTTCATCTTGATTTGAGTTACATAATGGGGTCACAGTGGCAATCGAGGGTGTTTGAATTGCTAGAACTTTTATCTGCAGTGAACATGCAACTATATGTGTATCGTAAAAAAATTGAAATTATTCAGGGTTCGTTTGGACATTTTATACATTAAATTGGTTTTCTAGACACTTCAGGTGCACAATTCAAAATTAAACTACATGCACATGCTCCGGTGCACCAACACGGGTTGTAAAATCATATATGTGTCCATGGGTTTATGCTTATGTCCCATGCAAGAAATGGGGATGAATTTCGAACACCAGGGCACCGTGGCTTTCCGGTAAATGTTGAGGTACTTGCTTTTGTAATTCTAGTAAATCCAAAACCCGTCTGAAATTCATGAACCTTGGCATGCTATCATGGAATGGCATCAACATGCTGGGGTAAAAAATATTGTCCCATTTAGGGCAGGTTATGGTATAAGCTTCTCACAAACCAGAGCTTCTCACAAGAAGCTTCATGGTTCCGTTAGGCAAACATGTCACCTTTGTGGACAAAACGATATTCGTCGCCTCTTCTTGCTTCCAATTTTTTCCTGGTGTCAACATAGAACAACAGGAATGTCGTGTTAAATTTTGAAATTTTTTGGGGATCGTTTGGACATTTTTATACGTTAACTGAGTTTTCTAGGCATTTATGTGCATAATTCAAAATTGAACTACATGCACGTGCTCCAGTCCATAAAAATGGGTTGCAAAATCAAATGTGCGTCCTTGGTTGCAAGCTTAGGTCACATGCAAGAAATGAGAATGAATGTCAAACACCTTGACAGTGTCACTCGGTCGCTAACATTGAGATACATGGTTTTAAAATTCTAGTAAATCGAAAACTCGTCTGAAATTCATGAAACTTGACATGACATCATGGAGCGGCATCGACATGCCGTGGTAAAAATATAGTCCCATTTGAGGCAGGTTTGGGTATAAGCTTCTCGCCAACCAGAGCTTCTTTCACAACAAGCCTGATGGTTTCAATAGGGAACGTGCCACCTTGGGGGACGAAACGATATTTCTTGCCTCTTCTTACTTTCACTTTTTTTTCTCGTGTCAACATAGAAAAACAGGAGTGTTGTGTCAATTTTTGGGATTTTCGGGGTTCGCTTGGACATTTTTATACATTAACCGATTTTTCTATGCATTTATGTGCATAATTCAAATTTGAACTACATGCACATGCTCCAGTGCATATAAATGGGTTCAAAATTGAAATGTGTGTCCTTGGTTGCATGCTTAAGTCCCATGCAATAAATGAGAATGAATGTCAAACACCTTGCCACCGTCGCTCGGTCGCTAACATTGAGATACATGGTTTTTAAATTCTAGTAAATCGAAAACGCGTCCGAAATTTATGAAACTTGACATGCTAGCATGGAATGGCATCAAAATGCCGCGGTAAAAATATTGTCCCATTTGGGGCAGATTGGAGTATATAAACTTCTCACAAGGCTTCTCACAACTAGCCTCATGGTTACAGTAGGGATTCACCTTTCTGGACGAAACGATATCCGTTGCCTCTTCTTGATTTCAATTTTTTTTCTAGTGTCAACATTGAACAACATGAGTGTTGTGTTAATTTTAGGAATTTTCTGGGTTCGTTTGGAAATTTTTATACATTAAACTGAGTTTTCAATGCATTTATGTGCATAATTCAAATTTGAACTACATGCACATGCTCTAATGCATATAAATTGGTTGAAAATTCAAATATGTGGCCTTGGGGAATGAATGTCAAACACCCTGCCACCGTCACTTGGCCGCAAACATTGAGATACATGGTTTTTAAATTCTAGTAAATCCAAAACTCGTCTGAAGTCATGAAACTTGACATGCTATCATGGAGCGGCATCAACATGTTGTGGTAAAAAATTTGTCCCATTTGGAGCAGGTTTGGGTATAAGGTTCTCGCAAACCAGAGCTTCTCACAACAAGCTTGATGGTTTCGGTAGGCAACATGACACCCTTGGGGACGAAACGATATCCGTTGCCTCTTCTTGCTTTCAAAATTTTTCTAGTGTCAATATACAACGACAGGAGTGTTGTGTCAATTTTTGGGATTTTTCGGGGTTCGCTTGGACATTTTTTATATATTAACTGGGTTTTCTAGGCATTTTATGTGCATAATTCAAATTTGAACTACATGCACACGCTCCAGTGGAGTGTGTCCTTGGGTGCGTGCTTAGGTCCCATGCAACAAATGGGAATGAATTTCAAACACCAGGGCGCTGTTGATTGCCGGCAAAACGTTGAGATACTTATAAATTCTAATAAATCCAAAACTCGTTTGAAATTCATGAAACTTGGCATGCTACCATGGAATGGCACGCGACATCCTGTGGTATTTTTCGTGTCCATTTTGAGAGAAGGCGCATTCGAATAACAGCCAACAAAGGCACTTTGAAATAATAGCTGCCACTTTAATATCTCAAACATTGTATAATTTAAATCGTCTGTGTTCTGTTAACCATTCACGTGACGCCACGTGTCTTGGTTTTAATGGCTATAGGAGGTGTCGTGCGGGCAGCTGCTTGACTGAACGGGAGGCGTGCGACTGCAATCCGGTGCGCAGGCTAACCAAGAGACGTGCAAGCTATCCTCCAATGCGCAGGCCCACCGAGAAGCATGCGAGTTGTATGCTGTGCAGGCTCACTGGGAAGCGAGCCCTTTGACTTCCATGGCCGCCCGCCTTGCTCGCATCCTCTCCATTAATGGCGCCCGAGCCACTATTTAATATGAGCGGCCTTACTATTCGCCTCCCATTCCCCTCCCTCCCGCAGACCTCCGCCAACGCCATGGCGCAGAAGGATCATCTGCCACTAGTCTTCAAGTTTGCTGAAGTCCACTGCGAGCCGGAGGAGATAGAAAATAAGGAGGAATGGGGCCTCATGGACATAGCCTTGAACAAGCTGGCCGCGGCGGCTGCTGCCCCCGCGCCCGTCCCAGCTTCCATCCCCGCGCCCGCGCTAGCGACCATCCCCGTAGCATTGAAGGGCTGGTCGCCGAGCACTATCGCAGAGCTGGAAACCGCGGGCGGCAGCGAGGTCTCCGTGGACCCGCGCGAGCTCGTGTACATGCCAGCACCAGCGCCCATGCCCGTTCACGTATGCGCCCCACCATCCACCGCGGCGCTGGTCCCCGTGCATTTGCCTGCACCCGTCGTGCCCATGCCCATGCACACGCCCCCCTCAGCGGCATGGGATGCCGCCGTCGACCGCTACCTCGCAGCGCAGCAAGTTGCCCTCCTCCCGCGCCCCGCCCGTCGGTCGCGCGACGACATGATGTTTGTTTTCTAAGTTTAGAACATTATGTGCTACCTTGAAGGCTTCAACAATGACATCCTGGAGGACGACAACGGCAACACCAGCGTGGCACGCCTCCTCCGCTTCCGCCGCCGCCGGAAATAGTTTTTTTGTTTTAATATTGTATCTCGATCATATGAATATAAATTTGCAGTGTGACTGCATGAAAGATGTGGGTTGAATGAACTTGCATTTTTATCTCTTAATGTATAGACTTATCAACCGATTTTCTTTTGAAAAAATGTCAATGGTTTTTAAATATAAAACACTCATCGCAAACGTTTTAGTTAGAACACCCGTATGCAAATCGACAGCTTCCCCAGGAAGCCAAGGGAAAATGTGCCGAGCTGGATTTCTGCAGCTCTTGATCACAGACGTTTTTGATAGAACACCCATATGCAAAGTGAGAGCTATGGTCTTCCCCCATAAGGCAAGGGAAAATTCGCAGCGAAGAATTTGTGCATCTCTTCAATGCAAATGGTTCAGACTGAATACGGTATGCAAAGCGAGACTTCGACGCTAAGCTAAGAGAAAATGTGATGAGCAGGATTTGTACATCCTTTCAATGCAAACGGTTGTTTTGGATGACCCGTGTGCAACCATGTACAGACAAGTTGGTAAGATTTGCATCTGTCATATTGGGTATATTGCCATTTGTCAACCTGGAAAGATTGACATTTGTTGGTCTAGTAACATTGCCTTTTGTCAACCTTGTAACACTGCGATTTGTCAAAATATGCAGCTAAAAATCACTAGCACTATCTAATTTTTGCAACTAAAGTTCAGTAATTAAGCATAGATTTCATTCATAGATTAAGCAGTCGTTCTTTATACAAACAGTTCAACTAGACATCTGACCTAACCAAACTTTTTGCCAATGACATGATATACTAGCTAATTTTAAGTACGTTGTACAGTTTCACCACATCTATAGTCAGATGAACTGAAAAAAATAGCCCCTAAATACTACTACTAGGGAAGGGCTTTGTACTACTTCTGGCAGCCTCTCCTCTTCCGAGCGCGCTCAGTAAGTGGCAGAGGAGGAGGAGCCTCCCGATGAGCTGGACAACTGCAATACGGTGCCCGCCACTGCTGCACCTTCAGCGACGCTCACCTCGAACGCCCTCTCTGCTCTAGACGACCCCTCTCGAAGCGGTGGTTCTCCTTGTAGATCTCCTGATTCCTCACCTCTGTGGCAGCGTGTGTTGTGGCCACGACGGCGGTAAGGCTCTTTGCATGCTCGACGAGGCGCTCCTCCACCTCCCGCAGGAACTCGGTGTAGCGCGCAAGATCGTGGACGCACGTGCGGGCCTCCAACTCCCGCCTTCGGGTGGCGGTGGCGGAGCGGGTGATGACCCCTGTGGTCGATGGTGAGCTGGCGGCCACCGCGACCAATGATGGGGTGGCGGCCACGCCCACCACCTCCCGCCTTCGAGTTGCAGCGACAGAGCGGGTGATGGCCATGGTGGCCGGCAGTGGGGTGGCGGCCACGACGGCCAGCTCCCGCCTTCGGGCCGCGGTGGCGGAGCGGGCGATGGCCCTGGCTTTCGACGGTGGTGTGGCAGCCACGGTGGCAAACGGTAGGATGGCGGCAATGGCAGCCCGCAAACAGCTGCCGACGGGCAGCGTCGGTGGAGCGTGTGGTGGGTATTCCACGCACACCCAACTGCGACGCCACGCGCACTACACTACATCGGGGACTGTGTCGCCGCCGCCGCCATGTAGCATCCCAGCTGGAGCTGTCCTCTAATGATGGCGGAGTGGCTGAGCGATGACAACAAACCAGTGCCATTGGCGATTGTGGGAGAAGCAGACAAGATAAGCTATAGGGAGAGAGGGGAAAATGTGACGCAAGACACGCCGGCCGTGAGGATTTATATAGCAGGTCGGTAAGCATTGGGATTTGGGGGGATTTCACCGAGTCGGGTGGGAAGCTTGCGCGGGAACCTGCGAGGTTGCGCGGGAACGGTCTCACCGATGATTCATTGGCGCCACTTCGAGCCACCGTTTGGCCAAAAGGATGCCCCCGCGCGCTGTGCAAGATTGCGCTGTAAGCCATCTACGGCAGCGGGGTGAAAAGACGTGTGAGAGGAGGAAGAAAGGCCACATACAACATACGGTAATAAAAAAACATTTGCGATTTAATTACCTACTATACCCCCGTCCTTGTTTATAAGTAGGATTTAACTAATAAAATATGAATGCATGTCGCCAAGGATTGTATCGTTGGATTCATATTTGAACATAGTTTCTAATTATAATTTTTATAACATGCATTAACATTTTGTTGGTTAAATTTAAGGGCAAAGTATGGCACATAATATAAAGGGGGCTAATAGACCAAGGCGAAGGTAGTAGCACACGGTCGCTCTCTACATAGCGAAGCAATTGTCGGCCAGCTTGTAGGCGACCATTTCCTGCGTGTTCAACTGCTCTATGCATGTGGTTGCTTGCGGCTGAGGCGGCCACGACGCGCACTCTGCTCGCGCGCCAGGGTTTGGGGCCGGCACATGATCACGCACGTTCGTGTGCATGCGGTTGCGCCGGGCGCAACACAACGATGCAGTTACCAGCTACAAAAACAGCCATGTGGACGCACCGAGAATCCAGGCCGCCTGGCCCCCATTTATTCCTGCGGCCATTGTCATGGTTCTAAGCCTGACAGTAGAATGGGGGGTAGGTATGAGGAGGCAAGATCCTAGCTATGGTGAAGTTGTACACACAAGGTTTATGAGTTCAGGCCCTTCTCGGTGGAAGTAACAGCCCTACGTCTCGGTGCTCGGGAGCTCGGTCGATTGGATTATGTGTGTGGAGTTACATGGGGTGCGAACCCTTGTCCCTGAGGAGGGGATGGCTTATATAGAGTTCGCCAGACCCCTCCTGCCCTCAGTTACTCAAGGTTTAAGGTACATAAAGATGGGGCTTTACTGGTAACGCCAGCAATAAAGATACATGAATGACCATTAAGTCTACAGAGTAAATGCCCGACCATTGCTGTACAGAGTGACTTTAGATCTTCTGGTCGTCGAGTGACTATTGCTATGGTCGAGTGACATCGAATCTTCTGAGTGGAATGCTTCTGGTCGAGTGGATGATGTTATCCCTTGAATGCTTCTGACTTTAGGGCAATGTCCTTGGGCAGGGTGTCTAGGTCAGGCCTATGGCCCTACGCTAGATACATGTCATCGTCATTAGCCCCCGAATGGTTCAGGGTTCGAGTGGAGGAGGAGTTAAAAAATAATTCCGACTCAGTTCTTGCGCTTTGGAAGCGTTTTGTTGGGATCAATGAACAACGTGACGACTTCAACTTCTTTTTCAGTCGCCTTGATCCATTCTTAGTTTGTCGAGTGAACTTTTCTGATAAGCTTCGAGTTTTGGTATGGAAAAAACCTTCAGTCTGACAGGTTGCTCTGCTGCTCCCGGATCTTTCGGGATTCGAAATTTTGGGAAGCGCGTGGGACGGAGGAGGCCACAGTAACCGGGATGGATTAGACAGGGACGCCTCAATCTCTGCGCCACCTTTTTCGCCACGTACTGAGTGAGCGACAGATGCGGGATTTGACAGGATTGCCCGAGCCCAGCGGTCAGTCATTCGGAAAAGACTCCATATAAAGCGTTGGGTTGGGGAATTCTGCACAGTGCGCCTCAATTTCTCCTCCTTCCTCCTCTGCTTCTCCACTGCCGCCGCTTCTGTTCTCGACACCGCCTCCTGCCCGTGCACTTCCTGCTACGATGGCGAAGGACAAGACGGCGGCGCTGGAACGCGCAAAGAAGGGAGCGGCGAAGGGGAAGGGGAAGAAGACCGGCAGGAGCGGGTCGTCGTCGAGATCTGGCTTGCCGCGCGGCTGGGTTCAGGGCGACTGGATCCAGTCCACAATCGAGCTGGATGATTTGCGAGATCTAACCGAGAGCGGGCTGATCGAGCATGGTTCCTGGAGGCTCCCGGGGGATGAAACTGAGCCGCAGCCTCAGGAGGGTGAGTGCGTCTTGCTTGCCACCCACATCGACCGCGGTTTTTCGTTGCCCCCACATCCCTTTTTCCGTGCTTTTCTGAACTTCTTCAGAGCTCAACTCCACCATTTCTCTCCCAACACTATCACATACCTTGCTGCCTTTGTCTCTCTGTGTGAGAATTTCCTGGGCTGCCGACCGTACTGGGGTCTGTTTAAGCACATCTTCACATGCCGCTCGCAGACTGTGAAAAAAGCTAGTCCGAGTGACGAGAAAACCCAGGTGATCCAGATGTGTGGGGGCTTAGGCATCCAGATGCGGGGGGAGAGTGCTTTTCCCGCGATGACTCTCCCTGACTCGGTTAGAGGGTGGCAGTCGACTTGGTTTTATTGCAAAGACAAGTCGACCCCTGGTCATTCGACTGGTCTCCCTCCCTTTTCTTTGGCGCGAGTCCAGAAACCCACTACCTTGAAAGTGACTCCAACATAGAAGGTGGAGGTGGGCATGTTGATGGAGCGAGTAGTTCAGCGGATCCATGAGGGTGTGACTGGTATGGATTTGCTCGAGGTATTTCTTAGTCGACGTATCCAACCTCTCCAGGCTCGTGATCACTCGATGTGAATGTAGTCGGGGATTGAAGATTCCACTCGGATCCACCCGGAGGACGTTGATGAGAAGACGGTGGCGCAGTGGGTGCAAGGCATCACATGAAACAAGGACAACCCCAGGGGGTCCCAAAGAGTTTTACCATTCGACGCCAACAACCAGCCAGACAAGGTCCATTCTTTATTTCCGAGTGTTTTTCATTCTGACTTGCAATTGTTTACTGAGTCGACCATCCTTTGTTCACCTCTTTTGCTTCGCAGATCTATACGGAGACATACTCAATGCCGAACAGGGAGCAAGAGCAGTACCAGGAAGGAGAAGAAAGCGGAGGTGAAAGCA
The DNA here is from genome assembly GCA_021605145.1 of Aegilops bicornis. Lineage (NCBI taxonomy): Eukaryota > Viridiplantae > Streptophyta > Magnoliopsida > Poales > Poaceae > Aegilops > Aegilops bicornis. The sequence continues at coordinate 323,643,209 of CM038673.1, forward strand.
TGGATTGGCAACCTGATGGAGGAGAAGAGGAGGAGGAAAGCGAAGAATCGAGCAGTGGTGAAGAAGTCGAGTCACCACCTCGCAACGAAAAGCGTTCTAAGAATAAGCATGACCCATTAAGTGTCTGTGGCAAAGTAGCTCTGCCGACTGGACAGACTTTCAAGCGCACTCGGATCTCTTCCCCTGCGCCGAGTGAAAAGGCTTCAAAGCAACCCAAAGATGCAGCATCGAAGTCTCGCGAGACCCTTCCCAAGATAAAAATCGATGTTCCCGTCGCTTCTACGTAAGTGTCTTGTCCTCATTTTTTGCTCAAGGGCCTGTGATGTCGACTCTCTTCTTGATTTGACCGAGTGAATCTTGAAACTTGCAGTGCTGCTACCTCTGGGACTTCTGCTTACAGGGATGGTGATGAGCAAATGGGAGACACGGTCACTTCCAACCGAGGTATGACTTTTGCAATCTTGTCTTTACTTTCTCAGCCATTTTACTGGTCGACTGAATTCTGGCGATTGATTCTTTTTGCAGCTCCTCCCAATGTTATTTATCTTCCAGACGACGACGAGGATGTGCCGCTGAGGCCCATGGGGAGAAGGAGCAGGAAGACATCAACTGACAAGGTGCCTCAGTCGACGCCAGTGACGGAGCCTGTGATCCAGGAGACCGGCGATGCCAACCGGGCTTTTGTGACTTTTGCCGTACCATTGTTGAGTGCCCAGCCTTCAACGTCGACTGCACAGATTCCAATCGATCCATCTTCACTCTTTGCTGCGCATCACATCCCAAAGGACCAAGTAGGTGCTGCCAAGGAGGCTATACGTGAGGCAAGCATCATGATGGAGGAGATGAAGGTGGTTCGGGAGGCCAGTCAAGCTGCTTACGACACCAGCTCAGCTCTCCAGAGCAACGTCCAGGTTGGTTGACTACCGACTAATCCCTTAGCTTGTCACTTGTTTTGTTAGGATATGCTACCTGAAAATTTTCTTGTGCATCTTTTCGTCAGTCTGCATTTTGCATTTGTACACCCACTGGGTGTTTAGGTTACTGTTGAATAGTTTTGCTTCTTGAGTCGACTAGGTTGTGTCGATTGAGTCTTTGAACCAGTGGGGGCACGCTGATTGCACACACTGGGTGTAGTCCCCGAGACCATAGTTGACTGCGGGCAGTCGACTATGGTCTGAGAATCAGAACTTTGTTACTCGGTCTAAACGGGTCATGTCGAGTGGAACCTGAACTAGTGGGGGCACGCTGAGTGCACCCACTGGGTGTAGTCCCCAATACTGTAGTCGACTGTGGTCTGAGAACAACTTTCCTCTTCTTTTTTTACACTCGGCCTGGACGGACCATGTCGAGTGGAAACTGGACCAGTGGGGGCACGCTAAGTGCACCCACTGGGTGTAGTCCCCGAGACTACTGTTGGATGTTTGATTCTGCAGTAGTCTTAGAACTTGTTGAATTTATCACTCTATTGCTCTGAAGTAACCAATCTTTTCATCCGTCGATCGACCGTCCCTTTGATTACGTAAATCTTGTGAACTTGGAGCCTGCTTTTGTCGACCAGCAGGTAAGCAGATTCAGCTCAATCTTGATCTGGAGCTAGCCAAGACAAACTTGCAGAAGGCCAAGGATGAAGCCGCTGGTACAAAAAACTTGTCGAGTGATTTGTTCCTGAACCGGGTGTTAATTGCTTTTTCTGAACCGAGCGTTATTTCTTTCAGAAACAATGAACCAGGTTCTGGAGAAGAAGGATCTGGACCTTGCAACCGTGCAGAAAGCAGACGAAGAGAAAACTGCACTCGCCGACCAGAAGCTGGCTTCAGTCGGCAAACTGGAGGATGAGAACGCCAAGCTGAAGCGACTCGTCTGAAGAAGGAAAAGAGGGCCCTGACCGACATAGTGCAAGACATCGCCCGCAAGAGAGATGACCTGGAGAATTATCTGGGAGGTCTTGCCAAGAAGTTGTTCATCTTTCTTGAAGGTGCTTTCCTTTGTCCGACTGACTTGTTGTTGTCGACTCGATATACAGTCATTCACTCATCGTTGTATTGCGTGTGCAGAATTTTGCCAGAACTTCGAGGAAGAGACTGGGCGAGTTGAGACAAGCTTGGACCCTATCCTCTCTCTTGGTAAGGACGAAGCTGCCATGAACGTGCGCTGACTGGAATCCCGTGTAGCTGGTATTGTCGACTACCTTGCTCGTCTGAAAGTTGTGGTGTCGTGAATCGACACAGCACTCTGGCCAAGGGCGACGCCCAAAAATGACCTCGAGTCTCTGATGGCTCGACTCAATGAGGTCCCTGGTCGAGTGCAGGAATGGAAGAAGTCCTCTGCCCGATGCGGTGCTGACGTGGCTCTGTCTCTGGTTCGTCTCCACTGCAAGGAAGCGCGAGAAGAGAAGCTAGCGGCGATCAAGGTTGCCAATACCAAAAGGCACGACTTCCAATCCTTCATGGAAACCTACATTGCTGCTTCCACTCGGATTGCTGACGGAATCGACCTGGATGAGTTCATCGAGCCTGCTAGCCCTCCTCCTGCGGAGTGAACAAACTTTATGCCATGCCTTAAATTTGCCTCGGAGTGCCGAGTGATTTGGTAATCGTTAAACTCCTTCGGGCCTGATGTCCGAGCACTTTAACTCGTGGTCTGGAACCTTAGGATTTATCTGAACTTGGTTTTTCTCTGAATATGCTGGTGTTTGCCTTCGAGTGGAACTTTTTTCTTCACTCGGAATAGTCTTTGTATTTGTGATGCAGCTCTGAGGAGAAGGTGGCAGTCGACCTGCACCTCGTCCTCCTTGCGGATCAGGATGGAGCGCACATTGTATTTATGGCGCAGCTCCGAGGAGAAGGTCGCAGTCGACCTGCACCTCATCGTTCTTGCGGATCGGGATGGAGCATACATTGTACTTATGGCGCAGCTCCGAGGAGAAGGTCGGTCTTCACTCGGGACGTACTTTAAACTTAGGCGAGTACTCGACTGCAGCTAAGCTCCCGAGTGAGAGTGTTGCTCTTCACTCGGTGGGATTTTTCAAACTTAGGCTAGCATCGATCAGTTTAAGCCCCGAGTGAGAGGGTTGCTCTTCACTCGGTGGGATTTTTCAAACTTAGGCGAGTACTGGACTACAGCTAAGCCCCCGAGTGAGAGGCTTGCTCACCACTCGGTAGGATTTTTTAAACTTAGGTGAGTACTGTACTGCAGCTAAGCCCCCAGGTGAGATGGTTGCTCACCACTCGATAGGATTTTTTAAACTTAGGCGAGTACTAGACTGCAGCTAAGCCCCCGAGTGAGAGCGTTGCTCACCACTCGGTAGGATTTTTCAAACTTAGGCGAGTACTGGACTGCAGCTAAGCCCCCGAGTGAGAGGGTTGCTCACCACTCGGTAGGATTTTTCAAACTTAGGCGAGTATTTGACTGCAGCTAAGCCCCGAGTGAGAGGGTTGCTCACCACTGCAAGATTTTTCAAACTTAGGCGTAGCATCGGATCAAGTTAAGCCCCCGAGTGAGAGGGTCGCTCTCCACTCGGTAGGATTTTTCAAACTTAGGCGAGTAGTGGACTACATCGAAGCCCCCGAGTGAGAGGGTTGGTCTTCACTCGGTAGGATTTTTCAAACTTAGGCGAGTACTGGACTGCAGCTAAGCCCCCGAGTGAGAGGGTTGCTCTACACTCGGTAGGATTTTTCAAACTTAGGTGAGTACTGGACTGCAACTAAGCCCCCGAGTGAGAGGGTTGCTCACCACTCGGTAGGATTTTTCAAACTTAGGCGAGTACTGGAGTGCAGCTAAGCCCCCGAGTGAGAGGGTTGCTCTTCACTCGGTGGGATTTTTTCAAACTTAGGCGAAACGGATTCGCAGCTAAGCCCCCGAGTGAGAGGCTTGCTCTTCACTCGGTAGGATTTTTTGGAACTTAGGCGAAGCGGATTCGCAGCTAAGGTACCCACTAGGGGATTTAGAACATAAAAAGGAACAACAATCAATTAGGAGACTCTAAAACTGTGTCTTTGATAATCAAACTAGGAGGTATTTCTTATTACATCTCAACAGTCTGAATGCTTAAGTATAAAAGGGGCGGAGCAACTCCACATTCCAAGCGCGTGGCTCGTCTTTATTGTGCTCGACATTGTAGAGGCAATACGATCCGTTGTGGAGCACTTTGGTGATGATGAAGGGGCCTTCCCAAGCAGGAGTGAGCTTGTGTGGTCATTGCTGATCCACTCGAAGAACCAAGTCCCCCTCTTGAAATGCTCGACCTCTCATGTTTCTGGCGTGGAATCAATGTAGGTCTTGCTGATAAATGGTCGACCGGATCAGAGCCATCTCTCTTTCCTCTTCCAGGAGATCAACTGCATCTTGCCGAGCCTGTTCTGCTTCATCTTCTGAGAAAACTTCGACTCGTGGTGCATTGTGAAGCAAGTCACTCGGAAGCACAGCTTCAGCCCCATAGACTAAAAAGAATGGAGTTCGACCAGTCGACTGATTAGGAGTTGTCCTCATTCCCCAAAGCATTGATGGAAGTTCATCGACCCAAGCACCTGCTGGATGCTTGAGGCCACGCATCAATCGGGGTTTCAGTCCTTTGAGAATCAATCAGTTTGCTCTTTGAGCTTGCCCATTCGACTGGGGATGGGCGACTGAAGCATAGTCGACCCGAGTGCCTTGGGAAGCGCAAAAGGCTCTGAACTCATCGGAATTGAAATTCGACCCATTATCTGTGATGATGCTGTGCGGGACACCATATCTGAATTAACTCTCTGATGAAGCTAATAGCAGTACTGGCTTCGAGGTTTTTGATCGGCTTGGCTTCAATCCATTTGGTGAATTTGTCGACTGCTACGAGCACATGGGTGAAGCCACTCCTGCCAGTCCTCAGAGGTCCAACCATATCTAATCCCCAGACAGCAAAAAGCCAGACGAGTGGAATGGTCTTCAGGGCTGATGCAGGCTTGTGAGACATGTTGGAGTACAACTGGCAACCTTCACATTTGTCGACTATGTCCTTTGCCATTTCATTCGCTCATGGCCAATAAAACCCCGTTCGGTATGCTTTGGCCAAAATGGTCCGAGAGGACGCATGGTGACCACAGGTCCCCGAGTGGATGTCGTTGAGGATCACTCGACCTTCTTCCAGTGTTATGCACTTCTGAGCGACTTCGGTAACACTTTCTCTGTAAAGCAGTCCACCCATTACTATGAAAACTTTAGATCAACAGACAATCTGACGGGCCTTTTGTTCATCCTCTGGGAGCTCTTTCCTGAGAATATATGCAATGTACGACATTGTCCAATCGGGAACGACAACCAAAACTTCCATGATCAAGTCAACCACGGCTAGGGTTTCAACTTCAGTCGGATCAGTAGGGCTTTTAGGCTGTGGAGGACCTTCCATGAAGGGATCCTCTTGGACAGACGGTGTGTGAAGATGTTCCAAGAACACATTACTGGGAATAGGCTCACGCTTGGAACCTATCTTTGCCAAATCATCAGCTGCTTGATTTTTCAGTCGGGGTATATGATGAAGCTCTAACCCCTCAAACTTCTTTTCTAACTTTCTCACTGCATTACAATAGCCAGTCATAGCCGGGATCCTGATGTCCCACTCCTTAATTACTTGATTAACCACCAAATCTGAGTCGTCGTAGACAATTAGGCGACGGACGCCGAGTGAAATGGCCGTACGCAACCCGTACAGAAGTGCTTCATATTCAGCTTCATTGTTGGAGGAATCAAAATGAATCTGAAGAACATAGATGAGCATGTCTCCTCGAGGGGATACCAATACCACCCCAAAGACACGTAACCATTCAAAGCATCTTGGATCCATCAAAGAACATGGTCCAATGCTCCGAGTGAATCTGAGTCGGTTGTTGCTGCTCAACCCACTCGGCGAGGAAATCTGCTATTGCTTGGGACTTGATAGCTTTCTTTGCCTCAAACTTGATATCCAATGGAAGGAGTTCAATCACCCACATTGCCACTCGACCAGTTGCACCTCTGTTGTTCAGAATTTCTGACAATGGTGCGTCGCTGACGACTGTAATTGAATGATCTGAAAAATAATGTGCAACCTTCTTCATGGTCATGTAAATTCCATAAACAAACTTCTGATAATGCGGATATCCCTACTTGGACGGAGTCAAGACTTCAGAAATATAGTACACTGGGCGCTGAACTTTATAGGCTTTTCCTTCTTCTTCCTGCTCGACTGTGAGTACTGTACTGACAACTTGTCCAGTGGCTGCAATATAATCTTTGCTGATTGGGGCAGCGAGCATTGACTGGGTGGAAAGCAAGGCTTTGAGCTTTGCAAACGCTGTGTCAGCTTCAGGAGTCCACTCGAACTTATCAGATTTCTTCATCAGTCGGTAAAGAGGCAAGGCCTTTTCACCGAGGCGAGAGATGAATCGACTCAAGGCGGCCAGACAGCCAGTAAGCTTGTGAACGTCATGCACATGCACAGGGCGTCTCATCCGGAGAATGGCCCCAACTTTCTCTGGGTTCGCATCGTTCCCTCGTTCAGAAATGAGGAAACCCAGTAACTTTCCACCTGGAACTCCGAATGTGCACTTCGACGGATTAAGCTTGATATCATACATTCCCATGTTGGCAAAGGTTTCAGCGAGGTCAGTCAACAGGTTGGAACCTTTACGCGACCTAAGATTGGCAAATGTTTCAGCAAGGTCAGTCAACATGTCGGAACCCATTCGTGACTTGACCACTATATCATCCATGTATGCTTCCACATTCCGACTGATTTGAGTGAGCAAGCACTTCTGAATCATCCTCATAAATGTGGCACCAGCGTTCTTGAGACCGAATGGCATGGTGACATAGCAAAAGCACCCGAATGGAGTGATGAAAGTTGTTTTTATTTCATCGGGTCCATATAGTCGAATCTGATGATACCCGGAATATGCGTCCAGAAAAGACAAATGCTCACACCCCGAGTCGACGATTTGGTCGATGCGGGGGAGAGGAAAATGATCTTTCGGGCAGGCCCAATTGATATGCTTGAAGTCAATACACATACAAAGTGAGTCATCCTTCTTGGGGACCATGACAACGTTGGCGAGCCACTCAGAGTGGTAAATCTCTCGGATGAACTCAGCTGCCAGAAGCCGAGCCACTTCCTCGCCAATTGCCTTTCTCTTTTGTACGCCGGACCATCGAAGACGCTCTCTGACTGGTTTCACTTTTGGGTCGACTCGCAAACGGTGCTCAGCCAGTCCCCTGGGTACACCCGGCATGTCAGAAGGTTTCCATGCAAAGCTGTCCCAGTTCTCACGGAGGAACTGGATGAGCGCTTCTTCCTATTTGCTGTCGAGTGATGTTGAGATATGAGTAGGAGCAGAATTAGGGTCGATCGGATGAATATGAATCAACTTTGTTTCACCGGACGACTAAAATGCAGAATCTGTGGCAGGCTTCTTGGCTCGCAACAAATCACTTGGATCTGCATGCTATTCTTGCATTTCAACTGCTGCCATTTGTGCATCGCAATTTTCAAACCCTTCTGGAGGCACTCTTCTGCCTTCTGTCGATTCCCAGTGACTGTGATCACTCCTCTGGGACCAGGCATATTCAATTGGAGGTACACGTAACATGGTCGAGCCATAAAACGTGCATATGCAGGCCTACCCAAAATAGCATGATAAGCACTCTGGAAATCCACTACTTCAAATGTCAACTTTTCCTTACGGTAATTCTTTGAATCACCGAAAACCGCGTCAAGAGTAATCTGGCCGAGTGATTCGGCTTTCTTTCTAGGGGTAACACCATGGAAACTCATGTTGCTCTCGCTAAGCTTGGACATCGGAATGCCCATCCCCTTCAAGGTTTCAGCGTAAAGAATATTCAGGTCGCTACCGCCATCCATCAACACTTTGGTCAGTCGAGTGCCTCCAACAACTGGGTCGACTACCAACGCTTGCCTCCCTGGAGTGGCAACACGTGCAGGATAATCAGATTAGTCGAATATGATAGCTGTTTGTGATCACTTTAGGTATGTTGTCGTTGTCGGAGCAACCATATTCACTTCTCTGTTTATCACTTTCAGTCGACTTTATCTCTCAACATCAGCAAAAATCACCAGGGTGGAATTGACATTGGGAAAACCATCATCTTCCTCTTTGTCCTCATCCTTGTCCGACTCCTTTTCCTTCTCATTGGGTTGCTTGTCTCGGAATTGCTGGATCAGAACCCGACATTGTCGAGTGGTATGTTTAGGATAAATCAGATTACCTTCTTCATCCTTCTTGGTGTGAATGTGACATGGCAGATCCAGCACATCATTTCCGGCTTGATCTTTCACTTTCTTGGGGGTCCAGGGCCCCTTAGGTTTCCCTTTAAACTTTCCTTGAATCATCGCCAGCTTTCACCAAGGCTCGCAGGCTCGACTTTACGCTCGCTTCCGATTGGAATTGCCTCCACCGGTGTCCTGACCGACTAGTTTGCTCTTTCCACTGCGGAGTCGATCCTCTTCTTCTCCATTAGCATACCGAGTGGCTATTTCCATCATCCGAGTCAGAGACATATCTCATGTCCGACCGAATTTCAAGTTAAGCTCTCGATACTAAACGCCTTCCTTGAAGGCACAAACTGCTTGATGCCGGGATACATTTTCCACTGTGTGATGCAAAGTGGTCCACCTCTGAATGTAATCCCTCAGAGTCTAATTCGGTTTTTGCACGCAATGCTGCAATTCTGTTAATCCTGTTGTCCGCTTGCAAGTACCCTCAAAAGTTCTGACAAACACTCGGGCAAGTTCTTCCCAACTGAATATACTGCCTGGGGTCAATTGATTCGGCCATGCTCTGGCCGAACCTTCCAGCGTCAGAGGAAGATGCTTCATGGCCACCTCATCATTACCGCACCAATCTGCACAACCACTCGGTAATCCCCAAGCCAAGTGTCAGGCTTGGACTCACCAGTGAACTTACTGACTCTAATCGCCAACCTAAGGTTGGGAGGAATCTCTGCAGCCCTGATGGCTCTGCTGAAACACTCTGGACCTGAAACATGAACTCTGCTACCAGTCAGGCGATCTCTGTCAAGGCCCTCTCTGTGTCCTCTGTTCCTGTCGACCAAACCTTGACCGAGAATAGATCTCTCATCAAAGCCTGGTTCTCTTGGGTCGACTGGTATTCTTCGCTCGCCACTGTGCGGGCGTCTATCATCATATTGTCGGGGCACATATGACCCACTCCTCGGTGAAGGTGTGGCACTCGACGACGGTCATCACGGCCGAGTCGGTGATCATACTGCTCGTGGTTCCGTCCCATGTACTAATCCTGGTGGTGCCCACGTCCCTCACGCCGCGGGGGCGATCTTGGGCTGTGAGCCGACTGAACTGTATCTGCCATCACAGATCTGTTATGAATCCTATTCTGCGACTGAGACACTGCTGTGTTCTACTCTCCTGCTGCCTGGAGTATGGCCCAGATCTGCATCAAACCCCTACCAGCCTCCGACTGGGAAGGCTGAATTGACTCCACTATACGGGCCGCAACTGTGAGATTTTGAATCGAAGTGCGGCATACCTGAGGCTGAGGCAGGAAAAGTTGACGCTATCGTCGACTGGACTCAGGAATCCGCTGCCGAGCACACTCGTCGAGTGCATGCTGAAGGTTCTCCAGTCGACTGCGCTCAGCCAAATTGGTCAGGTGCGCCTCCTCCAAGGCCCGAGCCTCAGAGGTTTCCCAACGATGGGTGTGTGGAGCGCCTCCATGTTGCGGCGGTGAAGCTCCTCCCTCTGCTGTGAGGAAAGGGTTTCAGGGTGGTACTCCTCGTGAACGCGCGACAGATCACTGCCACCATCACCGCCACCATCGCGGCGGAAACCAGGCGGACTGCATGGTCCGTCGACCATCAAGACTTCAGCCGTAGGATCGCTGTTATCGCACTCGGATGCGGTCTCGACGGAGCCAGTCGAACAGGCCGTAGAGAGTTTCGTCGGGCTCGATTGCCGCGACTTGTGGGGTGGCCGACTAATGAGCCAACGCGTGTTTCACCCACCGCTGAAGCCGCGACCAACCAGATCGCTTGCGTCGGCGAATAGCAGGGAGCGGGGATACCACGGGAGCCGACCGATACTGGGTCGACGGCTGCCGGAGAAGGACACCGCGAACGCACGTGCGAAAGTGCGTCGCCCCGCGGATGGGGAGCGTCTCGACGTCGAGGGGAGCTTCCTGAAGCAAGGCGGAGTCATCGGTGACGATGATGAGCGCGCCAAGACGGATCTCGCGGCCCTCAGCCAATACACCACTTGAAACCATGATGATGGGAATCGGAAAAATCGTAACCTCACCAAAAAATCGGTAAGACACCTGCCCCATGGTGGACGCCAACTGTCGTGGTTCTAAGCCTGACAGTAGAATGGAGGGTAGGTATGAGGAGGCAAGATCCCAGCTATGGTGAAGTTGTACGCACAAGGTTTACGAGTTCAGGCCCTTCTCGGTGGAAGTAACAACCCTACGTCTCGATGCTCGGGAGCTCGGTCGATTGGATTATGTGTGTGGAGTTACAGGGGGTGCGAACCCTTGTCCCTGAGGAGGGGGGTGGCTTATATAGAGTTCGCCAGACCCCTCCTGCCCTCGGTTACACAGGGTTTAAGGTACATAAAGATGGGGCGTTACTAGTAGCCAGCAATAAAGATACATGAATGACCATTAAGTCTACAGAGTAAATGCCCGACCATTGCTGTACAAAGTGACTTTAGATCTTCTGGTCGTCGAGTGACTATTGCTATGGTCGAGTGACGTCGAATCTTCCGAGTGGAATGCTTCTGGTCAAGTGGATGATGTTATCCCTTGAATGCTTCTGACTCTAGGGCAATGTCCTTGGGGAGGGTGTCTAGGTCAGGCCTGTGACCCTACCCTAGGTACATGTCATCGTCAGCCATTTTCCTTCATCTCTCGTGTCACACGACACAATAAGCACCCCCACGACGACACGTACAAAGAGGACATCCAACGTTCCAATGGCGCTCCCAGCGGCCGACGACGACAACAGCGGGCAGTTCACCACGCATCACGTAGTGGACACCCACGTGAGAGGGAAGGCCCTCTCGGTGGTGTACATGAACGATCCGGTCTCGGTGGAGAGCTCCATCCAAACTATGGAGCAGTTGCTTGCCGAGGACAAGTACCAAGTGATCGGCTTCGACCTCAAGTAAACCATCGGTCATGCCAGGCACGATCAGAAGGTTGTCGTCGCCCAGCTGTGCATGCGACATGATATCCTCGTCTACCACTACCACCTGGCCACAAGGCCTTGCGAGCATTTCTCCAGGTTTATCAACAACTCTGGTTATAGTTTCGCTACGATGGACACCACCAATGATCTAAAATGATCAAGGTTTCGGCCTTGAAATGCCAAAATCTTGTCAACATCCAGGACCACTACAAGGTCTGGGGCAGCGACAACAACAAACAGAACTCCCTGGTTGACCTCGGCTCGGCCATCATCTCCCCCTACTACATGAAGATGAAGGATGAGAGCAAGAAGGACAAGAACACCTGGCACAGTGTCTTGCATGAGAGACTGGACGAACAACATGTCAAGTACGCGGCCAGGGAAGCGTACACAAGCTATGAGATGTACAGGCGGATCGTTGACATGAGGAAGTGTCTTCTTCATTCCCCAGACGAAGGATCAAGCCACAGAGTAGTGGCGGGAGCGTCCCAAGAAGTAGATGACTAGACGATTGTTTCTCCTAGTTTAGAATGCATGCAATTGTTTATTGAGGTGTGTGCGAATGATTTGTATGTACATGTTATTCTTCTGTAGACAGAGCAAATCGCACGACTTATTAGCAGCAATCGTCTGTGTTATTTCTGGTCTTCGCACACATTTTATTACGGACCTGTTTGTCGCGTATCACACACATCTTGTTCAGTTGAACCGTTTCCGTTGTGTTGCCTAATCACACACAGTTCATCCTAGTGAACTATATGCCGTATATCGCACACACCCTCATCTGGCTGCCCGTTTCTGTTGTTCTGCATCATCGCAAATAGTTCTTCTGGATTAACCGTTTGCCACTCATGGCACACGCAAATCTAATTTGAACTGTGTTTGATGTCGCCTCCATCGCAAATGTTTTGTATCTTTTTTGATGGTTTTATTACATCACCGTTTGTGATTGATGCATCGCACACAGTTTCATCAAAGGGTCTTTGATTCGACTGCCGCGTCTGGACCATCCTGCAGTAGTGTTCGGATAAGGCTATGATGTGGCGATCTCGAGTTGGCTGGTACCAGTTCGGATCAGTGAACGTGTGTGCACCATTAGATCTGGAGCTCACCGGGCGGCGCTAGGTTGACGAAAAGACGCGGAAAACATGGGCCATGGCAGCGGACGGCGGCACTGACTCAGGAGTGGAGATTGTCGGTGTTCCAAATGTTGGAAATATGCCCTAGAGGCAATAATAAAATCATTATTATTATATTTCCTTGTTCATGATAATTGTCTTTTATTCATGCTATAATTGTATTATCCGGAAATCGTAATACACGTGTGAATACATAGACCACAATACGTCCCTAGTAAGCCTCTAGTTGACTAGCTCGTTGGTCAACAGATAGTCATGGTTTCCTCGACTATGGACATCGATGTCATTGACAACGGGATCACGTCATTAGGAGAATGACGTGATGGACAAGACCCAATCCTAAGCATAGCACAAGATCGTGTAGTTCGTTTTGCTAGAGCTTATTTCAATGTCAAGTATCTCTTTCTTAGACCATGAGATCGTGTAACTCCCGGATACCGTAGGAGTGCTTTGGGTGTACCAAACATCACAACGAATCGGGTGACTATAAAGGTGCACTACAGGTATCTCCGAAAGTGTACATTGGGTTGACACGGATCGAGATCGGATTTGTCACTCCGCATGACGGAGAGGTATCTCTAGGCCCACTCGGTAATGCATCATCATAATGAGCTCAAAGTGATCAAGTGTTTGGTCACGGGATCATGCATTATGGTACGCAGTAAAGTGGTTTGCATAACGAGACCGAACGAGGTATTGGGATACCGACGATCGAGTCTCGGGCATGTAACGTATCGATTGACAAAGGGAACAGTATACGGGGTTGATTGAATCCTCGACATCGTGGTTCATCCGATGACATCATCGAGGAGCATGTGGGATCCAACATGGGTATCCAGATCCACTGTTGGTTATTGACCTGAGAGCGTCTCGGTCATGTCTGCATGTCTCCCGAACCCGTAGGGTCTACACACTTAAGGTTCGGTGACGCTAGGGTTATTAGGAAGACTTGTATGTGATTACCAAATGTTGTTCGGAGTCCCGGATGAGATCCCGGACGTCACGAGGAGTTCCGGAATAGTCCGGAGGTAAAGATTTATATATGGGAAGTTGTCAAACGGACACCGGAAAGTTTCGGGGGCGTATCGGTATTGTATCGGGGCCACCGGGAAGGTTCCGGAGGTCCACCGGGAGGGGCCACCCTTCCCGGGGGGCCACTTGGGCTGCGTGGGGGAAGGAGCCAGCCCCTGGTTGGCTGGGCGCACCCCCCCCTTAGGCCCATGCGCCTAAGGGTTTGGGGGGAACCCTAGAAGGCGCCTCCCCTTGCTTGGGGGCAAGCCACCTCCCCTTGGCGCCGCCCCCCTCTAGATGCCATCTAGAGGGGCCGCCCCTTGCCCTATCCCCTATAAATAGAGGGGTGAGGGAGGCTGAGCACCCAAGCCAAGGCGCAGCCCTCCCTCCCAACACCTCTCCTCCGCACGCGTGCTTGGCGAAGCCTGAGCCGAATCTTCGCACCAACAACACCACGCCGTCGTGCTGCCGTTGGAGCTGTCTTCCTCAACCTCTCCTTCCTCCTTGCTGGATCAAGACGGAGGAGACGCCGTCTGCACTGCACGTGTGTTGAACGCGGAGGTGCTGTCCGCTCAACACTTGGTCATCGGTGATCCGAATCACGGCGAAAGTACGACTCCATCATCACCATCCCCTTGAACGCTTCCGCACTCGATCTACAAGTGGTATGTAGATGCAAACTCACTCCCTTGACTCGTTGCTTAGATGAACTCATAGATGGATCTTCGTGAAACCGTAGGAAAAATTTTAATTTTCTGCAACGTTCCCCAACAGTAGCATCATGAGCTAGGTCTATGCGTAGTTCTCTATTGCACGAGTAGAACACAATTTTGTTGTGGGCGTAGATCTTGACAACTTGCTTGCCGCTACTAGTCTTATCTTGCTTCAGCGGTATTGTGGGATGAAGCGGCCGGACCAACCTTACACGTGACGCTTACGTGAGACCGGTTCCACCGAATCGACATGCACTAGTTGCATAAGGTGGTGGCGGGTGTCTGTCTCTCCCACTTTAGTTGGAGCGGTTCGATGAAAAGGGTCCTTATGAAGGGTAAATAGAAGTTGACAAAATCACGTTGTGGTTATTCGTAGGTAAGAAAACGTTCTTGCTAGAACCCAATTGCAGCCACGTAAAAGATGCAACAACAATTAGAGGACGTCTAACTTGTTTTTGCAGCAATTGTCATGTGATGTGATATGGCCAGAAGTTGTGATGAATGATGAATGATAAATTGTGATGTATGAGATCAAGTTCTTGTAATAGGAATCACGACTTGCATGTCGAAGAGTATGACAACCGGCAGGAGCCATAGGAGTTGTCTTTATTTTGTATGACCTGCGTGTCATTGAAGAACGCCATGTAAATTACTTTATTGCTAAACGCGTTAGCCATAGAAGTAGAAGTAGTCGTTGGCGTGACAACTTCATGAAGACACGATGATGGAGATCATGATGATGGAGATCATGGTGTCATGCCGGTGACAAGATGATCATGGAGCCCCAAGATGGAGATCAATGGAGCTATATGATATTGGCCATATCATGTCACTACTATATAATTGCATGTGATGTTTATTATGTTTATGCATCTTGTTTACTTAGAACGACGGTAGTAAATAAGATGATCCCTTACAACAATTTCAAGAAGTGTTCTCCCTAACTGTGCACCGTTGCTAAAGTTCGTCGTTTCGAAGCACCACGTGATGATCGGGTGTGATAGATCCTTACGTTCACATACAACGGGTGTAAGACAGTTTTACACATGCAAAAACACTTAGGGTTAACTTGAAGAGCCTAGCATGTACAGACATGGCCTCGGAACACGGAGACATGGAAGATACGATCAACATGAGAATGTTCACCGACGATGACTAGTCCGTCTCACGTGATGATCGGACACGGCCTAGTCGACTCGGATCGTGTAACACTTAGATGACTAGAGGGATGTCTAATCTGAGTGGGAGTTCATTAAGATAATTTGATTAGATGAACTTAATTATCATGAACTTAGTCTAAAACCTTTGCAAATATGTCTTGTAGATCAAATGGCCAACGCTCATGTCAACCTGAACTTCAACGTTCCTAGAGAAACCAAGCTGAAAGATGATGGGGCAGCAACTATACGGACTGGGTCCGAACCCGAGGATCATCCTCATAGCTGCCAGAAACAATATGTCCTAGAAGGACCGCTAGGTGACGCTCCGTCTCTGCAGAACCAAGACATTATGAATGCTTGGCAGTCTCGTCTTGATGATTACTCCCTCGCTCAAGGCGGCATGCTTTACAGCTTAGAACCGGGCTCCAAAAGCGTTTTGAGCATCACGGAGCATATGAGATGTTCGAGGAGCTGAAACTAGTTTTCCAAGCTCACGCCCGGGTCGAGATATGACGTCTCGACAAGTTCTATAGTTGTAAGATGGAGGAAAATAGTTACGTCGGTGAGCACATACTCGTAATGTCCGGGTTGCACAACCGCATGACCCAGCTGAATATTAACCTCCACGATGAGGCGGTCATTGACAGAATCCTTGATCGCTCCCACCAAGCTACAAGAGCTTTGTGATGAACTACAATATGCGTGGGATGGTGAAGACCATTCCTGAAGTATTTTCAATGTCAAGTCGGCAGAGGTTGAGATCAAGAAAGAACATCAAGTGTTGATGGTCAATAAGACCACTAAGTTCAAGAAGGGCAAGGGCAAGAAGAACTTCAAGAAGGACGGCAATGATGTTAAGAGCGCCCGTAAGCCGCCATCGGGAAGAAGTCAAAGAATGGACCCAAGCCCGAGACTGAGTGCTTTTATTGCAAGGACGGGTCCTTTGGAAGCGGAACCGCCCCAAATACTTAGCGGATAAGAAGGCCGGCAACACCAAAGGTATATTTGATATACATGTGATTGATGTGTACCTTACCAAGATTGTAGTAACTCCCGGTATTTGATACCGGTGTCGTTGCTCATATTTGTAACTCACAGAGGAGCTGCAGAATTAGCGGAGGCTGGCGAAGGCGACGAGGTGACGATGCGCGTCGGGAATGGTTCCAGTCGATGTGATCGCCGTCGGCACGCTACCTCTACATTTACCTACGGATTAGTTTTGAACCTTAATAATTGTTATTTGGTGCCAAGTTTGAGCATGAACATTGTATCTGGATCTCATTTAATGCGAGATGGCTACTCATTTAAATCCGAGAATAATGGTTGTTCTATTTATATGAGAGATATGTTTTATGGTCATGCTCCGATGGTCAATGGTTTATTCTTAATGAATCTCGGGCGTAATGTTACACATATTCATAGCGTGAATACCAAAAGATGTAAAGTTGATAACGATAGTCCCACATACTTGTGGCAATCGCCGCCTTTGGTCACATTGGTGTCAAGCGCATGAAGAAGCTCCATGCTGATGGACTTTTGGAGTCTCTAGATTATGAATCATTTGACACATGCGAACCATGCCTCATGGGCAAGATGACCAAGACTCCGTTCTCGGAACAATGGAGCGAGCAACCAACTTGTTGGAAATCATACATACCGATGTGTGCGGTCCAATGAGTGTTGAGGCTCGTGGAGGATATCGTTATGTTCTCACTCTCACAGATGACTTGAGTAGATATGGGTATGTCTACTTGATGAAACACAAGTCTGAGACCTTTGAAAAGTTCAAGGAATTTCAGAATGAAGTAGAGAATCAACATGACCGAAAGATAAAATTCTTACGATTGGATCGTGGAGGAGAATATTTAAGTCACGAATTTGGTACACACTTAAGAAAATGTGGAATCGTTTCACAACTCACGCCACCTGGAACACCTCAGCGTAACGGTGTGTCCGAACGTCAGAATCGCACTCTATTGGATATGGTGCGATCCATGATGTCTCTTACCAATTTACCGCTATCATTTTGGGGATACGCTCTAGAGACAGCTACATTCACTTTAAATAGGGCACCGTCAAAATCCGTTGAGACGACACCGTATGAATTATGGTTTGGGAAGAAACCTAAGTCGTCGTTCTAAAAGTTTGGGGATGCGATGCTTATGTCAAGAAACTTCAACCCGAAAAGCTCGAACCCAAGTCGGAAAATGCGTCTTCATAGGATACCCTAAGGAAACCATTGGGTATACCTTCTACCTTAGATCCGAAGGCAAGATCTTTGTTGCCAAGAACGGATCCTTTACGGAAAAAGAGTTTCTCTCGAAAGGAGTAAGTGGGAGGAAAGTAGAACTCGATGAAGTACTACCTCTTGAACCGGAAAGTAGTGCAGCTCAGAAAATGTTCCTGTGGTGCCTACACCAATTGGAGAGGAAATTAATGATGATGATCAAGGTACTTCGGATCAAGTTGCTCTTGAATCAGAGGGTCCACTAGGACACGTTCCGCACCAGAGTGGTATGGCAACCCTGTCCTAGAAATCATGTTGTCAGACAACGGTGAACCTTCGAAATATGAAGAAGCGATGGCGGGCCCAGATTCCAACAAATGGCTAGAAGCCATGAAATCCGAGATAGAATCCATGTATGAAAACAAAGTATGGACTTTGACTGACTTCGATGATCGGCGAGCGATAGAAAACAAATGGATCTTTAAGAAGAAGACGGACGCGGATGGTAATGTCACCATCTATAAAGCTCGACTTGTCGCTAAAGGTTATCGGCAAGTTCAAGGGATTGGCTACGATGAGACTTTCTCTCCGTAGCGAAGCTTAAGTCCGTCCGAATCATGTTAGCAATTGCCGCATACTATGATTATGAGATATGGCGGAAGGGCGCCAAAACATCGTTGCTTAATTTTTATCTTAAGGAAGAGCTGTATATTATAAAGCCGGAAGTTTTTGTCTATCCTAAGAATGCTAAAAAAGTATGCAAGCTCCAATGATCCATTTATGGGCTGGTGCAAGCATCTTGGAGTTAGAACATTCGCTTTGATGAGATGATCAAAGCGTTTGGGTTTATCTTGAGACTTATGGAGAAGCCTGCGTTTACAAGAAAGTGAGTGGGAGCTCTGTAGCATTTCTCATATTATATGTAGATGACATACTTTTGATGGGAAATGATACAGAACTCTTGGACAGCATTAGGGCCTACTTGAATAAAAGTTTTTCAATGAAGGATCTTGGAGAAGCTGCTTATATATTAGGCATCAAGATCTATAGAGATAGATCGAGACGCCTCATAGGTCTTTCACAAAGCACATACCTTGATAAGATTTTGAAGAAGTTCAAAATGGATCAGTCCAAGAAAGGGTTCTTGCTCAGTATTGCAAGGTGTGAGATTGAGCTCGGCTCAATGCCCGACCACGGCAAAAGATAAAGAAGAGATGAGCATCATCCCCTATGCCTCGCCATAGGATCTATTATGTATGCCATGCTGTGTACCGGACCTGATGTAAACCTTGCCGTAAGTTTGGTAGGAAGGTACCAAAGTAATCCCGGCAAGGAACACCGACAGCGGTCAAGAATATCCTAAAGTACCGAAAAGGACAAAGGACATGTTTCTCGTTTATGGAGGTGACGAAGAGCTCGTCATAACGGGTTACGTCGACGCTAGCTTCGACACAGATCTGGATGACTCTAAGTCACAAACCGGATACGTGTATATGTTGAATGGTGGAGCAGTAAGCTGGTGCATTTGCAAGCAGAGCGTCGTGGCGGGATCTACATGTGAAGCGGAGTACATGGCAGCCTCGGAGGCAGCGGATGAAGCAATTTGGGTGAAGGAGTTCATCACCGACCTAGGAGTCATACCCAATGCGTCGGCGCCGATCAAACTCTTCTGTGATAACACCGGAGCTATTGCACTTGCCAAGGAGCCCAGGTTTCACAAGAAGACCAGGAACATCAAGCGCCGCTTCAACTCCATCCGTGAAAATGTTCAAGATGGAGACATAGAAATTTGTAAAGTGCATACGGATCTGAATGTCGCAGATCCATTGACTAAACCTCTTTCATGGGCAAAACATGATCAACACCGTAACTCTATGGGTGTTCGATTCATCACAATGTAACTAGATTATTGACTCTAGTGCAAGTGGGAGACTGTTGGAAATATGCCCTAGAGGCAATAATAAAAGCATTATTATTATATTTCCTTGTTCATGATAATTGTCTTTTATTCATGCTATAATTGTATTGTCCGGAAATCGTAATACACGTGTGAATACATAGACCACAATACGTCCCTAGTAAGCCTCTAGTTGACTAGCTCGTTGGTCAACAAATAGTCATGGTTTCCTGACTATGGACATCAGATGTCATTGACAACGGGATCACGTCATTAGGAGAATGACGTGATGGACAAGACCCAATCCTAAGCATAGCACAAGATCGTGTAGTTTCTTTTGCTAGAGCTTTTTCAATGTCAAGTATCTCTTCGTTAGACCATGAGATCGTGTAACTCCCGGATACCGTAGGAGTGCTTTGGGTGTACCAAACATCACAACGTAACTGGGTGACTATAAAGGTGCACTACAGGTATCTCCGAAAGTGTCTGTTGGGTTGACACGGATCGAGACTGGGATTTGTCACTCCGTATGACGGAGAGGTATCTCTAGGCCCACTCGGTAATGCATCATCATAATGAGCTCAAAGTGATCAAGTGTTTGGTCACGGGATCATGCATTATGGTACGAGTAAAGTGGCTTGCCGGTAACGAGACTGAACGAGGTATTGGGATACCGACGATCGAGTCTCGGGCATGTAACGTACCGATTGACAAAGGGAATAGTATACGGGGTTGATTGAATCCTCGACATCGTGGTTCATCCGATGACATCATCGAGGAGCATGTGGGGCCAACATGGGTATCCAGATCTCGCTGTTGGATATAGAACGGAGAGCGTCTCGGACATCTCTGCATTACTCCCGAACCCGAAGGTTCTAAACACTAAAGGTACGATGACTCTAGGGTAATTAGGAATACTTGTATGTGATTACCGAATGTTGTTTGGAGTCCCGGATGAGATCCCGGACGTCACGAGGAGTTCCGGAAGGGTCCGGAGGTAAAGATTTATATATGGGAAGTTGTCAAACGGACACCGGAAAGTTTCGGGGGCGTACCGGTATTGTACCGGGGCCACCGGGAAGGTTCCGGAGGTCCACCGGGAGGGGCCACCCCTCCCGGGGGCCACTTGGGCTGCGTGGGGGAAGGAGCCAGCCCCTGGTTGGCTGGGCGCACCCCCCCCCCTTGGGCCTATGCGCCTAAGGGTTTGGGGGGAACCCTAGAAGGGGGTGCCCCCCCCCCTTGCTTGGGGGGCAAGCCACCCCTCCCCTTGGCCGCCGCCCCCCCCCTCTAGATGCCATCTAGAGGGGCCGGCCCCCCTTGCCCTCTCCCCTATAAATAGAGGGGTGAGGGGAGGGCTGAGCACCCAAGCCAAGGCGCAGCCCCTCCCGTCCCCAACACCTCTGCTCCTCCGTACGTGCTTGGCGAAGCCCTGTCGGAGTACTGCTGCACCAACAACACCATGCCGTCGTGCTGCCGTTGGAGCTGTCTTCCTCAACCTCTCCTTCCTCCTTGCTGGATCAAGACGGAGGAGACGTCGTCTGTACCGTACGTGTGTTGAACGCGGAGGTGCTGTCCGTTCAGCACTTGGTCATCGGTGATCCGAATCACGGCGAGTACGACTCCATCATCACCATCCCCTTGAACGCTTCCGCACTCGATCTACAAGTGGTATGTAGATGCAAACTCACTCCCTTGACTCGTTTCTTAGATGAACTCATAGATGGATCTTGGTGAAACCGTAGGAAAATTTTTAATTTTCTGCAACGTTCCCCAACACCAAAGGGTCCTAGGTAACGCGAGAGGCATGGTTGGACACGGACGATAGAGACAAGGTCGATGGTGGGCCTTTCCGAGGCTGGGGACGACGACAGTGACAAGTAGGGCAAGCTCGCCGGAGACGCGGCAGTGGCGGAGCTTCTCAAGTGCAGAAGAACTCCTCGAAATCAAGCGCTCCTGGATGAGTGAGTGGGGCAGGGAGGTTCATGAGATCGCTGGAAGATGATGGACAAGGTCAAGGGGTCCAGAGCATGCTCACCTCGCCAGAATCAATAGCTGGGTGGCGGAGAGGCTCGGGTCTCGTTGTCGTCGATTTGGAATTTGGCGGTGATCCCTTTTGAATTTGGATTGATTGCCGTGGTGCACTAGGTTGATTGGCGGTGGTGACTAGTCGGGGCACTGGCTGCCTCACCCGAATTCTGGCCGGTGGAAGCCTGATGGCGACAGGCGCCGCGGGATGGGGCAAAAGAGAGAGAGCAATGGCTGGATTTATAGGACACAGTGGTTGGGCTTGCTCGCATGATGGGCGCGCAAAGTGGGCGATGTGGGAGCGAGCGTCCTCGGGAATGTGGGCGTCGTGGGCGGTTGCGAGCGAGAGGTGGGGGACGACCTCACGTACGGGTCCCGCACTTCATCTAGAGAGATAGATAGAGAGGGCACGAGTGGGGTGCTGGGCTAGCTGGCTAGTTGGGCTGGGGCTGGCTAGCGGGCTGGGCCCTTTTTCTCTGTATTTTATTTTCTCTTTCTGTTTTCTGTTTTCATATTTTTTATTTTCTTTCTAAATTCAATTTTGTTCTGGATTTAAATTTTCTTCCAATAGAGACTATTTTGTAAATTCCAAATGGAATACTTCTGACTATGCAAACTTTTTGTCTGAGCATTCTGGGCATATTTTTTGCACTTATTATTTCCTTTTGAATTTGGATTTGGTTTCAAAACCAAATGTGTTCAGAATCTAATTTGGAAAATTTGCAGAAGGCCAAGCTCACTATTTCACTTGTACATGTCGGTCCTAAATAAATGGTTTTTAACCCCTTTCCGCGACGGAATTTGGAACCGTCGCCAAGTGAGTGTGGGCGATAGGGGGTCGTTCCCACACGACCCAAAAACCGTTGGAGATAGGGCCCCTACAGTACTCCTACTCGTTTCTGCTTGCATTGCCAACGCAGTCGGTATTCTGTGGTGCTACGTTTACGATGCGCGGACCATCGCAAACGGTTTACTATTACAGAACGTGTATGATGCGCGGCCCATCACAAACGGTTCACCGTTAAGAATATTAGCTAATCGTCGTACGAGTGTCGGACAGGATTACGAAACGTCGGACCGTCGTAACTTCGTCGTACATGACAACTATCACACACGCTATTCTGTGGTGCAACGCTAACGATGCATATTTCATCAGAAACAGTTCATGGTTGCGAATCGTGTATGATAAGGCAACTAACACAAACATTTAGTTTGCCCGCACCGTTTGTGATATTGTCTGACATCGCACACGCTTTGCAAATGGCAAATGTGTGCATGCTTGCAGAAGTTTCCTCTCTATCCCGGATTATGGTGCATATCGCAAACGTTTGTGTTTTACCAACCGTGTGTGCCGGAACAACCTGGAGAGCGTAATTTCACCGTAATTTAATTGCTGCTGTTCCAAATTGTACCAGCTTTGGATTCGAATTTGAATGTATGCTACAGCTTTATTCATATCCATCAGGTTCAAACAACCAATGCATTATTCGATTCATAGGTACATATGTTCAAGAATTACATAAGAAACAAATAAAGAATGATGAACCATAGTTGTATACTTGTGCTATTAAAGACGGTAAAGAAAGAGGCGAAATATATTCTGTTTGTTGAACAAGGTGAAGCGGAATGCCCATATTGTGCCCTCCTCCATGCAGAAGGCACACACGACTCTAGTCCAACCCCTTGTGATGGCCGACTGCCCATCCTTCATGGTCTTCATGAAAATATCTAGATAATCATCGTGTTCTGGTAGAAATACTTTAACCTTTGCGTGCCCACCAATCATGTAGTTTGAGAGGTAATCTTGATTAAACTGCTTTGGCAACCACTGCAAAGGAAAAATATTCAGACATTGTCATCTAACACAACTCGTTATGGGCAGTAAAAAGAAGGCTGCAGAGTTCTTAGTTACCATCCTGCAGTTCGCTGTTGTCTTGGATAAAGTGTAAACAAATAGTTTAATTGCCATCATTGGACCCATTTTACTAACAATCTTTATCAGCTTCCTCACTTGATGTTGGTTCATCGATATCTCATTGTCGCATACGAAGAAAGGGTCGAAGCGCGGATCTTTAACAATGACATATGTACCTAGAAGCACCAAGTTGATATTAGAAGCTAAACAGCAATTGCACAATGATGTAGTACAACACTCTTTTATAATATGTCTATATACATCCGTGTGTGGTAGTCCATTTGAAATCTCTATAAAGCCAAATATTTAGGAACGGAGGGACTATCTTATAACATCCAATATACTCACATATTAGATGAATTAACATCTTATATTATGGGCCGAAAGGAGTTTAGTGCATTCTTATAAATTATCGGTTGATTAACTGCTGCTGTATCCATGGGTTACAGTTAGTTTGAGCTAGTTCGGGCTCAAATATCCCTAAAGTATATCTAAACATGAGGGCTAGTTTGAGCTAGTTGCATCTATAACGCACCCAAAAAAACTATCAACCCAATAGGTGTTAATTGGAGCCAGTTCTCCTAGTGCATTTATTGTCAATCTAACCCTGCCATCCAAACAACTCTTTGGATGGAGTTAGTTCAGGGTTAGTAATGAGCTAGAAACTAACTCTAGCCTCTAGCTAAGTTGAGTATCCAAACAGGGTCGTGTTCTTGTTGTTGCTGCTGCTCTTCTATGTATATCTAGACATCATTAGAACATTAATGTAACACTCTTCCTTGTTGCTATGTAGCCTAGGATTGCATATTTAGACATTAAGTACGGTGCATGTTGCTATGTAGCCTCAGATATATTACATATGGCCCTAGTTAACCTAACGAAAAATGGGTTGCAGACATATTCAGTTAAACGTCCGATTCACCGATTAGTCCCTTATCAGCCGCCGGCCTATATGGTACCAGCTACCGATATCCTGAACAGTGAGCAGATATAAGCCATGGGATGAAACTAACCTCGATGGAAAACAGCAGTCGTTCCCAAAATTGTCCTGTGTAGGTACATCGAGAAGCATGTTAAGCACAACAGGCTAAACATCAACCAAAATTATACATGGCAGACAAAATAATCTCCAAAAGATAGCTTCAGTGTGCAGGTTTAAGCATGCTAGTAAAGCAAAACAAGTGGAAAGGTGTGCTAACTACAACATGCCAAACATTTAACAACAAGCAAACATGGTCATTCCAACTGGTATTGTGCCGGTCTAAGTACACTGGTTATGGTTAAATAAAAATGGAAAGGCGTGTTAACTACAAGATGCAACAACCAAATGTAGTCATTCATAGTGGTATTGTTGAAACTGGTACTGATGAAATTGAACTGCACAGTTCATACTTGCACATATAGAACATCACGTTGTGAATAACTGGAATAAACAAGGCATACTACGAACAACCAAAGATAGCATTTGAAACTGGACATATGCTAACTACAAACAACCAAACAATCAGAAAACTTTAAAAGAGGCATATGCTAGCTATAACAGGCGTAACAGCAAACAAATATATGCATTCCTATCAGTATGTTTAAAAATGGATTGATGAAATGTACTGCACAGTAAATAATTGCACATATAGTGCATCACATTGTGAACAACTAAAATAAACAAGGCATACTGCAAACAACCAGATATAGCAATTAATACTGGACATATTCTCACTACACTACAAAAGGCACTCGACAAAACAAATCATGGGTTTCCCCCTGTGAAGAGGCACGGCAAAACAAATCATGGGTTTCCTCACTTGTCACAGATGGGCTCGTTCCCGTGGGAAGAGCATGGACCCTGGATGCGCTCCATGTTGTCGCAGATGGGCTCCTTCCCCTTGGAAGAGAACGGTTGTAGGGTGCCCTCCCTGATGTCGCAGACGGGCGCTTTCCCCTTGGAAGAGCATATGGGCTCTTTCCCCTTGGAAGAGCCAGAGAGGGTGCCCTCCTTGTGGTCGCCGTCGATGAGGTTTGACTTGGAAGCTGTGGATCCCAAGCCAGCGTCGCAGAACGTGTCCTTCAGAAATGAGAAAAGGGGCTCGATGGCGATGTAGATTGGCAAATTGTTGACAGCGATCTAGAGGACTCAGGGGCGGGGCCATGGATGAGATCGACAGCGCTTGAACCCGAGGGGTTGTGGGTGGGCCACTTAACTTGTGACACAACCCGCCTCCGGCCGTCGCTGTCGATGACCTCGATGTCGTAGCCGGCGGCCGAGACATGCCCACATACTCTAGCCCGCTGCTTGAGTGCCTGCCGCCAGTAATGGTCGTCAGCTTCCTCGGCGACGTCGGGCGAAGAGACCGCTATACACCTCTTTTGGGCCAGTCGGTCCTCGAGCTCCACGGGAAACGTAGCCGGGCTTAGGGTGCGAGGCTCTGGAGTGGGGGATGGGGATGGGGATCTATGGCAAAGCGGGCCTTTGGCAGGTGTCATCTAAGAAACTCAGGGCGACCTGGGTATGGAGATCGGTGGGTAAGCTGCACGGCAAACCGGCAGATGTTGACAATGGAGGCCTTGCGAGGGCGGCACAGCAGGGACCTTGCTAGGGTTTCGAGCGAGGGAGGGGGTGTGTGTGTGCGCGCACGCACGCCCGAGGAGGTTTTGGTGTGTGTGTGTGTGTGTGTGTGTGTGTGTGTGTGTGTGTTGTGTGTGTGTGGAGGGGGGCGCGGGGCGTTTGAGGAAATGACGCGGGTACTGAAAATTTTACTACGCGGGAGTCAATTGCGGAAGTGAAATGTCGGGCTATTGAAAATTTTGATGATAGTGCATCGCACACGGTCCGGAGATAACAACCGTGTGTTATGAAACACAAAACCCTCGAGGCGGGCAGATATTTTCTAGGGACGCGGGCGGGATTGGGAACAAGAAACATCACACACGGTCCGGAGATAACAACCGTGCGTTATGAAACAGAAAAACCCTCGAGGCAGGTAGATATTTTCTAGGGATCCAGGCGGGATTGGGAACAAGAAACATCGCGCACGGTCCAGAGATAACAACTGTGTGTTATGAAACAGAAAAACCCTCGAAGCGGGCAGATATTTTTGAGAGGGGGGCTCATGGAGCCCAATGTGTTGTGCGGATGTGTGTGTGATAGGTGCACCAGCGTGGCACACGGTTAGTTTGAGTGAACCGTGTCTGTTTCGTCATCCGACTTGTCTAATGTTCATAAATTTGGCGAAAAATGACGCGGGAGAGGGTCAGAACACGAACACACTTGCATGTGGACCAATTTTATGTATCAAAAGGGTGGTTTAATTTTCAAATACCAAAGGCAACTTCGATGTGGCACCTCTCTCGCAAAGCGCACGGTATTGCCTGCCCCCCTCCCCTCGTGTCGGCACGAAGGGAATCCTAAGCTATGAATGCATGCCCCCTCCCCCCTAACTGAGGTTCACCTAGTAAAGTGCGAAGTAGCTAGCATCCCCCTCCTCCCTCGTGTCGGCACAAAGGGAATCCTAAGCTATGAATGCATGCCCCCCCCCCAACCGAGGTTCATTCACCTAGCAAAGTGCAAAGTAGCTAGCAGCCCCCCCATCCCTCCTGTCGGCACGAAGGGAATCCTAAGCTATGAATGCATCCCCCCCCCCCAACCGAGGTTCACCCTAGCAAAGTGCGAAGTAGCTAGAAGCTCCCCTCCGTCGTGGTGGCAGGAAGGGAATCCGAGGCTAGGAATGCATGCCCCCCCAACCAAGGTTCACCCCTAGCAAAGTGTGAAGTAGCTAGCAGCCCCCCTCCCTCATGTCGGCACGAAGGGAATCCTAATCTATGAATGCATGCCCCCCCAGCCGAGGTTCAGCTAGCAAAGTGCAAAGTAGCTAGCAGCCCCTCTCCCTCGTGTCGGCATGAAGGGAATCCTAAGCTATGAATGCATGCCCCCCCCCCAGACCGAGGTTCACCTAGCAAAGTGCAAAGTAGCTAGCAGCCCCCCTCTCTCATGTCGGCACGAAGGGAATCCTAAGCTATGAATGCATGCCCTCCCCCCCCCAATCGAGGTTCACCCTAGCAAAGTGCGAAGTAGCTAGCAACCACCCCTCCCTCGTGTCGGCACGAAGGGAATCCTAAGCTATGAATGCATGCCCCCCAACCGAGGTTCACCTAGCAAAGTGCGAAGTAGCTAGCAGCACCCCCCTTGTGTCGGCACGAAGGGAATCCTAAGATATGAATGCATGCCCCCTCCCCCCAACCGAGGTTCACCTAGCAAAGTGCGAAGTAGCTAGCATCCCCCACCCCCCTCGTGTCGCCACGAAGGGAATCCTAAGCTATGAATGCATGCCGCCCCCCAACCGAGGTTCACCTAGCAAAGTGCGAAGTAGCAACCCCCCCCCCCCACACACACACACACACTTTCAGTCGGCAGGCCAGAGAGGCATATATCTCACCAAGATGGATCGTAAAACGGACCAAGAATAATCCACCTTGGTCGTACAACCTCTCTCTTGTTGTTGGTCAAAGTGATGGCCGTCCATGCGACCCCGGAGATGGGCAAGCTCACCAATAATCACGCAAGTAGTTAGTACCCGAAGACAACCACTGCATGTGTGTGTCCCAAACATATGTATGGAGAGGTATGTTTTTGAGTAACAATGGAACAACTTTGATGTGGCACTGTGATTTCGAACTAGAAATCCCCACACTGAGTGAGGGTTAGGTTGACGATGCATATGTATGTTACACCACACTTCAAGCCAACGATGGGGATTCATGCATGCATGCGTGCATAGTATATGGGCTCAAACTTAATTAGGTTTGAATCTCACCATGACCTATACTACGATAACACGAACCAAATGAAGAATCCGCCATGGTAACCTATCTTCTTGTTTGTCAAGGTGATCATGGATGTCCACGCGGGCCCACGAATGTATAGGCTTGTCGCCGATAACCACGCGAGGGAGTGTACCATTCGAAGGCAGCCACTACATGCATATGTATGGAGGTGATGTGTGCATGCATGTTTGAATACACAACATTGATGTGGCACGTGTGTCAAAAATCGTACACTAGCTCCCCACACAGAGCGAGATGGGTTCATGATGTGTCATTGTACTAGCCACTTCGACTCGATGGGAGGGATTCATGTGTATACATGCATGTGTGTGTGCTCAAACTGTATCATGCATGTCATCCCAGAGCAAAAATAATAATCCCCACCTAAGTCAAATTAACCTCTCTTGTTGTCAGGCAAAAAGTAGTGATGGACCAAGCGGGCCCACAGATGGAAAGCTTCGATATCGCTTATAACCACTTAAGTGGGTGCGAGAGGACAACCACCACCGCTTTGCATGTGGGCCAAACATATATATCTTGAATAGCCAAAATGCACAACTTTGATGTGCCACATGCCTCAAAAACTGTAAACCATGCACCCACACAGAGCGAGGTTCATATCAAGCGTACTACATATGATGGTCCCCTTCCCCCCTACTATATGCTCCTGCCGTAATATATGTACAACCCAAAAGAATTATCATCGATGGTGAAATTAATTAACCTCTCCCGATGTAGGTCAAAGTGATGCATGCATGCGTCGACGATGGCCTCGTGGGCCCACAGATGGAAGCGTCACACGTGAGTGTCCTAGCTAGGATATGCATGTGGCCCAAAAAGGTGTTGTGTGATGTTTGAATAACCAATTTCACAATTTTGATGTGGCACGTGCCTCGAAAACCAAAAAGTCCCGACATTGAGTGAGGTGTACTTGTTCACGGCGCGTACGTATAGTATATATGCTAGTCCCCTCCCACCTCTTCGACGCGTACTATATACCACCATAACACAAACAAAAAAGATTCTACCTTGCTGGTCAAATTAACCTCACTGCCGGCTGTTCATCAAAGTGATGGACGACGACCTCGCGGGCCCACAGAAAGCATCACACGCGAGTATCGAGTGTCGTGTAGGACAACCATCGACTGCATGTGGCCAAAACATTTATGTATGAAAGGGTTGTGTAATGTTTTAAATAACGATTTCACGACTATGATGTGGCACCGGCATGCCTAACAAAAGGGCCAGCCCACACGGTGGCTCACAACTCGTAGTGTACTGCGAGCCACCCGCCACCCCCAGACGCACACACCCACACACACACCGCGAATCCACCGCAACTACGATGCATGTTAATTTAATTATCCCGCGGTGAACATACATGTTACCAAAGAAGGGACGTTTTAGTTTCAAAAAAATCACAGAGATCATTAAGACGTTTTAGTTCATTAATTGATTGATTTTCTACGGGTATAATGTGCAAAAATCAAATTTGAGCTACATGCACATGTGACAGTGCACCTAAATGGATTGCAACAACACATGTGTCTCATTGGGTGCATGTTTACTCCCCGTGCAACAAATTTCAAACATTGAGAATCTTGCTTTTTAAATTCTAGTACATCCAAAACTTATTTGAAGTTCATCAAACTTATCGTGTTGTCATATGGACACCAATACAAAGTGGCATTGTACTTTTTTTGTCAAATTTGAGACCAGTTTTGATGTAATCTTTATCTAATTACAGACGGGAGATTATTAATAATTGGGAACCAATATCCCAAATGGATTATTTATTTGAACCGTGAGCGTTAGACCAACAATGGATACGTGTCATGCTTCGGTTAAGCAATAAAGCGGCAACATTAATCATCCAAATAGAAAAACAATATACGTGCCGCCACTTCCGTGTGGCGGCGAAAGGCAGCGTGAAGTTGACCGGATGCATGCGAGCAGTCCACGGCGCAGGCAGACAGGGAGGCATGCATGCAGGTGTGTGAATTGACGGAGGCGTGCTCGCCGCACAGTGTCATCAGGAGGTGTGCGAGTAGCTATGTGAAACTTTGGTAGGCATGCCAGCAGTCCGGTGCGCAGGCTCACTAGGAGGCGAGCCATCAGTTTGACCAACACCCGCCTCCCTCCCACAAATCCCACTACTCCATATTAATGGTGCGCCCGAGCGGCCGCACCCCCCATCCTCGCTACACACACACAATCCTCTCTCTCCACTTGCATCCTCGATGCCGCTCTCAGTCCTCAAAGCCGTCAGTGTATGAGGATGCCGCCGAAGCGCCCCGTCGGAGGGAGTGGCGATGACGGGGCTGCTAAAGCACCGGAGCATGGCGTGGAGATGGAGACAGAGGTTGCCGTCACCACCGGCGAGTTATCGCTACACCCTGACGTCGTCAGGCTTCCATAGCCGGAGGCGGAGTTCCACACTGACTCCAACGACCACTCCGGCGGCGACTCCAACGACCACTCCGGCGACAACTCCGACGATGACGGACAGCTGGTTAGTCATCTATACCCATTTATGTGTCAAATAGATCATAGGGTTTCTCTGGTTACTCCTGTCTCCCCCTTTTTGGAATAGAAATCCTATGGTTATGTTCTCCCAATCCATGAAATCCGAGTAAGTTTCGTTAGATCCGTGTAGTGTATTGATTGTTTGAATGGTGCAGGTGATAAGTGATTAGTTGTTTCATCTGTGCAAATTATTTCTGCTAGTAATCCAACTAGGATTAGTGTTCATGCTAATAATTCCTAGCCAGGGCTTGACAATTGATTTTGAATGACCTACATATGTGTGTGCCATTATTTTCTTCAAGATTGGTCTGTACATAGACGAGTGTCCTTAAAAATTGAACCATAATCTCTGGATATGTATAAATAAATAGCCATAAATTCCTAATCCTACTTCATGGCATGTAATCATTGATTTGATGCCAATTTTTTTTACTTTTTGTATATGTGTTGTCTGACGATATGGACAGCGAGGATGAAGATGGCCAGAGGAGGTACAAGAGGCAAATCCTGAGGGAGCTTTATGCGGGAATGCATGACAGGCGTATTAGGACCTGGAACGGCGGCTATGGATGTCCATTTTGAAACCAGAAGCTTCATGACGCGTATCTAAGTGTTCTGGCGCATGCAAGAGGACGGGCCGTTGGCTCCTTCCAGCAGAAGTATTCACGCAGGGTGGCGCACGGCGCGTACGCCGAGTACCTTGAGAAACTTCAGGATCGTGCCGGCCGCATGTGAGATGAGATGTGGGATGGATCGAACTATGTACGCTTGAGTATGCTTAATGACGGTTGAACTATGTACTTATGGTTGAACTATGCTTATGTACATGTACGCTTATTATCTATGTATGTATATGTTAAATATTTTGCCAAATTTTGGTAAAAATTACAACCGGGGGACCAATAAACCAGAACGGAGGTAGTACGTCAATCACACATGGTTCCCAAAATTGGAACCGTGTGCAATGACTTTCATTTTGCCAACTGCGTCAATCACACAAGGTTCGCTCTAGCAAACCGTCGCCCCCAAAATTCATTATGGGACATAAAACCCTCACCACCCAATTGAAAAAAGAAAAAAGAAAACCCTCACCATCCCCACGTCACAAAAACACTCACCGCGCCTGTCACCCCCTCGGCCCCTCCGGTACGTTCCCCATTCACACATGCACAAGCTCCTCTGCGTCTATGCCATGGCACCGCCTATCGCGGCGGTAAACACTTAGCTCGACGCCTGCCGCCACCGCCAGGCTGCCAGCAAAGCCAACCGCATTTCACCACTTCCGCTTGCCGCCGCCTATCGCCATCGACTTTCTCGACGCTGCTCGCAGTCGACCCAGCTCCGCTCGATTGGGGAATCTACCGAACTGAGGGTTCTTTCTCATGGACGACAAGGTAACTAATTTAACGAGATATTATCTCATTTCTTATCCCAGTTCATCTGACTCCTTTAATCACCCAGCAGAAATCATCGTGAATTCATTTTTATTCGAGCTGATTTGAGGGTTTTCTTTCATTCATAGAATGTATAGTGCGCCGACACTTCAGGACTTTGCGACCGCTGCCAGAGATTCCATCTCACCGTACCAGATAACTTGAGGATGCGCGCGGTATGTTTAGTCTCACCCTAAATCGGTTGGCATGGCCTACTTTCCTGAAGATATTCTAAATATTGCTACATTTGGATAAAAGGTGCCACATGCACCATATACGTCAAAGGGGATTTTTCCCCTCTTCTTTCTATATTAGGCAAATTAATGATGTATTGTTCTTTCGGTTACTCTCATATTTCCATCACATCATGTTTACCCTATCTGTTTAATTATGGATTTTTGTCCTTCGATTTCAATTGCTATACAGTTCTTTCAATTTGGGCCCATATTTGCATGTTACCATATTTTCTTTAACAATCCTACCATTTTCTGCAGAACATCCCTTGCTATGCAACAGATTATGTAGTGCACAAATTTTCCCTTTAAATAGATCAAGGCTCTGCGGATGTCATACTGCACACAAACCATGGATTTACAATCGTTGCTACTGTAAGACTTGATGAACGCGGTGACTCCTATTTTGGTACTGGCTTTTGGAAAGAAATTGCAAAGTTTTCTGTACTAAAAGCTGCACTAAAATTGCACTGCACATAAAAGGGCCTGGTCATGAGATATATGCTAACTTCCCCGACAAAATCATCCGTCCAGACTTTGTTAGAAGTAAGTTTTCTTTTCAACTATCTGCATATGTTGACTTACCCAGCAATGTCAAATGAATTGTGTAGTATTTAAGCAACTAATTGTTATTCCCTTTTCTTACTATATTCCTACCTAATAACTTCTAGTTACCAATACACTTTTCTATTGCCCTGTTTTAACTAAATATTCCTTGTACTCCCATTTCTATCAGAAAGCGCGCGACAAGGAGACTCCAGAGGTGGAGAACGGGCTGCCAACAAGCGGAGGCGGGCGAGCTAGAATCATAGCGACTCCAGCAGGCCTAGACTTCATCAGCAGCTTCCGTGATGATATGTTGAGAGTCATCATCTCCCTCCTCCCAATCAAATATGGGGCGCGAACAACCCTCCTTTCCCGGTGGTGGCGCCCCCTATGGAACTCCATCCCTCTCGACCTCATCGACACCCGCGAGCTCTGCCATGGCTATCGCAAAAGCTTGGACGCGTTCTCCAAGATCCTCGACAGTCACCTTGGCCCAACCGAAGGCCTTAGAACGGGCAAGTTCCGTTCCAACGGCAAGGACTGAGCCAAGCTTGACGACTGGTTCCGATCCCCCGCCCTAGATCAGCTCGAGGAGCTCACATTTGATGATGGGCATATGTGGTCGCTGCCAACGTCCGCACTCCGCCTCGCGCTCACGCTGCGCTCGCCAAGTTCAGGAACTGCCATTTCCCGCCCCTTAATGACGCGCCCGCTCTTATTCTACCACGAATGAAGCACCTCGAGCTCGTTGTTGTCTGCCTCTCAAAGGGTGACATGGAGCGCCTGCTCCGTGGTTGTACTGCACTCGAGTACCTTCGTCTTCAGGCGATCAATGGGTTGAGTACCTTCCACATCACCTCCATGACTCTCCGGACTATTTATGTGTCTTGTTGGTGCGGCAGGAAGACATCACAAGGTGTGTACCATGGTATGGTCATTGAGGACACACCTGCACTTGAGAGATTACTTGTAGTTAATCAAGAAGGTCCAACAAGAATCAATGTCATTTCTGCGCTGAAATTGATAGTGGTGGGCTACTCGTCTAACAAATACTCCGAACTTGTTATTGGATCCACACCCTTTCAGGTACAACAGCCGCCTTCTACCTCTCCTTCTACAAATTAACATTATTTCTAATTTTGAAGATGTTTGTTCGTCTGTCATTCAGAAAATGATTTCGACAAGCTTGACCTCAAAGACAAGATGTGAAGGTCTTGGCACTAGAATCTATCGGCCCCGACCTGGAGTAAGTTGTCAGTTTCCTGAGATGCTTTCCGTGCCTGGAGAAGCTATATATCAAGGTGATGTTGCATTCCTGTTAAGTGTTAACCATAAGGGAGTTCAATTTTTGACACCTTTTTCCAAGTTTACAATGACAATGTACTACGATTTCTGAAGGTTCTTTTGGAGGATTTTAGTACATACATGTCCCCCCCCCATATTGGTTGCTTGATCCATATGGTTACAATCAATAAGCATTTCTCCTTTGGATTCATCTGTACTAGTTTTCATAGGGAACTTTTCATCCACTCCAACCTCTTGTGAAGAAGGCTACATTTTTCTAGAATGTAATCAAATGCCCATGTTAATCATGTCAGATCGAAGATGGCATGTTAGTGCATTTTACAAATCCTGCAAACCAAATAGCTAGGCATGTAGTAATGTTCAAAACTGCTTGTAGGCACTAACACATTTTCTTCTTTTACAGATAAGATTAGGCCCAGTGGTGGATAATGTGATACAATATAACAATCACATCAAATGCCTAGATCTGCATCTCTCAGAAATTACTTTGAACTCCTACCGAGGGACCTTACCGGAGATTATATTTGCCAGGTTCTTTGTTCTCAGAGCAAGAGTGCTGAAGGAAATGAGGTTTGCCCTACATTTATTTCGCAAAAATGAATGGTTTGTTGATCAGCGTCGGCGCCTGCGGCAGAATCGAGTAGGCTCCAAAAATGCTGAATTTCATTTTGGAACTTCAGATGACAGAGTAATCGGAAGTCATCGTGTCAACCCCATACATGACTTCTCAGTGGCTGACCCCTTTGCAAAAATTGTGAGGTTTCAAAACGACACTTAGAAGCGGTGATATTAGTTTGAACCTCTCTGATAGCCATGTTCAGCGGATCAGCATGAGCATTTGCAGCTGATGAGCTGAATTTCATTTCTAATATCAGTTTGAGCCTTGTAATCTTCGAATTTGAGCCATATAACTCTGGAATTTGAACCTTGTAACATTTCGAGCTTTTGTGGTACAGTCGTTGAAATGGCATCGTATGAGACTCATATATTGCTAGCACTATTTTGACCTTAATATGCAATGGTCTTAGATTTTATTAACGATTCTCGAATCAGTTTACCTTGTCGATCTCACAGCACACGATATGTATAGGTAACTCGACTGCGATCTTCGACATTATTGCACACAGTTGGTTTCTTCCACCTAGTGCACTGTAGAGCGTAGAATTAATTATCGCACTTGAGTGTCCTTCATCATCCTTCTGTGTAACTTTGACCTCATCACCCAAGGGTAAACTTATGACCAAAGTCATTCCACACACTTCGTTTTTACAAAGCTCTTTGCCAATAAACGCCCACGATTTGTCCCTCTTCTAGCTGACGCGTGGCCTAACTAGGCGGGCGGTAAGCTTGCGCTGTAAACAGCGCGGTAGCGCAGGAACAGGCTCACCGATGATACATTTGGTGCCTCTTCGAGCCCACGCATGTGGTGCGATGTTGTCAAGCATGCACTGGAATCCTCCGCTATGAACGTCGTGACAAGACGTGACGATTACAGGTCGGCTGGCCCCCATTTATTACAGCGGCCATTTAACCTACCCTTGTGTCTCTTCAACCTTTCAATCGCGCCTCACCATTGCAGGAAGCACACCCACCACGAGAAATTCTTAGAGGGTATCCTGGGCGGCTCCAATGGCGCTCCGAGCGGCTGACGACGACGAGCAGCAGTTCACCATGCGTGTCGTGGTGGACACCCATAGAATGTTCGTGGACCTCTCGGTGGTGTACACCAACGACCCGGTCTGGGTGGAGCACTCCATCCACATCATGGAGCTGTTGCTTGCCGCGGAGAAGTACAAGGTGGTCGAGTTCAACCTCGAGTACACCCGCGCTCGTGCCGGATCTCGTCCCAAGGTCGCCGTCGCCCAGATGTGCGTGCGCCACCACGTCCTCGTCTACCGCTATTGCCTGGCCACAAGGCCTTGTGAGTGTTTCTCCAGGTTTGTCAACAGCCCCCACTACATGTTCGCTACAGTGAACATCACCAATGATGTAAAGGCGCTCGAGAATTCGGGCATCGCCTGCCAGAATCTTGTCGACATCTAGGGACAATACAAGATCTGGGGCAACAAGGAGCATGAGAAGGACTCACCGGTTCACCTCGTCGAGGCCATCATCGACCCCTACTACAGAGACATGAAGGATTCATGCAACAAGGACAAGCGTGCCTGGCACTCGGCCTGGATGGAGAAACTCGACAAAGCTCACGTCGTGTACACGACTGAGGGAGTCCTGGATTAGGGGGTCCTCGAACAGCCGGACTATATCCTTTGGCCGGACTGTTGGACTATGAAGATACAAGATTGAAGACTTCGTCCCGTGTCCGGGTGGGACTCTCCTTGGCGTGGAAAGCAAGCTTGGCAATTCAGATATGTAGATCTCCTCCCTTGTAACCGACTCTGTGTAACCCTAGCCCCCTTCGATGTCTATATAAACAGGAGGGTTTAGTCCGTAGAACAACAATCATAATCATAGGCTAGCTTCTAGGGTTTAGCCTCCACAATCTCGTGGTAGATCAACTCTTGTAATACTCATATCATGAAGATCAATCAAGCAGGAAGTAGGGTATTACCTCCATCGAGAGGGCCCGAACCTGGGTAAACATTGTGTCCCGTGAGGGAGTCCTGGATTAGGGGGTCCTCAGACAGCCGAACTATATACTTTAGCCAGACTGTTGGACTATGAAGATACAAGATTAAAGACTTCGTCCCGTTTTCGGATGGGACTCTCCTTGGCGTGGAAAGCAAGCTTGGCAATACGGATATGTAGATCTCCTCCCTTGTAACCGACTCTGTGTAACCCTAGCCCCCTCCGGTGTCTATATAAACCGGAGGGTTTAGTCCGTAGGACAACAACAAGCATACCATAGGTTAGCTTCTAGGGTTTAGCCTCTACGATCTCGTGGTAGATCAACTCTTGTAATACTCATATCATCAAGATCAATCAAGCAGGAAGTAGGGTATTACCTCCATCGAGAGGGCCCGAACCTGGGTAAACATCGTGTCCCCCGCCTCCTGTTACCATCTGCATTAGATGCATAGTTCGGGACCCCCTACCCGAGATCCGCCGGTTATGACACCGACATTGGTGCTTTCATTGAGAGTTCCACTATGCCATCACCGTAAGGCTTGATGGCTCCTTTGATCATCGGCAACGATGCGATCCAGGGTGAGGTTTTCCTTCCCGGACAGATCTTCGTATTCGGCGGCTTCGTAATGCGGGCCAACTCGCTTGGCCATCTGGAGCAGATCGAGAGCTACGCCCCTGGCCATCAGGTCAGGTTTGGAAACTTGAACTACACTACCGACATCCGCGAAAACTTGATCTTCGACGGATTCGAGCCCATGTCAAGTGTGCCTCACAATCACGACGAGCATGACTTAGCTCTGCCGTCAGACAGTGTTCGGGAGATCGCACCTGCAACTACTCCAGCCCTCAATCAGGAACAAATTGCACCATCTGAGGACAGGTGGATAGACCCTGCCACGGAGGCCGCACTCTCAGTGGCGATAGAGCCGAACACTGACTTCACCTCCTACGAGAGCCGTGTCACTGAATCATTGGATTCATCCCCGGTCACGGGCTCCGAGCCGCTTCCGTCCATGCCTATCGAATCTGATTGGGCACCGATCATGGAGTTTACCTCCGCGGATATCTTTCAGCACTCGCCTTCGGCGACGTGCTAAACTCGTTGAGTTATCTCTCCCTGACAGGAGACCCTTGGACGAACTATGTCCGGCTAGACTGGGATGCGAACGACGAAGAAATTCGCTCCCCACCCACCACCCACTTAGTAGCCACTATCGACGATTTAACCGACATGCTCGACTTCGTTCAAGACATCGACAAGATGGACGATTTATGCAGAGAGATTTAACAAGAACCACCGCCATTGTGGTGCTGGATTGCGACCTCATCATATGACATATACATGGTGGACACCCCCAAAGAAGCCGATGGCGATAAGACAGCGGAGGATAATCCCTCCAAGAAGCAATCCAAGCACCGACTTCAGCGGCGCCGCTCTAAGTCCCGCCATAGTAAAAGCAGCGATACCGGCACAAGAGACAATAACGCTCCAGATAGTGCCGAGGACGACGACAATCCCCTCCAGCCAGACCTAGAGCAGGAGGATGAACAAGCTAGCCCTCCGGAACAGGCAGCAGACGGAGAATCGGAGGATGACAATTACATGCCTCTCTTCGAAGACAAGGTGAGCCTCGGCGATGAAGAATTTACCGTGCCTGAGGATCCCGTCAAACAGGAGCGCTTCAAGCGCCGGCTTATAGCAATAGCAAACAACCTGAAGAAAAAGCAACAACAGCTTCGAGCTGATCAGGATCTGCTAGCGGACAGATGGACTGAAGTCCTTGCGGCCGAGGAATACGAACTCGAATGCTCAACCAAGAGTTACCCAAAGCGCAGGTTGCTACCCCAACTCAAGGAGG
This sequence comes from Aegilops bicornis, assembly GCA_021605145.1. Classification (NCBI taxonomy): domain Eukaryota; kingdom Viridiplantae; phylum Streptophyta; class Magnoliopsida; order Poales; family Poaceae; genus Aegilops; species Aegilops bicornis. The sequence continues at coordinate 323,681,786 of CM038673.1, forward strand.
AAGCATTGAAACCCACATCACCAGCGTATGATGCGGCTGATCGGCCACCTCGTGGCCGAGACAGAGAGGCATATCAGCCCGAAGTCCAGACCGCACCCCGCCGCCATTCAAACAAAAATACCAAGGCCTGGGGCAACACGCGGGACCTGCGAGACATATTGGAAAACAAAGCAAAACATGCAAGATCAATCTACGGATCACGGGGGCGCGCCCCAACGCGGGACGATGATTGTCACGTCGGATATACCAAAAGTAAATCTGGCCGGGCCGAATACAGCAGACAAGACTCGTATGAACTGCGTCATGATATAGCCCGGCATAGACGCGCCGCACACCCCCTATGCTTCACTGATGAAGTAATGGATCACGAATTCCCAGAGGGTTTTAAACCCGTAAACATTGAATCATATGATGGTACAACAGACCCGGCGGTATGGATCAAGGATTTCCTCCTCCACATCCACATGGCTCGTGGTGATGATCTACATGCCATCAAGTACCTCCCACTAAAACTCAAAGGACCAGCTCGGCATTGGTTGAATAGCTTGCCAGCAGACTTCATTGGCAGTTGGGAGGATTTGGAAGATGCATTCCTTGACAACTTCCAGGGCACTTATGTGCGACCACCGGATGCTGATGAGTTGAGCCATATAACTTAGCAGCCAGGGGAATCGGCCAGGAAATTCTGGACCCGGTTCCTAACTAAGAAAAACCAAATTGTCGACTGTCCGGATACAGAGGCCTTAGCGGCATTTAAGCATAACATCCTTGACGAATGGCTCGCCCGGCACCTCGGCCAGGAGAAACCGAAGTCTATGGCAGCCCTCATGACACTCATGACCCGCTTTTGCGCGGGCGAGGATAGCTGGCTGGCTCGAAGCAACAACGCATCAAGGAATCCTGACACTTCAGATGCCAAAGATACTAACGGCAGACCATGTCGTAACAGACACAAGCGCCGCAACAACGGCGATAACGCCGAAGACACGATAGTCAATGCCGGATTCAGTGGCTCTAAATCCGGTCAGCGGGAAAAGCCTTCAAAAGAAGCAATCCGGGCCCGTCCAGTTTGGACCGCATACTCGATCGCTCGTGTCAAATTCATGGCACCCCCGATAAGCCAGCCAATCACACCAACAGAGAATGTTGGGTGTTCAAGCAGGCCGGCAAGTTGAATGCCGAAAACAAGGACAAGGCGCTGCATAGCGACGACGAGGAGGAGCCCCGGCCGCCGAACACAGGAGGACAGAAGAGGTTCCCTCCACAAGTGAAAACGGTGAACATGATATACGCAACCCACATTCCCAAGAGGGAACGGAAGCGTGCACTAAGGGACGTCTATGCGATGGAGCCAGTCGCCCCAAAGTTCAACCCATGGTCCTCTTGTCCGATCACCTTCGATTGCAGGGACCACCCCACTAGTATCCATCATGGCGGATCTGCCGCATTGGTCGTTGACCCCATCATTGACGGGTTTCGCCTCACTCGAGTCCTTATGGACGGTGGCAGCAGCCTGAACCTGCTCTATCAGGATACAGTGCGCAAAATGGGCATAGACCCCTCGAGGATCAAACCCACCAAAACCACCTTTAAAGGTGTAATCCCAGGTGTAGAGGCCTGTTGCACGGGCTCAATCACACTGGAAGTGGTTTTCGGGTCTCCGGACAACTTTCGAAGCGAGGAGTTAATCTTCGATATCGTCCCCTTTCGCAGCGGCTATCACGCACTGCTCGGACGAACCGCATTTGCCAGATTCAATGTGGTACCGCATTACGCATACGTCAAACTAAAAATGCCAGGACCACGCGGGGTTATAACAGTTAATGGAAACACAGAGCACTCGCTCCGCACGGAGGAGCACACTGCAGCCCTCGCAGCAGAAGCGCAAAGCAGCCTTATTAGGCAAACTGCCAATTCAGCGAAAAAGACACCGGACACCTACAAGCGAGTCTGGAGTACCCCGCAGGCGGATCAGCAGGCACGTTTTGAGCTCGACTAGCAATTCGGCCTCTATCCTAGTCCCATTCAAGTGGCAAAATTTGCGCCGAGCGTACATAACTACGCCCTCACGATACCATGGGCATAGGCGGAGGCACCACTACCGCATGTCCCACAATGCGGCTCAACCGCCCCAGGGGCTGTATACGTTTATCATTTTCTCTCTTTCAGGACCTTACTCTCTGGAAGCCCTTTCCGGCAGTCTAATTGTTGGACTCATCGCGGTAAGGAAATACCAAGGAAGCAAGACGGTCTGACGTACAAGGGAATCCCCAGGTGGTCTCTGATAACGATTAAAATATCTGTTTTACATACCCGCACGCAACTTGCCTTGGATAGGACATTTCAAATGGCCCTATTTTTTGCTTATTGCACTACTTGTATCCGTACGCCTTGACGTATTATTTAATAACAATGCATAGTGTTAGCCTATTATTGCATTCCCCTTTCCTTTTTTTCCTTGTCTGCCTATTTACGACAAATTGCACCCGTACATTCTGGTATGACCAGTGCGCCAGGGGATTCAGTATACCCCATAACACGGCGTGAGAAGTCCGAACACTTTCGACAGTGCGGCACCCCGAACTTATAGCATTATATGCATCAGCTCCGAATCATGTCTTGGGTCAATAGTTGGGTTTGCCCAGCTCCCATGTTTTGGTACCTTACGTTCCGCAATATCGACTAAGGTAGCATTGGGAGAACTACTGCGATTGTGTCCCGGTTCTTCCGGACGAGCACCTCAGTAGAGAAAGCCGAAAACTGACTGTCATGATGGGGCGGGAGCTGGTCGCTGTTCGAGAGGTCTCAAGTCCTTAAAGACTTTTTCCTCTTCGGGCGAGGAGTCAGCTTTGTCTGACTTAGGCATATATAGCGCCCCGAATTCGGCCTTCTGAATACTAGGGGCTTGGCCAAATTTTAAAATTGTAGACTTCTATGGCTAAGTGAGAGTGATAAAGCTTTATAGTCCGATTGCCTGGTTCGCTGTGCTGAACACCTCCTTTGAAGGACCCAAAATTGGGATAAAGAGTGCTCAGGTTTATCCCGAACACCTCAGTACTAGTTACATGGGGGCAGAAGCTGACGACTGGCCAACTCTCAGATTTCATAAACAGCCGCACAGAAGGTAATATTTTAAATTAATACGCGTTGCATAGCACAGATGAACTAGTTTCACATTACAGGATCACATGAGTACATTCATTCGAATATTACATCCTTAGCACATTCCTCCGCCATAAGGCGAGCACCCTTTAGGACACTGTCATAATACATTTCGGGGTGGCGATGCTCCTTGCCTTACGGCGGCCCCTCCTTCACCAGCTTTATGGCGTCCAGCTTCGCCCAGTGCACCTTCGCCCAGGCAAAAGCCCTGCGCGCACCCTCGATGCAAACAGACCGCTTTATGACTTCAAGCCGTGGGCAGGCATTCACAAGCCACCTCACCAGACCGAAGTAGCTATCAAGCAGGGGCTTGCCAGGCCACATCCGAACTATAAGACCCTTCATGGCCTGTTCGGCTGCCTTGTGAAGCTCGACCATTTGCTTCAGCTGGTCACTCAAGGGCAATGGGTGTTCAGTCCCAGTATACTGAGACCAGAACAACTTCTCCGTCAAGCTCCCCACCTCAGCCCGGTAGAACTCCGCAGCATCCGATACATTGCGGGGCAGATCTGCGAACGCTCCTGGAGAGCTCCGAACTTGGGTAAGTAAAAGGAAAGTTTCCTTCACATGCTTGCTTTGCATAATGAATCCCTTACCCGCTGCTATCTTCTTAACCGCCTCAATCTCCTGGAGGGCCTTTTGGGCTTCAACCTTGGCGTTTTGTGCGCTCTCGAGTGCCTTTGCAAGCTCGGACTCTTGCGTCTTAGAGTCACGCTCCAAGGACTTGTACTTCTCGGCAAAGTCCTGGAGCTCTTGCTGCACCTCGCCAACTCGGGCTTCTTGCTTTTCTCGCTCGATGCGCTCCTTGGCCGCTTTGTCTTCGGCCTCGGATAGCGCCTTCTGTAGGGCCGCCACTTCGGTCGTGGCCCCTAGCAAAATTCATGATGATCCTATTATTCTAAAACCAATTTTTTTATAATACACAGACAGGGTATCGCTTACCTTTGTTCTCTTCGAGCTTCCTCTTGGTAAGGCCGAGCTCTTCCTTGGACCGCTCAAGGTCCTGCTTCAGTGCAGCGACCTCTGCAGTACGTGCAGCAGCGGCTAGCGATGAAGCCTGCATATGCACATAGACATATTCCGATTAGACTCCTGTGGTTATTATTTGATCCTCTATTCGGCCTTTCTTCGTGAAACGCCAAACAGAGCATCAGGGGCTACTGTCCATGCGGTAACATTCTCTTATAACCTGGTTACTTACCTCAAAGCCTGTTAGGAGGTCGGCACAGCTTCGGGCCAGTCCGCTTTTGGCAGATCGAATTTTCGGACCACCGCACTCATGATAGTGCGGTGCTCTTCGTCAATGGAAGCGCCGCGAAGCACTTCCAGCAAGTTGTCCGATGCCTCTGGATGAACAGAGGCCATCGGCACTGGCGGCTTGCCCCTCTTAGCGAGGGGTCGCCTGACAGAGTCCGGAACCACTGGAGGTTCCAGCGCAGTATTCGGCTGGGGCCTGAATTTGCTGCCCCCGTCATCGGAGCCCATGGGAGTCTTCTCCCCTTGCGCCCAGTGTCCGGAATGTCGCCTTGAGGGGCCTCCAGGACTATCTCCCCTTGGTTCGGCGCCCTTTGAGACAACACCTCGACGTTGTCCGTAGGGCGAGGGGAGGAGGCGGTCGGAAGTGAATCGCTGTTCAGGTCCGACGGGCCCAAAGAATCATCCGACAAAGATACGTCGATGTGGGCTCGGGAGGGGCTGCATAATCATGCGCAGCATGATAAGAAACAGTACAATAAGACGTACCAAGAATTATTATGGTATCTGGATACTTACGACTTCGCCAAGGGCTTGTCCCTGGGCAACCACTCGCCGTCGCTATAGGCGGCCGTCGTGGAGCAGTCCGGAAGGAGAGTCCTTCCCTTCTTGGACCCTTCGGCCTCCCCAAATGGGGCGGCCTTCCTTTTCTTGTCTCCCCCGGCTGGGGGGGGGGGACTTTCCTCTTCTTCCTCCTCGTTTTTGTGGGAGAAGTGCGCCTCGGTGTTTTTAGACGACGAGTCCGATATAACCTTGCACCGGAGACCCTTCCGGGTCCCCGTGGCCTTCTTCGCCGGCACCTCATAAGGGGCCGGAACCAGCATCACCGTTAGGAGAGCATCTGTTGGATCTTCGGGCAGGGGGGCTGGACAATCGATCTGCTCCGCTGTTGCTACGCAGTCCTGATAAATGGCGTGGAGGCTTAGATCCCACGCATGGTTAAAACTGGGGAAAATGAACATCTTATGAGATATAAAAGACTTACCGGATTGGCAGGGCGCTTTGCGCTGAGCCCGCGATCCTCGGTAAGGGGAGGAGGCACCTCGGCGCCCTTGAATAGCACCTTCCAGATGTCTTTATGCGTCATGTCAAAGAGCTCTCGCAGTGTTTGGTGCTCGGCCAGGTCAAACTCCCACATATTGAATGCCCGTCGTTGACACGGGAGGATCCGGTGGAAGAGCATGACCTGGACCACGTTGACGAGCTTGATTTTCTTGCTCATCATGTTTCTGATACATTTCTGGAGTCCGGTCAACTCCACCGATGAACCCCAAGAGAGGCCCTTCTCTTTCCAGGAGGTGAGCCGCATGGGGATTCCGGATCGGAATTCGGGGGCCGCCACCTAGTTGGCGTCGCGCGACTCGGTGATGTAGAACCACCCCGATTGCCACCCCTTTATGGTCTCCACATAGGAGCCTTCGAGCCAGGTGACGTTGGGCATTTTGCCCACCATGGCGCCTCCGCACTCCGCTTGCTGGCCGACCACCACCTTCGGTTTAACATTGAAGGTCTTCAGCCACAGGCCGAAGTGGGGCTTGATGTGGAGGAAGGCCTTGCACACGCCGATAAACGCCGAGATGTTGAGGATGAAATTGGGGGCCAGATCGTGAAAATCCAACCCGTAGTAGAACATGAGCCCGCGGACAAATGGATGGAGGGGAAATCCCAGTCCGCAGACGAAGTGGGTAAAAAAACCACCCTCTCATGGGGTTCTGGAGTAGGGACGACCTGCCCCGCATCTGGCAGCCGATGTGCGATATCCGCGGCCAGATATCTTGCTCCCCGTAGCTTTGTGATGTTCTCCTGCGTAACGGAGGAGACCATCCACTTGCCTCCCGCTCCGGACATGCTTGGAGTGGTTTGAGGAGGAAATGCGAACTTGGGTGCTGGAGCTCAAGTGCGCAAGAATGGATGAGCAAGGAGGAAGACGGCTCGGCTCCGGACATGCTTGGAGTGGTTTGAGGCGGAAGAAACTATACGCCTCCCCACCTGCCTGGTAAATTCGCTTATTCCCCAAGCGCCGTAATTGATGGCGCGGTTGGGTTACCCACACCCGTATTGATGATAATCCCGTGATAAGGGGACATGGTCTCTGCTTCGACAAGACGTGCCAAGGAAACCGCCTCGCAATGTGTGCAGTAGCTGGTTGAGAAAAACGGTTCGAATAATGACCGGGCCGTGGTATGATGTCATGCTGCCGAATGTGTCAGCAGATTAGATTTGTGGAAATATTATTCTCTCTACGGCGGTATGTGGAATTTCTTTTGCAGAGTCGGACACTATCCTTGTGTTCAAAATCTTCTATGGAATATTCGGAGAAGGAACCCGCCTTGCAATGCCGAAGACAATCCGCGCGCCGGACTCATCATCATTGAAGCCTGGTTCAGGGGCTACTGAGGGAGTCCTGGATTACGGGGTCCTCGGACAGCCGGACTATATACTTTAGCCGGACTATTGGACTATGAAGATACAAGATTGAAGACTTCGTCCCGTGTCCGGATGGGACTCTCCTTGGCGTGGAAAGCAAGCTTGGCAATACGGATATGTAGATCTCCTCCCTTGTAACCGACTCTGTGTAACCCTAGCCCCCTCCGGTGTCTATATAAACCGGAGGGTTTAGTCCGTAGGACAACAACAATCATACCATAGGCTAGCTTCTAGGGTTTATCCTCTACGATCTCGTCGTAGACCAACTCTTGGAATACTCATATCATCAAGATCAATCAAGCAGGAAGTAGGGTATTACCTCCATCAAGAGGGCCCGAACCTGGGTAAACATCGTGTCCCCCGCCTCCTGTTACCATCCGCCTTAGACGCACAGTTCGGGACCCCCTACCCGAGATCTGCCGGTTTTGACACCGACATCCCCCGCCTCTTGTTACCATCCGCCTTAGACGCACAGTTCGGGACCCCCTACCCGAGATCCACCGGTTTTGACACCGACATTGGTGCTTTCATTGAGAGTGCCACTATGCCGTCACCATAAGGCTTGATGGCTCCTTCGATCATCAACAACGATGCGATCCAGGGTGAGGTTTTTCTCCCCGGACAGATCTTCGTATCAGGCGGCTTCGTACTGCGGGCTAACTCGCTTGGCCATCTAGAGCAGATCGAGAGCTACGCCCCTGGCCGTCAGGTCAAGTTTGGAAACTTAAACTATACCGCCGACATCTGCGGAGACTTGGTCTTTGACGGATTCGAGCCCATGTCAGGTGCACCGCACAGTTACGACGAGCATGACTTAGCTCTATCGTCAGACGGTGTTCGGGAGATCACACCTGTGGCTACTCCGGACCTCAATCCAGAGCAGATTGCGCCGTGCATGGTCGAGTGGATGGACCCCGCCATGGAGGCCGCACACTCAGCGGCGATAGAGCCGAATACTGACTTCACCTCCTACGGGACCTGTGTTGCTGGATCCTTGGATTCGTCCCTGGCCACGGGCTCCGAACCGCCTGCGTCCGTGCCTATCGAATCTGATTGGGCGCCGATCATGGAGTTTTCCTCCATGGATATCTTTCAGCACTCGCCCTTGGGCGATGTGCTAAATTCATTAAGGTCTCTCTCCTTGTCAGGAGGCCCTTGGCCGAACTATGTCCGACTCGAGTGGGAAGCGGACGACGAAGAAATTCGTTCCCCACCACCACCCACTTAATAGCCACTGTCGACGATTTAACCGACATGCTTGATTTCGACTCCGAAGACATCGACGGTATGGACGACGATACAGGAGAGGAATAGGAACCACCGCCCACAGGGCGCTGGACAGCCACTTCATCACACGATATATACATGGTGGATACACCCAAAGAAAACAATGACGAGGAACGGAAGGTTGCAGCGAAGGATAATCCCCTCGAGAAGCAACCAAAGCGATGACGTAGGCGCCGCTCCAAATCCCGCCTCGGCAAAAACAGCGATAACAGCGCAAGAAAGAATAATACCCCGGTCGACTCCAAAGGAAACGACGACCACATGGACCCAGCGACAGAGCAGGATGAACCAGCGGACGGCGAACATAGTACGGAGCCGCTGTCCGATCACGGCGACGCCGAGGGTAAAGCTAATCAACCTGTCTCCGGAGAGGAGAACAGTCCGGACGACGATGCACACATCATCCCGGAAAGGCACTTGGAGCAAGAGAACCTCCATAGAAGGATTATTGCAACCCCAAGGAGTCTAAAGAAGCAGAAGCAAAGGCTTAAGGCCGCGCAAAATACACTCAACAGTAGATGGAACAAAGTGCTCGACACTGAAGAAAAGTATGGCAGCAGTCGCCACACAAAGAGCTATCCAAAGCGCAAGTTGCTGCCTGAATTCGATGACGAGGCTTTAGAGCCTATACAGCCGAAAAATAAAACGGCCGATCAGCCGAATCGAACATCTCGTGGCTGCAATAGGGCGGCTAACGATGTCGCACATAAGTCAGCACACAATCTACGTGAGGACTTGCACCAAAAAGCCGGTATGACCAGGTCCATCTATGGATCTAGGAAGTGCGCTCCGACACAGAATAAAAACTGAACACTACAACCATCAGAATGCCACGACACATCCAAATACAGGGGTGCCGCGCACCCCCTATGCTTCACCGATGAGGTGCTGGATCACGAATTTCTAGAGGGATTCAAACCCGTGAACATAGAGGCATCCGACAGAACGACAGACCCTGGGGTCTGGATTGAGGACTTTATTCTTCATATCCACATGGCTCGCGGAGATGATCTCCACGCCATCAAATACTTGCCCCTCAAGTTGAAAGGACCATCTCGGCACTGGCTCAAGAGCCTCCCCAAAAACTCAATTGGAAGTTGGGAAGAGCTTGAGGATGCTTTTTGGGCTAATTTTCAAGGGACCTATGTCCGACCCCCAGATGCAGATGATTTAAGTCATATAATTCAACAGCCCGGAGAGTCAGCCCAAAGCTTTGGAACATATTCCACACTAAGAAGAATCAAATTGTCGACTGCCCGGACGCCGAAGCCTTAGCGGCTTTCAAACACAGTGTCCGGGACGAATGGCTCGCCAGACACCTCGGCTAGGAAAAACCGAGGACAATGGCAGCCCTAACAAGCCTTATGACCCGCTTTTGCGCGGGCGAAGATAGTTGGCTAGCCCGTAGTGGCACCGACGACCCAGGCACATCCGAAGTCTGGGATGGCAATGGAAAACCACGACGCAATCAAAGTAAGCGTCAAAACAATGAAGACAACCCAGACAACACGGCGGTAAACGCCGGATTCAGGGGCTCATGACCCGGTCAACGGAAAAAGCCATTTAAAGGCAGTAGAGATGGACCGTCCAGCCTAAACAAGATTCTAGACAGATTATGTCAGATCCATGGCACCTCCGACAAACCTGCAAATCACACCAACAGAGAATGCTGGGTCTTCAAGCAGGCCCGCAAGCTAAATGCCGAACACGAGGGGAGGGAGACACCAAGTGAAGATGAGGATGAGCCTCGCCAGCAAAACACTGGGGGACATAAAAAATTCCCACCAGAGGTCAAAACAGTGAACATGATTCACGTAATGAAGAGGAGGAGCAAACGCGCACTCCGAGACATATGCGCCGTGGAACCCGTCACCCCCAAGTTCAACCCTTGGTCGGCTTGCCCGATCACTTTTGATCGCAGGGATCACCCGACTAGTATCCGACACGGAGGATCGGCTGCCTTGGTACTAGACCCAATAATTGACGGATACCATCTCACCCGAGTCCTTATGGACGGCGGCAGTAGTCTTAATCTGATATATCAGGACACAGTCCGCAAAATGGGGATAGACCCGACAAGAATCAGCCATAGTAATACTACCTATAAAGGAGAACTACCAGTCACAGAGGCCCGCTGTACGCGCACTCTAGAAAAATAGGTTGTATTCGGTTCTCCCGACAACTTCCGAAGTGAAAATTTAACCTTCGACATCGCTCCATTCTGAAGCGACTATCAAGCACTACTCGGAAGAACGGCCTTCGCTCGTTTTAATGTAGTACCGCATTACGCTTATCTTAAGCTTAAGATGCCCGGCCCACATGGCATCATTATAGTTAGCGGAAACACAGAGCGTTCCTTACGTGTGGAAGAATGTGTGGCGGCTCTAGCAGCCGAACATTGAATGGCCTCTCCAACCAGAATAAATGATCGGTCGTTAAGACCGCGGACACGGCTAGACGAGTCCGGCACACCACTAGCTGTAATAGCTCAAATAAACCTGAAATTGGGTCGACGGATATACCCCCATAGGTGGGGCTAGGGGCTTCCCGCATGTAAAAAGGACTACAGTTTAGCTTGACCTTATTTAGATTGAATTTTAATGGTTTATTTAGAATAACCAACTGTTCGCACAAAGACTTTCACGTGGGTTTTTCTCTTTTACACATGATAGTTGTGCTACACCCTTCCAGGATACGGCACAACGGAGACACAGGCGCAGACGTGCAGCAGGGCCCTGCTCAAAGGTTTCTTTTTAGATTAAGACCCTGTGTAAACCTTTCTTACTGTCTCTTGTTGCTTCATACCCTCCGGATACTCAACACGGCCGAGAGGGATGCTGGCGTTATTGGCATTTTGCCACGTCAGACTAATGCACGTACCTGGAAATTCAGGGTTCATTATCAAGGGCGTTACTCAGCCCGGTATGTGTTGTAAAGACCGAAACCTTAGGGAGTGTTCGGCGTCGCGAGTTTGGCCTTATATGCATCAGTTCCAAATCATGTCTTTGGTCAATAGTTGGGTTTGCCCGGCTCCTGTGTTTTGCTACCTTACGTTCTGCTCTATCACCTAAGGTGGCACCGGGAGAACTACTGCGATTGTGCCCTGATTCATCTAGACGAGCACCTCAGTAGAGAAAGCCGAAAACTAACTGACATGATAAAGCGCGAGACTGGTCAACCACTCGATGACTCAGCAAAATCTTCGCAATTCCTCCGCATTAACGAAGGGCCGGTTTCCCGGCCATGTATGTACGCGCCCCGTATTTGGATGAGCGCGGAAGTACTAGGGGCTATATAGTAGCCCCACCGTTAAACTCCTATGGCTAAGTGAAAGTGTTAAAGCTATGTAGTCTGATTGCCTTGTTTGCGGTGCCATCACCTCCTTAATGGACCAAGACGTTGGATCAAGTGTGAATACGTGCTTTTCCGAACACCCCCGCATTATATGCGTGGGGGCTGAAGCCGACGACTGCAAACTTTCAGGTTATATACATACATAAACGGCCGCACATGAGGCATCATAATACTTTTAGGCAAAAGTATAAACACAGCCTTTATAATCCAAATAGCATTGTTTTTTACAATCGGGATACATGTCGCTCGAACATGATACTCTTCGAGCACTGAGTCTCTATTAAATGAGCACCTTCTAGGACTTATTCAAAATAGTGCTCGGCCGAGACCTGCGTACGGCCGGATCCTGGGTTGCAATAGCGTTGGCCTCCATCTCTGCCCAGTATGTCTTAACACGGGCAAGAGCCATCCGCCCACCCTCTATGCACGCCGACCTCTTTACAGCGTCGATATGCGGCACAGCACCAAGGAATCGTTGCACTAAACAAAAATAACTATTCAACCTTGGTCTTTCCGGCCAAAGATGATACACGACAGACCTCATGGCAAGTCTGGACAATCTATGGAGTTCAGCCCACTCGGCCATTTGTTCATTTAACAGCAGCGGACGCGTTGGAGCACTGAACTGCGACCAGAACAACTTTTCCACTTCGTGATATTTTTGATCTTTGAAAAACTCAGTCGCGTCAGCAGCACCCATTGCCAAGTCCAATTACGTGTCTGCAGCACTCCATAATTGATCCAGAGGGGCATATCGGATCTCCAAACTTCGTCCGCAACAAAAAGGGCTTCCCAGCCGTGATATCTCTGGCTTGACGAAGCTCCTCCTTCGCCGCTCTGATTTTAGAGCGGGTTTCATTGGCTGCTACCATGGCTTTCTTCAGGTCCGCCGCTTTCGCATGGCTTTCCTTTTCAAGAAGCTCATACCAGTCGGCGGCATCCTTTATCTCAACAACCATCTTGGCTATTTTATCTTCGCTCTGGCGATGAGCAGCTCATTCAGATCTTAACTCTTCGGCCGCCTTTAGGGCGGCCGCATCGCTTCTCCTGGCTTGTTCCTTGGCTCGGGCAAGCTCCGCCCGAAGGGTCTCCATGGCGACAGATCCATCTGCAGTCACAGCATATTACAAATACTAGAATCATGCTCCTCTTAATATCTGTTGACCACCGGAGAATACATACCCTGTGCCTCATCAAGCCGCTTGTTTACAAGCACGATGACGGCATCTGCCGCATCAAGTTGCCGCCTCAATTCGGCAAACTCACCAGTCCGACCAGCCACCGGACCCTCAGCCGCCTGCACACGAAAGCAGCATGATCATTACCTGGGACTATGATCCTATGTTTGCCGCCTTTGGACAGTAACCACAGTCTCAGGGGCTACTATCTGCATAGGGCACACCTAGCGTGTGCGGTACCGTCAAAAAAAAATATATATTACTTTGCGTACCTCAAAGCCTCTTAGCAAGCTCATAAAAGCTGCATGCAACCCACTTTTGGCGGATGAAATCCTCTCAACCACCATACCCATTAAAGTACGATGCGCCTCTGAGATAGCCGCTTGCTCTAGAAGACCCATCAGTGCGTCCGGTCGTGCACCGGACAGTCTCGGACTCTTTCTGTTGCTCCCCTTAGGAGCCGAATACTCCGGACTTCGGGTGGCCGAAGGGTTACCTTCCGGCCTTGGTGGATCAGGAGAAATCCTCCGTGACGACACCTCAGGGTCGTCCGCCTCATGAGGCGGGGAGACAGGGGGAGGCGTTTCGCTCTCCATCATCTCCGAAAGAAGATCCCCCGAAGACGAACTCTGTCGAGAAGGGCTACGATCCGAACTGCGAGACATAAGTCTCGGTTAATGTCCTCGGAGATGAAGCAGGATATATTTACCAAAAGTACTCTTGTTCACTTAAAGCTTGGTGGAGGGCTAATCCCCTTGCGGGCATTGTGCGGTAAGAATGCCCTCCGGGGCAGGCCCCCCTAGCGAAGGTTTCTTCCCTCGTTTGGAAACCCTTGTTTCCAAGTCTTCAGAGGCGGTCCTTTTCCTTCCTTGGGGAGAGGGAATTTCAGATTCTTCTCCCTGATTATCCTCCTTCGCGGAGACACTAATTCCCCTGGTTTGGATGAGTAATGCATGAGGCCCGGTTTCGTCTTCTTTATTCCTCCCTTTATCTTCCTCTGATGGCACTTGATAAGGTGCATGCTCAAGCATCCTGGCTAGTACAGGATCCAGTGAGCCTTCGGGAAGGGGGGCCGAACACCTGATCATCTTCGCCTTTTTTATCCATTCCTGGTCAAAGAGCGATTTTTCAGAACGATGTTGTGACAAATGAAAAGATAGCATGTTTGGCCGCAGAATTACTTACGTGGGTATCTGGACGATTGCAGTTCAGACCCGCATCCTCGATGGTGTCCGGACACTTTATTCGTGATCCGAAGAACAATCCATACATCCCTTCGAGGCCACGTCAAGAATTGCTGAATAGTTCACGGTCCTTCTGGGTTGAACTCCCACATACGAAGAGGTCGGCGTTGACATGGCAGGACCCGACGAACTAGCATGACTTGCATTACCTTGACAAGGCTGGCATCTCTCTTGAGGAGATCTCGGATGCGACTCTGCGTTGTCGGCACGTCATTAACTGGCCCCCAGTCCAGCCCCTTGTTGACCCATGACGCCAGTTGTGGCGGGGGGCCCGAACGTAAGGCGGAGGCTGCTACCCACTTAGTACTTCGGGGAGCTGTGATGTAAAACCACTCCCGCTGCCATAAGTCGGACATCTCCGGGAAGGAACCCTTTGGCCATGGAGCATCGGCGCCTTTGCTTATTATGGCACCTCCGCATTCTGCGTGTCGCCCATCGATCATCTTCAGCTTCACATTGAAGGCCTTGAGCCATAAGCCAAAGTGTGGGGTGATGCAGAGGAAGGCCTCACAAACGACGATGAACGACGAGATGTGAAGGATGGAATCCGGAGCCAGATCATGGAAATCGAGCCTGTAATAGAACATAAGCCCTCTAACAAAGGGATCAAGGCTAAATCCTAGCCCTCGGAGGAAGTGGGAAACGGATACGACACTCTCGTTGGGTTCGGGAGTGGGGATGACCTGCCCTTGAGCAGGCAGCCTGTGCGAGATTTCGGCGGTCAGATTCCTGGCTTCTCTTAGCTTATTGATGTCCTCTCTGTGACAGAGGAGGCCATCCACCGGCCTTGAAGGTTGGATCCGAACATGATTGAAGGTCCGAAGCGCTTAGCCTGAGCCTTGGGTGTCGGAATTCGAGGTGGGGGAAGGGAAGGATCGAGCGCGAGAAGAGAAGGACATGCCTTGGCCCCTTTATAAAGAGGGTGAATATCAAGCGTCCTCCGCGTGGCCGTTCGGAACTTGCCTAAAATCGATGAGTCATACCAGCAGGCACGATTGGGTTACCCATACCCGTATTGATGAGAATCCCGTGATAAGGGGAACACGATCTTTGCTTCGACAAGATATGCCAATAAAACCGCCTCGCAACACGTGCAGTGGCAGGCTGGGAAAAACGGTTCATAATGACCGGACCACGGCGGGACGTCACGTTATGAACAGTTGTCAGCAGATTAGATTCGTGGAAATATTATACTCCCTACGATGGCATGTGGAATTTGTTTTGCAGAGCCGGACACGATCCTTGTGTTCAAAATCTTCTATGGAGTATTCGGAGGAGGAACCCGCCTTGCAATGCCGAAGACAATCTGCGCGCCGGACTCATCGTCATTGAAGCCTGGTTCAGGGGCTACTGAGAGAGTCCTGGATTAGGGGGTCCTCGAACAACGGACTATATCCTTCGGCCGGACTGTTGCACTATGAAGATACAAGATTGAAGACTTCGTCCCGTGTCCGGGTGGGACTCTCCTTGGTGTGGAAAGCAAGCTTGGCAATTCGGATATGTAGATCTCATCCCTTGTAACCGACTCTATGTAACCCTAGCCCCCTCCGATGTCTATATAAACCGGAGGGTTTAGTCCGTAGAACAACAATCATAATCATAGGCTAGCTTCTAGGGTTTAGCCTCTACGATCTCGTGGTAGATCAACTCTTGTAATACTCATATCATCAAGATCAATCAAGCAGGAAGTAGGGTATTACCTCCATCGAGAGGGCCCGAACCTGGGTAAACATTGTGTCCCCCGCCTCCTATTACCATCCGCCTTAGATGCACAGTTCGGGACCCCCTACCCGAGATCCGCCGGTTTTGACACCGACAGCGGCCAAGGAGGTGTACACGAGCTACAACATGTACAGGCGGATTGTTGACATGAGGAAGTGCCTCCTTCCCTAAAATGTCCAGGGATCCAGCCGGAAGTAGAGCAATGGCAAGCGTCGTCGCAACAATAAGTAGATGATCCTCGTTTCTCCTACTTTAGTATGCATGTAATTGCTTTCTTTGGTGTGTGGAAATGTTATGTGTGTAGTCACTTGTGTAATTATATGCTTAATTTGGTTATGCAATGTTGTCTTTTTAAGTATATATGTTGATGCTCTATAGACAGAGCGTAGATGTTGTGCGAACAAACAAAATCACATCGCACACGGACTAAACAATGGAACCTGTCGATGATGTTTTCATCAATGACTCACAATTTTATACCTGCAATCGTTTGCTCACAACACACACGGCTTGTTAGCAGTAATCGTTTGTGTTGTTATCGGTGTTCGCACACGTTTCCGACTACAGACCTGTTTGCCTCGTATCACACACATCTTGTTCATTTGAACCGTTTCTGTTCTCATGTCTCAACGCAAACAGTTCATCCGAGTGAACCGCATGTCGTATATCACGCACACCTTTGATCTGGCTGACCGTTTCTTTTGTGTTGCCTAATCACAAACAGTTCATCCGAGTGAACCGTATGATGTACATCGCACACACCTTCATCTTGCTGCCCGTTTCTTTTGTTCCTCCTCATCGCAAACGGTTAATTGAGTTGAATCGTATGCCCTACATCGCACACGCAACTAAAATATGAACCGTGTTTGATGCATCCTCCATCGCAAATGTTTTGCACCTTTTTTGACGGTTTTTTACACCATCGTTTGCGATTATGGCATCGCACACAGTTTAGTCGAAGGGTCTCTGATCGTAGTGTCGCGTTAGCAGCATCCTGCAGTAGTGTTTGGACTTATGAGATTCCTTTTCTGCCAAACGAATGTAAAACCATTTTAAAATAATTTCCTTTTGATTTTTGAATTGATTCCAAACCAATCCAACTCAAATCTTTTGGAAAAAACTAATAGGGCTTGAATATTACTTGGGATTTATTAAGGATTGCCTCATGCCCAAATAACATTTTAAAAATGTTCTGGATTCTAGAAAAGGCTAGCTAGGCTTTCACTAGTGGCATTGGGCTTTTAACCCTTTTAGGCAAACATTCAATCAAACAATCATGTGAATCAAAGTGAGTCACAAGCAATCCTAGGCAATCAGGGGCTTTTCATATAATTTTTTTAATTCCCTGTGAAATTTTCAACATACCAGATTTTGGAAAAAATATGGGATGTTACAAGCAGATAGTATTTACCTAGTTAAGAACCAAAGTTTATCGAACCAGAAGTAGACGACACACAGGCAACTTTGATAATACCTGCACACACACAAACAAATGCTTGCATCCACTAAAGGTAAGGGGCGTTACTCCCCTTGTTCTTGCCAGTTGCAAGTATCAAATCTGGTAGTGGTACATATAATAAATAAAAGTAAAAGAAAACATAAACGATTTACAAGATTGTTTTAATATAGAGGCGAATCGACCCGAGTCCCATAGCGTTCACTAGAGGTGCCTCTCTCGTAAATAGCATCGGTGGGTAAACAAATTACTGTTGGGCAATTGAAACAAAAGCGCATAGTTATGGTGATCATCCATGTCATAATTAATATATAGGCATTATGTCCGTGACAAGTAGACGGTAATCCAACCGCATCTACTACTATTACTCCACCCCAAGACTGTTATCCGGCATGCATCTCAAGCTATTAGGCTCATGAAAAATAGAGTAACGCATTAAGCAAGATGACATAGTGTAGATAGAATAACATCAAGCAATATGTTCAAACCTTGTTGTTTTACACTTAGTAGCAACAATACAATACGTGCCTTGCAACCCCTCCCTTCACACAGTAAGTACACCACAAGATTGAACCTACAACTATGTAGAACTCCCTCTGAAGATCTAATCAATAACTTGGCCAAAGAAAACTCATAGATTGAAAATCATACATAGCTATAAAATTACACATAAGAGAAACTTCAAAAATATTCATATACTTTCAATGAATAATTTGATCATAAACCCGCAGTTCATCAAATCCCAACAAACATGCCGTAAAAGTTTATGTCGGATTGATCTCAGATGAGATCATTGTATTGAAGATCAAGATCAAGAGAGAGAGAGAGAGAGAGAGAGAGAGAGAGAGAGCTAGCTACTGCTATGGACCTCTAGGTCCTATGGGAACTATTCACACATCAGTACAAAGGCTTGCGACGACGGAAGAATTGTTTCGGGTCTCGCTCTAGGGGTTGTTGAATATTAGGGAATTTATAGGCCATGAATTAAGGCAATCGAAGCCACGAGTGGGCCACAAGGCATCTGGGCGTGACCCCCTACCTTGTGGCTCCCTCGTGCATCTTCTGGTCTCCTTCCGAAGCTTTTAGGGTCTCTTTTATGCCCAGAAAAAATCATCAAAAAGTTTCATCGTGTTTGGACTTTGTTTGATATAGATTCCAAGAAAACCAAAAACATGCAGAAAATAGAAACTGGCACTTGGCACTGAGTTAATAGGTTAGTCCATAAAAACAATATAAAATGGCATATGAAGTATACAAAAGTGAAAATACAATGGCGGCTGCTAGGGATCAACCGGAGAAATCGTCCGCCTAGCCAGCCGTCAATTTGCACCAGCAGAATTTGATTAGAGCCGCACGATCCCATGAACCACGGTAGGATCACAACATCGATCACTCTGTCCTAACATGTTCAATTACAACCACTAGGAATGCTTGCTAGCTTGCACTAGCCATGCGGCAGTCGCGTCGCTGGTCAGCTCACACTAAAACGCCTACAAGCTCGCCACACAACGGCCACGGTTGTAGCGCTGGCGAGCTCAGGGTTGCAGCACCGGGTTGCAGTAACTACGCTGCGACCATGAAGCACCCGTCATGCTCCGATGGCCCAGTGATGCTCCATCATAACACCGGCGCCGCTTTGGGATGCTCCATTGCAGCACCGACGATCCTCCGGCAGCCCGGCGATGCTCCATCGTAACATCGGCAGCGCTCCGTGATGCTCCAATGCAGCACCGATGATGCTCCGGCGGCCCGAAGATGCTCCATAGCAACACCGGCAGCGCTCCAGGATGCTCCATTGCAGCACCAATGATGCTCCGGCGGCCCGGCAATGCTCCATCATAATACTGGCAGTGCTCCGTGATGCTCCATTGTAGCACCGATGATGCTCCAGCGGCCCGACGATGCTCCATAGCAACACCGGCGATGCATTGAAGCTCCGCCGCAGCGCGCGCGGCACCATGCGTGTTGCGTTGCCAACTTTTGCCGCCGGCGAGATACGTGGGATGCAGCACCTCCCATGGCAGCAGCGTCCGGGCGGTGCTTCATTGCAACCCTCGCTAAAGCTTCAACAACCCCAAGCGCTTCACTGCAGCCCCGGCGGCGCGCGGTTTCCACTCTAGCATGTGGTGAATGTTGACAAGAATTTTCTTTAGATAACAACATAAGTGTCTATAATTTGAATATCTGAAATGTGTAGATGTGAAGGGTGTGTTCAACTCATTCTAGAACTTTTATTTAAAAAAACCCAGTCTGAAACTAGAGTGGAAACTATTTTGCTTTCAGAGAGAAGTAATAACTCTAGAGTAAGAAATCAAGGTTGCAAGAACAAAACTCCTACTTGAAATGAGCACTCCTTTTGTTCAGCCAAAATTTCTTAGTCTGAATTCCAAAATTGGCTGCACTTTTGACACGATATCATAGAAAACACAACAGGCATGTAAACCCAAGAAAAATTTCTAGGCACTGATGATGCAAGCATAAGTATAGCCCACTAACCTCAGAATTCAAGGAACCAAGACTGATGTCAGAAGCAATGGCACGGCGCTGCCATGTATCCATGGAAGTCTGCAGCTCTTGCATCTCTAGCCTGACCTGCTCCAGCATGTTCTGCAACTTAGTCCATTGCTCCGATTCTGCTCTCACTTGCTTTATTATTTCCCCCACAAACTCCTTGTAGCCACAGCAACTTCCAGAGCGCACCAACTTGCAGTCTTCAGCCACAATCTGCAAGGAGAAAGATTTTAGTAGGACATAATTTAACTTTAACTCAGATTTTTCTTTCAGTGCGTGTACTCAAAGCATGCTTTTAATGTAACATGTTTGGGTCATAACAAGGAAGAATCTACTATCGTGCTCCATAGCAGCACCTCGACGGCCGCCGGTGAAGATCCACTGCAGCGCCTGTTGCCGGATATGCTCTCTGGACCACCTCCTTCCTCTCTCTCTCTCTCTCACTCACTCACTCTCTAAACACACACAGACGAACAAGGACAGAGACGAGATTTTGTGCAGTGCAAGTTCTGCTGCTTTTCTGTTTCTTCTATCCTTTTATTCAGTGATCTAAAACTTGCCGCAATGCTAGCAACAACCCCATCATCCCGAGCCATCCCACGGGCGAAGTCGTGCAGCTGGCCTACTACCTATTCGCCCGGAACACACCACAATCGTGCCCTCGTGCGCTAACAGTAAACTGAACTGAAAGTCTGAATGTTTCTGAAACTACTGAAACTTCTGAAGAAAACTAAGACCTACAGAATGGCTGCCATGGCAGTGTTATTGTGTGCAACTGAAATACCCAACAGCGCGACCACCGAGCGGTGGTGCTCCATCGCAGCACCGTTTGCCCCGTCGAAGCTCCACCGCAGCATCCCATGTCGTCGGCGATGGGGGCTGCGATGAAGCACACGACGGCGATGATGGATACTGCGATGGAGCACGGCGGCGGATGGAGATGCTGCAACGCAGCAAGCGGTGGCAACGATAGACCTTGCAACAGCAAACGAGCCGCTATGCACGCACGCCAGTGGCTAGGAGTGGAGATTGGCGCCTTGTCTTGCAGTATCATCGCGGCTTACCGTCGCCACGATTGTTAATCGGACTTGCAGTTCCGTAGCGGAGGGTCGATGCAAAGTAGGAAAGCGGAATCGAAGGAAGAAGACATCGGAGAGGGCGGTGGGTGGGTCCCATGTTAGATGCGTCACGCGAGAGACGCGCCACAGAGAAAACAAGCATCGCACGATCCAACTGGATTGGATGACTCGCGGGGCGGTTGATGCCAGGGAGAAATCAGCCGGTTTAAAACAAGTCTTTTCCTAATACAATAGCATGAAACAATAAAAAATTATAGATATATTTTCCTCAAAAAAATTATAGATATGTTGGAGACGTATCAAACTCCGCTCAAACCTATGCATATACATGGTAGGAGTGTCAAGTGGTATACCATCCTAGAGGGGCACAAGTAGACACGTGTAAAGGAGAAGATTCACCTGTATATGTTTAAAGTAGATGTTGTACGCATCTCTTGGAAATGGATCTTTTTACATGGAGATGTCTGTAGGATGCTCCGCATCAAATTCCCTGTCCAAATAGGTAAATGTCTTCTCTCTCATGCATTTTAAGTATTTGCAGCCTAGGGTCCATGTTGATGGCAGATTTGGGGAAATTTAACTAGATTTACTTTATGTTTGAATTGTATGCTTCTAGATTATATTTGAGATATTTACATGCAATTGTATGGGAAAAATTCATACATGCAAAGATGTCTATGAAGAATGTTAGATATTTCATTCTGGCGTCAATTATGCTTGCAGTGGCTGTTAATTATTTCATTCCCTATATTATGTAAGAGAGGATTGGATAGGATTAGAACGATTAGCTATTCTAGACAACAGTATGAAGGTTTCAGAAATGTATAGACAATATGAGCCCACAAAGATCATGTATTTGACTGTGTGAAGATCAACATGCAACACGCATTGATACTTTCTCTAGTTAGGAAATCAACAGAAACTCAGAAAAAAACAATATTACATTAAAGTCGAGGAGGAGGATGTTGACTTTAAATTGTCGGCACTAAGTACATTTCCGCAGAGGCTAGAGGCATTCTCATGTTCATACACGCACCAAATCCTATCCAGGCCCACCCTTAGAGCCTCGTTCCATTCACGGTCAACCCACTCTTGAAAGTTAAACTTATGCCATTCCTATAAATTTAAAGGAAATTACCCTTCAATTTATGAAAAAAAACAGGTTCATGTAAAATCAATGTTCAATTTATCGTCTGATTCAATGATTAATCTGTCGATTTATCGCTAATCAGTGGGTAACCAATAAGATTATGCCTTATCTTTGCTATTAATCGCTAGTGCTGACATATCGCTCTTACAAGAGATTTATCGGTAATCTAGCAAAAAATTGGGCCGAACCCTTGTAGTAACAAACCCTCAAACTAGGCCTCCTCCTTAGGAAATGTTGGGAGGGGTGAGTAGGATGAAGCAAGACATTGCCCAGATCAAACACGTGTTGTACTGTTGTCCTATTTTGGTTGTCTTTGACCCTTGTTTTGGAATATGTGTTGTTGCATACTTGTAGTGCTTTCCTATTTTGTTACACGTGTTGTAGTGTTGTCCTATTTTGGTTGTCTTTGACCCTTGTTTTGGAATATGTGTTGTTGCATACTTGTAGTGCTTTCCTATTTTGTTTGTCGTTGAATCATTTTTTGGCATGTGATATTTCATTATGTAATGATATCCTATTTGAAGGCTTAGAGCGCATACTCATGGTTGTCTCCGTTCCTACTTCTTTAGTGTTGGGAACCCGAGATTTCCAAAAAAATTGGTCTATTAATAATCGATCGATAAAATCAATTAATTGGTCAACTTTGGATTAATCTCCAATCCCATGATGACCAAGAAGTAAAATATAAGTGATCCTCAACATTGTGTAAAATCAAAATATTTAAGAACTTAACATATTGGCCATTTAACACTACAATTAGTAATGTTATTCATGTATAGAAAAAATATTTTCTAAATAACAACTCATACTCTATACTAAAAATTCTCATAAAAATAAGTGAAATGATTGCTATAACTAAATAATTAAATTGTTTCATTGACACAACAATAGAATTAGGAATATCACACAACGCTATATTTCTAGTATCAAAAGAGCACTATATTTTCTAATGTCACAGATAACTAATTACCGATAATAACTCATACAAGTAATTAAGGCACATACCTTCTCTACGTAAGCCAGAAAATTCCGTCCACTGTCCACATATTCAAATGCCACCATCTTCTCGCAAGGGGATTGCTAGAGATGCCTAGCATGTAGATCTTTAGTTAGCCTGCTTCATTCCTTGCAGTAGATAATCGCAGGGACCTAAAACGAAAACAAACCGGGTTCAATTGAGCTCTGCAAAAAAATCTCCCTTTTCCCCAAACCCTAGGCGCATGAGAGAAATCAACCTTGTTGCTTATGGAGTCATCATTGGACGAGGATGAGTTGGAGATATCATCCAAGGATACTACAACATCTGTGGCACTAAGAAGGCAAGTCGGTGGCAATAGTGGTGGAACAAGAGGTGCGACAGGGGAGCATCATGGTCAAAAATGGTTGGGGTAACAAGTGGAAAATGAAATGCCTCAACCTATGCTTCTTAACCAACAAGGCGACATTGGGTGACAGATGTCTAACGTCGTCTGTCTGCCCACATCATGTTTTCCTAATAGGTCGGCCCAACATGTCAGTTTCGTTGTTTTTGTGATCTATCCAACGATCAATGTTGTCTACTACTGGTTAGGCCCAAAAATAATGACTCGGCGTGAGTTGTCCAAATTATGTATGTATTGGTTACCCTAGCCCCACATGTGATGGTTTTGTGTAGCTAGGGCATATCCAACGCGTGCTCTCAAAACACACACAAACGTTCGGACAAGCTATCCGGTGATACGTCTCCAACGTATCTATAATTTATGAAGTATTCATGTCATGTCTACAATAATTTTACATGGTTTTGGTGCACTTTTATATTTTTTTATGGACTAACATATTAATCTAGTGCCCAGTAAAATTCTTGTTTTTTGCATATTTTTTTTGTTTCATAGAAAAACCATACCAAACGAAGTACAAACACGATGAAAATTTACGGAGATTTCTTATGAAATATATGTGATTTTTAGGAGAAAGAATCAACCTAAGACGGTGCCTAAGGGACCACAAGGAAACAGGGCGCGCCCTGATGTCTTGTGGGCACCTGGTAGGTCAGTTGATGCCCTTCTTCACCGCAAGAAAGATATTTTCCGGATAAAAATCCCCTCAAAATTTCAGCCCTAGCAGATTCTGATCTTGAGGAATATAATAAACGGTGAAGGGCCCAAAAACAGTAGACAACTGAGAGATCCAATCTAGAGAGCTCCCTCTCTCCCCGGGGGGCGAAGGAAGAATAAGAAGGAGGGTCCCCTTGCCTCTCTCCTCCGATGGCAATGGGTTGCCGCCGAGGACATCTCCTCCATCACCATCACCATCACCACCAACTTCTCCTCCATTCTCATGGTGATGTGTGAGTAATTCATCCTCGAGGATGAGGGTATGTACTAGTAGCTATGTGTTTGATCTCTCTCTATCTCTCTCTCTCATATTTTTGATTTCGCACGGTCTTGATGTACCATGAGGTTTGTTAATATAGTGGAATCATATGGTGTTCTTCCTCTCTATCTTGTTGTGATGAATTGAGTCTTGCTCTTTGAGGTTTCATTGTTATCGGATTGAATATTTGGATTTGAGATCACTTGATGTATGCCTTGCATGTGGATACCCATGGTGACAATGGGGTATTCCATTGAGTCACTTGATATATTTTTTGGTAATCAACTTGCAGATTCCCATGGTGACATTGGGGTAATCTAGGCATAGAGGTTGGTACACATTTTTGTCCTACTATCTCCAATAGGAACTTTGGAGTGATTCTTTGCGCACGTTGAGGGATGGTTATATGATTCAATTATGTTAGCACTATTGAGAGATTGCACTAGTGAAAGTATGAACCCTAAGACTTGTTTCTAAGCATTGAGACATCATTTTTATTCACTTTTGCTACTTGTTACCGTGTTGTTTCTAATTGTTCAGATTATAATAACCCTATTTTTACCCTCCATATTACACTCATATCACCATCTCTTCGCTGAGCTAGTGCACCTATACAATTGACTACTATATTGGGTGTGTTGGGGACACAAGAGACTCTTTGTATTTTGATTGCCATGTTATTTGAGAGAGGCCATCTTCGTCATACACCTCCCATAGATTGATAAACCTTAGGCCATTCATTTAAAGGAACTTTGTTGTTGTCCTACAAAACTCTACGCTTGAAGGCCCATCGGAGTCTACAAGAATAAAATTGTGTAGTAGACGTCATCCGGACGCTTCAAGCCATCCAACGCGGTAACCAATCAGTCCGCGGACGCATCCGATTGTCCGAAATCCCACAAACTGGATGCAAACCAGGGGGAGCTATGCGGGCGTCTGGACCTCTTCTTCCTCTTAATTAGGAAGGTGTTGGGCCCCCAAGTGCAAAGGTTTGTAGCAAGCAGCAATTTCCCTCAAGTGACCTCAAGGTTTATTGTACCAACAGGAGCTTAGTAAGGCAATCAATGATCAATGGATACACACAAGTACAAAAATTCCTTGGTGCCCAATAGGACTAGTGAGATTGTCAGACGCACTAGCTTCCTGGTTAAAAGGATTTAATGCAACAGAAAATACTTTGGTGGAAATTTAACTAGAATGTAAATGCGAGAAATTAAAAGAGCGTTGATTGACATTGAAAGTTTTATAGGTAGAAGATGGACCGGGGTCCATAGATTCACTAGTGGTTTCTCTTCAAGAGAAAAGATGGTGTGTAAACAAATGATTGTTGAGCATCGATTAAATTGCAATATTTATCCATGGCATAATCAACACATCCCAGTATCTATAGACTATTATCCAACTGCATCTATAGCTAATACTCCACACAAGACAGTTATCCAGCATGCATCTATAGTATTAAGTAAAAACAGAGTATTGCAATAAGCATGATGACATGAAGTAGATGGTATATTGTCTTCACCCTACATTAAAATGAAAAATACACAACGATCTTTTTATCCCTAGTGGCAACAACACAATAGAAGCCTTTTCCACTTTCTGTCACTGTGGGAAATTACTTGCAAGGTTGAACCCAACTATCATGCACAACTCCCTCTTGGAGATCAAACCTCAAACATATCCAAAGAAATAATAATAGATTGGAGATCATATATGAATAGGAATTATGCAAGAAAGAAACAGAACAAAACTCAAAATGATTCAAGGAAAATCTGATCATGAAGTGGCAGTTCATCATACCCCAACAAACACACCAACATAATACAACATATGGGTCACAATCATGTAGGGTATCTTATGTGATCTTTGTATTGAGAAGCAAGAGAGAAAACCATCTAGCTATTGTTACGGATCCATAGTACAATGGAAACTACTCACAGGCGATCATGGTGGTCTTCATATTGATGGAGACCGCCACGTGAAATATTCCCCCTCCGACAGAGTATCGGAAAAGACCTTTAGATTGGATCATCGCGAAACAGAGGTGTGCCGTGGTAGAAAAATCCGGGCATAAAAATAATCGAAGGTATGTAAAGGCACAAGGACCGAGAGGTGGTGGAATGGAATGTCAGGGGGCCCAGGTGACCCCACCATGCACCCCTCGATGCGTGGAGGGGGCCTATGGGTGCCCCCTTCCTATGTTGATTGTTGGTGGATGCTTCTAGATACAAAACCTTTGTTGTGTTTTTTTCTGAATTTTTATGAGCCTAGTAAATTTGATTTTTCCTAAAAAACCAAAAACATGCAAAAATACCAACTCACACTGGCCACTGAATAATAGGTTAGTCCAGAAAACAATATAAATTGACGCCAAATGATATAAAGATGGCATGAAACAATAAAAAGACATAGATATATTTGAGACGTATCAACCTCCGTCACGTACACGCTCGACACGCTGGTCCGACGCAAAAACACCCCCCATCCATGCGCCCTCTCCCGCGCAACCGCAACTCTGCTCCCCGCGCCACATTCCTGTGGGCCCAGAGCAGATGCGGCCATTCACTGGAGCCGACATTGATGCGGCACGCCGGAGAGCGCCTATCGCACTGTGTCCCGATCTTCGCACATGTTTAATTTTTGAGACACATGACCAAACGACATGACTCTCAACAAAATCAAACTGGCTTCCCGTGCGCCCGCCTGATGGCATTAAACAAGCATTGTGTCCGAGAAAACCACTCCGTCATCCGCATTGAAGCCACTTGGCCTGGCTGACACTTGCTATTTATACGCGCCCATGCCAGACACGATCCGCACCGTACCACCTCTGTCATGACTGCGAGCTCTAGGGTGATGTGGAACAGCCTCTCAACGAAGCAGAAGCATGAGTTGGCTACCCTACCGGACTGCTGGCAGACTCGTTGTGCGCGGCGGATAGAGGCCCACTTGCCAGCGAGCTCCCCAGGGGTGAGCGATGATGATCAGACCATGGAGGATGTGTCCGACAACAAGCCAACCCGCATCAGTCCATGCCATCTTCACCATGAAGTAGGCGCAGGCGCACTTCTACGCCGTCTTGGTGGATGAGCAGCTGGTGCCACCCATTACGACATATCAGTTGGCACAGGAGAAGCAACACTACAACCTCATGATACTCCACGAGCACCGGCTTGCGGAGGGACAAATCGTTGGCGAGCAGGCGAATGAGGATGCTGCCTCGGTCATGGTCGCGGAGAATCCGGGCTTCCTAGATGAGCAGCAGGCATTGTGCCATTCATGCACAACACCCACGACATTCGCCAAGAGTGATGGTGGTTGCGCGTCCTACCGAAAAAGGGTTTCCCCCCGCTTTGTATACA
The DNA here is from genome assembly GCA_021605145.1 of Aegilops bicornis. Lineage (NCBI taxonomy): Eukaryota > Viridiplantae > Streptophyta > Magnoliopsida > Poales > Poaceae > Aegilops > Aegilops bicornis. The sequence continues at coordinate 323,709,327 of CM038673.1, forward strand.
AAGCAACCAACCGAGACAACCAACGATAGGTGAGGGAGTCCTGGATTAGGGGGTATCCAGAGAGCCGGACTGTGTACAACGTCCGGACTATTGAAGCGTGAAGATACAAGACTCAAGACTTCGGCCCGTGTCCGGATGGGACTTTCATTGGCGTGGAGGGCAAGCTTGGCGATCCGGATATTGTATTTCCTTCCTTGTAACCGACTCCATGTAAACCCTAGCCCTCTCCGGTGCCTATATAAACCGGAGAGGTTGGTCCTTAGAAGGCCGATCACGATTACAATCATACCATCATAGGCTAGCTCTTAGGGTTAAGCCTTTACGATCTCGTGGTAGATCTACTCTTGTACTACCCATATCATCAATATTAATCAAGCAGGAAGTAGGGTTTTACCTCCATCGAGAGGGCCCGAACCTGGGTAAACATCTATGTCCTTTGCTTCCTGTTACCATCAGCCTTGACGCACAGATCGGGACCCCCTACCCGAGATCCGCCGGTTTTGACACTGACATTGGTGCTTTCATTGAGAGTTCCTCTGTGTCGTCGCCGTCAGGCTCGATGGCTCGTCTCATTGTCAAGGACGACATTACTTCGGAGGGGGCTCTGGCTGTAGGCCAGACGCTCCGGCTCGGCGGCTTTATCATGGCCGCCCCATCAGCGGTGGCGCCAACGATGACTTCTCGGGTCATCAATCATAACCTTCGCATCAGTTCGGAACTTACCGAACAGATGGATCCAATGGAGCTCTCCTCCCTTAACGAACTCTTGGATCGGATCGCCGCTCCGGGAGTCGCTACAGACTATGACTGGATTGGGCTTAAACCCGACCAAAGGGACATCAGGTCCCCGCCGGCCACCCATGAGATAGCGATAGTGGAGGAACCACACGCGGATTGCCCCTCAACTTTGAGGACAAGTTGTGTTCGGATCACCGAACTCCTTGAGCCAAAGACCTGCTCAAAGGAAAACCTGACCCAGTTCCCGGACTTAGAATCGGGCATCGGGCCGAAGAAATTGGGCACCCCGGATCCTGAGCTGTTTAGCTCGGGACCGCCACGCATATAGGCGTTAGATCGGATCAAAATCCAGACCCTAAACTGGACCTAAACTGTCTCTCCCGCATCAGGAAAGAGCCCCAGGAAACCGTACATTGCTACTGGGCCAGATTCCTCTTGCGCTTAACAAGGTCGTGGGACTGCCTTGAAGAGAACATGGTCTCACTTTTACGCAAAAACTGCACGGACGAAGGACTCCTCAATGCTATAAGCCGCCGCGACATAGTACGCTTCGCGGACTTGGCAACCATAGTACAGAAGTACTGTGCGATGGAGAGCGCTTGGAAGACCCAAACAGAATTTTGGGATAGTACTGCTCTCGCCAAAACCTTTGTCCGAACTAAACGGACGAACTCTCATAAGTCGTCCGACACAACCCCCAAGAAACCAAAGCCCACTCCAGGGAGGAGATCCGTATTAGAAGGATGGCTCGACGGGCCATGTAAGCTCCACAGTACTCCGGATACAACACCTACTCATAGCCTTAAGGCATGTTGGATACGCCGGCAGGTGGCAAAAAGTGGCGAGGATCTTCTTATGGGCCATAAAGCGGAACAACATCCTGCCAGCGAACACAATACGGTACTGACAGTATTCGAGACTTTCGCCTCGAACAATAGGCGCAAGCGAGCTCGTCGAAGCTCCGCTGAAAATTAGGTGGCAAAAATAAACCCTTGGAACGACACTGCTATAACTTTTCATGCCGGTGACGAAACTCGATCCCGGACTGTCCGAGCACTAGCCGCTCTAGTTCTTAGCCCAATCATGGACGGATTTTGGCTCACCAAAGTGCTCATGGATGGTGGAAGCGGATTAAATCTGATTTATGAGGAAACACTCAGCTAGATGGAGATTGATAAAAGCCGCATTGAACAAAGCGGCACGACCTTCAGGGGAATTATCCCTACTCGGGAAGCGCGGTGTGCGGGAAAAATCATACTCGATGTGGTATTCGACACCCCGGAGAATTATAGGTCCGAGGAAATCACATTCCAGGTGGCTCCTTTTAACAGCGGATACCACGCCCTTCTAGGGCGAGACGCGTTTACAAGCTTCCAAGTTGTACCCCATTATGGGTACATGAAGCTTAAAATGCCCGGACCCAATGGAATCATCACTCTAGCCAGTGATCCGGACGTAGCACTTCGCGCCGAAAATAAAACCGCAGCCCTAGCCTTGGAAGCATTATTTGAAGCCCTAGCAGCCGAAGAGTTAACAACACTGCGGGCCACCATGGACAGGGACGACGTGATACTAGACAAGCGACCCAAGTCCACCTCATTTAAGCCTGCAGACGAGATAGTCAAATTCCAGGTCCACCCAACGGACCCCACGAAGACAGCTTCCATTGGGACACAGCTGAGCCCCGCGATCGACGCCGCACTACGAGATTTCTTACGCGAGAATTGGGACATTTTTGCTTGGCACCCATCGGACATGCCAGGCATCCCACGCTGACTGGCTGAACACAGCCTCAATAATCTAAAAGGATATAGACCAGTCAAGCAGACCCTAAGGCGATTCTCAGAGCCCAAACGACAAGCAATGGGGGAAGAGTTAGCCAAGCTACTAGAAGCCGGATTTATCAGAGATATCAAACATCCGGATTGGCTGGCAAATTTGGTGATGGTACCAAAGAAGGACAAATCCTGGCGCCTATGCGTCGATTTCAAAGACCTCAACAAGGCTTGCCCCAAGGATCCCTTTCCCATCCCTCGCATCGATCAAATCATCGATGCCACAGCCGGACACGACTCGCTGTGTTTCCTCGACGCATACTCTGGATACCATCAAATAAAGATGGCAGAGTCTGACCAAGCTGCAACAGCTTTCATAACGCCATATGGCCCTTTCTGCTTCAACACTATGCCTTTCGGGCTCAAGAATGCCGGTGCAACCTACCAACGCATGATTCAAACATGCTTGGAAAAGCAAATCGGCAAAACAGTGGAGGCATATGTGGACGACGTGGTCATAAAAACAAGACACGTCGAAACCCTATTAGATGACTTGAGGCTTACATTCGACAATCTCCGGACATACACATCAAGCTGAATCCAGAAAAATGTGTTTTTGGCGTCCCCTCGGGGAAGCTACTTGGCTTCATCATTTCCAACAAAGGAATTGAAGCAAATCCGGCAAAGGTCCGAGCTCTGTCACAGTTGGCTATACCAACAGACCTCAAGCAAATTCAAAAACTAGCCGGATGCGTGGCTGCTCTCAGCCGCTTTATCTCCAGGTTAGGAGAAAAGGCACTACCACTTTATCGCTTTCTTCGGCGCACCGAACACTTCGTATGGACGGATGCAGCCACGGCAGGACTGGATGAAATAAAGACCTTATTCGCCAGTAATCCAGTATTAACAGTGCCAAATATCGACGAACCTAAGCTGTTGTACATAGCTGCAACGCATCAGGTCGTAAGCGCAGTGCTCGTCGTTGAACGAGATGCTGACGGATACAAATACCCGCTCCAGAAGCCGGTCTACTACGTGTCCACGGTCCTAACCCCATGCAAATCCCAATACCCACACTATCAAAAAATAGCATACGCGGTGTTCATGGCATCCCGGAAGCTACGACACTACTTTCAAGAGTGTTCGATTGCGGTGGCCTCCGAAGTACCACTCAATGACATAATAAATAACCGCGATGCTACGGGCCGGATTGCCAAATGGGCCATTGAGCTCCTTCCGTTCGACATAACGTACAAACCACGGCGGGCCATCAAGTCGCAAGTGTTAGCTGACTTCGTTGCGAATGGATGAAGCGAACTCCCTAAAGAGTACGCGCATACTCAAACCGGATCATGCACTTGACGACTCTAAAATGCTGGCCGGATTGGGAGCAGGTGTAGTCCTCGACATCTCTCACCGGAGACACGGTCCAAAGACGTCCTCCAAAGATTATACACAGACTCCAACAAGGCAGCCGAATATGAGGCTCTGTTGCACGGTCTTCGGATGGCAGTCTCTATGGGCATTCAATGCCTAGAAGTGCGCGGGGACTCAAACCTTGCAATATCATAGATAAACGGAGATTTTGATGCCAAGGACCCGAAAATGGTGGCGTACTGTAATGCCGTCCTCAAAATGTCAGCTCGGTTCGAGGGTCTCGAATTCCACCATGTGGCTCGAGAAAACAATCAAGCGGCGGATGTCCTCGCTCGCATCGGCGCTAAACGCGACCCTGTCCCACCTAACATATTCTTGGAACGGCTGTTCAAGCCATCCGTAGTATGGGAAGGGGAGTCTGGCAATATTAGCACGGATCCGAATACACCCCCAGATTCCGAACCATCAGACATAGTCGGAGGTTCTACCCCCGAAATAACGTCCTCGGCCCTTGAAATCATGGCTGTAATTGCCCCGTGGACCGAGCCCTTCTTGGCCTACCTAAATAGGCAGGAGCTCCTCGAAGACCAAAATGAAGCACGCTGCATTGTCCGGCGTTCTAAAGCTTACAAAGTCTCTGAAGGGAACTCTACAAGAAAAGCGCCACGGAGTACTTCAAAGATGCATCTCCGAAGAGGAAGGGCAGCAGCTCTTGTTTGAAATCCATGCCGGCTGGCGGGCACCACGCCGCTGACTCGGGCATTAGTCAGCAAGGCCTTCCGTGACAGGTTTCTATTGGCCGACGGCCCGGCAGACGACAAGACCTTGTCCAACATTGCGTCGGTTGCCGCCTCTTTGCCAATCAGAGTCATATGCCCCTACCGCTCTACAAACAATCCCCATAACTTGGCCCTTTGCGGTGCAGGGGCTGGATATGGTCGGACCTCTTAAAGGGGAAGCCATAAGAAAAATACTTATTGGTCATGGTGGACAAATTCACCAAATGGATAGAAGCTAAACCAATCAAAACGGCTGAATCCGGACCAGTAATAGACTTCATATCCGGGTCGCATACACCGTCGTTGTCCCCATAGCATCATCACCGATAATGGCTCGAATTTCGCCGGCGAAGTGAAAACTTGGTGCGCAAAATGGGCATCAAGCTCAATTACGCTTCCATCTACCATCCCCAAACAAACGGTCGGTAGAAGCGGGCAAATGGTCTCATCATGAGCGGCATCAAACCAGCACTAGTGTGATCCTTGACAGTCGGATACGCCTTTGGGTGGAGGAGCTTCGACTCCGTACTGGGCGCTACGGACCACGCCAAATCGCACCACCGGATATACACCATTTTTTATGGTGTACGGTGCGGAAGCAGTATTACCTTGCGACATAATACATGACTCGCCACGCGTACGCATGTACGAAGAGAAGGAAGCCGAGTTAGATCGGCAGGATAATTTGGATGCCCTGGAGGAGGAGCGTGATGTCGCAAAGGCCCATTCCGCATTCTATCAGCAGCAAGCTCGACGATACCAAAGCAGAGAAGTGCAGGCCAAAACTTACAATATTGGCGAGCTCGTTCTACGACTACCGGAGAAGAAGAAGGACAAACCCAAACCCAAGTGGGAGGGTCCCTTCGTCATTGACAAAGTTCTCACCGGAGGAGCGTACCGCTTACGTAATGCATCCGATAACAAACTCGAGCCGAACCCATGGAACGCGGCCAGACTACGGAGATTCTACGCCTAGCGCCGAACATAGTGTTCGTCTCCTAACCCCTCCTTTTTAATTATGCTCCAACCCTTTTTACTTTCTCGACCTTTTTCTCTCTTCACACAAAGTATTCAATACAGTGCGGATTCCCGGAATCACTCCGGCCGCACTAAGTGTGTAAGCAATGCCTGGGGGCTTCCTATATGGAAGCTAAAAATGATTACTCACATGGCTTTCTGCCCATCACATATGCATTCTTTTTCCATATGTGGCTTTTCTTCATCATTATATGCATCGATATGACTTAAAATGTTGCCAAGCTGGGTTGCCTGGCTCTTGTGTTTATGCCCTACGTTCCCGTTAATTCGGCTAGGGCATAAGGGGAGCACCTCTGCGATTGTTACTGCCGGTTCAGCCGGATGTGTACCTCTCGGTGGTGAAGCTGAAAGCTAGCTTCCTTAAGAGAATATTCGGTCGGTGAACAAAAGATGTGTTTGTTTATTATAACATAAATCCCCAGAAGTCTTGTATCCTGCGCCATCCTTCGCATTCCGGATATGTGCATCGTCGCATGCGTACCCAGGGAAAGGAACCCCTAGCGGAACTATTCTCTCTGGAAGATGTTTCTTACTATCCATGTAATATAACATAACTAGTTGGGTACTTGTCTGTTCAAGCACTTATGACCCCTACGCCTTGTTTCCACGCATACCCGGTTTTGTATGGTGAGCAAGTATTCGGACACACCCCGGAATATAGGATCCGGGGCTGAAGCTTAAAAGGTCCGCCATGACAAATGATTTTAATCCGGCTAGGGCTACTTAAGCCCATTAAATTACGATCACTCGGACTGATTACATTCCTCTTCTATACCGTCAACAGGCTATCTAGCTTACAATCCTGTTGAGAATACTTAGCGGCTAACACTACCTGGTCATACACCGGACTTACGGGAATTTCTTGCCCATCGGGCCCTTGATCCCACTTCGCCATATGGTTCGGGCCCAGCTTGGTGTAGCAGCGTCTTCACCATTGCCTAGGATTCTCTTGCTCCTTGCCGGCATGCTGATATCTTCCATAGACGGAAGCGCCGCCGGGCTCCTCGAAGCAGGTCCGCAAGTTCCTCCATGCCATTCGGCAGTAGGCTTGATGGCCACAAAGCCTGAGCAACACCCTGCATCACTTGCCGAGCTCGCTCGTGCAGTTGCGAAAGGTCTTGCAGTAAATCATTTGTAGATGAGGGCATCTCCTCCTCAGGGAGACCCGTTAACATTCCTGCAAGCAAAATTCTTTCAATACACTTCCTCGCCGAACTATACACCAGTTCGTCTAGGCACTTACCATAAATGCCGCGTCGTAGCCTCTTGTTCTCCTTCACGGAGTCCGCCAGCTGAGCGCAGAGATCTTTTAACTCCACGTCCAGCTGAACTTTGGCATCTTGAAGATCGTTCTTCTCCCGCCTAACTTGCGTAAGAATGCGCTCGCCAACCTCCAGCTGCTTTTTGAGATGCGATGCATCCTCTCTTACGCCCTCCGGACTCACCCCGGGATTGTCTCCAGAATTTTTTGTTAGACTTGTCACATCAGCCATTTACTAACTGGTGCATCTTTGTGCAATTGTGACAATTGTTACCAGACGAGGGCTTTTGGGGTTCCTCTAATTTGGCAACTGCGGCCCTCAGTTCGGCCTTGCATCCCTCCAGCTCCCGAGACAATTGCTCGTTCTTCTCTACAAGGACCTGTGCATAAATTGATCCTTAAAACAGTTGTTTCAACCGTTTCAAGTCTCAGGGGCTAATGCTACACATGCTTATCAAATTTTCTTACATGTATATCTTTGGTATACTGGTCCGTCGCTCGGGCAAGCCCGCCTTGAGCAGCTCGGATGTATGCGTCTCCTGAATTGAAGGCATTAAATGCCTCTTCAGAAAAGATGTTGTTCCGAAGTACGGCCCGTCGGCATCTGTGATTCATGGCACTCTCTACTTCGGAATTCATGGCTGAGAGCATATCCGCACTCTCTGTTGGAGAGCTATGCGGCGCTGGCCTCAGAAACCGCCTCAAGCCGGGTTACGAACTCGGCTGGTGGAGGCGTGATTGGTAGGGTCGCTGGATATAGTCCGGTTATTCCTCTTCCTGCCAGACACAAAGGGCGCTGTCATATTTTAAATTCTATAATTACAGGACAGGTTATTGCTTTACCTCTGTAGCGGTGTGTCAACCCTCACCGCCTTCCTCTTGAGCCTGCCCGATCTGGACGCCCGTGGTTGACGAGTCCCTAGGGGCTCGGCCCCTCGCTCCGGCCGTCGTTTCTGCAAATAGAACGAAGCCTCAAAGGTAAATTGTAATACCTGGGAAGAGTCCTCTTTGAAGGATAGGGTTTTTTAGTTCGGCTTATGCGTGATGCGGGGAGCAGTCCAGGGTAGTCGGCCGTAATGGCCACTAGAGCGCCATCCCAGCTCGCCTGATAGAATACCCCGTTGACAAGCTCCACAGTGACATCCGGATCCACTTTAAGTCCCGGATCTAGTGCCCTTCTAGGGTCCTTTGGTTGCGAAGTCTGAAGAGTCCTTCTACGACCCTCCTTAGTTCCTGCCCAGAAGCATTGATGCAAGTAATCTTGGCGGAAGAACGCTAGAGTAAGTAAAGCAGGAAAAAGAATGGCAACTTACCCACGCTGGGGGATTGTACATGGAGAATCCGTCCCGCGTTTTTATGCAAAGGAATTCCTCCTCTTCTCCTTTGTACAAATCGGACAAAATCCTTGCCAGAGCGGCAGAGGAGTCCGGACCCTTACGGCCGCAGCGGGTGGCATCATCTTCCCCGTTGAAATGCCACATGGGCTTCCCCCGATATTGGAGCGGCTGCACTCCCCGTCTTATGCATATCGCCATAACCTCAACTATCGTCAGTCCGGATTTGGCCAGTAACTTTATCCTGTCCATCAGGAGGAGTATTTCCCTTGTGTCCTCTTCTTGAGGGCCCCGGGGGCGCCAGCTTAGGCGTGCCCTCGGTGGGGCGTTGCTGAACTTGCGGAGACCTGGCCGGACTGGATCCAGAAGGGGGACGTCGTTTATATAGAACCACTCTGAAGGCCAGTTTTCTGGTGCCTTCTCAGGAGTGCCGGACAGGTATCCAGTCTCGGCAATGCACCATACTTCGGCCCCGCCCACTTGACATAGGGACTCGCCCTGGGTGCGGGGGACGAGGCAGAACAACTTCCTCCATAATCCGAAGTGTGGTTTGCAGCCTAAAAACAGCTCGCAAAGGGCAACATACCCCGCTATGTGCGGAATAGAGGTAGGGGTAAGATCGTGTAACTGGAGGCCGTAGAACTCCAGGAGCCCGCGAAGAAACGGGTGGATAGGGAACCCGACGCCCCTCAGCAGATGAGGGATCAGACATATACGCTCCTCCGGAGATGGGTTAGGAGATCCCTCAGCCTGGTCTCCTCCGTCATAAGAGGCAATTCCAGCTCAGACGGGGACCATGAACGCCGGTGGGAGAAACCCTTGGGTTTGTAACTTTACCAAACGACTATGAGGAACCGAACACTCTCCCCAATCCCCCGACTTGGAACGAGAAGGGCAAGCATGAGAGTTGCGACGGCCAGCCATGTTGGAATGGCTTTTCGCGGAGCGCTCTGTTGGATGCTGGCTCTGGGAGGGAGAGTGAGGTTTGGATCTGAGAATCCCCGTCCCTTCAAATAGACGGTTAGCCCGGAGGATCGAGGGTGGCAAATGCAAAAATGCCTCGACTCCTCGCATCCGCTCGACATGTGGAGATGGTCATTACTGAAGCACCGAAGCCGAGGAGCACAACATTGATTGGAGGCCGGATATTATTCGTCGTAACAGGTACTTTGGAGTATTCGAAGAAGGAACCCACCTTGTACTACCCATATCATCAATATTAATCAAGCAGGAAATAGGGTTTTACCTCCATCGAGAGGGCCCGAACCTGGGTAAACATCTGTGTCCTTTGCTTCCTGTTACCATCAGCCTTGACGCACAGATCGGGACCCCCTACCCGAGATCCGCCGGTTTTGACACCGACAATAGGTGCTGGGGCGGAAGCAGCACAATCACGCCCAAAAGAAAAGAAAGAGAAAATACAAGAGAAACAAATGCTGACAACAGCGGGTCGACAAAAAAATGAAGAAGCCTCGTGGCCGCTGCATCCACCGGAGCTCGTCCACCAAGCTCCGAGCCTCCGAAGCACCGGTACCAATCAACACCTCCAAGAAGGGAGGCGGCGATGACGACACTGCTGCAAAGGGTTTCCCCCAGTATGCTGAGAGGAGAGAGGAAGGGTAGCCCCGACGCCCTCTAGGAAGGTCCGGCGGCACCCTCATGCGCCACCGCGTCGGTGTCGGCCAAGCAAACAGGGATTTCTCCCGATCCCAACCTTTCACCTCATGCACTCCGGAGCTCGCCACCAAACCGACCACCACCCAGCGCCAACCCGGACATGAAGCTTCCCACGCTGTCTCACCACTGCACCGCGAAGCATGGCCTACACAATGAAGAAGAGGAGCCAGGACTAGGGCAGCAGCACCGTTGGCATGAGGGAGGGCCCCACCTCCACCGTCAACGACGGTAGCCAACCGGACGCAATAGGAGGAACACATCAGGCCCGTGGCCGCACAGGCCCGGTCGGGATCTCTGAGGCTCGTAAAGTTCCCGCCTTCGCGCTGTAGCCGGCACGCCGTCGGCGTCGTCACGCCCGTCCAAGCCGCTCCTCCTCCTCACCACGCAGAGGACAATGAAGGCACGCCGGGTGCCGACACGCTAGGACCCAGATGGGGCCCGAAGGGGCCAGATATGAGCCGGGGGCGCGCCGCCGCCACCTGGCCACCAAGCCGCCCGCCGCCAAGGAGCCGCGCCAGACCACGCCCGCTGCCGGCCACCGCTGCCGGTCGCCGCCAAGCCGATCAGCACCGCCCCCCACCCGGGTAGGGAGGATCTTGTGTGAAGAGGACATCCCGCCGCCGCCGACACCACCCGGGCCAGCGCCGGGGGCACCCGCCGGCGGCGGCTGGGGGAGGAGGGGAGGAAAGGGGCTGAAGGGGACGGGCATGCGCCGCCCCGGCCGCCTCCCGGGAAGGCAGCGCGAGGGCGGATCCGCGGAAGGGGAGGGAAGAGCAGAGGGAGGAGAGCCCGGATCCGGCCTGCGCGCAGCGAGATCTACCGGAGACTGCCGGGATCGAGGAGGGGAGAGGCGGCGGCGAGGGTTTCCCTACCTGCTTGTTTTTCCCTCCTGAACTCGCAGTTCACTGGCTTAGCCAGAGGGAGATGACAGGCGGTTGCGCGTCCTACGGGGAGAGACTAACGACTTCTTCGTTGAGATCGACACAGAGGTGGACGAGCAGAAGGCGTAGGGGACCACGGACGTCGCCAGCTCAGCATCAATCATGTCGCCCGCACGGTTCACTCCCAGTCGCAACGACCACGAGGCCGGCCTGTCCACATTGATCGTGGACCTCACCTCGGTCGGAGACGTCCACACAACAGACTCCGGCGAGGAGGAGTAGGACGTGTGTATGTATCGTGTCCCATGGCCTACTCTTTCTCTCGCCGACTCACAACTTCACTTCCCGGAGCTCACGGCCTTTGAGATTGTCGGACATGGGGAAGACACATGATGCCTCCATGGTCGGCGAACATTTAGACTGGGTTAAATGTCATGTCGGCTTTTGTTTAGTTGAAAATTTGAAATATGTCGAAAACATAATGAGTTTGGTCTGATTTAAATAAAAATCATTCGGTTTGCATGAAATTTATCTAGTTTGTTCAAATTATGTTTAAAATGTATCCGGACGTTTGATGGAAAAGGTTAGATGGTCGGCTCCTGTATCACTGTCCACGGACCCGTCCGTGAACGGATACTCTGTCAGTTTTAGTGGTCGGCGTTGGAGATGCCCTTTACTCACATACACATGCATGCGTACACGGATAGACTCTGTCAGTTTTAGAGGTCGGCGTTGGAGATGCCCTTACCTCACATACAAATGCATACGTAATTCATTTTGCTTGATCTGCTGAGTTACAAAGGCGAACTCGTTTGGTGCCAGCTCTCATGCATTCCACCTAGTTTCCACGAATGGCGAAGCAGCTGAGCTGAACTTCATGGTGGGTTAGTGGCATTGGGTGGAACCACATAATTAACCACCATTTAAATAGAGGAATGCTTAATTTAGTCGGCATGATGGCATACAATCTGCTTGAGAGATTGAGACATAAAATTTCTGTTATCCTCGTGGACGCAATGCGACTGGAACGATGTGAGGAAGCTTCAGCATGCCACTCATATCTTGATGATCACAACGTGTCAAAACTACAGGCCATGGAACTGGCAGTCTTGGACATAATGCTTTCATTAGCACAAAATGTAGATGAAACATGCGGAGTATGGATGCCTGTAATTGGGGATCTTTGGTCGATATCATATGAGGTGCGCATCTACTTTTTGTCCTTCGTTCATCACTCATTGTATTATACATAGTGCGTGCAACAATCTTCTCCTCACGACAATTAAATAGGTGTAGTGGTGGAAAATTATGGCAGCTGTACATCAACTAGTCGATCAATCAAGATAGCACTAGGGAATAATCGAAATTAAACATAAGTTTAAACATGTCCTCCGCAATTAAACACCAACTTTCGCTGGCGGCGAGAAGATCTGCGGCCTGCAAGCGCAGCCAGAGATGCTCGTGATCTGGAACAAGAACGGCTTAGAGCATCTCCAACAGCCGCGCTGAAAAATCAGTGTTATTTGCGTGCGTGCCACCGCTCCGGGCGCTTAGCGGAGACGTAAAAAGCGCGGGCCGAAACACCATCGTGCGCCGCTTATTTGCTGCGCCCGCTCCCGCATGCTGGACTCTCGAGCGCTCGCTCGCAACTCCACCTACCCCATCTAGCCGCCGCCCGCGCCACCCCATTTATTCAGGCGACCGTTCCGGCGCTTCCCCGGCCTATCCCCACGCGGCGGCGGCTTCCTCCGTCTCCCTCTAGTCACCGCCGCCCCTCGCGCATGGCAGTCCTCCAACGAACAGCATCCGGCCGCTCACTGCCGCTCAGCGCCCGCAAGGTGTTCGACAAAACGCCCGCAAGGTATGTATTGCTCAAACTTCATGAATTTGGTGTATGTTGATTATAGTTTTTATAGCCTGGTTTATATTGAACATTGTAGATAAGTTCATCGTATGATTCTTCCAAAGAAGAATTTGATATGGAAGAGGAGGAGGATCTTGCTGAAGACGCTGCAAGGCTATTGGAGATGAACAAAGCTCGCGGCTTTCCAGGTATGCTTGGCTCAATAGATTGCATGCATTGGAGTTGGAAAAATTGTCCAAATGCATGGCATAAGCAATTCCAAGGCCAAAAAAATGGTTCCACTATAATTCTTGAAGTGGTGGCCGATCAAGAGACTTGTATTTGGTATGCTTTCTTTGGAATGCCTGAATTTTTGAATGACATCAATGTTGTCAACCGGTCACCACTAATGAATAAGATTGCAAATGGTGATCTGCCACCGGTGCAGTTTGTAGCAAATTGCCGTACATACAACTATGGCTACTATCTTGCGGCTGGTCTCTACCCAAAGTGGCAAACATTTGTGAAGCCGTCGAAAAAACCGGAAGCTAAGAAAAATCTTGATTTCCACAATGCTCAGGCGGTGGCTAGAAAAGAAGTGGAGAGAGCTTTTGGGATTTTGCAACGAAAATCCGCATCTGAGCCCGGCTCAGATGATCCCGCTCAGAAAAAAATTCAAAACAAATGCTAGGTAAATTCAAAAAATTCCAATTTTTGTGTGGTAGATAATTTGGTGCGTGAGGTCCGCTCCAAATTTTAACTCATTTGGATACCCGAGCATCTCTCGGCCAAAAAGATAAATCGGGTCAAAACAGTTCATGAATAATAAACTTTTTTACAGACCTCGATTTTGTCTTTTTTGCAGAGAGACAAAAAAATGGAATTTTTTTAGTATTTGTTTGAATTTTTTTCGTCGGAGCGGGTGCAGCTGAGCCCGGGAGCCAAATTGGTCTTCTCATTTTGCAAGCCCAATTTGCTATTGTGAGAGGACCGGCTAGATTTTGGGATCAAAATATGCTTTGATACATCATGCGCGCTTGTGTGATCATGCACAACATGATCATCGAGAATGAGCATGGCCAAGATGTAGACTACTCTCAGTATGAGCTCTTGGTAAATCCCGTGCGAATGCGATGGAGAGCTGAACGGGTGGCCCGTTTTGTTGCCTCCAATCATGTCATTCGACGTCCCGCGGCGCATGATGACCTTTAGAAGGATCTCGTTGAGGAGTGGTGGGCTTGGAATGGCCGACAAAGAGCATCATGATTTGTGCGTTTGATGTTGTATTGTTAAACTATTTGTTGTATTGTTGACTATTTGTTGTATTGAACGATAAACTATTTGTTTGAGTTGTAATAACGAAATTGAACTATTTATTGTTGATATATTTTGTCTGCATTTGATCTTTTTGTTTGTATTTGTAGAGTATATGTTATTTGTGCGAGAATCGTGCGCTGTATTTTTACGTGATGCTGGAGCTACGCGCGCGCACTGCATTTTAGCGCGGCTGCTGGAGCCAGCGGTGCCCATCACGCCAAATCAGATGATGGGCGTGTGGTAAAATAATTTTAGCGCGCGGCGCGTTGGACGGCTGTTGGAGATGTTCTTAGCCGGCGTGCTGATGAAGCTCTTGGAGGCTAGCCGCCGGTCAGAAGATGCATCCTTCCCCATTTCAGAACTTTGCCTTGTCACAAAATGTTCGTCCTTGACAACGTAATTGTAATAAACATTTTCATCGAGTTTAACATGGACATTTGTCAAATTGTATCCATTTTCGTATGTATAATGTGTCGTCCGCCGAAACATATACACCGTATGTTCAGCGAGTACCGTTAAATAAACAGCGTCACACAAGCTGATAAGCTTTAGTATCTAACTAGGAAACGCGGACTACTAGAACTGTCCCTCGTGGAACAATTTACGGCAGTGATCTGGTCTTTTCCCACTATTTCATTTTCTTTTGTCATGTTTGGTTTTGTTTTCTCTTTCCTTTTTTTAATTTATTTGTTTTCATTTTTTTGTTTCTTTTCCAAAAATGCGTGCGGTTTTAATAATTTGTTCAAAATTCCAAAATTTTAGCCTTTTTAATTGTTTTTCGTAAAATAGAAATTTCGCATTTTAAAATAGTTTGTAGAAATTTCAAAAAGATCTTGCCTTTCAAAATACTAAAAATATCAAAACACGAACATTTTTTAAAAATAAAAAATTAGAACATAAATACTTATTGAATTTGTCGAACATTCTTTGTAAACCAATAACTAAGTTAAAATTTTCAAAAAAATCTGAAAAAAGATGAAAACAGTATTGTTTTTTTGAATTTCCTCGAACATTTCTGTATTTCTGTAGATTTTATTTTGAAAATAGGAACATTTTTTTTATTTCCAAACAAATTTTATAGTCAAAACATTTTTTAATTTGTGAACAAGATAAAAAGATAAAAAAAATTGAATTTGAGAATACATTTTGAAAACGGATTCTTTTAAAAAAATGTGAACACAATTTGGGAAGGCAAACATTTTTTTTGGTCTATAAACACTTGAAATCAGGAACACTTTTCAAAACTCTAAACAAAATTTGACAATGATAACATTTTTTGAATTTACAAGAAAATGAATTGTTAACATTTTACGAATTTTGGAATATTTCTTTATTAAATGTTAATAAAAAATGAAGCCTAATTTGTTTGCAAATTGTGAACATTTTTTGAATTTTTGAAACATTGATTAATAAATATGATTTTTTTTGTAAATTATGATTTTTTTTCGAAAATATGAACTTTTTCTTAAAAGATTGAACAAAGTTTGACAAACATGAAATATTATGAAATTTTGAGCAAAACTTTGAAATTTTTGAATCTATGAATAATAGAAACAATAAAAGAGTAAAAAAAGGAAAAGAGTCAAACAAGATTGGCTTCTATCACCAATTCAAGGACCATGCCAAGTTGTTTGGGTTTCTGACAAGCTTTGAATTTTGTGGGATTTTCTTGGTTAAAATAAAAATAAATAGACAGACGTGTCGCAACTTGCATACGGTGACGAAAGTTGTTCAAACCATGCATATGTGCTACCATGCGCATGCCCACCTGAGAGTTTGAGTCATTTCAAGGATACCAAAAAATAGACCATGTTCAATGAAGAATGTTTGGGTAGGCGAAAAGGGTCCGTTTGAGATCACATTGTTCTGGACATACGTCAAATGGCCCCAAATTCTTTCCACCAGTTTCCATGACCAATTCAAGGCATCATGGTAAGTTGTTTGGATTTTTTTGACAAGTTTTGCATTTTGTGGAGTTTTCTCAGTGAAAAAGAGCTCATAGATGGCCGGACGTGTCGCATTGTGCAAATAATATCAGAACACATTCAAACCTGGCATGTATGCCTCATATGTCCGTGCCAGGTTGGTGCAATAAGTAGGGGTCATTTATCCATAGTCTAAAAAACCCACCAGTTTAGAGGAGTGTGTTAGACTAGGCCAGATGGGTCATCCGTGAGCATATAGTTTTACGTAATTTGAATGTTTCTGTTACTTGCAATTTCTATCATTATCAATCAACACGAACATTTTCTTATCTCCTAATAATTTCTTGAAATTTGTTAACAATTTTCGAATTTCAAGTTGTGTATGAAAAAATTATAAACATCAACACTTTTTCCAAAATTGTTAAGAAATACTCCTACCCAACAATTGATGAAAATTTTGAACACAAATTATAAAACACATACTTTGAGAAAAATATATCAGCTTTTTTGAAATGCAAACATTTGTTAATTTGTTTGAAAACCGGAACATTTTTTAAAATTCTAGACCATTTTTAACATTGTAAAAATATTTGGAAATAATAACATTTTTGCTTTTCCAAACAGCTTTTCAAATTTTGAACAGGTTTCAAAAAGAAAAATAAAGTTTAAAAGGGAGAAAAATAAATTAACAAAAATGAGAAAAATAAGAAAAAGAAAGGCAAAAAGACGCTTAGGCCTTAGCCCAACTAGCCGACGGCATCGCTCCCATCTAGCTCCTGTTGGGCCGGCCCAAGAATTCGCGTATTTGAATAGAGTGCATCCATTTTGAAAAAATATGGACAGATTTTAAAAAAATCGCAGGTTTTCACAAAATAGTTGCAAAACAAAGTTTGAGAAAATTCAAAAGATTCACAAATTTAAGAAAAAAATCATTTTAATTTTTTTTAAATTATGCATTTGATAAAAATGAAAAACGAAAAAATAGAATAAAACAAAACAAAGCATGGTTTAAAAAAGCATGAAAGGAACGGGCCTGAAAGTTCACGAAGTTATATTTGCCACATAAGAAGCGAAAAAGAAAGCTAGTGCACAGCAAGTAACGTGTCCCGGTTAACCTTAAGGATTGAAGTTCGAATCTCCTGCGGTGCACATTTTTTGAAGATTATAAATTAAGAGAAAAAAATGAGGATGCCAAATAGGGTTTTGGTATGCCACGTATGTCAAGCCATGTACGGGTCGTACGTACACAAACCGCGCCAGCTATGTATTTTTAAAAAGGGTCATCCTACCCTTTATTATGAATGGTATGATCTCCTCTAATGACGTGTTTAGGGGGGCTCGTACCGAAGGAAAAAGTGTTAATTAATTACTCCTAGTTGGATGGTTGATGTCGTGTGCGGCTCAAGTACTACTATTCAGAAACGGGAGCAAACACCTTTGATTATATAGTGCCCCTATGACTCCCAATTCTACGGAGGTATGCAAAAATGAAAATAGATTTACAGTCGCTAAATGCTTGATTTTTTTTGGTGAGTCACTCGAATTTGTAGCAAGTCCAAAGATGGGGGCAATGTGAGGAGCACAAAGATGAATGTTGACCATGGCAAGCCCGAGATAGGACCTTGCTGGAGACAGGGCGCTACTATGAGCGTTGGCTAGCTGTGACGTCCCTGTGGAGCCATGGAAACAGGTTGACGGGTGCGGATTGAGAGGTGTAGGGTTGTCGAAGAATTTTTCTTGACCAACGAGGTTTAGAAGGATGGGAGGGGAGCAGCACGGCGGTGGGCGAAGATTGAGGAGAGAATGGTGCGATAAGGCGTGCACGGAAGCGTCGTCGACCACAGTTAGCGATGGGAGGTGGACCGGCCAGTTTCGGAGAGAGATTGGGGCTTGATTGTGGTTGGAGGATGAAGATGGTTGAGAGGAGAAAAGGAATAACGTGAGCCATGCGATAGTTGAGAAAAAATGAGTGACACCAAAAAACTTTTGAACCATAATAATGTTGAGGAACGCAGTATTTCAAAAAAATTACCTACGATCACGCAAGATTTATTTAGGAGATGCATAGCAACGAGACGGGAGAGTATGTCCATGTACCCTCGTAGACCGAAAGCGGAAACGTTTAGTAACGTGGTTGATGTAGTCGAACGTCTTCACGATCCAACCGATCCAAGTACTGAACGTGCGGCACCTCCGTGTTCAAGACACGCTCAAAGACGATGACGTCCCTCGAGCTCTTGATCCAGTTGAGGACGAGGGAGAGTTTCGTCAGCACGACGGCGTGGCGACGGTGATGATGATGTTACCGGCGCAGTGCTTCGCCTAAGCACTACGACGATATGACCGAGGTGTGTAATTGTGGAGGGGGGCACCGCACACGGCTAAGACAAATCTTGGAGTGCCTTTGGGGTGCCCCCTGCCCAACGGAGGGAACGAGAGAAGCCGGCCCTCCTAGGGCGCGCCAAGTGTAGGGAGTCCTACTAGGACTCCCAAGTCCTAGTAGGATTCCCTTTCCTTTTCGGAGTGGGAAAGAAGGAAAGGAGGGAGAGGGAGAAGGAAAAAAGGGGGGGCACCCCTTGTCGAATTCGGTTTGGGGGAGGGGGAGGCACGCGCCACCTCATGGCCCTTCTTCCCTCTCTCCACTAATGCCCAATAAGGCCCATTGACTTCCCCGGCAAATTCCTATAACTCTCCGGTACTCTAAAACATACCCGAATCACTCGGAACCATTCCGATGAATATAGCCTTCCAATATATGAATATTTACCTCTTGACCATTTCGAGACTCCTCGTCATGTTCGTGATCTCATCCGGGACTCCGAACAAACTTCGGTCATCAAATCACATAACTCATAATACAAATCGTCATCGAACGTTAAGCGTGCGGACCCTACGGGTTCGAGAACTATGTAGACATCACCGAGACACATCTCCGGTCAATAACCAATAGCGGAACCTGGATGCTCATATTGGCTCCTACATATTCTATGAAGATCTTTATCGGTCAAACCGCATAACAACATACGTCATTCCCTTTGTCATCGGTATGTTACTTGCCCGAGATTTGATCGTCGGTATCATCATACCTAGTTCAATGTCATTACCAGAAAGTCTCTTTACTCGTTTTGTAATGCATCATCCCGCAACTAACTCATTAGTCACATTGTTTGCAAGGCTTTTAGTGATGAGCATTACCGAGAGGGCCCACAGATACCTCTCCGATACACGGAGTGACAAATCCTAATCTCGATCTATGCCAACCCAACAAACACCTTCGGAGACACCTATAAAGCATCTTTATAATCACCCAGTTATGTTGTGACGTTTGATAGCACACAAGGTGTTCCTCCAGTAATCGGGAGTTGCATAATCTCATAGTCAGAGGAACATGTATAAGTCATGAAGAAAGCAATAGCAATAAAACTAAACAATCATTATGCCAAGCTAACGGATGGGTCTTGTCCATCACATCATTCTCTAATGGTGTGATCCCGTTTATCAAATGGCAACACATGTCTATGGTTAGGAAACTTAACCATCTTTGATTAACGAGCTAGTCAAGTAGAGGCATACTAGGGACACTCTATTTTGTCTATGTATTCACACATGTACTAAGTTTCCGGTTAATACAATTCTAGCATGAATAATAAACATTTATCATGATATAAGGAAATATAAATAACAACTTCATTATTTCCTCTAGGGCATATTTCCTTCAGTATCCCACTTGCACTAGAGTCAATAATCTAGTTCACATCGCCATGTGATTTAACACCAATACTTCACATGTTTATGTGATTAGTTCACATCTCCATGTGACTAATACCCAAAGGGTTTACTAGAGTAAATAATCTAGTTCACATCGCTATGTGATTAACACCCGAAGAGTGATCATGTTTTGCTTGTGAGAGAAGTTTAGTCAACGGGCCTGCCACATTCAGAGCCGTATGTATTTTGCAAATTTTCTACGTCTACAATGCTCTGCACGGAGCTACTCTAGCTAATTGCTTCCACTTTGTAAGTGCATCTAGTGCCCCTTAGTGATTTTGGTGTATTGAAGACTTATATGTTAAGGGACTAATGCATTTGTGAGTGTACACAGGTCTATAAGTCTATGAGGAGTTTGATATTTATAGAGAAAGTCGACCCCTAAAAATGAATGTCTTCGACTGAAGACTTTGGATTTCTGAAGACTTTTCTGAAGACTTTGAAAGTGAAGAAATTGGTGTGACCATGAGGACTTGGATATTCATACAAGGAACATGAAGCGTGAAGACTTTTGTTTTCGTAGTTTCATTTTCTCCTTCTCGAGTCATAGGAAACACCGTACTGTTAAAGGGGGTCGAGGAAAAACTGAGGAAAAGTTTCCAAGTGATGCTCATCTCAAAATCCTAACCTACCAATCCTTTCGAGTGAAGCCACTGGAAATCTATATAGTTCAGTCAATTTCTTCAGTGACAGAGACGAAGTTCTTCTGGTCTCTGAGGAATTTGTTCTGACTGAGGAGCTAGGAATTCTCAGTGCGGATTGCCTACAAGTGAGGAACATGATAGCCCTGAGAAATTTGAGCCTCAAATTTCCATTTATTCTTTGTGCTCTGGCCACCGTCCCAAAATATCTACCCACCTACGGTCATATCATTGAAGGGCATTTATGTCTTATCATGTCGGGCTGCTCCCTAGGCTATAAATAGCCGCCCCCTACAACCACTAGCTGGTTGGCTGCTCCGAGAGAAACTGACACTTGTCATTGAGAGCATCCCATCCTTCGAGGACTTTGAGCGAAAATCATCAAGTGAGGAAAACCCAAACCCAAACACCTACAAACCCAAAGTGATTGAGCATCACTGAAGAGATTGATCCTGTGTGGATCTGACGCTTGTTACCTTTGAAGACTATGCATCTTTCAGACGGTTAGGCATCATGGTCTAGAGCATCCAAGAGGAAATTGTGGATCGCCGAGTGACCGAGTTTGTGAAGGTTTGGAAGTCACCTGAAGATTTACCACAAGTGATTGGGCGAGGACTGTGTGACCTTAGCTCAAGGAGAATACGGTGAGGACTGTGTGTCCGGGACTGTGTGTCCTCAGGTTTAAATACCTAGCCGCTCCAACCAGACGTACAACTGTCACAGCAGTTGGAACTGGTCTACCAAATCACTGTCTTCACCGAGCTAACTGGTTCTATTTCCTCAACCCTTCCATTTCCTCATTACTGTGTTCTGTGCTTGTTCATATCTGTTTGAAGACTTTGACTGAAGACTTTCTCAATTTCCTCAATTCAATTTCTTCAGTCTGGTTGTCTTCATCCTGTTTTATCCCGTTCTTACGCTTCCTGTACTCTGTGTCTGTTTTCATTTCATCATGATGTCTATGTTTATGTTATGTCATGTATGCATCTGAGTACTTATTTTGCTGCAAGTAGTTCATAAAATTCCTCAGTGAAGAATTCATAAAAATCGCCTATTCACCCCCCTCTAGTCGACTTAACGCACTTTCAATTGGTATCAGAGCAAGGTACTCCATTGTTCTGTGTGATTTTGGTTTAACCGCCTGGAGTTTTAGTTATGTCGACCGCAGAAATGAAGACCGTGTCATGCCCCATCTTTGACGGTCATGATTATCCCAAGTGGATGGCCATGATGAAGAAGCGACTCATGGCGATGAACAGCGAGCTGTGGACCGTCACTGAGATTGGTCTTACTGATTTGTGCAAGATGGCGTAGGCTGATGACATTCACAAGTACACTCTTCTCAACCTCACAACGAAGGACATCGTCTGCTCATGTATGTCTCAAAATCAGTTCAGGAACATTATGCATCTCAGCCATGCGAAGCTCATCTGGGACCGACTCTCTGAGGTCTATGAAGGTCATAGAAATGATCTTGATCCCTGGTTTGAGGATTTCATGGTATCGCGTAAGGCTATGACTTTCGAATTAGAATCATCATCCTCTACACCATGTCTTATGGGAAAAAGTACCAAGGTAACTGAATGCTATCTGTCTAGCCTAGTGATGATGAATCTGCTGATGAATTTGGACCCAGCTACACCAAACTTGCTTCCCTTGCCACTAAACAACAAAGAGCTTTGGAAAAAGTTCAACATATGACAATGCAGGGCTGAAGGAATTGTATATGACAGGCATGTACAAAAGCCTCAAAGGGCATCAGGCTCTTTGTGATGTGCTTAAAAAGCAGATCCTCAACAGGAACCCTAGGAAAGAGGGTATTGCCTTTGAGTGGAAATTCAATCTTGATGGAACATCCGGAAGCTGAAAGTACCCCAAAACCTCATGGGTTGCTGCAAAGGGACCTCCAGTAGATCCATCTACTCTATCTGGCTTTACATGTGATTCTCCTCATTCTTCTGATGAGTCATTTGACTCAAATTATAAGCTATTCAAAAATCATAATGGTGAAGTATTTGCTAGATATGTTGGCACTAACTGTAGGAACGGTTCCCCTATGAAGAAAATCTGAGTTCCCAAAAGGTGCCTTGAAAGTCTTCAGGTGAATGTCATCATGACACCACTTGTGAAGAATAGGAACCCCAGATCAAATTCTTCATATGGATCCAAGTCCTCATACGGGCTGAATTCCTCACGTGGATCAAATTCCTCAAAAGGATCAAAATCCTCATATGAACATCATCGTGCTAACACTTACATTTGTGAGGGAAGATCTAAGGGCTATGAATATGAGCATTATTCTTCTAACCATTATGTTCATAAGTCCTCAAAGAATTTCTCTGCTTATTCATATGCTTACCCTAACTCCTATTATGTGAAAGAAGTGGACTGGCTTCTATGCCACCGTTCTCTTATGGAGCTCGTAGAATGATGAACTCTTTGCCACCCCTTCAGATGTGGGTGGTGAATAAAAAGAACTAATCCCTTATGCAGGGTCAGGTCTCCAGACGTGATTAAACGTCTGAAGAATTTGCTGGAGACCTGAAGATGCTTGAAAGGATGCAAGCTAATCATGAAGAAATGAACTTTCATTTCTCACGTCCTCATACTGCTTTATTTGTTCTATTGCTTGATGAAATTGATCTGATGAAATTTATGTCATATTCTTCACTGATGAAGTATATGAGTTCGTAAGCTGCACTAATTCATCTGCAGGATGATCAACCCAAAGCCACTGAGTGGGTCCTCGATAGTGGATGTACAAATCGCATGACTGGTGACAAGAATCTATTGATGGATGCTCCCTTATATCCATCGCATCTGAACCATATCACCTATGCCGACAAAGGAAAAAGCAAGGTATTGGGTCTTGGTAAGGTTGCAATCTCAAAGGATCGACACATGGACAAAGTCATGCTTGTCGAGTCCTTAGGATTCAACCTCATGTCAGTCTCAATGCTTTGTGATCTTGATATGGTTGTTATCTTTGGCAAGTATCGTTGTGTTGTGATCATGGAAGCTGACCATTCCAAAGTCTTCGAAGGCTTTAGGAGAGGAGATCTGTATATTGTTGATTTTTCCACAGGACCACAACCAGCTATATGTCTACTTGCAAAAGCTTCAGAAGGCTGGCTATGGCACCGATGACTTGGTCATGCTGGCATGAGGAACTTGCACACGCTCGCGAAGAGGAAGCATGTCATTGGCATTGAGAATGTCAAATTCCTCAAGGATCACTTGTGCGGAGCCTGTGAAGTTGGAAAGATGACCAAGGCCAAGCATCCAGCAAAGACTATCATGACAACCGCTAGACCATTTGAATTGCTTCACATGGATCTCTTTGGTCCTAACCATTATTCTGCATTCACCAATGAAGCATCTCTATATGGATTTTTTATTGTTGATGATTACTCTCGTTACACATGGGTACATATCTTCACTTACAAACGTGAAGTGCAGGAAGTCTTCAAATGATTTTCGTCGAGGGCTTCGACCAACTTTGATGTGAAGATCAAGCACATCAGAAGTGATAATGGAATTGAGTTCAACAATACTAGTCTTGATGACTATCTTGATGAACTTGGTATTACTCATGAGTTATTTGGTCCTTATACTCCTCAGCAGAATGGCGTCGTGTTGCGCAAGAACAAGACTGGTTGAGATGGCTCGCACTATGGTTGATGAATACAAGACACCTCGTCATTTCTGGACAGAGGCAATTGATACTGCGTGCCACATCATCAACAGGGTATATCTTCACAAATTCTTCAAGAAGAATGCATATGAACTCCTCACTGACAAGAAACCCAATGTGAGTTATTTCAAAGTCTTCGGTGCTAAATGTTGGATTAGAGATCCTCATCACAATTCTAAATTTGCACCGAAAGCACATGAAGGTTTTATGCTTGGTTACGAAAAGGTCTCGCACACCTACAGAGTCTTCAACAATGTTCACCACAAGGTTATTGAAACTATAGATGTGCGGTTCGATGAAACTAATGGCTCACAAAAAGAGCACCTACCTCCTGTGCTAGATGAACAGTCTCCTGAGGAAACCATCAAATTCAAGGCTACTGAGGATGTCATTCCCATCGAAGAATCTGCTGAAGAAGTTATTCCAGAACGTGAAGAACATCATGCTGATGCACCAGAGGAAAATGGCTCTGAAGAAAATGTTGATCCAATTCCTCGTCACCAACCCGCTCATCCTCGTGTTGCAAATGAAGTGCAGATTGAGAAAATCATCAGCGACATCAACGCACCAGGTCCTCTCACACGCTCAAAAGCTTCACATTTGTCTAACTTTCTTGGGCACTTTGCTTTCGTCTCTATCATAGAGCCCACTAAGGTAGATGAAGCATTTATGGAGCCTGAGTGGATTCAAGCTATGCAAGAAGAATTACATCAGTTCGAGCTCAAAAATGTCCGGGAACTTGTCAAGCGACCATGTCCTCGCAAGCACAATATCATCGGCACAAAATGCATCTACCGCAACAAGAAAGATGAAAATGGCCTTGTGGTGAGGAATAAGGCACGGCTTGTAGCTCAAGGCTACACACAGGTTGAAGGAATTGATTTTGATGAAACTTTTGCACCTGTTGCTAGACTTGAGGCTATTCGCATATTACTTGCTTATGCTAACCATCATAATATCATCTTATATCAAATGGATGTGAAAAGTGCATTCCTCAATGGTAAGCTTGAGGAAGAAGTATATGTTGCTCAACCACCAGGTTTTGAAGATCCAAAGCATCCTGACAAAGTCTTCAGACTCAATAAGGCCCTCTATGGCCTCAAGCAGGCCTGTCAGGTGTGGTATGATACTTTGAAGGAATTCCTCATGAAGAAAGGCTTCAAAACCGGTTCACTTGACCCAACTCTTTTCACCAAAAACTATGATGATGAATTATTCGTGTGCCAAATATATGTTGATGATATTATCTTTGGTTGTACTGACCAACGTTACAGTGATGAATTTGCCTACATGATGAGTGAAGAATATCAAATGTCTATGATGGGAGAATCGAAATTCTTCTTAGGTCTTCAGATACGTCAACAACGCAATGGCATATTCATATCTCAGGAGAAATACCTCAAAGACGTACTGAGGAAATTCGGCATGCAAGATTGCAAAGGCGTCAAAATCCCTATGCCCACAAATGGCCATCTATGCACTGATGAAGATGGTATTGACTTTGATCAAAAGGTATACCGCTCCATGATTGGTTCTTTATTGTATTTATGTGCATCTAGGAGGGATATTATGCTTAGTGTTTGCATGTGTGCCCGCTTTCAAGCTACACCGAAGGAGTCACACCATAAGGCTGTGAAGCATATTCTTCGATATCTAGCTCACACTCCAACACTTGGATTATGGTTTCCCAAGGGCTCGGCTTTTGATCTCATTGGATATTTAGACTCTGACTATGCTGGTGATTGTGTGGACCGCAAGTCAACATCAGGCACATGTCATTTCCTCAGATGATCCTTGGTATGTTGGTCCTCGAAGAAACAGAACTGCGTATCACTATCTACTGCTGAAGCTGAGTACATTGCTGCTGGATCGTGCTGTGCTCAATTGCTATGGATGAAGCAAACTCTCAAGGACTACGACATCAATGTGAAGAATGTGCCACTCTATTGTGAGAATGAGAGTGCCATCAAGATTGCTCATAAACCAGTTCAGCACTCGAAGACAAAGCACATTCAGATTCGTCATCATTTTCTTCGTGATGATGTGTTGAAGGGCAACATCTCCATCGAGCACGTGAAGACTGAAGAACAGCTAGCCGATATCTTCACAAAGCCCTTGGATGAGAAGAGTTTTAGCAAGTTGCGGTGTGAGCTAAATATCTTAGAATCATCGAATGTCCTTTGAAAAGGACACACAACCTAACACTTACGCAAAATTGATTACTTAAATGTGCAACACACAAAGTAACGTTTTTCTTCAGTCAATGAAGACTAACACCCTAAGTGTGAAGAAATTAACAAAGAATTTGATTCCCAAAGCCCTACGACAATTGTACACGGCGTCTGAAATCATCATTCTTATACGGTGGGTCACGCCACCAACCAAAGTTGAAAATCTTCAATTTGAGTTTTTCTTCTTTTTTAAAATTCCTCAGTTGTTCAATTTCTTCAACTTTGCGATATCTTCACCGTTTCCGTCGTTTTTCTTCATTGGCCATATAAATATATGAGTTTATGTCTTCTACAGCATTCACTTATTGCTATTTCTTCAAGTTGCTTTTTTCTACTAAGTGAATGTGATCGAACCCTTCCCCCTCTATGCTAAACTCAACCCAGTCTGTTCACAAATTCTTATGTGCCTTCTATTTGAAACCCGTTCAAAATATTCATTGTGTCCTTGTCAGCTGAAGAATTTGCGAATGATACTTTAAAATTTTCATATCTGAATTTTTGGCTGTTGCCGCTCAAACCATTCCACATTCCATGATATATTATTCTATTCACCCACGATCACACGCGATCTCCACCTCTCTGTACGTGGGTGACACATGTCGCACGAATGAGAAGGGTCAGGCGCACGTTCGTCCATTTTCCTCGGGCGAGTGGTTTTTCACCTCGGCTATAAATACGCCTCACCCTCCTTAGACTGTTTTTACTCCACTCGACCTCACTCCCTCGCTCGAGCTCTCAAAACCTAGCACCGCCGCTACTTCCATCCTCACCGGTGAGGAAGAGCTTCGCTGCCTCGACCTTTCGCCGTCGTACTCGCGCCGGCCGCGGATTTCTTCACTCTGCTGCCGCCGTAGCTGTCTTCCTCTGCCAAGTTTGGGCGTGGAAGATCTGAACCGACAAGCTTCAAATCTACTAGTCTCAGTTCGTCGTGTTCTTCATCAAGGGTAATTAAAAGTCACTTTTACTGCCCTTGTTGATTCATATGATTTCTACAAAATCTTCAAAAGGTATTTATTCTTCAATCTTCACACTCTAAACACCTCGCACAAACATTTGTTATTGATCTGTTTCCCTAAGCAACATTTTTCTTCAAGATTCCTCGATTGTGTGGATTTCCAATCTACACAACTCTGGAACCTAAGTCAAAGAACGCTTAGTGAAATTCCTCAAGACACATCTGGTCAAATTCCTCAAACTTGTTCCTTTTGTAAAACTCTTCTGAGAACGCATATGACCTCTCCAAATTGTTCGTACCTATACTCTGTTCACAGGTACACATGTCCGCTGCTGAATCACTAGGTTCTCATCAACTTAACTCATTTGCAGCGTTCCTTGAAGAAAAGTTGCATACCTCTTCAGAGAACTTAATAGTTTAAAATCCTCAGCTGAAGAAAATGGCAGATGGCAAGAAACCTCAGAAGGGAGGAAAGAAATTGGAAGTCAACAATGCTTTTGAGATTCCTGATGACATCTATGCAGGGTACTACACTCCTCCTCATGAAACGAAGAATGAGCGCAAAGTGCGCATTCAGAGGATTGAGAGGAGATGGGCCAGAGAATGGAGGGAGTACAGATATGTGACTCCCAAGTATATGAAGAAATTTGCAGTACACCCTCCATGCCCAAGATCTCCCTTGGCACCATGCCAAGTTGCTGATCCCTCAAGCATCAGAACAGGTGAGGAATTTCCCAAGGAATGGGCCAAGCGTCAAGCTAAACTTGCCAAAATGGCAAAAGAGGCAGTGAAGAAATTTAATGAAGATTTTGCTGCTGCCACTGCTGAGGCCTCTTTTAGCAAGCCTAAGAAGGTTATGCCCCAGAAGCCTGCTCACAAGCCCAGTGATTCAACTTCTATGCCCTCACGGCCCAGTTCTGCAAAGCCTTCACAGCAAATTCCTCATGCTCCTCCAGCTCCTCCAAAACCCTCAGCTCCTACGGCAAAGTCCTTGGCACCTGTTGAGGGAGTCCTGGATTAGGGGGTATCCGGACAGCCGGACTGTGTACAACGTCCAGACTATTGAAGCGTGAAGATACAAGACTCAAGACTTCGGCCTGTTTCCGGATGGGACTTTCCTTGGCGTGGAAGGCAAGCTTGGCGATCCGGATATTATATTTCCTTCCTTGTAACCGACTCCATGTAAACCCTAGCCCTCTCTGATGCCTATATAAACCGGAGAGGTTGGTCCTTAGTAGGCCGATCACAATTACAATCATACCATCATAGGCTAGCTCTTAGGGTTCAGCCTCTACAATCTCGTGGTAGATCTACTCTTGTACTACCCATATCATCAACATTAATCAAGCAGGAAGTAGGGTTTTACCTCCATCGAGAGGGCCCAACACAGGTAAACATCTGTGTCCCTTGCTTCATGTTACCATCAGCCTTAACGCACAGATCGGGACCCCCTACCCGAGATCCGCCGGTTTTGACACCGACATTGGTGCTTTCATTGAGAGTTCCTCTGTGTCGTCGTCGTCAGGCTCGATGGCTTGTCTTATCGTCAAAGACAACATTACTTCGGAGGGGGCTCTGGCTGTAGGCCAGACGCTCCGGCTTGGCGGCTTTATCATGGCCGCCCCATCGGCGGTGGCGCCGACGATGACTTCTCGGGTCATCAATCATAACCTTCGCGTCAGTTCAGAATTTGCCGAACAGATGGATCCAATGGAGCTCTCCTCCCTTAACGAACTCTTGGATCGCATCACCGCTCTGGGAGTCGTTACAGACTATGACCGGATTGGGCTTAAACCCGACGGAGGGACATCAGTCCTCGCCCGGCCACCCATGAGATAGCGATAGTGGAGGAACCACACGCGGATTGCCCCTCAACTTTGAGGACAAGTTGTGTTCGGATCACCGAACTCCTTGAGCCAAAGACACCTTTCGAAGAAAACCTGACCCAGGTCCCGGACTTAGAACCGGGCATCGGGCCGAAGAAATTGGGCACCCCGGATACTGAGCTGTTTAGCTCGGGGCAGCCCGCGCCCTTGGGCGTCAGACCGGATCAAAATCCGGACTCTAAGCCGGACCTAAACTGCCTCTCTCGCATCAGGCAAGAGCCCAGGAAACCGTACATCGCTACTAGGCCAGATTCCTCCTTGCGCTTAACAAGGTCAGGGACTACCGCGAAGAGGACGTGGTCTCACTTTTCTGCAAAAACTGTACGGACGAAGGACTCCTCAATGCTATAAGCCGCCGTGACATAGTATGCTTTGCGGACTTGGCAACCATAGTACGGAAGTACTGTGCAATGGAGAGCGCTTGGAAGACCCAAACAGAATTCAGGATAATCTTGCTCGCCAAAACCTTTGTCCGAACTAAACGGACGAACTCGTAAGTCGTCGTCTGACCCAACCCCAAGAAACCAAAGCCCACTCAGGCAGAGATCCAGATTGGAAGAATGGCTCGACGGGCCATGTAAGCTCCACAATACTCCGGATACACCACCTACTCATAGCCTTAAGGCATGTTGGATACTCCGGCAGGTGGCAAAAAGTGGCGAGGATCTTCTTATGGGCCACACAACGGAACAACATCCTGCCAGCGAACACAATACAGTACTAACAGTCTTCAAGACTTTTGCCTCGAACAATAGGCGCAAGCGAGCTCGTCAAAGCTCCGCTGAAATTTACCATTTGGCAAAAATAAACCCTTGGAACGACACTGCTATAACTTTTAACGCCAGTGACGAACCTTGATCCCGGACTGTCCAGGCGCCAGCCGCTCTGGTTCTTAGCCCAATCATGGACGGATTTCGGCTCACCAAAGTGCTCATGGACGGTGGAAGCGGATTAAATCTGATCTATGAAGAGACACTCAGCAAGATGGAAATTGACAAAGGCCGCATTGAACAAAGCGGTACAACCTTCAGGGGAATTATCCCTAGTCGGGAAGCACGATGTGCGGGAAAAATCACACTTGACGTGGTATTCGGCACTCGGAGAATTATAGGTCCGAAGAAATCACATTCCAAGTAGCCCCTTTCAGCAGCAGATACCATGCCCTTTTAGGGTGGGACGCGTTTGCAAGCTTTGAAGCTATACCTCATTACGGGTACATGAAGGTTAAAATGCCCGGGCCCAATGGAATCATCACTCTAGTCAGTGACCCGGACGTCGCACTTCGCGCCGAAAACAAAACCGCAGCACTAGCCCTGGAAGCACTATCTGAGGCCCTAGCAGCGAAGAGTTAGCAACATCAAGGGCCACCATGGGCAGGGACGACGTGATACTAGACAAGCGACCCAAGTCCACCTCATTTAAACCTGCAGACGAGATAGTCAAATTCCAGGTCCATCCAACGGACCCCACGAAGACAGCTTCCATCGGGACACGGTGAGCCGCGATTAACGCTGCATCATGAGATTTCTTCTGCGAGAATTGGGACGGTTTACTTTGGCACCCATCGGACATGCCAGGCATCCCGCGCAGACTGGCCGAACACAGCCTCAATATTCTAAAAGGATATAAACCAGTCAAGTAAACCCTAAGGCGATTCTCAGAGCCCAAATGGCAGGTAATGGGGGAAGAGTTAGCCAAGTTACTCGAGGCCGGATTCATCAGAGATATCAAACATCCGGAGTGGCTGGCAAATTTGGTGATGGTACCAAAGAAGGACAAATCCACGGCGCCTATGCGTCGACTTCAAAGACCTCAATAAGGCTTGCCCCAAGGACCCCTTTCCCTCCCTCGCATCGATCAAATCATCGATGCCATAGCGGACATGACTTCATTTGTGTTTTCTCGATGCATACCGGATACCATCAAATAAAGATGGCGTAGTCGACCAAGCTGCAACAACTTTTATAACGCCATATGGCCCTTTTTGCTTCAACACTATGCCCTTCGGGCTCAAGAATGTCGACGCAACCTATCAACGCATGATTCAAACATGCCTGGAAAAACAAATCGGCAAAACAGTAGAAGCATATGTGGACGACGTGGTCATAAAAACTAGACACGTCGAAACCCTGATAGATGACTTGAGGCTCACATTCGAAAACCTCCGGACATACGACATCAACTTGAATCTGGAAAAGTGCGTCTTCGGCGTCCCATCAGGGAAACTGCTGGGCTTCATTGTTTCCAATAGAGGAATTGAAGCGAACCCAGCAAAAATCCGAGCTTTGTCTCAGTTGGCTATACCAACAGACCTCAAGCACATCCAGAAGCTAGCCGGATGCGTGGCCGCTTTGAGCTGCTTTATATCCAGGCTAGGAGAAAAGGCATTGCCTCTTTACCGCCTCTGCGGGCGCACCGAACACTTCGTATGGGCCGGATGCAGCCGCGGCCGGACTCGATGAAATAAAGACCTTACTGGCCAATAATCCAGTCCTAACAGCGCCGAATATCGACGAACCTATGCTGTTGTACATAGCTGCAACGCATCAAGTCGTAAGCGCAGTGCTCGTCGTTGAATGAGAGGCTGACGAGTACGAATAACCGCTCCAAAAGCCGGTCTACTACGTGTCCACGGTCCTAACCCCATGCAAATCCCGATACCCACACTATCAAGAAATAGCATACGCGGTGTTCATGGCATCCCGGAAGCTACGACACTACTTTCAAGAGTGTTCGATTCTGATGGCCTCAAGTACCACTCAATGACATAATAAATAACCGCGATGCTATGGGCCGGATTGCCAAATGGGCCATTGAGCTCCTCCCGTTCGACATAATGTACAAACCACGGCGGGCCATCAAGTCGCAAGTGTTGGCTGACTTCACCGCCGAATGTACAGAAGCCGAACTCCCTAAAGAGTACGGCGCATACTCAAACTGGATCATGCACTTCGACGGCTCTAAAATGCTGGCCGGATTGGGAGAAGGAGTAGTCCTGACGTCTCCCACCGGAGACACGGTCCAGTATGTCCTCCAAATATTATACACAGACTCCAACAATGCAGCCGAATACGAGGCTCTGTTGCACGGTCTTCAGATGGCAGTCTCTATGGGCATTCAACGCCTAGAAGTGCCCGGGGACTCAAACCTCGCAATATCACAGATAAACGGAGATTTTGATGCCAAGGACCAGAAAATGGCGGCCTACCGAAATGTCGTCCTCAAAATGTCAGCTCGGTTCGAGGGGCTCGAATTCCACCACGTGGCTCGAGAAAACAATCAAGCGGCGGATGTCCTCGCTCGCATCGGCGCTAAACGCGACCCTGTCCCACCTAATATATTCCTGGAACGGCTGTTCAAGCCATCCGTGGTATGGGAAGGGGAGTCCGGCAACATTAGCACGGATCTGAATACACCCCCACACTCCGAACCATCAGACATAGTCGGAGGCTCTACCCCCGAAATAACATCCTCGGCCCACGAGATCATGGCTGTAATCGCCCCGTGGACCGAGCCCTTCTTGGCCTACCTAAATAGGCAGGAGCTCCCCGAAGACCAAAACGAAGCATGCTGCATAGTCCAGCGCTCTAAAGCTTACAAGGTCCAAAAAGGGGAACTCTACAAGAAAAGCGCGACCGGAGTGCTCCAAAGGTGCATCTCCGAAGAGGAAGGGCGACAACTCTTGGCTGAAATTCATGCCGGCCTGGGCGGACATCACGCTGTGGCTCGAGCGCTGGTCAGCAAGGCCTTCCGTACAGGCTTCTATTGGCCAACGGCCCGGGCAGACGCACAGGACCTCGTCCAACATTGCGTCGGCTGCCAGCTCTTCGCCAATCAGAGTCACATGCCCCCTACTGCTCTTCAAACCATCCCCATAACTCGGTCTGGGGGCTGGATATGGTCGGACCCTTTAAAGGGGGAAGCCATAAGAAAAAATACCTACTGGTCATGGTGGACAAACTCACCAAATGGATAGAGGCCAAACCAGTCAAAACGGCTGAATCCGGACCCGTGATAAACTTCATATCTGGGGTCGTACATCGATACGATGTCCCCCATAGCATCATCATTGATAATGGCTCAAATTTCACAGCCGACAAAGTGAAAACCTGGTCCGCCAAAATGGGCATTAAGCTCGATTACGCTTCCGTCTACCATCCCCAAACAAACGGCCAGGTCGAACGGGCAAACGGTCTCATCATGAGCGGCATCAAACCCAGGCTAGTGCGATCTCTAATGTAATCGAGATACACTGGGTAGAGGAGCTCGACTCCGTACTCTGGGGGCTGCGGACCACACCCAATCGCACCATCGGATATACACCATTTTTTATGGTATACGGTGTGGAAGCAGTATTACCCTGCGACATAATACATGATTCGCCACGCATACGCATGTACGAAGAAAAGGAAGCCGAGTTGGATCGGCAGGATAATTTGGATGCCCTGGAGGAGGAGCGTGATGTCGCAAAGCCCGTTCCGCATTCTATCAGCAACAGGCTTGACGATATCAAAGCAGAGAAGTGCGGGCCAAAACTTACAATATTGGCGAGCTCGTTCTACGTCTACCGGAGAAGAAGAAGGACAAACTCAAACCCAAGTGGGAGGGTCCCTTTGTCATTGACAAAGTTCTCACCGGAGGAGCGTACCGCTTATGTAATGCATCCGACAACAGACTCGAGCTGAACCCATGGAACGCAGCTAGACTACGGAGATTCTACGCCTAGCGCCGAACACAGTGTTTGTCTCCTAACCCCTCCTTTTTCATTACGCTCCATCTTTTTTCCTTTCTCAACCTTTTACTCTCTTCACACAAAGTACTCAATACAGTGCGGATTTCCGGATCACTCCGGCCGCACTAAGTGTGTAAGCAATACATGGGGGCTTCCTATACGAAAGCAAAAAATGATTACTCACATGGATTTCTGCCCATCACATATGCATTCTTTTTCCATATGTGCATTTTCTTCACCATTATATGCATCGATATGACTTAAGATGTTGCCAAGCTGGGTTGCCTGGCTCTTGTGTTTATGCCCTATGTTCCCGTTAATTCGGCTAGGGCATAAGGGGAGCACCTCTGCAATTGTTACTGCCGGTTCAGCCGGATGTGTACCTCAGACTGGGTGAAGCCGAAAGCTAGCTTCCTTAAGAGAATATCCGGTCAATGAACAGAAGATGTGTTCGTTTATTATAACATGAATCCCCAGAAGTCTTGTATCCTGCGCCATCGTTCGCAGTCCGGACATGTGCATCGTTGCATGCGTACCCAGGGAAAGGAACCCCTAATGGAACTATTCTCCCTGGAAGATGTTTCTTACTATCCATGTAATATAACATAACTAGTTGGGTACTTGTCTGTTCAAGCACTTATGACCCCTACGCTTGTTTCCACGCATACCCCGGTTTTGTACAACTGAGTGGTTATTCGGACACACCCCGGACTATAGGGTCCGGGGGCTGAAGCGAAAAGGTCCGCCATGACAAATGATTTTAATCCGGCTAGGGGCTACTTAAGCCCATTAAATTACACAGTCACTTGGACTGATTACATTCCTCTTCTATATCGTCCAACAGGCTGTCTAGTTTACAATCCTGTTGAGAATACTTAGCGGCTAACGCTACCTGGTCATACGCCAGACTAACGGGAATTTCTCGCCCATCAGGCCCCGCCGGTCCCACTTCGGCCATATGGTTTGGGTCCAGCTTGGTGTAGCGCGTCTTCACCATTGCCCAGGCTTCTCTTGCTCCTTGCCGGCATGCTAATATCTTCCATAGACGGAAGCGCCGCCGGGCTCCTTGAAGCAGGTCCATAAGTTCCCCATGCCATTCGGCAAGAGGGCTTGATGGCCACAAAGCTCGAAGCAACACCACTGCATCACTTGCCGAGGCTCGCTCGTGCGATTCTGAAAGGTCTTGCGATAAATCATTTGCGAGATGAGGGCATCTCCTCTTGAGGCGACCCGCTAACATACCGCAAGCAAAATTCTTTCAATATACTTCCGCCGAACTGCATAAATTCGTCTAGGCACTTACTGTAAATGCCGCGTCGAAGCCTCTTTTTCTCCTTCATGGAGTACGCCAGCTAAGCGCGGAGATCTTTTAACTCCACGTCCAGCTGGACTTCGGCGTCTTGAAGATCGTTCTTCTCCCGCCTAACTCGCGTAAGAAAGCGTTCACCAGCCTCTAGCTGCTTTTTGAGATGCGATGCGTCCTCTCCTACGCCCTCCAGACTCACCCCGGGATTGTCTGCAGAATTTTCTTTTAGACTTGTCACATCAGCCATATACTAACTGGTGCATCTTCGTGCAATTGTGACAATTGTTACCAGATGAGGGCTTTTCGGGCTCCTCTAATTTAGCAACTGCGGCCCTCAACTCGGCCTTGCATCCCTCCAGCTCCCGAAACAATTGCTCATTCTTCTCTACAAGGACCCGTACATAAATTGATCCTTAAAACTGTTGTTTCAACCGTTTCAAGTCTCAGGGGCTACTGCTATACATACTTATCAAAATTTCTCACCCGTATGTCTTTGGTGTACTGGTTTGTCGCTTGGGCAAGCCCGCCCCGAGCAGCTTGGACGTACGCGTCCGCCGAATTGAAGGCATTGAACGCCTCTTTGGAAAAGATGTTGTTCCGAAGTACGGCCCGTCGGCACCTGTGATTCATGGCGCTCTCTACTTCGGAATTCATGGCTGAGAGCATGTCCGCACTCTCTGTTGGAGAACTATGCGGTGCTGGCACCGTGTCCGCCTCTGCCCCTGAAGCCTGTTCCACAACTCGGCTGGTGGAGGCATGGTTGGTAGGCTCTCCGGATATAGTCCGGTTATTCCTCTTCCTGCCAGACACGAAGGGCGCTATCATATTTTAAATTCTATAATTACAGGACAGGTTATTGTTTTACCTCTGTAGCGGTGTGTCAACCCTCACCGCCTTCCTCTTGAGCCTGCCCGGTCTGGACGCCCGTGGTTGACGAGTACCTAGGGGCTCAGCCCCTTGCTCCGGCCGTCGTTTCTGCAAATAGAACGACGCCTCAAAGGTAAATTATAACACTTGGGCGGAGTCCTCTTCGAAGGATAGGGCTTTCTAGTTCGGCTTACACACAAAGCGGGGAGCAGTCCAGGTTAGTCGGCCGTAATGGCCACTAGGGCGCCATCCCAGCTCGCCTGATAAAATACCCCGTTGACAAGCTCCACAGTGATATCCGGATCCACTTTAAGTCCCGGATCTAGGGCCTTTCCAGGGTCCTCTGGTTGCGGGGAGGGGCTGAAGATTCCTTCTACGCCCCTCCTTAATTCCTGCCTAGAAGCATTGATACAAGTAATCTTAGCAGAAGAACGCTAGAGCAACGCAGGGAAAAAGAATGGCAACTTACCCACGCTGGGGGGTTGTACATGGAGAATCCGTCCCGTGTTTTTATGCGAAGGAATTCCTCCTCTTCCCCTTTGTACAGATTGGACAATATCCTTGCCAGAGCGGCAGCGGAGTCCGAACCTTTACGACCGCAGCGGGTGGCGTTGTCTTCCCCGTTGAAATTCCACATGGGCTTCCCCCGATATTGGAGCGGCTGCACTCCCCGTCTTATGCATATCGCCATAACCTCAACTATCGTCAGTTCAGATTTGGCCAGTAACTTTATCCTGTCCATCAGGAGGAATATTTCCCTCGTGTCCTCTTCTTGAGGGCCCAGGGGGCGCCAGCTTAGGCGTGCCCTTGGCGGGGTGTTGCTGAACTTGCGGAGACCTGTCCGGACTGGATCCGGAAGGGGGGCGTCCTTTATATAGAACCACTCTGAAGGCCAGTTTTATGGTGCCTTCTTAGGAGTGCCGGACAGGTATCCGGTCTCGGCAATGCGCCATACTTCGGCCCCGCCCACTTGACATAGGGACTCCCCCTGGGTGCGGGGGATGAGGCAGAACAACTTCTGCCATAATCCAAAGTGTGGTTCGCAGCCTAAAAACAGCTCGCACAGGGCAACATACCCCGCTATGTGCAGAATAGAGGCAGGGGTAAGATCGTGTAACTGGAGGCCGTAGAACTCCAGGAGCCCGCGAAGAAAGGGTGGATAGGGAACCCGACGCCCCTCAGCAGATGAGGGATCAGACATATACGCTCCTCCGGAGATGGGTTAGGAGATCCCTAAGCTTGCTCTCCTCCGTCATAAGTGGCTATTGCAGCTCGGGCGGAGACCATGAACGCCGGTGGGAAAAACCCTTGGGTTTGTAACTTTGTCAAACGGCTATGAGGAACTGAACACTCTCCCCAATCCTCCGACTTGGAACGAGAAGGGCAAGCAGAAGAGCTGCGACGGCCGGCCATGTTGGAATGGCTTTTCGCGGAGCGCTCTGTTGGATGCTGGCTCTGGGAGGGAGAGTGAGGTTTGGATCTGAGAATTCCCGTCCCTTCAAATAGACGGTTAGCCCGGAGGATCGAGGGTGGCAAATGCAAAAATGCCTCGACTCCTCGCATTCGCTCGACACGTGGAGATTGTCATTACTGAGGCCCCGAAGCCGAGGAGCACAACATTGATTGGAGGCAGGACACTATTTGTCGTAACAGGCACTTTGGAGTATTCGGAGAAGGAACCCGCCTTGCAATGCCGAAGACAATACTGCACGCCGGACTCGTCGTCATTGAAGCCTGGTTCAGGGGCTACTGAGGGAGTCCTGGATTAGGGGGTATCCAGACAGCCGGACTGTGTACAACGTCTGGACTATTGAAGCATGAAGATACAAGACTCAAGACTTCGGCCCATGTCCGGATGGGACTTTCCTTGGCGTGGAAGGCAAGCTTGGCGATCTGGATATTATATTTCCTTCCTTGTAACCGACTCCATGTAAACCCTAGCCCTCTCCGGTGCCTATATAAACCGGAGAGGTTGGTCCTTAGTAGGCCGATCACAATTACAATCATACCATCATAGGCTAGCTCTTAGGGTTCAGCCTCTATGATCTCGTGGTAGATCTACTCTTGTACTACCCATATCATCAATATTAATCAAGCAGAAAGTAGGGTTTTACCTCCATCAAGAGGGCCCGAACCTGGGTAAACATATGTGTCCCTTGCTTCCTGTTACCACCAGCCTTGACGCACAGATCGGGACCCCCTACCCGAGATCCGCCGGTTTTGACACCGACACCTGTGCATCTCGCCTTGTGTCAAAGGACCACAGGCAAATCAATTGCCTCAGGAGCCTATGCAAGTTCTTCAGCTCCTCCGCATTCCTCAACAGGCCCAACTCTGCTGAAGACCAAGGCCACTGCTAGACGAGGCTCTAGACCAAGTCCTCACAAGAAGCAAGTCGCCTTTCAAGTGTCTTCTGATGAAGACGAAGTTGATGATGAGGAACTTGCCGAAATCATCAGAGATAGACAGCAGAGGGCCGCTAGAGCGAAAGGAAGTGAAGTTCCTCTCTTACTGGATCCAAAGTTGATCCTTGAGTATATTGATCTCTGGCACAAGGACCCCGACACACCTGTGCCAGACTTGAAGCTGACTCCTGGCCAAAGTCACATGCTGACCGCCTTCATTGGCGAAGAAAAATGGAAATTCGAGAAGGCCAGGCAGTTGAAGAAAGTGCAGTACAAAAAGGAGCGCTTGCTGAAGAAGAATGTTGTCAAAATGACAACTGATGAACTTGTAGCTCTGCAATCTGAGATCAAGAATCTCAGTGAAGAATTTGATCGCTACTATGCTGACTGTCTTGGAGCCAAAGTCAGGTTTGTGAAGTTAACCAAAAAATTCACTTCAAAAGCTGAATCTCCTCAGGCTGAAGCATCTGCTCAGCCGACTAAAGAACATGCCAGCACCGCTGATGAAAATCAGGCTGCTGATGAAACTGCTAGTACCAGGGCTGATGACTGCATCCCAGCCACTGATGACTCTGCCAGGGCAACCACTAGTGTTGCGCCTGAAGAACAAGCCAGGCCAGCTGAGGCATCAACCGCTGAGCCTAAAGAATGTAAACCAACCAGGCAAACTGAAACAATTGTGTCTGAGGTAACTGAACCAATTTCCTCTGCTCCTCCTGCACCAACACCAAGTCCAGTTCTTCCTTCTGCATCAAAAGTGAAGAAAATCAAAGCTGCGGAGCGAGCATCAGTGAAGAAAAGGAAAGCATCTACTTCATCTCAGTCTTCAGCACCGAAGAAGATGAAGATTGACAAGCTCTTTTGAGAATCCCATAGATGATGTTCCCGTCTCAATCGGGCCATCAAAGGAACTCGTTCCTTTTGGTGAAGAATATGAGATCCCAAGCGGATCTGATGAAGATATTCCTTCTGCTGCTTCTTCAGAGCAGTTGGATGAAGAAATTGAAGTGGATAATACCCCTTCAACTCCAGTTGTTTCATCGCCAGTGCCTCAGTTCACAGCTGAAGAGGCAGACGTTGAAGAATTAAGTGAAGAAGATGAAGTCGTGGACATTGGGAGCACCACACCTGTGATGAATGATGACTTTTGGGAAAGTCAGCACCCCAACTCTCCTTTGTTCACGCCACTGCAACAAATCCCTCAGTCCCCAGTGCAAACTGAAGTTCTAACGGGCTCTGAAGAACCTCGCATCACTTCGTCCATTCATGAAGAAATTCCAGCCACTAGTGCTGATGAACATGCCGCTGAAGAAATGAAGACCTGATGACCCACAAGTATAGGGGATCTATCATAGTCCTTTCGATAATTAAGAGTGTCGAACCCAACGAGGAGCAGAAGGAAATGACAAGCAGTTTTCAGTAAGGTATTCTCTGCAAGCACTGAAATTGTCGGTAATAGATAGTTTTGTGATAAGGTAATTTGTAACGGGCAATAAGTAATGAAAGTAAATAAGGTGCAGCAAGATGGCACAATCCTTTTTGTAGCAAAGGACAAGCCTGGACAAACTCTTATATGAAGCAAAATGCTCCCGAGGACACATGGGAATTATCGTCAAGCTAGTTTTCATCACACTCATATGATTCGCGTTCATTACTTTGATAATTTGATATGTGGGTGGACCGGTGCTTGGGTACTGCCTTTTCTTGGACAAGCATCCCACTTATGATTAACCCCTATTGCAAGCATCCGCAATTACAAAAGAAGCATTAAGGTAAACCTAACCATATCATGAAACATATGGATCCAAATCAGCCCCTTACGAAGCAACGCATAAACTAGGGTTTAAGCTTCTGTCACTCTAGCAACCCATCATCTACTTATTACTTCTCAATGCCTTCCTCTAGGCCAAAACAATGGTGAAGTGTCATGTAGTCGACGTTCACATAACACCACTAGAGGATAGACAACATACATCTCATCAAAATATCGAACGAATACCAAATTCACATGACTACTTATAGCAAGACTTCTCCCATGTCCTCGGGAACAAACGTAACTACTCACAAATCATATTCATGTTCATAATTAGAGGGGTATTAATATGCATAAAGGATCTGAACATATGATCTTCCACCAAATAAACCAACTAGCATCAACTACAAGGAGTAATCAACACTACTAGCAACCCACGGGTACCAATCTAAGGTTTTGGGACAAAGATTGGGTACAAGAGATGAACTAGGGTTTGAGATGAGATGGTGTTGGTAAAGATGTTGATGGAGATTGACCCCCTCTCGATGAGAGGATCGATGTGATGACGATGGTGAAGATTCCCCCCCCCCCCCCGGAGGGATGTTTCCCCGGCAGAACAGCTCCGCTGGAGCCCTAGATTGGTTCCGCCAAGGTTCCGCCTCGTGGCGGCGGTGTTTCGTCTCGAAAGCTTCCTTATGATTTTTTTCCAGGGTGAAAGACTTCATATAGCTGAAGATGGGCACCAGAGGCCTGCTAGGGGGGCCACGAGGCAGGGGGCGCGCCCAGGGGGTAGGGCACGCCCCCACCCTCGTGGCCAGGGTGTGGGCCCCCTCTGGTTGATTCTTTCTCCAGTATTTTTTATATATTCCAAAACGTGCCTCCGTGAAGTTTCAGGACTTTTGGAGTTGTGCAGAATAGGTCTCTAATATTTGCTCCTTTTCCAGCCCAGAATTCCAGCTGCCGGCATTCCCCCTCTTCATGGAAACCTTGTAAAATAAGAGAGAATAGGCATAAGTATTGTGACATAATGTGTAATAACAACCCATAATGCAATAAATATCGATATAAAAGCATGATGTAAAATGGACGTATCAAGACCCAGGCTACAACTGAAACTGAACCTGAAATTACTTAGCCTGCGGTGCCTGAGAAGGAGATTCCTGAGCCTCTGATGACTTTGACTGATACTCCTCAACCCAAGCCGAAGAATCCCTTCTCTAAGAAGCAAACCTTCAAGGGTGATGACTTCTTCCACGAGCATGTGTTCTTCACACATTACAATCCATATGACTCTGCTCGTCTTAGAAGGAAGCGTTTCTGGACTGCCAGCCAAGCAAGCTTCTATTCTTCACTGCTTTTTGATAAGGACAAAGTCTTCGACCATGAGCATACTCCTCACGTGGACATGGAATCACTGCCTTGCTTCATGCCAGTCCTCAGTGTTCTTCACGATGTTGGACTGCTCAACTTCTGCACAGATATATGTGATTGGAATGAAGAACTCATTCTTCAATTCTATGCAATGCTGCACATCACAGGAAATGCTGAAGATGTGAACTCTTGGGTGTTGGATTGGATGACAGAGAACACTCATTTCAAAGCACCGGCCTCTGAATTGCTTCATGCCTTGCCTGTCAGTCCTCCCCTTGAAGGTGCACATTGTATATACCATGAACCTGAACTCACTGACCACTATATGCAAGTGTTGATGAAGCCGCTGAAGCCCGGTCAAGCCCCAACGACCAAATTCCACGTGAAGGAATTGATGTATGTGCCTCGGACTGTATTTCGCATCTTGACCAAGACTTTGAGTCCAATCAAGGGCCACGACTCTAATGATGAAGAGGTCGTTGGTATCATGAAGAATCTGGTATTCAACATCTTTCATGGCGTTCCTGTCAACTATCATGATTTCTTCACGAGGACTCTGGCCAATGTTGCATTGTCTCCATTTGAATTGAAGCCTTACGCTCCCTGGATCATGAGATTCCTCAGGTTAAGGTCTTCAATCAATTACAAGGCTGACACACTCAACCATGGCAGCTACTTGCCCCCATTGAAGTCCTCAAACGAACATCTTCCTCAACAGATGAAAAGGGCAAGGCCACTTCTGTTATTGATGAAGGCATTCGTCCATTGGATGGTCAGTTCTGCAAAGCTGCATCTTATTCCACCAATGATGACTCTGCCACTCATGACTCTTCCGCCAATGCCTCAAAGCAAAATCCTCAAGGCACAACTCCAAGAGTGATGACTGATCGTGAGCTTCTCCTCAGTCTTCACCAGAAGGTCAACCGTAACCACAAAGGGGTTAAGCGTCAGTTTGGTTCAATTCTTCACAACATGACTGCTACACACAATGCAGTGAAGAAAAACCATTACTACCTCCATGAAGTCTTCGGTCGCACCTGGGTTGTTCTGTCTCATCTTTATGGTGAAGAAGATCTGAAGCAGATGGGTCTCAAGCACCAGCGAAGAAATTCAAGAAAGTCAAAGTTCCTTCCATGGTGGCCAGCTCATATTCTTCATCAAGCGACACTGATGAGCATGAAGATTTGGACGACACTGCGGCAGGCCCTACTACACCAACCAACCCCACCAACACTGGCGCTCCTTCATCAACATGATATTCTTCAGGGGCGTTAGTCCTCAATTTTCGTCCCTTTTGGTCATTCGATGACAAAGGGGGAGAAATTTGAGTTAGTCTTCAAGCGGGTCTATATATATGGGCGTTTTGTTGCTAAGTTACAACTCTCGTTCTTTTGAAGTCATTGCTGGGTCGAGTTGTAAACTTAAACCCGATGGTGATCTGATACTTCCGCTATGTTCTGCTGCATGCTATTTCCTCATATATGTTAATGCACGCATGTTGAATTACATCAGTCACCATATTTCATCATGCATTTCAAATTCTTCATAACATATGTTGAATGCGTGTATGAATTACAAGATATAGGGGGAGATCTCCATGATTCTACTCTTCAAATGTGCATTACTTCAAAAGCAAATTCCTCACTATGCACATCTTCAGGGGGAGTTCTTCTGTATCTTGCAACCAAGTTCCTCAATATCAGT
Source organism: Aegilops bicornis (assembly GCA_021605145.1). NCBI lineage: Eukaryota > Viridiplantae > Streptophyta > Magnoliopsida > Poales > Poaceae > Aegilops > Aegilops bicornis. The sequence continues at coordinate 323,752,585 of CM038673.1, forward strand.
ATTTACACTTCATATGTTTATCCCCGTTGAAAACTTAACCTATATTGTCATCAATCACCAAAAGGGGGAGATTGTAAGTGCATCCAGTGCCCCTTAGTGATTTTGGTGTATTGAAGACTTATAGGTTAAGGGACTAATGCATTTGTGAGTGTACACAGGTCTATAAGTCTATGAGGAGTTTGATATTTATAGAGAAAGTCGGCCCCTAAAAATGAATGTCTTCGACTGAAGACTTTGGATTTCTGAAGACTTTTCTGAAGACTTTGAAAGTGGAGAAATTTGTGTGACCATGAAGACTTGGATATTCATACAAGGAACATGAAGCGTGAAGACTTTTGTTTTCGTAGTTTCATTTTCTCCTTCTTGAGTCATAGAAAACACCGTACTGTTAAAGGGGGTCGAGGAAAAACTAAGGAAAAGTTTCTAAGTGATGCTCATCTCAAAATCCAACACCTATCAATCCTTTCGAGTGAAGCCATTGGAAATCTCATACAGTTCAGTCAATTTCTCCAGTGACAGAGATGAAGTTCTTCTGGTCTCTGAGGAATTTTTTCTGACTGAGGAGTTAGGAATTCGCAAATGCAGATTTCTACAAGTGAGGAACATGATATCCCTGAGGAATTTGAGCCTCAAATTTCCGATCGTTGTTGTGCTACGCGCCAACAGTCCCAAAATATCTACCCACCTAACGGTCATATCATTGAAGGGCATTTATGTCCTATCATGTCGGGCTGCTCCCTAGGCTATAAATAGCCGCCCCTACAACCACTACCTGGTTGGATGCTCCGAGAGAAACTGACACTTGTCACTGAGAGCATCCCATCCTCCGAGGACTTTGAGCAAAAATCATCAAGTCAGGAAAACCCAAACCCAAACACCTACAAACCCAAAGTGATTGAGCATCACTGAAGAGATTGATCCTGTGTGGATCTGATGCTTGTTACCTTTGAAGACTGTGCATCTTCCAGACGGTTAGGCGTCATGGTCTAGAGCATCCAAGAGGAAATTGTGGATCACCGAGTGATCGAGTTTGTGAAGGTTTGGAAGTCACCTGAAGACTTACCATGAGTGATTGGGCGAGGTCTGTGTGACCTTAGCTCAAGGAGAATACGGTGAGGACTGTGCATCCGGGACTGTGTGTCCTCAGGTTTAAATACCTAGCCGCTCTAACCAGATGTACAACTGTCACAACAGTTGGAACTGGTCTACCAAATCATTGTCTTCATCGAGCTAACTGGTTCTATTTCCTCAACCCTTCCATTTCCTCATTACTGTGTTGTGTGCTTGTTCATATCTGTTTGAGCACTTTGACCGAAGACTTTCTCAATTTCCTCAGTTCATTTTCTTCAGCCTGGTTATCTTCATCCGGTTTTATCCTGTGCTTACGCTTCCTGTACTCTGTGTCTGTTTTCATTTCATCATGATGTCCATGTTTATGTTATGTCATGTATGCATCTGAGTACTTATTCCACCGCAAGTAGTTCTTCGCTCAGGAATTTCCTCACCCTGAAATTCCTCAGTGAAGAATTCATAAAAATCGCCTATTCACCCCCCCTCTAGTCGACTTAACGCACTTTCACACTTTCAAATGTATCCAGATTGAGACTTAGAGTCATCCGGATCAGTGTCAAATCTTGCATCGACGTAACCCTTTACGACGAACGCTTTGTCACTTCCATAATCGAGAAACATGTCCTTATTCTACTAAGGATAATTTTGACCATTGTCCAGTTATCCACTCCTGGATCACTATTGTCCCTCTTGCCAAACTCATGGTGAGGTACACAATAGGTCTGGTACACAACATATCGTACTTTATAGAACCTATGACTGAGGCATAATGAACGACTTTTCATTATTTTTCTATTTTTTGTCGTGGTCGGGTTTTGACTCTTTACTCAACTTCACACCTTACAACTCAGGAAAGAACTCCTTCTTTGACTGATCCATTTTGAACTCCTTCAAAACCTTATCAAGGTATGTACTCATGAAAAGTCTTATCAAGCGTCTTGATCTATCTTTATAGATCTTGATGCCCAATATGTAAGTAGCTTCACTGAGGTCTTTCATAAAAAAATTCTTATTCAAGTATCCTTTTATGTTATCCAGAAATTATGTATTATTTCCAATCAACAATATGTCATCCACATTTGATATCAGAAATGCTACAGAGCTCCCACTCACTTTCTTGTAAATACAGGCTTCTCCAAAAGTCTGTATAAAACCATATGCTTTGATCACACTATCAAAGCGTGCATTCCAACTCCGAGATACTTGCACCAGTCCATAAATGGATCACTGGAGCTTACACACTTTGTTAGCACCTTTTGGATTGACAAAACCTTCTGGTTGCATCATATACAACTCTTCTTTAAGAAATCCATTAAGGAATGCAGTTTTAACATCCATTTGCCAAATTTCATAAAATGCGGCAATTGCTAACATGATTCGGATAGACTTTAAGCAAAGATACGAGTGAGAAACTCTCATCGTAGTCAACACCTTGAACTTGTCGAAAACCTTTTGCGACAATTCGAGATTTGTAGATAGTAACACTACTATCAGCGTCCGTCTTCCTCTTGAAGATCCATTTAATCTCAATGGCTCGCCGATCATTGGGCATGTCAATCAAAGTCCATACTTTGTTCTCATACATGGATCCCATCTCAGATTTCAAGGCCTTAAGCCATTTCGCGGAATCTGGGCTCATCATCACTTCCTCATAGTTCGTAGGTTCGTCATGGTCTAGTAACACGACTTCCATAAAGGATTACCGTACCACTCTGGTGCGGACCATACTCTGGTTGACCTACGAGGTTCATTAGTAACTTGATCTGAAGTTTCATGATCATCATCATTAGCTTCCTCACTAATTGGTGTAGGAATCATTGGAACTGATTTATGTGATGAACTACTTTCCAATTCGGGAGAAGGTACAACTACCTCATCAAGTTCTACTTTCCTCCCACTCACTTCTTTCGAGAGAAACTCCTTCTCTAGAAAGGATCCATTCTTGGCAACAAAGATCTTGCCTTCGGATCTGTGATAGAAGGTGTACCCAACAGTTTCTTTTGGGTATCCTATGAAGACACACTTCTCCGATTTGGGATCGAGCTTATCAAGCTGAAGCTTTTTCACATAAGCATCACAACCTCAAACTTTAAGAAATGACAGCTTAGGTTTCTTGCCAAACCATAGTTCATACGGTGTCGTCTCAACGGATTTAGATGGTGCCCTATTTAACGTGAATGCAACTGTCTCTAATGCATAACCCAAAAACGATAGTGGTAAATCGGTAAGAGACATCATAGATCACACCATATCTAATGAAGTACGGTTACGACGTTCGGACACACCATTATGCTGTGGTGTTCCAGGTGGCATGAGTTGTGAAACTATTCCACATTGTTTTTGAATGAAGGCCAAACTCGTAACTCAAATATTTGCCTCTGCGACCAGATTGTAGAAACTTTATTTTCTTGTTACGATGATTCTCAACTTCACTCTGAATTTCTTTGAACTTTTTCAAATGTTTCAGACTTGTGTTTCATTAAGTAGATATACACATATCTGCTTAAATCATCTGTGAAGGTCAAAAAATAACGATACCCGCCGCGAGCCTCAACACTCATTGGACCGCATACATCAGTATGTATTATTTCCGATAAGTCAGTTGCTCGCTACATTGTTCCGAAGAACGGAGTCTTAGTCATCTTGCCCATGAGGCATGGTTCGCAAGCATAAAGTGATTCCAAAAGCCCATCAGCATGGAGTTTCTTCATGCGCTTTACACCAATATGACCTAAACGGCAGTGCCACAAATAAGTTGCACTATCATTATCAACTTTGCATCTTTTGGCATCAATATTATGAATATGTGTATTACTACAATCGAGATTCAATAAACCCTTTACATTGGGTATGACCATAGAAGGTTTTATTCATGTAAACAGAACAACAATTATTCTCGGACTTAAATGAAAAACCGTATTGCAATAAACATGATCCAATCATATTCATGCTCAATGCAAACACCAAATAACATTTATTTTAGGTTCAACACTAACCCCGAAGGTAAAGGGAGTGTGCGATAGTGATCTTATCAACCTTGGAGGAACTCCTATTTCGAGTTACTAATCATAGAAACTGAATCGGTATCAAATACCCAGGGGCTACTATGAACACTAGTAAAGTACACATCAATAACATGTATATAATATATACCTTTGTTCACTTTTCCATTCTTCTTATCCGCCAAGTATTTGGGGCAGTTGTCGGCGTTCTGGGAACGGGGGTCCCCAGACTTGCCTGCCTGCGGCCTGCGGCGTGGCTCAAGGGGTGGCCCATCAAGGCCCATCTTCATCAGCACAAGCTCAAGACCCTCGTGAGGGGCCAAGCCTCGCGGGGCGGACGACAGGGAGCTTCCTCAGGCACGGCCTCGTCAGGTTGGCTCGCGAGGAGGCGGAGAGATCAAGGCGGGGTACCTCACGAGGTTCCCATGATGCAAGCCATGACGACCAAGGGCGCCAAAGTGGCGCTTAGCCCGCAAGAGTGTCCTCCTTTCCTCTTTGGTGCAAAGGGAGCAAGTGCAGCAAGAGTATCAAGCAAAGGCATCTGTTTGATTGCAACAAGACCAAGACCGTCGTGAACGGCAGGAAGGAAGTCATTGTGGAGCCCAAGCGGCGTCACCACGAGCCTTTGGCGGCGAGGACCAACTTTAGTCGGGATAAGTGTACTAGATGTTCCCCTTCAAAATGGCCAATTGTTGGCGCCCTTCCCACTCAATATTTGGGAAGAGGCCCATGGCCTTTGCCTATAAATAGGACTAGCCACCCGCAAGGTAGAGGCATCTAGAGAGAGGATCCAGCATCTGGGATCAGCAGAGAGAGAGTGACTGAACTCCCCCTAGCAGTTCATCGCACCAGCCAAGAACAGACCCTCGCGAGGCCGTTCTTCTTTGTATTGTTCATCATCATCAGCCCAAGAGGCAATCCACCACACCACAAACTAGAGTAGGGTATTACACCACAATGGTGGCCCGAACTAGTATAAACTCTATGTCTCTTATGTCATTCCTTTCATAGCTTAGATCTTAGCGAGGCGGCGAGGTGCAGGAAGGTAGAGGGTGAAATCTCCGCGCGCACCCCAGTGTTCGAACCTAGAGGGTCTGCCGGAACCCGAAATCCGACATTTGGCGCGCCAGGTAGGGGTGCGCCGGGGCTTTCCCTTTCGCCGACCCGCTCTCCGCCGACACCGCGACTCGCCCTGCAATGAGCAGCGCGCCACCCGTTCCGGTCGCCAGCACCAGCACAGGGGCCAGGGGGCTCCGAGCCTTGGCCCCGGCCTTGCGACAGGTGCGGTGGCCGGACAAGTTCAAGCCGGAGACGCCGCCGCGCTACAACGGCACAACTGATCCGCTGGCCTTCCTGCTGGCGTACGAGGAGGCCATCCTCGAGGCGGGAGGCGACGACAGGGTCATGGCTAACTGGCTTCCCATGGCCCTCACCGACGCCCCGCGCATGTGGCTGCTCCACCTACCAGCGGCTTCCATGGCCTCTTGGGAAGAGCTGCGCAACCTCTTCCTTGCCCAACACGCAGCACCGGCGCCCCTAGTCGTCGCGGCTCTCCTGGGCGGCTCGCAGGCGCCACCTTCAGGCCGCCACGTCAAGCCGTTCGTCCACCAGGTCGGCGCTGCCTCCACGCGGCAGGGTGCTCCCCCAGGTCGGTCGGCGCCCAAGGACGATCTGGCCTTCAGCTCGTGAGGACCACCCTCCAACTCAACCTGCTCGGGCGCGCTCCCAATGCTGTGCACCCCCACCATCTGCCAGGTGGCCGTCACCAGGACACTCATCAACGGTGGCGCGGGCCTCAGCGTGCTCTCGGTTGAGGCCTTCAACCTCCTCCACATACCACCGGAGCGGCTTCAGCCCAGCCGGCCCTTCTTGGGCGTCGGGGGCGGGTCATCCAGCTCCCTGGGGCAGATCCGACTCCCTGTAACCTTCCGCACCTACGACAACTTCCGCACGGAGCTAATCGACTTCGACATCGCCCCCATCGCCCTCCCATACAATGCCATCCTCGGGTACCCGGCTCTGGCCAAGTTCATGGCCGCGACTCACCCAACCTACAACCTCATGAAGATGCCCGGGAGCAACGGCGTCCTCACCATGTCTGGAGACACCAGGGATGCATTGCAAGTACTCAGGCTCGCCTTCAAGACTGCTGCGGCGGTGGCCCAGCCCGCCGGTCCAGATGCCCCTGAGCCCAAGGGGGCTGTGCCAGCCAAGAAGAAGCAGCTGTTCACCCAGGACAAGGCGGAGACCAAGCAGATACTTGTCGACGAGGACGGATCAACTAACGCCACCTTCACCATAGGCGCCAACCTCGAACCCGAAAGGAGGAGGCCTGGTCAAGTTCTGCTGTGAACAAGAAGGTGTTCGCCTAGGAGCCTGATCAGCTGGCGGGGATCCCTAGGGGCGTAATTGAGCATCACCTCAACGTGTGCCCCAACGTACGCCCTATGAAGCAGAAAGCGAGGTGGCATTCCACTGAAAAGCAGGCTTTCATCATCCAAGAGACCCGCAAGCTGGAAGTTGCAGGGGTCATTCGCGAGGTCCGATACCCAGATTGGCTGGCCAACCCTGTTGTTGTGCCGAAGAAAGGGGGGAAGGAACGCATGTGTGTCGACTTCACCAACCTCAACAAAGCCTGCCCACAAGATCCATTCCCGCTCCTTCGCATCGATCAGATCGTCGATTCCACCGCCGAGTGCGACCTGTTATGTTTCTTGGATGCCTTCTTCGGATATCACCAGATCAAGATGGCGGTAGAAGACGTGGAAAAGACGGCCTTCTTGACCCCATGTGGGGTGTACTGCTACGTGCATGCTGCCTGGCTGCGCAACGCCGAGCAACCTTTCGTGGTGATGCACATCACCTTGGGCCCACTCGGGAAGAATGTGGAGGCTTGCGTCGATGACATTGTGGTGAAGTATCGCGAGGCCAAAACCCCGATACAAGACACGGAGGAAACCTTCATGAGCCTCAACGCAGGTGAACTGCGGCTCAACCCGAAAAGTGTGTGTTTGGGGTCCCCTCGGGCAAGCTCTTGGGCTTCCTCGTGTCCCACCGAGGCATAGAGGCTAACCCAGAAAAGGTCAAGGCGGTCGAGGACATGAGCCCACCAAAGACCCTCAGAGAAATGCAGAAGCTCACTGGGCGTGTGACAGCACTAGGACGCTTCATCTCCAAGTTGGGGGAGCGAGCGCTGCCTTTCTTCTAGCTAATGAAGAAAAAGGGGCCCTTTGAATGGACTGAAGAGGCCGACAGGGCTTTCCAAGATCTCAAGAGGTACCTGACCAGCCCCCCGGTAATGGTGGCCCCTGCCACAGGAACCCCTGGTGCTCTACCTTGCAGCCACTCCCTACTCCGCCAGCGCAGCCCTGGTGGCGGTTAGGGAGGAGCGTCAGACCAAAGCCGCGGCAGCTGCCCGGGTCATGGCGAGGCGGGATCAAGGAAGACCCACAGAGACCACTACTGCAGCCGAGAAGGATCAGCCGCCGCAGGGAAACACACTCGGGACAGAAGAGACCCCTCCCCCTGGCGACCAGTCTCTGGAGGCTCCACTGCCCCGGGAGGCGCCACGGTTTCCGAAGGGCGCCATCGACACCAGCACTCCAAACCTCGTTGAACACCCTGTGTACTTCGGCCAAGACGGTGTTGCGGGATGCGAGGGCGCGATACCCCATGCCTCAGAAACTCCTCCTCGCGCTATTGGTGGCCTCGCGCAAGCTGCGGCACTATTTTCAGGGCCACCCCATCAAGGTTGTCTCGGCGTACCCCTTGGAAAGGGTGCTCAGGAGCCCTAACTCAGCTGGAAGAGTCGCTGAGTGGAACATTGAACTGCAAGTGTTTCAGCTCGAATTCAGCACAACCAGAGTCATCAAGGGGGCCGCGTTAGCGGATTTTCTGGCAGAATGGACGGAGGCGCCGGGCCTCAAGGCTGATGAGGATCGATCCCTCTCCCCGGGAAGCGAGGCGCCGGAAGGTTGGGTCATGTACTTCGACGGGGCATTCTCCAGGCACGGCACAGGGGCTGGAGCAGTGCTCATATCTCCCACTCAGGACAAGCTCTATTACGCAGCAGTGCAGCTCTGCTTCCAAAGACAGGAAAAGGTCTCCAACAACATAGCAGAGTATGAAGGCCTGATAGCAGGCCTGAAGGCCGCAGCTGCCCTGGAAGTGAAGCGCCTTACCATCAAGGGTGATTCACAACTCCTCGTCAACTTCTCCAAGGTATACGAGCCAAGGGATGAGCACATGAAATCCTACCTTGCGGAGGTCCGCTGGATGGAGAAGCAGTTCTGGGGGCTGGAGTTGTAGCATGTGCCCCGTGGCACCAATCAGGAGGCCGACGACATCGCCAAACGAGCATCTAGGCGGCTACCTCAGGAGCCTGGCGTCTTCGAGGAGCGGCTCTTCAAGCCCTCGGCCACGCCATCACTGTCGAGCCTTGGCGCAACCTGGAGGAGCTCCCCAGCCACCAGCCTCGGGAGCCCAGCCAGGCCCGGCCTCAGGAGCGCGCCTGCTCTTGATGCTGGAGCCTCAGGAAGGGTGCTGGATCACAGAGCTCCGGAGCTACTTGACGCAAGGGACCTTGCCGGAGAAGGAGGAGGAAGCGGAGCGTGTGGCGCGACAAACCACGGCATACATCATCAGGGATGGAGAGCTCTACCGGAAGCGACCAAATGATGTGTCCCTGCGCTGCATCTCCAGGGAGCAAGGGAAGGAACTGCTGGCAGATATACACGGTGGAGACTGTGGGCATCATTCATCATCGCGGACCCTCGTTGGCAAGGCGTTCCGCAGCGGTTTCTATTGGCCTACTGCACTTAATGATGCCGTCGAATTGGTGAAGGCTTGCGAGGCCTGCCAGTTCCATGCCAAGCAGATCCATCAGCCGGCGGGAGGTCTGCAAACTATACCCCTCTCGTGGCCCTCTTCGCGATGCAGGGGCTAGATATCCTGGGCCCGTTCCCTCGGGCGCCAGGGGGCTATCGCTACCTCTACGTCGTCGTGGACAAGTTCACCAAGTGGGCTGAAGTGGAAGCCGTCCGCACCATCCCCGCAGGCTCTGCGGTCAAATTCATCAAGGGCATCGTGAGCCGGTTCTGGGTGCCGAACCGCATCATCACCGACAACGGTTCGCTATTCACCAAAGAACCTTTTCAAAACATATTGTGCTAACCTTGGGACGCAGATATGCTACGCCTCGGTAAGCGCACTCCACGAGCAACGGTCAAGCCGAGCGGGCCAACGCGGAGGTCTTGAGAGGCCTCAAGACCAGGACGTTCAAGAAGAAGCTGGAGGCATGCGGCAGAGGTTGGTATGACGAGCTGCAGTCAGTGTTGTGGTCCATCCGCACAACCGCTACCAAGCCGACCGGCGAGACCCCGTTCTTCCTGGTCTATGGAGTTGAAGCAGTCCTCCCTCACGAGGTCAGACGTCGCTCCGCACGGGTCCTGGCGTTCGATGAGGCGCAGCAGGACACCATGCGGGGGACAGACCTTGTGCTGGGGGAGGAACGTCGTCGGGAAGCCGCGCTACGAGTGGCAAGGTACCAATAAGCGCTGCGGCGATACCACTGCCGCAACATCCGCCCCAGGACCCTCGAGGTAGGAGACCTCGTGCTCAGTGAGTTCTCTCAGGAGGGATTGCATAAGCTCTCTCCCATGTGGGAGGGCCCGTTCAAGGTTGTTCATGTTTCCAGGCCCGGCTCCGTGCGCTTGGAGACTCAGGAGGGGGTGCCCATCCAGAACGCGTGGAACATCCAGCACCTAAGGAGGTTTTACCCCTAAAAAGGCCCAGAGCCTGTGAAGAAGGTGAACGCCTGTGAAGTGATGCGTTTTGGAAAAGGCCCAGAGCCTGTGAAGAAGGCGAACGCCTGTGAAGTGATGTGTTTCGGAAAAGGCCCAGAGCCTGTGAAGAAGGCGAACGCCTGTGAAGCGTTGTGTTTTGGAAACGGCCCAAAGCCTGTGAAGAAGGCGAACGCCTGTGAAGCGTTGCGTTTTGGAAAAGGCCCAGAGCCTGTGAAGAAGGCGAACGCATGTGAAGTGATGCGTTTTGGAAAAGGCCCAGAGCCTGTGAAGAAGGCAAACGCCTGTGAAGCGTTGCGTTTGGGAAAAGGCTCAGAGCCTGTGAAGAAGGAAAACGCCTGTGGAGTGTATCTTTCCGAGAAAGGCCCGGAGCCTGTGAAGAAGGCCAACGCCTGTGAAGCTCGCCGCCCGTGACACTCTCACGTAATAATGAGTTGGGGCTGTACACGCCCCGGAGTCTCAGGAGCGCCAGCCTCAGGCCCTGGGGCTCCCTCCCACGCCCAGTGGCAGCACTTAGCTCCGCGCTGGTGAGAAGACGTCGAAGACTAGATTAGGTGTCGAACGCGGCTTTTCTCATTTGCTTTCTGCAGTTGGCTTGTTTATTCCCATTCGAGGTTTTATTAAAGTTGTTGCCGTCTTTGGCTCGTGACTCTTTGCCTTTTCGCTCTCCTGCCTCGATTTCTCTCACGCAAGTCTCGCGAGGGAGCAACGCGGGCACCCTCGCGAGTGTTTTTCCGCCCTTATCGTTTGAGGCTTTCTTACCCGGGTCCACTACAGGAGCACCCCTCCAGTCCGTGCCCCACGGGCACCGCGACACGAACACAGGACCAGGGTCGGTCGCCTCCACAGCTGAGGCCGGGAGCTACCTCTCCAGACTAACCTTCTCAGGACATGAGGCGTTCGACGAGGCCTTGGCCTCGGGAAACAAAGACCATGACAGGTGCCCCCGAGCTAAGTAATTTCTACGCGCAGGCGTGTGGCACAAAGGCATAATACCAAAATAGCGGAAGCAGTACGATAATTAACAGCAATGGTCCAAGCACGCCCACGCGAGGCCCTACACCTTGTCTCATTCTTGTGAGGAAAGGAAAAAGAACAAAACAAAGCGGCTCGCTTTGACACCAACTCATGGGAGACTCAATCGCCTCCGGAGCTCAGGCGGACTCCCTCTCGCGCTTCACCGGGGCGAGATGGCGGGCGGACCCGCTACCTCCCTCCAGGCGGGTGCGGCGGCGCGGAGGCTGGTCGCGGCCACCACTGGAAGAGCCGCTGCCACAATAAGAGTCGTCGAAGCTCGACGAGCCCCGAGCTCCGCCACCCCCGCGCGTGTTGTCGTCTTCATCATCGCTGGGGCTGGGCCCGCGTCCGCGGTCGTCATTCTCAGGGCAGCATCCAGCGCGGCGACCGTCCTCCCCGAACACCCTCGCGTAGAGGGTGGCATCGCCGTCAAACTTGAAGTGCAGGGTGCACCGCCCGGCTCGAGACCACTGGGCAAACTTTTGCCAGCCCACGGGTCGAGACCAGCTCCTGCAGAGACCTCCAGCGAAGCCCAGGAGGCCCGGCTGCAGCAACCATCCTCCTGGAGCGAGAGGCCGCCCGGGGCACCAGCCGGAAGCTCACCCAGGAGGAAGCGAGGAAGCTGGAGCCGGGTGCTGGTCGGCTCCGCCGACCGCACAACGAACTCCGGCAGCACCTCTGCCGAATGGAAGTGCGGCCTAGGGGGTCGCGCGGCCGTGGCGCGCTCCCTAGCAGTGGCCTGCCGCCCGTCACCGCGCGGGAGATCACCTCCACAACCGCGAGGAGCCACCATGGGAGCCACAGGGTGTTTGCGAGGACGGCCTCGACCGCGCTTGGGCGGGGGAGAGTCAAGCTCCACCCGGCGAGCCTTCCCCTTCTCCGCGGCCGAGAACCTCTTTGGTGGAGCCATGAAGAAGAAGAAGCAAGAGGAGATGGACTAGAAGGGCAGGCGCCCTCTGTATTTATAGCCGAGGAAGGCCAACCACCGGCCTCCGCGATCGCAGGTAATCATGACCCGCTTTGTACGCAGGGACTTGTCAATTCGTGCAGTCGCCGAGGCGTCGTGGGGGAGCAGGGCCGCCCACGTCCAATCAACCGCCACGTGGCGCCCAAGGCCGCAGGCTGTCAGGGCCCGTGGCGCCAGACCTTGCCCTTCGCTTCTGCTTTCGGCCAAGTCCACGCGCGCCTTTGGGCACAGGGGCTCTTGTCGGCGTTACGGGAACGGGGGTCCCAGACTTGCACTGCGGCCTGCGGCGTGGCTCAAGGGGTGGCCCATCAAGTCCCATCTTCATCAGCACAAGCTCAAGACCCTCGCGAGGGGCCAAGCTTCGCGTGGCGGATGACAGGGAGCTTCCTCAGGCACGGCCTCGTCAGGTTGGCTCGCGAGGAGGCGGAGAGATTAAGGCGGGGTACCTCACGAGGTGCCCATGACGCAAGCCATGATGACCAAGGGCGCCAGTAGCGCCAGCCCAGCATGATGTCCTCCTTTCCTCTTTGGTGCAAAGGGAGCAAGCGCAGGCAAGAGTATCAAGCAAAGGCATCCGTTTCGGTGCAACAAGACCAAGACCATCGCAACGGCAGGAAGGAAGTCATTGTGGAGCCCAAGCCAGCGTCACCACCAGAGCCTTTGGCAGGCGAGGACCAACTTTAGTCAGGATAAGTGTACTAGATGTTCCCCTTCAAAATGACCAACTGTTGGCGCCCTTCCCGCTCAATATTTGGGAAGAGGCCCAGGGCCTTTGCCTATAAATAGGACTAGCCACCCGCAAGGTAGAGGCATCTAGAGAGAGGATCCAGCATCTGGAATCAGCAGAGAGAGAGCGACTGAACTCCCCTAGCAGTTCATCGCACCCAGCCAAGCAGACCCTCGCGAGGCCGTTCTTCTTTGTATTGTTCATCATCATCAGCCCAAGAGGCAATCCACCACACCACAAACTAGAGTAGGGTATTACACCACAATGGTGGCCCGAACTAGTATAAACCCTGTGTCTCTTGTGTCGTTCCTTTCATAGCTTAGATCTTAGCGAGGCGGCGAGGTGCAGGAAGGTAGAGGGTGAAATCTCCGCGCGCACTCCAGTGTCCGAGCCTAGAGGGTCTGCCGGAACCCGAAATCCGACAGCAGTTCCGCTTCCAGTGACCATTTCTTTTGCAGTAGAAGCACTTAGTTTCAGGCTTGGATCTAGCTTCGGGCTTCTTCATGGGAGTGGCAACTTGCTTGCCATTCTTCTTGAAGTTCCCTTTCTTTCCTTTGCCCTTTACTTGAAACTAGTGGTCTTGTCAACGATCAACATTTGATGCTTTTATTGATTTCTACCTTCGCTGATTTCAGCATCGCGAAGAGCTTGGGAATCGTTTTCGTCATCCCTTGCATATTATAGCTCATCATGAAGTTCCAGTAACTTGGTGATAGTGACTAGAGAACTCTATCAATCACTCTTATCAGAAAGATTAACTCCCACTTGATTCAAGCGATAGTAGTACTCAGACATTCTGAGCACATGCTCACTGGTTGAGCTATTCTCCTCCATCTTGTAGGCAAAATACTTGTCAGAGGTCTCATTCCTCTCGACTCGGGCATGAGTCTGAAATACCAATTTCAGCTCTTAGAACATCTTATATGCTCCGTGGTGTTCATAACTTTTTTGAAGTCCAGGTTCTAAGCCGTAAAGCATGGTGCACTAAACTATCAAGTAGTCATCATACCGAGCTTGCCAAACATTCATAACGACGGCATCTGCTCCTGCAATAGGTCTGTCACCTAGTGGTGCATCAAGGACATAATTCTTCTGTGCAGCAATGAGGATAGTCCTCAGATCACGAATACAGTCTGCATCATTGCTACTATCATCTTTCAACTTATTTTTCTCTAGGAACATATCAAAAAAATAAACGGGGAGCTACATCGCAAGCTATTGATCTACAACATAAATATGCAAAAACTATCAGGACTAAGTTCATGATAAATTAAAGTTCAATTAATCATATTACTTAAGAACTCCCACTTAGATAGACATCCCTCTAGTCATCTAAATGATCACGTGATCCATATCAACTAAACCATGTCCGATCATCACGTGAGATGGAGTAGTTTTCAATGGTGAACATCACTATGTTGATCATATCTACTATATGATTCATGTTCGACCTTTCGGTCTCAGTGTTCCGAGGCCATATCTGCATATGCTAGGCTCGTCAAGTTTAACCCGAGTATTTTGCACGTGCAAAACTGACTTGCACCCATTGATGTGAACGTAGATCTTATCACACCCGATCATCACGTGGTGTCTCGGCACGAAGAACTATCGCAACGGTGCATACTCAGGGAGAACACTTATACCTTGAAATTTTAGTAAGGGATCATCTCATAATGCTACTGTCGTACTAAGCAAAACAAGATGCATAAGAGATAAACATCATATGCAATCAAAATATGTGACATGATATGGCCATCATCATCTTGTGCCTTTAATCTCCCTCTCCAAAGTATCGTCATGATCTCCATCATCACCGGCATGACACCATGATCTCCATCATCTTGATCTCTATCAACGTGTCATCACATGGTCGTCTCGCCAACTATTGCTTTTGCAACTATTGCTATCGCATAGCGATGAAGTAAAGCAATTATATGGCGCTTGCATCTTATGCAATAAAGAGACAACCATAAGGCTCCTGCCAGTTGTCGATAACTTTAACAAAACATGATCATCTCATACAACAATTTATATCTCATCAGGTCTTGACCATATCACGTCACAACATGCCCTGCAAAAACAAGTTAGACATCCTCTACTTTGTTGTTGCAAGTTTTACGTGGCTACCACGGGCTTCTAGCAAGAACCGTTCTTACCTATGCATCAAAACCAAAATGATTTTTTGTCAAGTGTGTTGTTTTAACCATCAACAAGGACCGGGCATAGTCAAACTCGATTCAACTAAAGTTGGAGAAACAGACACCCGCTAGCCACCTATGTGCGAAGCACGTCGGTAGAATCAGTCTCATGAACGCTACCATGTAATGTCGGTCCGGGCCGCTTCATCTAACAGTACCGCAGAATCGAAGTAAGACATTGTTGGTAAGCAGTATGACTATATCGCCCACAACTCTTTGTGTTCTACTCGTGCATATAACATCTACGCATAGACCTGGCTCGGATACCACTGTTGGGGAACGCAATATTTAATTTTTTTACCTGCGATCACGTGTCTAGGAGATGCATAGCAACGAGACGGGAGAGTGTGTCCACGTACCCTCGTAGACCGAAAGCGGAAGCGTTTAGTAACGCGGTTGATGTAGTCGAACACTTCACGATCCAACCGATCCAAGTACCGAACGTACGGCACCTCCGTGTTTAGCACATGTTCAGCACGATGACGTCCCTCGAGCCCTTGATCCAGTTGAGGACGAGGGAGAGTTTCGTCAACACGACGGCGTGGCGATGATGATGATGATGTTACCGGCGCAAGGCTTCGCCTAAGCACTACGACGATATGACCGAGGTGTGTAACTGTGGAGGGGGCACCGCACACGGCTAAGACAAATCTTGGAGTGCCTTTGGGGTGCCCCCTGCCCACGTATATAAAGGAGGGAGGGAGAGAGACCGGCCCTCCTAGGGCGCGCCAAGTGTAGGGACTAGGACTCCCAAGTCCTAGTTGGATTCCCTTTCCTTTTCGGAGTGGGAAAGAAGGAAAGGAGGGAGAGGGAGAAGGAAAAGGGGGGGCGCCCCCACCCCTTATCCAATTCGGTTTGGGCAGGGGGTGGCGCGCGCCACCTCGTGGCCCTTCTTTCCTCTCTCCACTAAAGCCCAATAAGGCCCATTAACTTCCCCAACGAATTCCCGTAACTCTCCAATACTCCGAAAAATAGCCGAATCACTCGGAACCATTCCGATGTCCAAATATAGCCTTCCAATATTTGAATATTTACCTCTCGACCATTTCGAGGCTCCTCGTCATGCCCGTGATCTCATTTGGGACTCCGAACAAAGTTCGGTCATCAAATCACATAGCTCATAATACAAATCATCATCGAACGTTAAGCGTGCGGACCCTACGGGTTCGAGAACTATGTAGACATGAACGAGACACATCTCCGGTCAATAACCAATAGCGGAACCTGGATGCTCATATTGGCTCCTACATATTCTATGAAGATCTTTATCTGTCAAACCGAATAACAACATACGTCATTCCCTTTGTCACCGGTATGTTACTTGCCCGAGATTTGATCGTCGGTATCATCATACCTAGTTCAATCTCGTTACCGGCAAGTCTCTTCACTCGTTCCGTAATGCATCATCCCGCAACTAACTCATTAGTCACATTGCTTGCAACGCTTATAGTGATGAGCATTACCGAGAGGGCCCAGAGATACCTCTCCGATACACAGAGTGACAAATCCTAATCTCGATCTATGCCAACCCAACAAACACCTTCGAAGACACCTGTAGAGCATCTTTATAATCACCCAGTTACGTTGTGACGTTTGATAGCACACAAGGTGTTCCTCCGGTATTCGGGAGTTGCATAATCTCATAGTCAGAGGAACATGCATAAGTCATGAAGAAAACAATAGCAATAAAACTAAACGATCATTATGCTAAGCTAATGGATGGGTCTTGTCCATCACATCATTCTCTAATGATGCGATCTCGTTTATCAAATGAATTTCTATGACTTAACCATCTTTGATTAACGAGCTAGTCAAGTAGACGCATACTAGGGACACTCTGTTTTGTCTATGTATTCACATATGTACTAAGTTTTCGGTTAATACAATTCTAGCATGAATAATAAACATTTATCATGATATAAGGAAATATAAATAACAACTTTATTATTGCCTCTAGGGCATATTTCCTTCAAATTACTCACAGTGTCACGGATGCTTTGAACCGTAATAACTCATAAACTCGTTGGGGATTTAGCAATAGTGCACGGTGATTCTTTCCCACACATATGCATGGATGCAAATGAGACAAAATATATGATGTCATCCTAAAGTTCAGCTCACGTCAAAATTTTAAAAAGTATTTGTAGGTCAAACCGTCGGTCTGATTCAAAATCCGTTTTCACCATTAAATTTTTCGCGATCAGACTTTTTCGGGCCAAAATTTGCCATGCCTTAGTTACATAAGTTACTACGCTTGCGGTACGCAAGTTACCATGTTCTTTACATTGGCAGTCTATAAAAATAGTTGCCCCAACCTTATTTTCACATGCACATGTATGCATGCACAAAATAAAAAGAAAAAAAGACAACGTCATCCTAGATTCTTCCCATTTGGAAAATTATGAATGTTTCATAGCTCAAATCGCTAGTCCTATTGGAAATCCGTTTTCACGAATAAATCCCTCGCGGCGAAACCTTCAAAACTGGTATCTTTTGATGAGTTTTTCTGGTAAAATTTACCATGCTTGAGGTATGTAAGTTACCAAGTCTGAGGTACGTAACTTACCAAGCTCCTTACGACATGAAAATAGAACTTTTTTTCCCATGTTTCAATGGTTTTTGTGTTGAACATTATCACCCATACTACAAGAGTTACTCATAATGTTCATGTGTTGTTACCGACGAATATTATGTATGTTGTCGGATTACATATAGATACTTATTGACACATAACTAGATTTCGACTGCAAACACTAATATAACTACATGTCTATTATAGAGGTGAATATGATCTAACACACTAGACAAAAATATAGCACAGGCAGCTAGCAACTGTATTTATCTCATGTTGACAATTATAGCATGGACAACCTGGTAACTAAATAATCATTATGTTGGTAGTTGAGGAATGGGCAACTTGATAACTACATAATCATTGTGTTGGTAACTGTAGTATGGGCAGACTTTTTTTATCATGAGCAACCCGATAACTATGATCATGGGTAGCCTGATAACTATAACATGAGTGGCCTGGTAACTTCAGCGAGCAGCCTGATAACTATAGCATGAGAAGCATGATAACTTCAACATGAGTGGTATGATAACTTTACTATGAGCATGTTGATAACTTTAGTAGACACTACTAGGGAAATGCTTATGGGTACGAGATTAGTAGTAGCGCTGGAAAATAACAAGCGCTATTGCTAATTAGCAGTAGCGCTGGTCTGGGAAAGTGTATAAGTAATGCTTTAGCAGTAGCGCTGAAACGGTAAAAGCGCTACTACTAAGTGGGACCCAACGAGCCCACGACGCTAGCCGTAGTAGCAGCGCGGCCCAAAATACAGCGCTACTGCTAAGATTTTAGCAGTAGCGCTTTCTTTGACAACACCGCTACTGCTAATGGGCCCCACTTAGCATTAGCGCTTTTCCTCATGAGCGCTACTACTAAGAACCATAGTAGTAGCATTGTCTAGAAAACAGCGCTACTGCTAGGCGTGGCTGGTGCCACCTTTTCAGCTCCCCCACCCTCCTCCCCCTTTGCCCTCTCTCCCCCTCCTTTCCCCTCTCCCCTCTCTAAGTTAGTTCTCCTCATTGTTGCCCTTCTTCTCTCTTCCTCCTACCTCTCTTCTCTCCCCATTAATGCCCCCCTCCACCATAATTCTCCTCCATAAATGGCCTCTCATCTCTATCTAGCTACCTCATTTATTTGGCTCTCCCTCCTTTCATACATATAGATCTAGCTAACTCATCTCTCTCCCTCTCCATTAGTTAGCTGGAGTCATCTCTCCTCCGAACAACTAGATCTAGCTAGCTCTTTAGCCATCCACACTTTCGATTGTCCCTATAGGTAGCGAAGGCCTCATCTAACCGTGCTCGATCCCTCTCGAGAGATAGGTGAGTAAAAAGTTGTGCATTTCAAGAATGGGAATATGTGTGTTTGGGATATGGAGAGATTTGTGCGATTGACATGCCCCCGAGTTGCTTATGTTTTGCCGAAATGTTGATTTATTTCTGTTTCGGTGAATTTCGAGCAAACTCGATATGTCCTATTTTTAGCCAAGGTCATGCCATTTTTTTATATGACTTTGATGCATGCATGCATTTTTTATAACCCTTTTGCTTGGTATACCGTGCAGTCAGCCATGAAGGTGAGTGTATGGAAGGTGGAGCGATACTTGCAATCCACGGTGATGGACATGTATGCAAATAATCGGACTAGGATTAGATGTCCATGTACAAGATGCAAAAAAGGAGTCCTTTTGGACACTTTTGATCGTGGCAGTTTGAAGGCGCACCTGCTGATGAATGGTTCATGGATGGATATACTCGATGGATAAGTGGAGATGATGATGACGATGTCCACATGGCAGGGAATAACAACATGGGGCTAGACGAAGAGATGTGACCGATCGACACAAAGACGATGGCGCCGGACATGGCGGCAGGGAAGAGTCCGGACATGGCAGCGGCGGAGAAGATTCTGGACACGGCAAAGAAGAGTCCGGACATGGCGGAGAAGAGGCGGCGGTCACACCACAGTCTTCAACGCTACTAAGTGCAGTCGTGCAGGATCCTCATGTTCGAGACCTCCTTCGCAAGAGTACGACTAGCGAGAGAGCTGCTTCTAAAGAGGAGGCCAAGCTGGCGGAACTTGAAGTAGACTCAAAGACTCCATTGTATAACGGTTGCGATCCTGAGGTGACCCGCTTGAGTTTCATGCCTAAACTTCTAAGATGAAGGCCAAAAACAAATGGACAGACAAAAGCCTCGATGAGCATTTGAAGTATCTATATAATAAAGTTCTTCCCGCGGGGAACCTGTGTCCTACTAGTGTCGTGGAGGCCAAGAAAATCATTTGCCCTTTTGATTTGTCACACATTACATACCACGCATGCATCAACGATTGCATCATTTATCGGGGGGAGCACGCGGAAAAAACCAGTTGTCCAGTGTGCAATTCTTCTCGATACAAGAAAACAGGAAAGAAAGCTCCTCAGAAAGTTGTATGGTACTTTTCGATCACTCCCTGTCTGCTGCGGTATTTCGTAGATCCTAAGGAAGCAAAGCTCATGCATTGGCACGCGGAGAGGAAGAAGCCCGGCGATGGTGATGATCCGAAGCTCAAACACCTCGCAGATGCTAGCCAGTGGAGAGCATTCAACACCGTATATGGATTTGCTGCATAAGATCCAAGGAACATCATGCTTGGTTCGAGTACCAATGGCATGAATCAGTTTGGAAACCAGAACGTGAAAGTGCGTTATATCGACTAGAGGGGGGGTGAATAGGCGATTTTTATGAATTCTTCACTGAGGAATTTGCCGGTGAGGAAATTCCTTAGCGAAGAACTACTTGCAGCGGAATAAGTACTCGAAGTAAGCATAAGAGAATGCGGGCATGGTCATCATGATGAAATGAAGACAAACAAAGAGTACGTAAAGCGTAAACACAGGATAGCACAAGATGAAGACAAACAGATCAAGAAATTGAACCGAGGAAATTGAGAAAGTCTTGAGTCAAAGTCTTCAAACACAGATATGAATGAACACTCAACACAATAATGAGGAAATGAAAGAGTTGAGGAAATAGAACTGATTAGGTTGGTGAAGACAATGATTTGGTAGACCAGTTCCAAGCTTTGTCTCGATTGTACATCTGGTTGGAGCGGCTGAGTATTTAAATTCGAGGACACACAGTCCGGACACCCGATCGGCGAAACGCAGCTCAGGACACCAAGTCCTCATCAGTATTCTCCTTGAACTAAGGTCACACAGACCTCGTCCAATCACTGTGGTAAGTCTTGAGCGACTTCCAAACCTTCACAGACTTGGTCACTCGGTGATCCACAATTCCTCTTGGATGCTCTAGACCATGACGCCTAACCGTCTGGAAGAAGCACAGTCTTCAAAGGTAACAAGCGTCGAATCCTCGCAGGATCAATCTCTTGATGATGCTCAATCACTTTGGGTTTCTGAGGGGTTTGGTTTTTGGGTTTTCCTCACTCTATGATTTTCGCTCAAAGTCCTCGGAGGATGGGTTGCTCTCAAATGACAAGTGTCAAGTTCTCTCGGGCAGCCAACCAGCTAGTGGTTGTAGGGGGCGGCTATTTATAGCCTAGGGAGCAGCCCGACATGATAAGACATAAATGCCGTTCAATGATATGACCGTTAGGTGGATAAGATATTTTGGGACAGGCGGCCAAGACAAAGAACCTTGATCGGAAATTTGACTCTCAAATTCCTCGGGGCTATCATGTTCCTCACTGTGTAGGCAATCCGCCTTTGGCGAATTCCTAACTCCTCGGTCAGAACAAATTCCTTAGTGAGCAGAAGAACTTCGTCTACATCCTTTGAAGAAATTGACTGAACTGTATGAGATTTCCAAAGGCTTCACTCGAAGGGATTTGTAGGTGTAGGATTTTGAGTTGAGCATCACATGGAAATTTTTCCTTAGTATTTCCTCGACCCCCTTTAACAGTACGGTGTTTCCTATGACTCAAGATAGAGAAAACGAAACTACGAAAACAAAAGTCTTCACGCTTCATGTTCCTCAAATGAATACCAAGTCTTCAAGGTCACACCAATTTCTTCACTTTCAAAGTCTTGAGAAAGTCTTGAGAATATCAAAGTCTTGATCGAAGAACTTCATTTTAGAAATTCGACCTTTTCCGTAAATATCAAACTCCTCATAGACTTATAGACCTGTGTACACTCACAAGCGCATCAGTCCCTTAACCTATAAGTCTTCAATACACCAAAATCACTAAGGGGCACTAGATGCACTTACAATCTCCCCCTTTTTGGTGATTGATGACAATATAGGTTAAGTTTTCAACGGGGATAGACATATGAAGTGTAACTATTGATATTGAGGAATTTGATTGCAAAATATAGAAGAACTCCCCCTGAAGATGTGCATAGTGAGGAATTTGCTTTTGAGGCAATGCACATTTGAAGAGTTGAATCATGGAGATCTCCCCCCTATATCTTGTAATTCATACACGCATTTGACATATAATATGAAGAATTTTGAAATGCATGATGAAATATGGTGCTTGATGAAATTCAGCATGCGTGCAATAACATTAATGAGGAACAAGCATGCAAATAATGCATCAAGAGTATCAGAGCACAGTGCATCAAAAGTATTAGAGCACCATCGGGTTTAAGATTACAACTCGATCCAATAAAAAGTTTCAGAAGAACGAGAGTTGTAACTTAACAAAAATTGCCCATATAATAGACCCGCTTGAAGACTAACTCACATTTCTCCCCCTTTGTCATCGAATGACCAAAAGGATCGAAACTGAGGACTAACGCCCTGAAGAATTTCAAGTTGATGAAGGAGCGCTTGACGTTGTTGGGGTCGGTTGTCGTAGTAGGGCCTGCCAGATGTCGTCCAAGTCTTCATTTTCATCGGTGTCTCGTGATGAAGAATAGGAGCTAGCCACCAAGGAAGGAACTTTGATCTTCTTGTATTTCTTGAGAGGAGGTGCAGACCAGTCAAATTCTTCCTTGAGACCCATTGTCTTGAGTTCTTCCGCTTGTAGACATTAGAAAGAAAAAGCCAGTGCGTTTGAAGGTTTCATGGAGGTAGTAGTGGTTTTTCTTCACTGCATTGTGTGTAGAGGTCATGTTGTGAAGAATTGAACCAAAGCGACGCTTGACCCATTTATGATTGCGATCAACCTTCCGATGAAGACCGAGGAGTAACTTCACGATCGGTCATCACCACAGGTGCTGTGGCTTGAGGACTTTGCTTGGCATTTGAGGTATTTGGCGAGAGTCATGTGTGGCAGAGTCATCATTGGTGGAGTAGGATGCAGCTTTCTTGGCTTGTCCATCCAATGGACGAGTGCCTTCATCGATCACAGCAGTTGCCTTGCCCTT
The DNA here is from genome assembly GCA_021605145.1 of Aegilops bicornis. Taxonomy (NCBI): domain Eukaryota; kingdom Viridiplantae; phylum Streptophyta; class Magnoliopsida; order Poales; family Poaceae; genus Aegilops; species Aegilops bicornis. The sequence goes on from CM038673.1 coordinate 323,775,257, forward strand.
GTCATCGGTGAGGTAAATTTCCGTTTGAGGACTTCAATCGGGGCAAGTAGGCTGCAGTGGTTCGTGAGTATCAACCTTGTAATTGAGTGAAGACCTTGGCACGATGAACCTCATAATCCATGGTGCATAAGGCTTCACTCAAAAGGTGACATAGCAATATTCGCGGAGTCCTCATGAAGAAATCATGGAAGTTGACGGAACGCCATGAATGATATTGAAAAGCATATTCTTCATGATGCCAACGACTTCTTCATCATTTGAGTCGTGGCCTTTGATAGGACTCATTGTCTTCGTCGAATCCGATAGACAGTCCGAGGCACATACAATAATTCCTTGACGAGGAATTTGGTTCTTGGGCCTGCCACGGCTTCAAAGGCTTCATCGGCACTTGCATATAGTGATTTGAAAGCTCAGGTTCGTTGTAGATACAACGAGCACCATCAAGGGAGGGCCCGAGTGGTAGAGCACGCGAAGCAATTCGATTCTTTGGTGCCTTGTAGTGAGTATTTTCGGACATCGATCTAACACCCATGAGTTCATGTCTTCAGCGTCTCCGGTGATGTGCAACGTTGCATAGAATTGAAGAATGAGTTCTTCATTCCAATCACAGATGTCAGTGCAGAAATTCAGAAGTCCTGCATCGTGAAGAACACTGAGGACTGGCTCGAAGCTGGCGGAGACTCCATGTCCACATGAGGAATATGTGCATGATCGAAGACTTTGTCTTTGTTGAAGAGCAGCGAGGAATAGAAATTGGCTTGGTGGCAGTCCGTAAACGCCTCTTCCTTATGCGCAGCGAGAATCATATGGATTATGTCAGTGAAGAATACGTGCTTTCGCCGAAGAAATCTTCAGCCTTGAACTTTTGCTTTGTTGAGAAGGGATTCTTTGGCTTTGGCGGTGGAGTGTCGATGAGTTGCATCACGACCTCTGGAATCGCAATCTCAGGTTCATCAGCCGAGGAATTTCTTGTTCCTCTCTGAGTGCTTGATCGAGGATCGTGACGGAGTTCATCGGCGCTTAGTGGCTGGAATTTCTTCATGGACAGATGAAGTGGGATGAGTTTCTTGAGCCCATTAGAACTGTTGGAGCGGGGACCGAGGAATCTGTTGAATTGGGGTGAAGAGTGGAGAATTTGGATCTTGACTTCCCAAAAGTCATCGTTCATCACCGGCGTTGTGCTTCCAATATCCACATCTTCTTCAATTTCCTCAACACCGGCCTCTTCAAATGTGAACCGAGGCATAGGCGAGGAAATGATTGGGGTTGAAGGGATTGCTTCCACTTCAATTTCTTCATCAATCTGCTCGGACGAAGCGGCAGAATGGTCTTCTTCATCAGATCCGCTTGGGATCTCATAATCTTCACCAAAAGGAACAAGGTCCTTTGATGGAATTGAGGAAATTGGAACAACATCAATAGGATTTTCAAAGGAGCTGGTCATTGGCTTCATTTTCTTCGCAGACGAAGAATTTGGCGCAGCTGATGCTTTCCGTTTCTTCACTGCAGCTCGTTCTGCAGCCTTGGTCTTCTTCACATCAGAGGCAGATGGAAGAATTGGAGTTGGTGTTGGCGCAGGAGGAGCTGAGGAATCTGGTTGATTTTCCTCAGCGCAATCGATGCAGCTTGCTCGACTTGTTCAGTTTCTTCAGGCGCACCACTAGTGGATGCCCTGGCAATTTGTTCAGCGGCTGGAATGGGATCATCAGCCCTGGAACTAGCATTGTCTTCAGCAGCTTGAACTTCATCAGCGGTGCTGGCATGTTCTTCAGTCTGCTGAGCTGAGGCTCCAGCCTAAGGAATTTCATGTTGCGTTGGGGCAGCAACATTGGTGAACTTCTTCGTCAGATTGACAAATCTGACTTTGGCTCCTTGCCAATCCAAAGCATAATAGGAGTTAAATTTGTCCTCGAGGGCTTTGATGTCAGCCTGCATCTTGATAAGTTCTTGATTGTCATCTTGACAACGTTTTTCTTCAGATTTCTCCTTTACATCGCGATTTCTTGATCTCTGGCTATATCAAATTTCCATTTCTCCTCTTGGATGAAATGAGTCGACATGTGACTTTGGCGTGTGTCAACTTGAAGTCGAGCATAGGAGTGTTTGGGTCCTTGTGCGAGAGATCAATGTAGTCTAGGATCGCTCTTGGATCCAACGGCAATGTACAGGTGTGCCTTTGGCTCTAATGACCCTTTCTTGGCGGTCTCGATGATTTCCATAAGTTCATCATCATCAGCCTCATCATCTTTAGGTGGCTCTTGGAAGGCTTAATTGTTTCTTCTTGGGACTTGGCCGAGGACCTCGTCCATTGTGGCCTTAGTCTTCAGCAGAGTCGGGCGGATGAAGAATTTGGTGCGGTGAGGAACTTCTTTGAAACACCAGAGGCAATGGAGATGCCTGCGATCCTTTGGCACATGGCCGGATGCACAGTCTTGAGGACTTTGTCGAACTACTTGAGGACTTTGTAGGAGCGGTGAGGACTTGGGAGGAGCAGGAGCAGCATGAGGAATTGGCCGTGAGGGCACAGCTGAGGAACTTGGCCGTGAGGGCACTGTTGGTGAAGCACTTGGCTTGTGTGCGGGCTTCTTTGCCATAGATTTGCTTGGCTTGACAGAGGCCTCAGTGGCAGCAGCAGTAGAACAGTCCTCATTAAATTTCCTCATAGCCTCATTGGCTTGTCTTGCCAATTTGGCTTGGCGCTTGGCCCATTCTTCAGGAAAGTCCTCACCACGCTTGATGCTGGTGGGGTCAGCTTCTTGACCAGGTGCCAATGGAGCTCTTGGGCATGGAGGATTGAGAGTGAATTTCTTCATGTACTTTGGAGTTACATATCTGTACTCCCTCCATTCCCTTGCCCATCTCCTTTCAATCCTTTGAATCGCACCTTTGCGCTGATTTTTGTTTTCTTTGCGAACTCGGCTTCATCAGTGTGCAATAATCAGCATATATTTCCTCGGGGATATCAAACGCAGTCATGACCTCAGGCCTCTTTCCTCCTTTACGTGGCTTCTTTCATACGCCATATTCTTGGTGAGGAATTTGAACAAACGAATTCTCTGAAGAAGTATGCAACTTTTCTTTGAGGAACGCTGCAAATGAGTTAAGTTGATGAGAACCTAGTGATTCAAAGACGGACATGAGTACTGTGAACATAGTATAGTTGCGAGGAACTTGGAGAGGTCATATGCGTTCTCGGAAGGTTTTTCAAAAGAACTAGTTTGAGGAATTTGACGGATGAGCCTTGAAGAATTTCACTAAGCGATCTTTGTCTTAGGTTCGAGTTGTATAGATCGAGGATCCACACAATTAAGGAATCTTGAAGAAAATCATTGCTTAGAGAAACGAATCAAGAGCATATTTTGTTTGAGGTGTTCATATGTGTGAAGATTTGAAGAATAAACACCTTTGAAGATTTTCAGGAAGGTTTGAGAATCAAAGCGAGTAATAAAAGTAACTTTTAATTACGAAGTGAAGAACACGGTAACTGAGATGAGCAGATGGGAAGTTCGCGAGTTAGATCTTCCCGCCCTAACTTGGCGGAGTAAGACAGCTACTGGCGGCGGAGTGAAGATTTCCTTGGTCGGCGTGAGTACGTCGGCTGACGAGGTCGGCGATGAAGCTTTTCCTCACCGGCGACGATGGCGTGGCGGGCGCTTAGGGTTTATGGCTTCGAGCGAGAGAGAGCGGTCGAGCGGAGTAAAGGAAGTGAGGAAGGGGAGAGGGGGTATATATAGCCACGGTGAAAAATGTTCGCCCGAAGATTTGGGAAGCGTGCCCCTGACCCTTCTCATTCGCTTGACATGTGTCACCCACGTACTGAGAAGTGGAGATTGTGTTAGATCGTGGGTGAATAGATAAATCTATCGTGGAATGCGGAACGGTTTGAGCGGCAAAAAACGGAAGTTTGGATAAGATCAGTTTTAAAGTTCCGTTCGCATTTTCTTCAGCTGACTAGGACACAGTGAAGATTTTGAACGAGTTTCAAATAGAACGCACATGAAGAATTTGTGAATAGATTGGGTTGGGTATAGCATAGAGGGGAAGGGTCCGATCACATTCACTTAGCGTAAAAAGCGACTTGAAGAAATAGCCATAAGTGAATGCCGTAGAGGACATAAACCCATATATATACATAGCTAATGAAGAAAAGCAGCGGAAACAAAGTGAAGATTTTGAAAAGTTGAAGAATTTGAAAAGCGAGGAAAAACTCAAATTGAAGATTTTCAACTTTGGTGGTGGCGTCACCCACCCTATAAGAATGATGATTTCAGACACCACGTACAATTGTCGAGGGTTACGAGAATCAAATTCTTCATTAATTTCTTCACACTTAGAGTGTTATTCTTCATTGATTGAAGAAAACGTTTCTTCATGTGTTGCACATCTAAGTCATCAATTTTGCATAAGTGTCGGGATGTGTGTCCTTTTCAAAGAACATTCAAGATTCTAAGATATTTAGCTCACGCCGCAACTTGCTAAATCTCTTCTCATCCAAGGGCTTTGTGAAGATATCGGCTAGTTGTTCTTCGTCTTCACATGCTCGATGGAGATGTCGCCCTTCAACACATGATCACGAAGAAAATGATGACGAATTTGAATGTGCTTTGTCTTCGAAAGTGCTGAACTGGGTTGTGAGCAATCTTGATGGCACTCTCATTGCCACGATGAGAGGCACATTCTTCACGTTGATGCCGTAGTCCTTGAGAGTTTGCTTCATCCACACAATTGAGCACAACAAGAGCCAACAGCAATGTATTCAGCTTCCGATGAAGCGGTGATACACGATTCTGTTTCTTCGAGGACCAACGGACCAAAGATCGTCCGAGGAAATGACAAGTACCAGATGTTGACTTGCGGTCCACACGATCACCAAAGATAGTCGAGTCGAATATCCAATGAGATCAAAAGTAGAGCCCTTGGGGTACCATAATCCTAGTGTTGGTGTGTGAGCTAGATATCGAAGAATATGCTTCACCTTATGGTGTGATTCCTTCGGTGTAGCTTGAAATCGGGCACACATGCAAACACTAAGCATTATATCTGGCCTAGATGCACATAAGTACAATAGAGAACCAATCATGGAGCAGTATACCTTGTGATCGAAGTAATTACCATTTTCATCAGTGCATAGATGGCCATTTGTGGGCATAGGAATTTTGACACCTTTGCAATATTGCATGCTGAATTTCTTCAGGACATCTTTGAGGTATTTCTCCTGAGATATGAATATGCCATTGTGTTGTTGACGAATTTGAAGACCTAAGAAGAATTTCAACTCTCCCATCATAGACATTTGATATTCTTCACTCATCATATAGGCAAATTCATCACTATAACGTTGGTCAAGACAGCCAAAGATAATATCATCAACATATATTTGGCACACAAACAGTTCACCATCATATGATTTAGTAAAGAGAGTAGGGTCGAGATAACTTGGGTGTGAAGCCATTCTTCACGAAGAATTCCTTCAATGTATCATACCACGCTGTGGTAGAACTGTTTGAGACCATAGAGGGCCTTGTTGAGTCTGAAGACTTTGTCGAGATTCTTTGGATCTTCAAAACACAGGGGTTGAGCAACATATACTTCTTCCTCAAGCTTACCATTGAGGAATGCACTTTATACATCCATTTGATATAAAGTGATATTATGATGGTTAGCATAAGCAAGTAATATGCGAATAGCCTCAAGTCTAGCAACAGGTGCAAAAGTTTCATCGAAATCAATTCCTTCAACCTGTGTGTAGCCTTGAGCTACAAGTCGTACCTTATTCCTCATCACAAGGCCATTTTCATCTTGCTTGTTGCGGTAGATCCACTTTGTGCCAATGATATTATGCTTGCGAGGATCTAGACGTTTGACGGTTCCCGAGACATTGTTGAGCTCGAATCGATGTAATTCTTCTTGCATGGCCTGAATCCACTCGGGCTCGAAATGCTTCATCTACCTTAGTGGGCTCTGTGATAGAGACAAAAGCATAGTGCCCACAAAAGTTAGATAAATGTGAAGCTTTTGAGCGTGTGAGAGGACCTGGCGCTTCAATGTCATCGATGATCTTGTCAACTTGCACTTCTTTTGCAACGCGAGGATGAGCTGGTAGTCGTCGAGGAATTTGATCATTTTCCTCAACACCATTGTCTTCAAAGATTATCTTCAGTGCATCAGCTCGACGTTCTTCGCATCTGAGGAATGAATTCTTCAAATAGATTCTTTAGTAGGAATGACATCCTCGCTGTTGCCTTGAACTTGATAGATTCCTGTGAGCTGGTTCATCTAACACAGAAGGTAGGTGCTCTCTTTGCGAGCTATTAGTTTCATCGAACCGCACATCTATGATTATCAACAATCTTGTGAAGAGCGATGTTGAAGACTCAGAGGTGTGCGAGTCCTTTCCGTAACCAAGCATAAAACCTTCATGTGCTTTCGGTGCAAATTTAGAACTGTGATGAGGATCTCTAATCCAGCATTTAGCACCGAAGATTTTGAAATAACTCACATTGGGTTTCTTGTCAGTGAGGAGTTCATAGGCAGTCTTCTTGAAGAATTTGTGAAGATACACTCTGTTGATGATGTGGCACGCGGTATCAATTGCATCAATCCAAAAACGACTAGGCGTTTTGTATTCATCAAGCATAGTGCGAGCCATCTCAACAAGAGTTACATTCTTGTGCTCCACGACGCCATTTCTTTGAGGAGTATAGGGAGCAGATAACTCATGAGTAATACCAAGTTCATCAAGATAGGCATCAAGACCGGAATTCTTGAACTCGGTTCCATTGTCACTCCCCGATGTGTCCGATCTTCACACCAAAGTTAGTTGAATCCTCGAGAAAAATCGTTTGAAGACTTCACGGACTTCATTTTTGTAAGTACAATGTGTACCCATGTGTAACGAGAGTAATCATCAACAATAACAAAGCCATATAGAGATGCATCATTAGTGATTTGCTGAGTAATGATTAGGACCAAAGAGGTCCATGTGAAGCAATTCGAAGGGACGAGTAGTGGTCATGATAGTCTTCACTGGATGCTTGGCCTTGGTCATTTTTCCAGCTTCACAGGCTCCACACAAGTGATCCTTGAGGAATTTGACATTCTCAATGCCAATGACATGCTTCTTCTTTGCAAGCGTGTGCAAATTCCTCATGCTGCGTGACCAAGACGCCGATGCCATAGCCAATATACGAAGCTTTTGCAAGTAGACACACGGCTGGTTGTGGTCCTCAGAGAGAAATCAACAATATACAAGTCTCCTCTCCTAAATCCTTCAAAGACTTTGGAATTGTCACTTCCATAATCACAACACAATGATACTTGCCAAAGATAACAACCATATCAAGATCACAAAGCATTGAGGCGGCATGAGGTTGTATCCTAAGGACTCAACAAGCATGACTTTGTCCATGTGTATGTCCTTAGAGATCGCAACCTTACCAAGACCCAATACCTGACTTTTGCCTTTGTCAGCAAAGATGATATGCTTCAGATGTGACGGTGATAAGGGAGTATCCATCAATAGATTCTTGTCACCAGTCATGTGATTTGTACATTGTTGGGGCAGGCTGATCTGGCCCACGAACACCTATGGGGCCGGCGGACCGAGCCCCTTTCGGTTCGGCGGGGAGCGGAGGTCGCACGAAGAGCAGATCGAGGCGAAGCACGCGAGAGGTTTACCCAGCTTCGGAGCTCTCCGGAGAGATAACACTCCTACTGCTGCACATCTAGGTGTATTGCGTTCTTGCTCAGGAGCGTTGGGTGCTACAGTACACACGAGCTTCTAACGAAACCGAGCGTGAGTGTCGAACCTTTCGAACCCCCCTCTACGTTGCGCATGGGCCTCCTTTTATATGCTGAAGGGGTCACCGACAGGTGGCAACGTAGACAAGGGTACAAATGGAAATGGAGTGGTTGGTACACCTACTTGTACAGTGTACAGTGTACCATACCTAACCCTGACGGCAGGGGACAAAGGCATTAAATGCCCGTCTAGTCGCCCTAACAGTGCAAACAGGGACCGTCAGGGGCGCCACCGCTTGCCACGATGGCAATCTTGTCGATCTTGCTTGCCACCTCGCACGGCCGGCTGCCTGACCTCGCCACGGCGCTACCGAAAGGTCCTGGGCGACACGTTAGCGGATGTGCTTTGGAGCGTAGGTACAGAGAGGTGGTCTGCGCTGCAAGCGCCTTTGTCATGATTCTTTGTCTTGTCGCGCCCGGAAGCTTGTCGCTCACCGGTCCTTCCCGGCAATCTCCTCTTGCCGGGGCCTTGTCTTCTAGGTGCCTTGTGTGGCCTTCCCGGCAAGCTCCTCTTGCCGGGGCCTTGTCTCTTTGGCTTGTATACTTTGTTCTTGAATGGCTGCAAAGGAACCACGGAGGACCTTGGCGATCACCCGGTAAGCCTTGCCGCGGAGGGCTGCAACTGCCTATGCACAAGTTCGGGATACTAGGGTACCCTACTCTAGTACACCGACAGGAGCCCCGAGCTGGGCCACACTGCAGTGCCGAGCGCTGTTGGGCCAGGCCCAAAACAGGGCACGGGCACACGCGGCCTGGGTCGCGCCGTAACTCACCCCAGACCCACCACGCCCTCCACGGATGGCATGCGTCGACTGCGGCGTCGTGTGAGAGATCATGGGTGAGATCGTGGGGGGTTTCTTTATTCGGAATAACGGAACGTCCGCCCCCCCCCCCTCTTTATAAGCAGGGGGAACAGGGGCAGGCCGCTCTTGCTGCCGATTCTTGTCCCATCGAAAAACCACCGCTGCTCCCCCCTTCTTCTCAAGGCTGAAGAGAGCAGCGCTCCGCCCCCCATGGCCACCAGCATCATCAACGCCGTCGACCTCCTCCACCGCCTCCGCCATGGGCCCAAAAGCCGACAAGGGGAAGGCCGTGAAGTCGGCCGAGGCGCAGCGGCTTGCGGCGCTGTGGAAGGAGCGGGCCATCTTCCCTCACCTCGCCAAGGAAGGAGCCGAGGGAGAACTACTACCTCTTCAGTCGACGGAGACGCAGGCGCATCCGCTGCGAAGGTACTCCCGCCCGCTTCTTGGAACTGGCCCCGACGGGTATCCCTTCTTCGCGCTCTTCTTCTCTGCGGGCTCTGCGCCTTTCTCTGAATTCTTTTGCGACATCATGAACACCCTCTGGGTTCCGCCTCCTTGATTTCACCCCCAACGCCGTTCTGACCATGGCAATTTTCGCACATCTCTGCGAAAACTTTGTCGGAGTCCACCCAAATGCAGCCCTTTTCCGCCACTTCTTTTTACCCTGAGTCGAGAGAGGGGAGCCCCTTGCCGGAGGAATTGCTTGGATCTCCAGGGTCGGCAAGAAGGAAGCCTATCTGGAGGGAGAGCTCCGAAGCAAATGGGAGGAGTGGAGGGCAGATTGGTGCTGGATTGTCGAGGAGAATCCGCAACCCTTCACCACCCAGCGCCAAACCCTAGTAGTGCGCGGCAATGATTGGAGTAATCTGGCCCCAAAGGACGCTAGGCTGAAGATCGCAGTCACCCGAATCCTTCGCCTCAGACTTGCCGGACTCACCATAGGCACTGTTGGCGCGGACTGTCTTCGCCACAGACGCCTTTGCAGGAGAGAAGGAGACCTGCTCGGGAATTTCAGAACGCAGCAGATATCATGAGGCTGCGCCCGGGTCTCAACTTCAACTTCACTGTCTTGGAGCTTGACGCAATGCTCTTAGAGCTGTTCAAGCCCGATCCTGATCATCCAGAGATGTTTAGGTTGCCGAGGGGCGTCGTTCCGCTGTGCAACAATTCCACGCTTGACCGCATCCGTGCAATGATGCCGTCGTGCGAATCACATGGAATTGTCCCAACTTGGCAAGAGCCGGCAGATGACGTCGTGCGGCAGTTCTTTGACAATCTGGTGGAAATGCCGGTCCGCCCCGACGAGCAGAGGGGCCTCACCCGCGACACCACTGACGATGAGATGCAGCGCATCGCCACCAGGCTGGAAGAGGCGGCAGCAGCCGCTGCCGCGGGCGAGTTTGGCTTCACTGTGGAGGAGGCAGAGGCAGCAGAGGCGGCAAGCCTTGTCGAGCGAAAGGAGTTTGCCGGCGAGGAGGAGCTTGCCGAGCCTGAAGCCGAGTCGAGCGAACCCGCCGAGGGTGCCTCCTCCCCGCCTCCAAGCAGCTTGCCGCGAGCGGAGCCCCCGGCTCCACCAAGGAGGCGCTCGCAAGGCCGGAGACGAAGCGGGCGGCAGACGGGCCAACAGAAGGCCAAGGCGACGCGCTTCCACCGGCAAGCACTGCAGCTGGAGCACCTCACGCCGTTCACGGCAAGCTGGAGCGGGGCCCTCGCAGGCCACCGGTCCCGCTCCCGCCAAGCATCCAAGGGAACCCACTCCTCCGCCTCGTCGTACTGGAGGCGGGCCAGAATTCGACCTCTCCGCGCTCAGCTCCGACGAGGAAGAAGAAGAGTAAGATTCCTCATTGTGTACTTGTAATTCTTTGATTTGTTGCTTTGTCTTGTATCTGATTTGCTTTACTCTGAATCCATTCCTTTTCGTGACGCTGGCGGAGAGAATGTCGAAGAGAGCCAAGACCCGGTGGTTGTCATCAAGGACGAACCCATCATGCGATGAGGGAGGCGCGTCCGAGACCACCTTGCCGGGATGAGGCAACTCTTCTTCAAAGCAGCCCCAGCGCAGCCCAGTGATAAGTATATGGTCTACTTCCTGCTGTTCGGGCGTGCATGGGTGCTTTTTCCCTTGCCGATATCTGGTTGTTGATTTGTGTAGGAGCAGAGCAGCCTCCTTCGCCCGACTACGCTGCCAAGGGTGGATTCCCGGCAAGGGAGCGTTCTCCCAAGCAAGGGAGACTTCTCCGCCAAGGGGCAGCTCTCCGGCAAGGGATGGCACCAGCGATCCCTTGGCGGCGGAGACCGTGACCGCAGACCCCGGCGCAGGTAATCTTCTTGCCTAAGAACTTTCCTTGTGTTTTTCTTCTTCTGATTTTGTCTTTGAATATTTGCTTGACTTTCTTCATCCATCCGCCACAGAGCCAATGGAGACCGAGGTCATGGCGAGGAGGACGGCGCTGCAACACCAATGAAGCCGCCGCCGTGGAAGAAGAAGTCGGCGCTGACGAGCCTGCTGGCGAAGAGGCCGCCGAACCTGCCGCCGCAGAAGCTGGCGAGGGGTCCGGCAATCGCACTGACGGCCCTGAGGCCGCAGAAGCGCCAGGCGCTACGCCGACCGCCAATCCCTCCGCCGCTGCAGCTGCCAGTTCAAGAGCCCCAGCCCGGCGCCTATTTGAAGGCCGGGCGATGGCGTCTTCATCAAGCTCCCATGGGAGTCGAGCTCAGTGGCGCCGCCGAAGGAGAAACCTTCGATGAAGAGCTGCTCGCCTCCGCTGGCCGACGCTTGGTCGACGCGCAAGCAGCAGCAGCGGCGAGTTCGAGGAGGAGCAGCTCTGCGGAAGTTCTTGCCGCTCTACCGCGCCTCGACAAGCCAAGCTGGAATCCCGGAAGCGCTTATCGCTAAGGCGGAGTAGACACCGAGAAGCCTACCGAGGAGCTCCGGGGCGCAACCAGAAGCTCTCCGGTCCTTGGCGGAGGAGCGGGAGCAACTTCGCCGAGGAGCGCAAGGCCTTCATCCTCGAGAAGGCTTGAAGCCGAGGAGGAACAATGACTTGCCGCCGAGAAGTCTCACGCAGGAAGGCGAAGCCGGGCGCAGCGGAAGGTTAACCTTGACAGCCCACGAGGAGGATCTTGCCATGCGCGAGGAAACATTTGGCGGGGCTCTCAAGGAAGCAAAGGATGCTTGCCGCAGTGCCGAGGCCGCCAAGAAGGAGCTGGAGACGAAGGTGGCGATTGGAGGCCGATCTCAAGGAGAGCGGCGAGGAGCTTGCTGCACTCAAGCACGAGCGCGAGAAGGACGATACACTCTTGGCGAGCTGCAGGCCGTCGCCGAGAGGAGCAAGGAGCTCGGCGCCGCCAGGACTCCAATGAAGATCTTGAGTTGAAGCTAACTACTTTGACTCGGTAATGGACGGCGCCAGGGAGCAGGAGGTGGCCTTGAAGGAGAAGATCAAGGCCGACGAGGGCTCTTGGGAGTCTTGTTGCCGCCAGAGTGCCTTGAGGGAGAACGTGGAGCACTGGACCGAGGGTCTCGTGGATCTTGTTGTAGCCATCCACAGGAGCTGATGGAGCTGGGATGGTGGATCTTGGATATTCCTCCGATGAGCACCTCCAACCCAGCCAAGCTTAGCTTGTTCTTCAAGGGCGTGGTGAAGGGCCTCCAGCTGACTACTGGGAAGAAGTCCCAAAGCAGTTGGCCGAGGAGTCGCGCCAGATATGCTGGGGCTCTTGAAGGTCTTGATGAAGGTGGCCTTCCATAATCCAGGCCTCAACCTCACCAACGCCCTCAAGTCCTTGCCGCCGGATGCTGATGTGGAGGCGCTCAAGACCCTTGTCGCACCCATCGTGGGATGTGGTGAGCGGAATCAAGAGGGTTGAGGGCGATCGTGTAGATTAGGCCGCCCGCTTTTTTCTTTCTCTTGCCGCTGGTCATGTCATAAGAACAATCCATTAGAGCTGCGGCAAGCTATTTTGTAATATAACTCTATTTTGGGTATCAATTGCTATGTTATTTCCTTTACTTGATTCCTTCCTTTGTATGTTTTTTCCCTACGCTTTTAGGGAACTTGTCGGTGCGAGCACCTGAGCCGCCAGCGCTGAGTGCGGGACGTCAGCAGCCTGCTGGCGGTGCCGCTTCCGACAAGCAACCTTGTCGCAACTAGTCGCAGCTCACTTAAGTTGTTGAGCGGGCTCGAAACAAAGTAAGGGCGCAACTAGCTACGAGTTGGTTCCTCTACGCCCAGGTTTTCCATACAAAGTGCGGTCGTTCAAGGAAGATAACTTAAAAAAATTTAAAACTGATTGCTCAAACTTTGGCAACTTAGCTTTTCTGTCGTTTGCTTCCCGGTAAGGCTAGACTTCCTTGAGCGATGCTTGGTCCACACCATTATCTTCTCCGGCAAACTTGTGTGCGAGGGAACCTTCCTTTCTTTGAGAAAGCGAAAGAAGAGAAAATAAAGATATGGAGCCTTATGGCTCGTTATCGCTTACCAGGGGTAGGTGATGCACAAAGTGTCAGATAACGCATGCAAAATAGAAGTAAAAAGCATGAAATTGACAAGATGTGCGAAGCACGCTAGCTTTACTTTATGCACGGGTCTGCGCTCGGCTTTGTACAAAGGATTACATGCAATGTTGGCAAGACTTGTACAAAAGGTGGTTGCCGGAACAGGTTAAACAACAGCGCTTCGGGTAAAACTTACGAAGATGCTCAATGTTCGAGGAGTTGCTCACGGAATGCCATCTTCGGTCTCAAAGCGGACAGCGCTTGAGCCTAGTGACTCGTTTCACCCGGTAAGGGCCTTCCCACTTCAAGGCGTCAACTTGTTGGAATTCTTGGCGGACTGAACTTCGGCGAAGAACAAGGTCGCCTTCCTCGAGACTTCGGCATTAACTGCGGCTATGGTATCGGGCGCAAAGCTTGCTGGTACCGAGCAGCTCGTCTGACAAAGACTGAAGACGATCTTCCTCAAGGAGCGGTAGCGTCATCTTGTCGCAGCTGCTCTTGCTCAAGCTCATCATAAGCGAGCACTCGAGGCGATTCGTATCTGAGTTCCGTGGGGAGAACTGCCTCTGCTCCATAGACTAGAGCGAAAGGTGTCGGCGATGGCTCGATTTGGCGTCGTCTGATCGACCAAAGAACCACCGGCAGCTCCTCAATCCGATTTCTTCCGCACTTGTGCAGCCTGTCGAAAGTTACGGTCTTGAGCCCGCGAAGACTTCAGCATTAGCCCTCTCCGCTTGACAGATGCTTCTCGGATGAGCAACAGAAGCGAAGCATACCTTGGCGCCAAGATCTTGGACGTATTGCATGAAGGTGCGGCTTGTGAATTGCGTGTCGTTGTCGGTGATGATCCTGTTAGGGATTCCGAAACGGCAAACAATCTACCCGAAGAACTTGACCGCTGATTGTCTTTGTCACCTTCCTCATCGCTTCCACTTCCGGCCACTTTGTGAACTTGTCGATTGCAACGCATAAGTAGTCAAAGCCCCGACAGCTCGGGGAAAGGGGCCGAGGATGTCGAGCCCCTGCATCGAAAATGGCCAGGATAAAGGGATCGTGCGGAGAGCTTGAGCTGGCTAGTGTGTCTGCTTGGAATGGAACTGCACGCTTCACACTTGGTTACTTGTGCGGTTGCATCACGGAGGGCTGTCGGCTAAGAAACCTTGTCGGAATGCTTTTCGGCAAGTGCTTCCGCACCAATGTGGTGACCACATATGCCTCCATGTATCTCTCGCCAACAGTTTTTGTCCGTCTTCCGGTGAATACACTTCAATTTCACACCGTTGAGTCTTCTTACATGCAGGTGTGCTATCGACAAACTGGTACATACTTGACCGCCGGGCTACTCTTTCCGCTTCTTCTTGCTCTTCGGAAGTTCTCTGTCTGAAGGAAATGGACAATCTGTTGTGCCCATCTTTGGAGCTTGCGGCTCGACAACAAGGACTAAAGGCACATCTGCTGCTGCGGGAACATCCGCTTCTACGGCGAGAACCTGCGGCTCAGCCGAAGCTTCACGTTCCCCGGCAAGCTTGCCGGAGCAGAACTTGTCGGGAGCGTCTGCTTCAACGAAACAAACCCTGGGGCTTGTCGGAGCAGACCGCTCCTCAGCACTGTTGGTGTTGACCTTGGGGACCTTCTTGGCGGCGGCTTCGGGAAGCTCTGCCGGAAAGTAGTCACCAGAGATCAACTTCCTCTTCTTGCTCTGTCCAGTTGATGGCCTTACAGACGGCTGAGTCAGCTTGAGCACAAAAATCCCTGGTTCCTCAGGTAACTTAAGTGCGGCGCACTTTGACAGGCCATCAGCAATGTCATTCTGAGCTCTCGGAATATATTACATCTGCAGGCCGTCAAAGTGCTCTTCTAGCTTTCTCACTTCATCAACATAAGCTTCCATCAACGGACTTTGATAATTCTTGTTCATTTGGCGGATAACAAGCTGTTAGTCACCCCTGATAATGAGCTTCTTGATCCCAAGGTCTACTGCGATCCTGAGACCGGCAAGCAAACCTTCCTACTTTGCAGTATTGTTTGTTGCTTGCTCCTTGGGAAAGTGCATCTGGACTACGTACTTGAGGTGCTCTCCGGTGGGTGCGACAAGTAGCACGCCGGCACCGGCGCCTTGCAGCGAGAAGGCACCATCAAAGTACATCAGCCACTCTTTGCTTGCCTCCTTGACGGGAATGCTCGTTTCTGGAATTTCTTCATCTTGTGTTGGCGTCCATTCTGCTATGAACTCCGCCAATGCTCTGCTTTGGATAGTTGAAGTGCTCTCAAACTTGAGGCCAAAGCTTGACAGTTCCAGTGCCCACTCGACAATCACGCATGTTGCCTCTGGATTTTGCAGTATCCTCTTGATGGAAAAGCAGTGACAATTGTGATCTCATGTGCACGGAAGTAATGGGCGCAGCTTTCTCGAGGCCATGAGGAGGCCGAAAGCAATTTACGCACACCGTAGTACCTTGACCTAGCCCCTTGCATAAGGGAACCGACAAAGTAAACTGGGCGCTGCACCACCCTTTTTCGCATCTTCTCGTGCGTCTGCAGATCCGTCCTTGTCGGGACCAGAGCTTGCCGTGAAGCCCCCACCTTGTCATTGGATGCACCGCCATGGTTGCTAGCTCATCATCCGCCTCCCTCTCCGCTACTAACGCAGCACTAACCACTTTGATTGGTTGCCGCTATATATAGCAGCAACTTCTCTTGTGGCTTAGGTGCGTCAAGTGTTGGAGTGGAGGACAGGTATCTCTTCAAGTCCTGCGGTAGCAGCCTCCGCTTCGAGTCCATTGCATCGGACCTGCCTTTTTCAAAACTTTGAAAATGGCGTATGCGCTCAGCAGAACCTAGAGATAAACCTCTTTGAGAGCAGCTACGCAAACCGGCAAGCCTTCGTACATCCTTGACGCGCTTTGGTGCTTCAATCTGCTCAATGGCCTTGATCTTGTCGGGATTGGCTTCAATTCCCCGCTGAGACACGAAGAACCCGAGAAGCTTGCCGGAAGGGACTCCGAACACACACTTCTCAAGGTTGAGCTTGAGGTTGATCTTGCGCAGATTTGCAAAGGTTTCATCTAAATCTTGAATCAGAGTTGCCTTGTCCTCGCTTTTGACCACTATGTCATCCATGTAGGCTTCCACATTTCTGTGCATTTGCGGCTCAAAAGCGTCATGGACTACTCTTGCAAACGTTGAACTGGCATTCTTTAACCCGAAGGGCATCCGTACAAAACAGTATGTGCCACATGGGATGATGAATGCGGTCTTCTCCTCATCCTCTTCTGCCATGAAGATCTGATGATATCATGAGTATGCATCCAGAAATGAAAGCAAATCACATCCGGCCGTGGAGTCAACAATCTGGTCGATGCGCGGCAAGGGAAATGGATCTTTGGGACAAGCTTTATTAACATCGGTAAAGTCGATACAAAGCCTCCATTTCCCGTTAACCTTGCGCACAACTACAGGATTGGCCAACCACGTAGGATGGAGCACTCCTCTGACAAGGCCCGCCGCTTCCGGTTCTTGATTTCTTCTGCGATGAACTCTTGGCGCCCACCGCTTGCTTCACGACTTTACGCTTTGACGGGCGCCGCATGAGGACAAACGGCAAGATGGTGATCAATTACTTTCACAGGAACACCGGGGATGTCGGGGCGGTTGCCACGCAAACACGTCGACGTTTCGCCTACAGGAAAAGCAACGAGCGCGCCTTCCTATTTAGGGTCGAGAGAGGCACTGATGGTGAAGGTACCACCAGTGCCGTCCTCCTTGGCGGACACCTTCTTGGTCTCTGGTGGAGCTGCCATCATCTTCTTACACTTGCCGGTGGAGCTCGATGGTGCGTCCTCGACGGTAGCGCAGCACTCCGAAGAGGTGCGCTTGCCGGAGTGGGCGTCAGAGCTCTTGTCGGACTTGGTCTTCTTCTTCCCCCCGGGAGCTTGATGACAAGTGGCTTGCAATCTGTTGCAGCTGCTGCTTCCCGGTAGATCTTGTCGGCGCAGATAAGAGCATCCTTCTTGTCGCCAGGGACAGAGATGACGCTTACCGGGGCTGGCATCTTCAGCAGGTTGTAGGCATAGTGAGAGGCCGCCATGAATTTGGCGAGTGCTGGACGGCCAACTATCCCATTGTAAGGCAATGGAAAGTCAGCAACGTCAAAGGTGACCCTCTCGATCCTGAAGTTCAACTTCGGCTGCCAAATGTCACCGACAGCGTGATCTTTCCCTTCAGCTTGCTCCTTCCCGGATTGATTCCTTGAAAAGTGCGGTCTCTTGAGCTCGCCATCGTGGATCTGGAGTTTACGGAGCACCGCAGAGGAGATCAGATTCAAGCCGGCCCGCCGTCAACTAACATCTTGGTGACCTTGAGGTTGCGGATAGTTGGCGAAACCAACATCGGCAAGCACCGACCGCGATTCTGCGATCGGTGATCCTCAATATCAAAGATGATAGGCGTCTTTGGACCATTTCGAGGCTGCGTGACTCGATGGATGGTTACATTGCATTGACTTCCCGCATCCACCGCTTGAGTTGGCGGTGTGAAGTATCTTGAAGAAGCACCGCCGTCAACGCACAGTGACCTCTCGTGGCTTTCTGGAACTCCTGCTCATCGGTCTCGTCATCATCCATGTCTTCATAAATGCGTCGTCGTCTTCGTCCTTGTCACGGCGCGGGAGGTCTGTCTCCTTGCCTGCTTGGCCTTGTCAGCAGGCGTCCTCCCGGCCGGGCGTTCTTGCTAGCTCCTCCAGCACCGTCTGGGCCTTCTCCTTGTCGCGTCGCTTTCGTATTCAGCCTTACGCTGCTCGACAAGCTGCTCGACCTTCTTGCAGCTCTGGAGGTCATGACCCTTGTTGAGGTGGATCTTGCAAGATCGCTTGCGGAGCCGTCCCGCTTGTCGTGACCGCCCGCTTGGCGATTGGTGCGGCGGCAACCTCCTTGCGGAGCTACCAGCCTTGGCTTTCTTGTCGCCACCTCCGTTGCGGACCGCTCAACAACTAGCACATCTACGCCTTTCTTTTTCCTGTTGCCCTTGTGGCTCTTCTTTACCGGGCGGTCTCCTCACTATCGATCCTCCTGCTTGGTATTCTCTCCGGGAGTCTCCTCCTTCCTCAAAGACGTGCACACTTGTCGGCCGTATGATAGCTCATCGACGCTCTACGATCTTGCATTATTGCCATCTCCTCCCGTGATCTCGCGGTTTCGCGACGCTCGATGGAACGCGCTGATTACCGCGGCGGGATGGACATCTGGGATGTTGTGCTGCATGCGGCTGAATCTCTGAATGTACTTGCGCAGGGGCTCTCCTTCCTTCTGGGCGAGTAGATGAAGATCGCTTTCTTGGCCATGGGGCTTGTGGCCGCCTGTAAAGGCGCCGACAAACTGATGGCATAGATCTGCCCAAGAAGATATGGAGTTGTCCGGCAAGTGCATGAGCCAGGATCTGACATTGGGCTTGAGCACCAGCGGGAAGTAGTTGGCAAGGATCTTGTCGTCTCGCCCCCCGGCAGCTTGCACCGCGATGGTGTAGAAGCTGAGGAACTCCGACGGATGCGTCTTGCCGTTGTACTTCTACGATGCGTCGGCTTGAAGTTTTTCTTCTTTGGGCCGCTTTGGACTTGCCGCAGCTCACGAGTGAACGCAGGGCAACCTACACGCATCTGACAAGTCGCCTGGTTCCTCTGGCGCATGCATGTCAACAGAGGGCCCAGTAGCGCTTGTTGGATTGACGTCGCGCTTCTCTTGGCGCCGATGCGAAGTTCGGCGTCTTCTTGTTGTCGTTCGTGAAGAACTTGGCGCTGATCGCGACGAGCTCGTGGATCCGGCGACGCGGTGGAGTCATTGTCGAGGTGGATCCGTGGTCGGCGACCTTAACCTTCGGGCGGAGAGTGCATGGTGGTTGCACCCCCAACTGTCTCGTCGCCACCGGCTCGTGTTTGGCAGTCCTGCCGCGGCAGCGATGCACTCGGTTGCCGCGGAGCGTCGCCGTTGGCGAAGCCGATGAGACTCTGAATGGTGGCCCTTCACTCATCGACCTTGTCGGCCGTTGGAGGGTAATCCAGGAGCAGTTGCGCTCTTGCCAAAGCTTCTGCTGGAGTGGTGGGTGGCAGTGGCGAACGGCGCGAGGAGCGGGATATGCTCGGACTTATAACTATGTTAGAAGGAGCAGTATCCCGTCCGGGCGACCGTGCCTCGCTCGCGCCAGCATATTGGCGTGCATGCTGGTTTTGAGCATCCCGAGATCCTCCAGCTCGATCTTGGTCCAACGAGCGTATGGCATTGTGAATACCATGACGTTGTCGGTCCCGCGCCTCCTGAGACGGGCGCGGTGCATGTCTGGACGCGCCGAGGTTTGCGCAGCCTTGTCCTTGGACTTGGCAGCACCGTGAGCTCCCCCGTCGCCGTCCATTCTTCCGCCGGCGTATATCCCACCACCTGTTTGCTCCGGTGGTGGTGGGTTCGACGCGGACGGAGCTTCTGCCGCCGAAGCCTTCTTCTTCGATGGCATGTTGATGAAGATGATGAAGATCTAGCTCGCGTGGACGCCGGATCAGGTTCACACAACCTCGGCGCCCCTACCTAAGCGCGCCAAAGATGTCGGGGCAGGCTGATCGGCCCACGAACACCTATGGGGCGGCGGACCGAGCCCCTTCGGTTCGGGCGGGAGCGGAGGTCGCCACGAAGAGCAGATCGAGGCGAAGCACGCGAGAGGTTTACCCAGCGAGCTCTCCGAGAGATAACACTCCCTCTGCTGCACGTCTAGGTGTATTGCGTTCTTGCTCGGGAGCGCTGGGTGCTACTGACACACGAAGCTGCTAACGAGACCGAGCGTGAGTGTCGAACCTTTCGAACCCCCTCTACGTTGCGCATGGGCCTCCTTTTATATGCTGAAGGGGTCACCGACAGGTGGCAACGTAGACAAGGGTACAAATGGAAATGGAGTGGTTGGTACACCTACTTGTACAGTGTACAGTGTACCATACCTAACCCTGACGGCAGGGGACAAAGGCATTAAATGCCCGTCTAGTCGCCCTAACGGTGCAAGCGAGGACCGTCGGGCGCCACCGCTTGCCACGATGGCAAACTTGTCGGCCGCTTGCCACCTCGCACCGCTGGCTGCTGACAGCCTCTCGCCACGCTGCGCACCGAAAGGTCCCGGGGCGACACGTTAGCGGATGTCTTTGGGCGTGGAAATCTGAAGAGAGGTGATGCCGCCGCATGACAAGTGCCTTGTCATGATTCCTGTCTAGTCGCGCCCGGAAGCTTGTCGCTCACCGGTCCTTCCTGGCAAGCTCCTCTTGCCGGGGCCTTGTCTTCTAGGTGCCTTGGGTGGCCTTCCCGGCAAGCTCCTCTTGCCGGGGCCTTGTCTCTTTGGCTTGAATACTTTGTTCTTGAATGGCTGCAAAGGAACCACGGAGGACCTTGGCGATCACCCGGTAAGACTTGCCGCGGAGGGCTGCAACTGCCTGTGCACAAGTTCGGGATACTAGGGTACCCCTACTCTAGTACACCAACATACATCCACTATCGAGGACCCACTCATTGGCTTTTGGTTGATCATCCTGCAGATGAATTAGTGCAACTTATGATCTCATATACTTCATCAGTGAAGAATATGATATCAAGTTCATCAGATAAATTTCATCGAGCGATATAACGAGATAAGAAGTATGAGGACGTATGAAATGAAAGTTCATTTCTTCATGATTAGCCTGCGTCCTTTCAGGCACTTTTGTCCGGCCCCCAGCAAATTCTTCAGACGTTTAAAGCACGTCTGGAGAACTGACCCTGCAGAAGAGGTTAGTTCTTTTTCTTCACCATCCACATCTGAAGGGGTGGCAAAGAGTTCATCACTCTGTGAGCACCATATGAGAATGGTGGCATAGAGACCAATCCATTTCGTTTCACATAAGAGGTGTTAGGGTAAGCATATGAATAAGCGGAGAAATTCTTCGAGGACTTATGAACATATTGGTTTGAAGAATAATGCACATATTCATAGCCCTTAGCTCTACCTGCGAAAGCGAGTTGTTAGCACGATGATAATCATATGAGGACTTTGATCCTTTTGAGGAATTTGATCCATGTGAGGAATTTGGTCCGTATGAGGACTTGGATCCATATGCAGAATTTGGTCCATATGAAGAGTTTGAACTGGGGTTCCTATTCTTCACAGGTGGTGTCATGAGGACATTCACATGAAGACTTTCAAGGCACTTCTTGGGAACCCAGATTTTCTTCATAGGGGAACCGTTCCTGCAGTTAGTGCCAACATATCTAGCAAATACTTCACCATTTTGATTTTTGAACAGTTTATAGTTGGAGTCAAATGACTCATCGGAAGAATGAGGAGATTCGCATGTAAAGCCGGATAAGTTAGATGGATCAAGCTGGAGGTCCCTTTGCTGCAACCCATGAGGTTTTGGGGTACCGCTTAGGCTTCCAATATGTTCCATCGGCATTGAGTTTCCTCTCAAAGGCAATACCCTCTTTCCTAGTGTTCTGTTGAGGATCTGCTTTTAAGCACATCACAAAGAGTCTGATGCCCTTTGAGGCTTTTGTACATGCTGTCATGTACAATTCCTTCAACCTGCATCGTCGGTGATACTAGCAATGTCCTCGGATGAGGAATTAGTGATAGCAGAGGCAGGTGAAGAATTTGTAACAGTTGAAGCATTTGAACATTCGGTGAAGAATTAGCGATTCACGTTCAATGCACTTTAAGCATGGAGGAACAAATTCTTCCTGAGAAGCGCTGATTTGTTGAGCAAGTAATGAATCGCGCTCCTTTTGAAGATCTTCATAACTCACTCTTAGCTTCTCAAGATCTTGCTTTCTTTGAAGAAATTCATAAGAAAGTTTCTCATGATCAGACAAGAGAGTGTTATGATGACCTTGAAAAATTTGTCAAACCTAGACTGAAGTCTCTGAAGATTTTCAGTCAAGGCTTTAGTGCGATCCATTTCTTCACCTAAGATATCATCACTTTTATCTAGCACGTTTTGAACTTTTTCAAAAGCCCTTTGTTGTTTTACAACAATCTTAGCAAGTTTTGAGTAGCTGGGCTTTAGATATTCATCAGATTCATTTTCACTAGATTCAGAGGAGGTATATTTGAGTACCTTGGCACCCTTTGCCATGAAGCAATAGGTGGGAGCGTAGTCATCACTATCTTCATCGACTTTGTTGGTGAGGTCATTTTCTTGAGTTGAAGATGGACTTGGTGACGAAAGCGATGGCGAGAGCTAGACTCGCCACACCAGACTCAGATTCTTCCGATGCCTTCTCTTCCTCATGTTCCTCGATTCAGCTTGAGTCCATTTCCTTGCCAATGAATGCCCGAGCCTTTTTGGAGCTGCTCTTCTTGTGAGAAGAAGGCTTTAAGGATTTTGATGATGAAGATTTCGATGATTTCTTCTTCTTCTTAGCGTCATCAGAACTGTAATCCTTGTATTTCTTATTCTTTAATTACTTTTCCCACTGAGGACAATCTTGGATGTAGTGACCAGGTTTCTTGCATTTGTGGCAAAGTCTTCTCTTATAGTCACTGGATGAGGAATCACTGCTCCTTGAGGATTTTCCAAAGCGATCACGTCTTGAGAACTTACGGAATTTCTTCACGGCGATGCTAGCTCCTCGCTCAATTCTTGAGGATCTCCAAGGCTACTACGTAGTCTTCACAATCAGATTCGAGACCTGACCTTGGCCTTGAGGCACGTGATTTTCCATAGCTAGAACCATAGAGATCTCTCTTTTGAATTTGGAACTCATGAGTATTTAGCCTCTCGAGAATATCAATTTGGATCAAGTGACTTATAGTCGGCACGCTCTTGTATCATCGATTGCGAGTGTCAAATGAGGAATCAAGCGATCTCAACAATTTCTTCACCACCTCATGGTCGGTGATGTCAGTGGCACCAAGCGTTTGAAGCTCATTTGAGATGTCAGTGAGGCGATCAAAGGTTTGTTGAACATTTTCGTTGTCGAGTCTTTTGAAGCGGTTGAAGAGATTGCGAAGAACATCAACTTGAGAGTCACGCTGAGTTGAGACTCCTTCATTTACTTTGGACAGCCTGTCCCAGATGAGCTTGGTAGTTTCCAAAGCACTCACTCTTCCATATTGTCCTTTGCTCAGATGGCCACATATGATATTCTTCGCTTGAGAATCGAGTTGCTTGAATCTCTTCACATCGGCAGATTCGGAGAAGGTGTGACTCAGGTAACACCATTTTCCACAACATACCGTAGATCGTTGTCAATTGCCTCAAGATGCATTCGCATCTTGTTCTTCCAGTAGGGGTAGTCCGTCCCATCAAAGGTAGGACACCCTGCTGAGACCTTGATCATACCTGCGGTCAACATAACTAAAACTCTAGGTGGTTAAACCAAAATCACACAGAACAAGGGAGTACCTTGCTCTGATACCAATTGAAAGTCGTTATATCGACTAGAGGGGGGTGAATAGGCGATTTTTATGAATTCCAGGAAATTCCTTAGCAAAGAACTACTTGCAGCGAAATAAGTACTCAGAAATAAGCATAACAGAATGCGGCATGGTCATCATGATGAAATGAAGACAAACAAAGAGTCTGAGAAAAGCGTAAACACAGGATAGCACAAGATGAAGACAAAGCGGTGAAGAAATTGAACTGAGGAAATTGAGAAAGTCTTGACCAAAGTCTTCAAACACAGATATGAATGAACACTCAACATAGTAATGAGGAAATGAAAGAGTTGAGGAAATAGAACCGATTAGGTTGGTGAAGACAATGATTTGGTAGACCAGTTCAAGCTGCTGTCTCGATTGTACATCTGGTTGGAGCGGCTGAGTATTTAAACTCTAGGACACACAGTCCTGGACACCCAGTCGCCGAACACGCAGCTCAGGACACCAAGTCGTCACCGTATTCTCCTTGAACTAAGGTCACACAGACCTCGTCCAATCACACATGGTAAGTCTTCAGGCGACTTCCAAACCTTCACAGACTTGGTCACTCGGCGATCCACAATTCCTCTTGGATGCTCTAGACCATGACGCCTAACCGTCTGGAAGAAGCCACAGTCTTCAAAGGTAACAAGCGTCGGATCCTCGCGGATCAATCTCTTGATGATGCTCAATCACTTTGGGTTTCTGAGGGTTTGGTTTTTGGGTTTTCCTCACTCTATGATTTTCGCTCAAAGTCCTCGGAGGATGGGTTGCTCTCAAATGACAAGTGTCAAGTTCTCTCGGAGCAGCCAACCAGCTAGTGGTTGTAGGGGCGGATATTTATAGCCTAGGGAGCAGCCCGACATGATAAGACATAAATGCCCTTCAATGATATGACCGTTAGGTGGATAAGATATTTTGGGACAGGTGGCCAAGAAGACAAAGAACGGTCGGAAATTTGACTCTCAAATTCCTCGGGGCTATCATGTTCCTCACTTGTGTAGGCAATCCGCCTTTGGCAAATTCCTAACTCCTCGGTCGAACAAATTCCTCGTGAAGAAGAACTTCGTCTTTGTCACTGAAGAAATTGACTGAACTGTATGAGATTTCCAAAGGCTTCACTCGAAGGGATAGGTAGGTGTAGGATTTTGAGTTGAGCATCACATGGAAATTTTTCCTTAGTATTTCCTCGACCCCCTTTAACAGTACGGTGTTTCCTATGACTCAAGAAAGAGAAAAAAACTACGAAAACAAAAGTCTTCACGCTTCATGTTCCTCAAATGAATACCAAGTCTTCAAGGTCACACCAATTTCTTCACTTTCAAAGTCTTCAGAAAGTCTTCAGAATATCAAAGTCTTCAGTAGAAGAACTTCATTTTTTGGGGTCGACTTTCTCTGTAAATATCAAACTCCTCATAGACTTATAGACCTGTGTACACTCATAAACACATTAGTCCCTTAACCTATAAGTCTTCAATACACCAAAATCACTAAGGGGCACTAGATGCACTTATAGAACGCCAACCACAGCACATGGCCCGTCTTTGTATGGATGTACAACCTCCCACCATGGAAGTGCATGAAGACAAAGTACATACACATGAGCATGCTGATTCAAGGGCCGAAACAACCGGGAAATAATATTAACCTGTATATGGGGCTTTTGAAAGTGGAGCTAGACATGTTATGGAAAACACCGACATGGACATGGGACGCCAGCAAAGGAGAGCATTTCTATATGAGAGACGCGCTGATGACGATGGTGCACGACTATCTCGGTTATGGGTACACCTCAGGCCAGGTGTGCCACTGATACTGTGGATGCACGAGGTGCATGGATGATACAACGTCTCAGCAGCTTACGTCAATGAAAGATGGCGGGTCTGGGAAAATCTTGTACATGAGGCATCATAGATGGCTCAAGAAGGATGACCCATGGAGAAAAAATGGAGATCTATTCAATGGTTTGGCTGAGCATCGAGGACCTCCACGTAAGAGGAGCGGCGCTGAAATCAACGAGCTGTTGAAAAACTGGGAACAGTGCCCCGCACCGGGAAAGATGAAAAAGGCGTCGGAGCCGCTGCTGAAGGTATGGAAAACGAGGTCTGTTTTCTGGGACTTGGAGTACTGGCCCAATCACGACACACCTCATTGCCTTGATCAAATGCATATCACGAAGAATGTCCTCGAGAGCTTGCTTGGCACATTGATGAACATGCCGGAGAAGGCCAAGGATGGCCCGAAGGCAAGGAAAGACTTGGAAGATTTGAAGCTCAGCAAAGATCTCCAGATGTCGTCCCGTAAAATGTCAACGGAGGAGACAGAGACGAAGGTGGGGGAAAGGGGCAGAGAAGTCAGCAAGAAGGAGGAGAATTATTGCCCCCTTCTTTCTTCACCTTAAGTGCGAAGGAGATCAATCAATTCATCAAGTGCCTTACGGGAATCAAAGTTAGTTCTGGTTACTGTGGGAAGATAAGCCGATTTCAAGACACCAAGAAGAAAAGGTTCAGCAGGATGAAGTCTCATTACTGTCACATGATGATGACGCAGATACTCCCTGTTGCCATTATAGGGATAATGGACAAGCACGTCCGTGACACGCTTACTGGTCTCTGCAACTTCTTCGACATTATCTCTTGAAAGTCGATCAATGTGAAGCAGCTCCAAATGCTACAGGAAGAGATCGTTGTCATACTATGTGAGCTTGAGATGTACTTCCCGCCCACGTTCTTTGATGTCATGGTGCATCTGTGCGTCCACATCGTAGACGACATCATCGACCTTGGGCCGACATTCCGTCACAACATGATGCCCTTTGAGAGGATGAATGGGGTCATCAAAGGATTCATTAGCAACATGTCCCGTCTCGATGGGTGCATCGTACAGGGGTATCTGACGCAAGAGTGCATCTCCTTTTGTGATAATTATATAGGCGTCGTAGACCCTGTTGTTGGTTTGCCCATCAAGAAGCACGATGGGAGGCTCGGAGGATAAGGTCACAACAAAGGCCGAAGGGAATTGCACGTGGACTACTCGGATCGATGGAACGACTTTGACAGGGCTAACTTAGTAGTGCTACAACACCTAGATGTGGTAGATGATTGTGTGACACTGCACCAAGAAACCATCACAAAGAAGTAGCGTGATAAGGGGATGCGCAAGATGGATGACGAAGTTACTGTAGAGCACGACGCCACTTTTCTGCGTTGGTTCAAAGAGCAAGTTATTGCTAATCCCCTGGAAGAGGGCAGTTCAGACGGATTGCTCATACACGCCTTAGCACATGGCCACGCGCCCAAACTCACGACCTGTCAGGCATACGATATCAACGGGTACACGTTCTACACGGAGGCCAAAGACATGGACAGTGATTACCAGTACTCAAGGGTGACAATTGAATGTGTGACTGACGCCAACGACAAAACAGAAAGATTCTACGGAAGGGTCGAAGAGATCTGGGAGCTTGACTACGCTGGAATGCATGATGCGACGATGTTCCGTGTCAGATGGGCTAAGGACGTCATAAGAGAAAACAAGTATTTCACTACCATGTCTATACCCGGCGCAAAGAGCGCTACCGTGAACGTTAACGTCATCGCCAAAACCGAGCCATGGGTACATGCTAAGCACGTGTGATACGTCTCCAATGTATCTATAATTTTTTATTGTTCCATGCTATATTATATTCTGTGTTGGACATTATTGGGCTTTATTATACACTTTTATATTATTTTTGGGACTAACCTATTAATCGGAGGCCCAGCCCAGAATTGCTGTTTTTTGCCTATTTCAGAGTTTACATAAAAAAAAATATCAAACGGAGTCCAAACGGAATGAAACCTTCGGGAACGTGATTTTCGGAACGAACATGATCCAGAGGACTTGGACCCTACGTCAAGACATCAACCAGGAGGGCACGAGGTAGGGGGCGCGCCTACCCCCTGGGCGCGCCCTCCACCCTCGTGGGCCCCATGTTGCTCCACCGACGTACTTCTTCCTCCTATATATACCTACGTACCCCCAAACTACCAGATACGGAGCCAAAAACCTAATTCCACCGCCGCAACCTTCTGTACCTGTGAGATCCCATCTTGGGGCCTTTTCGAACTCATTTGGAGGGGCATCGATCACGGAGGGCTTCTACATCAAGACCATAGCCTCTCGATGATGTGTGAGTAGTTTACCTTAGACCTTGGTCCATAGTTATTAGCTAGATGGCTTCTTCTCTCTTTTGGATCTCAATACAATGTTCACCTCCTCTCTTGTGGAGATCTATTCGATGTAATCTTCTTTTGCGGTGTGTTTGTTGAGACCGATGAATTGTGGGTTTATGATCAAGTTTATGTATGAACAATATTTGAATCTTCTCTGAATTCTTTTATGTATGATTGGTTATCTTTGCAAGTCTCTTCGAATTATCAGTTTGGTTTGGCCTACTAGATTGATCTTTCTTGCAATGGGAGAAGTGCTTAGCTTTGGGTTCAATCTTGCGGTGTCATTTCCTAGTAATGATGGGGCAGCAAGGCACATCTTGTATTGTTGCCATCGAGGATAACAAGATGGGGTTTATATCATATTGCATGAGTTTATCCCTCTACATCATGTCATCTTGCTTAAAGCGTTACTCTGTTCTTATGAACTTAATACTCTAGATGCATGTTGGATAGCGGTCGATGTGTGGAGTAATAGTAGTAGATGCGGTGAGGAGTCGGTCTACTTGTCTCGGACGTGATGCCTATATACATGATCATACCTAGATATTCTCATAACTATGCTCAATTCTGTCAATTGCTCAACAGTAATTTGTTCACCCACCGTAATACTTATGCTCTCGAGAGAAGCCTCTAGTGAAACCTATGGCCCCCGGGTCTATCATATTGATCTTCCAACACTTAGTTATTTTTATTGCCTTTTATTTTACTTTGCATCTTTATCATAAAAATACAAAAAATATTATCCTATCATATCTATCAGATCTCACTCTTGTAAGTGACCGTGAAGGGATTGACAACCCCTTTATTGCGTCGGTTTGAGGATTTATTTGTTTGTGTAGGTGCGAGGGACTGCGTCGTGGCCTCCTCTTGGATTGATACCTTGGTTCTCAAAAACTGAGGGAAATACTTGCGCTACTTTCTTGCATCACCCTTTCCTCTTCAAGGGTAAACCAACGCAGTGCTCAAGAGGTAGCAAGAAGGATTTCTAAGCGCCCGTTCTTGGAGTCTCTGTAAAAGTCAACATACCAAGTACCCATCACAAACCCTTATCTCCCGCATTACATTATTTGCCATTTGCCTCTCATTTTCCTCTCCCCCACATCACCCTTGCCATTTTATTTGCCCTGTCTTTTTTGTTTGCCTCTTCTTCGCTTGTTTGTCATTATGGCTAGTTGCTACCTCTTGAGCTTGCGTTGGATTTCCCCGAAGAGGAGAGGATAATGCAGCAGAGTAGCGTAAGTATTTCCCTCAGTTTTTGAGAACCAAGGTATCAATCCAGTAGGAGGCCACGCGCAAGTCCCTCGTACCTACACAAAACAAATAGCTCAACGCAACCAACACGATTAGGGGTTGTCAATCCCTTCACGGTCACTTACGAGAGTGAGATCTGATAGAGATGATAGATAATATTTTTGGTATTTTTGGTATAAAAATTCAAAGTAAAATAAAAAGCAAAGTAAAAATCAAAGCAATAATAAAGTGATGGAAGATTAATATGATAGAGAATAGACCCGGGGGCCATATATTTCACTAGTGGCTTCTCTCAAGAGCATAAGTATTCTATGGTGGGTGAACAAATTACTGTTGAGCAATTGGCAAAATTGAGCATAGTTATGAGAGTATCTAGGTATGATCATGTATATAGGCATCACGTCCGAGACAAGTAGACCGACTCACACTGCATCTACTACTATTACTCCACTCATCGACCACTATCCAAAGCATGCATCTACAGATTAAGTTAATGAAAAGCGAGTAACGCCTTAAGCAAGATGACATGATGCGGAGGGATAAATTCATGTAATATGATAAAAACCCCATCTTGTTATCCTCGATGGCAACAATACAATCGTGCCTTGTTGCCCCTCACATCGGGAAAGGACACCGCAAGATTGAACCCAAAGCTAAGCACTTCTCCCATTGCAAGAACTACCAATCTAGTTGGCCAAACCAAGCGGATAATTGAAGAGACTTGCAAAGATAACCAATCATACATAAAAGAATTCAGAGAAGATTCAAATATTGCTCATAGATAATCTTGATCATAAACCCACAATTCATCGATCTCAACAAACACACCGCAAAAAGAAGATTACATCGAATAGATCTCCACGAGAGAGGGGAAGAACATTGTATTGAGATCCAAAAAGAGAGAAGAAGCCATCTAGCTACTAACTATGGACCTGAAGGTCTGAGGTACACTACTCACACTTCATCGGAGAGGCTATGATGATGTAGAAGCCCTCCGTGGTGGATTCCCCTTCCGGCAAAGCTCCAGAACAGGCCCTGTCGTGGTTTTGTCACGGCAGATGTCCTCGTGAAAGGACTTAGTCGTGGAGCCATCGCTATGGGTTAACTTGAAGGGGTTAAAGCGGACGCAAAGGCACGAGAGTTATACTAGTTCGGCCCCTTCGATGAAGGTAAAAGCCTACGTCTAGTTGTGATGGGATTGATGTGGTTTCGATGACTAGGGAGCAAATAAGCTTTGCCTAGGCCTTGAGTTGTTGTTATGCATCTGAACCGCCGGGTCGTCCCTTTATATACACAAAGTTGGCCTTGCGGTCTCTGAGTCCCGAGCTGACTTATACCAAGTGTCGGCTCGGTCTCTCTCTTTCTAACTTATATTACAAGTTTACATAATCATGGCGGTTTGCCACTACGGGCCCTAATCCGCCTTTGGGCCGTGGGCTTCAAGGCATACTAGTTGAACGCCATCTTCAAGACCTTCATGGGCTTCAACGATCTAAGGTGAACCGGGCCCTCTGGCCGGTTTATACTTAGTAGCTATATCCTCAACATTAGGCCCGGATTGATTTGAATTTATTCATGTCAATCTTCAACACTAAAAATATCTTGTAAACATCCTCTTGTATTTTCGTAAACCGCCATATTGACTTCTCCTGTGAATTTTTGTAAACCGCCGTGACGTCATCTTCGGAGCACCGCAACGGTCCATCATGACATCATCTCTGCATAAAAGGATTAAAAAGATACCCTTCTCGTTAATGATTATCTCGAAAATCGAGGCGACAGGCGCGCCCACTCGGCCGCTTCGGACGCCTTGATTCTCACGCCTACCATTTACTCTTTCCCTTATAAACAAAGCCCGAGGGCTCCTTTTTCTCTTCCTCTTCTGCATCTTCTTCTTCCTCGCGACGCCCTCAGCTCTGAAGCTCCGCCCGTCCATGACCTTCGAGAACTGCACCAACCAAGGCCGCTGCATCAACCTTGAGTTAGATCAGAGGCTCACCACACCCCTCCGCCGTAATCTGCAGCGGTAAACTTCTTCCGTTCTTCGTCCTTAGATCTGCATTAAGTTTTTGTAAGCTCGTCCGCACAGTTCTCCATTTTTTCCTCTTCAGCCTACCTTCTGCCGCGGTAGTTTTGATCAAAAACGGTATAGATCTCCTGCGGTAGTCATTCCGCATCTGTTTTTAATACTAGCAGCCCTTCCTTTTCTTCTTGCAAAGTATGCATCCTTCTCTGTTCTACTTGAAACGCCTTTTAAAGAACGCAGTAAAACTGCTTTATAGATGTGCGGTAGATCCAAATAGATTTGAACATTGTGTAAAACCTGTTTCTGTCAACACTTAGCAGAAATCTTGAATCTTGGCCTTTACGCCTATGGGCGGTTTAATCCTTGATGGCCAATCCGCCATATGTCATTAGCCCTCTCTTAAACCGCCAAGCTGGACCTTGCATTGTATTTTCACCGGTTTAACACTGAATTTTTCACTTACAAACCGTGAGCGGTAAACCGGCACTGTTTGATTTTCTTTCAGCTCCCCTTCCGGAATGGCGAAACAATTTGCCGCTTGCAATTGGGTTCCGTCCGGATCACGGAAACACAACTCAACGGCTACGTCACCACCGGGCGTTTTAGCCTCAAAAATGTTCTCCTTTGGGCGAGTTCCGGAATCGGAATGTCCACCTGAACCTCAAGAAGGAGAGGTGATTGTTTTTATGCAACACCTAGACCGGGGATTCAGCCCGCCCGGATCAAAAAAATTCCGGGATGTCCTCGCAAGCTTCCAACTCCATCTACAAGATATTGGTCCGAACTCTGTGTCCAATATATGCAACTTTCAAGTATTCTGCAAAGTCTATCTTCAAGAAGAACCAACCGTGGAGTTATTTCGAGATTTCTTTCATTTGAACCGCCGTCTGAAATTCTCGGACGGTCCTAACACAGAACTTGGCGGCGTTTCAATCCAGAAAAGGAAGGAAGTGGACTTCCCTCACGCCAAACATCATAGCCATCCTAAAGATTGGAATCAAACCTGGTTCTATTGCCGGAACACTGCTCCCAACGGAGAAAATCCCTTGCCGGGTTATCGCCCTCACCGGCTTAGCAACAGCCACCCATTGCCTTCGCGCTTGATCGCCGCAGAACGGATGAATTTTGCACCTCAAATTACCAAGCTCCGGGCTCTGATGGCCAACGGTTTAACTGGTATTGATCAAACACACATTAGCCCCCAAGTGCCATGATTAACACTTGTATTAATCCATGGGACTTCAATAATCAGTATAAAAAATGATCCGCATTAGCCCCCAAGTGCCAAGTGTATGACTAGTTATGCGCTTGGGACTTCTAATGAAGATATTAACATGCTCTCTTTTTGTTGCAGAGTGAGATACGCCAACAAGTCTCACAAATCAATGATCTTCAAGAAAAGCTGAAATCTCAACAAGCAGAAACCTCCAAGGCTAAGGATGAGCTGAAAACCGCCTTGACTACCATGGAGCAGCTCAAGGAGTGGTTCAAGTCTGAGCGGGCCAGCTGGGATACTGAAAAGGCGGGCTTGCTAAAACAGGCGAAAGATGCTGAAGCAGCTCTTAAACCGGCGACGGAAGAGCTCACTGGATTAAAGCGTCAAATCAATGCCATGACCTCTGCAATATTTGGTAAGCAACGTTTCACCAAGGTTGTGATGAATATTCCGTTTCGAAATTTCCTCCGGTTTAACCTGAACTTTCTTAAACCGGTATAGGTAGGCGCATTGCTCATCTAGGCTCGACATGCGGAAGAAACTCAAGGCGGCGTATACGCTTAATTGAACAGCTGTATACGGCACCCAAATGAAGTTATTTGCGCCACTTCTTATGATAATGCAGCTCCGACACTGATCAAGGACACACCGGATCGGCTATCTATGATACCAACACAGATAGAAGAATTGAAACGATCCTCTGCCCGGGCTGGCACCTTATTGGCACTAACTCGCGCCAAAGCATGGATAGCTGACCTTGATCCGGCTGACATAGCCAAAGGCTTCCCCAGTGCTCAAGAAAATGGCGAAGTATTTGATAATGATGCTCTCAAGCGGGTAACAAGGAGATGCGTCCTCTGGCGAGTCAAGCTGGCGAAGAGGCCAACTGACGGTTCACCGCTCCTTCTACGACGCGAACAACAGACGGGTTGAAGCTGTTATTTCGAAGTGCAGAACCTTGTTCCACCAACCCGTAAGCACACTTACGCTCGACGTTGATCCGCTGAGCTTATAAGTGAAGAGGCTGTCTTCGGGCTTTAACCGGATTGATTGGACCACCAATGACTTCCGCCATTGGATGGTGAGGAGGAAGAAGTTGAACCGGCGCGAACGACCCATCTACTTCACGTCAACCCGGCAATGAAGCTTAATCCGTCAAGTCGGTTGATACGTCAGAAACTGCTCTTTATGAAGCAACTCCAAATTTTGGGCCTCTGAATGCCTTGTAATAAAACTAGCTGCCACCTTTGGCGTTTATATGCCTTCGTGCATACGTTTTGCAACTGATGCCTCCTTTTGATTTGCCAATGATAAATTATTACCTGCAGCGAAAATCTTAAACTGCCACGGCGGTTTGTGCCGCCAGCCGGCTTGTGACGTT
This sequence comes from Aegilops bicornis, assembly GCA_021605145.1. Classification (NCBI taxonomy): domain Eukaryota; kingdom Viridiplantae; phylum Streptophyta; class Magnoliopsida; order Poales; family Poaceae; genus Aegilops; species Aegilops bicornis. Next base: position 323,808,862 of record CM038673.1, read on the forward strand.
CATATATATATGCCATGAAATATTGAGGTATATGATCAAAATTTGTGATACAAAATACCTGCCATCATTTGGGCATGAAGTTGGCTTAGCCAATCTTGAAGCGGAGGTTGTATAAACCATTACCGCCAAAGGAGAAAACAGCTCCTGTGTTTATAATGCCAGCTTACCATGTAAACCGTGCCGGGTCATGAAAAGCCCCCTGTTACTCCATAATGGGATGTTAACAGAAAAAGTCAAACCGGAAAAAATATCTCCGGATTAAAAATGGACCGAATTCCGTCAATTGACAGTTTGAACCGGTTTGAAAATGTTATCGGTTTAAAAAACGCAACAAAAATCAAATAACAGTTATGAAAAAATATGGAAGCAAAGGCAATGATAAAACCGTTTGCAAAAAGAGGCTTTACTGAGCCAATCAGATGGTGTTACCATGGTCGGACACGACCAAGCTCCCAATAAGGTGTAGCCATGGTTCAACTCAGCCAGGTCCCCAAGCAAACCGTGGCATTATGCCGATCAAGTGGGCGTGGCAATGGTTCGGGTTCGACCAAACCCCAAGTGACTCTATGGCCTTAGGCCGATCAAGAGGCGTGACTGGTTCAGACTTGACCATGTCCCCAAGTGATCTGGTGGCTTTCGCCTATCAAAAGGTGTTGCATTGGTTCGGACACGACCAAGCCCCCAAGTGATATCATAAAGCTTTTGAAAAGAAAACTCAAGGGGTAAACCGGAGGCCGCTTTAAGACAGAACAACTCCATGTAACCACGCATTATGTAATGAGCAGATACCCGCTTTAGCCGAGAGGCTCCGGTTTATTACTTTATTCATAATATATACACTATCATAATATGTACATGAATAGAGCCGATGGCTCGGTATAATAAGGCGAAGATGAGCTATGTTCCATGGCACATTGGTCTCCTCCTCCGACGACGTGAGTCTTTATGCTCTCGAATATCGATCGGATGGTATGACCCATTGTGCAGATTCTTGCGACCACGAAAGGTCCCTCCCAAGGTGGGGATAACTTGTGCATATCGATGCGGTCTTGGATGAGCCGAAACACCAAATCTCCTTCTTGAAAATTTCTGGTTCTGACCCGGCGACTATGGTAACGACGAAGATCCTGTTGGTAAATTGCCGAGCGGGCAGCTGCTATGTCACGCTCCTCATCCAACAGGTCCAAAGCGTCTTGCCGTGCCGTCTTGTTGTCCGCTTCAACATAAGCTGCCACACGAGGTGAGTCATGACGGATGTCACTGGGGAGAACCGCCTCCGCTCCATAGACCATAAAGAACGGTGTGTATCCTGTGGATCTGTTGGGCGTAGTGTTGATACTCCATAACACAGATGGTAGTTCTTCTACCCAACAACCCGGTGTCCTCTGCAAAGGGACCATAAGCCGGGGCTTGATGCCTCTCAAGATCTCTTGATTAGCCCTTTCCGCTTGACCATTGGACTGTGGGTGGGCTACTGAAGAAACGTCAAGTTGGATGTGTTCACGTCATAGAACTCTTTCATGGCACCTTTGGACAAATTGGTACCATTATCTGTGATGATACTATGTGGAAAGCCAAACCGGAAAATCACCTTTTGATGAACTAAACTGCCGTGGCGCGTCACACTTGCTAACGAGTTACGCCTCTACCCACTTTGTAAACTTGTCAACCGCCACCGGAGGTGGGTCTTCTTAATCCTTGGACCTTTTGAAAGGTCCAACCATATCCAGCCCCAGTTGCAAGCGGCCAAGTAATTGGAATCATCCTCAATTCTTGGGCGGTACATGAGCACGTCTGGAAAACTTTTGGCAACCATCACATCGTCGACCGGATCTTCCGCATCGGCATGAGCGGTCAACCAATAGAAACCGTGGCGAACGCTTTAGCCACCAAGGATTTTGAACCGCGTGGTGACCACAATCTCCTTCGTGGATCTCACGCAATATTTCACAGCCTTCCTCGGGGGACACACAGCGTTGAAACGCATACGACACGCTGCAATGATGCAATTCGCCATTAACAATGGTCATAGACTTGGATCGCCGGATTATCTACCGGGCCAACATCTCATCTTCTGGTAACTCGCCCCGGTTCATGTACGCAAGATAAGGAAGCGTCCAATCCGGAGTGACGTGAAGAGCTGCCACCAATTGAGCCTCCGGATCAGGAATAGCCAAATCCGCTTCACGGGGAGCTTGACCAAGCGGGTTGTGCAAAGACGTCGAGAAAAACATTAGGCGGGACCGGTTTACGTTGAGAGACCAACGGCTTAAAGCGTCCGCCGCTTCATTCTTCCGACGGTCCACGTGGTCCACGATAGCCCTTGAAATGACCTGCAACAATATCCACCTCACGACGATATGCAGCCATGAGTGGGTCCTTTGAATCCCAAGTGCGGACACTGTTGAGCCACCGGTCCGAGTCACCGAAGCACTTAACCCGGCTTAGATTCATCTCCTTAGCCATCCGGAGACCATGGAGCAAGGCTTCATACTCAGCTGCATTGTTAGTACAAGGGAACATTAAGCGGAGAACGTAATGAGAACTTGTCACCTCGTGGGGAAGTTAATACGACTCGGCCCCGAGCCTCCAATTGCCTGTATCCATCAATATGAATCGTCAAATAGGTGTGATCCGGCTTCTCTTCAGGTGCATGTAACTCCGTCCAATCATTGATGAAATCCACAAGCGCTTGAGATTTGATCGCCGTTCGAGGCACATACTTCAGACCGTGCGGCCCAAGCTCTATAGCCCACTTGGCAATCTGGCGGCGATCGCTTCCACATTACGAATTATATCGCCCAAAGGAGCAGAGTGACCCTTGTGATCGGATGGCCACGGAAGTATTGCTTAAGCTTCCGGCTCGCCATAAAAACTCCGTAGACTAGCTTTTGCCAATGCGGGTACCGTTGCTTGGATTCAATAAGCACCTCGCTAATATAGTAAACCGGCCGCTGAACCGGATATTCCTTGCCTGCCTCTTTGCGCTCTACCACAATAGCCACGCTGACTGCGCGAGCATTAGCCGCTACGTATAGTAATAACGGTTCTTTGTCGATTGGAGCTGCAAGAACGGGCGGATTGGCTAACTGCCGCTTTAAGTCCTCCAACGCTTCATCAGCGGCTGGACTCCAGACAAACTGATCTGTCTTTTTCAGCATCTGGTACAAAGGGATAGCCTTCTCTCCGAGGCGGCTGATAAACCGGCTCGGTAACAATCTGGCCTGCCAAACGCTGGACATCGTTAATACACCTCGGTTTAGCCAGGAGGTAATAGTCGTAATCTTCTCGGATTAGCTTCAATTCCCTGTTGGACACGAAAACCCAATAACTTGCTCGCCAGAACACCAAAGACACATTTGGCGGGTTGAGCATCATCTTGTAAACCCGCGAGGTTGTCAAAGGTTTCCTTCAAATCATCAATCGGTGTCTCCTTCTCCCTTGACTTGACCACAATATCATCAACATAGGCGTGCACATTACGGCCGATCTGTTTATCACGAGCAATTCTGTACACAGCGTTGATAAGTTGCTTGGGCGCTCTTGAGCCCAAAAGGCATAGATACATAGCAGAAGGCTCCAAAGGGAGTGATAAACGTTGTTTTCTCCTGGTCCTTAACTGCCATCTTGATGTGATGATACCCAGAATATGCATCCAAAAAGCTCAAACGCTCACAACCCGCAGTGGCATCAATAATCTGGTCAATGCGGGGGAGGGCAAAAGGATCTGCTGGACAAGCCTTGTTAAGATCTGTGTAATCCACACACATGCGCCAAGTGTCGTTTTTCTTAAGAACCAGCACCGGATTAGCAAGCCACTTTGGATGGAAGACTTCAACAATAAAACCACCGCTAAGAGCACAGCCACCTCCTCTCCAATGGCCTTGCGCCTTTCTTCGTTAAACCGCGGAGAAACTGCTTCACCGGTTTGTACTTGGGATCAACATTAAGAGTGTGCTTTCGAGTTGCCTCGGTACACCTGGCATGTCAGAAGGCTTCCATGCAAAAATGTCCCGATTCCCACGGATGAACTCGATGAGCGTGCTTTCCTATTTCGGATCCAAGTTGGCACTGATGCTAAACTGCTTGGACGAATCGCCAAGCACGAAGTCAACAAGCTTAGTCTCAGCTGCCGATTTGAATTTCAGGTCCGGATCATGTTCTGTAGTCGGCTTCTTCAAAGGGGTCATGTCCGCCGGGTCAACGCTGTCCTTGTAATATTTCAACTCCTCCGTAGCGCAAACCGACTCTGCATAGGCCGCATCACCTTCCTCACATTCCAAAGCGATCTTGCGGCTCCCATGAACCGTTATTGTCCCCTTGTGACCCGGCATCTTGAGCTGCAAATAGATATAACAAGGACGTGCCATGAACTTTGCATAAGCCGCCGCCCAAATAGGGCGTGATATGGGCTCGGATTTTCACCACCTCAAATGTTAGTGTCTCTGATCGGGAATCGTGATCGTCCCCAAAAGCCACTTCCAGAGCTATCTTGCCGACAGGGTATGCTGACTTGCCAGACACCACACCATGGAACACCATATTAGACGGTTTGAGATTTTTATCTGTCAGCCCCATGCGGCGGAATGTCTCATAGTACAGGATGTTAATACTGCTCCCTCCGTCCATGAGCACTTTGGTGAACTTATAACCTCCCACCTGAGGGGCTACCACCAATGCCAGCTGACCCGGATTGTCGACCCGGGGAGGATGATCCTCTCTACTCCATATAATGGGCTGCTCCGACCAGCGTAGGTAATGGGTACGGCCGGTTCAACAGCGTTGACTGCCCGCTTCTGAACCTTCCGGTCTCGCTTGTCTAAGCTAGTGGTGAAGACATGGTAACGCCCATTATTCAACTGCTTTGGGTTGCTCGATAACCCGATTTATTCTTCTTCTTGGTTGTAACCACCTTGGTTATTCGATTGTTACGATTGTTATGTCCGCGGATTACCATTAAATCATGAACCAGAATTTCCTCCACCGTAACCCGGCCCGAATCCTGAACCGCCGCCAGAGCCGTGATCATACGGGAAAGCATTAGAACTCTTGAACTCCTGCATAATGTAGCAATCCTTCCAAAGGTGGTTTGCTGGTGTCTCCTTCGTCCCATGCTTCGGACAGGGTTGATTCAATAGATAGTTCAAGCGGTCCGGATTGGGATTAGGCGCTCCACTTCGATTCGGCTGTTTACCCTTGCGCCGCTGGCCCTTGTCCTGCGCATTGGTATTAGCTACAAAGTCCATGTTGCCATCCGCTTTACGCTTGCCGTTAATTCGCCGAGTGATGTTCTTTGGCCCTTGGAGTTCTTGTTCTTCCTTCCCTTCCTGTCTTATCATCGTCGGACTCGGGATCCTTGGTACTATCGAATCATCATACTTCACTAAAGCGCCCATGAGAGTTCCCATGTCATTACAAAATCGCTTCATGCGCTAACTTTAACTTCAGAGGCTGAAACCGGTTTGCCCTCCGTGGTTAAGATCGCAGAGTCGGCGTTGATCCGTCCGACGAGTGCAAGATTTTCAAACGCAGGCGTACCCAATGGGTTGTTGACTCCTTCCCTGGACACAAGCCGCCAAGTCCACTACGGACATGGGCTGCTTACAGTATCTTTGAAATTCTGGATAAACCGGGTTCGCAATCGGGCCCATGAACTGATACAATTGGGCGGCAAGCTCTTTAACCAAGCACGGGCCGTCCCTCCCAGCATCATGGTAAAATACTTTGCACACGCGGCCTCATCCACATCTAGCATCTCCATGGCCATCTCATAGCTCTCTATCCATGCTTCTGGAGGTAAATCAGCAGTGTAATTTGGCACCTTGCGCGGACCCTTGAAGTCCTTGGGCAAGCGCACATTGCGTAAAGCGGGGATCAAACAGGGCACCCCCAAGCTAGAAGCAACCCCTGGCTCGACTGAGGTGGTGGGGCGAACCGGCGTGGTCGACGCCTCGTTACAGGCTGCTAACTCGGCCTCCTTCGTGCGGGCCCGGTCCACCACTTCCTAAGCATCGCGAATACCGCTGCCGGGTTATGGCCATGGGCCGCTTCACGGTGTCGTGCGTTGCTTCGTCTGACCGGTTCATCCATACGCCTGTTGTAGCTCCTGCTCGGACGTGGGGTGGAATGAATCCGGTCACGGCTGTACAAGTATGCTTCCTGTTGGATCAAAGCGGTTCGAAGAAGCTCCTTAACCCGGCGTGTCTCTACTGCCTGCGGAGAATCTCCTTCGATCGGGATGGCCTCCAATCGTGAAGCGGCAGCGACAAGATTGTCCATAGGGTTAGAATAATGACCGAAGGTGTTCGGACCGGCGGAGGCATCATATTGTTACGCCGAGGGTTCCATGAGGCGGGTTGGATCGGCGCGCTTTGGCCTGGCGCCTCGGCCAGTTTACCTCTGGCGGATTACTAGTTCCATACAGGGTGTGAAAGAGGTTTCTAGCGTCGAAAACTGAAGGCAAGCGGGACTGTGTTTCCGCTTTAAGACCTCATGCGACGCTGCTACGGTCCAACATAAGCTTATAGGCTGGGCATCCAAAGCGGCCCGCTCTGCGACCATCCTGTCGTTCTCAGCTGCCAGGTCTGCTTTGGCCTGCGCGATCTGCTCTCTCACCTTTGCAACTTCTGCGGTGTGGGCATCTTGATCCGCCGGATTGGCCTTTGCCATAAGCATAGCTAGTGCGTCGAACAGGTCAGATAAAACTTGAGCCGGCGGGTGCATAGGACCTCCTGCCCCGGTTGCTGCCGCTGTTGATGGTCCGGAGAGCATTGCCGCCGCAGTCGAGGAGTGAAGCGCCGCTTGTGTACCGGCCATAAATATTCCAACCCGGTTGGGCTCATCGGAGGGGTCCGGAATACTATTGCCATCGGAACAGCCCCTCATCTGGTCGTCTTGCAACTGGTACAACGATTCGGTTTCTCCAGTCGAGGACTCATCACCGGAATAGACGACGGTCTCGCTACCATATCCCGATTCGTCCTCATGGTTTCCTCCGTGGATGACTCCCACGAAGGCGCGCTTCACGGCCGGTTTAACCTGGGCAGATCTCGTACGCTGAGCCGTCTCGACGAGGTCGGTGCAGATGTCCGGCTCAGGCCCTGGCTCACCAATCTTGCCGATGAAAACGTGTATGCCACCAAAGGGGACCCGGTATCCGTACTCGATTGAGCCGGCCTCAGGCCCCATCCTGCGTCGTCGATGTAGAGCTTGCCGCGACGACTCTTAGTCATCCGCCCACAAAGATAGCCTTCGAGTCCTTCGAACTTGCCCTCCAAGATCATCAAACCATCATGCGATCGCCCCACGGTGGGCGCCAACTGTCGTGGTTTTGTCACGGCAGATGTCCTCGTGAAAGGACTTAGTCGTGGAGCCATCGCTACGGGTTAACTTGAAGGGGTTAAAGCGGACGCAAAGGCACGAGAGTTATACTAGTTCGGCCCCTTCGATGAAGGTAAAAGCCTACGTCTAGTTGTGATGGGATTGATGTGGTTTCGATGACTAGGGAGCAAATAAGCTTCGCCTAGGCCTCGAATTGTTGTTGTATGTCCTGAACCGCTTGTGGTCGTCCCTTTATATACACAGTTGACGCCTTGGCGGTCTCTGAGTCCCGAGCCGACCTATACAAAGTGTCCGGCTCGGTCTCTCTCCTTTCTAACTTATATTACAAGTTTACATAATCATGGCGGTTTACCACTACGGGCCCTAATCCGCCTTTGGGCCGTGGGCTTCCAAGCTGTACTAGTTGAACGCCATCTTCAAGACCTTCATGGAGCACAGTCTAAGGTGAGCTGGGCCCTCCTGGCCGGTTTATACTTAGTAGCTATATCCTCAACAGTCCCCAAGATGGGATCTCGTGGATACATAAAGTTGCGGCCGTGGAATTAGGTTTTTGGCTCCGTATCTGATCGTTCGGGGGTACGTAGGTATATATACGAGGAAGAAGTATGTCGGTGGAGCAACAGGGGGCCCACGAGGGTGGAGGCGCGCCTTGGGGGGGCGCGCCTACCTCGTGCCTTCCTGTTGGTTGCTTGACGTAGGGTCCAAGTCTCTGGATCATATTACGTGAGAAAATCACGTTCCGAAGGTTTCATTCCGTTTGGACTCCGTTTGATATTCCGTTTCTTGAAACCTTTGGAATAGGCAATAAACAGCAATTTTGGGCTGGGGATCCGGTTAATAGGTTAGTCCCAAAAATAATATAAAAGTGGAAAATAAAGCCCAATATGGTCCAAAACAGTAGATAATATATTATGGAGCAATCAAAAATTATAGATACGTTGGAGACGTATCAGGCATCCCCAAGCTTAATTCCTGCTCGTCCTCGAGTAGGTAAATGATAAAAACAGAATTTTTGATGCGGAGTGCTACTTGGCATAATTTCAATATAATTCTTCTTAATTGTGGTATGAATATTCAGATTCGAAAGATTCAAGACAAAAGTTTAATATTGACATAGAAATAATAATACTTCAAGCATACTAACAAAGCAATCATGTCTTCTCAAAATAACATGGCCAAAGAAAGTTATCCCTACAAAATCATATAGTCTGGCTATGCTCTATCTTCACCACACAAAGTATTTAAATCATGCACAACCCGATGACAAGCCAAGCAATTGTTTCATACTTTTGACATTCTCAAAACTTTTTCAATCTTCACGCAATACATGAGCGTGAGCCATGGATATGGCACTATATGTGGAATAGGATGGTGGTTGTGGAGAAGACAAAAAAGGGAGAAGATAGTCTCACATCAACTAGGCGTATCAACGGGCTATGGAGATGCCCATCAATAGATATCAATGTGAGTGAGTAGGGATTGCCATGCAACGGATGCAGAGAGCTATAAGTATATGAAAGCTCAACAAAAGAAACTAAGTGGGTGTGCATCCAACTCGCTTGCTCATGAAGACCTAGGGCAATTTGAGGAAGCCCATCATTGGAATATACAAGCCAAGTTCTATAATGAAAAATTCCCACTAGTATATGAAAGTGACAAAATGAGAGACTCTCTATTATGAAGATCACGGTTCTACTTTGAAGCACAAGTGTGGTAAAAGGATAGTAACATTGTCCCTTCTCTCTTTTTCTCTCATTTTTTTTATTTGGGCCTTTTCTCTTCTTTTTTATGGCCTCTTTTCTTTTTTTCGTCCGGAGTCTCATCCCAACTTGTGGGGGAATCATAGTCTCCATCATCCTTTCCTCACTTGGGACAATGCTCTAAAAATGATGATCATCACACTTTTATTTACTTACAACTCAACAATTACAACTCGATACTTAGAACAAAATATGACTCTATGTGTATGCCTCGTGATGTGTAAGGATATGCAATGATTCATGAGTGACATGTATGAAAGAATTATGAATGGTGGCTTTGCCACAAATACGATGTCAACTACACGATCATGCTAAGCAATATGACAATGATGGAGCGTGTCATAATAAACGGAATGGTGGAAAGTTGCATGGCAATATATCTCGGAATGGCTATGGAAATGTCATAATAGGTAGGTATGGTGGTTGTTTTGAGGAAGGTATATGGTGGGTGTATGATACCGGCGAAAAGTGCGCGGTATTAGAAAGGCTAGCAATGGTGGAAGGGTAAGAAAAGTGCGTATAATCCATGGACTCAACATTAGTCATAAAGAACTCATATACTTATTGCAAAAATTTACAAATTATCAAAGAAAAGTATTACGTGCATGCTCTTAGGGGGATAGATTGGTAGGAAAAGACCATCGTTCGTCCCCGACCGCCACTCATAAGGAAGACAATCAATAAATAAATCATGCTCCGACTTCATCGCATAACGGTTCACCATACGTGCATGCTACGGGAATCACAAACTTTAACACAAGTATTTCTCAAATTCACAACTACGCAACTAGCATGACTCTAATATTACTACCTCCATATCTCAAAACAATTATCAAGCATCAAACTTTTCTTAGTATTCAACGCACTCAAAAGAAAGTTTTACAAATCTTGAATATCAAGCATATTATTATTATTAAGCAAATTACCATGCTATTTAAGACTCTCAAAATAATCTAAGTGAAGTATGAGAGATCAATAGTTTCTATAAAACAAATCCACCATCGTGCTCTAAAAGATATAAGTGAAGCACTAGAGCAAAACTATATAGCTCAAAAGATATAAGTGAAGCACATAGAGTATTCTATCAAATTCCAATTCATGTATGGCTCTCTCAAAAGGTGTGTATAGAAAGTATGATTGTGGTAAACTAAAAAGCAAAGACTCAAATCATACAATACGCTCCAAGTAAAACACATATCATGTGGTGAATAAAAATATAGCTCCAAGTAAAGTTACCGATGGAAGTGGACGAAAGAGGGGATGCCTTCCGGGGCATCCCCAAGCTTTTACTTTTTGGTGTCCTTGGATTATCTTGGGGGTGCCATGGGAATCCCCAAGCTTAGGCTCTTGCCACTCCTTGTTCCATAATCCATCAAAAAAATTCACCCAAAACTTGAAAACTTCACAACACAAAACTCAACAGAAATCTCGTGAGCTTCGTTAGCGAAAGAAAACAAAAGACCACTTCAAGGTACTGTAATTAACTCATTATTTATTTATATTCGTGTTAAACCTAATGTATTCCAACTTCTCTATGGATTATAAACTATTTTACTAGCCATAGATTCATCAAAATAAGCAAACAACACACGAAAAACAGAATCTGTCAAAAACAGAACAGTCTGTAGTAATCTGTAACTAACGCAAACTTCTGGAACCCAAAAATTCAGCCAAAATAGGACGACCTAGGCAATTTGTTTATTGATCAGCATCAATTGGAATCACTATTTTATCACGTTGTGGTGATTTTTAACAATTGTTTTCATGAACCAAAAGTTTCTGGAAATTACAGCAAGATCAAATAACTATCATCCAAGAAGATCCTATAGGTTTAACTTGGCACAAACACTAATTAAAACATAAAACCACATATAAAAATAAGGTATATGGATTATTTATTCCTAAACATAAACAAAAACAAAAAACTAAAAATAAAATTGAGTTGCCTCCCAACAAGCGCTATCGTTTAACGCCCCTAGCTAGGCATAAAAGCAAGGATAGATCTAGGTATTGCCATCTTTGGTAGGCAATCCATAAGTGGCTCTCATAATAGATTCATATGGTAATTTTATTTTCTTTCTAGGGAAGTGTTCCATGCCTTTCTTTAATGGAAATTGGAATCTAATATTCCCTTCCTTCATATCAATAATTGCACCAATCGTTCTAAGGAAAGGTCTACCAAGAATAATAGGACATGAAGGATTGCAATCTATATCAAGAACGATTAAATATACGGGCACATAATTCCTATTTACAACAATAAGAACATCATTAATTTTTCCCATAGGTTTCTTAATAGTGGAATCCGCAAGGTGCAAGTTTAGAGAGCAATCATCGAAATCACGGAAATCTAGCAAATCACACAAAGTTTTGGGAATAGTGGAAACACTAGCACCCAAATCACATAAAGCATAAAATTCATGATCCTTAATCTTAATTTTAATAGTTGGTTCCCACTCATCATAAAGTTTTCTAGCTATAGAGACTTCCAACTCAAGTTTTTTCCTCATAAGATTGCATCAAGGCATCAACAATATGTTTGGTAAACGCTTTATTTTGACTATAAGCATGAGGAGAATTTAGCACAGATTGCAACAAGGAAATACAATCAATTAAAGAGCAACTTCCATAATTAAATTCCTTCAATTAAAGAGCAACTTCCATAATTAAATTCCTTGAAATCCAAAATAGTGGGTTTAGCAACATCTAGGGTTTTACTTTCTTCGATCCCACTTTTATCAATTTTAGCATCAAGCTCTAAAAACTCCGAATTTTTTGAACGCCTTCTAGGTAAAGGTGGATCATATTCGGTCCCATCATTATCAAGATTAATATTGAAAAACAAAGATTTAATAGGGGACACATCAATAACTTTTAGATCTTCATCTTTATTTTCATAGGTATTGGAAGAACACGCTTTAATAAAGGCATCTTTCATAGCACGCATCCTAGCGGCTCTTTCCTTGCACTCATCAATGGAAATTCTCATGACTTTGAGAGACTCATTGGTATCATGCTTAGGAGGAATAGACCTAAGCTTTAAAGAATCAACATCAAGAGAAATTCTATCAACGTTCCTAGCCAATTCATCAACTTTAAGCAATTTCTCTTCAAGCAAAGCATTAAAATTATTTTGTGAATTCATAAACTCTTTAACACTAGTCTCAAATTAATAGGGCATCTTATTAAAATTTCCATAAGAGTTGTTGTAGGAATTTCCATAATTATTAGAGGAATTACTAGGATAAGGCCTAGGATTAAAATTCCCTCTATACGCGTTGTTACCAAAATTATTCCTACCAACAAAATTCACATCCATAGATTCATTATTATTCTCAATCAAAGTAGACAAAGGCATATCATTAGGATCAGAACTCTTAGTAGCAAATAATTTCATAAGTTCATCCATCTTTTCACTCAAAACATTAATTTCTTCTATCGCATGCACTTTTTTATTAGTATATCTTTCTGTGTGCCATTGAGAATAATTAACCATAATATTATCTAGGAGTTTAGTAGCGTCTCCTAAAGTGATTTCCATAAAAGTGCCTCCCGCGGCCGAATCTAAAAGGTTTCTAGAAGCAAAATTCAATCCGACATAAATTTTTTGTATAATCATCCACAAATTCAAACCATGAGTAGGGCAATTACGTATCATTAATTTCATCCTATCCCAAGCTTGTGCAACATGTTCATGATCAAGTTGTTTAAAGTTCATAATATCATTTCTAAGAGAGATGATCTTAGCGGGAGGAAAATACTTAGAGGTAAAAGCATCTTTGCACTTGTTCCAAGAATCAATACTATTTTTAGGCAAAGACGAAAACCAAGCTTTAGCACGATCTCTAAGCGAAAAAGGAAATAACTTCAATTTAACAACATCATTGTCAACATCCCTCTTCACTAGGAAGGCCGCCGAATTGATCTTTCATAACAAGATTCAATAAAGCAGCATTGATTTCACAAGATTCAGTATTGGCAAGAGGAGCAATCGGGGTGCTAAGGAAATCGTTATTGTTGGTATTGGTAAAGTCACACAATTTGGTATTATCTTGAGCCCTCGTGACAAGCAAGCAATCCAACACACAAGCAAACAAAAAGCAAGCAAAAAGGCAAACAGAAAAGAGAGGGCGAATAAAACGTCAAGGGTGAAGTGGGGGAGGGGAAAACGAGAGGCAAATGGCAAATAATGTAATGCGGGAGATAAGGGACTGTGATGGGTACTTGGTATGTTGACTTTTGCGTAGACTCCCCGGCAACGGCGCCAGAAATTCTTCTTGCTACCTCTTGAGCTTGCGTTGGATTTCCCTAAAGAGGAGAGGATAATGCAGCAGAGTAGCGTAAGTATTTCCCTCAGTTTTTGAGAACCAAGGTATCAATCCAGTAGGAGGCCACGCGCATGTCCCTCGTACCTACACAAAACAAATAGCTCAACGCAACCAACGCGATTAGGGGTTGTCAATCCCTTCACGATCACTTACAGAGTGAGATCGATAGAGATGATAGATAATATTTTGGTATTTTTGGTATAAAGATGCAAAGTAAAATAAAAAGCAAAGTAAAAAGCAAAGCAATAATAAAGTGATGGAAGATTAATATGATAGAGAATAGACCCGGGGCCATAGATTTCACTAGTGGCTTCTCTCAAGAGCATAAGTATTCTACGATTGGGTGAACGAATTACTATTGAGAAATTGACAGAATTGAGCATAGTTATGAGAGTATCTAGGTATGATCATGTATATAGGCATCACGTCTGAGACAAGTAGACCGACTCACGCATCTACTACTATTACTCCACTCATCGACCGCTATCCAAAGCATGCATCTAGAGTATTAAGTTAATGAAAACAGAGTAACACCTTAAGCAAGATGACATGATGTAGAGGGATAAATTAAATGCAATATGATAAAAACCCATCTTGTTATCCTCGATGGCAACAATACAATACGTGCCTTGCTGCCCCTATCACACCTTTGGGAAAGGACACCGCAAGATTGAACCCAAAGCTAAGCACTTCTCCCATTGCAAGAACTACCAATCTAGTTGGCCAAACCAAACAGATAATTCAAGAGACTTGCAAAGATAACCAATCATACATAAAAGAATTCAGAGAAGATTCAAATATTGCTCATAGATAATCTTGATCATAAACCCACAATTCATCGGTCTCAACAAACACACCGCAAAAAGAAGATTACATCGAATAGATCTCGACGAGAGAGGGAAGAACATTGTATTGAGATCCAAAAGAGAGAAGAAGCCATCTAGCTACTAACTATGGACTCAAGGTCCGAGGTAAACTACTCACACTTCATCGGAGAGGCTATGATGATGTATAAGCCCTCCGTGGTGGATTCCCTTCCGCGGAGCTCAAACAGGCCCCAAGATGGGATCTCGTGGATACGTAAAGTTGGGCGGTGGAATTAGGTTTTTGGCTCCGTGTCGATCGCTCGAGTGCGAGGTACATATACGAGGAAGAAATGCGTCGGTGGAGCAACAGGGGGCCCACGAGGGTGGAGGGCGGCGCTGGGAGGGCGCGCCCCCTACCTCGTGCCTTCCCTGTTGGTTGGTTGACGTAGGGTCCAAGTCTCCTGGATCATATTCGGTGAAAAAATCATGTTCCCGAAGGTTTCATTCCGTTTGGACTCCGTTTGATATTACGTTTCCTCGAAACACTGAAATAGGCAAAAACAAGAATTACAGGTTGGGCCTCCGGTTAATAGGTTAGTCCCAAAAATAATATAAAAGTGGAAAATAAAGCCCAATATGGTCCAAAACAGTAGATAATATAGCATGGAGCAATCAAAAATTATAGATACGTTGGAGACGTATCACTAGTCCCTATCTTCTCCATTGTCTCCCGAGAATGAAGTTATTAATTTTAAGCAAAGGGAGGGAGAAAATCTAAAAGACGCTTGGTATAGAATTTGCAATGCTCAAAATAGATCTACCAGGAAGCAATCTACTTCCGTTCTTCTCCCTAATTTTTATGTAGGCGCTACTCCTTGGTACAGATATATCCTTGATACCATTACGGAGGGAATTTCTTGGGTAGCCATACTTTTCATTCTTATAATGCTATGATAGATTTGTTTGGCTCACCACCTCTTTTGGTTAATGGAACTATGTTAACTTTGGAGCATGTAATGCAAAGACTTGAAATTATTGAAAATAAAGTTGCTACCGTAGAGTTAATTGAAAATTTGGATAAAAAGATCCACAACCAAATTACCCAATATGGATCTAAAGTAGGAGTCACTTTGAAAATATTAAGGAGAAGGAACCCATAGTTAATGAAAGAATAAATCAGGATTCCACTAGAATCAATAAACTTGACCAACTTGGGAACCGCTTTTTCTTCCATAAAGAATACTCCAAGCCCTGCAGCTAATATTGCCAAACTTATGTATGTTCTTAAAAATAAGGGTGAATCCTCTAGTAAGGAAACTGCGGATCTCAAATCTATAAGTATTCATCCCAGTCTTTTTGCTATCATTAAGGAACCATTTGCTACAAATGAATTTTTCGGTTATGTGCCTAGAAGTTTGATATTTAATAAAAATAAAGAAACTCCTAAGGATGATAGATGTCTCATTGAAGAATTGCCCACCAAAGATGGCAATACCTAGATCTATCCTTGCTTTTATGCCTAGCTAGGGGCGTTAAACGGTAGCGCTTGTTGGGAGGCAACCCAATTTTATTTTTAGTTTTTTTTGCTTTTTGCTTCTATTTAGTAATAAATCTTGATCTAGCCTCTGGTTAGATGTGTTTTTATCTTTTAATTAGTGTTTGTGCCAAGTTAAACCTATAGGATCTTCTTGGATGATAGTTATTTGATCTTGCTGAAAATTGCAGAAACTTTCTGTTCACGAAAATAATTGTTCAAAATCACCAGAACGCGATAAAATATTGATTCGAATTGCTGCTGATCAATAAACAAATTTTCTAGGTCTTCCTATTTTGGCTGAAGTTTTGGAGTTCCAGAAGTTTGCGTTAGTTACAGATTACTACAGACTGTTCTGTTTTTGACAGATTCTGTTTTTCATGTGTTGTTTGCTTATTTTGATGAATCTATGGCTAATAAAATAGTTTATAAACCATAGAGAAGTTGGAATATATTAGGTTTCACACTAATATAAATAAAGAATGAGTTAATTACAGTACCTTGAAGTGGTGTTTTGTTTTCTTTCGCTAACGGAGCTCACGAGATTTTCTGTTAAGTTTTGTGTTGTGAAGTTTTCAAGTTTTGGGTAAAAGATTTGATGGATTATGGAACAAGGAGTGGCAAGATCCTAAGCTTGGGGATGCCCAAGTAACCCCAAGATAATCTAAGGACACCAAAAAGCCTAAGCTTTGGGATGCCCCAGAAGGCATCCCCTCTTTCGTCTACTTCCATCGATAACTTTACTTGGAGCTATATTTTTATTCACCACATGATATGTGTTTTGCTTGGAGCGTCTTGTATTATTTGAGTCTTTGATTTTTAGTTTACCACAATCATCTTTGCTGGACACACCTTTTGAGAGAGACACACATGATTCAGAAATTATTAGAATACTCTATGTGCTTCACTTATATCTTTTGAGCTATATAGTTTTGCTCTAGTGCTTCACTTATATCTTTTAGAGCATGGTGGTGGTTTTGTTTTATAGAAACTATTATTCTCTCATACTTCACTTATATTATTTTGAGAGTCTTAAACAGCATGGTAATTTGCTTAAATAATCCTAATATGCTAGGTATTCAAGATTAGTAAAAAACTTTCTTATGAGTGTGCTGAATATTAAGAGAAGTTTGATGCTTGATGATTGTTTTGAGATATGGAGGTAGTGATATTAAAGTTGTGCTAGTTGAGTAGTTGTGAATTTGAGAAATACTTGTGTTGAAGTTTGCAAGTCCCGTAGCATGCACGTATGGTAAACGTTATGTAACAAATTTGAAACATGAGGTGTTCTTTGATTGTCCTCCTTATGAGTGGCGGTTGGGGACGAGCGATGGTCTTTTCCTAGCAATCTATCCCCCTAGGAGCATGCGCGTAGTGCTTGGCTTTTGATGACCTGTAGATTTTTGCAATAAGTATGTGAGTTCTTTATGACTAATGTTGAGTCCATGGATTATACGCACTCTTACCCTTCCATCATTGATAACCTCTTGATGCAGTGCATTGCCCTTTCTCACATTGAGAGTTGGTGCAAACTTTGCGGTGCATCCAAACCCCGTGATATGATACGCTCTTTCACACATAAACCTCCTTATATCTTCCTCAAAACATCCACCATACCTACCTATTATGGCATTTCCATAGCCATTCCGAGATATATTGCCATGCAACTTTCCACCGTTCCGTTTATTATGACACGCTCATCATTGTCATATTGCTTTGCATGATCATGTAGTTGACATCGTATTTGTGGCAAAGCCACCGTTCATAATTTTTCATACATGTCACTCTTGATTCATTGTTATCCCGGTATACCGCCGGAGGCATTCATATAGAGTCATACTTTGTTCTAGTATCGAGTTGTAATCATTGAGTTGTAAATAAATAGAAGTGTGATGATCATCATTGATAGAGCATTGTCCCCAAAAAAAGAGAAAGGCCAAATAAAAAAAGAAAGGCCCAAAAAAAATAAAAAAAAGGGACAATGCTACTATCCTTTTTTTCCACACTTGTGCTTTAAAGTAGCACCATGATCTTCATGATAGAAAGTCTCTTGTTTTGTCACTTTCATATACTAGTGGGAATTTTTTCCTCAAATGCCCTAGGTCTTCGTGAGCAAGCAAGTTGGATGCACACCCACTTAGTTCCTTTTGTTGAGATTTCATGCATTTATAGCTCTAGTGCATCCGTTGCATGGCAATCCCTACTCCTTGCATTAACATCAATCGATGTGCATCTCCATAGCTCATTGATTAGCCTCGTTGATGTGAGACTTTCTCCTTTTTTGTCTTCTCCACATAATCCCCATCATTATATTCTATTCCACCCCTAGTGCTATATCCATGGCTCGCGCTCATGTATTGCGTGAAGGTTGAAAAAAGTTTGAGATTACTAAAGTATGAAACAATTGCTTGGCTTGTCATCGGGGTTGTGCATGATGAGAGCATTCTTGTGTGACGGAAATGGAGCATGACTAAACTATATGATTTTGTAGGGATGAACTTTCTTTGGCCATGTTATTTTGAGAGGACATAATTGCTTAGTTAGTATGCTTAAAGTATTATTACTTTTATGTCAATATTAAACCTTTATCTTGAATCTTTCGGATCTGAATATTCATACCACAATTAGGAGAATTACATTGAAATTATGCCAAGTAGCATTCCACATCAAAAATTCTGTTTTTATCATTTACCTACTCGAGGACGAGCAGGAATTAAGCTTGGGGATGCTTGATACGTCTCCAACGTATCTATAATTTTTTATTGTTCCATGCTATATTATATTCTGTTTTGGAAATTATTGCGCTTTATTATACACTTTTATATTATTTTTGGGACTAACCTATTAACCGGAGGCCCAGCCCAGAATTGTTGTTTTTTGCCTATTTTAGAGTTTCGCAGAAAAAGAATATCAAACGGAGTCCAAACGGAATGAAACCTTCGGAAACGTGATTTTTGGAACAAACGTGATCCAGAGGACTTGGACCCTACGTCAAGACATCAACCAGGAGGGCACGAGGTAGGGGGCGCAGCTACCCCCCTGGGCGCGCCCTCCACCCTCGTGGGCCCCATGTTTCTCCACCGACGTACTTCTTCCTCCTATATATACCTACGTACCCCCAAACTACCAGATACGGAGCCAAAAACCTAATTCCACCGCCGCAACCTTCTGTACCTGTCAGATCCCATCTTGGGGCCTTTTCCGGAGCTCCGTCGGAGGGGGCATCGATCACGGAGGGCTTCTACATCAACACCATGCCTCTCCGATCATGTGTGAGTAGTTTACCTCAGACCTTCGGGTCCATAGTTATTAGCTAGATGGCTTCTTCTCTCTTTTTGGATCTCAATACAATGTTCTCCTCCTCTCTTGTGGAGATTTATTCGATGTAATCTTCTTTGCGGTGTGTTTGTTGAGACCGATGAATTGTGGGTTTATGATCAAGTTTATCTATGAACAATATTTGAATCTTCTCTGAATTCTTTTATGTATGATTGGTTATCTTTGCAAGTCTCTTCAAATTATCAGTTTGGTTTGGCCTACTAGATTGATCTTTCTTGCAATGGGAGAAGTGCTTAGCTTTGGGTTCAATCTTGCGGTTCCTTTCCTAGTGACTGTAGGGGCAGCAAGGCACGTATTGTATTGTTGCCATCGAGGATAACATGATGTGGTTTATATCATATTGCATGAGTTTATCCCTCTACATCATGTCATCTTGCTTAAAGCGTTACTCTGTTCTTATGAACTTAATACTCTAGATGCATGCTGGATAGCACTCGATGTGTGGAGTAATAGTAGTAGATGCAAGCAGGAGTCGGTGTACTTGTCTCAGACGTGATGCCTATATACATGATCATACCTAGATATTCTCATAACTATGCTCAATTCTGTCAATTGCTCAACAGTAATTTGTTCACCCACCGTAATACTTATGCTCTCGAGAGAAGCCTCTAGTGAAACCTATGGCCCCCGGGTCTATGTTCTATCATATTAATCTCCCAACACTTAGTTATTTTTATTGCCTTTTATTTTACTTTGCATCTTTATCATAAAAATACCAAAAATATTATCCTATCATATCTATCAGATCTCACTCTCGTAAGTGACCGTGAAGGGATTGACAACCCCTTTATTGCGTTGGTTGCGAGGATTTATTTGTTTGTGTAGGTGCGAGGGACTCGTGCGTGGCCTCCTACTGGATTGATACCTTGGTTCTCAAAAACTGAGGGAAATACTTACGCTACTTTACTGCATCACCCTTTCCTCTTCAAGGGAAAACCAACGCAGTGCTCAAGAGGTAGCAACGTGACACAATGCTTCTTCATAACCGACCCGACCAATCCCAGTTGTGTTGTCATGAGGAGTGGCAAAAGGAGCATCGTCGGTATGGATGGAGTCGCCAACAAGGAAGACTACGACCAATACGGCAACCCGATGAGGGAAGATGACGATGACGATGAAGCATACGTGAAAGATCGTACTCCATGGTTCTGGAAAATTCATAACGAGGGGCTCAATTATTCGACAACAAACAAGAAAGGTAAGAAGCTCAATGTCATACGTCGTCGACGCAGCTGAAGCAATACAAAAATAGAAAAATAAACAGAAAAGTAATGGAAAATAATAAAAAGAAAAGAAAACTAAAAACTAGAAAAGGAAGATAATAAAAAGAAAAGAAACATAGCAGTAGCGCTGGTTTAGGATCCAGCGAAAATTGGAACAGTTAGCAGTAGCGTCGGATTACCATCCAGCGCTATAACTAACTTAGCTATAGAGCTAGATCCTAACCCAGCGCTACTGCTATTTTTAGTTAACCCGCCGTGCGGGCTCAAAATTTTGCCAAGTCCCATCCCCCCCCCACTCTCCCACCTCTCCCCCTCCTCTCTGATGTCGCTTGCCACCATCGCCCCTGCCCCCCGGCTGTCGCCCCTGCCCGCCCCTCGACGCCGGCTCGAGCCCCTGACCGCCCTCGGCCTCGACGCTAGCTTGAGGCCCTGCCCGCCCTTGACCTTGACGCCGGCCCAAGCCCCTGCCCGCCCTCGACCTCACTGTCGCCGCCGACCTCTCCCCTGCCCGCCCTCGACCTCGCCGCCGCCACCCTTTCCCCTGCCCGCCCTCGCTGCCGACCGCCCGAGCCCGTAAGCCCCTCCCTCTCCTCTCCCCTACCCTCCTCTCTCTCTCTCTATGATGAACCCTAGCTACTATTAGCAAAATTAGGACAGATGAACCCTAGCTGTTGTTAACTAAAAATTGTTAGTTTATCATCATTCTAGTATATAAATAGACATAAGAATTCTAGTATATAAATACTTTGCAGGTCATGATAACTAAAATTTGCTAAGACATTGAGGTGGAGGAATCTGCTAGGCATCATTGGTATGTAAATAAACATAACAAAACATTGATTCAAGTTCATAAGGTGATGAGCAGATAGTCAAAATCATCATGTGTATTTTAGGGCAGTACCAAATTTAGCAAATTTAGCTAAATTAGCAAATATGTTGGTTAGGGAAGTAGCAGAGAGAGAGAGAGAGAGAGAGAGAGAGAGAGAGAGAGAGAGAGAGAGAGAAAGAGAGAGCATTTAGCAATTTTTTTAGGTATAAATAAAAACAGTAGCAAATATTTTAGCTATAAAAAACAGTAGCAAATTATTTGTAGCTAGGCAATTTATCAAAAACAATAGCTCCCTAAAATTGCAAAATCAGTGGACTTTTTTAGCTATAAATAAAACAGTGGACATTTTTAGCTATAAATAAAAAATAGTAGAAAAAATGTTTAGTGAGGTCATTTTGCAAAGGTTTTTGGTTTTTGAAAAGACCACTATTTTGCAATGTTTAGTGAGGTCATTTCACTATGTGTACTTGCTTTATATATGTGCTCCTGTGATGCTCATATGACATTGATGTTATATGATTTTGCAATGTTTGTTGAATGTCGAAGAATATCCGAGTGGCCTATGTTTTGCCGGAATGTTGATTCATTTCCTTTCCGGCAAATTTCAGGCGTTCCATATGTCCACTTTTTAACAAAGGTCATGCCAAAAATTTCCGTGATTTGTGCTAGAAACTAGGACATATGGAGTGCCCGGGTTTTTGCCGGAAGGGAAATGAATCAACATTCCAACCAAATATAGGCCCCTTTTTTCTCTTCATTATATCTTTTATTTACACTCGTTGAATAGGATACATGTCTAGCCACACCAAAGCCGGGGGTTCTGGTCGCCTCGAAGAAGACCCCCTCGAGGCAGCAAATCATTATTTCGATTACCTGGATGAACACCAGTTGTGGGTGCAGGGCGGCAGTGGCACCAACCCCGACACCGACACCGACACCACCCCCGAGACCGGCAATGATGCTGTCGTAGCCGGTAAAGCACCGAAGCAGAAGAGGACACGAAGGACAAACAAGCTCGGCATCGGACAAATTGTGGTCACGTGCACCCCAAGAAACTAGAGCCAACAGCGTCGGAGGAAGCACGCTCGTGCTGGGGAAATCAACTAGGATGCATCCTCAAGGGAACCACCAATGTCAACAATGAGAAGTTGAAGAAGATACCACATATGGAGCACATGCTCCTAAAGAAGTTGCACAATAGGTTCATGTTCCCCGTCCGGGATGAAATCAAACATCCATGGGACGACGATGCCATGACAAAGATAAACAGCAAGGCGATGGTGACGTTCACCAACGGCTTGTCCGCCTAGAAAGTTAGGGTGAAAAAAGCGATTGCGAAGAATGAACTGTGGTCCAAGATTCATGATGACAGTTCGTCACTAAAGGAAGAGGACTTTGAAAAATTCAAGGAGACTTGCACTAAAGAAGAAGTCAAGCAAAGGTCAGAGAAAATGAAGGTGCTCCAGGCCAGGAACATGCCTCCCCACCGCCTCGAAAGTCGCGGTTATGCGGGGAAGAGGCACGTATGGGCCAAGGAGGATGCCGAACGTGAACGTCACAGAATCCCAGACCCCTTGGTGGAGTTCACTAACCCGCAGGAGCATGACTGGATCAGGGCCCGGTACAAGTGGGACTGCGTCAATAAGCTCTTTTACACGGACCCAAACAAGAGGGAGTTCCTGAGACTTCTGGTAATTGTTATATTACCACCTTATATATTAGCTTCCAATCAATTCGACTACAAGTTTTGTCACATTAGTAAACCATCCATGTTCCTTTTGCAGAAAGAGCAGCACCAAAAGGCAGCCGAAAGTGACGAGTCGTCACAGTCGTCGACAAGGCCCAAGTGGGATACCCCTTTCAATTGGGCCCTAAACATACTGAAAAAGCTCCCGGAGGACAAACTGCTATCCTATGGATGTGTGCACGGCGTCGGAGATGGCGCCTCATGGAAGACGTGCTACCACGAGCAGCCAGATGAAAGAAGGAAGAGACGGTTGCCTACTCAACAGACCATCGACGAGAAGGTTGCGATTACGGCCAATAAGACCAAAGCTAAGACCAAAGAAGAGTTGCTTGGGGTAGTCAATGCAGTAGCCAATGAAGCGGTAGTTGGCATCACGGCTCACTTCCAATCTTCAATTATGACCAGCTTGATTCCGGCAATTATTGATTGGCCGAAGAGTAATCCAGATAAAGGGCCAGCGGACTTTCCCCTTCCCAGCTACGTCGGGAGCAATTTGGTGAACATCACACCACCAGCACCTGCTCAAGCAACCGCAAAAGGTCCCGCTCCTGTTCATAGCAGCCCGACCTCCGTCTCTGGCATGCTCGGCGGGGCTTCGTCTATGGCTGAGCTCGACGCCCTCATAGTAATTATGCAGCATACCCTTTTCACCAGTATGTCTATAGTATTCCATTTCAGTTGCCTTTTGGATGTTTGACGTCGCAGACATGTCTTCGTAGGCCGACGATACCCCGTGCACCCTGATACGTCTCCGTCGTATCTATAATTTTTGATTGTTCCATGCCAATATTATTCAACTTTCATATACTTTTGGTAACTTTTTATACTATTTTTTGGGACTAACATATTGATCCAGTGCCCAGTGCCAGTTCCTGTTTGTTGCATGTTTTATGTTTTGCAGAATATCCATATCAAACGGAATCCAAACGGGATAAAACGGACAGAGCTTATTTTTGGAATATTTGGTAAATCTGGGAGAAAGATCAACGTGAACGATTTACGAGGTGGCCACGAGGTAGGGGCGCCCGACCCTCGTGGGCCACCCGTAAGCGATTGATGCCCTTCTTCGGCCGCAAGAAAGCTAATTTTTGGTAAAAAATCACGGCGAAGGTTTCAGTCCAATCGGAGTTACGGATCTCCATATATATACGAAACGGTGAAAGGGCAGCAGGGAGAACGCAGAAACAGAGAGAGACAAAGAGGCAGATCCAATCTCGGAGGGGCTCTCGCCCCTCCCACGCCATGGAGGCCAAGGACCAGAGGGGAAACCCCTCTCCCATCTAGGGAGAAGGTCAAGGAAGAAGAAGACGAAGGGCCCCCCTCTCCCCTTCTCTTCCGGTGGCGCCGGAACGCCGCTGTGGCCATCATCATCACCGCAATCTTCACCAACAACTTCACCGCCATCATTACCAACTCTTTCCCCCTCTATGCAGCGGTGTAACCTCTCTCTTACCCACTGTAATCTCTACTTAAACATGGTGCTCAATGCTATATATTATTTCCCAATGATGTATTGCTATCCTATGATGTTTGAGTAGATCCCTTTTGTCCTATGGGCTATTTGATGATCAAGATTGGTTTGAGTTGCATGTTTTATTATTGGTGTTGTCCTATGGTTCTCTCCGTGTCGCGCAAGCGTGAGGGATCCCCGCTGTAGGGTTTGCAATATGTTCATGATTTGCTTATGGTGGGTGGCGTGAGTGACAGAAGCACAGACCGAGTAAGTAGGTTGTTTGCGTATGGGATAAAGAGGACTTGATACTTTAATGCTATGGTTGGGTTTTACCTTAATGATCTTTAGTAGTTGCGGATGCTTGCTAGAGTTCCAATCATAAGTGCATATGATCCAAGTAGAGAAAGTATGTTAGCTTATGCCTCTCCCTCAAATAAAATTGCAATAATGATTACCGGTCTAGTTATCGATTGCCTAGGGACAAATAACCTTCTCGTGACAACAAACTCTCTACTAAAACTAATTTAGTTGTGTCTTTATCTAAACAGCCCCTACTTTTTTATTTACGTGCTCTTTACTATCTTGCAAACCTATCCAAAAACACCTACAAAGTACTTCTAGTTTCATACTTGTTTTAGGTAAAGCGAACATTAAGCGTGCGTAGAGTTGTATCGGTGGTCAATAGAACTTGAGGGAATATTTGTTCTACCTTTAGCTCCTCGTTGGGTTCGACACTCTTACTTATTGAAAGAGGCTACAATTGATCCCCTATACTTGTGGGTTATCAAGACCTTTTTGGCGCCGCTGTCTTGGGAGCAATAGCGTGGGGTGAATATTTTCGTGTGCTTGTTTGCTTTATCACTAAGTAATTTTTATTTGCTGTTCTTAGTTGTTTTCTATCTTTAGTTATGGGTAGGAAACGCAAAATACCAAAAAAAATTAGTTGTACCTACTGAATCAATGGTTGAAGAACCACTCAAAATCTATCACACTCCTGAAGCTTTTTACTTGGATCATCTTCGATCCCTATGTGCTCGTGCTGAAACCCCAACTAGCTTAGTTGAGGGCAAATCTTTAGATGAGCTTGCTTGTTATGTGCGACGCCGTATATCTGAAAAAAAAGGGAAACTTTTGCTGGGTCAAATTCATCATTTGCAATGCTATGCTTGGAATTTATGTGAAATATATGATTTTACTTGTTGTTCTGAAAACCCTAAGAAACACCTTCCCTATCAAGCTGAGTTTAGTGATAATGGAATCGTATCTTCATATGCTAAAGGTGTTTATAGTTACTATGATGTTCAACAAATTGAAGAATTTGTTGCTTTTAAGGGTGCTTATGAAATTGCTTCTTTGATTGAAAAGTATGGTGCTACTCTTTACAAATCTGAAAATTTTGCCATACTTAAATATTGCTATGATAATTATGCTTCTAATGCCTATGTTGAACCATATATTGAGGACTACTCCGCTGTCCAAGAAGAGACTAATATTTTGCAGGAGTCTATGGAAGAAGAAATTGATGAAACTGTTAGCTCATTGGATGAAAAAGATGATGAGGAGAGCAAAGAACAAAGGGAGGAAGAGCGGATTAGCTACCTGTGCCCACCTTCTAATGAGAGTAACTCTTCAACTCATACATTATTTAATTTCCCTTCGTGCTTACCGAAGGATGATTGCTATGATGACTGTTATGATCCCGTTGATTCTCTTGAAATATCCCTTTTTGATGAACTTGATGCTTGCTATGCTTGTGGCCAAGATGCCAATATGAATTATGATTATGGATATGAACTTGATATAGTTCCTTATGTTAAACATGAAATTGTTACTATTGCACCCACACATAATAGTCCTATTATCCTTTTGAATTCTCCAAACTACACTATATCGGAGAAGTTTGTTCTTATTAAGGATTATATTGATGGGTTGCCTTTTACCGTTGCCCATGATGATTTTGATGAATATAACATGCATGTGCTTGCTGCTCCTACTTTCAATTATTATGAGAAAGAACTACATCTCCACCCCTCTATGTTTCCAACACGATAAAATTGCAAGAAACTGATTATACCATGCATTGGCCTTTACTTTGTGTGCATGAATTGTTATTTTATGACATGCCGATGCATAGGAAGAGAGTTAGACTTCATCATTACATGATATATGTTTCTTTGTGCTCACTACTAAATTACAAATCATTGCTAATTAAAATTGGCTTTGATATACCTTGGGATCAGGGTGGATTCACTACTTGAGCACTATATGCCTAGCTTAATGGCTTTAAAGAAAGCGCTGCCAGGGAGACAACCTGGAAGTTTTAGAGAGTCATTTAGTTCTGTTGTGTGCTTTTATAAAGTTTATAAATAAAAATAATGTGCCAAGGTTTGCCTTTAGGATGTTTATGATGCTTGTTGGTTTGTGCGGTGCAGGACAGAAACTTTGGCTGTAGTGCGCGATTTTTAATTTTTTACTGGAACGTCAAAAGGTTCTGAAACTTTTTGCACTTTCTTTATATACAAATTTTTTATTTTTCCTAATTGTTTCAGAATTTTTCATGTATCATAAGTATGGTGAATGTTCAGATTATTACAGACTGTTCTGTTTTAGACAGATTCTGTTTTTGATGCATAGTTTGCTTGTTTTGATGAAACTATCAATTTATATCAGTGGATTAAGCCATGAAAAAGTTATACTACAGTAGAAACAATGCAAAAAAATATGAATTGGTTTGCAACAGTACTTAGAGTAGTGATTTGCTTTATTATACTAACGGATCTTACCGAGTTTTCTGTTGAAGTTTTGTGTGGATGAAGTGTTCGATGATCGAGGATGTCTCGATGTGAGAAGAAGGAAGAGAGGCAAGAGCTCAAGCTTGGGGATGCCCAAGGAACCCCAAGTAAATATTCAAGGAGACTCAAGCGTCTAAGCTTGGGGATGCCCCGGAAGGCATCCCCTCTTTCTTCAACAAGTATCGGTATGTTTTCGGATTCGTTTCGTTCATGCGATATGTGCAATCTTGGAGCGTCTTTTGCATTTAGTTTTCACTTTTCTTTTATGCACCATGATGGTATGAGATAGTCCTTGGTTGATTTATAGAATGGTCATTGCACTTCACTTATATCTTTTGAGTATGGCTTTATAGAATGCTTCATGTGCTTCACTTATATCATTTGAAGTTTGGATTGCCTGTTTCTCTTCACTTAGACAATCGCCATTTGTAGAATGCTCTTTTGCTTCACTTATATTTGTTAGAGCGTGGGCATATATTTTGTATAAAGAATTAAACTCTCTTGCTTCACTTATATCTATTTAGGGAGATGACAGGAACTGGTCATTCACATGGTTAGTCATAAAATCCTACATAAAACTTGTAGATCACTGAATATGATATGTTTGATTCCTTGCAATAGTTTTGCGATATAAAGATGGTGATATTAGAGTCATGCTAGTGGGTGGTTGTGGATTGTAGAAATACTTGTGTTGAGGTTTTTGATTCCCGTAGCATGCACGTATGGTGAACCGTTATGTAACGAAGTTGGAGCATGAGGTATTTATTGATTGTCTTCCTTATGAGTGGTGGTAGGGGACGAGTGATGGTCTTTTCCTACCAGTCTATCCCCCTAGGAGCATGCGCGTAGTACTTTGTTTCGATGACTAATAGATTTTTGCAATAAGTATGTGAGTTCTTTATGACTAATGTCGAGTCCATGGATTATACGCACTCTCACCCTTGCATCATTGCTAGCCTCTTCAGTACCGTGCATTGCCCTTTCTCACCTCGAGAGTTGGTGCAAACTTCGTCGGTGCATCCAAACCACGTGATATGATACGCTCTGTCACACATAAGCCTCATTATATCTTCCTCAAAACAGCCACCATACCTACCTATCATGGCATTTCCATAGCCATTCCGAGATATATTGCCATGCAACTTCCATCATCATCATATACATGACTTGAGCATTTATTGTCATATTGCTTTGCATGATCGTAAGATAGATAGCATGATGTTTTCATGGCTTGTCCTTTTTTTTGATGTCATTGCTACGCTAGATCATTGCACATCCCGGTACACCACCGGAGGCATCCATATAGAGTCATATCTTTGTTCTAGATATCGAGTTGTAATATTGAGTTGTAAGTAAATAAAAGTGTGATGATCATCATCATTAGAGCATTGCCCAGTGAGGAAAGGATGATGGAGACTATGATTGCCCCACAAGTCGGGATGAGACTCCGGACGGAAAAAAAGAAGAGAAAGGCCAAAAAAAGAGAAGGCCCAGAAAAAGAAAAAAAAATGAGAGAAAAAGAGAGAAGGGGCAATGTTACTATCCTTTTACCACACTTGTGCTTCATAGTGGCACCATGTTCTTCATATAGAGAGTCTCTTGAGTTATCACTTTCATATAGTAGTGGGAATTTTCATTATAGAACTTGGCTTGTATATTCCAACGATGGGCTTCCTCAAATGCCCTAGGTCTTCATGAGCAAGCAAGTTGGATGCACACCCACTTAGTTTCAGTTTGAGCTTTCATATACTTATAGCTCTAGTGCATCCGTTGCATGGCAATCCCTACTCACTCACATTGATATCTATTGATGGGCATCTCCATAGCCCGTTGATATGCCTAGTTGATGTGAGACTATCTTTTCCTTTTTGTCTTCTCCACATAACCCCCATCATCATATTCTATTCCACCTATAGTGCTATGTCCATGGCTCACGCTCATGTATTGCATGAAAGTTGAAAAGGTTTGAGAACGTCAAAAGTATGAAACAATTGCTTGGCTTGTCATCGGGGTTGTGCATGATGTGAATATTTTGTGTGAAGAAGATGGAGCATAGACAGATTATATGATTTTGTAGGGATAACTTTATTTGGCCTTGTTATTTTGGAAAGACATGATTACTTTATTAGTAGGCTTGAAGTATTATTTCTTTTATTTCAAATGATAGACTATTGCTTTGAATCACTCGTGTCCTTAATATTCATGTCATGATTAGATATGTGATCAAGATTATGCTAGGTAGCATTCCACATCAAAAATTATCTTTTTTATCATTTACCTACTCGAGGACGAGCAGGAATTAAGCTTGGGGATGCCGATACGTCTCCGTCGTATCTATAATTTTTGATTGTTCCATGCCAATATTATTCAACTTTTATATACTTTTGGAAACTTTTTATACTATTTTTGGGACTAACATATTGATCCGATTGCCCAAAGTGCAGTCCGCTTTGTTGCATGTTTTATGTTTCGCAGAATATCCATATCAAACGGAATCCAAATGGGATAAAAATGGACGGAGCTTATTTTTGGAATATTTGGAAAATCTGGGAGAAAGATCAACGCGAAACGGTGTCCGAGGTAGCCACGAGGTAGGGGGGCGCGCCTGCCCCCCCCCCCTGGGCGCGCCCCTGATCCTCGTGGGCCACCCGTAAGGCGGTTGATGCCCTTCTTCGGCCGCAAGAAAGCTAATTTTTGGTAAAAAATCACGGCGAAGGTTTCAGTCCAATTGGAGTTACGGATCTCCATATATATACGAAACGGTGAAAGGGCAGCAGGGAGAACGCAGAAACAGAGAGAGACAGGGAGACAGATCCAATCTCGGAGGGGCTCTCGCCCCTCCCACGCCATGGAGGCCAAGGACCAGAGGGGAAACCCTTCTCCCATCTAGGGAGGAGGTCAAGGAAGAAGAAGACGAAGGGGCCCCCTCTCCCCGTCTCTTCCGGTGGCGCCGGAACGCCGTCGTGGCCATCATCATCACCGCAATCTTCACCAACAACTTCACTGCCATCATCAACAACTCTTTCCCCCTCTATGCAGCGGTGTAACCTCTGTCTTAATTACCCCCTGTAATCTCTACTTAAACATGGTGCTCAACGCTATATATTATTTCCTTATGATGTATTGCTATACTATGATGTTTGAGTAGATCCGTTTTGTCCTATGGGCTATTTGATGGTGCTCTCCGTGTCGCGCAAGCGTGAGGGATCCCCGCTGTAGGGTTTGAAATATGTTCATGATTTGCTTATGGTGGGTGGCGTGAGTGATGAAGCCTGAGACCGAGTAAGTAGGTTGTTTGTGTATGGGATAAAGAGGACTTGATACTTTAATGCTATGGTTGGGTTTTCCTTAATGATCTTTAGTAGTTGCGGATGCTTTCTAGAGTTCCAATCATAAGTGCATATGATCCAAGTAGAGAAAGTATGTTAGCTTATGCCTCTCCCTCAAATAAAATTGCAATAATGATTACCGGTCTAGTTATCGATTGCCTAGGGATAAATAACTTTCTCGTGACAACAAACTCTCTACTAAAACTAATTTAGTTGTGTCTTTATCTAAACAGCCCCTACTTTTTATCTACGTGCTCTTTAATATCTTGCAAACCTATCCAAAAACACCTACAAAGTACTTCTAGTTTCATACTTGTTTTAGGTAAAGTGAACGTTAAGCGTGCGTAGAGTTGTATCGGTGGTCGATAGAACTTGAGGGAATATTTGTTCTACCTTTAGCTCCTCGTTGGGTTCGACACTCTTACTTATCGAAAGAGGCTACAATTGATCCCCTATACTTGTGGGTTATCACACTCTACTATACGACATCAACAGCCAGAAGGTGGCTGTTGGGAAGGCAACGATTGTGAAGCCAAAGGACCGCATGTTCCACAACAGAGAGATGCCCCATGGCGTCTTCAAGGTTAATGTGGACAGTGTCAAAGCGGGTTTCCAGGATTTGCCTCCTCCGGTACCAATCGATGACGAGGAGACCCCTGAACAGATTGGCGCATGCAAGAGCTTGTTCTTGCCTTGGCCGAAGACTCTTCTTCGTGTCGAGGCGCCCGGTATCACACCAATGACAGCTTATCAAGAAGTTATTAACACCACCTCACCTACCAAATTACCTGCACCTGTCGTGGTGGGTGATAGCGGACGACATGAGGGATAGCCTCCATTAGTGCCAGACGACGTCGCCCCCATCGAAGAAGCAAATTCTAATGATTTCATGGAGGAGGATGATGATGACCCTCTCAAGTATATCAATACCGCCTATGACGATGGAGGATTGATGGCTCAAGACTATGACTCGGGCTATGTACGTGGAGGTGATGACTTGATGTTGCCTAATTTGCGGCAGCTGAAACGTCCTAAGGCGGAATGCAAGAAGTCTCTCTTCATGCGATCCTCGCAGGAGACGCCTCCAGATGCCGCCTCTACCCAGCAACAACCTGAGGGCCGTCCATTGATTAGCCCGACGACACAAGGGGTGGTGGTTAGGGAAGGTATGGTGGGCTCACTACCGCCACCCGCCAAGAAGCAAAGGAGGAGACCAGACAAGAAAGGCCCTAAAGGCGCCAGAGCTGCTTCAAGTAGCTAGCCACCTCTAAAGCCCCAGGAGGTAGACAGAATACTGTCGAAGGTGCGGAGCGTTTCCATGTCGCTGGCCACCCGATCCTACCTCCGAAAGCGCTAGAGCACATACTGAACAATGATCTAAGGAGACTTCATGAAGATGTGCTGGCTAGAGAGAAAAGCCTTCTCATCTCGGACAAACTAGGATACCCGCTTTACGCGGCTCAGGTGTCGGGCGGGAAGTTGTGCGTCGAGAGATGGCCTGCGGATAAGTTCATCCTGCGATTTGACTACATCTACGACATGTTCCACATGACCAAGCTAGATTTCCAGTTCATCTGCATGTATGCGTTGTATTTCAACTACTTCATCAGGCGCGAGAACAAAGAATATATCCGCGTCACGGACCCGTACTATATGCACGAGAGCTTCTTGGCAGTCTGCAAAGAGCACTGTGACTATGCGAGCAAGTACATCAGCGAGTTCATGTATGCTAATAAGGACAAGGAAGCGATTCTCCTGCCTTATCATCCCACGTAAATCATCTGTGGATATCCTTCCGTAAGTTTTAATCATTCCTTTGCAAGCATGGAGGCTAATTTGAGGTGTACTTATTTTGTGCGGTAGGCGTCGTCCTTATCTGTCTGTGCCCATAATACTCCCATGCTATGTACTTGGACTCATCGAAGAACATCAAGAAAAAGGATTACACACACACATAAGGAGTGTTCTCGATAGTGCCCTGTTAACCTTCAGCCTGTCTGGTGGATATACCAAGGTGAAAAAGTATAGGAAGAACGGGCAGGGTTTCGGCCATAAGACCGGCTTCTGCTGCATCCAGCAACCGTACACCAGTAAGGGTGATGGATTCTACCTCATGCATCACCTGATCGAGTTCAGAAGGGATAATCAATGCCTTCTCATGTCAGCTACTACCAACGATGCCGAGATTTTCAACTGGGCCACAAGCATAGGAAAGACATCGGATCATCGAATCCGAGCTGAGTTTTATCACGTCTAGTGTGAACTAGCCCAAGTGATCATGTAGTCATCATTCTCACTACTAGGAGAAAGCCTACTAGCAGCGCTGGAAATAACTATAGCAGTAGCGCTGGGGGCAGCGCTACTGCTAATGCGCTGCAACTAAGTTGTAGCACTAGCACTGCTTGGACCAGCGCTACTAGTAAGTATGGTTAGCAGTAGCGCTGCTCCAACCAGCGCTACTGCTAATTATCTGTAGCGCTGCAATGAAGCAAACGCTGCTGCTAAACCAGCGTTGCAGCTAGACGCCTACTAGTGCTACTGCTAATATTGCCGCTTTCATATTTTTATTTCCCCTCTATGTATTTGTGATGTATTTGTGCATGCTCTATACAGTAGTTTCATCATATCATAACAAACATACATTAATCTCATCATATCATACACATACAGTACGTGAACATGACTTACCCATCGACTATCAGCTATAGGATAGATTATACCTGCTTCCAGAAGCTTCAATATTTCAGTTCTTAGGAACACAATAAACATGACTTACCCATCGACTATCAGCTATAGGATAGATTATACCTACTTCTAGAAGCTTCAATATTTCAGTTCTTACCACTTCTTTCATTTTAGGATTTAATCATCGTTGGTGGTCAACAACGGGTTTAGTATCAGGTTCCATATTAATTTTGTGCTGACAGAGAGTGGGACTAATGCCATTTAAATCATCAAGAGTATATCCAATGGCAGCTCAGTGCTTCTTTAGAACCTTTAATAATCTTTCTTCTTCATGTTTCGAAAGGTTAGCACTAATAATAACATGATATATCTTTTTCTCATCAAGATAAGCATATTTCAAAGTGTCTGGCAATTGTTTTAAATCAAACACACGATAACCTTTAGGTGGAGGAGGACCTCCTAGAGTTTCAATAGGCAAATTGTGTTTAAGCAGAGGACGTTGTTCAAAGAAAATCTTATCTATTTCATTTATTTCATGCAGATGCATATCATTCCCATGGTCTAGCAAATATTGTTCTAGTGGATCAGTAGGAGGCACAACAATAGAAGCAAGACCAATTATTTCATCCTTACTAGACAACTCTTTATTATGATGTTTTCTACTAAACTTGGAAAAATTAAACTCATGAGACTCATCACCAAAACTAACACCGACAGTTTGCTTCTCGCAATCTATTTTAGCATTAACGGTGTTCAAGAAAGGTCTACCAAAGATAATGGGACAAAAGTCATCTTGTGGGGAACCAAGAACAAGAAAATCAGTAGGGTATTTTATTTTCCCACACAAGACTTCAACGTCTCTAACAATCCCAAGTGGTGTGATGGTGTCTCTATTAGCAAGTTTAATAGTAACATCTATGTCTTCTATTTCAGCGAGTGCTATATGTTCATAATTTCTTGATATAAGGTAAATGGAATAGCACTCATGCTAGCACCTATGTCACATAAACCATGATAATAGTGATCTCCTATTTTAACTGAGACAATATGCATGCCAACAACAGGTCTATGTTTATCTTTTTCATCGGGTTTGGCAATTCTAGCTGCTTCAACATAGAAGTAAATAACATGCCCATCTAAATTTTCTACCAGGAGATCCTTAACCATAGTAACACTAGGTTCTACTTTGATTTGTTCAGCTGGTTTAGGTGTTCTAATATAAGTTTTGTTGACCACAGTTGAGACTTTAGCATGTTCCTTTATCCTAACAGGGAAAGGTGGTTTTTCAAAATAAGCGGTAGGGACAACTGGATCAACATTATAAATAATAGTTTCTTCTTTAGCTATTACCGGTTCTTTAATTTCTTCTTTGATAGGTGGG
Source organism: Aegilops bicornis (assembly GCA_021605145.1). Taxonomy (NCBI): domain Eukaryota; kingdom Viridiplantae; phylum Streptophyta; class Magnoliopsida; order Poales; family Poaceae; genus Aegilops; species Aegilops bicornis. Next base: position 323,843,409 of record CM038673.1, read on the forward strand.
TGATATTTAAACCACTTATCCTTAGGGAGATAAACATGAGTAGCAAAAGATTCACAAAAGGAGGCTTCTATATCAGAGTCAAGTCAATATTTAGTGCTAAACTTTTCGAAAGCATCGGTATTCATAAAAGATTTAACACAATCATACTTGAGCTTAATACCTGACTCTTTACCTTTTCCGAGTTCCCAATCTTCAGAGTCGCGTTTAATTCTTTCTAAAAGATCCCATCGGAAATCAATAGTCTTCTTCATAAAGGAACCAATACAAGAAGTATCAAGCATGGATTGATCATCACGAGAAATCCAAGCATAAAAATTATGAATGATAATTTCTCATAAGAGTCCATGATTGGGGCATTAATATGACATTGAATTAATCCTCCCCCAAGCTAGAGTGATACTTTCTCCTTCACGAGGCCAAAAATTATATATATAATTCAGATCACGATGAACTAGATGCATAGGATACTTTTTTTGGTGAAATTCCAATTTCAATCGATTCTAATTCCAAGTTCAAATATCATCGTAGCCTATACCATGCCAATGATTTTCCCTTCAAAGATAAAGGGAAAACCTTCTTCTTAGCTTCATCTCTGGGTAAATCGTGCATATCAGGATGTTCAGTTCCATCTCCTACATAAGGATTAGCTAGCAGTTGTTCTATCATACCCGAAGGAATTTCATAACAAATATTTTCAGTAGGTGTAGTAGGTTGAGGGGTGACTAATTGTGGTTCCGTCCGAGGTGAAAATACCCTGAACAAACCCCTCAAAGGATTGTTTTCCATAGTAACAAGTGACAATAAATTTCAGCACGTAGTAATAATTTTCCCTTACCGATTTCCACTTACCAAGAGCGCTTCACTCCCCGGCAACGGTGCCAGAAAAGAGCCTTGATGACCCACAAGTATAGGGTATCAATCATAGTCCTTTCGATAAGTAAGAGTGTCGAACCCAACGAGGAGCAGAAGGACAAGCGGTTTTCAGCAAGGTAATGTCTGCAAGCGCTGAAATTATAAGTAACGAGTAGTTTGATAGCAAGATAATTTGTAACGAGCAAATAACGGCAACGGTAACAAAAGTGCAGCAAGGTAGCCCAATCCTTTTGAGGCAAAGGATAGGCCAAAATGGTCTCTTATGATAAGCAAAGCGTTCTTGAGGGTAGACGGGAATTTCATCTAGTCACTTTCATCATGTTGGTTTGATTTGTGTTCGCTACTTTCATGGTTTGATATGTGGGTGGACCGGTGCTCAGGTGTCATTCTTACTTGAACAAACCTCCTACTTATGATTAACCCCCTCGCAAGCATCCGCAACTACGAGAAAAGTATTAAGAATAAATTCTAACCATAGCATTAAACTTTTGGATCCAAATCAGTCCCTTATGGAATAGCGCATAAACTACGGTTTAAGCTTCTGTCACTATCGCAACCTATCATCTAATAACTACTCCACAATGCATTCCCTTAGGCCCAAATATGGTGAAGTGTCATGTAGTCGACATTCACACGATACCACTAAGGGAATCACAACATACATACCATCAAAATATTGAACACGTATAAAATTCACATGATTACTTGCAACAAGATTTCTTCCGTGACCTCAAGAACAAAAGTAACTACTCACAAATGATAATCATGATCAAGATCAGAGGGGTATTAACTAGCATAATGGATCTGAACATATAATCTTCCACCAAATAAACCATATAGTAATCAACTATAAGATGTAATCAACACTACTAGTCATCCACAAGTACCAATCTTTAGCTCCGGTACAAAGATTGAACACAAGAGAGGAACTAGGGTTTGAGAGGAGATGGTGTTGTTGAAGATGTTGATGGATATTGCCCTCCCCAAGATGGGAGAATTGTTGGTGATGATGATGACGAAGATTTCCCCCTCCAGGCGGGAAGTTCCCCCGGCGGAATCGCTTCGCCAGAGGGAAAAAGTGCTGCTGCCCAAGTTCCGCCTCGAGACAGCGACGCTCCGTCCCGAAAGTCTTCTCCTTATTTTTTTCTAGGTCAAAATGACTTATATACCAGAAGATGGGCACCGGAGGTGGGCCGAGGAGGGTACAACCCACCAGGGCGCGCCTGGGCTCCCTGGCGCGCCCAGGTGGGTTGTGCCCACCTGGTGAGCCCCCTTTGGTACTTATTGACTCCAATATTTCTTATATATTCCATAAAATTCCTCGTGAAATTTCAGCTCATTTGGAGTTGTGCAGAATAGGTAGCCTCACGTAGCTTTTTCAGGTCTAGATTTCCAGTTGCCGGAATTCTCCCTCTTTGTGTGAACCTTGCATATTATAAGAGTAAAGGCATTAGAATTGCTCCAAAAAGCATTATTATGGATAAAAACAATATAAATAATAGTAAGAAAACATGATGCAAAGTGGACTTTTCACTCAGCAGTCCAAGATCCGCTCCAGTTGAGAACAATGGATGCATAAATAAGTGTTCAAAGCTGAGAAAGTGCAAATAGAGGCATACACACCTAAAGAAGCCTATGTCTTTGACTTGTTGATGCACTTTAAAGGTTCTGTGTCAAGTTGTCCATGGCCATTTTTCAATATCACAAAAGCAAAAGCTCCAGAGACTAGTGATCTATCAACTAACATGTGCCCTTTTTTGCTTCACTTATAGATGAGAAAGGAGGCAAGGATATGTTTCACTACCTTCTGATAGCTAACAAATATTTTTTCTACGGGGGAACAAACACTGATTAGCTAGCTGGAATGATCAATCTTTGTTATATTTTGTGTCTTTATATCGCTTTATCCATTGTACTTTGTTCATCCATACGAGCCTGTAATTACAACGCTGGATTCAAATGCATATAAATTATAAGAAAAAATCACATATTCGTTTCAACATTTACATTTGACTTATCCTTCTACCAGTTTTGTAACACATTTTTGAGTAGTTTTGAAGTACATGTGTACTCATTACAATGTGAAGTTAACACACTTTTTTTACACATATATGGTGGCCTACAATATATGCAAAGTTAACATGTTTTTTTAGAAACACGGTATAGATGTAGACACTCACACACACTCACCTCTATTCGCACACAAGCGCACCCTACCCCTATGAGTACATCCAAGAGATTTATCGGCAAATCTTGAGATTGACGAAGTCACCACAAGCGCCTCGCTATCGACGGGAACATCGTCTCTCACCAAAATAATATGTTGTCTTCATGAGGCAGGCAAGTTTCAAGCCTGGGGTTTGGTCCCTAGTGGTCTAGGGGTAGAACCACCCTCCTAACCATCCTACCACAAGTATGTTTCCTATTTAATTTTATGTTTGTATAGATCGACAAATAGTATATATATGTATATAGATGTGTGTGTGTGTGTGTGTGTGTGTGTGTGTGTGTGTGTGTACTTCATCCCATAATCTATGTGCTTGTAAGCATTTAAAAAGTCAAATAAAAGAAGATTTTTCAGATTTCTAAGAAAGGTTTTTTTCACCAAACATTGGAAAGTGGATAAATGTTTTAGATATGAAAATTTAAGGATTTATCTAATAGCAAAAAAATTTGGGAACCTCTTTGAGTGGTATTCTTAATACACATACAAATAGTAAGATGCAACAATATGATGTTATGCAACATGATTTCCATCAACACTAAATTTGGAGCAAAATTGGAATGTAGGGAAAACAACTAGATATTTCCAAATTATCGGCGTCAACTGAAAATTTCCTATGAACCATGATGCAAGTAAATCATATGACTTTTTCTTCTATTGGGTCCAATTCTGTAACTCAAATGACCTATGTAGAATTTTTATCTGGATATATGTATCTTAACTTTTAGTATCTTTGCGAACAACCTATGGTTGGATGATTAGGAGGACAGTTGTATACCCAGCCCACCAGAGTTCAAGTCCTAGACTTGACATTGGTGCTCACATTTTCCTAGATTTATTTCAGGTCTTCTGGCGATGTGCGTTCAGTGAGAGGAGACGTTCCCGTCGACTTCGTCTATCTCAATATGAAATGTCGGCTCAGTCTTTCAGAGGTGCTCATAGGGGTAGGGTGAGTGTATGTGTGTATGTATGAGCCTCTGTGTCTGTCCATGTTTAAAAAACTTTGAGTGTCTTTATTTTATGTTGTTTTTTATTTCTTATTTTCATTTTTTGCTTCTTTCTTTTGTCTTTTCTTCTTCGTCTTAAAATACTTCATTTTTTTACCAATATACATGATTATTTTTCAACATGTGATTTTGGTAAAAACCTAAACACCAATTTGCAATATATAAAATTTAAAACATGAGCACCCATTTGCAATAATTTGAAATTAAATTTATATACAACAATCTTAGTTTCCAAATATAAATACAGTTTTGAAAACTACATGCACGTTTCATTCTATATACGTGAATATTTCTATTCATATGCATGACCAATTTTTACACATACATAACCTTTTTTTTTAAATAATGTGATCACCTTCTTACACATATATAACATGTTAAAAATATCACATGAACCTTTTTACATAATTAGGATTTTATTAATACGGGTAACTTTTTTATTATATGATAAGAAAACATTTTTTCAAGATTAAAAAGAAAGAATGCTACCTGCTACTGGATCACTCAAATTTTGGGCCCATATAGGGGCGCAATGTTTCTTTGTGCACGCGTCAACAGTAAAACCAAAACAAATTCAACTTTTTTGATTTTTTGTGGCGAACATAGACATGCATTGAGGGCTCATAAAATTTCATCATGGAATGACATCCGCGGGAGTACTGAAAAAAAAATCAATGCTCCAAAAGTGTTGTTTTTTAAAGCATATTTGAGTGCTGATTTTATTTTTCTCTCATGACTTCCACGGATGTTATTGTATGATGAAACTTTGCAAGCACACAAAAGATTTGCCCAAGTTTGCCAAAAAAAATCAAAATTTTATTTATTTTTCAATTTCTTTGGATATTACTGTTCATCATAAACTCATTTGAGCTCGCGAGCAGAAAATGACTTTCGTTCATATAGGAACGACAAACCAACTCTGCCGTGGATATTCATGAGTGCTCCTAATTAGCGCCTCAGGCCCTGACTAGAGCGCTAGCTCTCTCACGCGTCTCACTTGGTCAAGCCCATTAGTACGCTCCGCCCCACGCGCGCTCACTCGGGCCACTCGGTCTTGCTCGCTCGGTTGACCAGTCAACCATCTACCAATTCACCATTGTATTTTGTAAAGAAAACTTGGATTTTAATTTTGTTTTGCGAATTGGAAAATAATCCACAGGTTTTAGTAAAGTTCATAAATTTTAAAAAAGAAAATAGGAATTTAAAAAGTTTGAGTATTTTGGGAAAAGTTCATGATTTAAAAAAACTCTTGTATTTGACAATACTTAACGGATTTGGAAAAGAGTTCAAAAATTAAATAAATCACATAACCAATTTTTTTGCTGGTTTGAAAAATGTTCTCAAAAGGAAAAAGTAAAAGTAAAGCTGAAAAATAATAAAGATAAAAAGCAAAATAGAAAAAGAAAAAAGAGAAAAAAGGAACAAAAAATCGTTAGAAAAAAACACAGGTTTTAGTAAAGTTCATAAATTTTAAAAAAGAAAATAGGAATTTAAAAAGTTTGAGTATTTTGGGAAAAGTTCATGATTTAAAAAAACTCTTGTATTTGACAATACTTAACGGATTTGGAAAAGAGTTCAAAAATTAAATAAATCACATAACCAATTTTTTTGCTGGTTTGAAAAATGTTCTCAAAAGGAAAAAGTAAAAGTAAAGCTGAAAAATAATAAAGATAAAAAGCAAAATAGAAAAAGGAAAAAGAGAAAAAAGGAACAAAAAATCGTTAGAAAAAAACACAGAAAAAGAAAACGTAAAAAAAAAGGAATTTGCAGCATCTAGTAGCTTCCAAAAACCAGGGCTAACAAAAGGAAATTGTGCCTTGAGCACCCAATAGGAATTGGGAGACCTCGTAGTTGACGTTGTATGCGTCGACTAGGCTAAATCCTATTTCCTCCCGTTGCGCCGCTTAAAGGCATCGGAGCAAACGGGCGTACACCCCCGTGATTCACCAATTTTCTCTTCTAGTTTTGAAACGCAAAGAAAACCGGGCGTGCGTGATTCGATCCCATGATCTCTCATTCAGCATTAGCACCGATAGCCAGCTATCCCACCCACCTGGCGTGATTTATTACATCCTTTTACTTCTTTTCTTCTTTCCACTTTTATTTTCTTTTGTATTTTTCCTTTTTATTTCTATGTTTTTTAAACTGCGTGAACTTTATTTTTATCAAAATCGATGAACCCTTTTTCAGATTCTAGTGAACTTTTTTCGAATGCATTAACATTTTTTGAAAACTTATGAATATTTTTCAAATCGATGAACGTTTTTCTAATTCGTGAACTTTTTTCGAATGCATTAACATTTTTTAAAAACTTATGAATATTTTTCAAATCGATGAACTTTTTTCTAATTCGTGAACTTATTTTTTATCGATGAACTATTTTTTTTATCAAAAACTGAAGAGAGCACTCGTCAACTAGAGGTGGCTTCATTAAATACAATGCAAATGGGCCAGCCCAATTTGCAGCCAGTTGTTTTCTTTTCTTCGGGTTGTTAGTCATTTTTTCACTAAAAAACAACTGTTGTTTTCTAGGAACTAGATATTTTAAAAACCTACAAAAATATATATTAGAAAAAAATTCCGTATATGTTTTATAAAAAAGTCCAGTCTATATTAGGAAAATTTCATCGTATATTACAATCGTGTAATTTAAAAAGTTCATTGTATATTTAAAATGTTCAGTGTATATAACAAAAATGTTCATTGTACACTATAAATAAATGTTGACTGTGTATTAAAAAAACTAATTGTATAATAAATAAGTTCAATGTGTGACTGAAAAACCTATAAAAAATGCAAACAAACTAGAAGAAAAACCAAGATCTGAAAACAAAAACCTAAAAAAGAAAAAGATATGAAGCTGAATAACCATTAAGTGGGCTGGCCTATCTGTTGGAGTCTTCAGCGAAGCCTCAATTATGTTGACGCATGTGGCCATCATGTAGGATTAGTCAAGAATTGGCCTCATTCTACACTCGCTGCTTAGAGTGACTCACCCGCTAGTTGGCTCGTGCAAGCTCATTTGAAGCGGCAAGTTGTGGTATCATGAAAGGTTTCTATGTAGCTCCTATTCCCCAACCAACGCGGTGGAAAGTGAGGTAACACACACACCTCACTCGCCGAGGTGTGACTTTTCGGCCCACCCATGTGGGGGCAGGGCGCCCCATTTTTTTTCCTTCTATTTTTTTTTTCTGTTTTGGTTTTTTGCTCAATACAAAATGTTAGGGATGTCAAATAAAATCTGATTATGAAATATCCATGATTTTAGAAATCAAACTAAATTCATACATGTTCGTGATTTCAAAATAATGTTCTCACGAATTTGAAAAAATGTTTATGAATTCAAAAAAGTTCCCGAATTAGAGAAAGTGTCGGTGAAATTGAAATATGTTTGTGAATTAAAACAATGTTCCTGGGTTTCAAACTAAAATCTTGAATTCAACAAATGTGTGAGATTTTGAAAAATGTTCATGGCCTGTAAAAATATTTATGAATTAAAAATGGTTATGATGTCAAAACTTGTTCATGAATTCGAAAAAAATGTTCATGAATTTGTGAGAAATGTTCACAATTTCTAATTTTTAATTGTATGACAATTTATGGAATTTGATGAACCTTTGCTGAAATTTGTGAATTTTGTTTAGAAAATGACGTACATTATTTGAATTTTTTGTGTTGTTCTATATTCGATGAATGTTTTTGGAATTTGATGGTTTTATAATTCAATGAACAAAAAGTGGTCATGATTTTCAAAATAGAATGGCGAAATGAAAACATACTGACAAAATATAAAAATGGAAGAAAAAGAAAAAGGAAAACCCAATAGATAAAAAATAAAAAATGAACATGAAAACCAAAAAAATTGTCTGAGCTGTCCCAAAACCAGAAGTGTGATCTGCACTACTTGGGCCGGCTTGAAACACGTAGCAAGCATAGGGGGTGCGTGTTTGTCTACAGTTATTGGATTCCGAAATCACTAGTTGAGGAGTACTCGTTGCAAAGATCACCCCAAGCTCCCCAGGTTGCGACAAGTGGCGCACTGCATGTGCGCCACTTGTTGCAACCTGGGAGTTTTCCCTATTTTCATGGATCCGTTTATTCAAAATGTTTTAGCTCTTAAACCGTGCGTCCAAATCTCGAACCGCTTTCACCATTGGATTCCTCGCGTAGTGATTTTCAAAACTAGATCCCATGTTGATAGGTTTTGAGAACTTTTTTTATAAAAAAAACCGTACAAAAAAACCGAACTGGGAGCACGGGTTTTTTTCGTTTCCGAAAGAGGCACGCCCGTGCCTCTCACGATATCACAACCGTGCCTCTCGCGAAAGCAAAACCGTGACTCTCGCGGAAGGGGAAAAAGAAAGAGAAAACACGTTTTTTTTCCGTTTCCGAGTGGCACGGCCATGACTCTCGCGAAAGTATAACCGTGCCTCTCACGGAAGCAAAACCATGACTCTCGCGGAAAAAAACAGAAAACGTGTTATTTTTTCCGTTTCCGAGAGGCATGGTCATGACTCTCGCGAAAGCACAATCGTGCCTCTCGCGGAAGCAAAACCGTGACTCTCGTGAAAGGAAAAAACAGAAAATGTGTTTTTTCATTTCCGAGAGGCACGGCCATGACTATCGCTAAAGCCCAACCGTGCCTCTCGCGGAAGCAAAACCGTGACTCTCGCTAAAGGAAAAAAACAGAAAACACGTTTTTTTTATTTCAGAGAGGAAGAAAACAAAACCATGCCTCTCGCGGAAGCAAAACCATAACTCTCGTGAAGGGGAAAAAAAGAAAACGCGTATTTTTCGCGCAAAAAAATCCAATTTTTTTATCGAAAAGCTAAGGAAGACCGGTGAAAAACCAAAACGTCAAAAAACCCGGGGAAAACCGTTTAAAAAGCCGAAAACGCGTGCGGAAAAATAAAAAAAATCCGGAGAGAGAGCCCAGAGCGCGACACATGGCGAAATTGCTGAAAGCATCCCAAGTGACGTTGATCGTTGCGAGGCTCCCGAAGGAGCGCTCGTTAACTAGTTGCTCTTATTGGATTCCCGTAGATTCTATCATATGTATTCAACTGTTTTTTTCTTTTAGTGTTGTGCGCTATATCTCCTAGACTTTACTTGTCCGCTTTTTATGTCGGTTCAATTAGTTCGTATTAATGAATTTAATAAAAATATTATTTTTTAGAAAAATATATCGTGAAATGAGTGTTCATATAGCTGGAAATTCATTAATTCAACAAAATGTTAGTAAATATTATAATTGCGCACGAATTGAAGAAAGTGCCAAAAAAATTTAAAATGTGTTCACAAAGCTTAAACATAGCCATGAAGTTAAACGTTTTCACAATTGTTTTAAAATACTCATAATTTTTTTAAATTGTACATGTGTTTTAAAAATATTCATGATTTTCAGAAAACATAAATCTTCTAAGTGTTCACTGGTTTTAAAAACATTCACGTGTTTAAAAAATGTCCAATTATTTATTTATTTATTTTTGCATGTTTTAAAATGTACATGTATTTTTGAATTAAATGTGAAAAAATAAAATAAAGAGAAAACATCAACAAAATGAAAAAAAGGAAAAGACCTAACCTGCAATATTTACCCTCCTAGTTAGAGTTTCAATACTATGATGGCGATCTGATCTCTGGCGATCGATCGTGTGGGGGAAGTGAAGATCTTAGTTTGCGAGCTTAATAGGACGCTCCCATGTTAGGCACCGCTCTTGTGACACCATCGATGCTTGACCCCACGTCTGTCGCGTCCTACCCATCGCCCGCTCCCATCACCGACGAGGCGCGGCTCCGTCCTCTCACTCTTGACTCGAGGTTGTTCTCTGTCGTGGGAGAGACTGTTGCGCACTTCAAGAGTAGCGATCCGCTCCCTCTCTGTCTCGGAGTAAGATCAACACCTAGCAGTGATGGAACCTGTGGTGGAGAGGGATGCAAAGGAGCAAGCAAAGTTCCACACGCTACGAACTGTTGAGAAGGAGGCGACAAACGCTAGGTTCAACCTCGTCATGGCTATCATGGTGCGAACCACCGAAGAGGAGAGGGAGCGCATGTTTCAACAAGGACAAGACCTCTCGTGGCATCTTACCTTAGATTGGGTTGCGAAGGAAGTGAATTTAACTTCTAGAGTTTAGAGAGCACGATGTCTGATTTCCCGCAAGTGCAAAGGGTTTGTAGCATAATTCATGATAAGTAAGTGACAAACCTACAGGGAGCAAAAAGGATGACACTACCAACCCCGCAGTTGCATAGAGTGCACAGGTGAAGCGTAGTCTCAAGCGCCTGCAAGAAAAGCTATAACCCTAGGTCATGGCGCCAACCTCTCTGCCCAACATGGTAGGCGGTGAGGATTTTGGTGTGAAGGATGAGCTAGGCAAAAAATCTGCATTTCAGCTCGGCATGGACTTCCCAGATTTTCTCCGTCTCAAACTTACGACACGATCCCATAGCATGGTGCAGGTTGAGCTAGAAGAATATTGTACACACTCACACCACGCCCATGCGATAGAATTCGAATGCTCGGGGTCGAGGTGGTCGACATAATGATAGAAGCGAGGGCAACAAACTCTCGCAATTGGTCAGGGGTGTTTAATCTTGCGACGGAACATATCCATTTATTGCCACGCATCTCGCAGTGCACCGTCATGTTCTCACGAGTTGCGATGTCGAAAAGAAGAGGACAGCGGTCAGAGAACACATCGTCCCCAGTCTAGTTGTCGTGCCAGAAGGAGGCCTTATTCCCATCACCAATGGTTGAAAGGAAGTTGAGAGCCCACTCACAGCCTGTCCGGGTCGATCCACTGCAACCAAGGCCAACGCAATCTCAGGTTTCGCAACCTTTCCATATCGGTAACACCAAGCCCACCAAGCAACTTTGGACGACACACGGTCTTCCAGTTCACCAACGAGTGCGCACCCTTCGCGATCTCAGCATCGTCGCCACAATAAATAAATCCTCTCATGATCTTATCGACCTTGTTGCGAGCCCATTTGAGCAAAGGAATGGTCGTCGAGTGTAATGTCATTGTTGTCGCAAGAACGACCTTAGCCAACGTGACCATCCCTAGCCGAGCAATGTTCGTCCCCTTCCATCCTGTAAATCAAACAGATCTTGTCGATGAGAGGCTGAAGGTGAATCTTCCTTAAGCGGTGCATGGGCAGAGCTAGGCTCAGATATCGACCCGGGAAAGCCCCAATCTTGGTTGGGAATGCAGTCATGATGTTGTCCAGATCGATGCCCTCGCAATGGATAGGAAATACCTCGGTCTTAGCCAGATTAGTCACTAGTCCACTAGCATCTCCAAAGCTGCAAAATGGAGCTAATCACCATCAACTCCTCCTTGTCCAGGTTGGCGAAGATTTCAACATCCTCGGCATAGAGATAAATCCTGCACCGAGTGGCCGTCGCCCTTACTGGTTTTAATACGCCGACAAACCCGATTATATTAGAAGGTGAGGTTTCAGAGCTGGAGAGTCTTACTTCAGAAAGTATAATAAGGATATGTGTTACTTTACATGATTTGTATGATCTCAAATACGCCCTCCAACTCTCTAAATTTAATATCTTCTACAATAGATAGAGTCAAAATCTGAAATTTAACAACCATTATCTTGAAAATATAAAGTTATAAGATTATCCAAACAAAATTCTTAAACAATATCAAGTTATTTTCAGATTTGAATGTATTTCAAGATTTTATCATCAAAGGTGGACTACATAAAACATCCTTATAGCGAAAAAACACTTTCTAGAGAACCATAAAAAAGTACAATAGCAACATTGTGTCAAATTTATTTACAAAAAAAATAATAGTTATTCCTAAAAATGCCTGTAATTTTATTTTCAAATGTATCATGTTCATGCATCAGTGGCCCAGCTGGGGAAGGCGAAGGACAAGGAGATAATGGACGTTGCGATTTGGCGGCTTAGTCATTTTCGTCCCATCGCATGGATACCACGTCACTAATCCCTTAGCATCCCCTAAAAAAACTAATCCCGTAGCTAGCCTTCTTGTTTTAAGTCTCCGGACTCGCCTTGAGTTGTTGCTTTGTATCTGGAACCCTCTCTTATTCGTGCCTTCCGTGCGAAATGGAGATCAAAGTTCCTTTGTAGATCTAAACGCGACCCTTTCTCCCTCCCGAGTCGCTTCCGCACGGCGACCGGGGGGATCCTGAGCCAGCGCCTCCCCGGGGTTCGACCGGGCAAAGCCTGACCGGAGCCGGCGGTGGCAGGGCCTCTTCATTCCCGCGACATCCGAGGTTGGCGAGGCCTCCCCATCCTAGGTGCGGCGCGGCCCCACTGAAATTACATGTAAGTCCCCATGTGTGGTTTTAGTAATTAAATGAAAATCCTTATGGACTAATGTTTACATTGAGATATACATTTGAAGGTTAGTCCCATTGGAAAATGATTGAAGAATATTGGAAGACAACTCCTTTGAAGCAATAATTACATCGAGATGATCAAAATGGAGTTCATTGGAGTATCTGAAGGATTACCTGCATAGAGCTATGGTTTTGAGCCACAATGGATCAAGATCCTAAAAGGATGATTTGAATGATGAATTCTAGGATATGATCATAATGGACTCATGTGTTGAGTCATGATTAATCAAGTATTCAAGCAAGCTATTTAAGTGAAGAATTCAATATACCCTTCAAGTCGTCAAGATTAAATAGGGAGTAGAGATATCAGTTAAACAAGAGGAAGCTCAAAGATCGAAGACTAAATTGTCATCACACGAAAGCGCTTAACGATGCACCACATAGGATCTTGTGGTATGATAAGCAATTGTCAATTGCACTTTGTGTACTAACCCATACTATGTGTTGTCTATGTTTTGAGGGTTAGGTGATTCTCATGGGCTCGCATCGAGAGAGATTTCAAGAATCCATGAGAGGATGGCATCAAGTGTTGATGATCATGGTTGACAAGGGCAAGTTCAAGATAACCATCCCGAAGGATTACATGCTTGAAGCTTGTGGATGATCACATGATGGACACGCAAAGCTTCCCACATTGTGTATGCGGGAGCTACTTGAAGACTTCACCAATGTCTTGCCTTCGACTTGAGCCAAGAATAAACATCAACATCAAGCTCAAGTGAAAGGCTCGAGTCAAAGGTATTAGTTCCTTTGATGTTAGTGTTGTGGAGTGATGACCACCGAAGAAACATATACGCTCAAGAATGGATTCTCGATAGCTATGTAGTGTAGCTCTTTTATCATTCTTGAGTTATAGGGATCCCGCACTATTAAGAGGGGATCAAAGGAGTTCGTGATGGATTTGCTCAAGTCAAGATCTTCTCTGCACAATTCCACTCCTATCCTATATACCAAACAAAATCCAAAGCCAAATAGGTTTCCCAAATATATGATAACACCTTTGCATATTTGGCATCCTCCTTTTTGCTTGATCTTGGATGGTTCTCTATGTGAGGACCTGGAGTTTTTCCATAGCTTCAAAACGAGCCCAAGATAATCAAAATCGGAGTTCGTATGAAAAAGTTATGCATGTTTTACTTTCGGTATGCTGGATGTTTTCTGCGGGGACGGAAGTTCCGGGGGCCAGAAGTTCCGGGTAGATCCCGGGCCAAGTTCCGGACTAACCATATAGTTTGCACATTTGTGTCCAATAGGGGGCCCGGAACTTCCGGGCTTGCCCAGAAGTTCCGGGCTGCGTTTTTCTGTGCGTAACGGGCAGATTTGGTGGGACACTATATAAGGCACCCTTCTTCCCCATCGTGTTAGAGCTTTTGGATCTGAGATTTCCCCATTCTTTTGAGCTCTATCCTCCTCCCCAAGCCTCAAAACTCCAATCCATTTGGGGGATAACTATCCCATGGATCTAGGGTTCATTTGTTGACCTCCTCCATTGTTCCTCTCCTCTCCCATCCCTACATAGCATTAGTTGCTTTTGGTGGGATTTGAGAGAGAGGGATTTGAGCCTTCTCGCGCTAGACCCCGAAGAGATTTGTGAGAGTTCTTGAGAGAGATTTCATCCAAGCATACACCCACTCCTCCTCTCTCTTTTGACCAAAGCAATTTGTGATTTGAGCAAGTCTTGAGCATTTTCCCTTGATCTTGTTACTCTTGGAGGTTGGAGACTCCTAGGCGGTAGGAGTGCTCCGGTGAGTAATCAACTTGTGATTTGTCCCCCGGAAAGTTTGTGAAGGTTTGGAGGCTGCCTCAAGGTCTACCACTAGTGGTTGGGAATCACCTTCGTGGTGATATCTCAAGGAGAATAGGGTGAGCCTTCGTGGCGTTGGTGTGCCTTCGTGGTAACATCCACCTCTCTAACGGTGACTAGCTTCCCTCCAAGGAAGTGAACATCGGATACATCCTCGTCTCCGTGACTTTGGTTATCCCTAACCCTAACTCCTTACTTGTGGTTTACTTTCGTCATTTGACCGTGCATTCACTATATCTTCTTGTCCTCATTATATTGTGGTGGTTGATTATATTGTGTTGGCCATTTCCTTGTAGAGATTATTTAGGCCTACGCTTCATATTCCGCAATTCATACTTGCTACTATTGATATACATTGTGATTAGTGTGAATTGCTAGCTTGTGTTATAAACTTCCATATATTGTGATATTGCTCAAGTAAGTTTGTGTAACTTACTTGAGTTTGCTTGTATCATTCAATTCCATATATTGTGATACAATTTGTGTAAGCTTGTATTGCTTACTTGTGGTTGTGTGTATAATTCATTTCCGTATCTCGTGATATACACCGAGTAAGTTTGTGTGACTTACTTGTGCTTACTCATATCCTCGTTGTTCTCATCTTGTTTATGCTAAGTTGTTGGTGCACTTAGTGAGCCTAGTATATTTAGGATTTGTGCTTGAAAAGTATCCGCTTAGTTTATTTCCGCATTAGGATATAGCGAAATCCGTAAAATATTTTAAAATGCCTATTCACCCCCTCTAGGCGACATCGTGGTCCTTTCAGTTGGTATCAGAGCCCGATCTCTCCTTATTAGGCTTCACCACCTAGAGATTAACGATGTCAACTAGTGAACTAGTGCACGATGACACATTTTGTTTTAATGGCACAAATTACATTATGTGGAGATTACACATGCTTTGTCACTATCGGGCAATGGGTACAAATGCTTTGCGGATTGTGGTTGTAGGGAATTAAAATCTAAAGGATGGACAATCTCCGTCACTTGATGATATGCAACTTGATTGTGAAGCTTTAAGTGTCATTCATCAAGCTATAACCTTCGAGGTGTTCAAGTCAATCTCGTATTGTTCGTTGGCTCATGAGGCTTGGACCAAAATTGAACATATATATGGTGGGTCCAATCTTGATGAAGACAATATTATTTTCGGGAAATTAATGGAGGAGTTCTCCACATTTCTAGATCATGAAGAGCTCTCTATTGCTTCCACCTCCGATTACTTGCATACCTCAACATCTTTCATTTCACCAACATGTGGCGTACCACAAGGTAATGACATGGTGAGTGAAGAAATATCTCATGATGATGGTATTAAGCTCATCATTGATGATCTTGCTTATGTTGATACTAGTGATGTATCTTCTATGGACACGAGCATATCTAACACCGAAAACATCATACATTCTTGTGTAGAGAGTCCATGCATATCATCCAATGATGCACTCATAAATTCTTGTGATGATATGCTTGGTCGTTTGTGTTGCCATATTCAAAATATCGTGATTCCCTCTAGTTCTCTTTGTGAAACTAACCATGTAGAGGAAATCAAGAAAAATGAGGCATGCTTGGTTGATGAAGAACCCTCTTCTCCAAAAGAATCATCATCAACCCCCTGTGTTCACATGTGCCTCGTGGCAAGAGGTAATGACGAGGTATCATCTTCTCTTAGTGACAATGGTGATAGTTGTAATGAGGAAGATGATGAAGTCTTGACTCAAAATCTCTATGAGATTGGGAAAACTCTTCGTAGAGCTAAAAATAACACTTATAAAAGGTTCCAAGATGTTCTTGCTTGCTTTCAAAAATGTAATGACTTATTTCTTTACGAGCAAGCAAAAAGTGAACAACTTGAACATGAACTTGCTATGGCTCATCAATGTCTTAGTGACTTGAGGTCTTTAAAAGAAGAGATTGAAGTTACGCATTGTAAACTTAAAGAGGATATTGAGCCCCTTGACCTTGACTACAAGAAGGTCAAAGGAGAGCTCATCAAACTCTCTAAGTCTCATGAGGAACTTCAAGCTACTCATGCGGAGTCTCTAGCTTCTACATGCTCTTCTCATATTGATAATGATGCTTGTGCTACTAACTCTATCTTGTGTGAAGCATCGATATTAAAAGAAAATGGTGAGCTAAGGACTCAACTTGATTTGCTAACTAGCAATTATGGGAAATTGGAAGAAAGTTATGAAAAGCTCTCGGGCACTCATGAGGATCTTATAATCTCTCATGATGGGCTAAAGTTAGCTCATGAGGCTATGTGCACCAAGGTAAAATCATGTGAGTCTCATGTGGATATTAGCACATCTTCTACTCGAAACGCCTTATTGCCATGTGCTAGTCCTTGCAATTCCTCTCTACATGATATTGGTACATCTTGTGATGAATTTCTCACCATGCCTTGTTGCTCCAACAATGAAGTTTCTATTTCCTCTAGTTCTTTTGTTAATACTAACCTTGTAGAGGAAAATAAAGAGCTCAAGGCCCAAGTCACCAGTTTGAAGAAAGACTTGGAAAAATATTGTGATAATATCTTGAGTGTGAAAAAGGACCCTCAAGAGAAAATTGGACTTGATTTCATCTCCAAGAAGAAGAAGTCCAAGAACAAGAAGAAGGGATGAGATCAAGTCAAGAATTCGGCCAACATTATTTGCTTCAAGTGCAAGAATGTTGGACACCATGTGAGATCTTGTCCATTGAAGAAGAAGGCTTCAAGTGTGAAGCATCAAGGGAAGTGGCCTCAAGTTCAATCTCAAGATAATGAAAGGCCTCTTCCCATGCCTAACCATGATAATGTTCTCCAAGTTGAGAAGGTAAAGAAGAAGAGAAAGGGGAGCACATGTTGCTATATTTACCGTGAGAATGGACACATATCTTCATCATGTCCCAACGGTAATGTCTCTAAGCCTCCAATTGTCAATGATCATTATTCACTTAGAAAGGATAATGTTGGCAATTTGTTTGCCAAGTTTGTTGGTGCCCAAAGTGGTTTGGAAGTTGATAAGACCATTTGGGTTGCCAAACCTATTGTGACTAACTTCTTAGGACCCAACTTGGTTGGGGACCATCAAGCTCAAACTTGATCAATAGGTGCGTGGAGGACATTGGAGACTTGGTTAGTTTATGTAGAAAAATTATTTTCACCATGTATTATGGTTCAAAGCCAAGTCAAGTGGATTATCATCATATTTGCCATTCCAATGCTCCTCGTGGCGGTAATTTGTATTTATATTGTCTACATTGAAAGTTACTAGTCCCTCTCATGTTTAGGTTTTGTACCTAGCATGTGTTTGTATATGGTGTGCCTCCTATTATGCTTGATTTGAGTTATCTAGCATGTGTACGTCGCAATGCACTTCATATATTTGTGTGTGTGGTTCCGAGCCTTTATTGCTTCATTAGTTGAATCTTATTGGACTCTTTTGAGATATTAATGGATCACCACATTATGGGGGAGTGATATGCTTTGTGCATATCACAATCCTTGTTAAATGTGTACAATTATGGGGTGCCACTTAGAATATATTTGAGATTATCTTATATCTCTGTGGCATGCAATGCCTTGTTTACATATGGCATTATTGTGCGGTTTTGCCCATGGCTATCTTCAAAATCATATTCGAAAATCGTTTGATTAAAGCTATTCCAATTGTTGCTTTGCATGATGATCTATCTAATTGGAATGTTAATAATATACTATCCAAGATTTGTGTTTATTTCTAAACTCTCATGTTATGCTTGTGTTAGTATAGATGATCCTGTACTTATGTGGTTTCTACGCCAAATGATAACTCGAAATACCATTTTGTTTGAGTTCATCTTATTGATTTGTATGGAGTTATGGGAGTGTGTTATCTCATTTTTTATAGTATCCTATATCTACTTGAGTGAGATATTCCTATGAGTAGGTGTGCAATGCATATCTTATATGCTCATTGGTTTTCCTTGGTTCATATGTTGAACTTTGTGTGCTATCATATGTTGATTTTTTCACTTTGATTTATTTTGGACAACATGAATGACTAGTGATGCTATTGGAAGTATTAATGGTTATGTGTTTATTTGTCCATTTTGTATCTCCCTGGATTTTGGTAGGAATGTGCATGCATAGTTACCATGTGTAAATTCGCATGCCTTGTTTGCTTTATTTGATCCCATATATATCTGGTAAATCCATCAAATTCTTAATAGCTAAGATGTGCATGAAATTCAAATTCATATCGATATGCACATACTTAAGTGGTTTTACCCTATGTGTTGTAGTTATGCTAACTACTTCGGACCCAATAAGTTTGGAGACCATATTGTACTTAAAATGTTTTAGGTACATCTGAGAAGCATTGGGTGCTTGGCTTATTCATGAATGTGGTGGCACTATGAGGAAATTAGAGCCAAGCTTGGACATTTTATTGATCTACGACTTCATACCAATGCTGTCTCGGTAACAAGTATTTACTTCATGCATATATATAGAAATGGGGTCAACCTTGTGTAGGTTGCATCATGGCGTGAATTTCTTGACTCGTTCTTGTGATACTTGTTTCCTTTCTCAAAGCATCCCAACATTGATCTCTTTTTGCTAGTTGTGATGTCTTTGATGGTTGTGTGTTTGGAGTTCATTAATATACAATAAGATAATATTAATCCATGTGCTATTCTTTCAAGCAAAGATCTCATTGGTATATTTTATGACTCCCATTTGGATATCTTATTCTTTCCTTTTGCAACCATTTCATGTGTACATCCTTCTTTGTGGATATATATCACCATGATTGTCATCTACCTAGAATCTTATACACGTGAGAGAAGTTACATCTCTAGTTTATATCCTTATTCTTTCATGTCCAATGTTTCACTCTCATTTTGTATCTTTGGTGGCGTGGAAGCATTTGTTGTATGAGTGCGTGTCTTACTTTTTTTTTGCGTCTTAGTGCACTCATGTTTTGTGAAGATTGTTGTCCTTGTGTTTGTCTTGACAAGCCTATTATTTATTATGTTCACCATGGGTTGTCACATGCTTTGTTTCATTAATTGGCTATTAGTGAGCTTATGAACCCATTTACTTCATGTGTGTGGGAAGAACATGTCTTGCAGCTTGTATCTCAGTTACTCAAGACTATGTTGATGCTTGATTCTCATCCTCATATTAGTCTTCTCAAGTGGTTTGACATGACTCACACACATCATCTTAGTTGTGCCTATTCTTAGGTTGCCTCATCTACATGTTGCTCAACCATATGTTTGTTGAAAATGCTAGGCTTCTTTTCTTATCTATGCTTGCTTGCAATTGTTTTGTGTTCCTATTGATTTTGGGGGAGTGATGATCCTATTTTGTGCACTTGTATCCAAATACAAAAATACTAAACAATGCACAAATCATGGGGAGCTTCTATATTTTTCCTTAGAACACTCCTTTGCCCAAATCATAATATTCTTTTATCCTTTTGACTCGTCGGGTCTTTTGATTGCTTGCTTCACTTTGTGTTATGCAAATGAGATCAATTTGTGCCATGCGCTTTGTGCCATGGGCCTTGCTCTCATGCGAGGATCACAGTTGTATAATAATGGATTCACTTGTGGATATCATGTTCTTATCAATTGCGTCTATTTTGTGTATACAAGTCTCTTTGTGGATACATATCATGTTTATTATTGGCCACTTAGAAAGTTTATACATGGGAAAGCTCATATCTTTCCTTGATATTATCTATTCCTTGTCAGCCACTTTGTTTGTTTCCTTTTATTCTTAAGGTGGCTTCGGTAAGAAGTTGTGTCATGAGTGCTTGTATGTTTTGCAGATAATCTTGTGCACTCATGTGTTTTGAATGTATTTTGGACCCATTCTTGACATGATGATCACATTGGATATTCCTATTTATCTTGTCCAAAATATGTTCGTTGGATCTTTTGAACGTTTTCCTCCCATGTCTAATCTTATTTTCATATCATACTATCTTGTTACATTCTAGATCCTATATATGGGTTGAGCTCCTCAATTTTTTCATCATTTAATATGTGCATTTGATTTCACTCACATTATTTTGTGATATGCACACATTAAGGAGGAACTCATATAATATTTATCTTCTAGATTTTTTCGTCCATTTTGGCATTTGTTGCCAATGGGGGAGAAGTTTAGAGGGTTTAAGATAAGTACTTTTGAAGTGCTTGTGTTCATTCATGCATATCTACCCTAGTTATATGTGCTTGTTGCGTGAATGAGTATATAGAGAAAGCTTCACCAAGTTTATATCAACCAATATATGCATATGAAATTTGAAGTTCATTCACACATGCATATATTGTGGGGGAGCTTGCTCTATATATTGTGGTCTATTAACATCAAATGCTTGTGTAGTGTTTTGATGTTAGTACAACCGGTTTTGATAACATCAAGTTTCTTTGTGATACTTGATGCTATCAAAATCAACCCAAGTATACAATTTATCCTTGGATAAATTGCACGCTTGTTTTAAATTCATTATACAAACCCTCTTATTTAGATTGTCATCAATTACCAAAATGGGGGAGATAGAAAGTACATGTAAGTCCCCATGTGTGGTTTTGGTAATTAAATGACAATCCTTATGGACTAATGTTTACATTGAGATATACATTTGAAGGTAGTCCCATTGGAAAATGATTGAAGAATATTGGAAGACAACTCCTTTGAAGCAATAATTACATCGAGATGATCAAAATGGAGTTCATTGGAGTATCTGAAGGATTACCTGCATAGAGCTATGGTTTTGAGCCACAATGGATCAAGATCCTAAAAGGATGATTTGAATGATGAATTCTAGGATATGATCATAATGGACTCATGTGTTGAGTCATGATTAATCAAGTATTCAAGCAAGCTATTTAAGTGAAGAATTCAATATACCCTTCAAGTCGTCAAGATTAAATAGGGAGTAGAGATATCAGTTAAACAAGAGGAAGCTCAAAGATCGAAGACTAAATGGTCAACACACGAGCGCGAACGATGCACCACATAGGATCTTGTGGTATGATAAGCAATTGTCAATTGCACTTTGTGTACTAACCCATACTATGTGTTGTCTATGTTTTTGAGGGTTAGGTGATTCTCATGGGCTCGCATCGAGAGAGAGATTTCAAGTATCCATGAGAGGATGGTATCAAGTGTTGATGATCATGGTTGACAAGGGCAAGTTCAAGATAACCATCCCGAAGGATTACATGCTTGAAGCTTGTGGATGATCACATGATGGACACGTGAAGATGAATACAAAGCAAAGCTTCCCACATTGTGTATGGGGGAGTTACTTGAAGACTTCACCAATGTCTTGCCTCCGAATTGAGCCAAGAATAAACATCAACATCAAGCTCAAGTGAAAGGCTCGAGTCAAAGGTATTAGTTCCTTTGATGTTAGTGTTGTGGAGTGATGACCACCGAAGAAACATATACGCTCAAGAATGGATTCTCGGTAGCTATGTAGTGTAGCTCTTTTATCATTCTTGAGTTATAGGGATCCCGCACTATTAAGAGGGGATCAAAGGAGTTCGTGATGGATTTGCTCAAGTCAACATCTTCTCTGCACAATTCCACTCCTATCCTATATACCAAACAAAATCCAAAGCCAAATAGGTTTCCCAAATATATGATAACACCTTTGCATATTTGGCATCCTCCTTTTTGCTTGCTCTTGGATGGTTCTCTATGTGAGGACCTGTAGTTTTTCCATAGCTTCAAAACGAGCCCAAGCTCATCAAAATCGGAGTTCGTATGAAAAAGTTATGCATGTTTTACTTTCGGTATGCTGGCTGTTTTCTGCGGGGACGGAAGTTCCGGGCAGCCCGGAAGTTCCGGGGGCCAGAAGTTCCGGGTGGATTCCGGGCCAAGTTCCGGACTAATCAGATAGTTTGCACATTTTTGTCCAATAGGGGGCCCGGAACTTCCGGGCTTGCCCAGAAGTTCCGGGCTGCGTTTTTCTGTGCGTAACGGGCAGATTTGGTGGGACACTATATAAGGCACCCTTCTTCCCCATCGTGTTAGAGCTTTTGGATCTGAGATTTCCCCATTCTTTTGAGCTCTATCCTCCTCCCCAAGCCTCAAAACTCCAATCCATTTGGGGGATAACTATCCCATGGATCTAGGGTTCATTTGTTGACCTCCTCCATTGTTCCTCTCCTCTCCCATCCCTACATAGCATTAGTTGCTTTTGGTGGGATTTGAGAGAGAGGATTTGAGCCTTCTCGCTAGACCCCGAAGAGATTTGTGAGAGTTCTTGAGAGAGATTTCATCCAAGCATACACCCACTCCTCCTCTCTCTTTTGACCAAAGCAATTTGTGATTTGAGCAAGTCTTGAGCATTTTCCCCTTGATCTTGTTACTGTTGGAGGTTGGAGACTCCTAGGCGGTAGGAGTGCTCCGGTGAGTAATCAACTTGTGATTTGTCCCCCGGAAAGTTTGTGAAGGTTTGGAGGCCACCTCAAGGTCTACCACTAGTGGTTGGGAATCACCTTCGTGGTGATATCTCAAGGAGAATAGGGTGAGCCTTCGTGGCGTTGGTGTGCCTTCGTGGTAACATCCACCTCTCTAATCGGTGACTAGCTTCCCTCCAAGGAAGTGAACATCGGATACATCCTCGCCTCCGTGACTTTGGTTATCCCTAACCCTAACTCCTTACTTGTGGTTTACTTTCGTCATTTGACCGTGCATTCACTATATCTTCTTGTCCTCATTATATTGTGGTGGTTGATTATATTGTGTTGGCCATTTCCTTGTAGAGATTATTTAGGCCTACGCTTCATATTCCGCAATTCATACTTGCTACTATTGATATACATTGTGATTAGTGTGAATTGCTAGCTTGTGCTATAAACTTCCATATATTGTGATATTGCTCAAGTAAGTTTGTGTAACTTACTTGAGTTTGCTTGTATCATTCAATTCCATATATTGTGATACAATTTGTGTAAGCTTGTATTGCTTACTTGTGGTTGTGTGTATAATTCATTTCCGTATCTCGTGATATACACCGAGTAAGTTTGTGTGACTTACTTGTGCTTACTCATATCCTCGTTGTTCTCATCTT
Source organism: Aegilops bicornis (assembly GCA_021605145.1). Lineage (NCBI taxonomy): Eukaryota > Viridiplantae > Streptophyta > Magnoliopsida > Poales > Poaceae > Aegilops > Aegilops bicornis. The sequence goes on from CM038673.1 coordinate 323,866,766, forward strand.
GTTTATGCTAAGTTGTTGGTGCACTTAGTGAGCCTAGTATATTTAGGATTTGTGCTTGAAAAGTATACGCTTAGTTTATTTCCGCATTAGGATATAGCCAAATCCGTAAAAGATTTTAAAATGCCTATTCACCCCCCCTCTAGGCGACATCGTGGTCCTTTCAATTGGTATCAGAGCTAGGTCTCTCCTTATTAGGCTTAACCGCCTAGAGAGTAACGATGTCGACTAGTGAACTAGTGCACGATGACACATTTTGTTTTAATGGCACAAATTACATTATGTGGAGATTACACATGCTTTGTCACTTTCGGGCAATGGGTACAAATGCTTTGCGGATTGTGGTTGTAGGGAATTCAAATCTAAAGGATGGACAATCTCCGTCACTTTATGATATGCATCTTGATTGTGAAGCTTTAAGTGTCATTCATCAAGCTATAACCTTCGAGGTGTTCAAGTCAATCTCGTATTGTTCGTTGGCTCATGAGGCTTGGACCAAAATTGAACATATATATGGTGGGTCCAATCTTGATGAAGACAATATTCTTTTCGGGGAATTAATGGAGGAGTTCTCCACATTTCTAGATCATGAAGAGCTCTCTATTGCTTCCACCTCCGATTACTTGCATACCTCAATATCTTTCAATTCACCAACATGTGGCGTACCACAAGGTAATGACATGGTGAGTGAAGAAATATCTCATGATGATGGTATTAAGCTCATCATTGATGATCTTGCTTATGTTGATACTAGTGATGTATCTTCTATGGACACGAGCATATCTAACACCGAAAACATCATACATTCTTGTGTAGAGAGTCCATGCATATCATCCAATGATGCACTCATAAATTCTTGTGATGATATGCTTGGTCGTTTGTGTTGCCATATTCAAAATATCGTGATTCCCTCTAGTTCTCTTTGTGAAACTAACCATGTAGAGGAAATCAAGAAAATGAGGCATGCTTGGTTGATGAAGAACCCTCTTCTCCAAAAGAATCATCATCAACCCCCTGTGTTCACATGTGCCTCGTGGCAAGAGGTAATGACGAGGTATCATCTTCTCTTAGTGACAATGGTGATAGTTGTAATGAGGAAGATGATGAAGCCTTGACTCAAAATCTCTATGAGATTGGGAAAACTCTTCGTAGAGCTAAAAATAACACTTATAAAAGGTTCCAAGATGTTCTTGCTTGCTTTCAAAATGTAATGACTTATTTCTTTACGAGCAAGCAAAAAGTGAACAACTTGAACATGAACTTGCTATGGCTCATCAATGTCTTAGTGACTTGAGGTCTTTAAAAGAAGAGATTGAAGTTACGCATTGTAAACTTAAAGAGGATATTGAGCCCCTTGACCTTGACTACAAGAAGGTCAAAGGAGAGCTCATCAAACTCTCTAAGTCTCATGGGGAACTTCAAGCTACTCATGCGGAGTCTCTAGCTTCTACATGCTCCTCTCATATTGATAATGATGCTTGTGCTACTAACTCTATCTTGTGTGAAGCATCGATATTAAAAGAAAATGTTGAGCTAAGGACTCAATTTGATTTGCTAACTAGCAATTATGGGAAATTGGAAGAAAGTTATGAAAAGCTCTCGGGCACTCATGAGGATCTTATAATCTCTCATGATGGGCTAAAGTTAGCTCATGAGGCTATGTGCACCAAGGTAAAATCATGTGAGTCTCATGTGGATATTAGCACATCTTCTACTCGAAATGCCTTATTGCCATGTGCTAGTCCTTTCAATTCCTCTCTACATGATATTGGTACATCTTGTGATGAATTTCTCACCATGCCTTGTTGCTCCAACAATGAAGTTTCTACTTCCTCTAGTTCTTTTGTTAATACTAACCTTGTAGAGGAAAATAAAGAGCTCAAGGCCCAAGTCACCAGTTTGAAGAAAGACTTGGAAAAATATTGTGATAATATCTTGAGTGTGAAAAAGGACCCTCAAGACAAAATTGGACTTGATTTCATCTCCAAGAAGAAGAAGTCCAAGAACAAGAAGAAGGGACGAGATCAAGTCAAGAATTCGGCCAACATTATTTGCTTCAAGTGCAAGAATGTTGGACACCATGTGAGATCTTGTCCATTGAAGAAGAAGGCTTCAAGTGTGAAGCATCAAGGGAAGTGGCCTCAAGTTCAATCTCAAGATAATGAAAGGCCTCTTCCCATGCCTAACCATGATAATGTTCTCCAAGTTGAGAAGGTAAAGAAGAAGAGAAAGGGGAGCACATGTTGCTATATTTACCGTGAGAATGGACACATATCTTCATCATGTCCCAACGGTAATGTCTCTAAGCCTCCAATTGTCAATGATCATTATTCACTTAGAAAGGATAATGTTGGCAATTTGTTTGCCAAGTTTGTTGGTGCCCAAAGTGGTTTGAAAGTTGATAAGACCATTTGGGTTGCCAAACCTATTGTGACTAACTTCTTAGGACCCAACTTGGTTGTGGACCATCAAGCTCAAACTTCATCAATAGGTGTGTGGAGGACATTGGAGACTTGGTTAGTTTATGTAGAAAAATTATTTTCACCATGTATTATGGTTCAAAGCCAAGTCAAGTGGATTATCATCATATTTGCCATTCCAATGCTCCTCGTGGCGGTAATTTGTATTTATGTTGTCTACATTGAAAGTTACTAGTCCCTCTCATGTTTAGGTTTTGTACCTAGCATGTGTTTGTATATGGTGTGCCTCCTATTATGCTTGATTTGAGTTATCTAGCATGTGTACGTCGCAATGCACTTCATATATTTGTGTGTGTGGGGTTCCGAGCCTTTATTGCTTCATTAGTTGAATCTTATTGGACTCTTTTGAGATATTAATGGATCACCACATTATGGGGGAGTGATATGCTTTGTGCATATCACAATCCTTGTTAAATGTGTACAATTATGGGGTGCCACTTAGAATATATTTGAGATTATCTTATATCTCTGTGGCATGCAATGCCTTGTTTACATATGGCATTATTGTGCGGTTTTGCCCATGGCTATCTTCAAAATCATATTCGGAAAATCGTTTGATTAAAGCTATTCCAATTGTTGCTTTGCATGATGATCTATCTAATTGGAATGTTAATAATATACTATCCAAGCTTTGTGTTTATTTCTAAACTCTCATGTTATGCTTGTGTTAGTATAGATGATCCTGTACTTATGTGGTTTCTACGCCAAATGATAAATCGAAATACCATTTTGTTTGAGTTCATCTCATTGATTTGTATGGAGTTATGGGAGTGTGTTATCTCATTTTTTATAGTATCCTATATCTACTTGAGTGAGATATTCCTATGAGTAGGTGTGCAATGCATATCTTATATGCTCATTGGTTTTCCTTGGTTCATATGTTGAACTTTGTGTGCTATCATATGTTGATTTTTCACTTTGATTTATTTTGGACAACATGAATGACTAGTGATGCTATTGGAAGTATTAATGGTTATGTGTTTATTTGTCCATTTTGTATCTCCCTGGATTTTGGTAGGAATGTGCATGCATAGTTACCATGTGTAAATTCGCATGCCTTGTTTGCTTTATTTGATCCCATATATATCTGGTAAATCCATCAAATTCTTAATAGGTAAGATGTGCATGAAATTCAAATTCATATCTATATGCACATACTTAAGTGGTTTTACCCTATGTGTTGTAGTTATGCTAACTACTTCGGACCCAATAAGTTTGGAGACCATATTGTACTTAAAATGTTTTAGGTACATCTGAGAAGCATTGGGTGCTTGGCTTATTCATGAAGGTGGTGGCACTATGAGGAAATTAGAGCCAAGCTTGGACATTTTATTGATCTACGACTTCATACCATTGCTGTCTCGGTAACAAGTATTTACTTCATGCATATATATAGAAATGGGGTCAACCTTGTGTAGGTTGCATCATGGCGTGAATTTCTTGACTCGTTCCTGTGATACTTGTTTCCTTTCTCAAAGCAACCCAACATTGATCTCTTGTTGCTAGTTGTGATGTCTTTGATGGTTGTGTGTTTGGAGTTCATTAATATACAATAAGATAATATTAATCCATGTGCTATTCTTTCAAGCAAAGATCTCATTGGTATATTTTATGACTCCCATTTGGATATCTTATTCTTTCCTTTTGCAACCATTTCATGTGTACATCCTTCTTTGTGGATATATATCACCATGATTGTCATCTACCTAGAATCTTATACACTTGAGAGAAGTTACATCTCTAATTGATATCCTTATTCTTTCATGTCCATCGTTTCACTCTCATTTTGTATCTTTGGTGGCGTGGAAGCATTTGTTGTATGAGTGCGTGTCTTATTTTTTTTTAATTTTTTTTGCGTCTTAGTGCACTCATGTTTTGTGAAGATTGTTGTCCTTGTGTTTGTCTTGACAAGCCTATTATTTATTATGTTCACCATGGGTTGTCACATGCTTTGTTTCATTAATTGGCTATTAGTGAGCTTATGAACCCATTTACTTCATGTGTGTGGGAAGAACATGTCTTGCAGCTTGTATCTCAGTTACTCAAGACTATGTTGATGCTTGATTCTCATCCTCATATTAGTCTTCTCAAGTGGTTTGACATGACTCACACACATCATCTTAGTTGTGCCTATTCTTAGGTTGCCTCATCTACATGTTTCTCAACCATATGTTTGTTGAAAATGCTAGGCTTCTTTTCTTATCTATGCTTGCTTGCAATTGTTTTGTGTTCCTATTGATTTTGGGGGAGTGATGATCCTATTTTGTGCACTTGTATCCAAATACAAAAATACTAAACAATGCACAAATCATGGGGAGCTTCTATATTTTTCCTTAGAACACTCCTTTGCCCAAATCATAATATTCTTTTATCCTTTTGACTCGTCGGGTCTTTTGATTGCTTGCTTCACTTTGTGTTATGCAAATGAGATCAATTTGTGCCATGCGCTTTGTGCCATGGGCCTTGCTCTCATGCGAGGATCACAGTTGTATAATAATGGATTCACTTGTGGATATCATGTTCTTATCAATTGCGTCTATTTTGTGTATACAAGTCTCTTTGTGGATACATATCATGTTTATTATTGGCCACTTAGAAAGTTTATACATGGGAAAGCTCATATATTTCCTTGATATTATCTATTCCTTGTCAGCCACTTTGTTTGTTTCCTTTTATTCTTAAGGTGGCTTCGGTAAGAAGTTGTGTCATGAGTGCTTGTATGTTTTGCGAGATAATCTTGTGCACTCATGTGTTTTGAATGTATTTTGGACCCATACTTGACATGATGATCACATTGGATATTCCTATTTATCTTGTCCAAAATATGTTCGTTGGATCTTTTGAACGTTTTCCTCCCATGTCTAATCTTATTTTCATATCATACTATCTTGTTACATTCTAGATCCTATATATGGGTTGAGCTCCTCAATTTTTTTTCATCATTTAATATGTGCATTTGATTTCACTCACATTATTTTGTGATATGCACACATTAAGGAGGAACTCATATAATATTTATCTTCTAGATTTTTTCGTCCATTTTGGCATTTGTTGCCAATGGGGAGAAGTTTAGAGGGTTTAAGATAAGTACTTTTGAAGTGCTTGTGTTCATTCATGCATATCTACCCTAGTTATATGTGCTTGTTGCGTGAATGAGTATATAGATAAAGCTTCACCAAGTTTATATCAACCAATATATGCATATGAAATTTGAAGTTCATTCACACATGCATATATTGTGGGGGAGCTTGCTCTATATATTGTGGTCTATTAACATCAAATGCTTGTGTAGTGTTTTGATGTTAGTACAACCGGTTTTGATAACATCAAGTTTCTTTGTGATACTTCATGCTATCAAAATCAACCCAAGTATACAATTTATCCTTGGATAAATTGCACGCTTGTTTTAAATTCATTATACAAACCCTCTTATTTAGATTGTCATCAATTACCAAAATGGGGGAGATAGAAAGTACATGTAAGTCCCCATGTGTGGTTTTGGTAATTAAATGACAATCCTTATGGACTAATGTTTACATTGAGATATACATTTGAAGGTTAGTCCCATTGGAAAATGATTGAAGAATATTGGAAGACAACTCCTTTGAAGCAATAATTACATCGAGATGATCAAAATGGAGTTCATTGGAGTATCTGAAGGATTACCTGCATAGAGCTATGGTTTTGAGCCACAATGGATCAAGATCCTAAAAGGATGATTTGAATGATGAATTCTAGGATATGATCATAATGGACTCATGTGTTGAGTCATGATTAATCAAGTATTCAAGCAAGCTATTTAAGTGAAGAATTCAATATACCCTTCAAGTCATCAAGATTAAATAGGGAGTAGAGATATCAGTTAAACAAGAGGAAGCTCAAAGATCAAAGACTAAATGGTCAACACACGAGCGCGAACGATGCACCACATAGGATCTTGTGGTATGATAAGCAATTGTCAATTGTACTTTGTGTACTAACCCATACTATGTGTTTTCTATGTTTTTGAGGGTTAGGTGATTCTCATGGGCTCCGAGAGAGAGAGATTTCAAGTATCCATGAGAGGATGGTATCAAGTGTTGATGATCATGGTTGACAAGGGCAAGTTCAAGATAACCATCCCAAGGATTACATGCTTGAAGCTTGTGGATGATCACATGATGGACACGTGAAGATGAATACAAAGCAAAGCTTCCCACATTGTGTATGGGGAGCTACTTGAAGACTTCACCACGGTCTTGCCTTCGACTTGAGCCAAGAATAAACATCAACATCAAGCTCAAGTGAAAGGCTCGAGTCAAAGGTATTAGTTCCTTTGATGTTAGTGTTGTGGAGTGATGACCACCGAAGAAACATATACGCTCAAGAATGGATTCTCGATAGCTATGTAGTGTAGATCTTTTATCATTCTTGAGTTATAGGGATCCCGCACTATTAAGAGGGGATCAAAGGAGTTCGTGATGGATTTGCTCAAGTCAACATCTTCTCTGCACACTTCCACTCCTATCCTATATACCAAACAAAATCCAAAGCCAAATAGGTTTCCCAAATATATGATAACACCTTTGCATATTTGGCATCCTCCTTTTCGGTTGATCTTGGATGGTTCTCTATGTGAGGACCTGTAGTTTTTCCATAGCTTCAAAACGAGCCCAAGATCATGAAAATCGGAGTTCGTATGAAAGAGTTATGCATGTTTTACTTCCGGTATGCTGGCTGTTTTCTGCGGGGACGGAAGTTCCGGGCAGCCCGGAAGTTCCAGGGGCCAGAAGTTCCGGGTAGATTCCGGGCCAAGTTCCGGACTAACCAAATAGTTTGCACATTTTTGTCCAATAGGGGGCCCGGAACTTCCGGGCTTGCCCAGAAGTTCCGGGCTGCGTTTTTCTGTGCGTAACGGGCAGATTTGGTGGGACACTATATAAGGCACCCTTCTTCCCCATCGTGTTAGAGCTTTTGGATCTGAGATTTCCCCATTCTTTTGAGCTCTATCCTCCTCCCCAAGCCTCAAAACTCCAATCCATTTGGGGGATAACTATCCCATGGATCTAGGGTTCATTTGTTGACCTCCTCCATTGTTCCTCTCTCCTCTCCCATCCCTACATAGCATTAGTTGCTTTTGGTGGGATTTGAGAGAGAGGGATTTGAGCCTTCTCACGCTAGACCCCGAAGAGATTTGTGAGAGTTCTTGAGAGAGATTTCATCCAAGCATACACCCACTCCTACTCTCTCTTTTGACCAAAGCAATTTGTGATTTGAGCAAGTCTTGAGCATTTCCCCCTTGATCTTGTTACTCTTGGAGGTTGGAGACTCCTAGGCGGTAGGAGTGCTCCGGTGAGTAATCAACTTGTGATTTGTCCCCCGGAAAGTTTGTGAAGGTTTGGAGGCCGCCTCAAGGTCTACCACTAGTGGTTGGGAATCACCTTCGTGGTGATATCTCAAGGAGAATAGGGTGAGCCTTCGTGGCGTTGGTGTGCCTTCGTGGTAACATCCACCTCTCTAACGGTGACTAGCTTCCCTCCAAGGAAGTGAACATCGGGATACATCCTCGTCTCCGTGACTTTGGTTATCCCTAACCCTAACTCCTTACTTGTGGTTTACTTTCGTCATTTGACCGTGCATTCACTATATCTTCTTGTCCTCATTATATTGTGGTGGTTGATTATATTGTGTTGGCCATTTCCTTGTAGAGATTATTTAGGCCTACGCTTCATATTCCATAATTCATACTTGCTACTATTGATATACATTGTGATTAGTGTGAATTGCTAGCTTGTGTTATAAACTTCCATATATTGTGATATTGCTCAAGTAAGTTTGTGTAACTTACTTGAGTTTGCTTGTATCATTCAATTCCATATATTGTGATACAATTTGTGTAAGCTTGTATTGCTTACTTGTGGTTGTGTGTATAATTCATTTCCGTATCTCGTGATATACACCGAGTAAGTTTGTGTGACTTACTTGTGCTTACTCATATCCTCGTTGTTCTCATCTTGTTTATGCTAAGTTGTTGGTGCACTTAGTGAGCCTAGTATATTTAGGATTTGTGCTTGAAAAGTATACGCTTAGTTTATTTCCGCATTAGGATATAGCCAAATCCGTAAAAGATTTTAAAACGCCTATTGACCCCCCCTCTCTAGGCGACATCGTGGTCCTTTCACCCACGTGGGGCCATTGGTGGCCTCTAGTGCTTCGGCCACGCTTCAGACGGTGCTGGTGGTGGCAGGGCGCATGGTGGCTGCTGGGGCGGCACGGGTTGGCGCGGTAGATCTGCGGGGTGGCCGCTGCTCGTGGTGAGGGCTGAGGATGGCACGATGGTGGTGCGCGCCTGGCCACGACAGCCAGCTTGGCGGGCAGGCGCCGCGAGCTTAGATGGTGTTGGCTGGCTGCCATGGCTCGATCTTGGGTGTGGTGGCTCGTGATGGCGGGTTCAGCCCTGATTAGCGTAGGGGTTAGGTTGGGGTTGAGCGGTGGTGTGCACTTGGAGGTGCTACAACGTCGTGGACGCTATAGGTTGCAGGTGGCGAGGGGTGGCGGTGGCGACCTCCTTCTCCTGGATGTATGCCGGAGGTAAGTGCAGATCTAGGGTTCGTGCTTGGGCGGGCCAGGTCGAGGCCCGGGGCGGATCGTGGCTTGTGCTTCGTGTAGGAGAGGTCGGGCTTGGCCCGGGAGGTGCCCGCGGGTAGAGCTCATGCTCTCCTCGCGGGAGCGGTGCTCGATGGTGGGGGTCGTGTTACCGTTGTGTGATACGTCTCCAACGTATCTATAATTTTTTTATTGTTCCATGCTATATTATATTCTGTTTTGGATATTATTGGGCTTTATTATACACTTCTATATTACTTTTGGGACTAACCTATTAACCGGAGGCCCAGCCCAGAATTGCGTTTTTTTGCCTATTTCAGAGTTTCGTAGAAAAAGAATTTCAAACGGAGTCCAAACGGAATGAAACCTTCGGGAACGTGGTTTTCGGAACGAACATGATCCAGAGGACTTGGACCCTACGTCAAGACATCAACCAGGAGGGCACGAGGTAGGGGGCGCGCCTACCCCTGGGCGCACCGTCCACCCTCGTGGGCCCCTTGTTGCTCCACCGACGTACTCCTTCCTCCTATATATACCTACATACCCCCAAACTACCAGATACGGAGCCAAAAACCTAATTCCACCGCCGCAACCTTCTGTACCCGTGAGATCCCATCTTGGGGCCTGTTCCGGAGCCAAAAAATATTATCTTATCATATCTATCAGATCTCACTCTCGTAAGTGACCGTGCAGGGATTGACAACCCCTTATCGCGTTGGTTGCGAGGATTTATTTGTTTGTGTAGGTGCGAGGGACTCGTGCGTGGCCTCCTACTGGATTGATACCTTGGTTCTCAAAAACTGAGGGAAATACTTACGATACTTTGCTGCATCACCTTTTCCTCTTCAAGGGAAAACCAACGCAATGCTCAAGAGGTAGCAAGAAGGATTTCTGGCGCCGTTGCCGGGGAGGCTTATGCAAGGTCAAGTCAAGATTTGGACCCCCGACAATGAGCCATTTCTGGCGCCGTTGCTGGGGAGTCTACGCAAAAGTCAACATACCAAGTACCCATCACAAACCCTTATCTCCCGCATTACATTATTTGCCATTTGCCTCTCGTTTTCCTCTCCCCCACTTCACCCTTGCCGTTTTATTCGCCCTCTCTTTTTCGTTCGCCTCCTTTTTGTTTGCTTCTTGTTTGCTCGTGTGTTGGATTGCTTGCTTGTCACGATGGCTCAAGATAATACCAAATTATGTGACTTTACCAATACCAACAATAATGATTTCCTTAGCACTCCGATTGCTCCTCTTATCGATACTGAATCTTGTGAAATTAATGCTGCTTTGTTGAATCTTGTCATGAAAGATCAATTCGCTGGCCTTCCTAGTGAAGATGCCGCTACCCATCTAAATAACTTCGTTGATTTGTGTGATATGCAAAAGAAGAAAGATGTGGACAATTATATTGTTAAATTGAAGCTATTTACTTTTTCGCTTAGAGATCATGCTAAAGCTTGGTTTTCTTCTGTGCCTAAAAATAGTATTGATTCTTGGAATAAGTGCAAAGATGCTAGAAATCATGAATATGATATCTCTAAATATTTTCCTCCTGCTAAGATCATCTCTCTTAGAAACGATATTATGAATTTTAAGCAACTTGATCATGAACATGTTGCACAAGCTTGGGAGAGTATGAAATTAATGATACGTAATTGCCCTACGCATGGTTTGAATTTGTGGATAATTATACAAAAAAAATTATGTCGGATTGAATTTTGCTTCTAGAAATCTTTTAGATTCGGCCGCGGGAGGCACTTTTATGGAAATCACTTTAGAAGAAGCTACTAAACTCCTAGATAATATTATGGTTAATTATTCTCAATGGCACCTTTGAAAGATCTACTAGTAAAAAAGTGCATGCGATAGAAGAAATTAATGTTTTGAGTGGAAAGATGGATTAACTTATGAAATTATTTGCTACTAAGAGTGTTTCTTATGATCCTAATGATATGCCTTTGTCTACTTTGATTGAGAATAATAATGAATCTATGGATGTGAATTTTGTTGGTAGGAATAATTTTGGTAACAATGTGTATAGAGGAAACCTTAATCCTAGGCCTTATCCTAGTAATTCCTCTAATAATTATGGTAATTCCTACAACAATTCTTATGGAAACTTTAATAATATGCCTTCTGAATTTGAGATTAGTGTTAAGGATTTTATGAATTTGCAAAAGAATTTCAATGCTTTGCTTGAAGAAAAATTGCTTAAAGTTGATGAATTGGCTAGGAACGTTGATAGAATTTCTCTTGATGTTGATTCTTTGAAACTTAGATCTATTCCACCTAAGCATGATATCAATGAGTCTCTCAAAGCCATGAGAATTTCCATTGATGAGTGCAAAGAAAGAACCGCTAGGATGCGTGCTAAGAAAGATTGCTTTGTGAAAGCGTGTTCTTCAAATTTCCATGAAAATAAAGATGAAGATCTAAAAGTTATTGATGTGTCCCCTATTAAATCTTTGTTTTTCAATATGAATCTTGATAATGATGGGACTGAATATGATCCACCTTTACCTAGAAGGCGTTCCAAAAATTCGTACTTTTTAGATCTTGATGCTAAAATTGATAAAAGTGGGATTGAAGAGATCAAAACATTAGATATTAATGAACCCACTATTTTGGATTTCAAGGAATTTAATTATGATAATTGCTCTTTGATAGATTGTATTTCCTTGTTGCAATCCGTGCTAAATTATCCTCATGCTTATAATCAAAATAAAGCCTTTACCAAACATATCGTTGATGCTTTGATGCAATCTTATGAAGAAAAATTAGAGTTGGAAGTTTCTATACCTAGAAAACTTTATGATGAATGGGAACCTACTATTAAAATTAAGATTAAATATCATGAATGCTATGCTTTGTGTGATTTGGGTGCTAGTGTTTCCACGATTCCAAAGACTTTGTACGATTTGCTAGGTTTCCGTGATTTTGATGATTGCTCTCTGAACTTGCACCTTGCGGATTCCACTATTAAGAAACCTATGGGAAGAATTAATGATGCTCTTATTGTTGCAAATAGGAACTATGTGCCCGTAGATTTTATTGTTCTTGATATAGATTGCAATCCTTCATGTCCTATTATTATTGGTAGACCTTTCCTTAGAACGATTGGTGTAATTATTGATATGAAGGAAGGGAATATTATATTCGAATTTCCGTTAAGGAAAGGCATGGAACACTTCCCTAGAAAGAAAATAAAATTACCATATGAATCTATTATGAGAGCCACTTATGGATTGCCTACCAAAGATGGCAATACCTAGATCTATCATTACTTTTATGCCTAGCTAGGGGCGTTAAACGATAGCGCTTGTTGGGAGGCAACCCAATTTTATTTTTAGTTTTTTGCCTTTTGCTTCTGTTTAGGTATAAATCTTTGATCTAGCCTCTGGTTAGATGTGTTTTTATGTTTTAATTAGTGTTTGTGCCAAGTTAAACCTATAGGATATTCTTGGATGATAGTATTTGATCTTGCTGTAAATTCCAGAAACTTTATGTTCACGAAAACAATTGTTAAAAATCACCAGAACGTGATAAATATCGATTCCAATTGCTCCTGATCAATAAACAAATTTTACAGGTCTTCCTATTTTGGCTGAATTTTTGGAGTTCCAGAAGTTTGCGTTAGTTACAGATTACTACAGACTGTTCTGTTTTTGACAGATTCTGTTTTTCGTGTGTTGTTTGCTTATTTTGATGAATCTATGGCTAGTAAAATAGTTTATAAACCATAGAGAAGCTGGAATACAGTAGGTTTAACACCAATATAAATAAAGAATGAGTTCATTACAGTACCTTAAAGTGGTCTTTTGTTTTCTTTCGCTAACGGAGCTCACGAGATTTTCTACTGAGTTTTGTGTTGTGAAGTTTTTAAGTTTTGGGTAAAAGATTTGATGGATTATGGAACAAGGAGTGGAAAAAGCCTAAGCTTGGGGATGCCCATGGCACCCCAAGATAATCTAAGGATACCCAAAAGCCAAAGCTTGGGGATGCCCCGGAAGGCATCCCCTCTTTCGTCTACTTCCATCGGTAACTTTACTTGGTAGTTTGCTTTAACAATAATAGGCATACAAGATTAGTAGAAGAAAAATTCTTATGAGTGTGTTGAATACTATGAGAAGTTTGATGCTTGATAATTGTTTTGAGATATGAAGATGGTGATATTAGAGTCATGCTAGTTGAGTAGTTTTGAATTTGAGAAATACTTGTGTTAAAGTTTGTGATTCCCGTAGCATGCGCGTATGGTGAACTGTTATGTGATGAAGTCAGAGCATGATTTATTTATTGATTGTCTTCCTTATGACTGGCGGTCGGGGACGAGCGATGATCTTTTCCTACCAATCTATCCCCCTAGGAGCACGCGTGTAATACTTTGCTTTGATAACTTGTAGATTTTTTGCAATAGGTATATGAGTTCTTTATGACTAATGTTGAATCCATGGATTATACATACTTTTCTTCCTTCCACCATTGCTAGCCTCTCTAATACCGCGCACTTTTCGCCGGTATCATACATCCGCCATATACCTTCCTCAAAACAGCCACCATACCTACCTATTATGGCATTTCCATAGCCATTGCGAGATATATTGCCATGCAACTTACCACCGTTCCGTTTACTGTGACACGCTCCATCATTGTCATATTGCTTCGCATGATCATGTAGTTGACATTGTATCTGTGGCAAAGCCACCGTTCGTAATTCTTTCATACATGTCACTCTTGATTCATTGCATATCCCGCACATCACGGAGGCATTCACATAGAGTCATATTTTGTTCTAAGTATTGAGTTGTAATTGTTGAGTTGTAAGTAAATAAAAGTGTGATGATCATCATTTTTTAGAGCATTGTCCCAAGTGAGGAAAGGATGATGGAGACTATGATTCCCCCACAAGTCGGGATAAGACTCCGGGCGAAAAAAAAGAGGCCATAAAAAAAGAAGAAGAAAAGGCCCAAATAAAAGAATGAGAGAAAAAGAGAGAAGCGACAATGTTACTATCCTTTTACCACACTTGTGCTTCAAAGTAGCACCATTATCTTCATGATAGAGAGTCTCCTATGATATCACTTTCATATACTAGTGGGAATTTTTCATTATAGAACTTGGCTTGTATATTCCAATGATGGGCTTCCTCAAAATGCCCTAGGTCTTCGTGAGCAAGCGAGTTGGATGCACACCCTCTTAGTTTCTTTTGTTGAGCTTTCATATACTTATAGCTCTAGTGCATTCGTTGCATGGCAATCCCTACTCACTCGCATTAATATCTATTGATGGGCATCTCCATAGCCTGTTGATACGCCTAGTTGATGTGAGATTATCTTCTCCTTTTTTGTCTTCTCCACAACCACCATTCTATTCCACATATAGTGCTATGTCCATGGCTCACGCTCATGTATTGCGTGAAGATTGAAAAGTTTGAGAACGTCAAAAGTATGAAACAATTGCTTGGCTTGTCATCGGGGTTGTGCATGATTTAAATATTTTGTGTGATGAAGATAGAGCATAGCCAGACAATATGATTTTGTAGGGATAACTTTCTTTAGCCATGTTATTTAGAGAAGACATAATTGCTTAGTTAGTATGCTTGAAGTATTATTATTTTTATGTCAATATTAAACTTTTGTCTTGAATCTTTCGGATCTGAATATTCATACCACAATTAAGAAGAATTACATTGAAATTATGCCAAGTAGCATTCCACATCAAAAATTCTGTTTTTATCATTTACCTACTCGAGGACAAGCAGAAATTAAGCTTGGGGGTGCTTGATACGTCTCCAACGTATCTATAAATTTTTATTGTTCCATGCTATATTATATTCTGTTTTGGACATTATTGGGCTTTATTATACACTTTTATATTATTTCTGGGACTAACCTATTAACCGGAGGCCCAACCCAGAATTGCTTTTTTTGCCTATTTCAGAGTTTCACAGAAAAAGAATATCAAACGGAGTCCAAACGGAATGAAACATTCGGGAACGTGATTTTACGAGCGAACGTGATCCGGAGGACTTGGACCCTACGTCAAGACATCAACCAGGAGGGCCTGCAGTAGGGGCGCCCCCCTAGGCGCGCCCTCCACCCTCATGGTCCCCCTGTTGCTCCACGGACGTACTCCTTCCTCCTATATATACCTACGTACCCCCAAACTACCAGATACGGAGCCAAAAACCTAATTCCACCACCGCAACCTTCTGTACCCATGAGATCCCATCTTGGGGCCTGTTAGGAGCTCATGGGAGGGCATCGATCACGGAGGGCTTCTACATCAACACCATAGCCTCTCCGATGATGTGTGAGTAGTTTACCTCGGACCTTGGTCCATAGTTTTAGCTAGATGGCTTCTTCTCTCTTTTGGATCTCAATACAATGTTCTCCCCTCTCTCGTGGAGATCTATTCGATGTAATCTTCTTTTGCGGTGTGTTTGTTGAGACCGATGAATTGTGGGTTTATGATCAAGTTTATCTATGAACAATATTTGAATCTTCTCTGAATTCTTTTATGTATGATTGGTTATCTTTGCAAGTCTCTTTGAATTATCAGTTTGGTTTGGCCTACTAGATTGATCTTTCTTGCAATGGGAGAAGTGCTTAGCTTTGGGTTCAATCTTGCGGTGTCCTTTCCCAGTGACAGTAGGGGCAGCAAGGCACGTATTATATTGTTGCCATCGAGGATAACAAGATGGGGTTTATATCATATTGCATGAGTTTATCCCTCTACATCATGTCATCTTACTTAAAGCGTTACTCTATTCTTATGAACTTAATACTCTAGATGCATCTTTGGATAGCGGTCGATGTGTGGAGTAATAGTAGTAGATGCGCATGTGAGTCGGTCAACTTGTCGCGACGTGATGCCTATATACATGATCATACCTAGATATTCTCATAACTATGCTCAATTCTGTCAATTGCTCAACAGTAATTTGTTCAGCCACCGTAAATACTTATGCTCTTGAGAGAAGCCTTCTCTTCCATCAACAAGTTATTTCTAGCACCGTTTTTATTTTACTTTCTTTACTTTGCATCTTTATCATAAAAATACCAAAAAATATTATCTTATCATATCTATCAGATCTCACTCTCGTAAGTGACCGTGTAGGGATTGACAACCCCTTATCGCGTTGGTTGCGTGGATTTATTTGTTTGTGTAGGTGCGAGGGGCTCGTGCGTGGCCTCCTACTGGATTGATACCTTGGTTCTCAAAAACTGAGGGAAATACTTACGCTACTTTGCTGCATCACCCTTTCCTCTTCAAGGGAAAACCAACGCAGTGCTCAAGAGGTAGCATTGTGTCGTAGCGCGGATCGTCGCCAGTGACCACGAACTCGGCACCGTGTGAGCTCGCCTAGCCATGGGCCCGGTGCTGGCTTGCCGGTGGCCGTAGGTAGTCTCGGAGTCATGTACCACCAGTCCACCTGGCACTAGCAGGGACGCATGTGTGGGTGCCTCCTATGGTTGAGGCGCCTACCCAGACCCGGGGACCGATACCGTGGTTGAGTGTGTTGTGATGGGTGCGACACACGGTATCTAGCGACAGGGATGCCGGGCCTCGGATGGCGGTCTGCATGGTTGCTCTTCAGCAGGCACCATTACGGTGGTGGTGGCTTCACTCCCTGGTTGTGTGGGCAATGGGAGGTGCTGCGGCGGGTAGCTTGGACGTGCCTCCTCCCTGGATGGGAGGCGTCCCGATCTGGATCTGGGGTTCTGTCATCGTCGCGCTCCTCCTGGTGGCCTCGTAGTGGCTCGGGTGAGTTGCCGGGCGAAAGCTCCGTGCCTCGGCGACGACGATGACGACACACGAGGGTGCCGCCGTCTTCTTGAAGACGTCATTGTGGTTCTTCTCTCCATGTTAAGGCTTCGGGTGAAGAGCCGCTCTGGTGTGGACTCTTGAGAGCGTTGTCGTGGAGCTTAGGTGTGTTAGGTCGTAGCATGGGGATGTTTAGTTCTTCCGGTGTTCGTTGCTGGTAGCGTAGTCGCGTGCGTTCTGCGTGTGCTGGACATCTCAAGATCGGCTTTGTAAGAGGACTACCTCACCATCTTGTACCGTTCGATCGCGTTTTTCTTCAGTTGGTGCTTTATCTATAAAGCGAGCCATTCTTCAGTTGGTGCTTTATCTATAAAGCGAGCCAAACGCCTGTCTCGAGAGAGATCTAAACGCTCTTATATTCTTTACGGAGGGAGTACATACATCTTTTATGGCATGAAGGAGCCTAGCCGCCTCTTTGACTCAGCAATTCTATTCGGTTGCTATATGTTAGATGTCATCTCTAGACTAGCCACAATTGGTAGTAACATAGAGTAGTAATATGGGCATGTTACTACTCTATGTTACTACCTCTATAATGGGGAGTAACATATGTGTGGTAACATGCAACATTTTATTTATTAGGCTATAAACTCATCTTGCTTTGATATGTGTGATGTTAATCATACTAATAATAACTAGCTATGTTACCACATGCTTCTCTTTCTTCATTTATTGCTTGTCATATCATCTATTTTATCTAGATATATGTGATGTTACTACCTATGTTACTCCCCACTGTGGGTAGTCTAAGAACATTTGACTACTTTGCATGTTTCCTGATTTATTAATTTAAAGCCAAGCACATCTTATGCCTCTGTTCTAAAAACAAGAACAAAATGTGTAAATGTGTATACCAACATGCTGGAGAGTTAAGCTTCCCCAAACAAACATTGGAGGATAAATAATTTTTGCCGGTCCAGCAAATTTACTTTAAGAAATTGCTTCTTCATGGATAGAACCACGAGCCCACAACGACGTTGTATAAATGACACACATGTCACTAACTTGTGGCCCCATGACTCATGTCTATTTCTAGGTCTTTCCCTTCTCGATATTAAGGTCATGTTTGGATGGCGCCCACGCTCGCCCTACCAAATCGGGCTGCAGCCATCGAAACGCCTCAACCACGCCCTCAGTCAACAATAGGATTTTGGTAGGGTGGTTACTGGCTGCAATCCAAACAGGCCCTAAGTGCATATACAAATTCAAATTTTATGCAAATTGCACTACTCGAAAGTAACACACGTCAACAGGAGACAGTGACTCTAGAAACAAGCCCTAAGTGCAGATGCAAATTCAAATTTTATGCAAATTGCACTACTCGAAATCAAAAGTAGCACACGTCAACAGAAGGCAGTGACTCTGGAAACAGGCCACAGACTACGTTCAGACATGGACTTAGGAAGGTAACCACTGATTAAAGTACTACAAGTAACCCGTTACAGCAATGACAGAAATCACAATGAACAGCCGAGAACAAATTGAAAAGTCTCTCCTAATTAAGGATCACGTAAGAACATCACCTATCACTCTATCAGATTAGGGCTAAATTGTCCTCACTCTAGCCTAGCTTCTCCCCCAACTGGACTGCTGGTCTAGCTGATTAGGATAGAACCCAGTCAACGCCCTGCAAAATGTGTCAGTGATGAGGAGACCAAAACAAAACGGCAGCAGATTCTACTCCTGGGGAGTCAAGCAGAGGTTGATATCAGGGGAAGGCCTGTGACCCATGGGTTGTGCGCCAGCAGGCCAGCCGACCATGGTGAAGCCGGCGGAGCTTGAGTTCAGGTTCATGGGGCCGGTGGTTGCAGTGTGCTCCACATTGGCATGGACTTGCAGGGGCGCCATGGGGACCGGAGGCCCATGGCGACCATTGCCAGGAGCCGCCTGAGAGATGGGCATTGCAGCTGTGAGCACCGGAGGAGGGGCGTCGGCCTCCGGCGGCGCCGGAACGGCAGATGGTTGCGCTTGCGGGTGCAGGCCCATCCTCCTCTGATGCTGCTTCAGACTGTTTGGCAGGAAGCTCCCCACAATCACCTGTTCAGACGGTATGTGTTAGAGAAGGAAGAAAAGATGGTTTCAAAATTCAAAAGGTGTGGGAGCACTTGTAAAGCCGGGGCTATACCTGGATAGGAGTGGCAGCACGCAGCATACCGGCGACTACTCCGCCGATGACACGACCATCGGGGCCAGCAAGTGAGACACTGAGCCCACCGGTCCTCTTCCGGCCACCTTCCTCGGCCATTGTAAAGGAGCCAGTCAGCTGAAGAATCTCAAACAGGCCCTGGAAATCAGATGCACGAAATATTTTCAGTTTGAATCAGTAAGACACAATACACCAGTTAAAATAGGCAAGGAATTCATCCATCCTCATAGGTACATAGCCATTAGCCAAGTTGCATTGTGTATAAATAAAGCCAAATTAGTGCAGAGTGCAAACTACTCCGGACAAATGAAACATTCAACAGAGATTCACAATAGCAATTCTTGTAAAATGTTCGATTGCTATCTGTCTCTTGTTTTTTAGGGGATTGATATCTGTCTCTTAATACATACAGCACGCAACCCTCTTCCGCATTCTCGAAAAAAAAAGTGATAAGAGGCAAACAGCAAATTCTTGGTGCCATTTTTGTTGCATACCTCGTAGGTGAAGGTGCTATCAGATGAGCCAGATGAGCCAGGCTTGTTGAATGCCACATTAGAGATGGTCCCACTGGCAGCGAGGATGCAGACCGAGCGTGGACCCCTCTGAGAGAATGACATTATGCGCGCCGCCACATCCTACAAACCAAATCGGACAAGAACAGCGATGTGTTTCTCAAATTACGGCACCCATCCGCCACTAGATCACAATGTAAGGGAAAAGTAGAGGTTTAAGATGCCAAAGACGCTAACTAATTACCTCTCTAGCTGGGACGATGATGACATGCGGTGTGAAGCTCCCTCCGGCTGAGAGCGCATACCATTCCCCTTCACAAATCACAAGTATTTAACGATTGCAATCAGGCAAACAATTACACTAGTTTTCTAGGTCACTGAACTACTGGAGAGCATGAAACAAGGACCTTAATCAAGGTTAGCATATAAGTACGAAATCATCTAACTTTCTAACGGATCAGGTCGATTAGTTCAACCCTGCCAGATAAATCTGACAATAATGCGTACGCAAGCTAGGTTGGTGAGAATAAATGGGAGAATAGTACAGGTAAAGGTTGGTGAGAATAAGTGGAGATTAAACATAGGAATCACTTTAATAACATCGGAGATGGATGCGACAAGATGAGAGTCAAGAACAGCAGAACTGTCCTAACAGATACTGGACCCCATCCTAGCAATGGAATAGAAATGCACAAGGGGGAGCAAACATGGCAAGAACCCGAATAGCAAAAATGGAAGCTTTGGGTCGCTCAAGAAGAAGGTTTGGATTCCAGAGGGAGCATACGGACCTAGGGTGGCTAGGATCTGCCGTCTCCCGGAGCCGCGTGGCCGGCCCCTGCGCCGCCCGGAGCTCAAGCCGGCCACCTGCTCGCCGTCACCCGCCATCTGCATGCCGTTGCCGTTGCCGTTGCCGTTGTCCCCGCGCGGGCCTCGCTCGGCTTTTCCTGCTCGCCGCCGAAGCTCCACGCGTGCGGCGTCGCGGCCGCGTACCCTCCTCCGTGGCCAGCCGCGGCCTGCGGCGGGGACGGCGTCGGGGAGGTCGACGGCGAGGAGGGAGAGGAGCGGTACTCCACCTTGGCTGCTCCATGCGGCTCCGCCATGGAAACGTCTGCTCTGAACAGGCCGAGACCGGCTTCATGGCCACCTGCCACCGCAATGCCCACCCTCCCCTCCATGTAGCATGTGGGGGTGGCCGGTCTTTGGTTGGGTTTCTTGGTTTGCTGGCTTGGCCTCAAAACGAGGAAGAAGACAGACCAGAGGAGAGGAGACGCCTACTCTAGTTTTGCAAGTTTGCTTTCTTTCCCCGGTTGCTCCAGCCGAGGCACCAGTAGCACCAGTAGCACCAGTAGTAGTAGTTTAGCATATGCCAAAGTTCTATGGGGGGAAATATTTTAAAGACGAGGGAGAGAAATGGTGGCAGAGATAAAACAGAGAGAGATATTGGGGGCAGAAACTGCACAAGAATGGCGGGGTTCCTGCTCTCTCTCTCTCTCTCTGGCTCGCTCGCTCCCTCGCTCTCTCTCTCTGCACAAGAAACACCCACACACACACTCTCTCTCTCCATTCTTTAAGGAACGACCTCTCTCCTTTGACCAACCAGCTGATTGGTTGGACTGCAAAAGTGCACTGGAGTATACAACAACATACTGTACTTCCAATATAATGAACAGTGGAATACTGTGTGCAATAAGACAAACTACGGCAAATGATATTATGTATTACTTCCATTACAATGAACAGTTGACAAATGAATGAGACAATTATTTGAAACAGCTTAAACTATGAAACTGGGTTTAATGGTGTGGTGCTTACCTTTGACTAAAGTGCACTGTGTCTAAGAATATGCAATGATTTACTCAGTGGCAATGCAGATTTACACACACACAAAAAAAATATCGCCATGAGAACAAATTTAAATTTTACAGAGAAGATTGTTGGGCTCTTGGGATGACCCTTTTTTCCCCTCCCACCCCTCCCTCCTCTTCGAGACCCACCACCCCCTACCACTGCCATTACAACTGAAACCGCAACTCCACCATCGAAGGCCGCATCCCATCACCTTTCTGGCATGAACATGACTACTTTTGGTCCTCTCGGGTTGCCTTCTGGAACACACTCGTCACAGGAAACACCATGGGCATGGACTTCGAAGAAAATATCCGCTACCACACCGAGGTGCCCTCACCCTACCCTGGATCCAACAACAACACCTACCTCCAACATGGCAATGGGTACCCGCTACCCGCGAACCCGACGGGTAAAAATCCTATTAGGGTAAGGGTTTTGAAAAGTTAAGTACCCATAAATAGGAAAAAATGTACTCGTCGGGTAAGGAGTACGGGAACACAATACCCATACCCGCGTACCCACCTACCCACATATTAGTACATCTTATAGGTAGGTCCCCTATGTCATTCACTAAAAAGGGGATTTGCTAGCCTAACCCAGCCACAGCCCGCACACAAAATCCCCTCCCCTCACCCACCCATCACGCCGTCACACAACACAAACCCCATCTTCCTCTCGCCTCGGCTGCAACCCTAGGTGGTAGGCGCCACCGACGCTGCTTGGAGTAGGGGAGTGACGTGACCAGACCATCTCTCAAAGCACCTCTTTCATTGCAAGATAAATCAATCTAGTTGGCCAAACCAAACAGATAGATCAGACAGAAATACAAAGCTAAAACAATCATCCATAAAAGAGTTCAGAGAAGACTCAAATAATATTCATGAATAATATGATCATAAATCCATAATTCATCGGATCCCAACAAACACACCGCAAAAAGGATTACATCGAATAGATCTCCAAGAACATCGAGAAGAACATTGTATTGATGATCAAGGAGAGAGAAGAAGCCATCTAGCTACTAGATATGGACCCGTAGGTCTATGGCAAACTACTCACACATCATCGGAAGGGCATCAAGGTTGATGTAGAGGCCCTCCGTGATCGATCCCCCCTCCGACAAAGTACCGAAAAAGGTCTGCAGATGGGATCTCCGAAGAACAGAAACTTGCGGCGACAATTTTTTTTAGTGGCTCCCTGATGTATTGGGAATATTTGAGAATTTATGGAGCTGGAATTACGTCAAGAGGTCCCATGAGGGGCCCACAAGCCCAAGGGCGCCCCCTGGGCCGCGCCTGGCAGGCTTGTCGCTCCCTCGTGACTCTTCAGGTCTTCTCTCGAAGCTTCTAGGGTCCCTTTTGGTCCAGAAAAAAATGTCAAAAAGTTCTGTACCGTTTGGACTATGTTTGGTACTGATTTTCTGAAAAGCCAAAAATTAGAAAAAAAACAGCAACTGGCACTGGGCACTAGGTTAATAGTTAGTCCCAAAAAATGATATATAATTGCATAATAAACATCCAAGATTGATACTATAATAGCATGAAACAATCAAAAATTATAGATACGTTGGAGACGTATGAGCATCCCCAAGCTTAATTCCTGCTCATCCTTGAGTAGGTAAATTATAAAAACAGATTTTTTATGTGAATGCTACCTATCATATTCATCATGTAATATCCTTTTTTGGCATGAATATTAAGACCCAGAATGATTCAATGCAATAGTCTATAATTTGACATAAAGATATCATTACTCAGGCATACCAACTAACAATCATGCCTTTTAAAATACCAATGCTAAAGAACGCTATCCCTACAAAATCATATAGCCTTGTCATGCTCCATATTCTTAACACAAAATATAAATCATGCAGTACCCGGTGTCAGCCAAGCAACTGGTTCATACCTTTTAACGCGCTTCAGCTTTTTCAACACATAAGCAATACATGAGCACAAGCCATGGATATAACACTATGGGTGGAATAGAATATGTTGGTAGAGATTAATATGGAGAAGACAAAAAGGAGAAAGTATCACATCGTCGAGGCTAATCAACGGGCTATGGAGATGCCCATCAATTGATGTCAATGCAAGGAGTAGGGATTGCCATGCAACAGATGCACTAAGAGCTATAAGTGTATGAAAGCTCAAAAACAAAACTAAGTGGGTGTCCATCCAACTTGCTTGCTCGTGAAGACCTCGGGCATTTGAGGAAGCTCATAATTGGAATATACAAGGCAAGTTCTATAATAAAAAATTCCCACTAGTTATATGAAAGTGAAAGCATAAGAGACTCCCTATATGAAAAACATGGTGCTACTTTGAAGCACAAGTGTGGAAAAAGATAGTAACATTCCCCTTCTCTCTTTTTCTCTCATTTTTTCTTTTTTTTTTCCTTTTTTATCTTTTTTTGTTGGGCTCTTTTTGGCCTCTCTTTTTTTCTACCTCAGGACAATGCTCTAATAATGAATAATGATGATCACCACACTTCTATTTACTTACAACCTAAAATTACAACTCGATACTAGAACAAAATATGACTCTATATGAATGCCTCTAGCGGTGTACCGGGATGTGCAATGATCTAGCGTAACATGTATGAAAATGATGAACGGTGGTTGAGCCACAAATACTATGTTCGGCTATATGATCATGCAAAGCAATATGACAATGATGATGTGTGGCATAAAAACAGAACGGTGGAAGTTGCATGGCAATATATCTCAGAATGACTATGAAAATGCCATAATAGGTAGGTATGGTGGCTGTTTTGACGAAGATATAAGGAGGCTTATGTGTGATAGAGCGTATCATATCACGGGGTCTGGATGCACTGGCGAAGTTTGCACCACATCTCAAGCTGAGAAAGGGCAATGCACGGTACCAAAGAGGCTAGCAAATGGCGGAAAGGTGAGAGTGTGTATAATCCATGGACTCACATTAGTCATAAAGAATTCACATACTTATTGAGGAAGTTTATTATCCCTCAAAGCAAAATACTACTACGCATGCTCCTGGGGGGAGGTTGATAGGAGTTAACCATCATGCGCGCCCGACCTTGACGCAAAGGAAGACACTCAATAATTAATCATGCTCCAACTTCTTAGCATAATGAGAGACCATACGTGCATACGTCGGGAATCACAAACCTTAACACCGATATTCTTACTAAACCACAATCATTCACGAGTACCTCCCACATATTACTATCTTTATATCACAAAACTATTGTAAGGAATCAAACTTATCATATTCAGTGATCTACATGGAAGTTTTGATTATATCCCTCTTGAATACCTATCATATTAGAACCAATTTCATAACCCCTGCAACTTGCCATTAATATTTATCAAACTCTCAAAATAATATAATTTAAGCATGAGAGTGCAACTATTTCTTTAAAATATAACCACCGTCCTGCTCTAAAAAATATAAGTGAAGCACTAGAGCAACTGCCCAGCTTAAAAGATATAAGTGAAGCACATAGAGTATTCTAACAAATGACGAATAATGTGTGTCCCTCTCAAAAAGGTGTGTTCGGCAAATATGATTGTGGCAAACTAAAAAGCAAACAAAGAAAAGACTCATATAATACACGATGCTCCAAGCAAAACTCATATCATGTGATGAATAAAAATATAGCTCCAAGTAATTTACCAATTGTTGGTAGACAAAAGAGGGGATGCCATCCGGGGCATACCCAAGCTTAGATGCTTGGGTCTCCTTGAATATTACCTTGGGGTGCCTTGGGCATCCCCAATCTTAGGCTCCTGCCACTCTCAATTCCTTCATCCATTGCGATCTCACTCAAAACTTGAAAACTTCAGCACACAAAACTCAACAGAAAACTCCTGAGATCCGTTACTATAACTAGCAAATCATAAAACAACAGTACCTAAAGTTTATGATTTGCTAGTTATACTACTGGATCTCATGAGTTTTTTGTTGAGTTTTGTGTGCTGAAGTTTTCAAGTTTTGAGTGAGATCGCAATGGATGAAGGAATTGAGAGTGGCAAGAGCCTAAGCTTGGGGATGCCCAAGGCAGCCCAAGGTAATATTCAAGGAGCACCAAGCATCTAAGCTTGGGGATGCCCTGATGGCATCCTCTTTGTCTTCAATCCATCGGTAAATTTACTTGAGGCTATATTTTTATTGACCACATGATATGTGTTTTGCTTGGAGCGTCTTGTATGATACGAGTCCTTGTTTTTTAGTTTGCCACAATCATGCTTGTTGTACACACCTTTTGAGAGGTACACACATTAATCGTGAATTTATTAGAATACTCTATGTGCTTCACTTATATCTTTTGAGCTAGGCAGTTTGCTCTAGTGCTTCACTTATATCTTTTTTGAGCACGAAGTGGCTTTATTTTATAGAAATTGATGAACCCTCATGCTTCACTTATATTATTTAGAGAGTCTTAAACAGCATGGTAATTTTCTTATGTTATGAATATAGTCCTAGTATGATGGGCATCCAAGAGGGATATAATAAAAACTTTCATATAAAGAGCATCGAATATATGAGAAGTTTGATTCCTTGCATTTGTTTTGAGATATAAAGATGGTGATATTAGAGTCATGCTAGTGAGTAATTGTGGATTGGTAGAAATAATTGTGTTAAAGTTTGTGATTCACCTAGCATGCACGTATGGTGAACCATTATGTGATGAAGTCGGAGCATGATTTATTTTTGATTGTCTTCCTTATGGGTGGCATTCGGGGACGAGCGATGGTCTTTTCCTACCAATCTATCCCCCTAGGAGCATGCGAGTAGTACTTTGTTTCGATGGATAATAATTTTTTGCAATAAGTATGTGAGTTCTTTATGACTAATGTTGACTCCATGGATTATACGCACTCTCACCCTTCCACCATTGCTAGCCTCTCTAGTACCGTGCAACATTCATCAGTGCATTAAACCCACCATATACCCTTCCTCAAAACAGCCACCATACCTACCTATTATGACATTTCCATAGCCATTCCGTGCCATGCAACTTCCACCATTCCGTTTTTTATGACACATACCATCATTGTCATATTGCTTTGCATGATCATGAAGTTGGCATAGTATTTGTGGCAAGGCCACCATTCTTATTTTTTATACATGTCACTCTTGATTATTGCACATCCCGGTATACCGCCGGAGGCATTCATATAGAGTCATTTCTTGTTCTAGTATCGAGTTGTAATTCTTGAGTTGTAAGTAAATAAAAGTGTGATGATCATCATTATTAGAGTATTGTCCCATGTGAGGAAAGGATGATGGAAGATATGATTCCCTCACAAGTTGGGATGAGTCTCCGGACTTTATAAAAAAATAAAAGAGGCCAAAGAAGCCCAAATAAAAAACAGGCCAAAGAAGCCCAAACAAAAAAAATAAAAAATGAGAGAAAAGAGAGAAGGAAAATGTTACTGTCCTTTCTCCACACTTGTGCTCTAAAGTAGCACCATGATCTTCATGATAGAGAGTCTCCTATTTCGTCACTTTCATATACTAGTGGGAATTTTTCATTATAGAACTTGGCTTCTATATTCCAATGATGGGCTTCCTCAAATTGCCCTAGGTCTTCATGAGCAAGCAAGTTGGATGCACACCCGCTTAGTTTCTTTTTGAGCTTTCATACACTTATAGCTCTATTGCATCCGTTGCATGGCAATCCCTACTCATCTGCATCGTTATCAATTGATAGGCATCTCCATAGCCCATTAATTTGCCTACTTGTCACGGACGTGATGCCTATATTCATAATCATTGCCTTAGATATCATCATAACTTTGCGCTTTTCTATCAATTATGCTATCTTCAAGAGAGAAGCCTCTAGTGAAACCTATGGCACCCGGGTCTATTTTCCATCGTATATTTTCATATCTATAAACCAAAAAATCCCAAAAATACCTTGATGCAATTTATTTATATTACTTTAATTTGCTCTTTTATTTATCTTTTATACCTATCTCTTTTAGATCTCACTCTTGTTCTAGACCGTGAAGGGATTGACAACCCCTTTTTCGCGTTGAGTGCAAGTGTTTGTTAGTTTGTAAAGGTGCATAGATTGGAGACTTGCTTGTGCCTCCTACTAGGTTGATACATTGGTTCTTAACTGAGGGAAATACTTATCTCTACTTTGTTGCATCACCCTTTTCCTCTTCAAGGAAAAAATCAACGCAAGCTCAAGAAGTAGCAGTGTTTCCTAGGGTTCTCAGAGCAACAAGTAAAATCATGAATTTCACACAAGCATAGCATAGCAAACAATTTATTTGTTCCATAATAGCCTCCCTTTTTGAGACAAATGATTACAAACAAAATGAGCATGCTACCTAATGATTTTACCTCAACTAAACTAGTTGAGGTTTTAGCACGAGTACAAATGGATCAAAGATGATCCAAGTAGAAAACTTTAAGTGGATCCATATGTTTTTACATTTCCTTTTCCTTTTCTGTTTCTGGTGGGTTGACATGAAGGCAATAAAAATAAGGAAGCAAGCAAACAAAATGTTTTTTGTGTTTTGTTAAACGTTTTAGAAGTGGGGGAGATGAAAATGAATGGCAAATGGCAAATGAAAGTAAATGCAAGGAGATGAAAGTTTATGCTATGGTAGTTGATAGGTGTTGGTGATGTCTCCCCGGCAACGGCGCCAGAAAATCTTCCTGGTACTTGTGAGCCGCGTTGAGATTTCCCCGAAGAGGAGAGGATGATGCAATACAGAGATAAGTATTTCCCTTAGTTAAGAACCAAGGTTATCAATCCAGTAGGAGAACCACACAAGACCTTGTGAACAACACCTACACACAAAATAACAAATACTTGCACCCAACACAAATAAGGAGTTGTCAATCCCTTGGCGGTTAATTGCAAGGATCAAATCTCACAGTGATAGATAGAAAGCAAAAACACAAAATAAATGTAAAGTAAATAAATTGCAACAAGGTATTTTTGGATTTTAATATATGATAAAGATAGACTCGGGGGGCCATAGTTTTCACTAGAGGCTTCTCTCTTGAACATATCATTCGGTGGGTAAGCAAATTACTGTTGGGCAATTGATAGAAAAGCGCATAGTTATGACAATATTCAAGGCAATGATCATGCATATAGGCATCATGTCCGAGACAAGTAGACCGACTCCTGCTTGCATCTACTACTATTACTCCACACATTAATCGCTATCCAGCATGCATCTAGAGTGTTAGGTTCATAAAGAATGGAGTAATGCCTTAAGCAAGATGACATGATGTAGACAAAGTAAACCCAATTAATATGAATAAACCCCATCCTTTTATCCTTAATGGCAACGATACAAGTACGTGTCATGTCCCTTTCTGTCACTGGGATTGAGCAATGCAAGATCGAACCCATCACAAAGGACCTCTCCCATTGCAAGATAAATAAATCTAGTTGGCCAAGCCAAACAGATAGATCAGAGAGAAATACAAAGCTATAACAATCATGCATAAAAGAGTTCAAAGAAGACACAAATAATATTCATGAATAATCTGATCATAAACCCAGAATTCATCGGATCCCAACATACACACCGCAAAAAGGATTACATCAAATAGATCTCCAAGAACATCGAGGAGAACATTGTATTGAAGATCAAGGAGAGAGAATAAAGCCATCTAGCTACTAGCTATGAACCCGTAGTTCTGTGATAATCTACTCACACATCATCGAAAGGGCAGCAAGGTTGATGGAGAGGCCCTCCGTGATTGATTCCCCCTCCGGCAGTGTACCGAAAAAGGTCATCAGATGGGATCTCCGAAGAACAGAAACTTGCGGCGGCGGAAAAAGTATTTTGGGCCTCCCCTGATGTATTGGGAATACTCGGGAATTTATAGAGCTGGAATTAGGTCAAGAGGT
Source organism: Aegilops bicornis (assembly GCA_021605145.1). Lineage (NCBI taxonomy): Eukaryota > Viridiplantae > Streptophyta > Magnoliopsida > Poales > Poaceae > Aegilops > Aegilops bicornis. Next base: position 323,896,024 of record CM038673.1, read on the forward strand.
GCCACGAGGGGCCCACAAGCCTGGGGGCGCCCCCCTGGGGCGCGCCTGGCAGGCTTGTCGCTCCCTCGTGACGCTTCAGGTCTTCTCCTGAAGCTACTAGGGTCCCTTCTAGTCCAGAAAAAATCATCAAAAAGTTTCACAGCGTTTGGACTCCGTTTGGTACTAATTTTCTGAAAAGCCAAAAACAAGCAAAAAAAATAGCAACTGGCACCGGGCATTAGGTCAATAGGTTAGTCCCAAAAATGATATATAATTACATAATAAACATACAAGATTGATACTATAATAGCATGGAACAATAAAAAAATTATAGATATGACGGAGACGTATCACCTGTCGGATTCAGGGTTCCGCAGACCCTTGAGAGGTTCAAACTCTGGGGTGCGTGCGAAGAACTCGTCCTCCCCAGTCTGCCTACGCACCGATTCCACGGCCTAGCTCGATGAAGCAAACAAACTAGAGACACTGCAGTTTACCCAGGTTCGGGCCACCTTGCGGTGTAAAACCCTACTCCTGCTTTGTGGTGGATTGGCCTCGAGGGGCTGTGGATGAACTAGTACAATGGTTGAACAACCTTAGGAGGTGAGGTGTTCTTGCGCTTGACCTACATTTCGATGAGCTGCTGAGTGCGAGGATGATCTGAATCATCTGTCCTCTTCTATGGTGGTGGCTAGGTCCTATTTATAGTGGCCCTGGTCCTCTTCCCAAATGTAGGCAGGAAGGGATCCCACAACGGCCAAATTCAAAGGGAGACAACTAGTACAAGTTATCCTGACAAAAGTAGTCTTCGCCTGCAAAAGCCTCTGGTGGTGATGTCGCGGTGGGCTCCCGATGACCTCCGTCCTGCTGTCCTAGGGTCTTGGTCTTGTTGCACCGATATGGAAACCTTTGCTTGATTCCTCGGGACTCCGCGCCTGCGCTTGCCTCCTTATAACCAAAGAGGAAACTGGTACACTGCACCCGTTGGCGCCCGCCTGGCCTTGGTCGTCATGGCTCACGTCATATGAACCTCGTGAGGCGCATCTTGCATAGATATCTCCGCTCCTCGGGAGCCAGCCTGGGGAGGCCGCCCCTAGGGAGGTCTTGGTGTTGCCCGCTTCACGAGGCTTGGCCCCTTGCGAGGGTCTTGGGTTGTTGTTGCTCAAGCTGGGCGTCTGCAGACGTTAGCGGAACCACGCCGTGGGCAGCAGGCGAGCAAGTCTGGTACCGGTTCAAGACCGCCGACAGTAGCCCCCGGGCCCAAGGCGCGCTCAAACTTGGCTTCGAGGCGAAGCCAAAGGGCAAGTGTGGAGCGCCGCGGGCCCCAACCACCTGTGGCCTTGGTCGACGTGTGGTGATTGATGGGACGGGGCGTCTCCGCTTCCCCATGCTGCCTCGACAACCGTTCGACTTGACGAGACCCTACTGCATGCGGAGAAAACCATCATTGCGTGTGATTGTGGAGGCTGGCAGTTGGCCTCCTTCCGGCTATAAATGAGGAGAGGGGCGGAGCCCCCTTGCTCATATCCATCTTCTCATCGCCTGCTCCCTCTTCTTCCTCTTTGCCTTGCCGTCTTGTCGTAGCACCCGTGGCGCCGATTAGGAGGTTCTCCGCAACGGAGAAAGGGAAAACCCCCCGTGAGGAGCAAGGGTCGCTCCCGCCGAAGAAGAGGCTCGGCCGCCCCTGCGATGCTGGCAAGAGGCCAGAGGTGATGCAGCCTTGGTACGAGCGGCCTCCACCTGGCTTCCCGCTCCCTCTGTACGCCGGCGTGCAAAGCTCCGGAGAAGGCGACAGTGCCCGGCGCCACGCGGGCCACGGCCATGGTGGTCAAGCTGAGGCCGTGCGGCATGCCTGTCCGCGAACACACGCCGAGGGTACCTCGCGCGAGTTCGTGGTGTGGGCGGCATTTCCACCATAGACGTGGATCCAGTTCCCGCAGTTCTTCACCGAGGAGATGCCGCCAAGGGGGCCAATTGAGTTGTGGCTGCAGCACACTGGGTGCTGTAGTCTGGCCACGGGGGCGGAGGTCGAGTTCGTCCCCCCGGGCAAAATCTTCATGACCCGAGGATGGGGCGAGGTCGCCCGCGCTTGCCGCGTGGAGGGCGCCTCCATGTTGTTCTTCAAGGTCTTCGACGAGGAGGGCCGCCACCTGGAGTGCTGCCCTGCATGGCGAGGCCGGGGGCACCGAGCCCGCCTGGCCTCCACCGACAGCCCCCAAAGGCAGGGACGACTCTTGGGAGTCCAGCGACTCTCCCGAGCCTAGCGATCTCCGGAGTCGAGCGATGATAGCTACGTGCCGTCGAGCTCTCGCCGTGCCCAGAGTGCGGCAGCGGCGTCCACTCGGCGTCGTTGGTGATTCCCAGTAGCCAGGGCCCCTTGAAGTTTTCTTCTTTTGCTTCCCTGCGCGGAATCGTGATGAACCTCGTGGGGGTATGTAAGGAAAACTGTAATGCTTTTGCTCCAATGTTTATTGCTCCCAGTATAAGGTTGCAGTTGTGTGTCTTGCTTCGGCATTGTTCCCCCTTTTCGTTATCTCAGTAGCTTTGCGCTCTACGCCGGCAGGTCCCAGTCCCCAGGCAGGCTTCAGCTGTCGCTAGTATGCCAGATCACGATGCCGTGGTCAAGGCCAGGAGGTGAGCGGCCCGAGGTCCTGTAAGAGCTCCTGAGGTGCGATGCTCGGGAGGTCCTCTTTGGCATGCAAGCACCTTCCTGGAGGCTGAAAAGGGAAGTGGCGTTGTCGGAGCAAGATTACGGGAGTGGAAAACATCGGACGGAGAGATTCACACCGACATGCACGGGTGACTTATCTTTTAGCAGGCCCGGGGTGATTCCCTCGTGAAGCACCTGGCAGTATCTTAGTGGCGATGCTTCCAGGTAGGGCTCTTGCCATGCTTCTCTTTCGCGCTCATCTGAGTGCTCTATGTCCTCGGGTCCCGACCCTCGAGCGAGGCACAGCCGCCGCTAGTATGCCAGGTCGCGATGCCATGGTTAAGGCCAGGGGGTGATGGCTGGAGAGTCAGTAGGAGCTCCTGAGTCGCGATGCTCAAGAGCCCCCCCCCCCTTTAACGTGCAAGTGAATTGCATGAAAAACGGATGGCCGGCAGGGCCGCCTGCAGCTAAACTCGGGGGCTCCTGTGGGTTAGTCCTAGAAGAGTTCATAACTCGTAAGCGCGCTTGCTGTCCTGCCGCTGATCTTTCCGCAAGAAGATGAAGGCACTGAGGATCTGGTGAGGTGACGTGCGCGGGGCAGGCCGCGAGCCAGAGCTCGATCCCTCAGATTTGTCAGCGTTGCCGGGACGGACTCGAGCACAAGCGCCACGCCAGCATGTGTAGCCCCCATTGCAGGATGAGAAAGGGGCTTGTCAGCAGTGCGGGAGGCCGCGAAGGGTGGTAAGACATCAGGCAAGCAGGTGATAAACATACAACAATTCATGGAAGGAGGTGAGCCAACTCTAATAGATGCAAAGAACGATACATGCCACAGGGACAGACCCACGCAGCCTGGGGATGATGCAACCCGAGGGGCGCCCCCAACCGAAGGACTAGAAGATGCAAGAAAGATACATGTCGCGGGGACAAACCCATGCAACCTGGGGATAATGCAGCCCGAGGGGCGCCCCCAACTGAATAAACCGAAAAATGTGGCACCATTGCTGAAGAGATGTTGAAGTAGTTGAAGACGCGTGCTGAAGAAGTCGCTCCTCACGAGCCGCCAGGGTCCTGAACCTCGGGGGGCTCCGGAGGCTCAGGAGGCTCATGAAGAACCGTCGCCATCTCCGCTAGGACCGCCTGGTGCCTGGCCTCCTGAGCTACCATGACACTCCACATGTGGCGCTGAGATGAAACAGCTGCGTTCGGCAAGCCAAAGGGCATGCGAACGTAGCCGTGAGGTGAGCCCTTGCACCGGCCGACACGCGACAACCAGTAGAGTCGCTGAGAGGTGACCCTGTTGAGTCCTGGAATGTTGACGCAGATGCGCAACTCGCTGTCCTCGCTAGGACAAGGAGCCGTGCCAGGTGGTGGGCGGCGGTCGCCACAGATGGCTCTCGCCTCTTGAAGCTCCTCAGTTACCTTGGCGATGAACTCCTGAGCACCTGGTGTCCCGCGCCTTGTGCCCTCGTGGCAGAAACGTGCGCTGAAGCACACCTCCATGTGGTGCCCGAGCGTCTCCCTCGTGACATTGGCTAAGTCAAAGGCCCTCCAGAAGAGAGCCCCCGAGCCCAGCCTGAGGGGGGCATCATGTGCGCCTTCCTATGCAACGGAGGGAGGCACCCCGTTCATGGGCGCAGGTCCTGAGGTCGTGCCGCTGGACACCCCACTCCCCTGAGGTTCCTGGTGGAGCAACTGCTTCTTCTTCTTCGGGACAACCTCAATAGGGTAAATAGCGCCTTCGTCGTCGGGGTTCTCGACTACTGCAGCTTGGTAGGCACATTCAAGGGAGCACACTGCGTCCCTTTCCTCGCAGGCGATTGTGATAATGTCGCGGTTCCATGGCATCTTGAGGACATTATAACCATGATGAGTCACTGCCATGAACTTGGCCAGGGCTGGATACCCAAGGATGGCATTGTACGGAAGGCGGATGTGGGCGACATCGAAGCCGATGAGCTCTGTGCGATAGTTGTCCCGCTGGCCAAAGGTGACAGGGAGGCGGATCTGCCCTATCAGAGTGGTGGAGCCGTCGGTCACTCTTGGGAAAGGTTTGTTGGGATGCAGCTGGTCCTAGGGCACTTGGAGGTGGTCAAGCGTCTCGATGGAAAGAACGTTGAGCCCCGCACCACCATCGATGAGAGTCTTGGTGACGAGGACGTTGCTGATGACGGGCGAGCAGAGCATCGGGAGGGCACCGGCAGTTGCCGCGCACTTGAGCTGGTCGGTCGAGCTGAAGGTGATGGTGCACTTGGACCACCTGAGCGGTCACGTGGCCACGAGCCTGGGGAGAGACACGTTCACTTCGCGGGCAAACTGCTTGAAGATGCGATGAGAGGCTGGGGCATGAGCATCGCCCAGGATGCAGCATACAAAAAAATACACTTCCGTGATGATACATGTTTCTCACAGTAGGTCACGTTTTCTGTCATGCATGTACATCCATGCCGATTTTATGACAGAATCAAGATAGTCATACTTGTGCTGTCGTAGAAGTGTTCCATGACATTACCAAAATTATCATCACGAAAGTGCCCACTTCCATGATGATAAATCGCGCGTCATAGAAGTGCTTTCGTCAAGGGTGACCGACACGTGGCATCGACCGTAACGGGTCACCGTTAAGCTATCGGGTCCAGTTTTGGATCCGATAACCCGTTAACAGTGCGGACCAATGCTGATTTTCCATGTGTAAAATTCTCATTGGCCGGAGGAAACACGTGTTGGCTCACCGTTGGGACAGATGTCATCCACACATTGGACAGGAGGCGCCTATGATACGTCGACACGTGGCACGGCCCAACAGAGGCCCTTTCCGGTGAAAAGGCCGGCACAGCTAAAGGCCCACCATGTTTTTTCAGACACTAGTGGGCTGGCCCATTAACAACTGCTACCTCTTGAGCATGCGTAGGTTTTTCCTTGAAGAGGAAAGGGTGATGCATCAAAGTAGCGTAAGTATTTCCCTCAGTTTTTGAGAATCAAGGTATCAATCCAGTAGGAGACTACACGCAAGTCCCTCATACCTGCACAAACAATCAAGAACCTTGCAACCAACGCGATAAATGGGTTGTCAATCCCTTCACGACCACTTGCAAAAGTGAGATCTGATAGAGATAATAAGATAAATATTTTTGGTATTTTTGTTGCATAGATTGAAAAGTAAATATTGCAAAAATAAATGGAGACAGAAATAGCTAGTTGACGGAAGATTAATATGATGGAAGATAGACCCGGGGGCCATAGGTTTCAATACTAGCTTCTCTCAAGATAGCATAATCTACGGTGGGTGAAAAAATTACTGTCGAGCAATTGATAGAAAAACGCATAATTATGAGAATATCTAGGCATGATCATGTATATAGGCATCACGTCCGTGACAAGTAGACCGAAACGATTCTGCATCTACTAGTATTACTCCACACATCGACCGCTATCCAGCATGCATCTAGAGTATTATGTTCATAAGAACAGAGTAACACATTAGGCAAGATGACATGATGTAGAGGGATAAACTCAAGAAATATGATATAAACCCCTTCTTTTTATCCTCGATGGCAACAGTACAATACGTGCCTTGCTACCCTAACATCATTTGGGAAAGGACACCGCAAGATTGAACCCAAAGCTAAGCACTTCTCCCATGGCAAGAAAGATCAATCTAGTAGGCCAAACCAAACTGATAATTCGAAGAGAATTGCAATATTAAATCATGCATATAAGAATTCAGAGAAGAATCAAATATTGTTCATAGATAATCTTGATCATAAATGCACAATTCATCGGATCTCGACAACACACCGCAAAAAGAATTACATCGAATAGATCTCCAAGAAGATCGAGCAGAACTTTGTATTGAGATCCACAGAGAGAGAAGAAGCCATCTAGCTAATAACTATGGACCCGAAGGTCTGTGGTAAACTACTCACACATCATAGAAGAGGCTATGGTGTTGATGTAGAAGCCCTCCGTGATCGATTCCCCCTCCGATGGAGCGCCGGAAAAGGCCCCAAGATGTGATCTCACGGGTACAGAAGGTTGCGGCGGTGAAAATAGGGTTTCGTGGTGCTCTCGGATGTTTTCAGGGTATATGAGTATATATAGGCGAAAGAAGTAGGTCGGTGGAGCCACGAGGGGCCCACGAGGGTGGGGGCGCACCTACCCTCCTTGGGCGCGCCTCCCTGCCTCATGGCCGCCTCGTTGCTTCCTTGACGTCCACTCCAAGTCTCCTGGATTGCGTTTGTTCCAAAAACGATCCCCGTGAAGGTTTCATTCCGTTTGGATTCCGTTTGATATTCCTATTCTGCGAAACACTGAAATAGGCAAAAAAACAACAATTTGCACTGGGCCTTCGGTTAATTGGTTAGTCCCAAAAATAATATTAAAGTGCATAATAAAGCCCATTAAACATCCAAAACAGATAATATAATAGCATGGAGCAATCAAAAATTATAGATGCGTTGGAGACATATCAACACTATGCCGTGTTTTGGGCCAAATTATGGCCCATATAGGATCAGGCCCGTCAACATGCCACTGTTCTTTTGGGCCCATTCTAACACAGGTTTGTATTTCAGCATGTTAAATGCTCGTTTACCAGTTCGGCCCGATAATAGTTTCGGCCTGTTAGCGGCCCATGGTGCATCTGGGACGTTGTCGGCCCGGTTTAACTTTAGGCCATTTAACGGCCCATGCAGAAACTGGGCTATTTCTTGTCCGAAGTAACTTTAGGCCTCTTAACGGCCCGTAGTCTTCGTGGATAAATTTCAGCCCAATTGGCCTATCGGCCTGTTAATGGCCCGTGTAACAGTTGGGCCTAATTACAGCCCATGTTGAATCCGGCCTACTTACAGCCCATCTGATAATGGCCCATGACACTTTAGGCCTATGGCCCGCGTAGATACTGGCCTGCTTAAAGCCCATAATTTTATTGGGCCAAACATGCCCGAGATATATTTCGGCCTGTTAACTGCTCATCCTATTTGGGCCAAACATGGGCCTTAGGCAGTTTCGGCCTGTATTGGCCCATGAATTTTTGGCTGAACGCTAGCCCAATCTAGGTTTTAGCCTGTTAAAAGCCCATGGTATTCTCTGTCCCAGCTGGACAGAACTTTACTCGGCTTGTTAAAGGCGGGAAACAACTATAGGTTTAGACCTGCTAATGGTCCAAGATGATCATAGGCCCACGTTTTGGCCCATATGAGTAACGGGCCGGCCTAAAGACCGACAACACTGAGATTCACTGAACCTTCCGGCCTAAATTATAGCATACCGACCAAGAATAAACCTAGACTATACAACAAAGAAATTACAGCATATTACATCCCCTCGGCATCAAAGTTCGCCGCCAGTGATAATAAAGGGCAACCAGATTGCGGATTACATAAACTAGGCAGGTCGCCACCAGTGGAAGTTAACAGGCGGACAAAAGAATAGACAGAACCGACAGCACTTCAACACAGTTCAAGAAAGGCTAACCTGGCCTAGGAGCTGCAGCGCAAGCAGCTTAGCAACCTGATGAGAGTGATCTTCTTTGGTGCTCATATCCACCAACTTAAGCTGCATAGCATCAATAAACGTCATGCACTTACGGTTAATCTTGCATAGAGATTGGAGTTCCGGTCGTATTTGAGCGGAAGCATGTATTTCTGCTTGAATTTCAGACTGAAGAAGTCGAATAGATTCAAGCGGCGACTTCATCGAGCTTGTGTCACTGAGGAAGTTTGACACTACATCAAGATATGACTTCGTGGTTGTATCCCTACCCTCAATATGTGTTTCCTTCTCCTCTGGAATATGTGTTAGAGGGACAAACAATGGGTTCGTCTCACTATGATTGTGGCAGTTCTTCCTAGCAGCAGTGGTGTCACCCTGAAACAGAAACAAGCAGGTAGATAACAGGTTTTGCACGTATAAGCATCAGCGCTGTCAATTCATCTCATTTCTTTGTCAGAAATAAAGAGACACGGTTTAAAATAGCATTAACATAATAGGCATTGTTCATACTTAAGACAGCAGGAAATGACATTGTGCAGGAGCGGCCAGCTTCACCAGACCACTGGATTATAGATCAAGAACACAAGCATAGATGTAGTTCTAAACAACGTATAAGCATGAATGGTGAGTGTACTGTCAATTTATACCATTTCACATTGGTAAATAAATAGACACGATTTAAATAACATTAATATAATATGGCATTGTTCATAGTTGAGACATAGCAGGATATGACATTGTCTTTGTTGTTGGTAGTCTCACCACACCTTTGGATTACTGAGATCAAGAAAACAAGCATACACATAGTGCTAAAGAAGATAACTTGCTATGTTTAGTGTAATTTACATGGTACGAATAAGGAACTAGATTGTACAACTAAAGACTAAAATTGAGAAGGACAAACTTATGTTTATGTACTTCTACTTTATAAACTTTGAACAAGCAATTTGATGCAGATGACAAAAATAAACATCATTTGCACTCATAGCTATCCAAATATAAACAACAAAGTTTCAAGGCTCGAGGAGGACAAACTTACATTAGTAGTGAAGACATGCTCTATAAAGGCCTTGTCCATATTGATGGGGGGCAATTCAAGAAGTTTACCGCACACTCTTCTTCAAGAGTATTGCCTTTATTCTACATTTTGTTAAGAGTAAATATAGATGTGAAAATATAGGAACAAATGGCGATTATTTAACTTAAGATGCAGAGTACAAATGTAAATATAACATACAGGCAGAAGGAACTGACAAGAGCAATGCGGAGCTAAACTTCTTCAGTAACATTGGTTTTATTCAATATTTTGGCAAGAGTAAATGTAGATCTGATGTGTAGAAAAATGGAGGACAAGGGAAAATAAGCTGCAAAGTGTACATCAAGAACTAGCTGACAAATATAAGTACAGTGATGAAGGACAACATATACTTACAAGAACAATGCAGAACTAAATTTCTCCATAGGCATTGGGTTTATTTTACATTAATTTAAGCATTAATATAGATCTGATAATTTGGAGCGAACAGTGGATAAGCAAGCTATAATGCACAATGATGTCACATAATCCACCAGGTATGAATGTAAGGACAACGATAGGACAATAGGTACTCACAAGAGCAAAGCAGCGACCAGCATAGTTGCGATATCCTAGGTTCTGCGACGCTGGTTCTATCGCCAATATACGTCGGGTGCTATGTGATTTCTCCAGTAGCACCACCTTTTTCAAGGACTTTGCTTGTACTCCTTTAGGATCTGCAATCACCCTCTTCCTTTTGGATGTCTGAAACACAAGAACAACATTTGAATGAAAAAACATGGTATGACGACAAATGGAATAGGTGTTGATAATGGATGGGCATGTCATATTCACATATATCATGAGTAAACTAAGCAGATGGTGGTGCAACGAAGCAAAAGAAATGCAAGACACCTTATGCAAGATATGTGCAACCAATAAAACCTTGCCAAATTAGAATAGGCACCTTATTGGGTGAACAGGATAGGCCATCTGCCTTTGAATCCTTGAGCTCAGAATAGTCATTAGGATCATATTATGAATACGAATCTATAGGTCGGGAGCATGTGGATTTCATTGCATCCACAATGGACCTCAATCCCTTGATGCCAAGTTTGTTACCCATTGAACTGTTCTGCAATATTCTTCTGATGTGCGCATTGTTATATTCATTGTGATTACGTACAATATATGTAAAGCATGAAAACACAAATAGTAGTGAGATTATCTTTGTAATGCAGAGGATATTGTAATATAATAGAGGCTCTCTGTAAACCCTTGTGTGCTATCACTGGATTCTAATGAGAGAGCCCATGTGTGTCAGAATATGGTGAGTAGATTAATATAATCTGGCACAACTACACAAAAAATAGGCTCCCTGTTGAGGGCCCCAGATGTAAGGATAGTTGACAGATGATAGGTTCATAATATATTGTATAGAAATTTATTGCCAAACCATGATAACGGGAGCGCAGAGCCAGTAGGCAGATCATAGTGTAGATAATAGGGGTACACCATAACCACCATAAATAAATCAGGAAAGCGGAACTGGTTGGAAAACATAGGGTTTTGCCACTACTAATATGCAGCCTATCAATCACCTACAGTCTAGCTCTATTCATCTGAAGGTGCACAACTGTTACTATCAGTTTAGTCTATCAAAGACCGTGCGGCTCCCAACATTTTCGGGGTATTATGGCAGACCAACTCGAAGTGTGAAATCCTTTAGCAGAACCGGCCCAATAGAGGTCTTGACTGCAGATGTCCCTGCTCCCCTGCCTGACAAGGAACATACTGTGCTTACTAAAGAAGAACAGAAGAGGAACATGTTAAAGAACATAAGAAGAAGCATATTCTTGAGATTCCCCTTCTTTCTATATAATGTTGGTTGCCCACCCATGATGAATCAGAGCGCCCAAAGAAATGCAATTCCATGATGTCTCTCTATATGTGGCCACATGCATTTGGAAAATCAAGTGGGAGCATTACACGACCAATTACATGTGTGTCTCATTAACTAATGTCAGATTATCATATCACAATTCGTATTTGAAGAAGTAAGCTTTGGACTTATGATTGGTGTGTTGTTTAGCTTCAAGAGTGGACTGCTGCTAGTGTGACACAAAGCAGCTTCACAGATCATAGTGTAGGTATAACGGGAAAACCATAAGCATCTGGAGTAAAATCAGCAAAGTGGAACTTGCTGGAATATATGTGCTAGTATTGCCAGTACGGCTAGAAAGGCTTAAGATAGCTCTCTTCAACTGAAGGTGTGGTACTGTTTGTATCAGTGTAAGTCTCAAAGGCGACACAACTCCCCGCATTTCCTTGCTAATCTTATAGGATTCAAGTGGGCAGGCCACTACAATTCCTATTCCTATGTTTACAAAATCCTATGAATCAAAGAGGCCCGAAGAGTTCAAAGTGTCCATCACAACCGACCATATAGACCTCTACACTGCAAATGTCCCTGCTCATCTTCACTACAAGGAACATACTGTACTAATATCATACTCGCTATGTTCCAAAATATAAGTCTTTGTAGAGATTTCCACTATGGATCACATACAGATGTATACAGATACATTTTAGAGTGTAGATTCACTCATTTTTCTCCATATGTAGTCCATGGTGGAATCTATACAAAGACTTGTATTTAGGAACGGAGAGAGTACTTATTAAAGAAGAACGAAAGAGGAACATGCTAAAGAAGAGCAAGCAGATTTTGGATAATAAAATGTTCGTTGCGCAGTGTCCACACATGATAAACCAGAGTGCATTAAGAATGCAACTCCCTGCTGTCTCTCTATATGTGGTGCACATGCTTTTCGAAAGTAAAGTAGGAACGTCAGTTGACCAATTAAACGTTATCTGTTTTAGTAATATCAACATCATATCAGATTCGTATTTGAGCAATAAGTCTGGAATTATGAGTGGCACATTGTTTGGCTTGTTGGACTCAGGAGCAGTGCAAACTAGCTACGATGATGGTACTGAATATAAAGGCATTTCTGCATGCAAGTCGCGTGACTTTTGTCATTTGGGTCAGTCGATCATTTCAGGCGGTTGGATGAAGATCCTACGTCTCCTAACCCTTCTTCTTCCTCGTCTCTGATTCTTCCCATACAAAACACCGCACGGGCCGCCGGCCGAACCACCGGCCCGACCCCCTCCCCCGCCCTCCCCTGAACCGCCCCCACCACATGTGTTCCTCCGCCACCCCCACCCCCACCCCCGCCCCACCCGTGTCGAGTTTTCTTCGTTCGGCGAGGCCCTACCACCGCTCCCCACAACCACCATCCCCACCCGAGCCCCTTCCTTCGCACCGGTGAACTCCGGTGAGCTCTCAAAAATCGATTGACCTAACTTTGAAATTTAGTCTACTGTCATTTAACTAGTGTGGAATATAAAAGGGGAAAACCATAAGCATTGCGAGTATAGTGTTGAGCGTGCCATGGCGGATCTGAAGGTGCAAACTGGACAAAGGCAACTTCGCAACCAATGTTTGTTTTCAACTAACATGTAAGTGATGGACAAGAAATCAGAGTAAAGAAGTGGCGATCTATTTGCTTGCTGCGATAAATAAGTTGAGCAGATACGAAAGAGTACCACCTCTGGTGCGGCGCCGTGTATGCATCTGCTGAGAATTTGACGGTGCTGCAGTAGCGATGGCTGTCAGCGACGTGGAAGCAGATCTAGGAGGGTAGACAGTGGCGGCGGGGCACGGTGGACGAGATGGTCGTAGGAGCGGTGCCAGCAAGGTGGACGACGACGGGGATGAAGCGAGAGGACGGGATGCAAGGATCCCGGTCCGAAGCCGTGGATGAGAGAGGTCGATCTCTTGTAATGGATGGCAATGTTGGGGTATCAGCTCCGGAATGGTGGAGGAGGGCGGTGGTGGATGGGGTGGCGGACGGAGGAGTCTGGGGTGGAGCGGTATTTTGGCACCCACGGAGTACGAATGGGGAAATGGAGGGAGAGAGGAAGGGGGGAACCATGTCTTCAGGGCGCGCTTGTCTCAAATGCGAGGAAATTTACAAACTTAGCCCCCGTTTAAAATTTCCTACATCACAACAATATTAGTCGGTTGGGGATAGGACGATAATCTCGCATACACCGAATATTTGCTGATGAGAGTTTGTTTTTGGCGCCCACCGTGTATGAATCAGGGAGGGAGTCGATTTCGGCCGAGGAGACACTATGTTTTGGTGCCCACCGTGTATGAATCCGGGTGAGAGGCGGTTATGTCACGTTTGAGTGAAATTACAAACCTACCCCTATCGAAACCTATAGAAATCGATCCGATAGGCTTTGCGTGTCGTGACGGTAATTTCCATCTCATGATTTTGGTTTCAAGTGTTACTACGACTTTCCCCGCTTCGTTCAAATTTTTGCAGAGCAAGAGTGCACGTTTACCATGCCAACTCAATTCGAATCTAGTTTGTATTCTATTTTTTCTGGCAGGATCCATTTTCGATTGGAATAAAATTCTATATACATCATTTTTTATATATACTTTCAAAAGCACAACACCCTTTATATATAAATATGGTTTACAAATGGCATGATCTCAGATTCATAAGGTTGTATCCATCTTAATTTGGATTTTCAAATATTTGAAAGTACTTTATGTTGAAATCCAATGTATGCATTCCTCGCTAACTATCTCCAACTAATGTGTGTTTCATGCGGGTTTTTTTACTTCTCACACATGTATAACGTGTTTCACACACGCAACATATAGTGTAATCCCGTTTAGACATTAACTGCATATAAACCATGCATTGTCTCTAATTAAAGAATCTATGGGTCACTAATATTGATAAACTATATAAAATTACACGTGTCCCCAAATTCAAATGAATATGCATGTTTGATACACCAATTTGCGTTATGATATTATCGATGTCGTGATATCCATTTTAAATATTTGAATCCCCTTTAATCCAGATATTCGTCTCATATAGCTATCAGTCGTTGTCGGTGTCAAAACCGGCGGATCTCGGGTAGGGGGTCCTGAATTGTGCGTCTAGGCGGATGGTAACAGGAGACAAGGGACACGATGTTTTTACCCAGGTTCAGGCCCTCTCGATGGAGGTAATACCCTACTCCTGCTTGATTAATATTGATGATATGGGTAGTACAAGAGTAGATCTACCACGAGATCAAGGAGGCTAAACCCTAGAAGCTAGCCTATGGTATGATTGTTGTTCGCCCCACGGACTAAAACCCTCCGGTTTATATAGACACCGGATAGGTTAGGGTTACACGTAGTCGGTTACAAGGGTAGGAGATCTACATATCCGTATCGCCAAGCTTGCCTTCCACGCCAAGGAAAGTCCCATCCAGGACACGGACGAAGTCTTCAATCTTGTATCTTCATAGTCTTGGAGTCCGGCCGTGATGATAGTCCGCTATCCGGACACCCCTAATCCGGACTCCTCAAGAGCCCTCGAACCAGGCTTCAATGACGAGTCCGGGCGCGCATATTGTCTTCGCATTGCAAGGCGGGTTACTCCTCCGAATACTTCATACAAGGTTTTGAACACCGGGATAGTGTCCGCTCGCAAAACAAGTTCCACATACCACCGTAGAGAGAATAACTTTTGCACAGATCTGCCGACGTATTCCGGCGTGACATCACACCACGGCCAGGCCTTTATATGAATCGCTTTTTACCGCTTTCCACCTTAAGCGCGTTTAGCGAGGCGGTTTCTTGGCACGCCTTATCAAAGCATAGATCGTGCCCCCTTATTCCGGATTCTCATCAATAAGGACGTGGGTAACCCATCCGCGTTCGCTGGCACGCCTCTATCGAAGGCGCAGTCCTAATCGACCATGGGGTGGGCTCTTGGTATTCAACCTCTTTATAATGAGACCAAGGCCCTCTTCTTTTACACCCTCCATCGAAGTTCGCCTCGCGCCGAGTTCCAACACCCAAAGCTTTAGATTTAGGCGCCGGACCTTTGACGATGTCCGCTCCGACCAAAGACGGCCGATGGATGTCTTCCTCCGCTACGTAAGAAGACGTGCTAAAGCTGCGACGCTGTATCTAACCGTGAGATCTCGTGATCGGCTGCCCGCTTCCAGGGCAGGTCATTCCCACTCCTAAGCCCGGCGAGAACGTGGTGTTCGTGTCTCACTTCCTTCGGGGTTTAGGCTTCCCGACGGATCCCTTTGTGCGAGGGCTCATGTTTTATTATGGGCTTGATTTCCATGACTTGAATCCGGAGTCCATCCTCCATATCTCGTCATTCATTGTCATATGTGAGGCCTTCCTCCATATTACCCCCCACTTTGGATTGTGGCTCAAGACCTTCAAGGTGGAGCCAAAGATGATAGAGGGGCGACAAGCAGAGTGCGGAGGGGCGGTCATAAGCAAATGTGCTGATGATCCGTGGCCGAGGGCTCTTTTCAAGAGGAGCTTGGTTTGTGGCAACAGGAGTGGTTTTATATCACCGCTCCTGTGGGCACCAAATGGGTGGCGCCCCGCCTTCCGCTCAGGTCCACCACAGCGGCTGGCGTCATGGGTCAACAAGGGGCTCGACTGGGGGCCGTCCAAGGACGTTCCCTTGCTGCGGGGCCATATTCGAGACCTCCAAGAAAGAGAGATCAATCTAGTTGAAGTGGCGCAAGTTATGTTGATCTGGCGCCTTCAGCCCTGCAAACGTCGCCCCCTTCGCCTGTGGGAATTTAATCCGGAGGGACCACGAGCCCTCCAAAGTTTTATGGGCACAACGCCCGTGGAGATGTATGAACGGTTCTTCGGATCACGAGAGAAGTGTCCGGACTGGCCCGAGGACGCAGGCTAAGCCGCAATCGCCTGAGATACTCAAGTAAGTAGTCCCAGAATCGGACAAGCTGTTCATTCATTTATTATATACATGCCCTTTTAAAGGAGCCGTTTCTTGAACATGAGTGGATAGCCAAGGCAAAGTTGATAAGGTGTCCGGCTCCCCTCCCGGAGACCACGCCGGATCCCATGCTGACCAAGATGTTGAAGGTCGGGCCTTTTGAAGAAGGCGAAGGGGGGAGCAGGGAAGCAACTGCCTCTACAAAAGAGGCTATCAAGGAAGGAGGGATTAAAGGTCCCATCCTTCGGGGAGAGAAGAGGGCAGCTTCAGAAGATCCGGAGGTCAAGGCCTCCAAGAGGGGAACGGAATCTTCGTCAGAGAGTCCGGCGCTGGGAAGTAACCCAGTCGCACTATTTCCCCAAGGGGATCAGCCCTCCAGCGAGCCGTAAGTAAAAAGTAGGGGTCTTGTAAATAAGGAACACCCCTGTATATGTTTCTAAAGATAACCAAAATTGTACCTTGTAGTTCGGACCTCAGCCCTTCTCAGCAGAGCTCGTCTTCGAGAGATCTTCTTCCGGAGATGATGGAGAGCGAAACGCCTCCACCTGTCGCACCCTCATGCGAAGTGGACGACCCTGAGGTGTCGTCACGGAGGGCTCCTCCCAGTCCGGCGGGGCAGGAGGGTTCAGCGCCAACTGGCGTGCGGTCGGAGGATCTGAAGGATCAGCTCGGGCGAGCGGCTATCTCAGAGGAGCACCGTGCTCTAATGGGTACGGTGATTGAAAGAATTGCATCCGCGGAGAGCGGATTGCATGAAGCTGTCAGAAGCTTACTGACGGGGTTCGAGGTATGCAAAAATGATGTACCTTCGGACAGTTATGCATATAGAATGCGCCCTGTATAGATAGTAGCCCCTGAGACTCGGTATGTTGTCAAAATTGACAGCATGCCGAGGATCAAAATCTCAGTTGTAACATATCTCCGTTCCTAAACAGGTGGCGGGGCGTCCGGTGGCTAGCCGGACTGATGAATATGCCGAACTAAAGCTGCAACTTGACGAAGCGGATGCGGACATCGCGCTGGTCAATAAACGGTTTGACGAGTCGCAAGGTATGCGACTTCTATGCGGACACCTAGTAAGGGAGCTTGACGCCCATGTCTTACTATTTGTATGCTTAATGCAGATGGTGCCGCTGCTGTGGAGGAGCTGCGGGCGGAACTCGCCCGAGCGAAAGAGCAAGCCAGGAATAGTAATGCGGCCGCTTTAAAGGCGGCCGAAGAGCTAGAAGCCGAACGGGCTGCTCACTGCCGAAGCAAGGAGGAAATGGCCGATATGGCCAGAAAGTTGAAGGATACTACCGATCGCTGCGAGGTTCTTGAAAAAGAACGTCAAGCGGAGCAAGAGGGCCTAAAAAAGGCCGTCGCCGAATCCAAGAGTGCCCATTCGGCTTTGAGAGCTGCCAAGGAGGAGCTGAGTCAGGCCGGGGCAATTGCGGCTGGAAAACCGTTTCTGCTGCGGAGGAAGTATACGGATCCAAAGTATGCTCAGTTGGATAAGTTGTGGAGTTTGGAGGATGCTTATCTGGACTTGGCGGCAAGCGCTGTGGACGCGGTTGAGCACTTCCGGGGCCAGAAGGGGCACAGAATGGAAGAGCTATATTGGTCGCAATTCCATAGCCGCAGCGTCCTCTGCCGTTGACCGATCGGTTGGCCGAATGGGCCGAGCTGAATCGGTTATCCGGATTTGCCATGAAGCATGTCTTGACTCATTTGTGGCCGGGCGGACCCCAGCCGAAGAGCTATTTTGGTTTAGTGCAGCAGTTCCTTGGTGCGGTACCGCCAGACGATGCAATGAAGCGGTCGACGTGTATTGAGGAGCGGATGGCTCTGGCCCATGTCAAGACATACCGCGTAGATGAAGGCCACCGACATTGCATCCCAAGATTCGGACAGAAGCCGAGTACCGCCGAGCACTACTTTGAAGAAGTTCCGCCGGGCGCTGCTTAATAGAGACGCAGTGCTTCGAAGGATATTATGTTTAAATGACATGTATGTTTTGTGAAAACAATGTTTTAGTATAATATAAGAGCTTTTTATACTTGTGCGTTCAAGTAGTAAACTACTCCTGTATGCGGCCGCTTATGTATATGTATATATAACCGAAAGATGGCAGTCCTTGGCTTCAAATTTCACGCACATAGTGCGGGGGTGTTTGCAAAGAAAGCGCTTTTTCACACTTAATCCAACGTTTTGGTATTGTTAAGGAGGTGATAGCGTAGCAAACTAGGCAACCGGACTATAATGCTTTATCACTTTCACTTAGCCATAGGAGTTCGAGGGTGGGGCTACTATATAGCCCCTGGGGGCACCGCACTCTCCCGAATTCGGGGTGCGTGTGCCCGACCAAAACCGTCCTTCGTTAATGCGGAGGAATCCTAAACATTCGATGAGTCATCGAGTGGTTGACCAGTCTCTCGCTATATCATGACAGTCAATTTTCGGCTTTCTCTCTTGAGGTGCTACTTGCGGCGAACCGGGCACAATCGCAGATAGTTCTCCGGTGCCGCGTTAGCCGTGAAAACGGAACATAAGGCAGCCAAACACAGGAGCCGGCAACCCAACATTTTACCAAAGACATGATTCGAGCTGATGCATATAAGGCCTAATCTCGAGACACGAATACTCCCTAAGGTATTCGGTCTTTATGAAAATGGGCAGAATAATGCCCTAAGCCCTCGTGTCCAGTGCACGCCGCAAAAATTCTGGTGCGACTAATGCCAAAACGCCAGCCTCCTCCTCGGTTATAGTAAGGAACCGGGGATGTATATCAACAAGAGATGAAAAAAGGTTTACGCAGGGTCTTAATCTGAAAAGAATTCTTGCAACGGGTCCCTACTGCACGTCTGCGCCTGTGTCTCCGTTGTGCCGTATCCTGGACGGGTGTAGCACATTGTTCGTATGTAAAAGAGAGGAACTTAGTTTGAAAGAAAAAAAGGCCGTGCGAATGATGTACTTTACATTAAATAAACAGAGTACGATTTGAAGAGGTGAAGAAAATTTGAGCTTTATTGTCTCTTGTTGTACATGCATGCAGCCCCTTGTATGAGGGTATGCCGCTAGTAGGCGCCGGACTCCTCTAACCGTTTCCGGGGTTCGAATTACCTGTTCAGGTTCTTTGGTTAGCGGAGCCGGATTGGTGTGGGGCTGTCAAGGCAGCCTCGCATTCTTCCGTGCTCGAGTGACACTTAATACTCCCTTTTAATGAGATGATGCCGTGTGGACCGGGCATTTTAAGTGTAAGAGATGCATAGTGCGGTATTGCGTTAAAGCGGGCGAAAGCTTCACGTCCCAATAGTGCTTGATGGCTACTTGTAAATGGGGCGACATGGAAGATTAACCTTTCGCGACGGAAGTTGTCGGATGAACCGAACACAACTTCAAGCAGTATGTAGCCCGTACAATGGGCATATGGGCCTGGCACTACCCCTTTAAAGGAGGTGTTGCTAGGGTGAATTTTTGTTGGGTTTATCCCCATCCGGCGGATTCTGTCCTGATATATCAGGTTTATGTCACTGCCGCCATCCATGAGGACTTGTGTAAATTGGAATCTGTCGATTATAGGATCCAATATCAAGGCAGTCCATCCTGCATTCCGGATATTTTTGGAATAGTCCTGATGGTCGAAGGTGATTGTTTTTGACAACCCGGTGTGCGGCGCGCCTTTTAGTGGGCGCCGCTGCTTTTTCCCTTTGATCACGTGAAGTGAGTTTACTGTTTTAACCTCTTGCGGAAATTCTTTTGTTTCCGGGGCTCTGCTTGTGGTGCTCGTCATCATCTTCACTTGGTGTGTCGAGCCCCTTGTGTTCGGGCGTTAAGTCTGCGGACTGTTTGAAGACCCAACAATTTACGTGGGTATGGTTTGCGAGCCTCCTGTGAGTACTGGATTTGACATATTTTGTCCAAGATTTTGTTGAAGTTGGATAGCTCATCGCTATTGTCTTTAAGGGGCAGTTTTTTGCTGTTCTGCCGTGAGCTTTTGAATCCGGCGTTGACCGCCGCGCTCTTTGGACCGTTCCCTTTAATCCGGCGCTGGTCCTTGTTGCGCTGTGGTTTCGCGTTTCCATCCCTGACTTCGGATGTACTTGGGTCACTAGTGCTGCATCTTGCTAGCCAGCTGTCCTCTCCCGCGCAAAAGCGGGTCATGAGGCTTGTTAATGCGGCCATTGTTCTTGGCTTTTCTTGGCCGAGGTGTCTGGCGTGCCATTCGTCTCGGACGTTGTGTTTGAAGGCTGCTAAGGCTTGGCGTCCGACAATCGACTATTTGGTTCTTTTTAGTAAGGAACATGTTCCGAATTTCCGGCTGACTCTCCGGCTGTTGAATTATGTGACTTAGATCGCTCACGATCCTGAGGGCGGACATAGGTCCCCGAAAATTTGCCCGAAACGCATCCTCGAGCTCTTCCCAGCTTCCAATGGCATTTTCGGGAAGGCTTTTGAGCCAATGCCGAGCTGGCCCTTTGAGTTTGAGGGGTAAGTATTTGATGGCGTGGAGATCATCTCCTCGAGCCATGTGTATGTGGAGGATGTAATCCTCAATCCGCACTCAGTGGTCTGTTGTTCCGTCAGATGCCTCTATGTTTACGGGTTTGAATCCCGGAAATTCATGATCCAGCACCTCATCGGTGAAACATAGGGGATGTGCGGCGCCCCTATATTTGGGTGTGCCGTGATGTTCGGATTTTTGGCGTGTTGCATTGCTTTGAAGAGCTTGCTTTTTTGGCCCATAGATAGACCTAACTGGGCCATCCTTTTGATGTGAATCCTTATGCGGATCGCATACTAGCTTGTGTGCGGCGCCATTTGCCGCTTTCTTTTTGCCGTGGGGTCGTCCATCCGACCGGGTGGCCTTCTTATTTTTTGATTGTGGGGGCTCTAAGGCCTCCTCGTCGAATTCGGGCAGTAGCTTTCTTTTCGGGTAGCTCTTTGTTCGCGACTGTCGCCGTACTTGTCTGCGGTGCTGAATACTTTGCTCCATCTGATCCTGAGTGCATCTTCCGCTGTTTTGAGCTTCCGCTTCTGCTTTTTCAGGCTACGCGCAGTGGCGACGAGCCTTTTCTGGAGGTCATTTTGCTCCAATAGTTTGTCCGGCGTGAGATCGTCCGGACAGTTGTCTTCGTCGAGGACAGATTGTTTATCCAAGTTGTCTTGTTCGGACGATTGCTCGATAGCTTGTTCGCCGTCCACCGGTTCGCCCTGCTCTATGGCTGGGTCTTTGTTGAGGCGGGACTTGGTTCGGCGTTTACGTTGCCGTTTTGACTGCTTTTCGAGGGATTTGTCCTTTGTAGCGTCCCGTTGTTCCTCGTCTTCATTTCATTTAGGTGTATCCACCATGTATACATCATGGGGTGAGGTGGTTGTCCAGCATCCTATAGGTGCTGGTTCATTGTTATCTCCTACATCGTCGTCCATACCATCGATGTCTTCGGAGTCGAAATCGAGCACGTCATGTAAGCTTTCGACAGTGGCTACGAAGTGGGTGGTGGGTGGGCGTTGAATTTCTTCATCGTCCGCATCCCAACCTTCCTGATCGTAGTCCGGCCAGGGCTCTCTGGATAAAGAGAGAGACTTTAGTGAATTCAGGATGTCGCCAAAGGGCGAAGTGCCGAAAGATGTCCGCGCCGTGAACTCCATGACCGCGCCCAATCGGATTCGATTGGCGGGCGCGGACGGTCCGGAGTCCGGAGAGGAGTCCGGCACCGGAGCCGAGGTCTTCGCAGCGACAGGGATGGAGTTCGCCCAATTGCCAGAGAGATCGTAGCCCCGAGGCGGTGTCCAACCATTCGCCTCGATCGGGAATCCGGCTCGAATCGGGGCGGAGCAGGCGCGGTGCGGCCTCCGTGACACTGCTCGGTTGCGAGCTAGATCATGCCCATCGAGACAAGGCGGCGGCGCTTTGGCTGCGGCTCGAATCCGTCGAAGATCAAGTCCCGCGGATGTCGGGCCGTATAGTTCAAACTTCCAAATCTGACCTGATGGCTGTGGGCGAAGCTTCGATCTGCTCCAGATGGCTGCGAATTGACCCAGCAGTAAAGCCGCCGGATACGAAGATCTGTCCGGGAGAAAAGTCTCGCCCTGGACCGCGTCGTTCTTGATGATCGAAGGAGCCATCGGGCCTATTGGTGACGCATACGTAGGAACTCTCAATGAAAGCACCAATGTCGGTGTCAAAACCGCGGATCTCGGTATGGGGTCCCGAATTGTGCGTCTAGGCGGATGGTAACAGGAGACAAGGGACATGATGTTTTTACCTGTGTTCGGGCCCTCTCGATGGAGGTAATACCCTACTCTGCTTGACTAATATTGATGATATGGGTAGTACAAGAGTAGATCTACCACGAGATCAAGGAGGCTAAACCCTAGAAGCTAGCCTATGGTATGATTGTTGTTCGTCCTACGGACTAAAACCCTCCGGTTTATATAGACATCGGATAGGTTAGGGTTACACAGAGTCGGTTACAAGGGTAGGAGATCTACATATCCGTATCGCCAAGCTTGCCTTCCATGCCAAGGTAAGTCCCATCCGGACACGGGACGAAGTCTTCAATCTTGTATCTTCATAGTCTTGGAGTCCGGTCGTGATGATATTTCGGCTATCCGGACACCCCCTATCCGGGACTCCCTCACTCGTGCTTATATAGGAGTATCTATCTAGACCTATACGCGTTCATCGTCTCTCGGGTATCTCTCGTGCTACCTGTATGTCGACAATGATCTTTTATCTTCGTAACACACTGACGGTACTCTCTCCTCGACCTTCATCACTCTATCTCTCTCTAAGTATATCTCGCTCCCTGCTATGTGTCTCTAACTATGATTCTCCATGTGAAATCTCTTTCTCTCACAAACACAAACTTCGTCTCCCGGGGTCTCATTTCTCTCTACTATTCTGATACGTCTCCGACGTATCTATAATTTATGAAGTATTCATGCCATGTTTACAATAGTTTTATATGATTTTGGTATGATTTGATTAGAACTAACCCGGACTGACGCTGTTTTCAGCAGAACTACCGTGGTGTTGTTTTTGTGCAGAAATAGAAGTTCTCGGAATGCGATGAAAATCAATGAAGAATTTTTCTGGAAAATATAAAAAATACTGGAACAAAAATCTACCGGAGGGGAGTCCCGTGGGCCCCACGAGGGTGGGGGGCGCGCCCCCTATCTCGTGGCTGCCTTGGGGACCCCCCCTGACTTGTTCTCGACGCCATCCTCTCCTCTAAATACGGAAATCTCCAGAAAATAACCTAGATCGGAAGTTCCACCGCCGCAAGCCTCTGTAGCCACGAGAAATCAATCTAGGCCCTCTCTGGCACCCTGTCGGATGGGGCCATCATCACCGCCATGGAGGAGGATCCCGGAGGGGCCATCATCGCCATGAAGGCCAAGGACTAGAGGGAGAACCTCTCCCCATCTAGGGGTGAGGCCATGGAAGAGGAAGCACAAGGGGGAGAACCTCTGCTCCTCTCTCTCGGTGGCACCAGAGTGCCATTGGGAGGGGAATCATCGTCGCGGTGATCGTCTTCATCAACATCACCATCATCATTACCATCCTCACCTCTTTTACGCGGTCCACTCTCCCGCACCCCGCTGTAATCCCTACTTGAACATGGTGCTTTATGCCACATATTATGATCCAATGATGTGTTGCCATCTTATGATGTTTTGAGTTGATATCCTTTGTCCTTGGGTTGATTGATGATCTAGATTGGTACGAGTTGTATGTTTTATTTTGGTGTTGTCCTATTGTGCCCTCCGTGTCGTGCAAGCGTGAGGGATTCCCGCTGTAGGGTGTTGCAATACGTTCATGATTCGCTTATAGTGGGTTGCATGAGTGACAGAAGCATAAACCCGAGTAAGGGGGTTGTAGCGTATGGGATAAAGGGGACTTGATGCTTTAATGCTATGGTTGGGTTTTATCATAATGATCTTTAGTAGTTGCGGAATCTTGCTAGAGTTCCAATCATAAGTGCATATGATCCAAGAAGAGAAAGTATGTTAGCTTATGCCTCTCCCTCATATGAAATTGCAATGACGACTACCAGTCTTGTTAACAATTTCCTAGGACAATTCCGCACACCGATCCATCATTATTCCACACTCGCTATTTAGAATATTTAGTAATATATTATAACTTTATGATAACAGCAACTACTTTTATATTTTAGCTCTCCGATACCATGCAAAGTTATCCTCTTCATACCCACAACGTAGTTTTATTTCTCATTTCTAGTTGGAAGCAAACGTTTGATATATGTAGAGTCGTATCAGTGGCAGATAGGGCTTGAGAGAATATTGATCTTACCTTTAGCTCCTTGTGGGTTCGACACTCCATACTTATCACTTCCACCATTGGGAATTGCTACGATGATTCCCTGCACTCGGGGATTATCATATTCCCCTGTGTGCCCCTCGCACACCCCCTCTCACACAGAGATGTCTTTCGCACCTTAGGTATGAGAAGCTACGACTCTTCCTCTTAAATATCTCTTTCTCACACACAAACACAAACTCTGTCTCCCAGGATCTAATATCTCTCCACCATTATCTTGTATGTCGCTCACACACACTCTCTTTCCCTAGAGATATCTTGCGTTCCCTCATATGTCTCTCTAGCTATCACTCTCGTTGTGAAATATCTTTCTCCCTCGCAGACACAAAACTCCGTCTCTCGGGATCTCATTTCTCTCTGATATTTGTTTGTATGTGACTCACATGCACCCTCTCTCTATCTCTCTCACACCCACACACATAACTCAGCCTTCTGATCCACTCGACTCCTATTTCTAACGCACACTATCTAGCATCTTTATCTTTCTATTTATATGGTTCTCCATCAACCTTGTTTCTCGCCCTCACTCTTGCTTCCTATCACACACACTATATATGTTTCTCTCTACATGCAGTCAAGTGCCCTCTTTTTATCTTTCTCTCTCACACACATACCTTCACCCTCTGAACCACCCGGCGGTCATCTCCAACACTCAAACTAGCCGATGTCCCTCTAGCTAGCATCTCTATCTCTGTATCTATATGTAGTTCTCCGTCAACATTTCTTTCTCGCACGCACTCTTGCTTCCTATCACCCACACTATATATGTCTCTCCATACATGCATTTATAGGTTGATCTCTTTTGCATAATCGTTGTGTCTCACTCCCTCTGCTCGCCATAGATGTATTCTCTAGCCCACACCACTATCTCTTAAAGACAAAAACACATGCTCAATTATCGGGCCTTCTTGTAACATCCCAAATTTTCAATTTGGCATGTTATACACATGTGACGCCCCCGATTCAATCGTACACTAATCATGCCCGCAAATGTGTACGATCAAGATCGGGACTCACGGGAAGATATCACAACACAACTCTAAAACATAAATAAGTCATACAAGCATCATAATACAAGCCAGGGGCCTCGAGGGCTCGAATACAAGTGCTCGATCATAGATGAGTCAGTGGAAGCAACAATATCTGAGTACAGACATAAGTTAAACAAGTTTGCCTTAAGAAGGCTAGCACAACCGGGATACAGATCGAAAAGAGGCGATGCCTCCCGCTCGGGATCCTCCTAAACTACTCCTGTGTCGCCGCCGGGCTGCACGTAGTAGTAGGCACCTCCGGGTAGTAGTCGTCATCGACGATGGCGTCGCTCCTGGCTCCATCGTCTCGTCAAGCAACCGGTAAAGAAAGGGGAAAAGGGGGACAAGGCAACCGTGAGTACTCATCCAAAGTACTTTAAGCAAGGAGCTACACTATATATGCATGGATATATGTGTAAAGGGCCATATCAAGGACTGAACTGCAGAATGCCGTAATAAGAGGGGATAGCTAATCTCGTCAAGACTACGCTCGCAGCCTCCGTCTTTGCAAAGCATGTAGAGGAGAATAGATCAAGTCCTCCAAGTAGCATCGCATAGCATAATCCTACCCGGCGATCCTCCTCGTAACCACGAGAGAGAGCGACCACCGGGTTGTATCCGCACTTGGAAGGGTGTGTTTTATTAAGTATCCGGTTCTAGTTATCATAAGGTCAAGGTACAACTCCAAGTCGCCCACATTATCAAGATCACGGCTATTCGAATAGATTAACTTCACTGCAGGGTGCACCACATAACCCAACACGCTTGATCCCATTTGGCGGACACACTTTTCTCGGGTCATGCCCGCCATGAAGATCAACACATCGCAGCCCCGACCTAGGCCAACAGAGCGGTCAAGACGCCGGTCTAAACCTAAGCGCCTGTGGGTTCCGGGCCCATCACCCTTAGCACACCCGCACGCTAAGTAACGCGGCCGGAAGCGCACCTAGCAACCTCCATTACAAAGGAAGTCACGTTACGCGGTCCAATCTGGCGCTACCGCTTCGATCGGCCGACGTCACGAAGGCTTCGGCTGATACCACGACGCCGGGATACCCATAACAACTCCCGCGTAGATGGTTAGTGCGTATAGACCAAATGGCCAGACTTAGATCAAATACCAAGAACTCGTTAAGCATGTTAAGTATCTGCGAACGCCGAACAGGGCCAGGCCCACCTCTCTCCTAGGCGGTCTCAACCTGCCCTGCCGCCTCCGCCACAAAGATCCATCCAGAGGGCCGTCGGGACAAAGGTCCTTTCAGCCCCCAATCCGTGAATCACTCGCTGGTGCTCCTCGAGCCGACCCGACTTTAAGCACCACATGTATCATGTATAAAGTATATAGTATATACCCGTGATCACCTCCCGAGTGATCACGGCCCGATAGTATAGCACAAACAGACGGACAAGAATGTAGGGCCACAGATGGAAATACTAGCATCCTATACTAAGTATGTAGGATTGCGGTAAAGGTAACAACAGAGTAGCAAGGACAGGCTATGCATCAGGATAGGTATAACGGAAAGCAATAACATGCTACACTACTCTAATGCAAGCAGTATAGAGTAGAATAGGCGATATCTGGTGATCAAGGAGGGGGCTTGCCTGGTTGCTCTGGCAAGAGAGAGGGGTCGTCAACTCCGTAGTCGATCGAGGCACCAGCAGCGGCGTCGGTCTCGGTGTCTAGCGGAAGAAGAGGGGGAAGAAACAATAAATACATAGCAAGCAAGTGCATAACGGGACAACAAGCAGAGCTAGACGTGTTGTAACGCGGTATGAGGTGATACTGGTAAAGGGGGGAAACATCCGGGAAAGCATCCCCGGTGTTTCGCTTTCGAGCAGAGGAGCCGGAGGGGAAAGTTGCGAGTTTGATATGATAGGGTGTGTGGCGGATGAACGGGTTATGATTCGAATCGCCTCGCCATTCCGAAAGCAACTTTCATGTACAAAGTATTTTCATCCGAGTTATGGATTATTTTATATTAATTTTTAAAGATTTAGACAATTCCTGGAGTTAATATTAATTCGAAAATTAACTAGCTAAATGCTATGGGTACACATTAGTCTACCCAGCATTGTGTGCATGTGCAGGACATGCGGGGCCAGAGGGCCCAGTTGACCCAGTCAACATTGTGCAGTCCATCGATGAAAAGTGATAGTGGGGTCCAGTGTCATTGACCTGTATTTTAATTTGTTCTATTTACTTTAATCTAATAATGGGTCCTACATGTCATAGTCTTAGTTTTAGAAAACTTATTTAGCCAATGCTTTTATTAGCGGGAGGACCCACATGTAAGTGAAGGTTTAGCAAGAGGTTAAGCTTAATTGAAAAAATTAGGCCCCTAATCTATTTTGGGTTGGCCCACTAGCAGAGGCACAACCGCCTCCTGTGCAGGCATTCACGAACGCCCAAGGTGTCAGTGGCGAGAGGCCTGCTCGCGACCATGGCAGGGAGCCCGACTTGGCGCAGTCGGCCAGCGAGGTTGCGGTGGTCGAGTGAGGCAGGACGGAGACGTGGGGCGGCGGGCGCGCGCCTGCAGTGGAGCGCGCCGGGGTACTCGGCCGGGAGCAGCAAAGGTGTGGCCGGGACGCAGAGCTGCGGTCGGCCGGTCGCCGTGGCAGCGCACGGGAGGAGAAGGTGGCGGCGCGGGCGTCGGTGGGTGTGTGGCGTGGGCAGCGTCCGGACAAGGCGCTGGCACGAAGCGCTGGGCTGCGGACACGGCGGAGCGCGGCGCAGCGTCTGGCCACCAGCACGGCCAGAGCGCAGCAGGGGCGCGGTGAGGTCGTGTTGAATCGGGACGGCGCGGGCGCGTTCGATCTGTAGGGACGAGGAGAGGAATGGAGGGCGGCTCACCCCGTTGTAGGGGAACACCGGTGAGGCTCGGTGGAGCCGCGGTTGAGGAGGAGGTCGAGGACGTTGCGATGATGAGGACGAGGCGGCGGGGCGACGTCGGGGCGAGGTGGCACTGGCGATCCGGCGACGGCGCGAGCGAAGGGGTCAGGACGACGAGCGACTTCGGGTCAGGCAGCGCCGCGTGGAAGGAGAGGGGGCGCGGGGTCGAGGTGGTGGCGAGGGGCGACGGTGTGGTGCGCCCTGATCCCGATTGGATTGGAGGGAGAGGAAGAGTGGGGGGGGGGGAGGAGGTGCGAGTGGGGAACGTGGGCTAGGGTTTCGGGGTCCAGGGGGTTATGGAGAGGTGCGGTTGGGGCTTGGGCCGGTCGAGTGTTAGCCCGGTGGGCCGAACGGCCCAGGGGGGTGGGGGGTCTTTGTCTCTTTTATTTTTTTTTGTTTATTTTCTCTTTTCTCTTATTTATTCTTTTAGTTCCTATTTGTTTTATTTTAGTTTCCAAAAATACAAAAGTGGCACCTAAGATATTGTTACAACTTATGCCATCGCCACAAACCGCTTAGCACTAAAATAAAATAGTTTTAAATTGTTTATTATTTTAAAGCATTTGAATAACTGTTTTGTCACTATTTATTTATTATAGTGCATTTAAACGCATTATAAAAGTGTGGTTTCTCCACCATTATTACATAGGATTTATTTGGCCCAGCTTGAACATTTTAGTTTTAATGTTTGAAAACTTTTGATGTTTGCATTTAATTCAAATTTGAACTTGGATCGGTTTGAACTAACGCGAGGCTAGCAACAAAGAATCGTGGTGACGTGGGCACCATTAGCAGAGGTTTACCGTCGCTGATTATCCCAAGGCGTCACAATTCTCCTCCACTACAAGAAATCTCGCCCCGAGATTTAAGAGGGGAGTAAGGGGAAAGTTCTGTTACGGTATTTTAACGGATCTTCTCGGTCTTGGTTGCTCTTCTCAAGCGGTTGATCCATTATGTTGATGTCTCCATTTTTACGCTTCAGTCATCAAGATGAAGTCGACATCCTTTCTTCGGGGTTCCATCGCACTTACGAAAGAATAAGGGGTTATTCCGGGAGAACGAACCTCTACAAGGTTGACTATCCGGTCGATAACATCGGGAAGGTGGCGGAAAGTAACTCTCGAATTGAAACTTAAGTAAATATCGAGAGCAAGTAATGAGGTTTCATGGGAAGTTTCGAGCGGGCAGGCAATCGTTCGATGCCTGAAACAAAGTGTTGAAGGGGTTTAGAGCAATGTGAATAAGCATTGCATCAGATACCAGAATAGATCACTGGGCAGGCGGCCCGTGAATTACTTACAAAGTCAAGTGCGAGGAATAACTTTGACAACAGGGTGTATAGGGGAGTCAGGTTTCGATCCTCGTGGAACTGTGGTTATGGGCCCACCATGTGGGTTAAAGTAGAAAGGGGCAATGACATCTTGCACGGTCACGATAGCAAGGCATGTCAGAGGGTAGCCTGTCAGTTATGTCGGCAACAACATCGATACCAAGGGCGAGGGACGAAGAGAACCATTTTCCTGCTCGTTGAACGAGGCGGACCAATAGGCAAAGTTCTCATCCATCAGTGGTTACCGGAATGTCATCAACAATAGAAACAGGGTCTTACTGACACGGTTTGTACATCAAGGTGTTTTACATATAGATCACAAGAAGGGATAAGAAAACCCAGGGAAAGGAAAATGAGATTCTCGGATTAAACAGAACAATGGAAAGGAAAAATGTGTTTAACACATATTTCAGGGGTATATCCTTCCCAAGGATAAGCAGAGCATGATATCAATGACAGGATATAATGTAGAAAACCCTTTAGGAAAGGGGAGAGAAATTTCATGACATTACCCATACAACGGTGTTTGGATAATTTGAGCAGGAAACATTTAGCATTGGGCTTCAAATGTTCCTGTTGAAAATTGGAGTACCATAGACATGCTTCGAGATAGCATTGACATGGTCTTCAAGCAAAGGTCGGACTTGGGATATACAAAGGATCCATCAGGATAACTTATTAAACAAGGCATTCAATTTCCTCATTGAAAAATGTTTAACCTAGTTAAAAAGGAAACTATAACACTAGGTCCTACGGACAAGTGTGCTAGGTATGACATCACCTTATCGGGTCAAATGCTAATGTTATAACTCTTGGAAATATGTCCCGGCCACCATATCTGACCGAGATTCAGATCTGATTGGTGTCAGGATACCTCAGACTCCGGATGCCCGAGAAGAAAAGGTGCAAAACAAATTGACGAGACGACATTGTAAGATTATTGGGGAATGTACTATGGTAGCAAGTTTCAACTCAAGAGTTCATCATTTAAACCAAAGAGTGGATGACGGGGTAGCTGATGGAGTCAGTAACAATCCTTGAGATTTCCAAAAAGGTGGATTTCCACAATTATGTGAACAAGGAGATAGCATTTCTCAGATCAAATGGTATAATGATGTATGCTCGAGGAAAACATACACAATTAAACATTGGTTGAAAGGTGCACCCGAAATATGGGCTGGGTTGCACGGCCAACATTGGAATGGTGATTCAATAATCAATAGTCTAAGATTGAACGGTCGAACATTAACTTCAAAGCAATATGGTTGCTAGAAGGGCGGAATCCAAACAACAGCGCTCACTTGTTGGTACCCTGGATGGAATCAACACGAGGACCCAAGAAGAATGGTGATGGTGAGTAGTATCACCATACCAAGAATTCTTAAGAGGTGGTGAAATCCTCACGACATTCTTGACATAAAGGATGGTAATACTCCAAGGTAAAGAAGAGCAATTGTTGGATAGCAAGGAACTCAAGGTATAACACAAAACACAAACAAGTTTGTGTTGGACGGAGGGCAATAAAGTGGTCGATGATAACACGAAACATCGAGGGGAAAGGATGGTATTACCCATCAAGAATTCGATATATATCTTGGTAGAGCTTACGATGTTGATGATGATCACGACATAGTTGTCGAGAGATTTCATGAAGATGTAATCGGTCGGCGATGACATCAAGTCAATAGGAATGATGAAGTGAAAGGTTATTGGAACCACGGGTACAACACAAACTCGAAATCTAGCTGGTTGTTCAAGGCGAAATGATATGACGAGGAAGAGCGACATAAGCTTAGCTCATCATCGAAAATTGTGCTCCGAAAAGAAGGACCAGGTAGCATGGTTAAAATTTAGCCGATCAGGCTAGGAAAGACTTAAAGGATTAATAAACTCGTAAGCAACGAAAATTACTTAGGGTTATCGAACCAAAATGTGGAATCGTTGTTCTCGATTGACGACAACCCAGAACCCGAGAAAATTGGAATCAGTGAGAAATAATAGCTGATGAAGAACCCATAATAAGTTATGCGGTCCCATGATATTCTTGAGATACGTAGTTTAATACTCAACGGTAGAGCAAAGTAAAGGTTGGACAGGTGCAATGATCTGCAGAAGACAAGTACTTCAACTTGTCCAAGAAATGGTATTTAAAAGGAGAACATGGCCGGAAACCACGATCATAAATGATCAAATCCCAAATATAAGATGAACTTATACCAAGGGAATAGTTATTATTTCAAGAAGCTTCCATGATAGGATATACATCGCGTCCATGGGCATGAACACAAAGTTCAAGGTCGACTCCCATTCCTTTAATGCATAACCTTTCATTCACTTCTCGCCTTCAACGAAGTTGTGTGTTGAAATTTTATCTGACATAACACTAGTAGAGTATGACCCGTAGTAGTTTCGGGTTCACATAGATTAGAGAAGGCATATGTCCAACCCATCGGGCCTCTTAGGAATATATACCACAAACTCAGGAGTAAATAACACAAGCTCGATAGCAGAGCATGGTTGACAAAGCAGAGGATACAATTTAACAAAGGCATTATGTATCAGGGGAAGAACTCACAAAGTGATCAAATGTGAAGGACACTGTCGGATAACAATCCAACAAAGGACTTGATGGTCCACAAAGGATCTGATATGAGTATCGATACTCAACCAGAAGAGGAAGGAATGCAAATGCAACAGGTTATGGAAGCATCTGAATAATTCATAGCTTAAATGCAAAGGAATTATGATTTCCAAAACAAAGGATCAGAAGCAGACGTTCTGATCAAGGATGGATCAATTGAATATACCAGAGGCACAATCGACGACAGATAGTTTGGTCGAGAACCAGCTCATGTTCAAAATGACGTCTGAGCCGGAAGGATGAATTCTAGGATCTATTTGAGGATTGCGAGAATTCGCAACATATTGAGTCAACAGACTCAAAATGATAATGACAAGGTATGTCATTAAGATTACTAGACTTATGGGATTAATCATAATGCAAGCAAGCATGAATTTCAAGAGCCAAAGGCTCCAGAGGATTTTCGGAAGATCGATTAGTATTTTGAATACTGTTGTGAAACACATGAACAACTGGGGATGAGCGGATACTCGACAAGTGCGAGGATTTATTTGAAGGGGTATTCATGTGGCAAAGAACTGCTAGGTAATAGGCACAAAGTATTCTTGGAACAATAGAGAAAACTTCGGGGTATCTTGTAATAACAAGATCAATGGGGGATGATCGTATGAATGGCAAGTGTAAGTAGTTTTCATAGGGGTTGACGGTGGAAGGAAATCGCAAATGCGATGGCACAAAGACTCGAGAAAACATCATAGAGTAACTTCGGAATCTTCTAGTGCAGCAGGCGATCATCTAAAGTGAGGGGCTCTCCGGGAGAAAGTACTTGCGAGAACCTAAAGTTAGTTTTGTTTTTAGCAAAATCGTTTAACCCGAATAGAAGAGAGTTCAGAATCCCAGAGTAAAGTTCGGGGAGTAAAAGATCCTAGTACCACCCAATGGTGACGTGGGCCCGTAAGGCACACAGCCATGTTAGTAAAAGTTTTGTAATGTCTAGACTCGACTTCGGCCAAGGAGTTGGGAAGGGGGATTCCTACAGGCAGTC
The DNA here is from genome assembly GCA_021605145.1 of Aegilops bicornis. NCBI lineage: Eukaryota > Viridiplantae > Streptophyta > Magnoliopsida > Poales > Poaceae > Aegilops > Aegilops bicornis. Next base: position 323,929,224 of record CM038673.1, read on the forward strand.
GGCTCTGATACCAACTTGTGACGCCCCCGATTCAATCGTACACTAATCATGCCCGCAAATGTGTACGATCAAGATCAGGGACTCACGGGAAGATATCACAACACAACTCTAAAACATAAATAAGTCATACAAGCATCATAATACAAGCCAGGGCCTCGAGGGCTCGAATACAAGTGCTCGATCATAGACGAAGTCGTGGAAGCAACAATATCTGAGTAGACATAAGTTAAACAAGTTTGCCTTAAGAAGGCTAGCACAAACTGGGATACTGAGATCGAAGAGGCGCAGGCCTCCTGCCCGGGATCCTCCTAAACTACTCCAGTGTCGCCGCCGGGCTGCACGTAGTAGTAGGCACCTCCGGGGTAGTAGTCGCCATCGACGGTGGCGTCGCTCCTGGCTCCATCGTGCAGTCGCAGCAACCGGGTAAAGAAAGGGGGAAAAGGGGATAAGGCAACCGTGAGTACTCATCCAAAGTACTGCAAGCAAGGAGCTACACTACATATGCATGGATATATGTGTAAAGGGCCATATCGGTGGACTGAATCGCAGAATGCCGTAATAAGAGGGGATAGCTAATCCCGCCGAAGACTACGCTCGCAGCCTCCGCCTTTGCAGCATGTAGAAGAGAGTAGATCAAGTCCTCCAAGTAGCATCGCATAGCATAATCCTACCGGCGATCCCTCCTCGTAACCCCGAGAGAGAGCGACCACCGGTTGTATCCGCACTTGGAAGGGTGTGTTTTATTAAGTATCCGGTTCTAGTTGTCATAAGGTCAAGGTAAAACTCCAAGTCGTCACATTATCAAGATCACGACTATTCGAATAGATTAACTTCACTGTGAGGGTGCACCACATAACCCAACATGCTTGATCCCATTTGGCCGGACACACTTTTCGGGTCATGCCCGCCATGGAAGATCAACACGCCGCAGCCCGACCTAGGCCAACAGAGCGGTCAAGACGCCGGTCTAAATCTAAGCGCCAGTGGGTCCGGCCCATCGCCCTTAGCACACCTGCACGTTGCGAACGCAGCCGGAAGCAGACCTAGCAACCTCCATTACAAAGGAAGTCACGTTACGCGGTCCAATCTGGCGCGCGCCGCCGTCGGCCCGACGTCCACGAAGGCTTCGGTGATACCACGACGCCGGGATACCCATAACAACTCCCGCGTAGATGGTTAGTGCGTATAGACCAAATGGCCAGACTCAGATCAAATACCAAGAACTCGTTAAGCGTGTTAAGTATCCGCGAACGCCGAACAGGGCCAGGCCCACCTCTCTCCTAGGCGGTCTCAACCTGCCCTGTCGCTCCGCCACAAAGATCCATCCAGAGGGCCGTCGGGACAAGGGTCCTTTCAGCCCCCAATCCGTGAATCACTCGCGGGTGCTCCTCGAGCCGACCCGACTTTAAGCACCACATGTATCATGTATAAAGTATATAGTATATACCCGTGATCACCTCCCGAGTGATCACGACCCGATAGTATAGCACAGCAGATGACAAGAATGTAGGGCCACAGATGGAAATACTAGCATCCTATACTAAGTATGTAGGATTGCGGGTAAAGGTAACAAACGGAGTAGCAAGGACAGGCTATGCATCAGGATAGGTATAACGGAAAGCAGTAACATGCTACACTACTCTAATGCAAGCAGTATAGAGTAGAATAGGCGATATCTGGTGATCAAGGGGGAGGGGGGCTTGCCTGGTTGCTCTGGCAAGAGAGAGGGGTCGTCAACTCCGTAGTCGATCGGGGCACCAGCAGCAGCGTCGGTCTCGGTGTCTAGCGGAAGAAGAGGGGGAAGAAACAATAAATACATAGCAAGCAAGTGCATAACAGGACAACAAGCAGAGCTAGACGTGTTCTAACGCGGTATGAGGTGATACCGGTGAAGGGGGGAAACATCCGGGAAAGTATCCCCGGTGTTTCGCGTTTTCGGGCAGAGGAGCCGGAGGGGGAAAGTTGCGAGTTTGATATGATAGGGGTGTGTGGCGGACGAACGGGTTGCGTATCTGGAATCGTCTCGTCGTTCTGAGAAACTTTCATGTACAAAGTATTTTCATCGGAGTTATGGATTATTTTATATTAATTTTTAAAGATTTAGACAATTCCTGGAGTTAATATTAATCGAAAATTAACTAGCTAAATGCTATGGGTACACATTAGTCTACCCAGCATTGTGTGCATGTGCAGGACATGCGGGTCAGAGGGCCCGATTGACCCGATCAACATTATGCAGTCCATCGATGAAAAGTGATAGTGGGGTCCAGGTGTCATTGACCCAGGTATTTTAATTTGTTCTATTTACTTTAATCTAATAATGGGTCCTACATGTCATAGTCTTAGTTTTAGAAAACTTATTTAGCCACGTTTTATTAGCAGGAGGACCCACATGTAAGTGAAGGTTTAGCAAGAGGTTAAGCTAATTGAAAAAATTAGGCCCCTAATCTATTTTGGGTTGGCCCACTAGCAGAGGCACAACCAGCCTCCCAGTGCAGGCATTCCACGAACGCCCAAGGCGTCAGTGGCGAGAGGCCTGCTCGCGGCCATGGCAGGGAGCCCGACTTGGCGCAGTCGGCCAGCGAGGCTGCGGTGGTCGAGTGAGGCAGGACGGAGACGTGGGGCGGCGGGCGCGCGCCTGCAGTGGAGCGGCGCCGGGGGTACTCGGTCGGGAGCAGCAAAGGGTGTGGCCGGGGACGCGGCAGCTGCGGTCGGCCGGTCACCGGTGGCAGCGGCACGGGAGGAGAAGCAGGGGCGGCCGCGGGCGTCGGTGGGTGTGGTGTGGACGCGTCCGGACAAGGCACGACCATAGCGCGGGGCTGCGGACACGTGCGGGCGGCGCGTGCAGGGCTCAACCAGGCACGGCCGGAGCGCAGCAGGGGCGCGGTGAGGTCGCGTTAAATCGGGACGGTGCGGGCGCGTTCGATCTGTAGGGAAGAGGAGAGGAATGGAGGACGGCGGCTCACCCCCGTTGTAGGGGAACACCGGCGAGGCTCGGTGGAGCCGCGGTTGAGGAGGAGGACGAGGACGTTGCGATGATGAGGACGAGGCGGCGGGCGACGCCGGGCGAGGTGGCGCCGGTGATCCGATGACGGCCATGAGCGAAGGGGTCGGACGACGAGCGGCTTGGGCAGCGCCAAGGTGGAAGGAGAGGGGGCGCGGGGTCGAGGTGGTGGCGAGGGGCGACGGTATGGTGCGCCCTGAACCCGATTGGATCGGAGGGAGAGGGAGAGTGGGGGGGAGGAGGTGCGAGTGGGGAACGTGGGCTAGGGTTTCGGGGTCCAGGGGGTTATGGAGAGGTGCGGTTGGGGCTTGGGCCGGTCGAGTGTTAGCCCGGTGGGCCGAACGGCCCAGGGGGGTGGGGGGTCTTTGTCTCTTTTATTTTTTTTTGTTTATTTTCTCTTTTCTCTTATTTATTCTTTTAGTTCCTATTTGTTTTATTTTAGTTTCCAAAAATACAAAAGAGGCACCTAAAATATTGTTACAACTTATGCCACTGCCACAAACCGTTTAGCACTAAAATAAAATAGTTTTAAATTGTTTATTATTTTAAAGCATTTGAATAACTGTTTTGTCACTATTTATTTATTATAGTGCATTTAAACGCATTATAAAAGTGTGGTTTCTCCACCATTATTACATTTTAGTTTTAATGTTTGAAAACTTTTGATGTTTGCATTTAATTCAAATTTGAACTTGGATCGGTTTTGAACTAACGCGAGGCTAGCAACAGTAATCGTGGTGACGTGGCACTATTAGCAGAGGTTTACTTACGCTTAATTATCCGGGCGTCACAACACAGGTCATCCATGCATATCATATTTTATTGCATTTTCATTTGCTATCCTCGAAATCCTAAGCAACTCAAGGACCCTCGGAGAGAGTTGGGGATTTTCCGATTTTTTATATTTGAATTTCATCAAATAATGAAAGACGAGGATTTTGGATTTTATAATTTTTCTCTCCGGAAAATATTTCATGTTTAAAAATAAACGAGAGGAGATAATATGACTTCTCCAAAAATAATTGAAATCTTGGAGGAAAAAATGTTAAAATCATTTTTGGGATTTTATTTTACTTATTTGGAATTTTAATTGCCTAGGAAAAATTTGCATATATTTAAAATTGCATTTTAGGGGCCAAGAAAAGTTCATCTTGTTCTAAATATTTTATTTAGGCAAAGAAAACTTGTTTTGGCATTTTTAGATTTTTATTTATTTTCTAGGATTTTTACAATTTTCAAGGAATGTTTTTAAAAAAAGGAACCGCTACCGATCGGGCTAACGGCCCACCCGAAAGCAGCCGCCCAAGCCGCCGCCCCCCACCAAGGCGTCTTGGCCGGCTGCCGGGACTCGAGTCCGAGCCGGACTCCTCCCCGCCGCCTTGCCCCCTCCTCCAAGCCACCTCCCCCTCCCCTCTTTATATACCGCCCCCTCTCCCCTTAGCCATCACCACCACCACCACCGCCCGGACCCGGAGGAGCCGAGCCCGAGCCGCCGCCCCGCCGCCCTTGGCCGCCGCCGCGCCGCCAGTCGCCCCCCCCCTCGCCGCCGCCGCCCTAGCCCATCGCCGCCCGCCCGGACGCCGCCCGCATCACGGACGATCGCGGAGGTAGCCCTGCTGTCAGTTTTGTTTTTAAAATAACCCTTCGGTTTTTCTTTGGAAAACCCTAGCCGTTTTTTTATTATTAGATCGGTTTATTTTCCCGGTTTATTTATTTTGAGAACGTTCACCCGTTCGTTCGTTTTTACGAACATGTTCGTCGTTTAGTTTCTGCTAACGAACGTTCGTTCGTTTAGCCGTTCGTCGTTTTCTTTTATCGGATTTATTCCGCGGTTATTTCGAATTCGATTTCTGAACCAATGTTCAAATTAGTATAACTTTTCGCTCGTTTATCGGAATCAGGCGATTCAAGCGCCTGGAGTTTCATCTCAAAACCCTCTTTCTGAATAGTCAACTTAAACCAGTTTTTATCTTTGTAAAATTTGACTCTAGTTCAGATTAGTAAACGGACCATGTTTTTCTCGCCGTTTGAGTTTCGTTGTTCCGTTTGGTTTGATATTTTTTGCAAACCGGAGTTCTTAAGTTGAACTCTCCGGTCAACCTCTTTCAGTTGAAGTTTCGTTTGTGCATCTTTGTTTGTTACTTATGTATGTATTGTTTGCTTGCGATAGAATTCCCGGAGTGCGAAGCGTGTTACTCTGAGTCTCTAGGATTCACGGATCGTCAGCAAGGCAAGTAACACTTGATCATACCTTTTCATACCCAGTTTTATGCATTAGCTCAACCCTCCAACATTGCATGATTAGGATGTCATTAATTTGTGGATTGGGAAGTAGATGATGAGGTAGGAACCTATTGCCCTGTTGCTATCAAACCCTTGGGAGTTACTTCTACGTGTTGCTTATATTGCCATGCTATGCTCGTAGACGTGGTTTGGGTTTGAGAGATATTCACGACAGATGTGAGATTATTAATTAATGGTTTACTTTAAGGTGGCAACTTAAATACACATCTGGGTGGATTGAGGCACCCGGGAAACCCAAAGTGTTGTCTGCTTTTATTTTTGGAAATCTCGGGTACCCGTGTGATCTTTCTATGGACCGCCACCTGTGCTCAAAGGGAATCGAGATTATTCATGCTAGAAACTTCCGTGTGCAGCCACAAGCTATTATGGGCTCTAGCATAGTTGAGTAAGTTACGTGAAGCTTTCAAGAGGTAGATCAGCGGTAGTGGGTTTTATAGGTTTGGTATGATCTATCCGGAGTAGAGAGTTAATGTTTCGAAAGATCGTGTCTCGGTCATCCGCTTTCTCAAACACCATGCAAAGGCGAGAAATCAACGGAGGCGATCGAGTCTTGTGGGGAAAAGTGCGCAAACCTCTGCAGAGTGTACAATCTAATCATGGTTAGCCGTGGTCCCGGTTATGGACAATTCTCGAGTATCTAGTACTTGAGTATTCACATGTATCTCATCACTCTAAATTAATATTGTTGGGTTGTTAATCACTTTAATTGGGATTGAGTTGGGGTTATACCTTCTCAATGATGTTTCAACCACCATGATAGTTAATATAAAATTTGTTCCTTTGACATAGGGAAAAATTGGCTTTTTGCAAACTGTAACCATAGAGCTTTCCACCAGCCATATATGCATGTAGTATAGATTATTCTTTCATTACTCTCTATGTGTTACATTGCCAAGATATTCCATGTCTTGACCTATTCTCGGCTGCAACATTTTATGTTGCAGACTTTTCGAACGAGGAGTAAGGATTGTAGGTCGTTGCCGTGCAGCTCGCTTATGCCGTTGGAGTTGATGGACTCACTTTATCTTCCATGTCGTCCGCTGTTATCGCTTTCGATGGCCTTAAGCGTTTTTTTGGTAATAAGTTCTCTTTTGAGACATTCGATGTAATAAGTGTGTGATTGCTACTCTGTTATAAATCCTTCGAGTAATCGTGGTGTGTCAAAGATTACCGATCCAGGGATGACACAGAAGCACAAAGACTTGACCACCTGAGGTCGGGTCGCTACAAGATGGTATCAGAGCACACGCTGAGTGTAGGACACGACCACTAAGATAAAACCATAGGTCACTCCTCTCTACTCATTTATGACCCCTCTCCATTTTTCCACTCTTTAGGATGACGGAGATGAAGTACAAGTTTGCCCAACCGGATGAAGACACACCCTTCGGACGCCACTTGAAGGAAGTCACTAGGTACCTGAATATTGAATACTAAGCTTCACCGGACGCATAACGCCACCTTACCAGAAGAAGAATGCTGGAAGATTCAAGCTCTAGGTCCCGGAAGGACGTTTGCGCCAAGCACGGAGCCCATAGTATGTGTTTTCAATGCACCAACATGGAGTATGGGAAAGAGTATGGCAGCTCACATTATCATGGGATACATTGGAGAAGTCTACAATAAGGAGCTTAAAGACACCATATACCAAATATGTGGGCGCCGAGACGAGCAATGGGAAGTAATCAGCACCAAGAATGATAGATCCATTGCAGCCTACATCCAGGAACTAAACCAGCACATTCGACGTCATGAGAACCAGATGTGCACAGACATGATGGATTTGAAGAAGGTGAAAACTAAGATCATCGAGCTGGAGGAAGAACTCAAGTCTACACGCCGATGGATATGAGGAAGAAATCAAAATACTCATCGGAGAAGAACGACGACCTAGTCAAGAAGATTGGAGTCTTCATGGGAGGACCAGCACCCAAGGAAGAAGAGCAAGAAGAGGAAGAAGATCCCGCTTGTCCAGACAATTACAAAGATCATCGCATTTACACCGACTCAGATCCAAGTGATGATGACTATGAAGACGAAGTCGAGCAGAACATCATGGAGTCTTCCACCGATCAAAATTTCTAGATGACCACCATATAATAGTAGTATTACCCCATGTAACTAGTAGTAGTTGAGCACTTATGCACGATAGTCCTAGATCGCTTTTGTATGCCCTTGCTTGCTTGATTGAATGAATGTGTGATTGCCTCATGTGCATATGGGTAGTGTTTTCTCACTAGACCTCTTTCTATTCTAATCTCTCCCATCTAAATCTTCAGATGCCTCCGAGACGTGACCCCGGTTTTGTTTTCCCACCGGAGCTCACTCAGTTGATCCAACAGCAGAATGCCTTGATGCAATTGCTAGTTCGTAACTGAGGCAATGCCAACAACAACAACAACAACCCGCCGCCAAAGGGACAATTTAGCCTGCTTTTCTAAGGTTACAACCGCGGTGTTTTCCAAAGAGCACCGAGCCAATAGTTGCAGATGACTGGTTACGCCGTATTGGAAGGAGTTAACCACCGCAGGATGCACGGATCTTGAAAGAGTGCGCTTTGCCGCACATCAATTGGATGGACCAGCAGCCGCATGGTGGGAGAATTACACGGCTAGTTTTCCTATAGCCAATGTCACTTGGGACCAGTTCCAACAAGCCTTTTCGACGGCCCATGTTTCAACCGGAGCCATGCAGATAAAGAAGCGTGAGTTCCGCAACTTACGCCAGGGAACCGCATCGTGGCTCAAGACGTGGATGAGTTTAGCAAGTTATCACGCTATGCCCCGATGATGTGGCCACAGATGCCGCGAAGCAAGAGAAGTTTATGGAAGGGCTGAATGATGAGATGAGTATGCGGCTGATGGTGGCAACTTTCAACAACTACCGTGAGTTGGTAGATAAGGCCCTAATGATTGAAGGAAAGCAGCAGCAAATTGAGAGTCGTAAGAGGAAGTATGGACAAGGGAAGTATAACTCAGAGCTCACCAGAAACCTCGCTTAACCCTGAACTCGGGAGGACTAGTTCATAACCATGGAGGACATAACCATACTGGAGGAGGATCGCATAATGGTGCGAAGAATGGGAATGGAAATGCAGCCAACAATAATCAGAATCGCTCAAACCCAGCTACACCCGCCAAGAGAGACTTGAGCCAAGTTATTTGCTTTAAGTGCGAGAAGACAGGGCACTATGCCAACGATCGCCTCAAGGAAAGAATGGAAACGGAAATGGGAGCGCCGGGAAGAAGCCCAATCCATTCAACAAAGGACAAGTGAACCACGTCAACGTGGAGGAAGTTGAAGAACAGCCGGACGCGGTAATAGGTAAGTTTTTGGTTCACCATTTACCGCTATTGTTCTTTTCGACTTTGGTGCATCGCATTCATACATATCAAGGGGATTTGTGGATAAGTTTAAGTTACCAACCTGCACTTAGGACCCCTCTTTTAGTGAGCTACTTTGGAGCAGAGTACATGGCTAGCAAGTGGTGCACCCAGATACCCCTAACCATTGGCACGCATGTTTTTCCGTCGACCTAATTATCTTGGAGTCGCAAGGATTGGATGTGATATTAGGTATGGATTGGATGTCGAAGTTTGGAGGAAGTATTGACTGTGCTAGCAAGTCAATTTATCTTACCACCCAGAGGGAAAAAGGATTAAGTATGTATCTAGGCATGTGCCTAGGAGGAGCCAAGTGAATACCCTCACAGGAGTTGTACAAGAGGAAGTACCTGTAGTGAAGGATTATCCAGATGTTTTCCCAGAAGAGTTACCAGGCATACCACCGGATCGAGACATCGAGTTTCTGATAGAACTAATGCCAGGTACAGGGCCAATATCAAAGACACCCTATCGGATGCCCGCAAATGATCTGGAGGAAATTAAGAAGCAGATCAAGGAGCTATTGGAGAAAGGTTACATTCAGAGAAGTTCATCACCTTGGGGAGCTCCAAGTACTTTTGGTGGAGAAGAAGGATAAATCCCTAAGGATGGTTGTTGATTACCGAGCTCGAATGAAGTAACGATAAAGAACAAGTACCCCTTACCGATGATAAATGATTTGTTTGTTCAGTTGCAAGGAGCTAAGGTGTTTTCTAAGATTGATCTACGATCAGGATACCATCAGTTGAAGATCCGAGAGAAGGATATACCAAAGACATCATTCACCACACGATATGGATTATATGCGTATACGGTCATGTCATTTGACCGACTAACGCCCTGCCTATTTTATGAGTATGATGAACAAAGTGTTCATGGAGTATTTGGACAAGTTTGTTGTGGTGTTCATCGATGATATTATGGTTTACTCGAAGAACGAACAGGAGCACGCATAACACTTACGTTTGGTTCTTGAGAAACTCAGAGAACACCAGTTATATGCCAAATTCAGCAAGTGCGAGTTTTGGTTGAAGGAAGTTGGATTTCTTGGGCATGTTATATCAGGAGAAGGTATAACAGTAGATCCCAAAGAAATTCAGTCGATCCATCGAATGGTTGGCACCCACTTCGGCCGAGATTCGCAGTTTCCTTGGACTGGCAGGATATTATCGGAGGTTCATTGAATTTTTTTCCAAGATTGCTAAACCAATGACAGAATTGCTAAAGAAGGATACCAAGTTCAAATGGACAGAGGATTATGAGACAAGCTTCCAAGAGTTGAAGAAACGGCTGACTACTGACCCTTGATCTTGACATTGCCGAGATATACATAAGGAGTTTCAAGTGTATTGTGATGCCTCTCGCTTGGGACTTGGATGTGTTCTTATGCAGACGGAAAAAGTTGTTTCGTATGCCTCACGACAACCGAAGCCTCATGAGTTGAACTATGCCACGCATGATTTGGAGTTAGCAGCTGTAGTACATGCGTTGAAGACACAGAGACATTATCTCATGGGAAACCGTTGTGATGTGTACACGGATCATAAGAGTTTAAAGTACATTTTCACACGAAGGAGTTAAACCTCGCAGAGAGGAGATGGCTGGAACTTATAAAGGATTACGACATGAAGCTACACTATCATCCAGGAAAGGCCAACGTTGTAGCAGACGCTTTGAGTCGGAAGAGTTATGCCAATATCCTTGAAGGTAGAGGACTGCCAAAGGAGTTAGCAGAGGGTATTATGGAACTTCAGTTGGAGATTGTTCCAAGAGGTTTTCTTGCTACAATGGAGGTTCAGTCGACCTTGTTAGACAAGATTCGAGACGCTCAAAAGGAGGATAAAGAGATTGCTGAGATAAAGGAAAAGATGGGCAAAGGAAAAGCCAAAGGTTTTCGCGAGGATGAGCACGATACCTTGTGGTTTGAGGATCGGATTTATGTGCCCAACAATTCGGAGATCACGGTTAATACTTCAAGAGGCCCATGACTCACCATACTGCTTTCACCCGGAAACACCAAGATGTATTTGGACTTGAAGGAACGTTTACGGTGGACTGGTATGAAGAAGGATATTGCCGAGTATGTAGCCGCTTATGGCGTATGTCGAGAGTGAAGGCAGAGCATCAAAAGCCAGCAGGACTGTTGCAGCCTATGCCAATACCGAATGGAAGTGGGACAAACTTGGCATGGAATTTATCACCTGATTACCCATAACCAAACCAGGATATGATTCAATATGTGTAGTTGTGGATCGTTTGACCAAAGAACCTAACTTCATCCCAGTGAAAACAACTAAAAAAAGTGCCAAGTTGGCCAAGATATATATGACCAGGATCGTATGTTTGCATGGAGTTCCGAGGAGCATCGTGACGATAGAGGAACACAATTTACTTCAAAGTTTTGGCATCAACTACACGGACTTTGGGTACCAGATTGGAGTTTAGTACCGCGTTCCACCCATAGACGGATGGATGACAGAGAGAGTTAACCAGATTACGGAGGATATGTTAAGAGCCCATGCGCTTAGATTATGGATCTAGTTGGGATGACAATTTGTCAGACGCAGAATTCTCATATAACAACAGCTACTGTGCCAGTTTGAAAATGGCACCGCTCAAGCTCAGACGGACGCAGATGTAGAACACCCTTGATGTGGGATGAGGTCGGAGACCGTCGGTTGTTTGGACCAGATTTGATCAAAGACTCAGAGGAGAAGGTTAAACCGATCGAGACAGATTAAAGATTGCTCGGTCTAGATGTAAGAGTTACGCAGATTCAAAACGCAAGGAAGTAACCTATGAAATCGGAGGCAGAGCCTATCTGCGAGTATCACCCCTGAGGGAAGTGAAACGTTTTGGAGTAAAGGGAAAGTTAGCCCCAAGATTTGTAGGACCGTATCGTGTTTTGGAACGAATGGGAGAAGTTTCCTACAAGCTGGAGTTACCCGAAGGACTATCAGGAGTTCACGATGTGTTTCACGATCACAATCAAGAAGTGCCACGCTGAGATGGCCGACGTACCATTAAAGGATACTGATTCTCGGAGGCGATACAATTGGATAGTAATTTGACTTATGAGGAGAAGCCAAGAAAGATTTTGGATTTCGACAAATGAGTCACTGCAACAAAGTTATCAAGTTTTGTAAAGTTCGATTGGAGCCACCATACCGAGGAGGAAGCCACCGGGAGCAAGAAGATGATATTCGCAAGGACCATCCGCACCTATTCTCTAGTTAACCCGAATCTCGAGGGCTAGATTCATCTTAAGGGGTAGGTTTGTAACATCCCAAATTTTCAATTTGGCATGTTATACATGGTCAGCCATGCATATCATATTTTATTGCATTTTCATTTGCGATCCTCGAAATCCTAAGCAACTCAAGGACCCTCGGAGAGAGTTGGGGATTTTCCGATTTTTTTATATTTGAATTTCATCAAATAATGAAAGACGAGGATTTTGGATTTTATAATTTTTCTCTCCGGAAAAATATTTCATGTTTAAAAATAAACGAGAGGAGATAATATGACTTCTCCAAAAATAATTGAAATATCGGAAGAAAAAATGTTAAAATCATTTTTGGGATTTTATTTTACTTACTTGGAATTTTAATTGCCTAGGGAAAAATTTGCATATATTTAAAATTGCATTTTAGGGGCCAAGAAAAGTTCATCTTGTTCTAAATATTTTATTTAGGCAAAGAAAACTTGTTTTGGCATTTTTAGATTTTATTTATTTTTCTAGGATTTTTACAATTTTCAAGTGAATGTTTTTTAAGGAACCGCTACCTAATCGAGCTAACGGCCCACCGAAAGCAGGCCCAAGCCGCCGCCGCCCCCACTTCTGGCCGCTGGCCGCTTGGCCGGACTCGGAGTCCGAGCTGGACTCCTCCCCGCCTTGCCCCCCCAAGCCACCTCCTCCCTCTCAGATATACCGCCTCTCCCTTAGCCATCACCACCACCACCACTTGGGACCCGAGGAGGCCGAGAGCCGCCCGCCCGCCGCCTTGGCGCCCGCCGCTGTCGCGCCGCCCCCCCCTCGCCGAGCCGCCGCCCTAGCCGCCCATCGCCGCCCCCGCCGGACCCCGCCGGAGCCGCCGCCCGCCCCGCCGAACGATCGCCGGAGGTAGCCCCGTCGCCGGTTCTTTTTTTAAAAAATAACCCTTCTGTTTTTCTTTGGAAAACCCTAGCCGATTTTTTATTAGATCGGTTTATTTTCCCGGTTTATTTATTTTGAGAACGTTCACCCGTTCGTTCGTTTTTACGAACATGTTCGTCGTTTAGTTTCTGCTAACGAACGTTCGTTCGTTTAGCCGTTCGTCGCTTTCTTTTATCGGATTTATTCCGCGGTTATTTCAATTCGATTTCTGAACCAATGTTCAAATTAGTATAACTTTTCGCTCGTTTATCGGAATCAGGCGATTCAAGCTACCGAGTTTCATCTCGAAACCCTCTTTCCGAATAGTCAACTTAAACCAGTTTTTATCTTTGTAAAATTTGACTCTAGTTCAGATTAGTAAACGTACCATGTTTTTCTCGCCGCTTGAGTTTCGTTGTTCCGCTTTGGTTTGATTCTTTTTGCAAACCGGAGTTCTTAAGTTGAACTCTCCGGTCAACCTCTTTCAGTTGAAGTTTCGTTTATGCATCTTTGTTTGTTACTTATGTATGTATTGTTTGCTTGCGATAGAATTCCCGGAGTGCGAAGCGTGTTACTACGAGTCTCTAGGATTCACAGATCGTCAGCAAGGCAAGTAAGACTTGATCATACCTTTTCATACCCAGTTTTATGCATTAGCTCAACCCTCCAACATTGCATGATTAGGATGTCATTAATTTGTGGGTTGGGAAGTAGATGATGAGGTAGGAACCTATTGCCCTGTTGCTATCAAACCCTTGGGAGTTACTTCTACGTGTTGCTTATATTGCCATGCTATGCTCAGAGACGTGGTTTGGGTTTGAGAGATATTCACGACAGATGTGAGATTATTAATTAATGGTTTACTTTAAGGTGGCAACTTAAATACACATCTGGGTGGATTGAGGCACTGGGGAACCCAAAGTGTTGTCTGTTTTATTTTTGGAAATCCTGGGTACCCGTGTGATCTTCCTATGGACCGCCACCTGTGCTCAAAGGGAACCGAGATTATTCATGCTAGAAACTTCCGTGCAGCCACAAGCTATTATGGGCTCTAACATAGTTGAGTAAGTTACGTGAAGCTTTCAAGAGGTAGATCAGTAGGTAGTGGGTTTTATAGGTTTGGTATGATCTATCCGGAGTAGAGAGTTAATGTTTACGAAGATCGTGGTCTCGGTCATCCGTTTCTCAAACACCATGCAATGCGAGAAATCAACGGAGGCGATCGAGTCTTGTGGGGAAAAGTGCGCAAACCTCTGCAGAGTGTACAATCTAATCATGGTTAGCCGTGTCCCTGGTTATGGACAATTCTGAGTATCTAGTACTTGAGTATTCACATGTATCTCATCACTCTAAATTAATATTGTTGGGTTGTTAATCACTTTAATTGGGATTGAGTTGGGGTTATACCTTCTCAATGATGTTTCAACCACCATGATAGTTAATATAAAATTTGTTCCTTTGACATAGGGAAAAATTGGCTTTTTGCAAAACTGTAACCATAGAGCTTTCCACCAGCCATATATGCATGTAGTATAGATTATTCTTTCATTACTCTCTATGTGTTACATTGCCAGCATATTCCATGTGCTGACCCGTTCTCGGGCTGCAACATTTTATGTTGCAGACTTTTCAGACGAGGAGTAAGGATTGTAGGTCGTTGCCGTGCAGCTCAGTTATGCCGTTGGAGTTGATGGACTCACTTTATCTTCCAAGTCTTCCGCTGTTATCGCATTAGATGGCCTTAAGCCATATTTTTGTAATAAGTTCTCTTTGAGTCATTCGATGTAATAAGTGTGTGATTGCTACTCTGTTACAAATCCTTCGAGTACTGTGTGTGTCAGCATTACCGATCCAGGGATGACACAGAAGCACAGAGACTTGACCATCTGAGGTCGGGTCGCTACACTTCTTCCCTGCACTCTCACATGCATGCATATTGTCATACCGGTCCGTCTCTCCCATGGTGTTGATCTTATGACTTATGTCTTCTTTCTTTTATCTCGATCATGCGCGCGCGCACACACACACACATCCCATGTATACATGTATACCTCTTGCAGATGCATGGTCTAGGTCTCCTATGTCTCCATACGTAGTTAATTACCCTCGACCCTAACGCCACATCGAATCATTCTCTTCTTGTGTGCACACAACTTCCGCCTGGATGGGTAAAACACACACTCACACTTAACAGTCTCCTTCTAGCTACCCCTCTCTCTCACTCTTCCCCTATATCCATGAAACCAATAAGACCATCCCTTCGTTTAATTCCCGCCTACATGCACCATCGGTATATAGTAGTCTTCCTCGGTGTCTCTCGAACAAACACGTTCTCTCGATGTCGACTCCTCTCATGCGCACACGCCTTCTCTTCCCTCTCTACGGGCCTTTTCTCTCTTGCACCCCCTCGTTGGTGGTCTCTGCCATACACATCTCCTCTCTATGATGAAGCCACACACACTTAAATTACATCCTCCACCGAGGACCCTGCGTCACACACACACATGCACGCACGCACCCACCCCACCCCCCCACACACTAAGACCTCATTTCACACACACATGCTCTAGGTGGAGCATTTGTTCCTACCACCCTTCGTCCAACCTTACCCGTATGATAAGAAATCACCTTAATTTACTTGTATAACATGGACAAATTCCACTTTACTTTAGTAGTTAGCAGACTTATCATCTCTACTCTTATAAAAAATGAGTTGGTGATGATGGTGTGCCTGCCATCATGTAATATAGACTGTCTGATCTATATCGAACGGATAGAAAGCAAACTATGACAATTTTACAAAAGATAGCCGCACCTCTCTCCACATTTAGAGCATGATTGGTTTGCTGCCAATATTTGGCTAGCCAAATATTGGAATTGCCAAATATTGGCAATACCAAGACTTGCCAAATATTGGCAACTTTATGTGAGATAGGCAAGACAACTCGGTAACTAACCAAGTAGTAGCGAATATTGGCACAATTCCAAACATTGGCATGCCTATTTTTGCCACCAAACCAATTATGCTCTTACAGACAAGGCCTTGCCTCGTTCATCCTTATCTCCCACAACCTCATTGCTGAGCAATTAAGAAAGGAAGTCTCTGGAACAATCTAGCATGGTGGCCGCTGCGCCGGGCGCTGGCCCATCCCCATGCCTCCGCCTCAGTCCACCACCACCACCACCACGCTCCACTCCTCCTCACCTTATCTCTCATCTTTCATTTTTTCGATGAAATTCTCGAGATACCAGTTTTCCGATGAAATTCTCGAGATATCATTAGTTTTTACACATGGGATTACTCCTGCATGGGTCAATCACAACAGGTGTTTTGTAAAAAAATGCATATTGATGTTCCGTGCAATGCACGAGCATCTTGCTAGTAATTATATAACGCAAATCACGAGCAGGAAGTGACATTTTTTACACAACCACGTTAACATGGCCACGTAAATCACTAGCTAAAGTGTTATACCATTATACTTAGATCCCGATGCAAAAGGTTGAGTACATATCCGAAGAGTAGAGTCGCACACATGCACTCTGTCTCTCAGAATCTCTCACACACACCAGTTACGTGATGCCCACTTAAGCAGACACGTATGTTACAATTTGTGCACCCGCGATACACGTGATGGTGCGCATTTATTTAAGCCGGACGGCGAACCCAAGCGGTAGCTGCATTCATTCCCCTCCTGCCTCCTCTTCTCTGGTCACCGTAGCCCAGTAGCCATGGCCCGGCCAAAGGTAACGACATACGCCATTCTCCCGCCGGAGCGACGCTTTAATCTGGAAATTTTAGTGGTCATGCAAGCATATTTTTGTGCTAGCACTCCTATATAAGGGTTGACCGGTCACTTCCCCCGGATGTGCGCAGGCGGTGGAAGATGAAGGAGAAGGGAAGCGGGCTGTGGAGTATTGTACAATAATTTCTTAGAAAACTGAGTGCAATATTTGAGTAGTTTTGCAAACTACCAGTACTACACCTGAAACGGTTCAAAACCAATACCACCACCACGCCATTGTCTGACCGTCCTGGCCGACCCAACCCCCTCCCTTGTCGGCACGTGCTTCCCGCGTGAAATGGTCAGCGTCGCCCCGGAACGTCAGTGCCGCATTAATGCCCGGCCAGAGCGGAGGCGACCTCTCACTGGCGCCGGCTTTGAAGCAGCGCGACGGCCGAGAGAGCGTTGCTTCCCGGTGCACGCGACTGCTCCGCATCGAGGCTAGCCATAGTTTTGATGAGTCTCCATCATGGGGAGCCACACTAACTGCGATGATATGGACTCCCGTTGCCCACAGTTATGGATTGTTCCATCTATGAAGAACACATGGGACTGGAACTACGAGACGAACATGTACCCAGGAGTGGACATACGAACCTGAGTAATGTAGCGAAGTAAGTGAAGTAGAAAGGTACAAATAGTATGAACATGCGTGGCATATAGGCATTTGTCTCTTACTACCACTAAATGTTGTACGTGCAATGCACGGTTATGTTATGGAGTACGTGCCTAAGTACTCTACTACTACTATATTAATTGGAGGCACATATTAGGTTTATATTTGTTTACGTGTATGCCCTGAGACCTTCCAACTAGACGTGTATTTTTCTCCGGGTCGCACTTTGCATCGTTCATACCACTAGTACTACTATGTGTGGTCTCCGACCCAGAGGCGGAAGAAGTGGAGACGCTCTACCACGCTATTCATGTCCCACTCCTTTCGCTGACGTGTGGGATGTCCAGCACGTGCCGTGTTTGGCACTCCTTTGTCGTAAGAGTTGAAACACTAGCATTCATCAGAAATAAAAAATAAATATAAATCAGAAGTGATACTATACCACACGGTTTCCTCGCTCCTCGATATCGAAAAGAATACTTCCGTTTGCCGACATGTGGGACGTCGACCATCCTGGTCCACTTGCCATGCACGCAGAACTCCAAGGAAGAGTCACCCCCGGTCGTCGCGCCGCAGTAATAATGACTAATGACCCGTCAAATCACAGGCCCAACCTTTCCCACTCTGAAGTTGCTCAGACGAAGGAACCATCATGACTTTGTTGAATTCCGCTTCTTGTAGAAAACTATTGTACCAGCGATCGCTAGCTACGATGAGTTACTCCAGCAGAGGCCTCCTTTGGTTCATAGGATAGGAATTTTATAGGAATATGAAAATCATAGGAAGTGAGATGACATGCATCTCAATTCCTATAGAGAAAGAGATGCCATTTGATGCATAGGATAGGAATTTTTCCATTGAGTCTAGGCTAATGTACTTGTAATTTGCTCTAAAAACTACAGTAGTAACTAGTACTGGTACATGCTCGTAATTAATTAAACAAACGTACGGGCGACACAGACACACACACTAACTACTAGTACTACTACTTCTCACATGCTGGCCAGACACCATCGTTCTCCTTCCCGGCTTTGTCGGAGACACCCCACCGTGCTTGGATCTCCGTCGACCTCTCCACAGCAGCGCGTGCGTCCTCTTCTTTCTTGCGGCGGCGGGTCTCTCTTTTCTTGAGTGCTTTCTGACTTTTCCGCTCCCTCTGTGCGGCTTTCTCTACCTCTTGCTCTACCGCCCATTCGGCCTTGGTAGCTTCAAATTCACCCACGTAGGTGTGAGGTCGCAAGCGGTGATGAACTCAGCACGGCGGGATGCCATCGCTTCCCTACCATTTCATTTGCGGTCGTCGGCGGCGAGGAACTAGGCGCAATAGGATGCCATCGTTTCCTTACCAATTAGTGTGCGGCGCCGTGGCATGAACGATGCTTGGTGACAACTCTAGGGTGGAGTGGCCG
Source organism: Aegilops bicornis (assembly GCA_021605145.1). Taxonomy (NCBI): domain Eukaryota; kingdom Viridiplantae; phylum Streptophyta; class Magnoliopsida; order Poales; family Poaceae; genus Aegilops; species Aegilops bicornis. The sequence goes on from CM038673.1 coordinate 323,947,860, forward strand.
GACAATCGTATAGTGCATTGGTTTGTCAAGAGCTCAAGGACAGAAGATGAAGGAAATTTGGACGCCTGGTTGTCAATAGGTGCCGCATACGCTTCAAAGGCTCGTCATCCATGAGTTCACATTTTACCACCACGCCATTGGTCGACCACCCCGCCTACCGAAACCCCTTCCATTGCTAGCGCGCGCTTCCCGCCTGAAACGATCACCGTCTCTCCAGAATGTCAATGCCGCATTCACCGGACTTAACTGTAGGTGCAGTTGGTGTATCACCGACATGCGGGCAAGATGCCCGTTGGGCCCACATATTAGTGACACAACACACCTGCAGTTAAGTCACTAAAGCAGCGCCCGCATTCACGCCCGATGCGACCCCTCACTGGCGCCGGCATTGCAGCAGCGCGATGACCGAGAGAGCGCCACCCGCACGGCATCCTGGTGCAAGCGACTGCTCCGCGTTAACGACACCACGGCCATCCTTCCATCCGCCACCCACATTACTGACACGCGGCTGCCGATGAACCTACTCCGGTGCCAGCCGTCCATCCGTCTACCGCGGCTCATTGCCATTCGCCCACTATATTAACTTGAGCCCCAGCTCCCAGCCATAGCCAAAGACCCACACTCATTCTCCTCCGATCCCTTCCTTCTGTCGGCACCACTTCAACCATGGCCTCTTGGCGCTCCAAAGCTCTCTTGGACATACTGTCGCAGGAGCAGATGAAGGACATCGGCAGCTCCGCTCCGGGCACGCTGCAAAGCTCTCTTGGACGTACTGTCGCTGGAGTAGACGAAGGAGATCGCCGGCTCCCCCCCCCCCCGCCCCCCCGGCCGCCCTCCGCCGCCACGACCACAAAGCCCGCGCGCGTGCGTGGGCGTAGCCGACAGCGAGGAAGAGTAGTACATGGTAGGTCACCGCCACTCTGGTCCAAGGAAGGTCGCCGCTCCTCCACTCAGTCAATGCCAAGCTTGGTGGGATAAACATCGGCGACCGATTAGCCGCTGGACGGTGACGTGGAGGCGGAAATCTTCAGAACCTTGTGCTCTGAAGGAGGAGGTTATCGAGACGGATGAGGAGGAGGCAAAGGCAATGGCCGGCTTTCTTGGGTTCATGGCCGGACATGGTGGTCGGGCGCCGGTGATCGTTTAGATTAGGTTTACAGTAGGTTTTAGTATGGTTTGTGTGAAAGATGTAATGAATTTGGTCCAGTTTATAGGAAAAGTTTTCAAAATGTAATGAATTTCATCCGGTTAATTTGAAATTTTCTTTGTTTGCATGAATTTCGTCCGGTTAGTTCATATAGTTGTCGAAAGGTATGCGTGCAGCATTGGATGGCATCCATCAGTGTCCTTGAACAGATGCCGGTGTAAATTTGTGGGCCAACACTGGGGATGCCCTAACTATCATGCTATAATCACTAATAGTGCTCCATTATTTCACAGGGAATAGTTATCCCTTGATCAAAATCAGATCCGCCGTGTTTCGCACTCCTCCCACGTAAGAGTTTAGAATCTTGCTTACATAAAAGTGGAGCAAGTGGAGGGCACTGTAGCATGTCATATCACTCAAACTAGCCCGCCTAACACGCGGGAAATCATCGCCCTCGTCATTTTGTTCTGGATTTCTATCTATTGATCGCACGAAAATGTTACGCTTTGCAAGTTCAAAAGGAAAAGGCGGCACACTTACAACTCGTATGCGTCGCGTTCCCGTCGCACCCCCGACAGTCCGGCTCGCACGCCGCTCACCAGACGGGACATGCGTTGTCTTGCATTTTCACTGACATGTGGGACTGCAATTGAATAAACCATCGATAGCCGAAATCTAATCACTCGGCGGGCGTCGGCTAAGAAGAGAGAGACGAGGGAGGGAGCAGAGATCGCTCGCCCGCCGCGCACGGACTCCCAGAAATATAAGCCCGTCTCTACACGTGCTCCTAGGTATAAAATAACTAATTCTAAAAAAAGAGGCATATAAAAACAATTGTGTCTGAAAAAAAGAAAGGTAAAAAACATTTGAGAGGAAATAGATAGAGAGAAAGTGAGAAAAAGTTGTAACCTTATAGCCAACCTTATAGCCAACCTTATAGTCAACACTATGGTAGTATTACATGAGGAAGGAGGGAGTAGTGCACATGCCAAGTTCATTGGGCTGCCGTGTTTCACACTCCTCCTTCGTAACAATGGAGACAATAGCTTTCATAAATAATAAACAATGAATACTCGTTGCTCGTCCTCTATATCGGAAAGAATACTTTCATTCGCCGACATGTGGGACGTCGACCATCCTGCCATGCACAAAATTATCCTGGTCTACCCCGGTCGTAGCGCAGGACCAACCTTTCCCACTGTAAGTTGGTTGGACGAAGGAACCATCATGACTTCGTTGAATTCCGCTTCTTCAAGAAAACTTACTGTACCCGCAATACTGCTACCACACGCAAAGACTAGATGACACTGTACCATGTCATATCACTGAAACCCACTAGGCCAAACTAGCCCGCCTAGGATTTGTACTGCCTCTGTTTCAAAGTTAGTAGTACAAAGTTGAGTCATCTATTTTGGAACGAAGGGAGTACGTCTCTCTACTGCTATGATTTTGTGTTGTACGTCTCTGTACTTTTGCTATGATTTTCCTACCCTATGAACCAAATGAGGCCTGAATGTATCTGTGTCGACTATTTCTGATTGATCGCTAAGCCTACAATTTTAGGAGCTTGGGCTATTGGCCGATCGACGATGGATCAGTATAAGCGTACCACGAGCACATTAGCCCCAATGTTTCTCTTTGGTGAGTGTTTTGCAAGTACTATAGCTCGCACAGTAGCTAGGCTACTAACACCAAGAATCATCAAACAAGCCTTGTTGATATGATAAACAGTTCAAACTTACATCTAAGCATGCCATATATTACATCAAAAGCTGGTGAGGATACATCTGTTTCCACAACTCGGAGAGGGTTCGCATGATTCACTATCAAACAAAAGTAGCAAGTACCGCCCACACAAGACAGTGCACTAGCCCTAAGATGGTTTGATAACACGCATCGTTCTGGTAATTAAACACAATGCAAACTACCCTGAAGGATTAGCATGACCAACTATTTCTTGTCATCGATCTCTCGGCAATGACCACAAGACGGACAATGGCATGGGAATCGATCTCTGGGGCGATGTCCACAGGATGGACCGCGGCATCAGAATCGATCTCTAGGGCGGTGTCCACAGGATGGACAGCGGCATCGGAATCAATCTCCAGGGCGATGTCAACAGGACGGACCGCGACATCAAAAACGATCTCTTGGGCGTTGTCCACAGGACGGGCCGCGACATCGGAATCATCAAGGACGTCCACCGGCACCTGCACAACCCTAACATATTAGCAAACACATTGCAAATAATAAAAAACCACAACTATGGTAAACCATTATTTTTTACCTTGTGCAGCTCACCGGGGGATCCCATCCCTCCGTGGCCATCTCCTCGTCCTCGATGGGGGCCATCACCTTGCCAGGGGAATACTGCTTCTCAACAGAGACTATCTCCTCAAACTCGGCCTTGAGCCTCGCATAGGTGGCCATTAGAGTTTCTGGGGTAGGCACGGTGGGGCCCTTGCTGCTATTCCAACTTTCTTTGAGGAGTTCGTCTGCCAACATCGTCAAATCTTTGGCCAGTGCTTGTTTCTTGGAGTTCTTCGTCTCCATGGGTTGGCCCGCCAACATGGTTAGCTCGTTGGTCGATGCTCGCTTCCTGGAGATCGCTGTCTCCAATGGGTTGTCCACTGGCAACTCTTTGCCTAGTGCTCCAGGATCCATCAATGAACTGGCAAACAAAAAAGCAATTGAAAGGAAACCACAATCGCATGAAAACGGGAAAAGAATAGGCTGTGAGAATCGGTCGTTGCATCGCAAAAAGAAGATTCTTGGAATGAAAATATAGTAGCATCACTGATTCGCCCACCTTTCCTTCATCGGTACAGAAGAAAAATGGCAGAAGTGAGTAACCTGGAGTGAGGTTTTCTTCAAGAAAGGGCTTCAACGAGCGTTCCAGTGAAATGATGGTTGCTTCGTCCAGTCCAACTTTGAGGCCACTTCAAGGCCACTTTACCACTTCTGGTAAAGGTGTGGGTTTTGTGATATGACGGGTCATGACGGCCACACCAGGGTGACCGGTGAGTCTCGACTGTAGCACCTCGCTATGATTTGGTGGATGCCACGCGGGCCCGGATGCTTTGATGTCCTGCATGTAGATAGAGCGGCTAGTCATATAGGAGTAATCAATATTGTGCACCGCGACCAAGGCGGAGAGGAAAACGAGAGAACTACCTATTTATTTACGGTGTAGATTCACTCATTTTGCTCCATATATGTACTACTCATTTAGGGTGTCTAGTCACTTGTTGAAATCTCTTGAAAGGCAAATACTCCTTTCCGGTTTACAGGGCTATACTAGCAAGTAGTACTAAAATAGTGGGCTCAAATAGCAATTTTGTCTCATGCAAGAGCCTGGCTATATGCGTGCTCCAAGGCACCGCACCATGCCCCACCCCTACACAAAGAATGCCACGCGAGTGTTCGCAACTGCCACGTTCAGGTTGAGCTTGGCTCTTTGCCTCTTCGAGAAGATGAGAAATGATGTTACTACTACTTCTACAGTATCGAATCCACTGCTGCATGTCCATCCACCGCGTGTGGGAGGGATAGCTTGTTGTAGTACTCTATAAGGCTAGTTGTAATGGGAGTATCATAGGTAGTACCCCCCCCGTTCCTAAATATTTGTCTTTCTAGAGATTTCAACAAGTGACTACATACGGAGCAAAATGAGTGAATCTGCACTCTAAAATATGTATATATACATCCGTATGTGGTAGTCCATTTGAAATCTCTAAAAAGACAAATATTTAGGAACAGAGGGAGTATCATGCATGCCAACTAGGCAAATTTGATGAGGTGGCATATAATTAAATGAAGAAAGAGAGGGTTGAGTATCATATTAAATGTTGTGCTACTATGTGTCATGCATGCTATTAAATGAAGTCATCTATGATACTAATATATGATACTATGCACTATGGATATGTAGTATCATACAGTAGTATCATATGCATGATACTAGTATATGATACTTTCCATTACGATCAGCCTAAGCAAAAGTCTGTCCTCGTCTGCGAGCCACCGCGCGCATGGGCGGGGGAGAAGGCATGTAGTAGTAAAATCAAGCTTCTCCTCGTTGTATGAGTTGACGCGACACATCATAGCACTGGCCCCACATGGTTGCCTCTAAACTTGGCTGAAAGACCCGCAGTGTACAATATATTCGCTGCAACCTCTAACATTTACCCCACCACAAATTAAAATATATATTCCTGTCTCGACCAGATGAGCGTGAAAACTACGATCACCAGGATGACAGGTAGGGCCAGAAGATTATTTTAATCAAAAAAAGCATGGAGCCGACCCCAACGATTTTAAGCTTACCGGCACGATACACGCTATCCTAGACTACTCTACACATGAAACTGCCACACAAGCGTCCGGGCTGCGCTTGGCTCTTCGCCTCTTCGGGAATTCGAACAATGATGGAGTACTACTGCAGTGGTGGAGTACTACAGTATGCTTCTGCCCATCTGACACCGAATGAACTGTTGCATGTCCACCGCGTGCGGGAGGGAGAGCGTGTAGCGAAAGCTTCTCCTAGTCCTGCCAGCCACCACGCTCATGGGCGAGGGAGGGACACAACTTCATTGACTTACTGCTCCTGCCTTTGTGTGTATGACAGGTGGGCCCAACAGGTGGGTGGCCCACCTGTCATGCAGCCAAAGGCAGGTGCAGTTAAGGCACCGGAGCTCAGTCCGCGAGGGAGAGGGCGTTGTAGTAATCAAACTTCTCGTTGTTGTACGAGTTGACGCGACACATCAAAGCACTGCACTCGATATATTTCAATAATTTGCGTTTACCGATGCATTAATTACAACGCATGCGTGCTTGCCGTGACTCTCCTTTTGATACTTGCATGTGTTGATTTCATGCACCTTGCCAAATTTTGACTATAAATTTAACTAACCAAATGTTCATGCATGTCACAAAAAATTACATCATTGAAAACTATGTTCAAATACGAATCAAACGATATAATTTTTGTTAACATGCACTAACATTTTGTCAGTTAAATCTTTGGTCAAAATTTAGCACCAATTACAAAGGGGCCCAATAAATATTGTACCCTAACATTTTGTTTTGAGGATACTCCCACATAGAAAATATACATAATAATGCATGTTGGGGCAGCCCACGTTTCCGATAATTTTAGCCGTGGGCTTGTTCACAAATTTTATGAGGGGGTGGTTGTTCATTTAATGGAGGGTCTTGTACCAGACTTGAAATAAGCGGGTAGCTATCTCAAAAAACAATAAACAACTCAAAAAAAACAGCGACCTGGCACGTACACAATTTTAAACGATTGTTTTGATGGAGTGAAAAAGGAAAAGTACCCCACTACATATATATAGGCCGGAGCCTCCGCGCTTGCTTGCTAGGGTTGCTCTATTCACACACTCTCATCCACTCCAGATCTAAACAAGATAGCGGTGGTAACACTGTCTTTCTCCCTTCAAAAAACATTATCTTCCTATCCTCACCGCTGGTTACAGATCCGGACGTCCCCCTCCACCGGTGAAGGGGAGGACGGGCAGCATTTAGGCCGTCGATGACAGCGAGGGAGGAGACCCACTGCCGGCCGCACCGTTATCTCTGGCCGAGCGCCGGCGCGGGAGGTCCTCTGACCCCTTCCTCGTTGCCCTAGTGTGGACGCATCTGGCCTCTCGCCGCCCACCTATCCACATCCCGACGACCTTCAGGTATATCCTCCTTCGAAACCACCCTAGCTCTACTTCCCCAGTTCACTACGTCGCTGCATGTGCATCATTTTCTACCTCCCAGCCCCTCTTGATCGGATGGTCCAACGTCACCTATTTTTTTCTCTATTGTTAGAGGTAAAGCTACTTCATGGATTCGAATCTTGTACTTGGTTCAAACATGAAATAAAGTGCGGGTGGGGGAATTTAGTATGTACATCAGACTTGGTACAAACAGGAAGGAAAGGGGGTGAAAGTAGCACAGACTGGTCATCCAACCGGTCTCTTGGTCGAAAAGGGAAATATAGGGGAAATGTTGTACACAGTGGTATGAGTGAACAAAAATGGGACCAATCCAGATATGTTTCTTGGATGTTTGTTTCTCGGGGCAACAAACTCTGAATCACAACTTTATGCCCCGGTTTAGGTACATGGTGCTGGACTGCTGGTGCACCCACTGTCCCATGCCCTTATACCAAATATTTAGTTGTTCTTAATCTAATGCCCCTTATAAAATGAAGCCATGCCACTGTTATAAGCCATGACAAGTTTAGCCAAATGTTTTCGCCTGTAATTGTTTGAGACTCTGACTGTTTCCTCTGTAGCTTTTTGTGCAAACAGGGATATCCTTTTCACCTGGTTGATGTTGTGACCTTTTGGTGTACTACACAAAACACTTCTTAAAAGAAGTGACTTTTGTGTTGTTTAACTGGAATGTCAGAATGGAACAGCTGGTTCATTTTGGTGGAACTGCACAAAGGGAGATCTGTGTTCCAATCCTCATCATCCATATTGGCACCATAACCTTCCTTTAGGTAAGAATGATATTTAATGCATGTGTTCATCTCTATTTTGAGGCTGCCATGAGAAAATAATGCTATTGTTTACTAGTACACTTGTACTCCCTCACTGACAAAACCAATTCTGAAATAGAAGGCCAATCATGTACTTGGTTTCACCAACTGGTGAGGAGAAATAGAAACAGAGCTTGAAGAGGAGGAAGAAGAAGAATAAACAGTGCCAAGGTGATCTTGCTGAAGCCGAGGCCTCAGTCGAGGCCATTCAAGGGCTCCGGCAACATCTACCTTACATGTGAGATGATCCTCCAGGGAGCCCTTCCACTTCTGCTGTCTCTCCTGCAAGGTCACTTAATTAATTAGGAGTACTTGAGTACCACTAATTTATTGTTGCCTAATTTTCCTGTCGGAGTTAAACAAATCTTTAGTAGCACCCTATGCTGAATCATGTACGTGTGTATGTTTGCCTATGGAGGTGAATCATATGGTGGAGCAAGGAGAGGATCTTGGTAGTGTCATGACATAATAGTGCTATTGTTTTGCATGTCAATTTATTGCCATTGGTTCAATGAGGCAATGTTTTGCGTATTGTCCATCATGAATTTGATGTTACTGTTAGAGTAATATGCTAATGTCTTTCTATCCTTTCTCACTAAGCTAATGAATGTTTTACCTTGTTCCTACTTGTGCAAACAGGGATCATGTTGTGCCAATCATACATTTTAGTGGAACTACACAAGACAATACAATGAACTGTATCCCAGCCACTGCTTTAACTCTGCTGGAAGTTCTTGATAATCTTTTGATATAATCTCAGCACTGGTAAACATGAGTGATTTCAATCATACATTTGAAGTGCACAAAAATATATACTATTGAGTGATTCCAGTGAGTGCTTTATCATCTCTTCTGGGACTACATGAATAAGTTTTTTTCCTCAGGTTGGTACCGGCCTAAGGCCTTCATCCATATTAGTTTGCTGTCATCTCTATTTGTATCGTGCTACTGTCATGATAAACGCCTTTATCTTTGCACGTTAAAGTTTTGCTACCTATGATACATGGCAATGCTTTGAGTGTTGAGCTAATTGGCACTGATTAAATAAACTAATACCTCTCTTTAAGCAAGAATACTATGTTGCTAACTTTACCCATTAAGATAATGAGGGTGCTTCTATTTGTTAGTGTATGTTTCATAAACTAGTCCCACTATTACAGTAATCTCACTCTCTCAATGTATGTGCCAAAAGGGATGCTCGATTTTGGTGGAACTGCACACAAACTTTGGGTGCTTCATTGCCTCGAAAGCTTCCTTCCTTTCCTGTCAGTCGCTAATCTGGGCTTGCTTCCTTCCTTCGCTGTCAGTCGCTTCACTTATCTCGGCTCCCAGTCAAACGAAATAGTAATTGATATGCTACCTCACACAGGTTGATACTGGTCTTTATCCTGATTATTGTGCTTGTCATATGTATTGGTAATTTGGTATTGTGCTACTGTTTACCGATTTCATAAAGGAGTAACTTGGAGCCTGACTCGCAGGCAAATCATTACATTGGGTGATTTCAGTAGAACTGCACAAAAAGATCAGATGGGCAGATACTTATGCTGCTTCTATGTACTCCAAAGTTCACTCAGACAAGCATCGATGTTGACAAGAAGAAGTGCCTATATTCATTTGAGTATCAACCAGCGTCAACCAGTTGTCAAACTCCAAGTATTAGGAGAGTGAACGCCAAAAATATTGCTTGGCACACAGCCCAGAAAAACGCAGTCCAGTCTTTGGTCCCAACTTGTGCCTTCTGGTTATCGGCACATATGGTAGCGAACTGTATGGCATGGAGTCTAAAGATTCCAGACAAGTTGGTTGACACGTATATTCATCTGGCACTTAATTAGTCTGCACGCCAGGGATGGTCCATTTCAGTTGAACTGCACACAAAATTTGGGTGGTTCATTTTCTCAACCACCTCCTTTCTTGTCTGCAATGTAGAATTTTGGCGAGCTACAAGACCAAGATGAGCCAGTAAACTAGTTGGATGAAAGTAGTGGCCAAGTTGCTCAAACCTCCCTCGACACGAGGCCACTATTTGAGGATAAACCTACAAGAAAAGTTCAGATTATGCATCTTTGCCTCTTATGTACTCGAAAGTTTACTCGTACAAGCATTAATTTTAGTAAGAAGTACCTCTGACTGAACACCATTTACCAGTTTGTACCCTAGGTAATTAAAGTTCGTCCATGGATGATATTGGCTGTGATCTCAATCATTTGGTTGCATAAACATACTAAACATGCGTATATCTGAATCTTTTTGTGAATTATCTACGAATATTGTCGTGTGATCTATCAATCATTTGGATGCATAGACATGCTGAACTTGTGTATATATGAATCTTTTGAGTTGTTGATTGTGAATGTTGGCTATGAATATGAACGTGTCCTGTGAACCTGAGTTTGATACAAATGTTTACATGTTCTGTTGTACTTGTGTGTGTACTTGTTATTATGTCTACTGTGGGATTTGTGACATGTGGGTGTCAACGGCACACCTTCTTTCCGAGAAGAATTGCACCTGCTTTGTTAGGGTAGCAACGGCGCATCAGCTCTTTTTAATATTTTTTCTCTGTCTTCCCCCCTCCCCCGCTCAACCCCTGTCGTAATGTTTTCAGCCTCAAAACAAACAAAGTATTGCGTTGTTTTTGGGGCTTGATGAAAAATTGAGTGCTGGTTTCTGTAGGTCGGACCGCCCAGTAAATGGGTTGATGGTCCACCATGGACTGGGAGGCTAAAAATACAAGTCATATGGTGCAGAGGCAAGTAAAAAATAGCCATTGAGATCCATCCACTGAAGAAAAAAATTTGTGTCTGATGTGCTTCTTCAGTCGCGCCGCCAGCCCCCTCTTTAATCCAGTTCGCTCGGGGATCTAGCTGGTATCATTTTTTTCCAGAGGGCGAACAAGTATCAGCTAGGCCTAGGTTTTGTTTTTTAACATGTGTAGCCCACGACATACGGATGCAGTGGTTTCGACTTATTTTTTGAGGTCCATACCGGCCTATGGGCCTCCCAGCGTAGGTTTTACTTTTTCTTAAAGATCGGTAGCCCAATGTATTTTTTAATAAAATGCAGATCTCTGTTCTATTTATCTATATATAAGAATAATAATGTTGTGTCCAATTTATGTTCTCCCTTCTAACCACATTATATATATTTATGTTATTACTATTGTCATATATTTTATAAAGACTTGTATATACATTATAAAAACATCCCACGTGTTATTAACTTATAAAAGTAAATGTTTAACAGAAGTTGGCTAGGAAAATCCTGGTTGTTTTTGACTCACAGGCAAGGAAAATCCTGGTGATTGCGTACAAAAGCTTGCGAAGATTTTAAGGACCAATGTAATAATAACGCGCTCATTTTATTTTGAGCAATAACTTGCTAATTTCTTAATTTTATATATAAAAAATGTGACGCTCCGGTTTATTTTTTATATTAATTTCTCCTTCTAACCTAACATTATATATAGAATGAGCCCAACTAATTCATGTATTTCAAGAAAGTGCAAATGGGCTGGGATTTCCTAGAAAATATTAAATGGGCTGCATTGACGCGAAATTATTTGTTCACCCAGCCCTGCAAATGGACTGTACATTCTAGAAAACATGGGTTAAATATATGCCGCATTTTTGCAAGCTGACATGTGGGACAATAGGTCAAAGCCTACGCAGGGTGTTGTCAACTTGGTCAACAAATGATTATGACATCCACGGCCATTGGATTTATATCCAACGGCCGGCATGCACCTTCAATCTCTCATCTTCTTCCTCCAACGTCGCCGGGACCGCCTGGTCCGGCCTCCAGCGGCTAGCGGCTCTGCTTAGCACGCATCACTGCGAAGCGCTACTCCGCCGACGGCCAGGCCATCCCTCCACTCCGCACCTCCTGTTATTCTCTGCCAAGTGTAGGCCCACCCCGCACCCGAACCAGTCAAGTTTCCCACTCCTCTCTATCCATGACTCCACTACCGCGTCTTCCCCATCTCCGGTCGTTCGATGCAGGGCCTTACCGTAATCACCGCCTCGCTACGCTTTCGGTGACGTGGTCAACAAACAAGAGTCATCAGAAGAGGACTGTACATGGAGAGCCTGATGGCTGGGTCCCACGAGGTCCATGGTCGCACGCAAGGAAAGTTCCTCCTTATTAAGCTGAAAAAAAATGTTTCCTCCCCCTGACAGCTGGGACCCACCGGCTGTATCTTCGCACGGAAGGAAGTGCCTCCTTGTTATGCGAAAAAACTGTTCCTCCCATTGATACCGGGACCCGTCGATTTGGTGGCTGACTTGTGGGCCTACTAAGCGGACGTGTACGCAGGGCTTTGTCAACTTAGTCAACAAATGATTCTAGCAGCTGGACCGTTGGATGTTAATCCAACAGCCGTGCTCCTTCTTCAACCTCTGTTCTTACTCCTGTCTCCTGTGGGCGGCGGTCTTTGCCGCTGCACCAACTCGATCAAGTTTCCCACTCCTCACCATTTGTGACTCCACTGCCGCGTCTTCCCCATCTCTGGGCCGTTCCAGTCTGGGGCCTCGCTGTCGTCCACCGGCCTTGGTGCGCTCGGCACAGTGTGGTCAACGTGGTCAACAAACGAGAGTCATCGGAAGATGACTGTACGTGAGAGGCTGACAGTGGGGACGCACCACGCCCATGGACGCATGCATGCAACTGTATCCTTTTTACCCTGAAAAATAATGTTTTCTCCCCCTGACTGCTGGGACCCACCAGCTACATCTTCGCACGCAAGGAAGTGCGTCCTTATTACGGGCAAAAAAAAATATCCCCCCTGACAGCTGGGACCCAACAGCTATATCTTCGCACGCAAGGAAGTGCGACCTTATCCTCCCTAACAGCTAGGACCCACCCGGTCGAAGCGTACGTACCGTTGTCTGTCTTGTCAGAACGTGTACATACATACTAGTCGATCGGTCGCTCTGCAACGATGAACCGTGGCCGAGTAAGTAGCGGCACACGTCATAGTAGAGCCCCCCATATAGCAGTTCAGGTTGTCCCGTCTAAACCGTGTACACGTACATACAGCCACACGCCAAAAAATACGGCCACGTATGTACATACGTGCGGGGTCTCGAACGCCTACTCGCGCATACGTACGGCCAGGGCTCGTGTACATGGCTGGGTCAGAACGGAGAAACTGCGTCGTCGTGTTCATCGGGAGCCAACCGACTAGGTCGGAACGGAATGCGTCGTCGTGTTCATCGGGAGCCAACCGGCTTGGACGGAACAACCGATCGAAATGAGGCCTGGCGTATCGCAGAATGGAGGAAACGACCTTGCGTTCGGCCAACCACGGTCGAAACAGGATCCTATTCATCGGGAGGGGTCTGGTGTACCACAAAACAGAGGAAACAAACTTCTCTTGGACCTCCTACCGTTGAAACGGGGTCCTGTTGATCAGGAGGGGTGTGGTGTACCGCAAAACGGAGGAAACGGACTTGTGTTGGAGCGCTACGGTCGAAACGGGGGTCCTGTTCATCGGGAGGGGTGTGGCGTACCACAAAACGGGACTCCACGGGATATTGTTCATCTCCACCGTCGACTGCCTCCACGGGCTACTGTTCATCCACCGTCGACCTCCTCCAGCCTCCACCTGCGACTGTTCATCCACGGGCTCCTGTTCATCCAGCCTCCACCGCTCCTCCACCGGCTACTGTTCAACCAGCCCTCTCCACGTGGTCCTGTTCAACCACCCCTCCACGGGCTACTGTTCATCCAGCCCTCCACCGGCTACTGTTCAACCAGCCCTCCACGAGGTCCTGTTCATCCAGCCCACCACGAGTCATGTTCATCCAGCCCACCACGAGTCCTGTTCATCCACCCCCAACCGGCTTGATCGGGGTCCTGTTCATCCAGCAGCAACGACCTCACTACCACGGGGCCCTGTTCATCCAAGCCTCCACCGGGAACTGTTCATCCAAACCCCCCAACAGTGCTCACTGTTCATCTAGAGGCAGCATCGATCGGCTTCAGTTAGCAGCAGTAGCGAAGGAATCGCTCGATCGGGTTCAGTTAATAGCCATCGATCGATCGCTCGGGTTCAGTAACGTGTAGCCTGCAGTGCAATTGCTGGAGTTCAGTTAGAGCCCAACGCCTCGCTTGGGTTCAGTTAGAGCCTAATGCCTCACACCCACGCGCGTACGTGTACAAGAGAAACGCGCATCGCTCGGCCCCCGACCACCCACCATAACTGGGAACTCCCCGATAGTTACCTCGCCCTCGCTTCTACCACAATTTTTTCCATCATGGACGGCCCAAAGAATGTCATACAACTGCGTCTCCGGCCCGCCCAGGATGAAAAAACCCATTTTCTGTCATGATTTTTTGTCATAGAAGTAGGAGCCCACCACATCTATGATGACACCGGATTTTGTCACAATAATCATCATAGAAGTGTCATAAGCATGACAGAAAAAAATTTCGTTCGGCCCAAAATGTCATGGATGTGTCTTTTTTTGTAGTGCAGGCGATGGCGTGAGGCTCCTGGAAGCCCCCAGCCCCCTCGTCCTGGTGATGGTCGTCGTTCCTTCTCGACGTTGTTGGGAGCAGAGGGAGGCCAGCGTTGCCCTGTGGACGGTCCTCACGAGGCTGGTCCCTCCAGGGGCCCTCGCGAGGTTGGCCCTACCAGTGTTCCTCACAAGGCTGATCACGCCACTCCTGGCGGGGGCCGCGGTCTTCCCAGCGTCCTCCATTTCGGCCTCATACACGGCCGTAGCCTCGATTGCTGTGCTCGGGGCAACGACCGAGGCGCCCGTCACAGATGGCCCTGAGCTCCTGACAGTCATTGGTGTTGTGGATGTGTACGTTATGGAAGACGCAGAACGGGCGGCTGCCCTTGGATGACTCCGGCTGGTCGTAGCCGTGCTTCATTTCTGGCTCAGCCATGAGCACGACCGCCCCATTGCGCTTCACGTCCTTCGCCTTGGCCTTCTTGTCCTCTTGGTCGGTCTCTGGGAGCTCGAGGAGGGAGAGGCATCCTTCCTCAGCTCTCGCGCACTTGGTAGCCATGTTGAACATCTCCAGAGCCGTGCACAGGTCCTCGTGTATATGGCGAGCTCTTCCTTCATGTTGATGTCGTGGACACCAACAGTGAATGCGGAAATGATGGCCTTGTCCGACACCTTGGGGATCTTGAGACGAACGTTGTTGAAGCGCTGGATGTACTTCTACAGGGTCTCCCCTGGCTACTGCTTGATGCACCGTATGTCACCCACAGCAGGCGGGCGATCACGAGTGCCCTGGAAGTTAACGACGAAGCGCTCGCGCATCTTGCTCCAAGAGGAGATCGACCCCACGGGCAGGTTCGGGAGCCACGAGCGTGCACCATCCTTGAGGGCCATGGGAAACCAGTTCGCCATGACCTTCTCGTCGCCGTTGGCCGCCTCGATACTCAGCTTGTAGAGCTGCAAGAACTCGGCAGGGCCGGGGGTGCCGTCGTAGCGTGGAGGTAGGTCGGGCTTGAACTTCCCTGGCCAGATGACACTGCATAGCTCGGGGGTGAAGGCACGGCAGCCCGCAGTAGTCACGGGAGCTGGCCGTGGAGGTGGAGCCTTATTTTGGCGCTCACGCGCCACCACCGCTGGCGGCGCGCGGTCTTGACATGGTGGTGCTGGGAGCGCAGGAGCATGTTTGAGGGAATCCTGGATTAGGGGGTGTCCGGATAGCCGGACTATAGCCTTTGGCCGGACTCCTGGACTATGAAGATACAAGATTGAAGACTTCGTCCCGTGTCCAGATGGAACTTTCCTTGGCATGGAAGGCAAGCTTGGCGATACGGATATGTAGATTTCCTACCATTGTAACCGACTCTGTGTAACCCTAACCCTCTTCGGTGCCTATATAAACCAGAGGGTTTTAGTCCGTGGGGATCGAACAACAATTATACCATAGGCTAGCTTCTAGGGTTTAGCCTCTACGATCTCGTGGTAGATCTACTCTTGTACTACCCATATCATCAATATTAATCAAGCGGGAGTAGGGTTTTACCTCCATCGAGAGGGCCGAACACAGGTAAAAACATCATGTCCCTTGTCTCCTGTTACCATCCGCCTAGACGCATGATTCGGGACCCCCTACCCGAGATCCGCCGGTTTTGACACCGACATTGGTGCTTTCATTGAGAGTTCCTCCGTGTCGTCATCTTTAGGCCCGATGGCTCCTCCGATCATCAACGACGATGCGCTCAGGTGAGACTTTTCTCCCGGACAGATCTTCGTGATTCGGTGGCTTTACCGCTGGGCCAATTCGCAGCCATCTGGAGCAGATTGAAAGCTACGCCTCGCCACCAGGTCAGATTTGGAAGTTTGAACTACCATCGACGTCCGGAGACTTGATCTTCGACGGGTTCAAGCCACAGCCAAGCGCGCCGCACTGTCATGAGGGGCATGATCTAGCTCTGCCGCCGAACAGTGTCCTGGAGGCCGCACAGTGTCCGCTCCGACCTTTAGCTCAGAGCCGACTGTGCCGATCGAGGACGGCTGGCTGGACACCACCTCGGGGGCTGCGATCTCTACGATGATTGAGCCGTACACCTACCCTGTCCTTTGCGAAGCTCGTGAATCCAAGGTGCCGGACTCCTCTCCGGACTCCGAGCCTTCCGTGCCCCCCCCCAATCGAATCCGATTGGGCGCCGATCATGGAATTCACTGCCGCGGACATCTTTTAGCACTCGCCCTTTGGCAACATCCTGAGTTCACTAAAGTCTCTCTCTTTATCAGGAGAGCCCTGGCCGGATTATGGTCAGGAAGGTTGGGATGCGGACGACGAAGAAATTCAAAGCCCACCCACCACCCACTTTATAGCCACTATCGATGATTTAACCGACATGCTCGACTTCGACTCCGAAGACATCGACGGTATGGACGACGATGTAGGGGAGGAACATGAACCAGCACCTATAGGGCACTGGAGAACCACCTCATCTCACGATGTATACATGGTGGACACACCTAAAGGAAGCGATGATGAGGAACAACGGGATGCTACGAAGGATCATTCCCTTGAAAAGCGATCAAAAGCGGCGGCGTAAGCACCGCTCAAAGTCCCGCCGACAAAGACAACAGCCATATAGACCCAGCCATAGAGCAGGGGCGAACCGTGGACGCATTTAACATGCTATCGAGCAACCGTCCGAACAGGACAATCTGGATAAACAACCCGTCCCCGGCGAAGATAACAGTCCGGACGATCTCACGCCGGACAAGTTGCTGGAGCAGAAGAACCTCCACAAAAGGCTCGTCGCCACTGCACGTAGCCTGAAAAAGCAGAAGCAGAAGCTCAAAACAGCGGAAGACGACTCGTAATCGACGAGCAAAGTACTCAACACCGCAGACAAATGCGGCGACAGTCGCCGAACGAAGAGCTACCCAAAGCGAAAACTACTGCCTGAATTTGATGCGGAGGCCGTAGAGCCCCCGCAATCAAAAAACTAAGAGGCCACCCGGTCGGATGGACGACCCTATGGCAAACAGAGAGCGGGAAACGGCTCCGCACACAAGCCGGCACGCGATCCGCACAGGGATTCGCATAAAAAAGATGGCCCAGTTAGATCTATCTATGGGCCAAGAAAGCAAGCTCTAGTAAGCAATGCAACACATCAAGTATCCGAACATCGCGGTACACCTAAATATAGGGGTGCCGCACACCCCCTATGTTTCACCGATGAGGTGCTGGATTATGAATTTCCAGCGGGATTCAAGCCCGTAAACATAGAGGCATACGACGGAACAATGCAGACCTCGAGTGCGGATTGAGGATTACATCCTCCACATACACATGGCTAGAGGAGATGATCTCCACGCCATAAAATACTTACCCCTCAAGCTCAAAGGGCCAGCCCGGCATTGGCTTAAAAGCCTTCCCGAAAACACCATTGGAAGTTGGGAGGAGCTCGAGGATGCTTTTCGGGCAAATTTTCAAGGGACCTATGTCCGACCTCCGGAAGCCGACGATTTAAGTCACATAACTCAACAATCCAAAGAGTCAGCCCGGAAATTTTGGAAAAGATTCCTTACTAAAAAGAACCAAATAGTCGACTGTCCGGACGCCGAAGCCTTAGCAGCTTTCAAACACAACGTCCGAGACGAATGGCTCGCCAGACACCTCGGCCAAGAAAAGCCAAAAAACAATGGCCGCATTAACAAACCTCATGACCCGCTTTTGCGCGGGAGAGGATAGCTGGCTGGCAAGATGCAGCACCAGCGACCCAAGTACATCCGAAGTCAGGGATGGAAACGTGAAACCACGACGCGGCAAGGACCAGCGTCGGACCAAGGGAAACAACTCGAAGAGCACGGCAGTCAACGTCGGATTCAAAATCTCTCGGCAGAATTATAAAAAGCTGCCCCTTAAGGATAACAGGGTCGAGCTATCTAACTTAAACAAAATCTTGGACAAGATATGCCAAATCCACAGTACTCCCAGGAAGCCTGCAAACCATACCCACAGAGATTGTTGGGTCTTCAAGCAGTCCGGCAAACTCAACGCCGAACACAAGGGGCTCGACACACCAAGCAAGGACGATGACGAACCCCAAAAGCAGAGCTCCGGAAAACAAAAGAATTTCCCACAAGAAATCAAAACAGTAAACTCACTTCACGTGACAAAAGGGAAAAATAGAGCGGCGCCCATAGAGTGCAGCGCCATACAGCCTATCCCGGAGGAGCCCCGCCACTGGTTGTTAAAACCAATCACCTTCGACCATCGGGATTACTCTAGAAGTATACGGAATGCAGGTTGTACTGCCTTGATATTAGATCCGATAATTGGCGGACTCCAATTCTCACAAGTCCTAATGGACAGTGATCTAAACCTGCTATATCAGGACACAATCCGCAAAATGGGGATAGACCCAGCCAAATTTCACCAAAGCAACACTTCCTTTAAAGGGGTAATGCCAGGCCCATATGCCCATTGTACGGGCTCTCTACTGCTAGAAGTTGTGTTCGGTTCACCTGACAACTTCCGCCGCGAAAAGTTAACCTTCCACCTCGCCCCATTTACAAGTAGCTATCAAGCACTATTGGGACGCGAAGCTTTCGCCCGCTTTAACGCAATACTGCATTATGCATCTCTTACACTTAAAATGCCCAGTCCATGCGGCATCATCTCGTTAAAAGGAAACATCGAGGGTTCCTCGAGTCCGGAAAATCGTGCGGTTGCCTTGACAGCCACACAATAAACCGGCTTCATCAATAAAAGCACTTAGACAGGTCGTCCAGACCCCGGACACGGCTGGACGAGTCCGGCGTAAACATACAAGGGCTTACTAGACACATAGCTCCGCAACAAGAGACCATAAAGCTCAATTTTATTAATTTTTTGAATTGTACTTCGTTTATTTAATATAACGTACATTTTCGCACGACCTTTTTCAACTAAGTTCCTCTCTTTTACAGATAAACATCGTGCTACACCCGTCCAGGATACGGCACAACGGTGACACAGGCGCAGACGTGCAGCAGGGACCCGTCGCAAGGATTCTTTTCAGATTAAGACCCTGCGTAAACCTTTTTCACTGTCTCTTGCTGATACATATCCCCCGGTTTCTTGCTATAACCGAGGAGGAGGCTGGCGTTTTGGCATAGGCCACGTCAGAATTTCGCGCACACTGGACACCGTGGGCTTATTACCAAGGGCGATTGTTCGACCCGTTTGCATAAAGACCGAATACCTTAGGGAGTGTTCGGCGTCTCGAGTTAGGCCTTATATGCATCAGCTCGAATCATGTCTTTGGTCAAATGTTGGGTTTGCCCGGCTCACGTGTTTTGCTGCCTTACGTTCCGCTCTATCGGCTAATGCGGCACCGGAGAACTACTGCGATTGTGCCCGATTCGCCAGCGAGCACCTCGAGAGAAAGCCGAAAAATCGATCGTCATGATATAGCGTGAGACTGGTCAACCACTCGATGACCCACTGGAATCTTTAGAATTCCTCCGCATTGTGAAGGACATTTCGGCCAGGCACATCTGGCGCCCAATTCGGGTGAGCGCGGTGCCCCTAGGGGCTATATAGTAGCCCCACTGTCGAACTCCTATGGCTAAGTGAAAGTGATAAAGCATTATAGTCCGGTTGCCTAGTTTGCTGCGCTATCACCTCCTTTGTAGGACTAAGACGTTGGATCAAGTGTGAAAAGGCGCTTTCTGCAAACAACCCCGCATTATATGCGTGGGGGCTGAAGCCAAAGACTGCCATCTTTCAGGTTATATACACATATACATTAACGGCCGCACGGGAGGTATTTTAATTCTTGAAGTCACAAGTATAAAAAGCTTTTATATTCCATCGAAACATTGTTTCACAATAATACATGTTATTCGAACATAATATCCTTCGAGCACTCCGTCTCTATTAAACGAGCCCCCTGCAGAACTTCCTGAAAATAGTGCTCGACAGGTACTCGGCTTCCGTCCGAATCTTGGGATGCAACATCGGTGGCCTTCATCTCCGCCCAGTATGTCTTGACACGGGCAAGAGCCATCCGTGCACCCTCAATGCATGCGGACCGCCTCATTGCTTTGATATGCGGCACCGCACCAAGGAACTGCTGCACCAAGCCAAAATAACTCTTCGGCTCAGGCCTTTTCGGCCACAAATGAGTCACGACATTCTTCATGGCAAGTCCGGACAACCTATTCAGCTCCGCCCATTCGACCAAACGATCGGTTAATGGAAGTGGACGCTCGGGATTACGGAACTGCGACCAAAAAAGCTCTTCCATATCGTGATCCTTCTGATCTCCAAAGTGTTCGGCCGCGTCCGCACTTTTCGCCGCCAAGTCCAGATAAGCATCCTCACTACTCCACAGCCCGGTCCAACTGAGCATATTTAGGATCCGTGAACTTCCTCCGCAGCGAAAAGGGCTTTCCAACGCGATATCTCCTACCGACGTAGCTCCTCCTTCATAGCTCTCATCGCAGAGCGAGCATCCTTGGCCTTGGTGGTGGCCTTCTTCAGGTCCTCTTGCTCCGCTCGACCTAGTTTTTCAAGAATCTCGCAGCGGTCGGTAGCATTCTTCAACTTCATGGTCATCTCGGCCATTTCCTTCTTGCTTCGGTAGTGAGCATCCTGTTCGGCTTTTAGCTCTTCGGCCGCCTTTAAGGCAGCAGCATCACTTTTTCTGGCCTGCTCCTTGGCTCGGGCAAGCTCCGCCCGAAGGTTCTCCATGGCAGCGGCACCATCTGCATCAAGCATACATGTTGTAAGGCATGGGCATCAAGCTCCCTTACCCGGTGTCCGCGGAGAAACCGCATACCTTGTGACTCGTCAAGCCGCTTGTTGACAAGCGCGATGTCGGCATCGGCCACGTCAAGTTGCCGCTTTAGTTCGGCAAATTCATCAGTCTGGCTAGCCACCGGACGCTCCACCACCTACATAGGAATGGCAACATATTATAACATGGGATTATGATCCTCGGCGCGCTGTCATTCTTGACAAACGCACCGAGTTTCAGGGGCTACTATCTACACAGGACGCATCTTATATATTCGGAACCGTCAAAAGGTACATCATTGCACGTACCTCAAAACCTGTCAATAAAGTTCTGGCGGCCTCGTACAACCCGCTTTTCGCGGACGAAATTTTCTCAATCACCGTACCCATCAATGCACGGTGATCCTCTGAGATAGACACTCGCCCGAGCAGACCCTTCAACTCCTTCGACCGTGCACCAGGAGGTGCCGGACTCGTCTGATGGCCTTTTCGAAGGCCGGACACGGAGAGCTCTGGGGGGCCCTGCGACCGCCCTCCACCCCTGCCGGATTCAGAGAAACCCTCCACGACGACACCTCAGGATCGTCCGCCTCGCTAGGCGGTACGGCAGGGGGAGGCGTTTCGCTCTCCATCATCTCCGGACGAAGATCCCCTGAAGACGAGCTCTGCTGAGAAGGGTTGAGATCCGAACTACAAGGTAAAATTTCCCCTTTCTACTTACGGCTCGCTGGAGGGCTGATCTCCTTGGGGAAATAATGCGGCCGGGGCATCTTCCGTCGCAGGACCCTCTGGCGAAGATTTCTTCCCCCGCTTTGAGGCCTTGGTCTCCGGATCTTCAGAGGCGGTCCTCTTTTCCCCTTGGATGGAGGGATTCTCGATCCCTCCTTTTGTCACAACCTCCTTCGCGGAGGCAGTAGTTTCCTTGTTCCCCCCTTCGCCTTCTTCCAAAGGAGCAGCCTCCAGCATCTTGGTTAACACGGGATCCGGCGTGGTCTCAGGGAGGGGGGCCGGACACCGGATCAGTTTTGCTTTCGCTATCCACTCCTGTTTAAGGGACAACTCTTTTAAGGGCAAGTTTATGGTAAATATACGGATAGCGTGTCCGGGAACGGGACTACTTACTTGAGCATCCGGGCGATTGCAGCTCAGACCTGCGTCCTCGGTCAAGTCCGGACACATTGCTTGTGATCCGAAGAACAGTTTGTACATCTCCACGGGCGTTGCGCCCTTAAAATGTTGGAGAGCTCGTGGTCCCTCCGGATTGAACTCCCACAGGCGGAGGGGGCGACGTTTGCAGGGCAGGATGCAACGAATCAGCATGACCTGTGCTACTACGACCAGATTGATCTCTCTCTCTCTAGGAGGTCTCGAATACGGCCCTGCAACAAGGGCACGTCCTTGGACGGCCCCCAGTCAAGCCCTTTATTGACCCATGATGTCAGCCGCGGTGGAGGACCCGAGCGAAAGGCGGGTGGCGCCACCCATTTGGTGCCCCTGGGAGCTGTGATATAAAACCACTCCTGTTTCCATAGACTGAGCTCCTCTTGAAAAGAGCCCTCGGGCCATGAAGTGTCAGCATTCTTGCTTATAACAGCCCTCCAAGACTCTGCCTGTTGCCCCTTGATCATCTTCGCACCACCTTGAAGGTCTTGAGCCACAATCCAAGTGAGGGGTAATGCGGAGGAAGGCTTCACTCTGACGATGAACAATGAGATGTGGAGGATGGACTCCGGATCCAAGTCGTGAAATTCCAGCCCGTAATAAAACATGAGCCCCCTCACGAAGGGGTCCGTCGAGAAACCTAGCCCCCAAAGGAAGTGAGACACGAACACCACGCTTTCACCGGGCTTGGGAGAAGGAATAACCTGCCCTTGGGCAGGCAGCCTATGCGAGATTTCGCCGGTTAGATACCTGGCATCTCTTAGCTTTAGGACGTCTTCTTCCATGATGGAGGAAGGCATCCACCGGCCGTGAAGGTCGGAGGCGGACATCATCGAAGGTCCGAAGCGCCTGAATCTGGAGCTTTGGGTGTTGGGACTCGAAGCAAGGGGCGGATTCGATTGAGATTGAGAAAAAAGAGCGGGGCCTTGGTCTCTTTATAAAGAGGTTGAATACCAGGTGCCCTCCCCGTGACCGTTCAGGACTCGCCTTCGATAGAGGAGACGTGCCAACGGGCACGACTGGGTTACCCACGCCCATATTAATGAGAATCCCGGAATAAGGGGACACGATCTCTGCTTTGACAAGACGTGCCAAGGAAACCGCCTCGCTAAACGCTACCGAGGTGGGATAGTAAAACGATTGAATAAAGGCTTGGCGTGGTGTGATGTCATCTTTGCGGAATACGTCGTGATTGAACTTAATGTAAATATTATTCTCTCTACGGTGGCATGTGGAACTTATTTTGTAGAGCGGACACTATCCTGTGTACAAAATCTTCTATGAAGTATTCGAGGAGGAACCCGCCTTGCAATGCCGAAGACAATATGCGCGCCGGACTCGTCGTCATTGAAGCCTGGTTCGAGGGCTCTTGAGGGAGTCTGGATTAGGGGTGTCCGGATAGCGGACTATAGCCTTTGGTCGGACTCTGGACTATGAAGATACAAGATTGAAGACTTCGTCCCGTGTCCGGATGGGACTTTCCTTGGCGTGGAAGGCAAGCTTGGCGATCTGATATGTAGATTACCTACCCTGGTAACCGACTCTGTGTAACCCTCACCCTCTTCGGTGCCTATATACACCGGAGGGTTTTAGTCCGTAGGACGAACAACAATCATACCATAGGCTAGCTTCTAGGGTTTAGCATCTCTGATCTCGTGGTAGATCTACTCTTTTACTACCCATATCATCAATATTAATCAAGCAGGAGTAGGGTTTTTCCTTCATCGAGAGGGCCCGAACCTGGGTAAAAACATTGGGTCCCTTGTCTCCTGTTACCATCCGCCTAGACGCACAGTTCGGGACCCCCTACCCGAGATCCGCCGGTTTTGACACCGACAATGTTCTTGCGACCGTTGGACCTCCTGTCAGCTTTCTTCTCCATGCGCGGGCGCCCTGCATGGTGGGTCGTGCAGTGGGGCCGCATGCCTTGGTCCGAGGGTGACATCTTGATGGGGAGGTGGCGGGCGAGGCAGCGAGAGAGACGGTGCAGGAGAGCCCCGAGCAGCGTGACAAGCTCGACGATGCGGTCTAGCCAGTCTTCATAGAAGTCGTCGACATGGCGGTAGCGTAGGAGATCACGTGCCATGAGCAGCACAGCCTGCGTGTCCGCCGGCCCATGACGAGCGTGAGATGAAGAACCAGCCGGAGTCGGCGATAGGGTGGCTATGCGTCCATCACGTCGCACGGAGGGGTGCAGCGATGAAGCTTGCTTCTTGTGCCCCGCCGGGCAGGTGGCGGCATTGGCGGCAGGTGATGAAGAACGACGGGGAGGCCCGCCGACAGGTGCTGTCTGGGCGATGCGAGCAGCGAGGGCGGCCCGACGTTCAGCACGGGCTCAACGGGCGTCAGCAAGCGGTGGAGCAGCGTGAATCGATCGGTGGAAGAGAGGCTCCGACGCACCCCTACCTGGCGCACCAAATGTCAATTTCAGGGTTCCGCAGACCCTTGAGAGGTTCAAACTCTAGGGTGCATGCGAAGAACTCGTCCCCCCCCCCCCCCAGTCTGCCTACGCATGATTCCACAGCCTAGCTCGACGAACCAAACAGACTAGAGACACGGCAGTTTACCCAGGTTCGGGCCACCTTGCGGTGTAAAACCCTACTCTTACTTTGTGGTGGATTGGCCTCAAGGGGCTGTGGATGAACTAGTACAATGGTTGAACGGCCTCAGGAGGTGAGGTGTTCTTGTGCTCGATGAGCTAGTGAGTGTGAGGATGATCTGAATCATCCGTCCCCTTCTATGGTGGTGGCTAGGTCCTATTTATAGTGGCCCTGGTCCTCTTCCCAAATGTAGGCAGGAAGGGATCCCACAATGGCCAAATTCAAAGGGAGACAACTAGTACAAGTTATCCTGTCAAAAGTAGTCTTCGCCTGCAAAAGCCTCTGGTGGTGACGCCGCGGTGGGCTCCGCGATGATTGATACGTCTCCAACGTATATATAATTTTTTATTATTCCATGCTATTATATTATCTGTTTTGGATGTTTAATGGGCTTTATTATACACTTTTATATTATTTTTGGGACTAACCTACTAACCTAAGGCCTAGTGCAAATTGCTGTTTTTTTGCCAATTTCAGTGTGTCGCAGAAAAGGAATATCAAACGGAATCCAAACGGAATGAAACCTTTGGGAGCGTGATTTTTGGAACAAACGTGATCCAGAGGACTTGAAGTGTACATCAAGAAAGAAGCGAGGCTGCCACGAGGCAGGGAGGCCCGCCTGCCCCCCTGGGTGCGCCCCCACCCTCGTGGGACCCTCGCAGCTCCACCGACCTACTTCTTCCTCCTATATATACCCATGTACCCCGAAACCATCTAGGAGCACCACGAAACCTATTTCCACCGCCGAAACCTTCTGTACCCATGAGATCCCATCTTGGGGCCTTTTCCGGCCCTCCACCGGAGGGGGAATCGATCACGGAGGGTTTCTACATCAACACCACAGCCCCTCCGATGATGTGTGAGTAGTTTACCACAGACCTTCGGGTCCATAGCTATTAGCTAGATGGCTTCTTCTCTCTCTTTGGATCTCAATACAAAGTTCTCCTCGATCTTCTTGGAGATCTATTCGATGTAACTCTTTTCGTGGTGCGTTTGTCGAGATCCAATGAATTGTGGGTTTATGATCAAGTTTATCTATGAACAATATTTGAATCTTCTCTGAATTCTTTTATGTATGATTGGTTATCTTTGCAAGTCTCTTTGAATTAACAGTTTGGTTTGGCCTACTAGATTGATCTTTCTTGCAATAGGAGAAGTGCTTAGTTTTGGGTTCAATCTTGCGTTGCTCGATCCCAGTGACAGTAGGGGAAACGACACGTATTGTATTGTTGCCATCGAGGATAAAAATATGGGGTTTATATCATATTGCTTGATTTTATCCCTCTACATCATGTCATCTTGCCTAATGCGTTACTCTGTTCTTATGAACTGAATACTCTAGATGCATGCTGGATAGTGTCGATGTGTGGAGTAAATAGTAGTAGATGCAGAATCGTTTCGGTCTACTTGTTGCGGACGTGATGCCTATATACATGATCATGCCTAGATATTCTCATAACTATGCACTTTTCTATCAATTGCTCGACAAAGAATTTGTTCACCTTTGTAATACTTATGCTATGTTGAGAGAAGCCACTAGTGAAACCTATGGCCCCCGGGTCTATTTTCCATCATATAAGTTTCCAATCTATTTTATTTTGCAATCTTTACTTTCAATCTTTATCATAAAAATACCAAAAAAATTATCTTATCTCTATCAGATCTCACTTTTGCAAGTGGCCATGAAGGGATTGACAACCCCTTTATCGCGTGGGTTGCTAGGTTCTTATTTGTTTGTGTAGGTACGAGCGACTTGCATGTGGCCTCCTACTGGATTGATACCTTGGTTCTCAAAACTGAGGGAAATACTTACGCTACATTGTTGCATCACCCTTTCCTATTCAAGGGAAAACCAACGCATGTTCAAGAGGTAGCAAGAAGGATTTCTGGCGCCGTTGCCGGGGAGTCTGCGCACAAGTCAAGACTTACCAAGTACCCATCACAAACTCTTATCCCTCGCATTACATTATTTGCCATTTGCCTCTTGTTTTCCTCTCCCCCACTTCACCTTTGTCGTTTTATTCGCCCTCTTTTTCCGTTCGTCTTTTTTCGCTTGCTTCTTTTTTGCTTGTGTGTTGGATTGCTTGCTTGTCATGATGGCTCAAGATAATACTAAATTGTGTGCCTTTTCCAATACCAACAACAATTATTTTCTTAGCACTCCAATTGCTCCTATTACCGATGCTGAATCTTGTGAAATTAGTGCTGCTTTGCTGAATCTTGTCATAAAGATCAATTAGCCGGCCTTCCTAGTGAAGATACCGCTACCCATCTAAATAGATTTATTGATTTGTGTGATATGCAAAAGAATAAAGACGTGGATAATGATATTGTTAAATTAAAGCTATTTCCTTTTTCGCTTAGAGATCGCGCTAAAACTTGGTTTTCGTCTTTGCCTAAAAATAGTATTGATTCATGGAATAAGTGCAAAGATGCTTTTATCTCTAAGAATTTTCCTCCCGCTAATATCATCTCTCTAAGAAACGATAGTATGAATTTTAAGCAACTTGATCATGAACATGTTGCACAAGCTTGGGAGAGGATGAAATTAATGATACGTAATTTCCCTACACATGGTTTGAACTTATGGATGATTACACAAAAAAATTATGCCGGATTGAATTTTTCTTCTAGAAATCTTTTAGATTCGGCTTCGGGAGGTACTTTTATGGAAATCACTTTAGGAGAAGCTACTAAACTCCTAGATAATATTATGGTTAATTATTCTCAATGGCACACTGAAAGATCTACTAGTAAAAAGGTGCATGCAATTGAAGAGATTGGTGTTTTGAGTGAAAGATGGATGAACTTATGAAATTGTTTGCTAATAAGAGTGTTTCTTCTGATCCCAATGATATGCCTTTGTCTATTTTGATTGAGAATAATAATGAATCTATGGATGTGAATTTTGTTGGTAGGAACAATTTTGGTAACAACGCTTATAGAGGAAACTTTAATCCTAGGTCGTATCCTAGTAATTCCTCTAATAATTATGGTAATTCCTACAACAACTCTTATGGAAATTTTAATAAGATGCCCTCTAATTTTTATACTAGTGTTAAATAATTTATGATTTCTCAAAAGAATTTCAATGCTTTGCTTGAAGAAAAATTGCCTAAGATTGATGAGTTGGCTAGGAACGTGGATAGAATTTCTCTTGATGTTGATTCTTTCAAACTTAGATCTATTCCACCTAAGCATGATATCAATGAGTCTCTCAAAGCTATGAGAATTTCCATTCATGAGTGCAAAGAAAGAACCGCTAGGATGCGTGCAAAAAAAGATTGCTTTATGAAAGCGTGTTCTTCTAGTTTTCATGATAATAAGGATGAAGATCTAAAAGTAATTGATGTGTCTCCTATTAAATCTTTGTTTTGAAATATGAATCTTGACAATGATGGGACTGGAGATGAGTCAACTTTAGTTAAAAGGCGTCCCAATATTTCGGAGTTTTTAGATCTTGATGCAAAAGTTGGTAAAAGTGGGATTGAAGAGGTCAAAACTTTACATAGCAATGAACCCACTATTTTGGATTTAAAGTATTTAATTATGATAATTGTTCTTTAATATATTGTATTTCCTTGTTGCAATCCGAGCTAAATTCTCCGCATGCTTATAGTCAAAATAAGGCTTTTACAAAACATATCGTTGATGCTTTAATGCAATCTTACGAAGAAAAGCTTGAATTGGAAGTTTCTATCCGTAGAAAACTTTATGATGAGTGCGAACCTACTATTAAAATTAAAATTAAATATCATGAATGCTATGCTTTGTGTGATTTGGGTGCTAGTGTTTCCACGATTCCAAAAACTTTGTGTGATATGTTAGGTTTCCGTGAATTTGCTGATTGTATTTAAACTTGCACCTTGCTGATTCCACCATTAAGAAACCTATGGGAAGAATTAATGATGTTCTTATTGTTGCAAATAGGAATTATGTGACCATAGATTTCATTGTTCTTGATATAGATTGCAATCCTTCATGTCCTATTATTCTTGGTAGACCTTTCCTTAGAACGATTGGTGCAATTATTGATATGAAAGAAGGGAATATTAGATTACAATTTCCGTTAAGGAAAGGCATGGAACACTTTCATAGAAAGAAAATAAAATTAACTTATGAATCTATTATGAGTGCCACTTATGGATTGCATGCCAAAGATGATAATACCTAGATCTATCCTTGCCTTTATGCCTAGCTAGGGGCGTTAAACGATAGCGCATGTTGGGAGGCAACCCAATTTTATTTTTGTTTCTTGCTTTTTGGTTCAATTTAGTAATAAATCTTTCGTCTAGCTTATGTTTAGATGTTTTTTATGTTTTTGTTAGTGTTTGTGCCAAGTAGAACCTTTGGGAAGACTTGGGTGAAGTCTTTTTGATCTTGCTGTAAAAGACAGAAACTTTAGCGCTCACGAGATTAGCTACAACTTTTAACTGGAGAGTGCTATTTAGTTGATTATTTTTTCAGATGATTAAATGATAAATTCCTCACGTCCAGAAATTTATTTTATAATTTTTGGAGTTACAGAAGTATGCGTTTGATACAGATCACTACATACTGTTCTGTTTTTGACAGATTCTGTTTTTCGTGTGTTGTTTGCTTATTTTGATGAATATATGGCTAGTATCGGAGGTTATGAACCATAGAGAAGTTGGAATACAGTAGGTTTAACACCAATATAAATAAATAATGAGTTCATTACAGTACCTTAATTATAGTGGTGGTTTGTTTTCTTTCACTAACGGAGCTCATGAGATTTTCTGTTAAATTTTGTGTTTTGAAGTTTTCAAGTTTTGGGTAAAGATTTGATGGATTATGGAACGAGGAGTGGCAAGAGCATAAGCTTGGGGATGACCAAGGCACCCCAATGTAAAATCCAAGGACAACCAAAAGCCTAAGCTTGGGGATGCCCCGGAAGGCATCCCCTCTTTCGTATTCGTCCATCGGTAACTTTACTTGGAGCTATATTTTTATTCACCACATGATATGTGTTTGCTTGGAGCGTCTTGTATGATTTCAGTATTTGATTTTTAGTTTAACAAAATCATCCTTTCTGTACACACCTTTAGGGAGAGACACACATTAATCGGAATTTATTAGAATACTCTATGTGCTTCACTTATATCTTTTGAGCTAAACAATTTTGCTGTAGTGCTTCACTTATATCTTTTAGAGCACGGTGGTGGTTTTATTTTATGAAAATTATTGATCTCTCATGCTTCACTTATATTATTTTGAGAGTCTTTTAGAACACCATGGTAATTTGCTTTGGCTATAAAATTAGTCCTAATATGATAGGCATCCAAGATGGATATAATAAAAACTTTCATATAAGTGCATTGAATACTAAGAGAAGTTTGATACTTGATGATTGTTTTGAGATATGGAGATAGTGATATTAAAGTTGTGCTAGTTGACTAGTTGTGAATTTGAGAAATACTTTTGTTGAAGTTTGCAAGTCCTGTAGCATGCATGTATGGTAAACGTTGTGTAACAAATTTGAAACATGAGGTGTTCTTTGATTGTCATCCTTATGAGTGGCGGTCGGGGACGAGTGATGGTCTTTTCCTACCAATCTATCCCCCTAGGAGCATGTGCGTAGTGCTTGGTTTTTTGATGACTTGTAGATTTTTGCAATAAGTATGTGAGTTCTTTATGACTAATGTTGATTCCATGGATTATATGCACTCTCACCCTTCCATCATTGCTAGCCTCTTCGGTACTGTGCATTGCCCTTTCTCACCTTGAGAGTTGGTGCAAACTTCGCCGGTGCATCAAAACCCCGTGATATGATACGCTCTATCACACATAAACGTCCTTATATCTTTCTCAAAACAGCCACCATACCTACCTATTATGGCATTTCCATAGCCATTCTGAGATATATTGCCATGCAACTTTCCACCCTTCCGTTTATTATGGCGCGCTTCATCATTGTCATATTGCCTTGCATAATCATGTAGTTGACATCGTATTTGTGGCAAAGCCACCATGCATATTATTTCATACATGTCACTCTTGATTCATTGCCCATCCCGGTACACCGCCGGAGGCATTCATATAGAGTCATATTTTGTTCTAGTATCAAGTTGTAATCATTGAGTTGTAAATAAATAGAAGTGCGATCATCATCATTAATAGAGCATTGTCCCAAATAAAAAAAGAGAGAAAGGCCAAAAAATAGGAACGGCCCAAAAAAATAAAAAAAGGAAAAAAAGAGAAATAAAAAGGGACAATGCTACTATCCTTTTTGCACACTTGTGCTTCAAAGTAGCACCATGATCTTTATGATAGAGAGTCTCTTGTTTGTCACTTTCATATACTAGTGGGAATTTTTCGTTATAGAACTTGGCTTGTATATTCCAACAATGGCCTTCCTCAAATGCCCTAGGTCTTCGTGAGCAAGCAAGTTGGATGCACACCCATTTAGTTTCTTTTGTTGAGCTTTCATACATTTATAGCTCCAGGGCATCCGTTGCATGGCAATCCCAACTCCTTGCATTGACATCAATTAATGGGCATCTCCCTAGCCCGTTGATTAGCCTCGTCAAGGTGAGACTTTATCCTTTCTTTTCTTCTCCACACAACCCCCCATTATTATTCTATTCCAGCCATAGTGTTATATCCATGGCTCACGCTCATGTATTGCGTGAAACTTGAAAAAAGTTTGAGATTACTAAAGTATGAAACAATTGCTTGGCTTGTCATCGGGGTTGTGCGTGATGAGAGCATTCTTGTGTGACGAAAATGGATCATGACCAAACTATATGATTTTGTAGGGATGAACTTTCTTTGGCCATGTTATTTTGAGAAGACATGATTGCTTAGTTAGTATGCTTGAAGTATTATTATTTTTATGTCAATATTAAACTTTTATCTTGAATCTTTCGGACCTGAACATTGATGCCACAATAAAGAGAATTACTTAGAAAATTATGTTAGGTAGCATTCCACATCAAAAATTTTGTTTTTATCATTTACCTACTCGAGGACGAGTAGGAATTAAGCTTGGGGATGCTTGATACGTCTCCAACGTATCTATAATATTTGATTGTTCCATGCTATTATATTATCTGTATTGGATGTTTAATGGGCTTTATTATACACTTATATATTATTTTTGGATCTAACCTACTAACCCAAGGCCCAGTGCAAATTGCTGTTTTTTTTGCCTATTTCAGTGTTTCGCAGAAAAGGAATATCAAATGGAATCCAAACGGAATGAAACTTTTGGGAGCGTGATTTTTGGAACAAACGTGATCCAGAGGACTTGGAGTGGACGTCAAGAAAGAAGCGAGGCGGCCACGAGGCAGGGGGGCGCGCCTGCCCCCTAGGCGCGCCCCCACCCTCGTGGGCCCCTCGCAGCTCCACCGACCTACTTCTTCCTCCTATATATACCCATATACCCCGAAACCATCCAGGAGCACGACGAAACCCTATTTCCACAGCCGCAACCTTCTGTACCCGTGATCCCATCTTGGGGCCTTTTCCGGCGCTCCACCGGAGGGGGAATCGATAACGGAGGGTTTCTACATCAACACCATAGCCCCTCCGATGATGTGTGATTAGTTTACCACAGGCCTTCGGGTCCATAGTTATTAGCTAGATGGCTTGTTCTCTCTCTTTGGATCTCAATACAAAGTTCTCCTCAATCTTCTTGGAGATCTATTCGGTGTAACTCTTTTTGCGGTGTGTTTGTCGAGATCCGATGAATTGTGGGTTTATGATCAAGTTTATCTATGAACAATATTTGAATCTTCTCTGAATTCTTTTATGTATGATTGGTTATCTGTGCAAGTCTCTTCGAATTATCAGTTTGATTTGACCTACTAGATTGATCTTTCTTGCAATAGGAGAAGTGCTTAGCTTTGGGTTCAATCTTGCGTTGCTCGATCCCAGTGACAGTAGGGGAAACGACATGTATTGTATTGTTACCATCGAGGATAAAAAGATGGGGATTATATCATATTGCTTGAGTTTATCCCTCTACATCATGTCATCTTGCCTAATGCGTTACTCTGTTCTTATGAACTTAATACTCTAGATGCATGCTGGATAGTGGTCGATGTGTGGAGTAATAGTAGTAGATGCAGAATCGTTTCGGTCTACTTGTTGCGGACGTGATGCCTATATACGTGATCATGCCTAGATATTCTCATAACTATGCACTTTTCTATCAATTGCTCGACAGTAATTTGTTCACCCACTGTAATACTTATGCTATCTTGAGAGAAGCCACTAGTGAAACCTATGGCCCCCGGGTCTATTTTCCATCATATAAGTTTCCAGTCTATTTTATTTTTCTATCTTTACTTTCAATCTTTATCATAAAAATACCAAAAATATTATCTTATCATCTCTATCAGATCTCACTTTTGCAAGTGGCCGTGAAGGGATTGACAACCCCTTTGTCGTGTTGGTTGCAAGGTTCTTATTTGTTTGTGTAGGTATGAGGGACTTGCGTGTGGCCTCCTACTGGATTGATACCTTGGTTCTCAAAACTGAGGGAAATACTTACGCTACTTTGCTGCATCACCCTTTTCTCTTCAAGGGAAAACCAACGCATGCTCAAGAGGTAGCAATGACATCCGTCCTGCTGTCCTAGCGGTCTTGGTCTTGTTGCACCGATATGGAAACCTTTGCTTGATTCCTCGGGACTCCGCGCCTGCGCTTGCCTCCTTAGCACCAAAGAGGAAACTGGTACACTACACCCGCTAGCACCTGCCTGGCCTTGGTCGTCATGGCTCACGTCATATGAACCTCGCGAGGTGCAGCTTGCATAGATATCTCCGCTCCACGGGAGCCAGCCTAGGGAGACCGCCCCCAGGGTGGTCTTGGTGTTGCCCGCCTCGCGAGGGTCTTGGGTTGTTGTTGCTGAAGCTGGGACGTATCGAGCCGTTGACGGAGCCACGCCATGGGCCGCAGGCAGGCAAGTCTGGGTACCCCCGTTCCCAGAACGCCGACATCACCAATCGTGAAGCAAGAAGAAAGTTTAGGCAACTAGGCTCAAGGAAGATCAAAGCAACCAAGTGGGCTTGCATGACCACAATCATGAAGCTAGGTATTACTATTGATTTCAATTTGCTTTGTCATAATTCCGGTTGCATCATTTTGTTTATCAAGGATGTGAGACATATGAATGCATGACGCTTGAGTTTCTTAGTACTCTCTCGCATAACATTGGTTTGGTGAAAAATGCCTATGATGAGGAGTGGACCACTTTCCGTTTCCTGGACCAAGATTTCAACAACACTTTTGAGGAGTGGTGTAACTACGTTGTATTCACCAACAATGATGATGACATCCGCTATGTTTATGATTACACTAACACGCACCCGAGGCAATCCTTCTATCGTATGAGTCATCATGGCTCAAGGCAAAGAGCTAGTTTCATTGGAAGTCTTGTTATACGTTATTTCTAATATGTTATTACTAACTCGTTGCAGGCACAAGGATAAGTTTCTAAGGTGAATGATGAGAACATGCTAGTTCTTAGGAAAGCAACGAACCTTGACGTCGGTTATTCGCCCAGCCTAGGGGCAATGCTTTTTCTACACCTTGCGCATCAAGCAAATCATGCACAAGGAGATATTGTGTGTGGAGGAGTGATCACCATGTTGGCCAACTCCCTTGGTCTCAACTACAATCATCTTTGGTAACACTCTTGTTAATATTCGCCTTCTTACTAGTGCTGGAATGGTAGTAGTTCGTAATGGTCGTCGTTACATTAGAATTCCTGGAGTGTCACACTTGTTGCCTACTCCAATGCCTAACCATTTATCCATCGAGCATGGACAATTGCATTATGTTGCATAGGAAGGAGATGCAACTTTTGACCAAGAAGGCCCAGAACTAGAACAAGTAGATGAAGAAGAAGTCGCCACCGACAAAGAAGAGGAGCAGCCCCGAGAGAAGCCACAACAAGGAGACTACACCACCTACACGGACCTCAGTAGCCTTCAGGTCTCTATTAATGATACGAGCAACCTTGCCACATCCCTTCGAGGCACAACCGCCTACATGAACACAAACTTCTCCAAGTGGAGCCAAGAGTGGGCTCCTGACCAACCACCGCAATGATCTCGCCGGTTTGGGCTTGCAAAATCCTAAGCTTGGGGGAGGCTATCACCACTTCTACATCAAGATGTGGCAGTATTTTAATAATTGTAATGAGGTTGTACTTAACCTCATGGAGCTTCAAAACACTTGCGTTGGTTTGTTCCAACACTTATCTTTTATTTGCTTTTTGCCTTTGCGGTTTTCCATTTGTAAGTTAGTTTTCAAAAACAAAAAATAGAATAAGCTTTGCTTTGGTCTTGTTCTTTATTCTAGCCCCTCGGAGTTTGTTTGCATTTTGTTTCCAGAGGCTTTGATCTACGCCAGACAAAGAGGAATGCAAGAGTAAGGAAGAGAAATGTGTAAATTCGCAACCGTGAATGTATGTCCTACGACCCCCATCTTTTGCACTTGAAATACTTAGAGTAGATGTAGTAGTAGTATGTGTGTTACGCGCAGATGGGAGTAAGTCTTGATAATTAAGACAAACGTTTTGTTCTAGTAGCTGAAATAATTTTGTAGCCTTTGTTCTGTTTAGTTTAGACAACCAAGAATTGGCGTGGGACTATTTTAAATGAAATGATATTAACCAAGAACAACTATGAACAAGAGAAAGTCTTTCAAGACTTGTGAGTTGAGAAAATAGCAGTAGAAGTGATGTTTGAATTGCTCAACCCCATGTTGTTAATTTTCATAGACTCAATAATACTTGTGGATTAAATTGTTTAGAGGAACTTAGTTGAAGGGTGAACGAGCTTATGCCAAAAATCTGTGTTGTATCTCTTACGAGGTTCTTCAGGTCCTTGCTGGTGCCATGGCCTTGCTACTATATGCACGTGTATGTGTGTAAATATTGCTTTGTCACCTTTCTTGATATTATGCTAAGGACTCCGCTGGCCAACGAACGATCCACCAAGAGCGATAGCTCGGATTTCGGCTATGGGTTTGTTATCGTACGTAGTGGCAACACTACAGATGCATATTATTCAACTTTCACTTGAAATGGTGTGTATGTGGTAAATAAAGGGGACTGATCAAAAGAGCTCGAAAGATACATATATCAGAGGCCTATTGTTCCCAAACATTAAGCCACAGTGAAAACCTATGGATAATCATTTAGTTGGCATAATCCCTTCACGTGACAATCAAAGTTATATCAAACAATGATTGAAATAAAGTGCTTGAGAGCCTTGAGGAGAAAATGATTGTGGGTGTGCTTCTGAGCATTAGAGCATCATGTTTTACTACATGCTTTTCACTCCCTAACTTATGTGTTAATGGCTCCATCAAAGAAAACTCTTCCGTACATTCCCGACAAACAAGTATTGTCTAGAATAAATAGAATAGAGTGTTGCAAATTTGTTTTATCTAGTAGATCAAGAACTTTGTATTGATTATGTTTGCTTCACTAACTTGCACTATAACTATGCCACTACTACAGCTATGCTAAGTTCAAGAAGTGGAGAGCTATCTAGACGACCTATCATAAGTGAACCAAAACCTTCTCGTTATTTCATTTTAAACAATTGAGTTCCTTATGATTCAGATTTGTCTTTATGTTGCTCGAGGACGATCAAGTTTAAGCTTGGGGGAGTTGATGAGTGATATTTTTACACTCATTTCACCTATGTTTAAACTGAGAGATTTCATTTAAAAAGAGATATTCACTCCGATATTGCCACTAATGACTAATAATGCAAAGGATTCCACAAATCCTCTCTTTGATGTGTTTCCACAGGAAATGGGTCAAAAAGGTAAGAATTCACGTGTGGAAATTTATTGGAAGGAAAATGGAGGAAGAAGGAATCAACAGGAGCCATTCCTACTGTAGCGACCTGACCCAACATCGGTCAAGTCTACGTATGCATTCATCCCAAGATCATCTTTGGTACTCACAGTACATCGATAAAGTAATCAAAGTTCAATCACACCTGAATTTTATTACACGATTCTCATATAGAGTCTTTATTACAAGGGAATAAATTCGGCTCAAGGCGAACTCATGAGAAAGTAAACTACTAATGCTGCAGAAGCGTCGAAGATAAGCGAGTCCATCCGACTCCAAAGGGCAATCGCCAAGCGCGGAGCGTAGCCTCACTCCTGATCGGAATATATCTCTGCAACATAATACGTTGCAGCCATGTAGGTCGACTTTTGGAATAAGTGGCAAGTCATGAAGAATAACAATAACAAAATTACTACACTATATGCATTTTGGCTGTGGAGCTCTAAGTTTCATCATTTTGCATAAAGCCAATTTTATCCTACTACGGTGGACTTATTTGCAAATTACTACTAGCTGTTGGTAGTTATTGAGATGGTTCCGCCAACCAAAATCTCGTTCCCAAATTATTAAGTCATAAACCCTCAAATTAACTCATTAGTTTTAGTGTTGAGAATTCGAATACTTCCAAGGTCCAGAGGCTCAAATGTCCGTAATCGGGACACGGCTAATCGATTAGATCTTTAAACTCTACAAAGGTTTGCGACTTTCCCATAAGAATCATTCCCTCCTTTAAAGTCTTCGCACTTCATGGTGTTTGAAGACGGGACGAATGAAACAGGGTCTTCCAAAGAGTTCTTCCGCCACCGCCGTACCCATCCAATCCTACCGTTTCTTCTACATCTCGTAGTACCGTCTCTAGCCAGCGTCACTACTAGGGTCAACCCACCCAGAGCCCATAATGGCTTGCGGCCGCATGTAAGCTTCCGGTCATGGGGTATCCATCCTTCTCTTCGTGGCTGGGTGAAGCTTTCCGCAGGATGTCATGGCGCTTCTCCATGCATCCCGCCACCACTGGGTTCTCCAGGGTGCCCGTCAACCGTCCTCCACCCAAGAGTGAATTTCGAAGTCCATCTTGATCATTGTAGTTCATGGGGTTGTCATCATCATTGACTCTCACATCTTGCTTATGAATATCACTCATACCCAAAACCCGCTCTACGAGCATAGCAAAGAAAACTACTTAGTCCGGGGTCATGGTAACAAGGGGATTGGTTCATCCTACCACATGATACTACTCAAGTTTAATGACTTCAAGATTTCACCATCGCATGCATGGTGGGGTGGTGACAATTACTAATGCACAAAAACATAGGTATAGAATAACATGATCAAAACTTGCCTTCCGATGATCCTCGTAAGCTAAAGAGTCGTAGTAGCAAGCTTCAGCACTCGGAAACTCTACTGAGACAAACAATAGCACAATAAGCACAAAGCAATAGGATCACATAACACAACATAACAAAAGTAACATAACACAACAAAACAATCAAAACCAAATCCAAAAGAAAAACTCAAAGAAAACAACTCAAAGTTTTTCCTACTCCAAACAATAGCTAAAATAGTTTTTATATAACAAAAATTCCTTAATATAACCTAATCATGGTTTTAAGTTAACTTAACAGAAAAGGATTCACTAAGCAACTAGGGGCAAAAAGAAATAAATAAAAAGCTATTATAAAACTCATTTTAGGCCTAATCCAATTTCTATTAAGAAAAATAAATTAAAACTTTTATTAATTATAAATAAAAGTTCATCTAATGGAGTGACAGAAACTATCCTAGAATAATCAATCACAAGTTAAAAATAAATTTATTTGCTATTTAATTTAATAGAAAAACAGGAGCTAGCTAATTAATTAGGATTAATAGGATTCTGCTTAAAACTAATTATTTATTAATCCTAAAATACCCAAGTTAATTCCTATGGTTTGGCAATGCCAAAATAAAGTTGGGGCAAAAAGAATCATGCAAAAATAATTTTTCTAACTCAAGTTATAGCAGATTTACTATTCTGGCTAAAACTAAAATAAAGCAATTTTAATTAATTTTAACATAGCTAAATATATATTCTGCAGAAACTACATAAAATTTGCAATCCAACAAAAAAAGAATCATCTAAAAATAATGAACAGAATAAAATATATGAATTTTTGAAAACAGAAACTATTCTGTTAAAACAGAAAATCAAAATAAAAGAAAAAAAACCTAATGGGCCTATACTGTGCCCTGCGCGTTAAATAGTCTAAACGGGCCCTAGGGTTAACTAAAACGAACCGGGCCTAAAAATAAAAAACCTAACTAATACTAAGCCGAATGAACCGGCGGTTTTCTAATAAAACTTACCCTTGGGGTTCTAATCCTAGCCACACGTTTGAGATCGGACGGGAGGGTGATCCCGACGACGCATCGGAGTCCGGCGACGGCGGCGGGCGGGCGGGCGAGAGGCAGGGCTTCCCAAGGCGTCAGTGAGCTCGAGGAGTCGCCGTCTTGGTGCGGGGAGGTCGGTGAGTGGTCCGGTATGGCGTCGTTGGGGGTCGGGTGGACTAGGGTGGCGGCAATGGCGACTTTGGCGGGAGAGGCGAGCTCGGCGTGCCGGAGAGAGAGGAGAGGGCTCCGTGAGGCTAGGGGAATGGGGTGCGGAGGGCTCGGCTTTTATAGCCGGGGCCTCGGGCGTCTTCGGGTCGATCGGGCGATCGGGATCCGGATCGCCGGGATCCGGCGATCTCAGCGGCGTGGCGTGGCGAGGGGGAAGAAGATGGGGCGGGGCCCACGGGTCAGAGAGAGAGAGGGAGGGGCGAGGCGATCGGGTGGCCGAAGCCTAGGGGATTCGGGCGAGCGGCGAGAGGGAGGGTGAGCTGGGCTGGCCTATTGGCCAAGTGGGCCGGCTGGCTTGGGCTGGCCAGCAGGCTGGGCTGGGCTGGGCTGGGGTGGCCTATTTGGCGCCTCGGGGTTTTTCTTTTAAAACTTTATTTTTTAAAATAAAACAAAACAGAAATAAAACAATATCTGTAAATATTTTATATAGGGTATATATATACCAAAATGATCGAGAATATTCCCTTTCATTTGAACATTTTTCCGAGGCAAAATCCAAACTTTATAAAAATCCATTTTTTTCAAATTCAAATAAAATTCAGATTTGAATTCCAAAACTTTTGGCATTGTTTCCTCTGATATTTTTTTGGAGTGTCATGTTTGCTCCTCTCATACTTTTGATCAAGTATTTATCAGGCATAGTTTTTTTTGAAATGTTTCCCACATGCCAAAGTTTGAATTCAAATTCAAAACTCAAATGGCTCTGAAACTTCAAATGGCATTCAAATTCAAACAGGATGCATAGGATGCTTAGCTATAATTGTAAAACATTCCAAATAGGAAATTTGGGATGTTACAAACCTACCCACCTTAAGATGAATCTCGCCCTCGAGATTCGGGTTGGCTAGCAAATAGGTGCGGGTGGTCTCGAAGAAGGTCTTCTTGGCGCTCCCTGTGTGGCTTCTTCCTCGGTGTGGTGACTCCACAGACTTTGCAAAATTTAATGACCTTCTTTGCGGGTGACTCGCTTGCAGTCTCAAGAATTCGACGGGTTTCTCCTTGTAAGTCAAATCCTTTGTCAAGCTGTATGGCCTCTAGGGGCACCTTTGTGTCTCAACGGAACATCGGCCATGTCGGCATGACACTTCTTCACCGAGAAACATGGAAGACATCATGCACTCCGGACAATCCTTCCGCAATTCCAACTTGTAAGCAACCTCTCCACGACGTTCAAGGATTTTGTAGGGGCCAATGAATCGGGTGCTAACTTTCCCTTGACTCCAAACCTCTTGATTCATCCAAGGTCCGGGTTTCCAACACTATGAGGTCTGGGAAATTTATGGTTCCCGATGTTGAGGGTTGCGTGACAGCCTAAGCACGCCATCATTTCTCCTCTGCAGAATCGACTTGAAGGGGGCTTCTAAGGGTTCTAGTGGGCAACCCATACTTTTCCACAACTACCCTTGATATGAATGAATGCGTTGCACCGTAATCAAAGAGAACCAAAACTGAACGTGAATTCAATAAAACTTACCAACCACGATTGTACGGCTGATCATAGACGTCCTCCACGTCGATGTGATTCACTTGAGCACGAGGGAACGGATTGGGCTTCTTCGCTGAGCCTCCATTGCCATTTCCATTCCTCTGCTTGGCCTCCGGGCAGTCGGTGGCGTAGTGCCTTGTCTTCTGGCACTTGAAGCAGGTGATGTGGCTCAGATCCTTCGGAGCCGGGGCAGAACGGTGCTGATTGCCATTACCATTGCCATTGCCATTGCCATGGCCTGACTTGTTGTCCTGGCTGCGGTTGTTCCCATTTCCTCCATGGTTATGACCACCATGGTTATGATGGGTGTGCCCTCTGAGTACGGTGCATAGCGGGCTTCACTGAGCTCCCGAGTTGTGCTTCCCTGGCTGTACTTCCGCTTGCGGCTTTCTATCTGCTGCTGCTTGCCTTCAAGAATGGTGGCCTTGTCTACCAGCTCACGGTAGTTGTTGAAGGTAGCCACAATAAGCTGCATGCTCGGTTCATCATTGAGTCCCTCAAGGAACTTCTCGCTTGGCGGCATCTGTGGCCACATCATCGAGGGCATAGCGGCGAGCTACTTGAATTCATCCACGTCTTGTGCCACGAAGACGGTTTCCCTAAGCGCAAGTTGCGGAACTCACGCTTCTTCGGACTCATGGCTCCGGTGAGACATGAGCGGTCGAAGGCTGCTGGAATTGGTCCCATGTGATGCCACCCATGGGAAATGTGGCGATGTAGTTCTCCCACCAAGAAGCTGCAGGTCCATCCGGTTGATGCGCGGCAAAGCGCACCTTCTCGACATCGGTGCATCCAACGCGGTGACTAGCTCCCTTCCGATTTTGCGGAGCCAATCATCAGCCACAATTGGCTCGGTGCTACTAGAGAACACCGGCGGATTCAACCTCGTAAATCGAGTCAAGTTGTCCACGATGGGTGGTGGCGGTGGATTGTTGGCGGTGTTGTTCGATTACGAATAAGGAGTTGCATCGGTGCATTCTGCTGCTGGAAGCGGTGGGTGAGCTCCGGCGGAAACCGATGTCACGTCTCGGAGGCATCTGGTGTTTTTGGAGTGGGTGAGAAAATTAGAATAGAACAATGGTCTATAAGGAATAACACTACCCACATGAATGCACAATCATAACACACCAATCATTTATTCATTCCACTCAAACATGGTTCAAACTCGATTACAAAAGCTCATGACTAATCGAAGGAAAAACATCGGCCTAACTGATCGACGAAAAAGTAAAAGATAACATGGTGGTCGACTAAAAAGTCTTCATCGATGGCGCCTCCTCTTGGGGTTTCCTTGATGGTACTCCCTTGAAATCCTGATCATTGCTCACGAGGGTGCTTCGTCTCCACTCGGGTAAAGGTCCTCTCCCAAGTCCATCTTTTCCTCTATCGCGGCAAGCTTCATCTTCGTGTCGTCGACTATCTCCATGAAGTCCGTGATTTCTTCCTCATGGCCAAGGAAGTCTGCGCGTGCCTTCTCC
Source organism: Aegilops bicornis (assembly GCA_021605145.1). Taxonomy (NCBI): domain Eukaryota; kingdom Viridiplantae; phylum Streptophyta; class Magnoliopsida; order Poales; family Poaceae; genus Aegilops; species Aegilops bicornis. Next base: position 323,989,949 of record CM038673.1, read on the forward strand.
TCGATTCAGTTTGCGGAACAAAAGCTTCCGTGTGTCTTCGAGTTACGGTAGTCCGAATCTCCCGTTTCACGAGAAGACACTCCAAGTCTTGGATGTCTGAGAGGGTGGAATCGTCCTCAATGGTACGGATGATATCTCCATTCCTTGCCCTGCGAGAAACCATGGCGAGGTCTCGAGTGATCGAGCTCGGCCTGTACTCCTCTCGGAGATGTCCAAGTGCTCGATAGATCGCCACGTCCCTTCCGATGATCCGGTTGAACTCGGTGAACTCAAAGTTGATAGGCTCCGTGTGTCCTCCAAAGGTCCTCCACAGGATATGCACCTCAATCAGAAGCGGGTGTCCGTCGGAAGTGCATTAGTGGGTTTCGGTGATCGAGGGTAGAGCTATCTTCAGCTGCTTCACCATCTGGACCAGCTTTCTTCAAAGGGCATCGTCTCATCGGGCTTTGGCAGAACTCCGGTAGCAAAACTGGGGTGAACTCGGCGGCCATCTAGAATGTTGCAAAGGGGAGAAGAGTCAGAATTGAACAGGGAAGAATTATAGAATGAAAAGGGGTTCAAAGTAAATGTCTCTGCTTATGGCTTTCCGATCCTAGGGGTTACGATCCTACGGTCAGCGTGTGCTCTGATACCATCTCTGTAGCGACTGACCCAACATCGGTCAAGTCTCCGTATGTACCATCCCAAGATCATCTTTGGTACTCACAGTACATCGATAAAGTAATCAAAGTTCAATCACACCTGAATTTTATTACACGATTCTCATATAGAGTCTTTATTACAAGGGAATAAATTCGCTCAAGGCGAACTCATGAGAAAGTAAACTACTAATGCAAGCGTCGAAGATAAGCGAGTCCATCCGACTCAAAGGGCAATCGCCAAGCGGAGCGTAGCCTCACTCTGATCGAATATATCTACGCAACATAATACGTTGCAGCCATGTAGGTCAGCTTTTGGAATAAGCTGGCAAGTCATGAAGAATAACAATAACAAAATTACTACACTATATGCATTTTGGCTGTGGAGCTCTAAGTTTCATCATTTTGCATAAAGCCAATTTTATCCTACTACAGTGGACTTATTTGCAAATTACTACTAACTGTTGGTAGTTATTGAGATGGTTCCGCCAACCAAAATCTCGTTCCCAAATTATTAAGTCATAAACCCCTCAAATTAACTCATTAGTTTTAGTGTTGAGAATTCCGAATACTTCCAAGGTCCAGAGGCTCAAATGTCCGTAACCGGGGACACGGCTAATCGATTAGATCTTTAAACTCTGCAGAGGTTTGCGCACTTTCCCCGCAAGAATCATTCCCTCCTTTAAAGTCTTCGCACTTCATGGTGTTTGAAGACGGGACGAATGAAACAGGTCTTCCAAAGAGTTCTTCCGCCACTGCCGGTACCCATCCAATCCTACCGTTCTTCTACATCTCGTAGTACCGTCTAGCCAGCGTCACTACTAGGGTCAACCCACCCAGAGCCCATAATGGCTTGCGGCTGCACAGGTAAGCTTCCGGTCATGGGGTATCCATCCTTCTCTTCGTGGCTGGGTGAAGCTTTCCGCAGGATGTCATGGCGCTTCTCCATGCATCCGGCCACCACTGGGTTCTCCAGTGGTGCCCGCCAACCGTCCTCCACCCAAAGTGAATTCGAAGTCCATCTTGATCATTGTAGTTCATGGGGTTGTCATCATCATTGACTCTCACATCTTGCTTATGAATATCACTCATACCCAAAACCCGCTTCACGAGCATAGCAAAGAAAACTACTATCGTCCGGGGTCATGGTAACAAGGATTGGTTCATCCTACCACATGATACTACTCAAGTTTAATGACTTCAAGATTTCACTACTGCATGCATGGTGGGGTGGTGACAATTACTAATGCACAAAAACATAGGTATAGAATAACATGATCAAAACTTGCCTTCTTGATGATCCTCGTAAGCTAAAGAGTCGTAGTAGCAAGCTTCAAGACTCAGGAAACTCTACCGAGACAAACAATAGCACAATAAGCACAAAGCAATAGGATCACATAACACAACATAACAAAAGTAACATAACACAACAAAACAATCAAAACCAAATCCAAAAGAAAAACTCAAAGAAAACAACTCAAAGTTTTTCCTACTCCAAACAATAGCTAAAATAGTTTTTATATAACAAAAATTCCTTAATATAACCTAATCATGGTTTTAAGTTAACTTAACAGAAAAGGATTCACTAAGCAACTAGGGGCAAAAGAAATAAATAAAAGCTATTATAAAACTCATTTTAGGCCTAATCCAATTTCTATTAAGAAAAATAAATTAAAACTTTTATTAATTATAAATAAAAGTTCATCTAATGGAGTGACAGAAACTATCCTAGAATAATCAATCACAAGTTAAAAATAAATTTATTTGCTATTTAATTTAATAGAAAAACAGGAGCTAGCTAATTAATTAGGATTAATAGGATTCTGCTTAAAACTAATTATTTATTAATCCTAAAATACCCAAGTTAATTCCTATGGTTTGGCAATGCCAAAATAAAGTTGGGGCAAAAAGAATCATGCAAAAATAATTTTTCTAACTCAAGTTATAGCAGATTTACTATTCTGGCTAAAACTAAAATAAAGCAATTTTAATTAATTTTAACATAGCTAAATATATATTCTGCAGAAACTACATAAAATTTGCAATCCAACAAAAAGAATCATCTAAAAATAATGAACAGAATAAAATATATGAATTTTGAAAACAGAAACTATTCTGTTAAAACAGAAAATCAAAATAAAAGAAAAAACCTAATGGGCCTATCTTTGTGCCTGTAGCGTTAAATAGTCTAAACGGGCCCTAGGGTTAACTAAAATGAACCGGGCCTAAAAATAAAAACCTAACTAATACTAAGCGAATGAACCGGCGGTTTTCTAATAAAAACTTACCCCTTGGGTTCTAATCCTAGCCACACGTTTGAGATCGGACGGGAGGGTGATCCCGACTGACGTCTGAGTCCGGCGGCAATGCCCGGCGGGCGAGAGTCTTGTCAGGGCTTCCCAAGGCGTCGGTGAGCTCGAGGGAGTCGCCCGTCTTGGGTGCGGGGGAGGTCGGTGAGTGGTCCGGTGGCGTCGTTGGGGTCGGGTGGACTAGGGTGGCGACGGCGGCGACTTTGGCGGCGGGAGAGCCGAACTCGGCGCCGGAGAGAGAGAGGAGAGGGCTCCGTGAGGCTAGGGGAATGGGGTGCGGAGGGCTCGGCTTTTATAGCCGTGGCCTCAAGGGCGTCTTGAGGTCGATCGGGGCGATCGGGGATCGCGGATTCTTCGGGATCCGGCGATCTCCCATGGCGGCATGGCGTGGCGAGGGGGAAGAAGATGGGGCGGTCCCACGGGTCGAGAGAGAGAGAGAGGCGGGTCGAGCGGGTGGCCGAGGCCTAGGGGATTGAGCGGCGGCGAGAGGGAGGGTGAGCTGGGCTGGCTGTGGCCAAGTGGGCCGGCTGGCTTGGGCGGTTGGGTCATGGGCTACTTGGCTGGGCACTGGGTGGCCTAGTGGCGCCCTGGGGTTTTTCTTTTTAAAACTTTATTTTTTTAAAATAAAACAAAAACAGAAATAAAACAATATCTGTAAATATTTTATATAGGGTATATATATACCAAAATGATCAGGGGAATATTCCCTTTCATTTGAACATTTTTCCAGAGGCAAAATCCAAACTTTATAAAAATCCATTTTTTCAAATTCAAATAAAATTCAGATTTGAATTCCAAAACTTTTGGCATTGTTTCCTCTGATATTTTTTGGAGTGTCATGTTTGCTCCTCTCATACTTTTGATCAAGTATTTATTAGGCATAGTTTTTTTTTTGAAATGTTTCCCACATGCCAAAGTTTGAATTCAAATTCAAAACTCAAATGGCTCTGAAACTTCAAATGGCATTCAAATTCAAACAGGATGCATAGGATGCTTAGCTATAATTGTAAAACATTCCAAATAGGAAATTTGGGATGTTACACCTACGGAAATAGAGCAAAAGACAGCGTTCCATACGGGTGCGAGTGCCCGTATGAGTGCTTGTTTGGCGTGGATTCAGAGGCAGATCATCCACCTAAACAACTTCTATTAAAGGGACCCCGTCGAAATGCCAACATGGCAATGGGCACAGAAGCCAGAACCTCTTCATCATCTTCTTCATCCACAAACCCTAGCCACCACCATCTTCATCTCCATAGCCATCTCCACCACCACCATAGTGCTCTCTCATCTAGTTCATACTTGTAATCGTGCATTGCACAAGGCATCCATTGTAAGAGATATTGAAATCAATCAATCTCAAGATGTGTTTTTCAATGTTTTCTTCCTGCGACCCGATCTCCGTGTGTGAGTAGTTCGGTAAGGTATGGGTTGAGGCATGAGCCTTGCAACCCAAGGTATTTGTTGAGGGGATCAATGGAAGACTTTGACATAATGTCCTGTATGTGTGAAGTAAAATTGTTTCGTAAAGATGTCTCTTATCTTGTCCGTGATCTTCATTCCCGCAGGTACCTAGGATCATGGAGATCGAGCACCGGTGAGGCTAGGAGCAAGGAGACAGTGAAGTGTTATACCGAACACCAATGACAGTAAGGTTCAGTAGGGTAACATGTATAATATCCTTGTGGATAAATAAGGTGTAGTCATTAACTGCCCAAAGCTCTTGTATGATTTCATTACCTAAATTATTGAGGCAACCCCGCACGGTGGATAGGGCCTACGGTAGGACAATTGATTCTTGATGCAGGACTCGCGTCGGTCAAGATGTTATTTGGACAGATCCTCCACTTTGATCCGTAACAAGCACATCTCGATGGGTGACTTCCAGCGCACAAATTAATATCCTATTTGGTCCCTGACAAATACAAGGTTGTAAGCATAAAACCTCATACACGTACCTCTTTTTTTACAAGTGTTTGAATCACTATTTGCTTGCTGATCCGGTCAAAATATGGATTTGACTCTTTGACAAAAGCTTTCTAGAGACCATCCTTCAAGGGAGTCTTCCTCTCATGAGTTCGATAACCCAGGGTCACCTCTGGGGAAATAGGTGCGGGATACTCTTTTCTGTACAAGATCAATAAAAGGAGGTATCAGCTAGCTGACTGTAGCTTGGGCCATTAAACTGCATCTTGTCTGCTCCGGCTTTTGGTGAAGAAGAAGTGGCGCAGATGGATGCGAGATCGAGTGGAGAGGAAGATGTAGATGGGTGGTATTTAAATAGATGTGGGTGGTATTTAAATAGATGTGGTTCACCGCACTAGTTTCAAGGCGTTCATTGTGGCACTGCCCTCCACTAATAATGGCAATAATAGCCCAACGGAGCCCTTTGCGTTGTCCACACTAAATCGAGGAGGTATGTCTTGCTTTCTGACTTGATGCTGGATTAATTGCCCTGATGCAATGACACTGCGTCGAGTGCCTGCGTGTGCATGCACGGCAATGGTGTGGCTGTGCATGCATGCATGGTAGGATGAATAACGGCCCATAAGTCCGAGGAGCGTGTCCTACCAAACCCATGCACGAGCGCTCACTTTTTGTCCCCACAGCCATTGACCCTTGCCCCTATTCTGCCACTACCAATTGGGCCACTCACACCAGCTCTTTCTCCAAGCCAAACAGCCACGGAGCACCCGATCGAATCCAGCCAATCAGGTCACCTCTCACGGATCGACCATGTGTAACCCTAGCGCCTGATACAAGCCGTCCCCAAACTGCAATCCAATGCCAAGGGTGTGGGATTTTAGGTTTAGTTTGAGAGGTTTTGAGAGGGGTTTGAGGGGTTTCAGAGGTTACGGTTGAGCATAAGTAATTTTAAAAAAATCATAAAAATGTAAAACTTGCACGACTCATCGTCTTAATGACTAAGTTTCTAGGAAAAATAAGAAACTTGGTCTATGGATATTTTCATGAAAATCACTTCACATAACTTAGCTATCACGAAAGAGGTTGCAGGGTTTTAATGGAAAATGAGCTAGGGTTTAGGGTTAAGCATAACATAGTTTGTCAAATGATCCCATATTGGGCATGGACCCTATATTTGCACACTAGATATCTATTTTTGGGCTCGTTTAGAGAAGGTCGAAAAAAAACTGCTTAGAAATGGGGCTATTTACCCTAGTTTTGGAGCACATTTTTCATGACTATGAGTTTTACTTCACAAAAGGGCTCGGGTTGATAACCTAACGTGCATAAAAGTTGACAATGGATTGGAACATCAATACACAACAAAGTACAAATTTGAAATGTGGCTCAAATTTGAAAGTCATATCAAATTTGGAATTTGGCTCAAATTTGGAATCTGGCACATAGTTTTCAAAATACAATACACATCAGAGTACAAATAGCATTACATCACACAAAGATGAGACTAATCGAATAATCGTGACTAATCGACACTGAAGTTTTCACTTCTGCTTTTTCTTACCACTCGATTTTTCTTCTTCTTCTTACCGCAACTTGTTGTTTATTTTATAACACAAAGTTCACTGATGCTCTTGGTTTTCTTCACTGGACTAGCTGGAATAGTTTCAGTTTCCAACACAACAACTAGAATAGCTTAATTTGCAATGTTTCAACAACAAGGGGCTGGCCCGCATGCTTCCTCCTGACAAATAAAGCATGTCATTTGGTTAGTAATTGAATAGGCAGCCAAATCAAAAACATCACATACATGAACATACTTTGGCCTTTCAGGAGTGTACCGGCATTTTGGAGATCCTTTTCGGTGCCCAAGTTCCTAGCACAGCTTACATCTATTTTTGTTACCTTTTGGGGACCTTTTAGGATTTGCATCTTTCTCTCCATTCTCAAACCATGCCTTGGATGCACTCTCTTTAGGCCTGGCAGCCTTTCTTTTCATTATGGGAGGATGCATGGAAATTTTGGTTTCCACTTCAGGCCACTGAGACTGATCTGTAAGTGCTGGAATTGGAGTTGCATACGCAGTCTTGAATCTTGCTACTAAGTAATAGTCATGCAAATATTGGTGCATGTTTATCATCGATTGGGAAGCCAAAAAAGTATGGCATGCTCACATGGTTTCCCAATGTGTTGCAACTTGAGGCAAGTGTAGTAATGCATTTCAGTGTTAACAACATGCCGCCTTCCAGTCTTGGTATCTCTAACTTCAGTACCCCACATTGAAGATTTTTCAACACTCAAATGTGTAAGATCTCTGCTCTTGTTGAACACCTATTGTACCACTACAGGAAGCTTCTCCCCTTGTATACAATCATGAATCCTTCTTCTCAATTTCCACAAGAGCATGATCATGATTCTGATTTGGTAAACCATTTCATGCACATGCAGGTATTTAAACTGCTTCTCCTTGTTGTTAAAACTTTCTGCCAAGTTGTTGATATGATCACACTTGAAGGCAGTGTTAAACCCTGACTTGTACCATAATAGAGAATGATGGGTGTTCATCAATGGACCAAACTCAGTGCATGCTACCATTATTTTACCAAGATGATATGAATGTGTCTGATTAGTGTAAGATCTTGCTGCTGGCCACATGCTCCCAAATTCTTCTCCACTAAATTTTTTGATCAAATTCATCAACATATGGCTGAAGCACTCTCTCTACTCATCATGGGGAAAACATTCTTGACTACATTTTCTAGTCCTTTACACGCATCTGTGTGGAATGCCAAAGGTGACACTGGCCCTATGCATCGTTTCAACTACATCATGAAGCATGTCGATGGAACCCTTGTCTCTAACAGAAATATGCCAATATCAACAGGGAACATCCAATTGTGGCCATCTAGAGCATTGCATGCTGCCAATTGACCATTCCACTTGCTAGTAAAAAAACATGAGTTTATGCTCAAATATGGATGACCCCCTGCTTTGAAGCCGTCGATGCAAGGCTTTAATGCCATAAAGAACTTAGAGAAAACGACTTTCCCATCCTCGTTTACCTCAGTATCTATCTCAAAAAACACTGTCAGGCGATACATCTCCAACGTATCTATAATTTTTGATTGTTCCATGCTATTATATTATTTAATTTGGATGTTTTATATGCATTAATATGCTATTTTATACTATTTTTGGGAGTAACCTATTAACCTAGAGCCCAGTGTCAGTTTCAATTTTTTCGTTGTTTTAGAGTTTCGTAGAAAAGGAGTAACAAACGGAATAAAACTTTCGCGATGATTTTTCTTGGACCAGAAGACATCCAGAGGACTTGGAGTGCAAGTCAGAGAAGCCACGAGGCGGCCACAAGGACGGAGGGCGCGCCCCCACCCTTGTGGGCCCCTCGTAACTCCACCGACCTATTTCTTCCGCCTATATATTCTCATATGTCCCGAAAACCAACAGAGAGCGGCATGAAAACACTTTTCCACTGCCGCAACCTTCTGTACCCGTGAGATCCCATCTAGGGGCCTTTTCTGGCATCCTGCCGGAGGGGGATTCGATCTCCGAGGGCTTCTACATCAACACCATTGCCCTTCCGATGAAGTGTGAGTAGTTTACCAGAGACCTACGGGTCCATAGCTATTAGCTAGATGGCTTCTTCTCTTTCTTTGATTCTCAATACCATGTTCTCCTCGATGTTCTTGGAGATCTATTCGATGTAATAATTTTTTTGCAATGTGTTTGCCGAGATCCGATGAATTGTGTATTTTTTATCAGCTTATTTATGAATATTATTTGAATCTCTCTAAATTCTTGTATGCATGATTTGATATCTTTGCAAGTCTCTTCGAACTATCGATTTGGTTTGGCCAACTAGATTGGTTTTTCTTGGAATGGGAGAAGTGCTTAGCTTTGGGTTCAATCTTGCGGTGTCCTTTCCCGATGTGATGAGGGGCAGCAAGCCACGTATTGTATTGTTGCCATCGAGGATAAAAAGATGGGGTTTACATCATATTTCTTGAGTTTATTCCTCTACATCATGTCATCTTACTTAATGCATTACTCTGTTCTTCATGAACTTAATACTCTAGATGCAGGCAGGAGTCGGTCGATGTGTGAAGTAATAGTAGTAGATGCAGGCAGGAGTCGGTCTACTTGATACGGACGTGATGCCTATGTTCATGATCATTGCCTTAGATATCGTCATAACTTTGCGCTTTTCTATAAATTGCTCGGCAGTAATTTGTTCACCCACCGTAATATTTTCTATCTTGAGAGAAGCCTCTAGTGAAACCTATGGCCCCCGGGTGTATTTCCCATCATATAAGTTTCCGATCTATAAACCAAAAATACCTAAAATATTTACTATACCATTTATCTATCTCCATCAGATCTCACTTTTGCAAGTAACCGTGAAGGGACTCACAACCCCTTTATCGCTTTGGGTGCAAGTTGTTGATTGTTTGTCCAGGTACTCGGTGGCTTATTCGTTGTCTCCTACTAGATTGATACCTTGGTTCCCAAACTGAGGTAAATACTTACTCTACTTTGCTACATCACCCTTTCCTCTTCAAGGGAAAAACCAACGCAAACTCAAGAGGTAGCCGGAAGAATTTCTGGCGCTGTTGCCGGGAAGATCTACGACAAGTCAAGACATACCAAGTACCCATCATAAACTCTCATCTCTTGCATTACATTATTTTCCATTCGCCTCTCGTTTTCCTCTCCCTCACTTCTAAAACGATTTTCGAAAAGATTTGCCTTTTCTTCGCCCCTCTTCCGTTCATCTTTCTATCGCTATGGCCGACTCTAGAAGGACTAAGGGGTTTCTCCCGGGTTTTAGTACTTTAGATAGCCCCTCTGTCCTTTCTAAGCTCATAAATAATGATGCTATGGAAAGACTTACTGAGGTGTTTAAGGAATATTCCAATAATTTTGATGAAGATGATCCCAGAATTTTTCGTTATTTGCTTGGTGAATCTTTGAAAGATGTTTGGGATAGGCCGTTGAGGATTTGAGCTAGTTATGTTCCCCAATATCAGATTGAGATATATTTGAAAAGCTTTTGTATTGGCCTATCTCCTTCTTTTAAGCAAGTTTGGGATTCTATATTTGAAAATGGTTTTCTTGGAGGGGATGCCATCGACACTTATGAGAAGATCAAAACCATATTTGGGCACCCAAGGGCGAAAATGTTGAATCAACTGCTATCATGTGTTTATATCAAAATGAAATAATCTAAGAGATGAAGGCTAGTTTATATGTAAATTTTTCGAATGTGCTTAATCTTTCTTCTACTATTAAAGGTCATGTGCTTTCACAAAATTAGAAAGATAAATGCCATGGATAAGAAATTCTCTCTTTGTTTCCCAAAGGAGGGGGATGACAATATTTAGATCTATTCGTGTTTTATGCCTAGCTAAGGGCGTTAAACAATAGCGCTTGTTGGGAGGCAACCCAACTTTATTTTTTGTTTTTGCTTTTTAAGTTCTGTTTTGCAATAAATATTTCATCTAGCCTCTGGTTAGATATGGTTTTGTGTTTTAATTAGTGTTTGTGCCAAGTAAGACCTTTGGGATAGCTTACGGTGATAGTTGATTTGATCTTGCTAAAAAAACAAAAACTTTTGCGCCCAGTCCCAGAATTTTAAAAAATCACAGAAGCGTCATAAAATTCTTAATTTTTTTACAGTAGATTGATAAACAAATTTCCCCTGTTGTCCTAATTTTTCAGAATTTTTGCAGTTACAGAAGTATTCGAACTATCTAGATTGCTACAGACTATTCTCTTTTTGACCGATTCTATTTTCTTTGTGTTGTTTGCTTATTTTGATGAATCTATGGCTAGTATCGGGGGGTATGAACCATGGAAAAGTTGGAATACATTATATATTACACCAATATAAATAAAAATTAGTTCACAGCAGTACCGAAAGTGGTGATTTATTTTCCTATACTAACGGAGCTTATGAGATTTTCTGTTGAGTTTTGTGTTGTGAAGTTTTCAAGTTTTGGGTAAGGATTCGATGGACTATGGAATAAGGAGTGGCAAGAGCCTAAGCTTGGGGATGCCCAAGGCACCCCAAGGTAATATTCAAGGACAACCAAGAGCCTAAGCTTGGGGATGCCGCGGAAGGCATCCCTCTTTGTCTTCGCTTCATCGGTAACTTTACTTGAGGCTATATTTTTATTCACCACATGATATGTGTTTTGCTTGGAGCGTCTTGTATGATTTGAGTCTTTGATTTTTAGTTTGCCACAATCATCCTTGCTGTACACACCTTTTGAGAGAGACACGCATGAATCGTGATTTATTATAATACTCTATGTGCTTCACTTATATTTTTTGAGCTAGGCAATTTTTCTCTAGTGCTTCACTTATATCGTTTTAGAGCACGCCGGTGGTTTTATATTGTAGAAATTGATGAACTCTCGTGCTTCACTTACATTATTTTGAGAGTCTCTAAACGGCATGGTAATTTGCTTTGGTTATAAATTTAGTCCTAATATGATAGGCATCCAAGAGGGATATAATAAAAACTTTCATATAAAGTGTATTGAATACTATGAGAAGTTTGAGTCCTTATGATTGTTTTGATATATGAAGATGGTGATATTAGAGTCATGCTAGTGAGTAGTTGTGCATTTGAGAAATACTTGTGTTGACGTTTGTGAGTCCCGTAGCATGCACGTATGGTGAACCGTTATGTAATGAAGTTGGAGCATGGGATATTTTTTGATTGTCTTCCTTATGAGTGGCGGTCGGGGACGAGCGATGGTCTTTCCCTACCAATTTATCCCCCTAGGAGAATGCGAGTAGTACTTTGTTTTTATGACTAATAGATTTTTGCAATAAGTATGTGAGTTATTTTGACTAATGTTGAGTCCATGGATTATAAGCACTCTCACCCTTCCACCATTGCTAGCCTCTCTTGTGCCGCACAACTTTCGCCGGTACCATAAACCCACCATATACCTTCCTCAAAACAGCCACCATACCTACCTATTATGGCATTTCCATAGCCATTCCGAGATATATTTCCATGCAACTTTCCACCGTTCCATTTATTATGACACGCTCCATCATTGTCATATTGCTTTGCATGATCATGTAGTTGACATCGTATTTGTGGAGAAGCCACCATTCATAATTCTTTCATACATGTCACTATTGATTCATTGCACATACCGGTACACCGCCGGAGGCATTAATATAGAGTCATATTTTGTTCTAGTATCGAGTTGTAATTCTTGAGTTGTAAGTAAATAAGAGTAGGATGATCTTCATTACTAGAGCATTGTCCCATGGGAGGAAATAAAATAAATAAAAAAGAGAGAAAGGCCAAAAAAAGAGAAGCCCAAAAAAATAAAAGAGAAAAAAAGAAAAAAATGAGAGAAAAAGAGAGAAGGGGCAATGCTACTATCCTTTTTCAACACTTGTGCTCCAAAGTAGCACCATGATATTCATGATAGGGAGTCTCCTATTTTCGTCACTTTCATATACTAGTGGGAACTTTTCATTATAGAACTTGGCTTGTATATTCCAACGATGGGCTTTCTCGAATTTCCCTAGGTCTTCATGAGCAAGCAAGTTGGATGCACACACACTTAGTTTTCTTTTTGAGCTTTCATAAACTTATAGCTCTAGTGCATCTGTTGCATGGCAATCCCTACTCACCCACATTGATATCTATTGATGGGCATCTTCATAGCCCGTTGATATGCCTAGTTGATGGAGACTATCTCCTTGTTTTGTGTTCTTCACAACCACCGTCTATTCCACCTATAGTGCTATATCCATGGCTCACGCTCATGTATTGCGTGAAAGTTGAAAAGGTTTGAGAACATCAAATGTATGAAACAATAGATTGGATTGTCATCGGGGTTTTGCATGATTTAAATATTTTGTGTGATGAAGATGGAGCATAGCCAGACTATATGATTTTGTAGGGATAAGCTTTATTTGGCCATGTTATTTTGAGAAGACATAATTGCCTTGTTAGTATGCTTGATGTATTACTGTTTTTATGTCAATATTAAACTTTTGTTTTGAATCATACGGATATGAACATTCATGCCACAATAAAGAAATTACATGGATAAATATGTTAGGTAGCATTCCACATCAAAAGTTCTACTTTTATCATTTACCTACTCGAGGACGAGCAGGAATTAAGCTTGGGGATGGTTGATACGTCTTCAACGTATCTATAATTTTTATTGTTCCATGCTATTATATTATCTATTTTGGATGTTTTATATGCATTAATATGCTATTTTATATTATTTTTGGAACTAACCTATTAACCTAGAGCCCAGTGCCAGTTTATGTTTTTTCCTTGTTTTAGAGTTTCGCAGAAAAGAAATACCAAACGGAGTCCAAACGGAATAAAACTTTCGCGATGATTTTTCTTGGACCAGAAGACATTCAGAGGACTTGGAGTGCAAGTCAGAGAAGCCACGAGTCGGCCACAAGGACGAAGGGCGCGCTCAGGGGGGTAGAGTGCGCCCCCACTCTTGTGGGCCCCTCGTGACTCCACTGACCCATTTCTTCCGCCTATATATTATCATATATCCCAAAACCAACAAATAGAGCCACGAAAACACTTTTCCACCACCACAACCTTCTGTACCCGTGAGATCCCATCTAGGGGCCTTTTCCAGCTTCCTGCGGAGGGGGATTCGATCACGGAGGGCTTCTACATCAACACCATTGCCCTTCCGATGAAGCATGAGTAGTTTACCACAGACCTATGGGTCCATAGCTAGTAGCTAGATGGTTTCTTCTCTCTCTTTGATTCTCAATACCATGTTCTCCTCGACGTTCTTGGAGATCTATTCGATGTAATACTTTTTTTGCAGTGCGTTTGCCGAGATCTGATGAATCGTAGATTTATGATCAGCTTATCTATGAATATTTATTTGAATCCTCTCTGAATTCTTATATGCATGATTTGATATCTTTGCAAGTGTCTTCGGACTATTGATTTGGTTTGGCCAACTAGATTGGTTTTTCTTGCAATGGGAGAAGTGCTTAGCTTTGGGTTCAATCTTGCGGTGTCCTTTCCCAGTGACAGTAGAGGCAGCAAGGCACATATTGTATTGTTGCCATCGAGGATAAAAATATGGGGTTTACATCATATTGCTTGAATTTATTCCTCTACATCATGTCATCTTAATGCGTTACTCTGTTCTTCATGAACTTAATACTCTAGATGCAGGCAGGGGTCGGTCGATGTGTGAAGTAATAGTAGTAGATGCAGGTAGGAGTCAGTATACTTGATACAGACGTGATACCTATGTTCTTGATCATTGCCTTAGATATCGTCATAACTATGCGCTTTTCAATCAATTGCTCGGTAGTAATTTGTTCACCCACCGTAATATTTTCTATCTTGAGAGAAGCCTCTAGTGAAACCTATGGCCCCCGGGTCTATTTTCCATCATATAAGTTTCTGATCTACTATTTTGCAATCTTTTACTTTCCGATCTATAAACCAAAAATACCAAAAATATTTACTTTACCGTTTATCTATCTCCATGAGATCTCACTTTTGCAAGTAACCGTGAAGGGATTGACAACCCCTTTATCGCGTTGGGTGCAAGTTGTTGTTTGTTTGTGCAGGTATTCGGTGACTTGTTTGTTGTCTCCTACTGGATTGATACCTTGGTTCTCAAACTAAGGGAAATACTTACTCTACTTTGCTGCATCACCCTTTCCCCTTCAAGGGGAAAACCAACGCAAGTTGAAGAGTTAGCACCAGGCAACCTCTTCTCCACCTCTGCTTTGAAGTTATAAAGGATCCTAAAAGTATTTGCCCAATCAACATGTATTTGTTTCATTGGTCTTTGTTTTGCCTTCCACAATGTGTTATATTTCAGCTTAATGTGGTACTAATTTTCTAAGTCTAATAAATGTTTCTCTGCAGTAGTGTTTGGTTTCTTGGCTAAAATAGGACTGATCTTTTCTACAACCTAAAGGTGTGATGTCATGGTTCATACTCTATGTGAAGTTGTAATACAAGTATGTTCATTTGGGCTCTGATTAATCCTGATGGTACTTCCATCAGCTTGGCGTCTAGCAGATATGTACCACTTGCAAGGCTAGTCGCTTCCATCAAAACCTCTGCACATTGCATAGAACTTCTTTTTACCAGTCCACTTAGTATTGACATCAAACTCATGTTCCACTGCATAAGTCTTGAAACACACCCTAAACTCATCCATGTTTGGCCACAACTTCCTCACTTCAATAACATGGTTTTCTTTGTCATAGACATTTATCGGCTGATCATCATGTCCATTATCTACATCATCTGCAGCATCTTCGATCAACTCTCCATCCACATCTTCAGATGAAACTCTATTAGCATCAGCAGGAAAAATAGATTCACCCCTCTCCTCCTTATTTCTATCATCTACGGGAATGCCAATTTTTTTGCCATCTTAGTGTCAGCCATTGGTGCAATGAGAAAATCTGTAGGTTCATCTAATTCTCAATCAACATAAGAAACCCTTGCAACATCACCCTCCCTGTTTGTCAATGGTGGCTCCATCTCGTTCAGCCCACCCTCACCCCCTACAATCTAGATCCAAATCGGACGAAAATAGAGGTGACACAGTCAAATCTAAATTGACATGGAGTAGGGTTCTGAATTCACTCACCACATCTGCCGCCTGTCGTCAAGAACAAAGAGGGGAGTAGAGAGGGTTCAGTTGGGTGTGTTTCGCTTGATGCACTGCCAAATTAAATGGGACCCACTTTTCTTAACCTAACCTCACTTTGTCGACGACCGTTTTATCACCCGGTCGGGCCTTGGTTATTTCTACCTTCTAAAACGTCACTTTTTGTCCAATACGCATGAAAAACGTCACACAAGAGGTAAAGTTGCCCCACCTGCCAGGATATAACGTGGCCCACTAGTCAGGAGGTAACGGTCAAAGGCTTTGACTGGATGGCAGTGCTCCGTTTTGGCTTTTGCGAGCAGGTGGTGGAGGGGGAGGGGAAAAGTGAGCAAAGCTTGTTGGCTTGGGCAAAACTAAGCACAAGTAAGCAATCAAGAGATGAAAATAGAAATTCCATATAAATAATAAAGGACTTAGATAATGATCTAGGAGTACCTAGAATTTATTTAGAGTCAATAGGCTAAGGGAAATATCAATTGGGCTATTAGTGGAGAGGTAATGGGCCTTGAAGGCCCATGTAGGGATGACACCCCCTTTTAGCTTATTGGACAAGCTAAGGGGGTGCAGGGGAGTTGGAGGAGGACTCCTCTACCTTGGCCATGCCACAAGGGAGGGTTTTCCCTCCTCCAAGTCAACCTAGCCCCTCCCTCCACCTATATATATGTGAGGGAGGCGCCCCCTTTGAGAGACACAAGTTCTCCCATGATCTTGCCCCCTCTATCTAGTTTTAGTTTTTTGATCTAGACTTGAACTAGTTCTAGTTCTCTCTAATCCTCATAATAGATAAGCCCCGTGAGGTTCTCTTCTCCCTCCTCTAACTCTCCGGCGATGATTTGCTCTGAACGGTGAAGCATTGCCGGATCATGAAACATGTATGCCTATAATCTATAGAGAGGTTGTGCTTTTGGTTTTCGGTTTGAGGGATCATCTGTGAACGGTTCGAGTGGCTTCATCAATGATCTAGACCAACTCTTCTTCCGCAACAACCCGAAGTTGGTAATGATCCATTCTAATCCTCTATTGCATCTTCATAGTGTTCCTGAGATGGTGATCGTAGAGCGATTTTTTGTTTTCTACTATGTTTACCAACACTTGGCGCACACACTAGTTTTATGGAGGTGGGCGGGCGGACAAATGCCGTTTCAATCCAGAGAGAAGGTGTGCGCAGCGGGCGACACTGCCGATCGGCAAGCCGTTTCAGTGCCGGCTCTAGTGAGCGGTCGCGTCTGCTCTGGGTGTTGGGGAACGTAGTATTTCAAAAAAATTCCTACGATCACGCAAGATCTATCTAGGAGAAGCATAGCAACAAACAGGGAGAGTGTGTCCACGTACCCTCATAGACCGAAAGCGGAAGAGTTAAGTAACGCGGTTGATGTAGTTGAACGTCTTCGCGATCCAACCGATCAAGTACCAAACGCACGGCACCTCTGCGATCTGCACATGTTTAGCTCGGTGACGTCCCTCGAACTCTAGATCTAGCTGAGGCCGAGGGAGAGTTTCGTCAGCACGATGGCCTGGTGACGGTGACGATGAAGTTACCGATGCAGGGCTTCGCCTAAGCACTACGACAATATGACCGAGGTGGAAATCTGTGGAGGAGGGCACCGCACACGGCTAAGAAATCAACTTGTGTGTCTATGAGGTGCCCCCCTCCCCTGTATATAAAGGAGGGGAGGAGGGGGCCGGCCGGCCTCATGGGGCGCGCCCCAAGGGGGGAATCCTACTCCTACTAAGGAGTAGGTTCCCCCCTTTCCTAGTCCAACTAGGAGGGGAAGGAAAGGGGAAGAGGGAGAGAAGGAAAGCCCCCCCCCCCAATTCGGATTGGGCTTGGGGGGGTGCGCGCCTCCACTTTGGCCGCCTCCTCCTCTCTTCCACTAAGGACCATGAAGGCCCATTAACCCCCCGGGGGGTTCCGATAACCCCTCGGTACTCCGTTAAATATCCGATACATCTCGGAACCATTCCGATGTCTGAATATAGTCATCCAATATGTCAATCTTTATGTCTCGACCATTTCGAGACTCCTCGTCATGTCCGTAATCTCATCCGGTACTTCGAACTACCTTCGGTACATCAAAACACATAAACTCATAATACCGATCATCAGCAAACATTAAGCGTGCGGACCCTACGGGTTCGAGAACTATGTAAACATGACCGAGACTCATCTCTGGTCCATAACCAATAGCGGAACCTGGATGCTCATATTGGCTCCTACATATTCTATGAAGATCTTTATCGGTTAAACCGCATAACAACATACGTTGTTCCCTTTGTCATCGGTATGTTACTTACCCGAGATTCGATCGTCGGTATCATCATACCTAGTTCAACCTCGTTACCGGCAAGTCTCTTTACTCGTTCCGTAATGCATCGTCCCGCAACTAACTCATTAGTCACATTGCTTGCCAGGCTTATAGTGATGTGCATTACCGAGAGGGCCCGGAGATACCTCTCCGATACACGGAGTGACAAATCCTAATCTCGATCTATGCCAACCCAACAAACACCTTCAGAGACACCTGTAGAGCATCTTTATAATCACCCGATTACGTTGTGACATTTGATAGCACACAAGGTGTTCCTCCGGTATCTGGAGTTGCATAATCTCATAGTTAGAGGAACATGTATAAGTCATGAAGAAAGCAATAGCAATAAAACTCAACGATCATAATGCTAAGCTAACGGATGGGTCTTGTCCATCACATCATTCTCTAATGATATGTTCCCGTTCATCAAATGACAACACATGTCTATGGTCAGGAAACATAACCATCTTTGATTAACGAGCTAGTCAAGTAGAGGCATACTAGGGACACTCTGTTTTGTCTATGTATTCACACATGTACTAAGTTTCCGGTCAATAAAATTCTAGAATGAATAATAAACATTTACCATGATATAAGGAAATATAAATAACAACTTTATTATTGCCTCTAGGGCATATTTCCTTCAGTCTCCCACTTGCACTAGAGTCAATAATCTAGTTCACATCGCCATGTGATTTAACACCAATAGTTCACATCGTTATGTGATTAACACCCATAGTTCACGCCATGTCACGAACACTCAAAAAGGTTTACTAAAGTCAATAATATAGTTCACATCGCTATGTGATTAACACGTAAGAGTAATAAGGTATGATCATGTTTTTCCTGTGAGAGAAATTTTAGTCTACAGGTTTGCAACATTCAGATCCGTATGTATTTAGGAAATTTCTATGTCTACAATACTCTGCATGGAACTACTCTAGCTAATTGCTCCCACTTTCAATATGTATCTAGATCGAGACTTAGAGTCATCCAGATCGGTGTCAAAGCTTGCATCGACGTAACTCTTTACGACGAACTCTTTGTCACCTCCATAACCGAGAAACATTTCCTTATTCCACTAATGATAATTTTGACCGCTGTCAAGTGATCCACTCCTGGATCAATATCGTACCCCTTGCCAAACTCTTGGCAAGGTACACAATAGGTTTGGTACACAACATAGCATACTTTATAGAACCTATTGTTGAGGCATAAGGAATGACTTTCATTCTCTTTCTATTTTCTGCCGTGGTCGTGTTTTGAGTCTTTACTCAACTTCACACCTTGCAATACATGCAAGAACTCTTTCTTTGACTACTCCATTTTGAACTACTTCAAAATCTTGTCAAGGTATTAACTCATTGAAAAAATTTATCAAGCGTCTTGATCTATCTCTATAGATCTTGATGCTCAATATGTAAGCAGCTTCACCAAGGTCTTTCTTTGAAAAACTCCATTCAAACACTCCTTTATGCTTTCCAGAAAATTCTACATCATTTCCAATCAACAATATGTCATTCACATATACTTATCAGAAAGGTTGTAGTGCTCCCACTCACTTTCTTGTAAATACAGGCTTCTCCAAAAGTCTGTATAAAACTATATGCTTTGATCACCTTATCAAAGCGTATATTCCAACTCCGAGATGCTTGCACCAGTCCATAGATGGATCGCTGGAGCTTACACACTTTGTTAGCACCTTTAGGATTGACAAAAGCTTCTTGTTGTATCATATACAACTCTTCTTTAAGAAATCCACTAAGGAATGTAGTTTTGACATCCATTTTCCATATTTCATAAAATGTGGCAATTTCTAACATGATTCGGACAGACTTAAGCATCGCTACGAGTGAGAAAATCTTATCGTTGTCAACACCTTGAACTTGTCGAAAACTTTTTGCGACAATTCGAGCTTTGTAGATAGTAACACTACTATCAGCGTCTGTCTTCCTCTTGAAGACCCATCTATTCTCAATGGCTCGCCGATCATCGGGCAAGTCAATCAAAGTCCATACTTTGTTCTCATACATGGATCACATCTCAGATTTCATGGCCTCAAGCCATTTCGCAGAATCTGGGCTCATCATCGCTTCCTCATAGATCGTAGGTTCGTCATGGTCTAGTAACATGACTTCCAGAAAGGATTACCGTACCACTCTGGTGTAGACCATACTCTGGTTGACCTACGAGGTTCGGTAGTAACTTGATTTGAAGTTTCATGATCATCATCATTAACTTCCTCACTAATTGGTGTAGGAATGATTGGAACTGATTTTTGTGATGAACTACTTTACAATTTGGGAGAAGGTACAATTACCTCATCAAGTTCTACATTCCTCCCAGTCACTTCTTTCGAGAGAAACTTCTTCTCTAGAAAGGATCCATTCTTAGCAACGAATATCTTGCCTTCGGATCTGTGATAGAAGGTGTACCCAACAGTTTTCTTTGGGTATCCTATGAAGACGCATTCCTCCGATTTGGGTTCGAGCTTATCAGGTTGAAAGTTTTTCACATAAGCATCACATCCCCAAACTTTAAGAAACGATAACTTAGGTTTCTTGCTAAACCACAGTTTATATGATGTCGTCTCAACGGATTTAGATGGTGCCCTATTTCACGTGAATGCAGCTGTCTCTAATGCATAACCCCAAAACGATAGTGGTAAATCGGTAAGAGACATCATAGATCGCACCATATTTAATAAAGTATGGTTATGACGTTCGGACACACCATTACGTTGCGGTGTTCCAGGTGGCGTGAGTTGTGAAACTATTCCACATTGTTTCAAATGAAGGCCAAACTCATAACTTAAATATTCGCCTCCGCAATCAGATCGTAGAAACTTTATTTTCTTGTTACGATGATTCTCAACTTCCCTCTGAAATTCTTTGAACTTTTCAAATGTTTCAGACTTATGTTTCATCAAGTAGATATACCCATATCTGCTCAAATCATCTGTCAAGGTCAGAAAATAATGATACCCGCCGCGAACACTCATCGGATCGCATACATCAGTATGTATTATTTCCAATAGGTCAGTTGCTCGCTCCATTGTTCCGGAGAATGGAGTCTTAGTCATCTTGCCCATGAGGCATGGTTCACAAGCATCAAGTGATTCCAAAAGCCCATCAGAATGGAGTTTCTTCATGCGCTTTACACCAATATGACATAAATGGCAGTGCCACAAATATGTTGCACTATCATTATCAACTTTGCATCTTTTGGCATCAATATTATGAATATGTGTATCACTACGATCGAGATTCAATAAACCATTCACCTTGGGTGTATGACCTCAGAAGGTTTTATTCATGTAAACAGAATAACAATTATTCTTTGACTTAAATGAATAACCGTATTGCAATAAACATGATC
Organism: Aegilops bicornis; assembly: GCA_021605145.1. NCBI lineage: Eukaryota > Viridiplantae > Streptophyta > Magnoliopsida > Poales > Poaceae > Aegilops > Aegilops bicornis. The sequence goes on from CM038673.1 coordinate 324,011,194, forward strand.
CAATCATATTATGCTCAACGCAAACACCAAATAACATTTATTTTAGGTTCAACACTAATCCTGAAGGTAAAGGGAGTGTGCGATGGTGATCTTTTCAACCTTGGAATCACTTCCAACCCACATCATCACCTCACCCTTAACTAGTCTCTGTTTATTTTGCAACTCCCGTTTCGAGTTACTACTCTTAGCAACTAAACCAGTATCAATACCGAGGGGTTTCTATAAACACTAGTAAAGTACACACAATAAAATGTATATCAAATATACCTTTGTTCACTTTGCCATCCTTCTTATCCGCCAAGTATCTAGGCAGTTCCACTTACAGTGACCATTTCCTTTGCAGTAGAAGCACTCAGTTTCAAGCTTGGGTCTAGCTTTGGGATTCTTCATGGGAGTGGCAACTTGCTTGCCATTCTTCTTGAAGTTCCCTTTCTTTCCCTTGACCTTTTACTTGAAACTAGTGGTCTTGTCAACCATCAACACTTGATGCTTTTCTTGATTTCTACCTTCACCAATTTTAGCATCACGAAGAGCTCGGGAATCATTTTCGTCATCCCTTGCATATTATAGTTCATCACGAAGTTCCAGTAACTTAGTGATAGTGACTAGAGAACTCTGTCAATCACTATTTTATCTGGAAGATTAACACCCACTTGATTCAAGCGATTGTAGTACTCAGACAATCTGAGCACATGCTCACTGGTTGAGCTATTCTCCTCCATCTTGTAGGCAAAGTAGTTGTCAGAGGTCTCATACCTTCGACCCGGGCATGAGTCTGAAATACCAATTTCAGCTATTGGAACATCTTATATGCTCCGTGGCGTTCAAAACGTGTTTGAAGTCCCGGTTCTAAGCCATAAAGCATGGCGCACTAAACTATCAAGTAGTTATCATACCGAGCTTGCCAGACGTTCATAATGTCTGTATCTGCTCCTGCAATAGGACCTTCACCTAGCGGTGCATCAAGGACATGATTCTTCTGTGCAGCAATGAGGATAATCCTCAGATCAAGGACCTAGTCCGCATCATTGCTACTATCATATTTCAACATAGTTTTTCTCTAGGAACATATCATAAATAAACGGGGAGCTACATCGCGAGCTATTGATCTACAACATAGTTATGCAAATACTATCAGGACTAAGTTCATGAAAAATTAAAGCTCAATTAATCATATTACTTAAGAACTCCCACTTAGATAGACATCCCTCTATTCATCTAAATGATCACGTGATCCATATCAACTAAACCATGTCCGATCATCATGTGAGATGGAGTAGTTTTCAATGGTGAACATCACTATGTTGATCATATCTACTATATGATTCACTCTCGACCTTTCAGTCTTAGTGTTCTGAGGCCATATCTGCATATGCTAGAGTCGTCAAGTTTAACCCGAGTATTCTGTGTGTGCAAAACTGGCTTGCACCCGTTGTATGTGAACGTAGAGCTTATCACACCCGATCATCACGTGGTGTCTCGCACGACATTTAATCAGAGCAACGGTGCGTACTCAGGGAGAACACTTGTACCTTGAAATTTAGTGAGAGATCGTCTTATAATGCTACCGCCGTACTAAGCAAAATAAGATGCATAAAAAGATAAACATCACATGCAATCAAATAAGTGATATGATATGGCCATCATCATCTTTCCTTTGATCTCCATCTCCAAGGCACCGTCATGATCACCATCTTCACCGGCTTGACATCTTGATCTCCATCGAAGTATCGTTGTCGCCTCGCCAACTATTTCTTCTACGGCTATCGCTACCGCTTAGTGATAAAGTAAAGCAATAACATGGCGATTGCATTTCATATAATAAAGCGACAACCATATGGCTCTGTCGATTCTCGATAATCATTACAAAACATGATCATCTCATACAACAATTTATATATCATCGCGTCTTAACCATATCACATCATAGCAAGCCCTGCAAAAACAAGTTAGATGTCCTCTACTTTGTTGTTGCAAGTTTTACGTGGCTGCTACGGGCTTCTAGCAAGAACCGTTCTTACCTACGCATCAAAAACCACAACGATTTTTCGTCAAGTGTGTTGTTTTAACCTTCAACAAGGACTGGGCGTAGTCACACTCGAGTCAACTAAAGTTGGAGAAACAGACACCCACTAGCCACCTGTGTGAAAAGCACGGCAGTAGAACCAGTCTCATGAACGCGGTCATGTAATGTCGGTCTGGGCCACTTCATCCAACAATACCGCCGAATCAAAGTATGACATGCTGGTAAGCAGTATGACTATTATTGCCCACAACTCTTTGTGTTCTACTAGTGCATATAACATCTACGGATAGACCTGGCTCGGATGCCACTGTTAGGGAACATAGTATTTCAAAAATTTCCTACGATCATGCAAGATCTATCTAGGAGAAGCATAGCAACGAGCGGGGAGAGTGTGTCGACGTACCCTCGTAGACCGAAAGCGGAAGCGTTAACTAACACCGTTGATGTAGTCAAACGTCTTCGCGATCCAACCAATCAAGTACCAAACGCACGACACCTCCGCGATCTGCACACGTTCAGCTCGGTGACGTCCCTCGAACTCTAGATCCAGCTGAGGCCGAGGGAGAGTTTCGTCAGCACAACGGCATGGTGACTGTGATGATGAAGTTACCGACGCAGGGCTTCACTTAAGCACTATGACAATATTACCGAGGTGGAAATCTGTGGAGGGGGCACCACAACGGCTAAGAAATCAACTTGTGTGTCTATGAAGTGCCCCTTGATACGTCTCCAACGTATCTATAATTTTTGATTGCTCCATGCTACTTTATCTACTGTTTTGGACTATATTGGGCTTTATTTTCCACTTTTATATTATTTTTGGGACTAACCTATTAACCGGAGGCCCAGCCCAGAATTGCTGTTTTTTTTCCTATTTCAGTGTTTCGAAGAAACGGAATATCAAACGGAGTCCAAACGGAATGAAACCTTCGGAAACGTGATTTTCTCACCGAACGTGATCCAGGGGACTTGGACCCTACTCTAAGGAACAAAAGAGGCGGTCACGAGGGTGGGGGGGCGCCCCCCTCCTAGGGCGCATCCCCCTGCCTCTGGGCCCCCTGTTGCTCCACCGACGTACTCCTTCCTCCTATATATACATACGTACCCACAAACAATCAGATATGGAGCCAAAAATCTAATTCCACCGCCGCAACTTCCTGTATCCACGAGATCCCATCTTGGGGCCTGTTAGAGCTCCATGGGAGGGCATCCACCATGGAGGGCTTCTACATCAACACCATATCCCCTCCGATGAAGTGTGAGTAGTTTACTTCAGACCTTCGGGTCCATAGCTAGTAGCTAGATGGCTTCTACTCTCATTTTGGATCTCAATACAATGTTCTCCCCCTCTCTTGTGGAGATCTATTCGATGTAATCTTCTTTTCGCGGTGTGTTTGTTGAGATGGATGAATTGTGGGTTTATGATCCAGCTTATCTATGAATAATATTTGAATCTTCTCTGAATTCTTTTATGTATGATTGGTTATCTTTGCAAGTCTCTTCGAATTATCCGTTTGGTTTGGCCAACTAGATTGGTAGTTCTTGCAATGGGAGAAGTGCTTAGCTTTGGGTTCAATCTTAGGTGTCCTTACCCAAAGGATGTAAAAGGGTTGCAAGGTACGTATTGTATTGTTGCCATCGAGGATAACAAGATGGGGGTTTTGTCATATTGCATGAATTTATCCCTCTACATCATGTCATCTTGCTTAAGGCGTTACTCTTTTTAACTTAATACTCTAGATGCATGCTGGATAGCGGTCGATGAGTGGAGTAATAGTAGTAGATGCAGAATCGTTTTGGTCTACTTGTCTTGGACGTGATGCCTATATACATGATCATACCTAGATATACTCATAACTATGTTCAATTCTATCAATTGCTCAACAGTAATTTGTTCACCCAAGTAGAATACTTATGCACTTGAGAGAAGCCACTAGTGAAACCTATGGCCCCCGGGTCTATTCTCATCATATCAATCTCCATTACTTTAATACTTGCTTTGTTTTTACTTTGCCTTTTACTTTTTTACTTTGCATCTCTATACCAAAAATACCAAAAATATTGTCTATCATCTCTATCAGATCTCACTCTCGTAAGTGACCGTGAAGGGATTGACAACCCCTAATCGCGTTGGTTGCGAGGAGCTATCGTTTTGTGCAGGTACGAGGGACTTGTGCGTGGCCTCCTACTGGATTGATACCTTGATTCTCAAAAACTAAGGGAAATACTTACGCTACTTTGCTGCATCATCCTATCCTCTTCGGGGAAATCCAACGCAGTGCTCAAGAGGTAGCAAGAAGAATTTCCGGCGCCGTTGCCGGGGAGTCTACGGAAAAATCAACATACCAAGTACCCATCACAATCCCTATCTCTCACATTACATTATTTGCTATTTGCCTCTCGTTTTCCTCTCCCCCACTTCACCCTTGCCGTTTTATTCACCCTCTCTTTCCCAATCTCCTCCTCTTTTTCCCGTTGCCTTTTCCTCGTCCGCTTGTTTTCTCGTGTGTTAGTTTGCTTGCTTATCGCGATGGCTCTACCTAGATTTGGTGATCTTCACATTAAAAGGCTAGAGGAGATCGAAAACAATGTCAGAAAGTTTATGGTTTTGCAATTTGAGAATAATAGTTTCTTTAGAAATGAGCTTAAGGAACAAAAACATTTTATGAGTTACATGAATAAAGAGCTCGATGATATGTCTAAAGAATTTGATGGTATAAGGTCCCAAATTGCTCGTCTTGAAAAGTTGACCGCTGAAATTTCGTATATGCAAGCTACCTTAGTCAATAAGATGGCCGCTAAACCGAATTCCTATGAAAATCAAGATGAAGATCTAAAAGTTACTGATGTGTCCCCCATTAAATCTTTGTTTTGCAATATGAATCTTGATGAAACTGAATATGATTTTCCTTTACCTAGAAGGCGTTCTAAGAATTCGGAGTTTTTAGATCTTGATGATGAAATTGATAAATGTGGGATTGAAAGAAATAAAAACCTAGATGTTGCTAAACCCACTATATTGGATCTCAAGGAATTTAATTATGAAAATTGCTCTTTGATTGATTGTATTTCCTTGTTGCAATCCGTGCTAAATTCTCCTCATGCTTATAGTCAAAATAAGGCCTTTACCGAACACATTGTTGATGCCTTGATGCAATCTTATGAAGAAAAACTTGAGTCGAAGGTCTCTATCCCTAGAAAGCTCTCTATGATGATTGGGAACCTACTATTAAAATTAAAATTAAAAATTATGAGTTTCATGCCTTGTGTGATTTGGGTGCTAGTGTCTCCACTATTCCCAAAACTTTGTGTAATTTGCTAGATTTCCGTGACTTTGATGATTGCTCTCTAAACTTGCATCTTGCGGATTCCACTATTAAAAAGCCTATGGGAAGAATTAATGATGTTCTTATTGTTTAAAATAGGAATTATGTGCCCGTAGATTTTATCATTCTTGATATAGATTGCAATCCTTCATGTCCTATTATTCTTGGTAAACCTTTCCTTAGAACGATTGGTGCAATTATTGATATGAAGGAAGGGAATATTAGATTCCAATTTCCCGTAAAGAAGGGCATGGAACACTTTCCTAGAAAGAAAATAAAATTATCATATGAATCTATAATGAGAGCCACTTATAGATTACCTACCAAAGATGGCAATACCTAGATCTATCCTCGCTTTTATGCCAAGCTAGGGGCGTTAAATGATAGCGCTTGTTGGGAGGCAACCCAATTTTATTTTTAGTTTTTTGTTTTTACGTCTGTTTAGAAATAAATAATCCATCTAGCCTCTGTTTAGATGTGGTTTTATGTTTTAATTAGTGTTTGTGCCAAGCTAGACCTATTGGATCTTCTTGGATGATAGTTATTTGATCTTGCTGTAATTTCCAGAAACTTTGCGCTTAGTGCCCGAATTATTAAAAATCACCTGAACGTGATAAAATACTGATTCAAATTGCTGATGATCAATAAACAAATTTCCTAGGTCGTATAATTTTGGTAGATTGTTTGGAGTTCCGGAAGTTTGCGTTCGTTACATATTACTACAGACTGTTCTGTTTTTCACAGATTCTGTTTATCGTGTGCTGTTTGCTTATTTTGATGAATCTATGGCTAGTAAAATAGTTTATAATCCATAGAGAAGTTGGAATACAGTAGGTTTAACACCAATATAAATAAAGAATGATTTCATTACAGTATCTTAAAGTAGTCTTTTGTTTTCTTTCTCTAACGGAGCTCATGAGATTTCTATTGAGTTTTGTGTTGTGAAGTTTTCAAGTTTTGGGTAAATTCTTTTGATGGATTATGGAACAAGGAGTGGCAAGAGCCTAAGCTTGGGGATGCCCATGGCACCCCAAGATAATCCAAGGACACCAAAAGTCAAAGCTTGGGGATGCCTCGGAAGGCATCCCCTCTTTCGTCTACTTTCATCGGTAATTTACTTGGAGCTATATTTTTATTCACCACATGAGTGTTTTGCTTGGAGCGTCTTGTATCATTTGCGTCTTTGCTTGTTAGTCTGCCACAATCATCCTTGCTGTACACACCTTTTGAGATAGCCATACATAAATTGGAATTTGCTAGTTTTGCTCATAGTGATTCACTTATATCTTTTGAGCGTGATAATTTTTGCTCTAGTGCTTCACTTAGATCTTTTTTTAGAGCACGGTGGTGGATTTATTTTGAAGAAACTATTGATCTCTCAGGCTTCACTTAGATTATTTTGAGAGTCGTTAATAGCATGGTTATTTTCTTACATTAATATACTTGGTATTCAAGATATGTGAAACTTCCTTTTGAGTGCGTTGAATACTAAGAAAAATTTGATGCTTGATAATTGTTTTGAGATATGGAGGTGATAATATCAAAGTCATGCTAAGTTGAGTAGTTGTGACTTTGAGAAATGCTTGTGTTGAAGTTTTCAAGTCCCGTAGCATGCACGTATGGTTAAAGTTGTGTAACAAATTTGAAACATGAAGTGTACCTGGCTTGTGCATCCTTATGAGTGGCGGTCGGGGACGAGCGATGGTCTTTTCCTATCAATCTATCCCCCTAGGAGCATGCGCGTAGTACTTGATTTTTGATGACTTCTAAATTTTTGCAATAAGTATATTAGTTCTTTTGACTAATGTTGAGTCCATGGATTATACGCACTTTTACCTTTCCGCCTTTGCTAGCCTCTTGATGCCGTGCATTGCCCTTTCTCACCTTGAGAGTTGGTGCAAACTTCACGGTGCATCCAAACCCCGTGATATGATATGCTCTATCACACATAAACCTCCTTATATCTTCCTCAAAACAGCCACCATACCTACCTATTATGGCATTTCCATAGCCATTCTGAGACATATTGCCATGCAACTTTCCACCGTTCCGTTCATCATCATCATGACATAGTTTACTTTTGTCATATTGCCATTGCATGATCATGTAGTTGACATCGTATTTGTGGCAAAGCCACCATGCATTATTTTCATACATGTCACTCTTGATTCATTGCGCCATCCCGGTACACCGCCGGAGGCATTCATATAGAGTCATATCTTGTTCTAAGTTTCGAGTTGTAATCCTTATGTTGTAATCAATAGAAGTGTGATGATCATCATTATTAGAGCATTGCCCAATCAAAAAAAAGAGAAAGGCCAAAAAAGGCCCAAAAAAATAAAAAAAATAAAAAGAGCAATGCTACTATCTCTTTTTCCACACTTGTGCTTCAAAGTAGCACCTTGTTCTTCATGCAGTGAGTCTCATATATTGTGCTTCAAAGTAGCACCTTGTTCTTCATGTAGTGAGTCTCATATATTGTGCTTCAAAGTAGCACCATGTTTTTCATATAGTGAGTCTCATAAGTTGTCTTTTTATACTAATGGGAATTTTTCATTATAGAACTTGGCTTGTATATTCCTACGATGGGCTTCCTCAAATGCCCTAGGTCTTCATAAGCAAGCAAGTTGGATGCACACCCACTAGTTTTCTTTTGTTGAGCATTCATAGCTCTAGTGCATCCGGTGCATGGCAATCCCTACTCCTCATGTTGACATCAATTGATGGGCATCTCCATAGCCCATTGATTATCCTCGTCAATGTGATACTTTCTCGTTTTTTTGTCTTCTCCACACAATCCCCATCATCATATTCTATTCCACCCATAGTGCTATATCCATGGCTCACGCTCATGTATTGCGTGAAGGTTGAAAAAGTTTGAGATTATTTAAGTATGAAACAATTGATTGGCTTGTCATTGGGGGTATAGAAGTTGGGAACATCTTTGTGTGATTAAAATGAAGCATAGCCTAACTATTTGATTTTGTAGGGATGAACTTTCTTTTGCCATGCTATTTTGAGAAGACATGATTGCTTTGATTAGTATGCTTGAAGTATTATTATTTTTATGTCAATATGAACTTTTGTCTTGAATCTTTCGGATCTGAATATTCATACCACAATTAAGAAGATTTACATTGAAATTATGCGAAAGTATCACTCCGCATCAAAAATTCTCTTTTTATCATTTACCTACTTGAGGACTAGCAAGAATTAAGCTTGGGGATGCCTGATACGTCTCCAACGTATCTATAATTTTTGATTGCTCCATGCTACTTTATCTATTGTTATGGACTATATTGGGCTTTATTTTCCACTTTTATATTATTTTTGGGACTAACCTATTAACCGGAGGCCCAGCCCAGAATTGCTGTTTTTAGCCTATTTCAGTGTTTTGAAGAAACGAAATATCAAACAGAGTCCAAACGGAATGAAACCTTCGGAAACGTGATTTTCTCACCGAACGTGATCCAAGGGACTTGGACCCTACTCCAAGGAACAAAAGAGGCGGTCACGAGGGTGGGGGCGCCCCCCCCTCCTAGGGCGCACCCCCTGCCTCGTGGGCCCTTTGTTGCTCCACCGACGTACTCCTTCCTCCTATATATACCTACGTACCCCCAAACGATCTGATATGGAGCCAAAAACCTAATTCCACCGCCGCAATTTCCTGTATCCATGAGATCCCATCTTGGGGCCTGTTTCGGAGCTCACGAGGGGCATCCACCACGGAGGGCTTCTACATCAACACCATAGCCCCTCCGATGAAGTGTGAGTAGTTTACTTTAGACCTTCGGGTCCATAGCTAGTAGCTAGATGGCTTCTTCTCTCCTTTTGGATCTCAATACAATGTTCTCCCCCTCTCTCGTGGAGATCTATTCGATGTAATCTTCTTTTTGCGGTGTGTTTGTTGAGACCGATGAATTGTGGGTTTATGATCCAGCTTATCTATGAATAATATTTGAATCTTCTCTGAATTCTTTTATGTATGATTGGTTATCTTTGCAAGTCTCTTGAATTATCCGTTTGGTTTGGCCAACTAGATTGGTAGTTCTTGCAATGGGAGAAGTGCTTAGCTTTGGGTTCAATCTTGCGGTGTCCTTACCAAAGGATGTAAAGGGTTGCAAGGTACGTATTGTATTGTTGCCATCGAGGATAACAAGATGGGGGTTTTGTCATATTGCATGAATTTATCCCTCTACATCATGTCATCTTGCTTAAGGCGTTACTCTGTTTTTAACTTAATACTCTAGATGCATGCTGGATAGCGGTCGATGAGTGGAGTAATAGTAGTAGATGCGGAATCGTTTCGGTCTACTTGTCTTGGACGTGATGCCTATATACATGATCATACCTAGATATACTCATAACTATGTTCAATTCTATCAATTGCTCAACAGTAATTTGTTCACCCACCGTAGAATACTTATGCACTTGAGAGAAGCCACTAGTGAAACCTATGGCCCCCGGGTCTATTCTCATCATATCAATCTCCATTACTTTAATACTTGCTTTGTTTTTACTTTGCCTTTTACTTTTTTACTTTGCATCTCTATACCAAAAATACCAAAAATATTATCTATCATATCTATCAGATCTCACTCTCGTAAGTGACCGTGAAGGGATTGACAACCCCTAATCGCGTTGGTTGCGAGGAGCTATCGTTTTGTGCAGGTACGAGGGACTTGTGCGTGGCCTCCTACTGGATTGATACCTTGGTTCTCAAAAACTAAGGGAAATACTTACCCTACTTTGTTGTATCATCCTATCCTCTTCGGGGAAATCCAACGCAGTGCTCAAGAGGTAGCACCCCTCCCTCGTATATAAAGGAGGGGAGGAGGGGGCTGGGGTAACCCCCCGGTACTCCGGTAAATACCCGATACTCCTCGAAACCATTCTGGTGTCCGAATATAGTCATCCAATATATCAATCTTTATGTCTCGACCATTTCGAGACTCCTCGTCATGTCCGTGATCTTATCCGGGACTCCAAACTACCTTCGGTACATCAAAACACATAAACTCATAATATCAATCGTCATCGAACGTTAAGCGTGTGGACCCTACGGGTTCGAGAACTATGTGGACATGACCGAGACTCATCTCCGGTCAATAACCAATAGCGGAACCTGGATGCTCATATTGGCTCCTACATATTCTACGAAGATCTTTATTGGTCAAACCGCATAACAACATACGTTGTTCCCGTTGTCATCGGTATGTTACTTGCCCGAGATTCGATCATCGGTATCATCATACCTAGTTCAATCTCGTTACCGGCAAGTCTCTTTACTCGTTCCGTAATGCATCATCCCGCAACTAGCTCATTAGTCACATTGCTTGCAAGGCTTATAGTGATGTGCATTGCCGAGAGGGCCCGGAGATACCTCTCTGATACACGGAGTGACAAATCCTAATCTCGATCTATGCCAACACAACAAACACCTTCGGAGACACCTATAGAGCATCTTTATAATCACCCAGTTATGTTGTGATGTTTGATAGCACAGAAGGTGTTCCTTCGGTATTCGGGAGTTGCATAATCTCATAGTCAGAGGAACATGTATAAGCCTTGAAGAGAGCAATAGATATAAAACTTAACGATCATAATGATAATCTAACTGATGGATCTTGTCCATCACATCATTCTCTAATGATGTGATCCCGTTCATCAAGTGACAACACATGTCTATGGTCAGGAAACATAACCATCTTTGATTAACGAGCTAGTCAAGTAGAGGCATACTAGGGACACTCTGTTTTGTCTATGTATTCACACATGTACTAAGTTTCCGGTTAATACAATTCTAGCATGAATAATAAACATTTCACATGATATACGGAAACATAAATAACAACTTTATTATTGCCTCTACGGCATATTTCCTTCACTGGGCCGACCTGAATGCGGGCAACTGGCTTCGGGAGAAGGGTTTTGAATGGGCCAGGGCAATCAGAAGCGAGCGTGGCAGCGGTTCGGACACCCGCAAAGACCCCCAGTTTGTTTTCCGTTTGCGAGAAAAAAACGTATGGAATGGTCGACGGACCGATACAGGACCGTGTTGGATGCAAAACATGTCCGGACCGCACGGACTGGTCCACACAAAGATATAGAACCGTGTTGGATGCAAAACACGTCTGGACCGCACGGTCCGGATGGTTGCAGACGATTTTAGAGTCGGCGTTGACAATGCCCTAATACGAGCTTTTACGTGTCGAAGACAAAGCTTGATGTTTGCATCACCCTACCGTCCACTCGATCACCGCTAATCTCACAACTCTTCTCCGAAGTCTCCCATGGAGATCATGATGATCATATGTCATGAGATTTTTCTACTATCTTATTTGAACATCACCCAAGAGAGATCAGTGAGCATGGTTAATAGTATATGTTGGATTACGGGTTCCGCAGACCCTTGAGAGGTTCGAACTCTGGGGTGCACACGAAGAACACTCTCTTCCTAGCTCGCTCGCTCAACGATTCCACGGCCTAGCTCGATGAACCCGAAGAACAGAGAGACATAGGGGTTTATACTGGTTCGGGCCACCTTGTGGTGTAATACCCTACTCCAGTGTGTGGTGGATTTCCCCGAGGGGCTGAGGATGAACTAGTATAGTGGATGAACAACCTCAGGAGGTGAGGTGTTCTTGAGCTCGATGAGCTGGTGGGTGTGTGGATGATCTGAATGATCCGTCCGAATCCCTCCCCCCCCCCCCCCCGCTACGGTGGTGGCTAAGTCCTATTTATAGTGGCCTTGGTCCTCTACCCAAATGTTTAGGCGGGAAGGGATCCCACAACGGCCAAGTTTGAAGGGGGCCAACTAGTACAAGCTACCCTGACAAAAGTAGTCTTCGTCTGCCAAAGGCTCTGGTGGTGACGCTATTGTGGGCTCCGCGATGACCTCCATCCTGCTGGTCTTGGTCTTGTTGCACCGATATGGAAACCTTTGCCTGATGCCTCGGGACCCCGCGCCTGCGCTTGCCTCCTTAGCACCAAAGAGAAAACTGGTACATCGCGTCACCGGGCGCCTACTGTCGTTGGTCGTCATGGCTCACGTCACGTGAACCTCGCGAGGTGCCCCTTGCATAGATATCTCCGCTCCTCAGGAGCCGGCCTAGTGAGGCCAACCCCAGGGAGGTCTTGGTGTCGTCGCCTCGCGAGGCTTGGCCCCTCGCAGGGTCTTGCTTGTTGCTGTTGGAGCTAGGCCGTACCGGGCCGTTGACAGAGCCACGCCACGGGCCGCCGGCAGGCAAGTCCGGGCACCCCCATTCCCAGGATGCCGACAGTAGCCCCCGGGCCCAAGGCACTCTCGAACTTGGCTTCGAGGTGAAGCCAAGGGGCAAGTGCGGAGCACCGCGGGCCCCAACCGCCTGCGGCCTTGATTGACGCGTGGCGATTGATGGAACGTGGGCCCGAGCGCCTCCCTCGTTACATTGACTAAGTCAGAGGCCCTCCAGAAGAGAGCCCCCGAGCCCAACCTGAGGAGGGCATCGGGCACACCTTCCTATGCGATAAAGGGAGGCGCCCCCTACCGTGGGCGCAGGTCCTGAGGTGGTGCCGCTGGAGACACCGCTCTCTTGAGGCTCTTGGCAGCACAACTGCTTCTTTATCTTGGAGACAACCTCAGGAGGGTAGGTGGCTCCTTCGTTGTCTGGGTCTTCGGCCGCCGCAGCCTGGTAGGCGCCCTCGAGAGAGCACATCGCATCCTTTTCCTCGCAAGCGACCGTGATGATGCCGCAGCTCCCTGGCATTTGAGGACATTGTAACCATGATGGGTCACCGCCATGAACTTGGCCAGGGCTGGATACCCGAGGATGGCGTTGTATGGAAGGCGTATGTGGGCGACGTCAAAGTCGATGAGCTCAGTGCGGTTCGCGCTTGCCGAAGGTGACAGGGAGGCGGATTTGCCCAATCGGGGTGGTGGAGCCGTCCGTTACTCCTGAGAAGGGCTTGGTTGGCTGCAGCTGATCATATGGCACTTGAAGGCGGTCGAACGTACCGGCGGAGAGAACATTGAGCCCTGCACCACCGTCAATGAGGGTCTTGGTGACAAGGGCATTGCTGATGATGGGCGAGCAGAGCATCGGGAGGGTGCCGACAGTTGCCGCGCACTTGAGCTGGTCGGACGAGCTGAATTTGATGGTGTACTTGGACCACCTGAGCGGGCACGTGGCTTCGAGCCTGGGGAGGGCCACGTTCACCTCACGAGCGAACTACTTGAAGATGCGCTGGGAGGCTGGGGCCTGAATGCCACCCAAGATGTAGGCGATGGCGCGAGGCTCCTGGAAGCCCCCAGCCCCCTCGTCCTGGTGGTGGTCGTCGTTCCTCGTTGGTGGTGGCGGCAGCGGAGGGAGGCCAGCGTTGCCCTGAGGGCGGTCCTCACGAGGCTGGTCCCTTCAGGCACCCTTGCAAGGTTGGTCCTGCCAGCGGTCCTCACGATGTCGGTCGCGCCACTCCTGGCGAGGGCCGCGGTCGTCCCAGCGTCCTCCACTTCTACCTCCTCCGCGGTCGTAGCCTCGGTCGTTGCGCTCGGGGAATCAACCAAAGTGCCCTTCACGGATGGCCCTGAGCTCCTGACAGTCATTGGTGTTATGGCTGTGTACGTTGTGGAAGGCGAAGAACGGGCGGTTGGCCTTGGATGACTTTGGGTGGTCGCAGCCGCGCTCCATCTCTGGTTCCGCCACGAGCACGGTAGTCCCCTTGTGCTTCACATCCTTGGTCTTGGCCTTCTTGTCTTCCGGGTCGGCCGCCGGAAGCTCGTGGAGGGAGAGGCGTCCCTCCTCCACTCTCGCGCACTTGGTTGCCATGTTGAACATCTCCAGAGCCGTGCACAGGTCCTCATGTATGGCGAGCTCCTCCTTCATCTTGACATCATAGACGCCATCGGAGAATGCTGAGATGATGGCCTCGTCCGTCACCTTGGGGATCTTGAGATGAACGTTGTTGAAATGCTGGATGTACTTCTGCAGGGTCTCCCCTGGCTGCGGCTTGATGCGCCGCAGGTCACCAGCGGCAGGTGGGCGGTCGTGGGTGCCTTGGAAGTTGGCAACGAAGCGCTCGCGCATCTCGCCCCAGGAGGAGAATGATCCCACGGGCAGGTTCAGGGGCCACGGGTGCGCGCCGTCTTTGAGCGCCATGGAAAACCAGTTTTCCATGACCTTCTCGTCGCTGTTGGCCGCCTCGATGCTCAGCTCGTAGAGCTGCAAGAACTCAGCAGGGTCGGGGGTGCCATCGTAGCGCGGAGGCAGGTCGAGCTTGAACATGCCGGGCCAGAAAACGCTGCGCAGCTCGGGGGTGAAGGCGCGGTAGCCCGCCTTGGCCACTGGAGCCCGTCGTGGAGGTGGAGCCTGGTCTTGGTACCCAGGCGGCGCGCGATCTTGACGTGGTGGTGCTGGGAGTGCAGGAGCATCTTCTTGCGGCCGCGGGATTTCCTGCAGCTTCCTTCTTCATGCGCGGGCGCCTTGCGCGGTGGGTCGCACCGCGGGGCCGCACGTCTTGGTGCGAGGGCAACGTCTTGATGTGGAGGTGGCGGAGGTGCTCCATGGGCTACGTCGCCCGCTGTAGGAGGCAGACGAGGCAGCAAAAGGGACGGCGCAGGAGAGCCCCCCGCGGCGCTGACGAGCTCGGCGATGCGGTCCAGCCAGTCTTCGTAGAGGTCGTCGACGGGGCGGTAACGCAGGAGCTCCCGCGTCATGAGCAGTGCAGCTCGCGTGTCCGCGGGTCCGCGACGAGCGTGGGACGACGAGCCGGCCGGAGTCAGCGACGGGGTAACGGTGCGTCCGTCCCGCCGCACGGAGGGGTGCAGCGACGAGGCTTGCTGCTCATTCCCCGCCGGGCCGGTGGCGGAGTTGGCAGCTGGTGATGGAGAGCGATGGGGAGGCTCGCCAACGGGCACCGTCTGAGCGACGCGAGCGTTGAGAGCTTCTCGGCGCTCAGCACGGGCTCGACGAGCGTCAGCCATGTAAGTGGTGGAGCAGTGGTACGTCGAGTGGCGGAAGAGAAGTTGCAGCGCCCCCCTACCTGGCGTGCCAAATGTTGGATTACGCTTTCCGCAGACCCTTGAGAGGTTCGAACTCTGGGGTGCGCACAAAGAACACTCTCTCCCTAGCTCGCTCGCTCAACGATTCCACGGCTTAGCTCGAGGAACCCGAAGAACAGAGAGACACAGGGGTTTATACTGGTTCGGGCCACCATACAGTGTAATACCCTACTCCAGTGTGTGGTTGATTGCCTCGAGGGGCTGAGGATGAACTAGTACAGTGGATGTAAGAGCCTCAGGAGGTGAG
Source organism: Aegilops bicornis (assembly GCA_021605145.1). Taxonomy (NCBI): domain Eukaryota; kingdom Viridiplantae; phylum Streptophyta; class Magnoliopsida; order Poales; family Poaceae; genus Aegilops; species Aegilops bicornis. Next base: position 324,026,829 of record CM038673.1, read on the forward strand.
GTGTTCTTGAGCTCGATGAGCTGGTGGGTGTGAGGATGATCTGAATGATCCGTCCGAATCCCCCCCCCCCCCGCTATGGTGGTGGCTAGGTCCTATTTATAGTGGCCTTGGTCCTCTTCCCAAATGTTTAGGCGGGAAGGGATCCCACAACGACCAAGTTTGAAGGGGGACAACTAGTACAAGCTACCCTGATAAAAGTAGTCTTCGCCTACCAAAGGCTCTGGTGATGACGCTGCTATGGGCTCCGCGACGACCTTTGTCCTGCCGTCCTGCTGGTCTTGGTCTTGTTGCACCGATATGGAAACCTTTTGCCTGATGCCTCGGGACCCCGCGCCTGCGCTTGTCTCCTTAGCACCAAAGAGAAAACTGGTACACTGTGCCCGCTGGCGCCCTCCTATCCTTGGTCGTCATGGCTCACGTCACGTGAACCTCGCGAGGTGCCCCTTGCATAGATATCTCCGCTCCTCGGGAACCAGCCTACTGTGGCCACCCCCAGGGAGGTCTTGGTGCCGTCCGCCTCGCGAGGCTTGGTCCCTCGCGAGGGTCTTGCACTGTTGCTGCTGGAGCCGGGCCGTACCGGGCCGTTGACGGAGCCACGCCACGGGCCGCAGGCAGGCAAGTCTGGGCACCCCTGCTCCTGTGACGCCGACAAAGATAGCCAATCGCGGCTATATGATGTTGTCATGTCATACATAGTCATCATTTATAGTTACCCATATAATAAGGTGAGCTATAAAGTTGGCTATAAAAGTAGTACTACTTTTTCTCATGTTATCTCTATCTCTTTCTTCATATTTATTGCATCTGCCTAGGAGTCCGCATATAGCTCTTTTGCATAAGATCCCACTTTACTTATTTTTTGTGTCTTTTTTTCACTTAGACAAAATTAGTACCATATAAGGCCCTTCCCAGTGCTCCACGGTGGACAGGTGCTAAGCATGCCACATAAGCAAAAAAAGGACATGGCACAACAATTAAGGAGGAGAAAGAGCATTTTGATGACCCAGGAAGAACCAAAGCGCGTGAACCAAGGTAAACCACTTAAATGAAACAACTTGACCAATGCATGAAAGGCTTTAGGTGCTAACTCATTAAATAAAGTGTGCTTAGCAACAACAAGTTGCTAACGACGGCTATGGGATTGCTCAGCTTCTGGCCAGGGAGAGATCCCTGCTCGGCTTGCCGATGATGGTAGTGACGGCGCCCGCGGGTGTCGTTTCCTTCTTGGAGGCGCTGCCAAGGCCTTCAGCTTTGCCCCTCTTCGAGCTCGGGGGAAACCCTAGGTCTGGTTCCCCCTGACCGGATAGCGATGGCGTCTCAGCGTCGTATTCCTTCTCAAAGGCGTTATCTTGCTTGCTCGCGGTGTCCCCGGTATTGGCTCGGATGATGTTGGAATTCTTGTTGGTTCGGCGCTGGTAGTCGTGGTTCGGGCTTGACGGGTTTAGCTGTGATCAGGGGCGAATCCAGAACAAAAATGTCCCGGTGTCCACATGCACATCATATATACAAGGATAGACACCAAGCAATAGTATATACTCCATTCCTTTATATAAGGTGTATTTTTTTTTCTAAATTCAAACGAGTACATGTTTGACCGAGTTTAGAAAAATATATCAATATCCACAATATGAAATTTATATCATTTGATTCCTTCAAGAAATATAGTTTCATACTTTATCTATTATGTTTTGTAGATGTTGTTATTTTATTGTATAATCTTGGTCAAACATTCAAATGGTTGATTTCCACGGAAATCAATACACCTTATATTTTGGAACGAAAAATAACACAACCAACAACACAAATTATATGGCAGTGAGATTTCTTACCAAAATGAATTGGTTCATGTGATGGGCTAGCTATATCATCTTGTGTCGAGGACTTCATTTTTTTAAGAAAGCTTTCCATAAATTCTCCTGTTAATAATTATCATTGTGTTAGCAAAAATGTATGAGTTACATTATTTGTGTTTGCATATGCAAGAATAGAAACAATAAACAAAATATATGTTTTTAGTGAGAAATAAATATAACATATTGATTGAACAATACGATTAGGGAGTTAAACTTACTCAACATTGTGCTTTGCCGTTCTCGCTGAAATAATCCTCCCCTGGTTAGATGTGAATCGCAGCGACTTGTTCTCAATTATAATAACTTTAAATTTTAAAACCCTAGCCAAACAATTAGAAACCCGAAATATAAAAAATTAAAATTCCTACACACAGTTGAGATTTCAGATTTGGAAGAGATCGGCAATTGCCAAGTGCGGAGTTGAGACGTACCTTAAATTTCTAACAATCTCTCAGTGGGCGAGGGTAGAGGCGGCCGGCTAGCGATGCTTGAACGCTTCAATGAACAACCAGGACGAACCAGCGACTGGGCGCCGACGATTGGCAGCGCGGCGGCAGAGAAGGGCCGAGGGCGGAGAAGCCGAGCGGACGAGAAACAGAATAGGCGCACGTACAGGCGTATTGGAATCAATTAATTAGATTGATAGCTTTTTCTCAACAGGCGCACGTACAAGAATCAATTAATCGATCGGTCTGGAGTGGGCTTTTACCTGGATGGGCTGCTATGCCTGGCTTGTGTTCGTGTCTATTGGTGGGCTGGCCGGTGTCCAGGTCAAAAAGTTACCGGTGTCCAGCCCAAAAGACTGCACCACGTATAAGGTAAACACAAGATTTACCCGGTGCCAATGACACCGGAAGAGATAACGTGCCTTCGCCCCTGGCTGTGATGTATCTTCTATTTGGTCTGAGCATCCCTTATCTCTCTGTTTCAGACATCATATTCACCCCTATCTACATTCGTGTCATGTGTTGTATCCTCTGTACTCATTCTATTACTTCTATTAATGAAATGATACGCAAGCTTTGCGTATTAGCAAAAAATAATAAATTGATAAGGTATTTAATGCACTTAACACTTCATTTAAGCATTTTTGCATTGGAAGAGGTCTAAATGGACTACAAATCTACTATTGTGCTTACTTTCATATACAAGCCAAGTTTAGCTAAGTTTTCTGCCCCTAGTGCCTGGATAGGCGAAGCTCCTCGTTCAATACTTTGATTATTGAACTCTCTTCGTAAACTAATATAAAAATGTTTAGATCAATATTTTAATTATCTAAACGCTTTTATATTAGTTTACAGAGGGAGTAGAAAGTAACCCGCTTGTGTTACTGAAGCTAAACAGCTGTCCCGCACGGGGTGATAAGACCGGGAGTGGGTACCGTTTGGCCTTTTGGGAAATCTGGAGTTTATTCAAAGTGGAAACTAAAATAGGGCAGTCAAATCCATGATGCGATGTAACTGTAAAAAGCTCCACACCCTCGTAGTCATAAAACTAATATAGATAGGTCCGATTAAAAAAGTCCAACGGTGCTAGTATGCTGCTGCATATCCCTCCAAACCATTCAATGCCACATTGAAGAGAGAGTACTACGGAAGACGATGGGGAGAATCCGGACATAAATAAAAACGATAGGAACACATGTGTGGCATGTTTGATTTAGTGCATGAGCTGCTGTGCAACACTGAAACTTTCTTGTTGAGCACTGCTTGAAGCTGTACCAGCCATCCATCAGGATGTATGCGACTCACAACCATTGATTAGCGTGTCGTGTGCACATCGGGCAGAAAAGTATCGTGTGCACATCCATTCCGTTCTTGCTTCCAAGGCGAAGGATAGTTGCGGTTGTATACCTTTTTTTGGAGGGAAACGGAGGCACCTCCAGAAAATGTTGTAAATTTTCAGACCAAATATTCAGTCTTCACGGAACTGTCGCTGAATAAACTGAAACATTACAAATAACCTGAAGCTAGTTTGTTAATGAAAAGAGGCGGTACACCGCCTTAAAACATACTCCGTTCACAGCTAGTATAAGATATATTGGATATTTCAATATAGACTACATACGAACTGAAATAAATTAATGAACGCACTGAAACATGTCTATACACATCCAGTTCAGAAAAAAGCTAGAACATCTTATATTTGTGAACGGAGGGAATAGAAGCAACATACCATCATTTATAACATCTGACTGCCCATGTATTGGGATTTCCCAGTAAACTAAAGCCTCTGCGAGGTAAAAGTCCCAGAAATTATCAGATTAGAAAGAACATGTAAACCTGAAGAAGTGGGTTCTATTGCAGAAGGTAATTTGGTAACCTGGATAACTTTGAAAAACAGAATGCACTCAGAACAGCATTGTTTTTCATAATCTAAAAAATTATCAGATAGGCACACTCGGAACAGCATTCTTTCTACAACCTGAACTCTTTAGTTATCTTATCTTGTCTTGTGTTGCTAAAACATAGAAACCCATCAACCACAACATAAATCTCTTGAAGACTCCACTGTATGCAGATCTAAGAAAATGGATAAGTAAACACTATTAACTTGTCAAAGATACCGACAGATATGGAGCAAGGATCAAAGGATAGCTGTACTTGCTTCAAGATTACTCACAAGGAGCCAAAACTCGTCTCCCAAGGTTTAAAATAGAGGCGATTACCGATAATGCTTTGATTAAAGAGAGTTGGTGGTGGTAGTGTATTGTAATTAAGCACAGAAAGTGGGGATTCTTAATACAAAACGTCTTTGCAGGCTTCCTGTAAATATACACAAAGGAAACAGGAAAGGGAAAGCAGCTCACACACCTCTCTTTGTTTGTTTATACTGTTTTTAAATATGCTAAACTTGCAAAGGCAGAACAAGAACCAAAATAACAAAGCTGCTAGGCTATAATTAAAGTGGAAACAAACACAGAACTCAGAGCTAGAGGACCTTTTCCTATTGTAGGCTGCAAAATAGTATGTTATTTAATCTAACCTTGCACATGGGCACATGGCCTTCAAGCATCCTTTCATGGGAACATAACCTAAGTGAACTAGCGTACCAGACAAGTAGCTGCACCATTTGGCTGAGGTTCGGAACAATGAAAGTATTATATTGTTCATGTTTCATGTCCTGTCAACGCTGAGCTTTAGTCTGCAGCTTTCACTAGCTATTGCATGTTTACAGTACAAAATGGTAAGGGCCTGTTTGGTTTCAATAAGTCACCTGACTTATAAGTCAGGTGACAACCAAACATGCGTGACTTGACTTAAGTCACGCTTGTTTGGTTGTCACCTGACTTATAAGTTGTTTAACCACACCTTCGCACCTTGTTTTTTTATGTAAAGATGGTGGGACCCATGCAAAAGTGGATGACTTATAAGTTTTAAGTTGGGTGGAGCAACTTATGACTTATAAGTTGGGGTGACTTATAAGTTGGGTCTGTTTGGTAAAATAAGTCACTTTTTTCACTTTTCAACTTATAAGTTGGTGACTTATTTGGAACCAAACATACCCTAATGTTGCTCCTAACCTCACAACTGCATACGGTAAACATTACTCCTATAAAAGATGCCGGAATAACCGCCTTCTAGGGCATAGGCTCCCGTGAGGTTCCTGGCACCGCTTGTTTTGTGTGCGCCTCTCACCGATGCCTCCTTGACGCTCCCGACTGTTCGATCTCCATGTCCGCCTTGCACCCAACTGACTTTCCTCGGAGGTCCATGAAGCATGGGCCACGGGCACGCGAGGCCACTTTGTCTGCCTCCCGCTGCCCTCGCCTTGGGTGTGGGTTGTTTGGTCCGCATTCTCGCGTGCACCGAGTACGCCTATGCGTCCAAGCTGTTGTGTTGGCGTGCGACGGGCATGCCCACGCATTGGCGATGGGGTCTACCGTACTAGATCCCAACCGACTATCCCGGTCAGCGGTTGACTGGTCATGGACCCGGTGCGGGGCCAGTGTCTTGGACGTTGGGCACGGATGATTCATTTTCTGGTGGGCTGGTGGGGGTCCGACCTGCCTATGTCCCACCGAGTTAGTCCGCCCAGAGGTCGGCTGACGATGGACCCAGTGCGGAGCCGGTGTCATGCGCACCGGGTACACATGGTTGTTGTTGGGATGTTATGCTCACGTGTGTCGGGTACGCCTATGCGTTTGTGGTGGGGTACACCTTGCTTGGATCCCATCCAGCTATGCCGGCTCGATGTGTGAAAATGCTTATCGACTTTGCTTTCCCGTCCTCTTCGCACATGCATACAATGGGACGTGTAACATCCCTCGGAGTTTCCTGTGCCAGTGCTTCGTTGCCCTTTCTAGACTACCCAGCTGTATGTTAGTGTTGGGCCATCGTTTGGGTCCGTGTGTTAGTGTGTTTGGTCGACTGCCCGAGTGAGTGAGGACATTGGCTGGGGGTGTTCCCGTTTGGCATGCTGGTTTAAAGCGTGTCCTCGGTTGGTTGTCCAGCACCGTCTTTCTCTGTGGCTATACCCTCGTGCTTCCCGTGTTCTTTTCTTCCCATCGAAGCACCCTCCTTCAAGCCCGTCGTCTAACGTCGAACAAAGCTCACTGGCTTCCTCCTATTTCGCTCCCCTCGAATCAAAGGGGTTCTGTAAGATTTTTGTCGCTCCTCCTGCGAAAGCTCTGCTGCATGCCAGTCGTCTCACATAACAAGACTCGCCGGCTTCCTCTGGCTTTGCTCTCCTGGAATGGAAGGGGTTATACGAGCGTTTTCGTCTGTGCTCCTGCCAACTTGTTGAGCTAGCGTTTGTATGCCCTTTCTTCTTTCTCTGATCTCTTTTGCACGCTAACTATCCATTTTCTTTCCCGCTAGTTTGCAGGTATTGCCAACTTCTTCTCACTGTTCGGTTGCAACCATTCTTGGACTTCTTCTCTTTGACGTGGGCTATCTCATCGGTGCGTTTGTTATTGTCGCTCATGTCCACCGCGTCAAGGTTTGCTCGATCGATTTCTCCATGGTTGTTTCGCCACCATTTGTGTGTCTTATATAGCCGATTCTTATCATGTTGGTTATTAGTCATCTTATTTTTTGCTGTAGTTTCTTGCTGAATATATTTAAGTTGTATTGTTGATTCGTGTGTAAAGATGTGGTCTGTCATCGTCTCTGTAATCCCTGTTTTGGAGGGCATGTCGGTACATTTTAGTTTACTGGTGGTTCCTTATGTGTGTGAGATTGCTGAAGGTGGGCTTGTGCTGGCCAAAATAGGGATCAAGCTACTTGGGATGTCGTCTCTCCCAAGTCAAAGATCCTCGCTCGTGAGTGCCTTCTGTGTCATCCGATTCGCGCCCGCCTCATGGCAGTGCCTACCTGCCGCACTATCAGCCGTCTGATCGGGCCTAGGCGTTCGTCGACATCCCTACCTGGTGCCGGACACCCTAGTTCCATCACCATGGTCTTGGGGTCCATCTCCAAGGGACATGCACATCACATATACTAAGGTGAACTCTATCCTTTATGCGTGTCTAGTTGGTTATCTCATGATGGCATACTACTTGAACATCCTCCCTTGTGCATACATAGGAGAATCACACATGTTAAGGAGGAGTGCAAACACAAGTTTACACCTACATCATCCATGAGGGAAGCTTGGAAGTAGAGAAAAAAGCACAAGACAAAGATGGAGGATCTACCATCAGGCGGTCGGACATCCGGTCACTTTGTGCAGACTGTCTGGCTAGAAGGGCACATAGCACACAAAGAAAAAAAAGTTGTAGTCGGACGTTGAACTAACTGTCTAGCCACCCAAAGTGTCCGATCACCTGAGTTTGCACCCGCATTCGACCATCTGCGAGTCCGCCTCGTGCTTGCTCCAACGCCTGGACTGTCCGCACACTTTCCGGCCGGACTGTCCGGCCGAGTCTTGCCGCGCGTAGTAAAAGGCCCACGGTCCATGTATTCCCTCCTCACATACCCCTTCGTGTGTGGACCAATATATAACACTCGCCCACCACCTCTCTAGGGTTAGAAAAGACTAGAACTAAAACCATATATATTTTCTCATGTATCTCGCCTTTGTGGGATCTATCTTCCCTAGTGGAACCATGTCCTCGTCTTGAGGAGAAGGGTTCCCCTAGCAAATCATCAAGGCATCCACTTGTGGAGAAGAAAAGCTTCATAGAAGCATCAAGCCCTCTTTGTTCTAGGACTTGGGGAAGAACCCTATCTTGTTCCATCTCTCTCATAGAAGCATCAAGCCCTCTTTGTCAAGGGTCTAACTATGTGTATTTTGATTTGCATGTATGTGTGTTGATTTGAGTGTTTTCCCTCGTGTCCCCCCTCCGGTTCATCATATTCTTTGTGTTCTTCCACAAATTCACCTCAATTCATGAAGACTGGGCTAACCTTGAGGCTTTACCTACATAATTTGGGATCATGAGTTTGTACCTTCCTTTGCGTTCCCCTAGCCCAATTTTTCTTTTCCCCATCCATTTTGAGCAAGAAATCTCATTTTCCCGCCCCAAATCAAGTTTTTGGACCCCTTCAGGATCTGAACTTTCCTTACCTGCCCGGACTGACCATGCATTTTCGAGCCAAATTGTCTGAACAACTCATTCATGAAACAAAATCGGATCTGACCTGCCTAGATGTCGCCAGGACTGTCGAGCCAAGTGTGCGGCCAGACAAAATCAGCTTCAGGGTTTTCATCATTTGGACATAACTTTCACATCTGAACTCCGATTTGAGCGTTCTTACGCTCTTTTTGAAGCTATCGACGCACCTAGGACCCACACATATGTGTCTACATCGTGGCAACCATGAGCACCGTTTGGAGGTGTTCCTAACTGTTGTGACGCAAGACGGTGTCGTGGACCATCTGCAGCAGGCGCCTGCTTCTTGTGAGCATCACCTCCATGGATGTGGGTTGTGGTCACTTGGTCTTGCGATTGGAGGGATCTATTTTGTCCTTGGTCTAAGTGTGTAGGTGCGTGTGATCACGCTGATGGATATAAGTAGAGGGACACTTTATAGGATGGTGCAAGTTGTGGTGTGTTCACATGTGCATTGGCCATGTCGTTGTACAATCTGCTCCTCGATGTGTGCTTCTCGGCATCAGTTTCCTACATGCCTTCTCTTCCATTACTCCCCTCGACATGCGAAGCAGCTGATGTGTAAGAGCGGATGCATTATTGACTGTTCTATGCATCGGGAACTGCTTCTCCTCTACTTCTTCACCCTCTCATTCATTTGTGTTCAACAAATACATGTTCTACAATATTTTAGCATTTCACGTCCTTCTTAAATAATTTTCCTATTTTCTATCAAACTAGGCACATACTCCTACTCGAAACCATAGCCCTCGGGTTTGGTCATTCCGAATGGGGTTCCGGGTGGACGTGGTTGCCTAGATTCATTACTTCGATCATGGCTTGAAGATAATCGCCATCATCACCCATGACCCAGGGGTTATTTAGGGATGATCAAGACCGTATCGAGCTCCCTTCAAATGGAGGAGATAAAAAATGTTGGTTTCAATGCAGAGTTCACCGACTACGTTCGTGTAACGAAGTAACGCGCATCGTCCTTAAGTGCTTGCCCGGCATGCCAAGTGAGCACCACATATTTTTTTTCTTTGGTGAGGACATATTCATCTATGGGGTGGCGATCGGCAAAGACAGTGATGTGTTGGGGAGCGCCTTGGCGATTGGAGGATTGTGGGCGCGCGTGGGGCCACCGTCATGCGGTGGCTTGGGTCGCACACGTGTGAATTGTCACGTCCACTGTTTCGCACGTGAAGAGTGGGCCATACCCTCCTGTTGGCATCTTCGGCCCCTGAGGCAGCCCCTCAATCCCGTGTGCGCCGCCCCACGCGCAACATGGTGGCCTGGTCCGTGCTTTGGTGGGTTGTGGTCATTCGATCTTTTTCTGCCCAACACACGAAAACTTCCTACCATCACATAGCTTAACATGTTTCTTTCAGATGTGTGTGCTGCATGGTTCGCTGATATCTTATTTCTAATGGTATGTGTCGGTGTCAAAACCGGCGGATCTTGGGTAGGGGGTCCCGAACTGTGCGTCTAGGCGGATGGTAACATGAGACAAGGGACACGATGTTTTTACCCAGGTTCGGGCCCTCTCGATGGAGGTAAAACCCTACTCCTGCTTGATTAATATTGATGATATGGGTAGTACAAGAGTAGATCTACCACGAGATCAGAGAGGCTAAAATCTAGAAGCTAGCCTATGGTATGATTATTGTTCGTCCTACGGACTAAAACCCTCCGGTTTATATAGGCACCGGAGAGGGTTAGGGTTACATAGAGTCGGTTACAATGGGAGGAGATCTACATATCCGTATCGCCAAGCTTGCCTTCCACGCCAAGGAAAGTCCCATCCAGACACGGACGAAGTCTTCAATCTTGTATCTTCATAGTCCAGAGTCCGCCAAAGGTCATAGTCCGCCATCCGGACACCCCTAATCCAGGACTCCCTCAGTAGCCCCTGAACCAGGCTTCAATGACGACGAGTCCGGCGCGCAGATTGTCTTCGGCATTGCAAGGCGGGTTCCTCCTCCTAATACTTCATAGAAGATTTTGAACACAAGGATAGTGTCCGGCTCTGCAAAATAAGTTCCACATACCACCGTAGAGAGAATAATATTTGCACAAATCCAATCTGCTGGCGTATTCATGATTGTGACACCACGCCAAGCCTTTATTCGAATCGTTTTACTGTCCCACCTCAGCGTTTAGCGAGGCGGTTTCCTTGGCACGTCTTGTCAAAGCAGAGATCGTGTCCCCTTATTCCGGGTTTCTCATTAATACGGGCGTGGGTAACCCAATCGTGCCCGTTGGCACGTCTCCTCTATCGAAGGCGAGTCCCAAACGGTCACGGGGAAGGCTCTTGGTATTCAACCTCTTTATAAAGAGACCAAGGCTCTACCCCTTTCTTTCAATCTCAATCGAATCCGCCCCTCGCCTCGAGTTCCAACACCCGAAACTCCAGATTCAGGCGCTTCAGACCTTCAACGATGTCCGGTTCCGACCTTCAAGGCCGGTGGATGCCTTCCTCCGTTACGGAAGAAGACGTGCTAAAGCTAAGAGATGCCAGGTACTTAACTGGCGAAATTTCGCATAGGCTACCTACTCAAGGGCAGGTTATTCCCACTCCCAAGCCTGGTGAGAGCGTGGTGTTTGCGTCTCACTTCCTTCGGGGGTTAGGCTTCCCGACGGACCCCTTCGTGAGGGGGCTCATGTTTTATTATGGGTTGGAATTTCACGACTTGGACCCGGAGTCCATCCTCCACATCTCATCGTTCATTGTCATATGCGAAGCCTTCCTCCGCATTACTCCTCACTTCGGATTGTGGCTTAAGACCTTCAAAGTGGAGGCGAAGATGATCAAGGGGCAGCAAGCGGAGTGCGAAGTCTGTTATAAGCAAGAATGCCGACGCTCCATGGCCCGAGGGCTCTTTTCAAGAGGAGTTCAGCTTATGGCAACGAGAGTGGTTTTATATCACAGCTCGAGGGCACCAAGTGGGTGGCGCCACCTGCCTTTCGCTGGGTCTTCCCATGGCTGGCGTCATGGGTCAATAAAGGAGGCTCGACTGGGGGCCGTCCAAGGACGTGCCCTTGTTGCAGGGCTGCATTCAAGATCTCCTGGAAAGAGACATCAACCTGGCCGTAGTGATGCAGGTCATGTTGATTCGCCGCACTTTGCCCTGCAAACGCCGCCCTCTCCGCCTGTGGGAGTTTAATCCGGAGGGACCACGAGCTCTCCAACACTTTACGGGCGCGACGCCCATGGAGATGTACAAATTGTTCTTCGGACCACAAGCAATGTGTCCGGACTCGACCGAGGACGCAGGTCTGAGCTGCAATCGCCCGGATACTCAAGTAAGTAGCCTTGTACCCGAACACGCTATCCGTATATTCATCATAAAATTGCCCTTTAAAAGAGCTGTCCCTTAAACAGGAGTTGATAGCGAAAGCAAAGCTAATCAGGTGTCCGGCCCCCCTCCCCGAGACCACGCCAGATCCCGTGTTAACCAGGATGCTGGAGGTTGCGCCTTTGGAAGAAGGCGAAGGGGGGAACAAAGAAACTACCGTCTCCCTGAAGGAGGCTGTCAGGAAAGGAGGAATCTAGAATCCCTCCATCCAGGGAAAGAAGAGGACCGCCTCTGAAGACCCGGAGACCATGGTCTCAAAGCGGGGGAAGAAATATTCGTCAGAGGGTCCTGCGCCGGGAGGTGCCTCGGCCGCACTGTGCCCTCAAGGGATCAGCCCTCCAGCGAGCCGTAAGTAGAGAGGGGAGTTTTAAAATAAGAGACATCCCTATTCTATTCCTGAGAAAGATAACTGAATTTTTACCTTGTAGTTCGGATCTCAGCCCTTCTCAGCAGAGCTCATCTTCAGGGGATCTTCGTCCGGAGATGATGGAGAGCGGAACGCCTCCCCCTGTCGTACCACCTTGCGAGGCGGGCGACCCTGAGGTGTCAAATCACGGAGGGTTTCTCCGAATCCGGCAGGGCGGAAAGCAGCCGTGTGGCTCCCCAAAGCCCTCCGTGTCCGGCCTTGAAAAAGGCCATCGGACGAGTCCGCACCGTCGGTGCAGTCGGAGGAGAGTGAAGGATCTGCCGGCGGCGTCTATCTCGAAGAACACCGTGCATTGATGGGCACGGTGATTGAAAGGATTTCATCCGCGGAGAGTGGGTTGCACGAGGCCATCGGGAGTTTATCGATGGTTTTGAGGTACGCGAAATGATGCACCTTTTGACAGTTCCGCATATAAAAGATGCGCCCTGTATAGATAGTAGCCCCTGAGACTCGGTGCGGTGTCAAAAAAGACGGCGCGCCGAGGATCATAGTCCCATGTATAATATGTCGCTCTTCCTATGTAGGTGGCGAAGTGTCCGGTGGCTAGCCGGACTGATGAATTTGCCGAGCTAAAGCAGCAACTTGACGTGGCGGATGCCGACATCGCGCTTGTCAACAAGCGGCTTGACGAGTCTAAGGTATGCAATTTCTCCGCGGACACCGGTAAGGGGCTTGATGCCCGTGCCTTTCAACATGTATGCTTGATGCAGATGGTGCGGTGCCATGGAGAACCTTGGCGGAACTCGCCCGAGCCAAGGAGCGAGCGGAAAAAAGCGTCGGCTGCCTTAAAGGCTGCCAAAGAGCTGAAAGCCGAACAGGCTGCTCACTGCCAAAGCAGGAAGGAAATGGCCGAGATGGCTGTGAAGTTGAAGGATGCTGCCGACTGCTGCAAGCTTCTTGAAAAAGAAGATCGGGCGGAACAAAAGGACCTGGAGAAGGCCACTACCGAGGCCAAGGATGCTCGCTCTGCAATGCGAGCCATGAAGCAGGAGCTAGGTCAGGGCGGAGATATCGCGGCTGGAAAGCCCTTTATGCTGCGGATGAAGTTCGGGGATCCTAAATATGCTCAGTTGGACCGGCTGTGGAGTGCGGCGGATACTTATCTGGACTTGGCAGCAAGTGCCGCGGATGCGGCCGAACACTTCCGAGATCAACAGGATCATGAAGTGGAAAAGCTTTTTTCGTCGCAGTTCCACAATCCAGAGCGCCCACTTCCATTAACCGAGCGTTTGGCCAAATGGGCGGAGCTGAATAGGTTATCCGGACTCGCCATGAAGGATGTCGTGAGTCATCTATGGCCGGAAAGGCCCGAGCCGAAGAGTTATTTTAGTTTGGTGCAGCAGTTCCTTGGTGCGGTGCCGCATATCAATGCAATGAAGAGGTCGGCATGCATAGAGGGTGCGGATGGCTCTTGCACGTGTCAAGACATACTGGGCGGAGATGAAGGCCACCACGTTGCATCCCAAGATTCGGACGGGAGCCGAGTACCTGCCGAGCACTATTTTCAGGAAGTTCTGCAGGGCGCTCGTTTAATAGAGACGCAGTGCTCGAAGGATATCATGTATTATTGTAAAACAATGTTTCGATGGAATGTAAAAGCTTTTTATACTTGTGCCTGCAAGAATTAAAATACCTCCTGTGCGGCCGTTAATGTATATGTGTATATAACCTGAAAGATGGCAGTCTGCTTCAGCCCCCACGCATATAATGCGGGGTGTTATGAAAGGTGCATTTTTACACTTGATCCAACGTCTTGGTCCTATAAAGTAGGTGATAGCGTAGCGAACTAGGCAACCGGACTATAATGCTTTATCACTTTCACTTAGCCATAGGAGTTTGACAGTGGGGCTACTATATAGCCCCTAGGGGCACCGCGCTTCGCCCGGTCGGAAGTGCGTGTGTGCTGACCGAAAGCGACCGCCGTTAATGCGGAGGAATCCTAAAGAGTCCGGTGGGTCATCGAGTGGTTGACCAGTCTCACGCTATATGATGACAGTCAGTTTTCGGCTTTCTCTACTGAGGTGCTCGCCTAGCCGAACCGGGGCACAATCGCAGTAGTTCTCCTGGTGTCGCCTTAGCCGATAGAGCGGAGCGTAAGGCAGCAAAACACGAGGCAGGCAAACCCAACATTTGACCAAAGACATGATTCAGAGCTGATGCATATAAGACCAAACTTCATGACGCGAACACTCCCTAAGGTATTCGGTCTTTATGAAAACGGGCTGAACAACGCCCTTAGTAATAAGCCCCCGGTGTCCAGTGCACGCAAAATCTCGACGTGGCCAATGCCAAGACGCCAGACCTCCACCTCGGTTATAGCAAGAAACCGGGGATGTGTATCAACAAGAGACGGTAAAAAGGTTTACGCAGGGTCTTAATCTGAAAAGAACCCTTGGAACGGGTCCTCTCGCACGCGTCTGCGCTTTGTGTCTCCGTTGTGCCGTATCACGGGCCGGGTGTAACCTTTGTGTTCATCTGTAAAAGAGAGGAACTTAGTTGAAAAAGATCATGCGAAAATGTACGTTATATTAAATAACAAAGTACAATTTAAAAAATGAATAACATTGAGCTTTATTGTCTCTTGTTGTACATGCGCGGAGCCCCTTGAACGGGGGTATGCGGCTAGTAAGCTCTTACGCCGGACTCGTCTAGCCATGTCCGGGGTCTGAACGACCTGTTTAGGTGCTTTGATTAGTGAAGCCGGTTTAGTGTGTGGCTGTAAAGGCAGCCGCACAATCTTCCGCGCTCGAGGAACACTTGATATTTCCCTTTAATGAGATGATGCCTCGTGGACTGGGCATTTTAAGTATAAGGGATGCATAATGCGGTATTGCGTTAAAGCGGGCGAAAAGCTTCAGGTCCCAAAGAGTGCTAGATAGCTACTTGTAAATGGGGCGATGTGGAAGGTTAGCTTTTCGCGGCGGAAGTTGTCGGGTGAGCCGAACATAACTTCTAGCAGGAGAGAGCCCGTACAATGGGCATCTGGGCCTGGCGTTACCCCTTTAAAGGAAGTGTTACTATGGCGAATTGTTGTTGGGTCTATCCCCATTTTGCGGATTGTGTCCTGATATAGCAGGTTTAAATCACTGCCGCCGTCCATTAGGACTTGTGTAAAGTGGAGTCCTTCAATTATCAGATCTAATACCAAGGCAGTCCAGCCCGCATTCCGGATACTTCTAGAGTAGTCCTGATGGTCGAAGGTGATTGGTTTTAACAACCAGTGGCGGGACTCCTCTGGGATAGGCCGTATGGCGCATATCTCTATGGGCGCCACTATGTTCTTCCCTTTTGTCACGTGAAGTGAATTTACTGTTTTGACTTCTTGTGGGAAATTCTTTTGTTTTCCGGTGCTCTGCTTGTGGGGTTCATTATCGTCCTCGCTTGGTATGTCGAGCCCCTTGTGTTCGGCGTTGAGTTTGCCGGATTGCTTGAAGACCCAACAATCTCTGTGGATATGGTTTGCAGGCTTCCCGAGAGTACTGTGGATTTGACATATCTTGTCCAAGATTTTGTTTAGGTTAGATAGCTCGTCCCTGTTATCATTGAGGGGCGGCTTTTTCTGATTCTGCCGAGAGCTTTTGAATCTGGCGTTGACTGCCGTGCTCTTCGGGCTGTTTCCCTTGGTCCGGCGCTGGTCCTTGATGCGTCGCGGTTTCCCGTTCCATCCCTAACTTCGGATGTACTTGGGTCGCTGGTACTGCATCTTGCCAACCAGCTATCCTCTCCTGCGCAAAAGCGGGTCATGAGGCTTGTAAATGCGGCCATTGTTCTTGGCTTTTCTTGGCCGAGGTGTCTGGCGAGCCATTCGTCTCGGGCGCTGTGTTTGAAAGCTGCTAAGGCTTCGGCGTCCGGACAGTCGACTATCTGGTTCTTTTTAGTAAGAAATCTGTTCGAGTTTCCGGCTGACTCTCCGGGTTGTTGAGTTATATGACTTAAATCATCTGCATCCGGAGGTCGGACATAGGTCCCTTGAAAATTTGCAGAAAAGCATCCTCGAGCTCTTCCCAACTTCCAATGGTGTTTTCGGGAAGGCTTTTAAGCCAATGCCGGGCTGGCCCTTTGAGTTTGAGGGGTAAGTATTTTATGGTGTGGAGATCATCTCCTCTAGCCATGTGTATGTGGAGGATGTAATCCTCAATCCAGACTCCAGGGTCTGTTGTTCCGTCGTATGCCTCTATGTTTACGGGCTTGAATCCCACTGGAAATTCATGATCCAGCACCTCATCGGTGAAACATAGGGGGTGTGCGGCACCCCTATATTTGGGTGTACCGTGATGTTCGGATACTTGATGCGTTGCATTGCTTGCTTTCTTGGCCCGTAGATAGATCTAGCTGGGCCATCTTTTTGATGTGAATCCTTGTGTGGATCGCGTGCCAGCTTGTGTGCGGCGCCGTTTGCCGCACTATGTTTGCCATGGGATCGTTTATCCGACCGGGTGGCTTCCTTATTTTTTGATTGCGGAGGCTCTAAGGCCTCTTAATCAAATTCCGGCAGTAATTTTCGCTTCGGATAGCTCTTTGTGCGGCGACTGTCGCCGTATTTGTCTGCGGTGTTGAGTACTTTGCTCCATCTAATTCTGAGTGCATCTTCCGCTGTTTTGAGCTTCCGTTTCTGCTTTTTTAGGCTACGCGCAATGGTGATGAGCCTTTTTTGGAGGTTCTTCTGCTCCAGCAATCTGTCCGGCGTGAGGTCGTTCGGACTGTTATCTTCGCCGGGGATGGGTTGTTTATCCAAGTTGCCCTGTTCGGACGGTTGCTCGATGGCATGTTCGCCGTTCGCCGGTTCGTCCTGCTTTATGGCTGGGTCACTGTCGAGGTGGGGTTTGGAGCGGCGCTTATGCCGCCGCTTTGACTCTTTTCGAGGGAGCGATCCCTCATTGCGCCCCTTTGTTCTTCGTCGTTTCTTTTAGGTGTGTCCACCATATATACATCGTGGGATGAGGTGGTTGTCCAGTGCCCTATAGGCGCTGATTCCTATTCGTCTCCTACATCGTCGTCCATACCGTCGATGTCTTCGGAGTCGAAGTCGAGCATGCCGGTTAAATCATCGACAGTGGCTACGAAGTGGGTGGTGGGTGGGCTTTGAATTTCTTCGTCGTCCGCATCCCAACCTTGTTGACCATAATCCGGCCAGGGCTCTCCTGATAGAGAGAGAGAGACTTTAGTGAATTCAGAATGTCACCAAAGAGCGAGTGCTAAAAGATGTCCGCGGCGGTGAACTCCATGATCGGCGCCCAATCGGATTCGATTGGCAGGGGTGCGGAAGGTTCGGAGTCCGGAGAGGAGTCCGGCACCTTGGAGTCACAAGCTTCGCAAAGGACAGGTATGGTGTTCGGCTCAATTGCCGTAGAGATTGCAGTCCCCGAGGCGGTGTCTAGCCACCCATCCTAGATTGGCGCAGTCGGCTCCGAGCTACTGGTCGGAGCGGACACTGATGCGGCCTCCAGGGCACTGTTCGGCAGCAGAGCTAGATCATGCCCATGCGACAGTGCGGCGCGCTTGCCTGTGGCTCGAACCCGTCGAAGATCAAGTCTCCGCGGACGTCGGTCGTGTAGTTCAAACTTCCAAATCTGACCTGATGGCCAGGGGCGTAGCTTTCGATCTGCTCCAGATGGCCAAGCGAATTGGCCCGCAGTGCAAAGCCGCCGAATACGAAGATCTGTCCGGGAGAAAAGTCTCACCCTGGACCGCATCGTTGTTGATGATCGGAGGAGCCATCGGGCCTAAAGATGACGACACAGAGGAACTCTCAATGAAAGCACCAATGTCGGTGTCAAAACCGGCGGATCTTGGGTAGGGGGTCCCGAACTATGCGTCTAGGCAGAAGGTAACAGGAGACAAGGGACACGATGTTTTTACCCAGGTTCGGGCCCTCTCGATGGAGGTAAAACACTACTCCTGCTTGATTAATATTGATGATATGGGTAGTACAAGAGTAGATCTACCACGAGATCGGAGAGGCTAAACCCTAGAAGCTAGCCTATGGTATGATTGTTGTTCGTCCCCACGGACAAAAACCCTCCGGTTTATATAGACACCGGAGAGGGTTAGGGTTACATAGAGTCGGTTACAATGGGAGGAGATCTACATATCCGTATCACCAAGCTTGCCTTCCACGCCAAGGAAAGTCCCATCCGGACACGGGATGAAGTCTTCAATCTTGTATCTTCATAGTCCAGGAGTCCGGCCAAAGGTCATAGTCCGGCTATCCGGACACCCCCTAATCCAGGACTCCCTCAGTATGCTTACCTTTTAGGTTGCATTTGTTGGAATCTATTTCATAAGGTTACTTGCCTTCTTTCTAGGGTTGATGGACCATAAGAAAAATTCAAAGTCCATTCTCCTACTTAAGCAAATGGCTTACGTTTCGCAAAAGAATGCAATGGAAAATGATCATCGTCGGACCAAATGCAAATGTAGTACAAACATAATTATTTTCATATAGTTTAGAAGGAAAACTCAAATAGTTCACTTCCTTCCAAGCTGCAGTTAGTCTTTGCGCTAATGGCGCAACTAGAAATCTATTGCTAGAAAGGGAGAAAGGGGGCGGTGTTTGTGTGTGGGATCGATAAGGACACACACACACACACACGAGGAGAGAGAGAGAGAGAGAGAGAGAGCATGTTCATGAGCGGCATAGGGAGACATGCCTACTAGATGGAAAGATCGATAACGTCCTTTAGATGTTGTGGTCTGGCGAGATGGTGTGTTCTGGTATGTCTTCCTGGCCTTTGGATGTTGCGGCCTTGTCAATTGGCATATGTGGCTACACGTTCTCGTTGATCGCTCTCACCTAGCCTAATCATCTCGTCGATGTACTTGGCTTCCTTCTACTCGTGTGGTTCGGGTGGGGGTGTGTGGTTCCAATGGTTCGTGTCATTTGTCGTGGGGGTCTGGTCGGGCTTTGTATCAATCTAGTCGTTAGGTTAAACTAGCTGGACAACAAAGCACATGGTCAATGATCATTGTTTTCTGTCGTTAGTAAATATGTAAGGCAATTACAAACACAATATGAATATAATCACTTGCAGGAAATTCACCAGAAATATTGTTCAAATGGTTCACCCGCTCAAGGTGGTTGTTTTCAAGGTGGTTGTTTTCCAGTCGCATTTATGAGATGAGTAAAGGCCGAAGCATAACAAAAATCTCATAGTCCATTCGCCCGCTCAAGCAAATGATTTATGTGTTGCCACAGAAAGCCATGGGCAATGTTCATCATCAAGGCAAATACAAATGTGGTACCAACATACTCATTTGCAGGCAACTGACGAAAAAAAATCCTTCAAATAGTTGGCTTAGCTTTCAGGCTACAGTTGGTCTGTGCGCCAATGGTGTAATGGGTCATATAGTAAAAATAAAGTCATAAACCCACAATGTGTGCCCGGGGAGCATGGGTGTACCCCACATGCCAACTCGGGCGCACCGAGCGTATGCAGGCCAGGTCTGTGGCTATTTGACTGTTGGCGTGCGTCGGCTGGGTTATCCTCTATATTGTTGCCGGGTCGATTTACGGTGGTTGCTTTCCGGCTTCATTGTACCGACCACTTTGGGTGTGCTGTCGGTTGCCGGTTAGAAGATCGTTGGGTAGGCTAGTTCTCGGTATGTCTGGGTCGGCGTTCTGGTGCTTGGTTTGTCTAGTTTGGTGTTACCTGGGTCGGCATGCACCATGTTATGAACACAACATGATCACAGTCATTGGAATCATGTGTTTGCATATGATAGTGAAAAACCTCCTCAAATAGTTCTCTTGATTCTCAGGTTGTATTTTGTTTTTGCTTGAAAGTAAAGAGCGGGATGTGCAGCAAAGTTCACATATATCTGATGGTCAGAGTTGGCTGAATCAGACAACAACAGGTGGCCAGCTAAAACTTGGGCTAGTGGACCGGCGCTTAGCAGCTGCCTTTTGTTTTTCACATTTTTGGGGAAGAGATTAGTTTAGGGAGTGGCAAACCAATCAATACTACTACGTACTCGACCGATTTTCTTTTACTTATTTTAAGTTTTTATGTTTTTAGCTTTTTTAGGAGAGTTTATTCTTTAGCTACGGAACAATGTTTGGTGTCCAGTAGTGGAGTGCTTCTTTGTAGCCCTTCTAGCGGTGGAGAGCCGAACTGGTGCGCATGCGCCCCGTGATCATGGGCCGGCTGCCGGGGGGTGACCCCCAGATAGGAAACGGAACCTGGATCCTCTTTCAAAACATCGGGACGGCTGGCGCCCCTCAATCCGGCCGGCCTGTAGGCCGGCTTCCTAGCGCGGGCCAGATGGGCGGCTTCCCGGCTCGGCCGGCTAGCCAAGAGCCGGCTGGCCGTGGGTCAGTGGCCATTCCATCCGGACGTACAACAAGACAACTCCCCACGACGGGGCATGATACGTCTCCATCGTATCTATAATTTTTGATTGTTCCATGCCAATATTCTACAACTTTTACATACTTTTGGCAACTTTTTATACTATTTTTTGGGACTAACATATTGATCATGTGCCCAGTGCCAGTTCCTGTTTGTTGCATGTTTTTTGTTTCGCAGAAAATCCATATCAAATGGAGTCCAAACGGGATAAAAACTTACAGAGATTTTTTTTGGAATATATGTGAATTTTGGGAAGTGGAATCAACGAGAGATGATGCCCGAGGGGCCCACGAGGGTGAGGGGCGCGCCCCAGGGGGTAGGGCGCGCCCTGGGCCCTCGTGGCCACTCCGTAAGGCGGTTGGTGCCCTTCTTTCGCCGCAGGAAAGCCAATATCTAGATAAAAATCATGTCAAAATTTCAGCCCAATCGGAGTTATGGATCTCCGGGAATTTAAGAAATGGTGAAAGGGCAGAATCAGGGAGCGCAGAAACAGAAGGAAATAGAGAGAGAGAGATCCAATCTCGGAGGGGCTCTCCCCCCTCCGCCGCCATGGAGGCCATGGACCAGAGGGGAAACCCTTCTCCCATCTAGAGGGAAGTTCAAGGAAGAAGAAGAAGAAGGGGGGCTCTCTCCCCTCTCTCCCGGTGGCGCCAGAACGCCGCCGAGGCCATCATCGCGACAACGATCTACACCAACAACTTCACCACCGTCATCACCAACTCTTCCCCCCTCTATGCAGCGGTGTAACCCCTCTTTTACCCGATATAATCTCTACTTAAACATGGTGCTCAACGCTATATATTATTTCCCAATGATGTATGGCTACCCTATGATGTTTGAGTAGATCTGTTTTGTCCTATGGGTTAA
Source organism: Aegilops bicornis (assembly GCA_021605145.1). Taxonomy (NCBI): domain Eukaryota; kingdom Viridiplantae; phylum Streptophyta; class Magnoliopsida; order Poales; family Poaceae; genus Aegilops; species Aegilops bicornis. The sequence continues at coordinate 324,048,218 of CM038673.1, forward strand.
TTGATGATCGTGATTGGTTTGAGTTGCATGTTTTATTATTGGTGCTATCCTATGGTGCTCTCCGTGTTGCGCAAGCGTGAGGGATCCCCGCTGTAGGGTTTAAAATATGTTCATGATTTGCTTATGGTGGGTAGCGTGAGTGACAGAAGCACAGACCCGAGTAAGTAGGTTATTTGCGTATGGGAGTAAAGAGGACTTGATGCCTTATGATGCTATGGTTCGGTTTTACCTTAATGATCTTTAGTAGTTGCGGATGCTTGCTAGAGTTCCAATCATAAGTGCTTATGATCCAAGAAGAGAAAGTATGTTAGCTTATGCCTCTCCCTCAAATAAATTGCAATAGTGATTACCGGTCTACTTATCGATTGTCCAGGGACAAATAACTTTCTCGTGACAAAAAGCTCTCTACTGAAAATAACTTAGTTGTTTCCTTATCTAAACAACCTCTAGAATTTATTTACGTGCTCTTTATTATCTTGCAAACCTATCCAACAACACCTACAAAGTACTTCTAGTTTCATACTTGTTCTAGGTAAAGCGAACGTTAAGCGTGCGTAGAGTTGTATCTGTGGTCGATAGAACTTGAGGGAATATTTGTTCTACCTTTAGCTCCTCGTTGGGTTTGACACTCTTACTTATCAAAAGAGGCTACAATTGATCCCCTATACTTGTGGGTTATCAAGTCCTTTTTCTGGCGCCATTGCCGGGGAGCAATAGCGTGGGGTGAATATTCTCGTGTGTGCTTGTTTGCTTTAACACTAAGTGGATTTTATTTGTTGTTTTAAGTTGTTCTCTATCTTTAGTTATGGATATGGAACACGAAATACCAAAAAAATCAGGTTTACTTGCTACTCATGGAGATGGGAACATCCTAAAACCCTCGATGCTCGTTATGTGAAAGATATTATGCACTACTTTAATAATCTTGAGAAAACCCCATTCAATTATATAATAGGAGACACGTTGGATCAACATGAATAATTTAGGGATTATCGCTTGACTCAAAAAGGGAAACTATTATGGGATCAAATTTATATGTTGCATTGGTATGCTCGGCAACTATGCTTGAGATATGACTATACTTGTTGCTCTAGGATGAAGGTGATAACCCACAAGTATAGGGGATCACAACAGTTTTCGAGGGTAGAGTATTCAACCCAAATTTATTGATTCGACACAAGGGGAGCCAAAGAATATTCTCAAGTATTAGCAGTTGAGTTGTCAATTCAACCGCACCTGGAAAACTTTATATCTGCAGCAAAGTATTTAGTAGCAAAGTAGTATGGAAGTAACGGTAATGGTGGCAAAAGTAACAGTAGCAGTTTTGTAGTACTTGTAACAGTGGCAACGGTAAAGTAACTAAGCAAGGATCAATATGTGAAAAGCTCGTAGGCATTGGATCGGTGATGGAGAATTATGTCGGATGTGATTCCTCATGCAACAGTTATAACCTAGGGTGACACAGAACTAGCTCCAGTTCATCAATGTAATGTAGGCATGTATTCCGAATATAGTCATACGTGCTTATGGAAAAGAACTTGCATGACATCTTTTGTCCTACCCTCCCGTGGTAGCGGGGTCTTATTGGAAACTAAGCGATATTAAGGCCTCCTTTTAATAGAGTACCGGACCAAAGCATTAACACTTAGTGAATACATGAACTCCTCAAACTACGGTCATCACCGGGAGTGGTCCCGATTATTGTCACTTCGGGGTTACCGGATCATAACACATAATAGGTGACTATTGGCTTGCAAGATAGGATCAAGAACTCACATATATTCATGAAAACATAATAGGTTCAGATATGTAATCATGGCACTCGGGCCCTAGTGACAAGCATTAAGCATAGCAAAGTCATAGCAGCATCAATCTCAGAACACAACGGATATTAGGGATCAAACCCTAACAAAACTAACTCGATTACATGGTAAATCTCATCGAACCCATCACCGTCCAGCAAGCCTATGATGGAATTACTCACGCATGGCGGTGAGCATCATGAAATTGGTGATGGAGGAAGGTTGATGATGACGACAGCGACGGATTCCCCTCTCCGGAGCCCCGAACGGACTCCAGATCATCCCTCCCGAGAGAGATTAGGGTTTGGCGGCAGCTCTGTATCGTAAAATGTGATGAATCCTTCTATCTGATTTTTTTTCTCCCCGAACGTAAATATATGGAGTTGGAGTTGAGGTCGGTGGAGCCTCAGGGGGGCCACGGGACAGGGGGCGCGCCCCCACCCTCGTGGACAGGGTGTGGGCCCCCTGGTCTTGATTCTTTCGCCAGTATTTTTTGTATATTCCAAAAATATTCTCCGTGAAGTTTCAGGTCATTCCGAGAACTTTTATTTCTGCACAAAAATAACACCATGGCAATTCTGCTAAAAACAGCGCCAGTCCGGGTTAGTTCCATTCAAATCATGCAAGTTAGAGTCCAAAACAAGGGCAAAAGTGTTTGGAAAAGTAGATACGACGGAGACGTATCAACTCCGCCAAGCTTAAACCTTTGCTTGTCCTCAAGCAATTCAGTTGATAAACTGAAAGTGATAAAGAAAAAAATTTACAAACTCTGTTTGCTCTTGTTATTGTAAATATGTAAAGCCAGCATTCAAGTTTTCAGCAAAGATTATGAACTAACCATATTCACAATAACACTTAGGTCTCATGTTCACCCATATCAATGGCATAATAAACTAGCGAGCAATAATAATAAATCTCGGATGACAACACTTTCTCAAAACAATCATAATATGATATAACAAGATGGTATCTCGCTAGCCCTTTCTGAGACCGCAAAACATAAATGCAGAGCACCTCTGAGGATCAAGGACTGACTAAACATTGTAATTCATGGTAAAAGAGATCCAGTCATACTCAATATAAACTAATAATAATGCATGCAAATGACAGCGGTGCTCTCCAGCTGGTTCTTTTTAATAAGAGGATGATGACTCAACATAAAAGTAAATAGATAGGCCCTTCGTAGAGGGAAGCAGGGATTTGTAGAGGTGCCAGAGCTCAATTTTGAAATAGAGATAAATAATATTTTGAGCGGCATACTTTCATTGTCAACATAACAACCAAGATATCTCGATATCTTCCATGCTACACACATTATAGGCGGTTCCCAAGCAGAATGGTAAAGTTTATACTCCCCCACCACCAACAAGCATCAATCCATGGCTTGCCCGAAACAATGGGTGCCTCCAACTAACAACAGTCCTGGGGGAGTTTTGTTTGCAATTATTTTGATTTTGTTTGAGCATGGAACTGGGCATCCCGGTGACCAGGCATTTTCTCGTGAGTGAGCAGCGAAGTCCACTCCTCTTGAGAATAACCCGCCTAGCATGGAAGATACATACAACCCTAGTTGATACATGAGCTATTCGAGCATACAAAACAGAATTTCATTTGAAGGTTTAGAGTTTGGCACATACAAATTTACTTGGAACGACAGGTGGATACCGCATATAGGAAGGTATGGTGGACTCATATGGAATAACTTTGGGGTTTATGGAAGTGGATGCACAAGCAGTATTCCCGTTTAGTACAAGTGAAGGCTAGAAAAAGACTGGGAAGCGACCAACTAGAGAGCGACAACAGTCATGAACATGCATTAAAATTAATAACCATTGAGTGCAAGCATGAGTAGGATATAATCCACCATGAACATAAATATCGTGGAGGCTATGTTGATTTTGTTTCAATTACATGCGTGAACATGTGCCCAGTCGAGCCACTTGAATCGTTCAAAGGAGGATACCACCCTATCATACCACATCGCAACCATTTTAATAGCATGTTGGCACGCAAGGTAAACCATTATAAACTCCTAGCTAATTAAGCATGGCATAAGGAACTATACTATCTAATTTTCATTGCAAACATGTTTCATTCATAATAGGCTGACTCAGGAACGATGAACTAATCATATTTACAAAAACAAGAGAGGTCGATTTCATACCAGCTTTTCTCATCTCAATCAGTCCATCATATATCATCATTATTGCCTTTCACTTGCACGACCGAACGGTGTGGATAATAATAATAGTGCACGTGCATTGGACTAAGCTGGAATCTGCAAGCATCTAATACAAAGGAGAAGACAAGGTAATATGGGCTCTTGGTTAAATCAACAATAAAGCATATAAGAGCCACTTCAATATTTTCATTATGGTCCTCTTCTGTCGACCCCCAAAGAAAAGAAAAGAAATAAAACTATTTACACGAGAAAGCTCCTAACAAGCAAAAGAAGAACAAGAAATCTTTTTGGGTTTTCTTTTAATTACTACTACTACAAGCATGGAAAGTAAACTAGCTAAAAGCTACAACTATTTTTTTTGTTTTTCTTAAGGTTTTTCAAACACACAAGAAGAAGACTTAGAAAAGAAAATAAACTAGCGTGGATAGTACAATGAAAAAGTATGAGCACCGACAACTAGAATGAGTGTGTGAACATGAATGTAATGTTGGTGAGAAATATGTACTCCCCCAAGCTCAGGCTTTTACCCTAAGTTGGTCTATGCCCATGGATCAAAGCTACTCTCTCCTGTGTACTGAGGAGGATCCTCGGGGTGCCACTGGTTGGTGAGCTCCTCCGGATCCCACTGATAAACAGACTGCCGATAAGGGTCAAGTGGTGGTTCCAGTTCAGCCTCTAGAGCAGGTGTCATGCTCAAGTATGCATGAATGGCCTCCGGCAAAATGAGGTAAGTGCATGAAAATATGTTAAACAAAGAGGGTGCATGCAAGGTAATAATCTCACAATAATTTTTATCAAATATCAATTTATACTTAAGCATATTCTTCTTATCTTTAACAATAAACTCATGTGCTACCATACTCTTATAATCTAGAAAAATAGGAGGCAACAACTTTTCCTCTTTCTCATAATGCCTGATAGGTATGTTAAAGTGTGCAGCAAGGCGCGAAGCAAAGATGCCTCCAAAGATGGGACCCTTTGTACAGTTTAGATTTAACCGTTTAGTAACAATAGCGCCTAAATTGAAGGTAGTATCACGAAACAAGGCATGGCGCAAAATAACAATATCAGGGGCACTAAGGTTTCCACTGTTCCCACGACCAATTAAGCATCTACTAGCAAATATTGCAAAGTAACGCAAAATAGTAAAATGTATGCTAGTGATTCTTGCATCGAAAACTTTCCTCGTTTCCCCTACAGCAATCATATCAATAAACCCTTCCACATCATTACGATGTGGTTCCTCTACGCTGCCCTCAAAAGGCAACTTGCAAACCGCACAAAAATCATAAAGTGACATCTCCTTAAACTCATCATATAAATAAAAATCCACCAAAGGTGGCGATCTCCTAGCATGGAAATGAAAATTTTGCATGAAAATATTAGTGAGGAGGAGATACTGTTCGCGCTGGTCGCGGAGGAAGTCGACGAGGCCCGCATTCTCAGCCAAATAATAAAAGTCATCATGAATCCCTGCTGCTCTCAAGAATTCATCACAAGGCCATTCACACGAACGAACTTCCACGGTGCGAGGAAGATTATATTTGGGCTTCTTATTCTCTTCACTTTGTTTATCCTTCGAGCTTCAGCTCGAAGAGCCCCTCAATAATCTCTTCATCATTTTCTGAGTTTTTTTGAAATTTTTGGTGACTCAAAATAAAAGTGAACCAAACTCAACAAGATTGATAGCAACTACTCCCACAAGTGCCTAGAGACTATATCATGCATTAGAACTACTTGGGACCAAATAAATTTGACATGTAAGCTCAAGAACAGGGTCACCTAAGCAGTAAAAATTTGCAATAAATAAAGCACTAGAACAAAAACTAATTGGACCATTGGAGGAGTCACATACCGAAGAACAACCCCCCAAAGCAGTTTTGTGAGTGGAGCTTTGAGCAAGGAGATCGAAAATGGCAGCAAGATGGGCTAGAACACGGGTTTGAGCTAGGTGGTGATTTTTTCTGGAGGAAGACGAAGTGTGTGGGTGCAGGAATAAGTGGAGGGGGGCCACGTGGGGCCCACGAGGCAGGGGGGCGCGCCCTACACCCTCGTGGCCAGGTGGTTGCCCCCTCTGGTGTGTTCTCAGTGCCAAATATTCTTAAATATTCTAGAAAAAACCATATTTCACTTTCGGGGCATTTGGAGAACTTTTATTTTCGGGGTATTTTTTTATTGCTAAGATAATTCAGAAAACTCACCGAAAATACTAATTTTTCTTTATTTAATCTAAATAACAGAAGGTAAAAGGAGGGTATAGAAGGTTGTGCTTTCTAACTTTATCCATCTCATGCTCATCAAAAGGAATCCACTAACAAGGTTGATCAAGTCTTGTTAACAAACTCATTCCGAATTGCATGAAACCGGAGAATTTTTGAATAGCACTAGGTTACCTCAACGGGGATATGCACGTCCCCAATAATAAGAATATCATATTTCTTCTTGACAATAGGAAGAGGAAATTCAAAACCTCCAATAGTAATCGTTGGAATTTTTCCAATAGAATTGATACTGTGGACTTGAGGTTGTTTCCTCGGAAAGTGTACCGTATGCTCATTACAGTTAACATGAAAAGTGACATTGCCTTTGTTGCAATCAATAACAGCCCATGCAGTATTCAAAAAGGGTCTACCAAGGATAATCGACATACTATCGTCCTCGGGAATATCAAGAATAAAAAATCCGTTAAAATAGTAACGTTTGCAACCACAATAGGCACATCCTCACAAATACCGACAGGTATAGCAGTTGATTTATCGGCCATTTGCAAAGATATTTCAGTAGGTGTCAACTTATTCAAATCAAGTCTATGATATAAAGAGAGAGGCATAACACTAACACGGGCTCCAAGATCACATAAAGCAGTTTTAACATAGTTTCTTTTAATGGAGCATGGTATAGTTGGTACTCCTGGATCTCCAAGTTTCTTAGGTATTCCACCTTTAAAAGTATAATTAGCAAGCATGGTGGAAATTTCAGCTTTTGGTATCTTTCTTTTATTTGTAACTATATCTTTCATATACTTAGCATAAGGATTCATTTTAAGCATATCAGTCAAACGCATACGCAAAAAGCTAGGTCTAATCATTTCAGCATAGCGCTCAAAATCCTCATCATCCTTTTTCTTGGATGGTTTAGGAGGAAAAGGCATGGGTTTCCGAACCCATGGTTCTCTTTCTTTACCGTGCTTCCTAGCAACATAGTCTCTCTTATCATAACGTCGATTCTTTGATTGTGGGTTATCAAGATCAACAACGGGTTCAATCTCTACATCATTGTTATTGCTAGGTTGAGCATCAACATGAACATCATCATTAATATTATCACTAGGTTCATGTTCATCACCAGATTGTGTTTCAAAGATCGAAATAGAAATATCATTGGGATTCTCAGGTGTGTCAACAACAGGTTCACTAGAAGCATGCAAAGTCCTATCATTTTTCTTTTTCTTCTTTTTAGAAGGACCAGGTGCATCAACATGAGTTCTCTGAGAATCTTGCTCAATTCTCTTAGGGTGGCCCTCAGGAGACAAAGGTTCCTGAGTCATTTTACCCCCTCTAGTCATAACTCTAACAGCATTGTCATTCTTCTTATTACTTAATTCATTGAGCAAATCATTTTGAGCCTTAAGCACTTGTTCTACTTGAGTGGTAACCATAGAAGCATGTTTAATAATAAGTTTAAGTTCGCCCTTAACTCTAGACATATAATCACTCAAGTGTTCAATCATATAAGCATTACGTTTGAATTGTCTACCAACATAAGCATTGAAGTTCTCTTGTTTAACAATAAAATTATCAAACTCTAAGCATTGGCTAGCAGACTTATAATGAGGAATATCACCTTCATCAAATCTATAGAGAGAAGTTACCTTTACTACCTGTGTCGGGCTATCAAGACCATGTATTTCTTCAATAGGTGGTAAATTCTTAACATCTTCAGCTTTAATACCCTTTTCTTTCATAGATTTCTTTGCCTCTTGCATATCTTTAGGACTGAGAAATAGAATACCCCTTTTCTTCGGAATTGGCTTAGGAGTTGGTTCAGGAAGTGTCCAATTATGTTCATTACTCAACATATTATTCAATAGCAATTCAGCTTGATCAATAGTTCTTTCCCTGAAAACACAACTAGCACAACTATCCAGGTGGTCTGTGGAAGCATCGGTTAGTCCATTATAAAAGATATCAAGTATTTCATTTTTCTTGAGAGGATGATCAGGCAAAGCATTAAGTAATTGGAGAAGCCTCCCCCAAGCTTGTGGGAGACTCTCTTCTTCAATTTGCACAATATTTCCCTTAAGGAAGCTTGTTTCTTATGAGCGGGGGAATATTTAGCAGAGAAGTAATAAATCATATCCTGGGGACTACGTACACAACCAAGATCAAGAGAATTAAACCATGTTTTAGCATCACCCTTTAATGAGAACGGAGATAACTTAAGGATATAGTAGTAACAATTTTTTTCCTCATGAGTGAATAGGGTGGCTATATCATTTAATTTAGTAACATGTGCCAAAACAGTTTCAGATTCATAGCCATAGAAAGGATCAGATTCAACCAAAGTAATTATCTTAGGATCGACAAAAAAAATCATAATCCTTATCGGAAATACAGATAGGTGAAGTAGCAAAAGCAGGGACATATTTCATTCTAGCATTCAATGATTTTTCTTCCAGCTTAGCTAATAATTTCTTAAGATCATATCTATCATTGCAAGCAAGAAAATCTCTAGCAGTTTCTTCATCCATAACATAACCCTCAGGCACAACAGGCAATTCATATCTAGGGGGAGAATCTTCATCATCACTTTCATCAATATTATCAGTTTCAATAATTTCATTCTCCCTAGCCCTAGCAAGTTGTTCATCAAGAAATTCACCTAGTGGCACATTAGTATCAAGCATAGAAGTAGTTTCATCATAAGTATCATGCGTAGCAGAAGTGGCATCATCAATAACATGCGACATATCAGAATTAATAGCAGAAGCAAGTTTAGGTGTCGCAAGTTTACTCAAAACAGAAGGAGAATCAAGTGCAGAGCTAGATGGCAGTTCTTTACCTCCCCTCGTAGTTGAGGGATAAATCTTGGTTTTTTCGTCTTTCAAGTTCCTCATAGTGATCAACAGCTATAAATAACAAGTGACTCAAAGAATAGAGCTATGCTCCCCGGCAACGGCGCCAGAAAATAGTCTTGATAACCCACAAGTATAGGGGATCACATTAGTTTTCGAGGGTAGAGTATTCAAACCAAATTTATCGATTCGACACAAGGGGAGCCAAAGAATATTCTCAAGTATTAGCAGTTGAGTTGTCAATTCAGCCACACCTGTAAAACTTAATATCCGCAGCAAAGTATTTAGTAGCAAAGTAGTATGGAAGTAACTTGATAGCGGTGGCGAAAGTATGATGCAGTTTTGTAGTAATTGTAACAGTGGCAACGGTAAAGTAACTAAGCAAGGATCAATATGTGAAAAGCTCGTAGGCAATGGATCGGTGATGGAGAATTATGTCGGATGCGATTCCTCATGCAACAATTATAACCTAGGGTGGCACTTAACTAGCTCTAGTTCATCAATGTAATGTAGGCATGTATTCCGAATATAGTCATACGTGCTTATGGGAAAGAACTTGCATGACATCTTTTGTCCTACCCTTTTTTTGAGAACTGCCATGTGTTCCATCAAGATAAACCCTAAAATCATTGAGCACCTTGATAAACTGCGAAGATCGTGTCTTTGGGTGAGAAAGTCCGACGATGGGATTAAGGGCGGCTCATTGGCAGCCTGGGATATGGTGTGCAAACCCAAAAGTAAAGGAGGTCTGGGGATCATTGACCTTAAGACCCAAAACCAGGGACTCTTGTTGAAACAACTTCACAAGTTTTATAACAAACATGATGTTCCATGGGTCAATTTGATTTGGGATACCTACTATGTGGGTAAAATACCGCATGCCTCTGACCCATGTGGTTCCTTCTGGTGGAGAGATCTCATGTCAATATCTGATATATACAGAGGGGTCACTAAATCAAAAGTGTTTGCTGGTGACACGATCTTGTTTTGGAAGGACAATTGGAACATGGATACTCTTCAAGACAGATACCCGAGAGCATTTTCCTTTGCTAGAGATCTAGATATACCTGTGAGACAGCTCCTGTCTTCGGAGAGACTGGGAGATGTGTTCCACTTGCCTTTATCTTTGGAGGCTAAGAATGAGGTAGTTCAAATGCGTCGAAAACCCTTGAAATCTCAATGATCGAGGACAGGGATGTGGTCTTGTGTTTGGGGGACATGACTTTCGATCTTCCAAATATTATGCCCATCGCTTTAATCAGGTCCAAGCGGATGAGATCTTTGGATGGATATGGAAAACCAAGTGCACAATGCAATGGAAGGTGTTCCTGGCTGTTGTTGGTCGATGATTGAATACCAGGAATATGCTTGGAGAAGGCATTTCGTAATCCATAATGACAATTATGCCTGCCTTCTCTGTAACCACCACCGAGGAAGACATTGTTCATCTCTTTTTCACTTGCCCTTTTCAAATGAGGTCTTTGGGCTGCACTGGGGATACATTGGCCAAATGACACTGATTGGATTAAAATAGTGCGTGAGGGCAAGAACAGCTGGGCAAGGCCAATGTTCTTAGAAGTTTTTACAGTTGCTGCTTGGGGGATCTGGAAGGAGAGGAATGACAAGCACTTCAGAGGGATTCAGCCTTCTTTTGATTCCTGGAGGAACAGATTCAAAAAGGACTTTGCTATGCTGGTTCATAGATCAAAATAGGAGCAAGGCCCCTACATTCTTTCAATAGTCAACTTGCTTTGATTTTCTGTTTTGTTGGGTTGTTTAGCTAACCCCCACCCTCTCTCTCACACCACCATGTAATTTGTACAGTGCTGGACACTCTAACCCCCCCCCCCCTAATCTTTTGTCCTACCCTCCCGTGGCAGCGGGGTCCTATTGGAAACTAAGGGATATTAAGGCCTCCTTTTAATAGAGTACCAGACCAAAGCATTAACACTTAGTGAATACATGAACTCCTCAAACTACGGTCATCACCGGGGGTGGTCCCGATTATTGTCAATTCGGGGTTACCGGATCATAACAGATAATAGGTGACTATTGACTTGCAAGATAGGATCAAGAACTCACATATATTCATGAAAACATAATAGTTTCAGATCTGAAATCATGGCACTCGGGCCCTAATGACAAGCATTAAACATAGCAAAGTCATAGCAACATCAATCTCAGAACATAATGGATACTAGGGATCAAACCTTAACAAAACTAACTCGATTACATGGTAAATCTCATCCAACCCATCACCGTCCAGCAAGCCTACGATGGAATTATTCACGCACGGCGGTGAGCATCATGAAATTGTTGATGGAGGAACGTTGATGATGACGACGGCGACGGATTCCCCTCTCTGGAGCCCCGAACGAACTCCAGATCAGCCTTCCCGAGAGAGATTAGGGCTTGGCGGCGGCTCCGTGTCGTAAAACGTGATGAATCCTTCTCTCTGATTTTTTTCTCCCCGAACGTGAATATATGGAGTTGGAGTTGAGGTCGGTGGAGCCTCAGGGGGCCCACGAGACAGGGGTCACGCCCAGGGGGTAGGCACGCCCCCACCCTTGTGGATCGGGTGTGGGCCCCCTGGTCTTGATTCTTTCGCCAGTAATTTTTATATATTCCAAAAGTATTCTCCGTGAAGTTTCAGGTCATTCCGAGAACTTTTATTTCTGCACAAAAATAACACCATGGCAATTATGCTAAAAACAGCGTCAGTCCGGGTTAGTTCCATTCAAATCATGCAAGTTAGAGTCCAAAACAAGGGCAAAAGTGTTTGGAAAAGTAGATACGATAAAGAGTTTGAAGATTTTGATGATTCAGTTTATAGACCTGAAAATTTAGCTATCCTTAAATATTGCTATGAGAATTATAAATACAATTATGATATTGATGAATTTATTAAGAAAGTCTCCGCTGTCCGAGAAGAGACTAATATTTTGCAGGAGTCTATGGAAGAAGAAATTGATGAAACTGTGAGCTCATTGGATGAAAAAGATGATGAGGAGAGCGAATAACAAAAGGAGGAAGATCAGATTAGCTACCCGTGCCCACCTTCTAATGAGAGTAACTCTCCAACTCATACATTATTTAATGTCCCTTCGTTCTTACCGAAGGATGAATGCAATGATAATTGCTATGATCCCGTTGATTCGTTTGAAATATCCCTTTTTGATGAAACTTGATGCTTGCTATTCTTGTGGCCAAGATGCCAATATGAATTATGCTTATGGAGATGTACTTGCTATTGTTCCTTATGTTAAACATGAAATTGTTGCTATTGCACCCACACATGATAGTCCTATTATCTTTTTGAATTCTCCAAACTACACTACATTGGAGAAGTTTGCACTTATTAAGGATTATATTGATGGGGTGGCCTTTTACCGTTGCACATGATAATTTTGATGAATATAATATGCATGTGCTTGCTGCTCCTACTTGCAATTATTATGAGAGAGGAACTACATCTCCGCCTCTCTATGTTTCCAACACGATAAAAGTGCAAGAAACTTCTTACGCTATGCATTGGCCTTTACTTGATGTGCATGGATTGTTCTTGTATGACATGCCGATGCATAGGAAGAGAGTTAGACTTCGTCATTGCTTGGTATATGTTGCTTTGTGCTCACTACTAAATGCCAAATCATTGCTAATTCAAATTGGCTTTGATATACCTTGGGATCCAGGTGGATTCATTACTTGAGCACCTTATGCCTAGCTTAATGGCTTTAAAGAAAGCACTGGCAGGGAGACAACCCGGAAGTTTTAGAGAGTCATTTATTTCTGTTGAGTGCTTTTATAGAGTTTAAAAACAAAAAAATAAAGGGGGGAACCCAAAACTTTTCAAAAAGGAAAGTGAAAGTGAGAGAGACAAGCATTGTTGAAGTGAGGGAGCTCCTTGAACTTTATTCATGCTCACAGAAACTTTGTGAATCTTGATTACAGAAACTTTTCAACAAAAATAATTATCCCCTTGTAAAATTCCATTGTATTATAAAACTAATGTGCCAAGATTTGCCTTTAGGATGTTTTCATTGCTTGTTGGTTTGCGCGGTGCAAAACAGAAACTTTGGTTGTAGTGCGCGATTTTAGCTTTTTTTACTGGAACATCAAATGGTTCTGAAACTTTTTGCACTGTCTTTCTATACAAATTTTTATTTTTTACTAAATTTTTCAGAATTTTTGGAGTACCAGAAGTACGGTGAATGTTCAGATTACTACAGACTGTCCTGTTTAAGACAGATTCTGTTTATGATGCATTGTTTGCTTGTTTGGTTGAAACTATCGATTTCTATCAGTGGATTAAGCCATGGAAAAGTTATATTACAGTAGCTACAATGCAAAAACAAAATATGAATTGGTTTGCAATAGTACTTAGAGTAGTGATTTGCTTTATTATACTAATGGATCTTACTGAACTTTCTGTTGAGTTTTGTGTGGATGAAGTGATCAAGGATCGAGGAGGTCTCGATATGAGGAGAAGGAGGAGAGGCGAGATCTCAAGATTTGGGATGCCCAAGGCACCCCAAGTAAATATTCAAGGAGACTCAAGTGTCTAAGCTTGGGGATGCCCCGAAAGGCATCCCATCTTTCTTCAACAAGTATCGGTATGTTTTCGGTTTCATTTCGTTCATGTCATATGTGCAAATCTTGGAGCGTCTTTTGCATTTAGTTTTCACTTTTCTTTGATGCACCATGCTGGTACGAGATAGTCCATGGTTGATTTATAGAATGCTCATTGCACTTCACTTATATCTTTTGAGTATGGCTTTATAGAATGCTTCATGTGTATCACATATATCATTTGAAGTTTGGATTGCCTGTTTCCCTACACATAGAAAACTGCCATTTGTAGAATGCTCTTTTGCTTCACTTATATCTGTTAGAGCGTGGGAATATCTTTTGTAGAAAGAATTAAACTCTCTTGCTTCACTTATATCTATTTAGAGAGATGACAGGAATTGGTCATTCATATGGTTAGCCATAAAATCCTACATAAAACTTGTAGATCACTGAATATGATATGTTTGATTCCTAACAATAGTTTTGCGATATAAAGGTGGTGATATTAGAGTCATGCTAGTGAGTAATTGTGGATTTGTAGAAATGCTTTTGTTAAAGTTTGTGATTCCCGTAGCATGCACGTAAGGTGAACCGTTATGTGATGAAGTCGGAGCATGATTTATTTTTTGATTGTCATCCTTTGTGTGGAGGTCGAGATCACGTGATGGTTAACTCCTACCAAGCCTTCCCCTAGGAGAATGCGTGTAGTACTTTGTTTCGATGCCTAACAAATTTTTGCAATAAGTATGTGAGTTCTTTATGACTAATGTTGAGTCCATGGATTATACGCACTCTCACCCTTCCATCATTGCTAGCCTCTTCGGTACCGTGCATTGCCCTTTCTCACCTCGAGAGTTGGTGCAAACTTCGCCGGTGCATCCAAACCCCGTGACACGATACGCTCTATCACACATATGCCTCCTTATATCTTCCTGAAAACAACCACTATACCTACCTACCATGGCATTTCCATAGCCATTCCGAGATATATTGCCATGCAACCTCCATCATCATCATATACATGACTTGAGCATTCGTTGTCATATTTGTTTGCATGATCGTAAGATAGCTAGCATAATAGTTTTCATGGCTTGTCTGTTTTTTGATACCTTTGCTATGCTAGATCATTACACATCCTGGTACACTGCCAGAGGCATTCATATAGAGTCCTATTTTGTTATAGTATCGAGTTGTAATATTGAGTTGTAAGTAAATAAAAGTGTGATGATCATCATTATTTTGAGCATTGTCCCATGAGAAAAGGATGATGGAAGCTAGGATTCCCTCACAAGTTGGGATGAGTCTCCAGACTTTACAAAAAAAGAGGCCAAAGAAGCCCACAAAAAATGAGAGAAAAAGAGAGAAGGGGCAATGCTACTATCCTTTTACCACACTTGTGCTTCAAAGTAGCACCATGTTCTTCACATAGAGAGTCTCTTGAGTTATCACTTTCATATACTTGTGGGAATTTTCATTATAGAACTTGGCTTGTATATTCCGATGATGGGCTTCCTCAAATGCCCGAGGTCTTCATGATCAAGCAAGTCGGATGCACACCCACTTAGTTTCCAGTTTGAGCTTTCATACAATTATAGCTCTTAGTGCATCCATTGCATGCCAATCCCTACTCCTCACGTTGACATCAATTGATGGGCATCTCCATAGCCCGTTGATTAGCCGCGTTGATGTGAGACTTTCTCCTTTTTTTCTTCTCCACACAACCTCCACCATCATATTCTATTCCACCTATAGTGCTATATCCATGGCTCACGCTCATGTATTGCGTGAAAGTTGAAAAAGTTTGAGAATACTAAAGTATGAAACAATTGCTTGGCTAAAACCGGAGTTGTGCATGATTTAAATACTTTGTGTGGTGAAGATGGAGCAGAGCCAGAGCATATGATTTTGTAGGGATAACTTTCTTTGGCCATGTTATTTTGAAAAGACATGATTGCTTTATTAGTATGGTTGAAGTATTATTGTCTTAATGTCAAATGATAGACTATTGCTTTGAATCACTCGTGTCTTAATATGCATGCCATGATTAGATTACATGATCAAGATTATGCTAGCTAGCATTCCACATCAAAAATTGTCTTTTTTATCATTTACCTACTCGAGGACGAGCAGGAATTAAGCTTGGGGATGCTGATACGTCTCCGTCGTATCTATAAATTTTGATTGTTCCATGCCAATATTCTACACCTTTTAAATACTTTTGGCAACTTTTTATACTATTTTTTGGACTAACATATTGGTCCATTGCCGAGTGCCAGTTCCTGTTTCTTGCATGTTTTTTGTTTTGCAGAAAATCCATATCAAACAGAGTCCAAACAGGATAAAAACTTACGGAGATTCTTTTGGAATATATGTGAATTTTTGGAAATGGAATCAACGTGAGACGATGCCCGAGGGGCCCACGAGGGTGAGGGGCGCGTCCCAGGGGGTAGGGCGCGCCCTGGGCCCTCATGGCCACTCCGTAAGGCCGTTGGTGCCCTTATTTGTTCGCAAGAAAGCCAATATCTGGATAAAAATCATGTCAAAATTTCAGCCCAATCGGAGTTATGGATCTCCGGGAATTTAAGAAATGGTGAAAGGGTAGAATCTGGGAGCGCAGAAATAGAAGGAAACAGAGAGAGAGATCCAATCTCGGAGGGGCTCTCCCCCCTCCGCCGCCATGGAGGCCATGGACCAGAGGGGAAACCCTTCTCCCATCTAGAGGGAAGTTCAAGGAAGAAGAAGAAGAAGGGGGGCTCTCTCCCCTCTCTCCCGGTGGCGCCAGAACGCCGCCGAGGCCATCATCACGACAACGATCTACACCAACAACTTCACCGCCGTCATCACCAACTCTTCCCCCCTCTATGCAGCGGTGTAACCGCTCTTTTGCCCGATGTAATCTCTACTTAAACATGGTGCTCAACGCTATATATTATTTCCCAATGATGTATGGCTATCCTATGATGTTTGAGTAGATCTGTTTTGTCCTATGGGTTAATTGATGATCGTGATTGGTTTGAGTTGCATGTTTTATTATTGGTGCTATCCTATGGTGCTCTCCGTGTTGCGCAAGCGTGAGGGATCCCCGCTGTAGGGTTTGCAATATGTTCATGATTTGCTTATGGTGGGTGGCGTGAGTGACAGAAGCACAGACCCGAGTAAGTAGGTTATTTGCGTATGGGAGTAAACAGGACTTGATGCCTTATAATGCTATAGTTGGGTTTTACCTTAATGATCTTTAGTAGTTGCGGATGCTTGCTAGAGTTCCAATCATAAGTGCATATGATCCAAGAAGAGAAAGTATGTTAGCTTATGCCTCTCCCTCAAATAAATTGCAATAGTGATTACCGGTCTAGTTATCGATTGTCCAGGGACAAATAACTTTCTCGTGACAAAAAGCTCTCTACTGAAACTAACTTAGTTGTTTCCTTATCTAAACAACCTCTAGAATTTATTTACGTGCTCTTTATTATCTTGCAAACCTATCCAACAACACCTACAAAGTACTTCTAGTTCCATACTTGTTCTAGGTAAAGCGAACGTTAAGCGTGCGTAGAGTTGTATCGGTGGTCGATATAACTTGAGGGAATATTTGTTCTACCTATAGCTCCTCGTTGGGTTCGACACTCTTACTTATCGAAAGAGGCTACAATTGGTCCCCTATACTTGTGGGTTATCAGGAAAGGCGTGGAAATAGTGCTCTCCCCTCCCGCACCGACGTGGCTACAATGTCCCTCGTACTGCTGACTGGGGCAGACGGTGATCGGACGATGCGGCACTGTAGCCGAACAGTGCCAACCACTCCGTCACGCCAGACAAGATGGGCCACAGTGCTGTGCAGCTGGCGAGACCCGCGCCTGGCAGACCCTGCGACCCGACTGACCTCACCACCGGCTCCAGGACGATGACACTAAGGCCCCATGCCCATGTATCTTTACCATTGTATCCCTAGGGGGTCGTCCTATAATACCACCTCAGGAGCCCTCCATGCATGAGGACCGATCCTTAGCACACGCACACCCACTCACACGCACGAGAGGCAAGATAGAGAGCTAGCTCCTTCTTCCTCCTCCATCATACAACTCCAGGAGCACCATTGTAACCCGTGGGCATATCATCCCATTTCGGTTGGACTAGGGATGTTACCTCCCACAGAGGGCTCCAAACCTGGGTACGTCTCCTATCCCACACTTACGTGTACCAACCTCGCCTCTTGAACCCACCAGCATCCTCACGTAGTCCCCCCACTTTTAGCCATCTCATGGCATCTGCCATGAGAATACCACGACATTTGGCACCCACCGTGGGGCTGCTCGCGGCGTCGGCTCGAGTCAAGTTCCAGATGAGGCCCTTCACTGACTCAGGTGAGTGCATCACGCATGGCCCGGTCCCCGCGCCTGGCACGGTCCCATTCGGCCCCGTCGGTTCCTCCATCATCCTCTTCGGCGCGCTACGTGTCTTTGTAGCACTTGTCCCCGACGAGTTCCCAAGCGAGGTACACAACTTCACCGACTCCCCCGTTCCTGTCGGCTGCACATTCTCCAGTGACGTCGCGGATCATTGCACCCTCTTGGAGGTGCTAACCACCGGCTCTAGCCGCTCTCCCTCGCACGGGAAGGCTGCTGCTGCAGCCGCTGCGGCTGCTGCTCGCGCGAACCTGGCCGACCCGTTGCACGCACGTTGCAGAACCTCCACATCCCCATCACCACCGACATCGATGCAATCGCCGCTACGACCCGGCTCGACTATGATTGCCAGAGCCTGCTGGACGAGGCCATGACGCTCGCTGCTGCGCTGCGCCATGCCGGATGGAGTCCGCCCAACGGGAGCACGATGCCGCACATTGAGGGAGTCCTTGATTAGAGGGTCCTCGAGTGTCCGGTCTACCTGATGTGGGCTGTACTGATGGGCCGTGAAGATAAAGCAAAAGATTGTCACCTGTGTGCGGGTAGGTGAAAGTGCAACTATCCCTAGGTGGTTTTGGTAATTCCTAACAACATATAGCTCATTGAGCTAACATCATTCCAAGATGAATATTTCAGGAAAAGATCAATGGATGGCATGGCATGGATGAGAAAAGTGGATCCCTCAAAATGCTAAGGATAAAAGGATTGGCTCAAGCTCAAAAGCTCAAGACTCTACATTTTATATTTTAGTGATCCAAGATCACATTGAGTCTATAGGAAAAGCCAATACTATCAAGGAGGGATGAGGTGTTGCTTAATGAGTTTCTTGCTCTACAGTGCTTAGTGATATGCTCCAAAACCCTCAACTACTTTCTCATATCCACATATGACCTAAACCAAAAGTCAAACTCGGACCTACCGATTCTTTCTACCCGGCGCCACCGAGTTCAGATGTCATAGCCACTGCCACAAACCCTAGGCAAATCGGTCTCACCGATAGGGATCTCGGTCTCACCGAGATGGGATTGTAATCTCTCTGTTTCCCTTCGTAACGTTTCGGTACCACCGAGATGAGCGATCGGTCCCACCGAGATTGCAATGTAAACTCCCTGTTTCCTTTTTGTAACATTTCGGTCTCACCGAAATGAGCGAATCGGTCCCACCGAGTTTACCTGACCAACTCTCTGGTTAACTTATTACCAAAATCGGTCTCACCGAGTTTGTATGTCAGTCTCACCGAGATTATCTTATGCCCTAACCCTAACCACATCGGTCCTACCGAGTTGCATGTCGGTCCCATCGAAAATCCTAACGGTCACTAGATTTGCTAAATCGGTCCGACCGAGTTTATCAATTCGGTCCCACCGAGTTTGGCAAGTTGTGTGTAACAGTTAGATTTTGTGTGGAGGCTTTATATACCCCTCCACCTCCTCTTCATTCGTGGAGAGAGCCATCAGAACAAACCTACACTTCCAACTTGCTGTTTCTGAGAAGGAACCACCTACTCATGTGTTGAGGCCAAGATATTCCATTCCTACCATATGAATCTTGATCTCTAGCCTTCCCCAAGTTGCTTTCCACTCAAATCTTCTTTCCACAAAATCCAAATCCTGTGAGAGAGAGTTGAGTGTTGGTCAGACTATCATTTGAAGCACAAGAGCAAGGAGTTCATCATCAACACACCATTTGTTACTTCTTGGAGAGTGGTGTCTCCTAGATTGGCTAGGTGTCACTTGGGAGCCTCCGACAAGATTGTGGAGTTGAACCAAGGAGTTTGTACGGGCAAGGAGATCGCCTACTTCGTGAAGATCTACCGCTAGTGAGGCAAGTCTTTCGTGGGCGACGGCCATGGTGGGATAGACAAGGTTGCTTCTTCGTGGACCCTTCGTGGGTGGAGCCCTCCATGGACTCGCGCAACCGTTACCCTTCGTGGGTTGAAGTCTCCATCAACGTGGATGTACGATAGCACCACCTATCGGAACCACGACAAAAACATCCGCGTCTCCAATTGCGTTTGAATTCTCCAAACCCTTCCCTTTACATTTCTTGCAAGTTGCATGCTTTACTTTCCGCTGCTCATATACTCTTTGCATGCTTGCTTGAATTGTGTTAAGATTGCTTGACTTGTGCTAAGATAGCTAAAATCTGCCAAAGACTAAAATTGGGAAAAGGATAAGTTTTATTTGGTCAAGTAGTCTAATCACCCCCCCTCTAGACATACTTTTGATCCTACAAGTGGTATCAGAGTTTTGGTCTCCATTTGCTTTGATTTCCATAGCTTTTGGTGGTCATAGCCTTGGTTTCACAACCTAGGAGAGTATGGCGTCTAGCGAGGGAAATTATCACCGTAGAGGTCCTTACTTTGATGGTACTAATTTTGCTAGTTGGAAGCATAAGATGAAAATGCATATTCTTGGACATAACCCGCCGTTTGGGCTCTTTGTGTGTATTGGCTTGCAAGGTGAATTCTTTGATGGGAGAGAACCAAACCGTGAAGCTAGTGCTGAAGAGTTGAAGATGCTGCAATACAATGCTCAAGCTTGTGATATCCTCTTCAACGGATTGTGCCCTGAAGAATTCAACAAAATCAGCCGTCTTGAGAATGCAAAGGAAATTTGGGACACTTTGATTGATATGCATGAAGGTACCGACTCCATCAAGGAATCCAAGTTGGATGTGCTTCAAAGTCAACTTGACAAGTTCAAAATGAAGGATGGTGAAGGTGTCGCTGAAATGTACTCTAGGCTTGCTCTTATCACAAATGAGATTGCGGGCTTAGGAAGTGAAGAGATGACCGACAAATTCATCATCAAGAAGATCCTAAGAGCTTTGGATGGAAAATATGATACCGTGTGCACATTGATCCAAATGATGCCCAATTACAAAGATCTCAAGCCAACAGAAGTCATTGGAAGAATTGTTGCTCATGAGATGTCACTCAAGGATAAGGAGGAACTTCACAACAAGTCAAGTGCCACTTACAAAGCCTCATGTGAAGCCCCCACATCATCAAGTGAGAAACAAACCTTCAATGAACAATTGAGCTTAATGGTGAAGAACTTCAACAAATTCTACAAGAGTAGAAGCAAAGAGAGAAGCTCCAAGTCAAGGTCCTACACTGACAAAAGATCTTCTAGTCGGGAGCGTAATTGCTACAATTGTGGAAGACCCGGACACTATTCCAATGAGTGTACGGCACCCTACAAAAGGAGAGAAGATTCTCCAAAAAGAAGAAGTAGAAGAGAAGAATCACCACCAAGAGAGAGAAGGAGTAGAGATGATCGTTATGAACGAAGACCCTCACGGAGAAGCAAAGATTCGGAAAGGAAGGACAAGTCATCAAGGAGCTACACAAAATGAAGACATCAAGTTCATGTTGGTGAATGGGTATCCGGCTCCGACTCCGACAATCACTCTGAGAGAAGCTATCACTCCGACTCCGAATATACTCAAGATGAAGGTGTTGCAGGGCTAGCACTTGTGTCAACCAACTCCTACGACATATTTGATTCACCAAATGAAGGAATTGGAAGATGCTTCATGGCTAAAGGCCCAAAGGTAACACACCCCGAGTATGTTGATTTCAATAGTGATGAAGATGACTTTCTAGGTGATGATGATTTACTTGTTGACAACTCTAGTGATGAATACTATGATGAAACGTCAATTAATCATGCTAATCAAGATAAAACGAATGACAATGATAAGGAGAAGATTGAGCTTCTGACTAAAGAACTAAGCACTCTTAAGTTATCTCATGAAACTATCTTAGAAGATCTTCGAGAACTTTGAAGGACTCATGAGAAGTTGCTTTGAAAAGCTCAATCTTGAGCAAGAGCATGAGTTCTTAAAGGCAATCAATGATGATCTTCGTAAGAAAAGTTCTTCTTACATTGCCAAGCATTTACTCTTATCTACTTACATGCCTCAAGTCAAGTCCATTAACAAAAACAAGAAGGATTCTTCCTCTAGTAGTAACAATAATCATGCTAAATCAAATGTTGTTGCTTCTAGTAGTTCTCTTGATTCCACTAATGATTCTCTTAACCAAGTTACACTTGAGCAAGAAAATAGCTTATTGAAGGGAATTATAGATAAAGGTGTTTACAAGAGCCTTGCCGGGAGTAAGCAATTTGAGGAAATTATGCATAAGCAAGGAAGGCACCGGAAGAACCAAGGTGTTGGTTTTGAACGAAAGTTCAACGCCAATGGAGTTGAGTGGGAAGAAGATCAATATCCCAAGACGAAGTTTGTTCCTCAACAAGAGAAGTATGATCCTACTTCCTTGAAGGGGACACAAGCTCAAGATGATCTTCCACCACAAGACCACAAGCAAAAAGGCAAGGACAAGCTTCAAGAGGAGATTGATGCACTTGAAGAAGCTCCTAAGGCCTTGGTCAAGTGGGTTCCCAAGACTACGACAAGTTCTACTTCATCAAGTACGACTACAACTCCAAGGATTCCCATCAAGATGATGTGGATCCCGAAGAAGAACTAGAGAGTTCTTGAGGGTGACTCCGCCAAAATATTTCACTCATATCATTTTGGCAACAACAAGTGCAATCAACTTCCACATCTTGCACTAGTTCAAGGAGTCACAAACCCTCTTGTTGGTAAGATAAGGGACAAGGTAATCTAATGCTTTCATAGACATCATCTTGTGTGTGCATCACTCTATGTCTATGGATATCCTTGTTTAATCCTTGTGGGACTAACTCGTGTAGGTATTGAAAGTGCAACTCACTCCAAAGGATTGCTCCAAATGATCTTCATCAACATTGAGCATCCACATCTTCAACACCTACATGAAGTCATCATCGACAAAACCCAAGGTTAGTTCATCCCTCTAAAGGGGGATCTCACATCTAGGGGGGGCTTAACTCTAAGAATTGAGTCAAAGCAACTCTAATGGTGTGAACACATCAGTGCATTATGTAAAAGTGGTAACCCCACTTGAGCTTAAACAATGAGTATGACCTATGATCAAATGTTCTCATTTGACTCCTAAGTCGATATACTCATATATAGATGACCTATTCATCGCCAATTGTTTGATAGATGCTAGAATTGTTTGTGCATGCTTTGTCACATATTTCACTTGCTATTTTATTGTGTGAGCATGTTGGTTGCATATTTTAATCATTCGAGGACATCGACTTGTTGTTTGATGGATTGGTTTCTTTTTCTTTTTTCAAGTGGATGGACAAGAATGCCTAAGAACCTTCTCTAGCTATATATGCTTTTCTTGTCTCAAACTCTATTCATGCTACATCACAAAATTTGATCAAGTCAGATTCGAACGACTCTGTGTGAGGAGCAATGAGTCCCCGATTCGTCATAGACTTAAACTTCCAAAACTTCTTTGTGCGTTTTGGTCTGACCGATTCCTCCATTTCGGTCATACCGAGATCACTAAGTCGATCTAGGTTTTCAATCTCGGTGCAACCGATTTCAACTTTTTGCTCACACCGAGTTATCAGAATCATCAGTTATGCATCTCGGTGCCAGCACCGAGTTGTTCCACTCGGTCACACCGACAGGGTCGGGCTATATATACTCACGGGCAAAAAGTTGGAAACTTTCTCCAAACCCCTTTGCCCGCGCATAGCTCGCTCTGCCTCCGGGGTCTCCAGATCGTCCTCCTCGTCGCCAGCCGCCTCCAGTCCCTGGTCTCCGCCGCTGTCAACGGAATTCACCCCGCCGTTGCCGCCGTAGCGAGTTCATCACCAAGCTAGGGTATGGACTCGATCACAGTGCTATCACTTTCCAATTCCTAGCACATTGTGTTCATCATGATTCTTGCCACGATTGAAACTATTCTATCCAGTCAAAACAATCCATAGTTTAGAAGTGAATTGAAAATTTGGGGTTAGGTTTCCGCCGAAACCATCTCGGACCCACCGAGTTGCAGAACTCGGTTCCACCGATTCGGCTAAGCCCATTGCACAAGTGATTCTCGGTCTGACCGAGAATTGCAAATCGGTGTGACCGAGTTCAAGACTTTGTGAAACCCAAGCAGTCTCGGTGCCACCGAACTGTGACTCGGTCTGACCGAGTTCACTAGTTTAGATTCCAAAAGCTGCTTCGGTATCACCGAGTTTGCAAATCGGTTGATCCGAAATGCTTTCTGTGGAAAACTAAAACAAAGTTTTTGACTCATTCTTTTGCAAAAATCTCTGTATTTTGTGATGCTCATCCACTCTATCTCATCTATATCTATTCACAGGGTCTGCAGTCAGTGTGTGCAACATGTCTGATCAAAGTGACAGCCAGAACAGGGAAGAGGAGCAGATTCAGATGAGTGAGGGCACTAGTCCCTCTAGTAGCTCAGATGATGGTAGCAGGAGCACCCCAAGAAACTTGCCCAAAGCTGCCACCAGGGCCAGAAAGAAGAAAACCTCAGAATCTGAGGATGAAGACTATGTGGATGTAGAGGATGAGGCCACTTCCAAGAAGAAAGTGCTCAAGAAGGAGTATGGCACAACTGCTGCCACCAAGCCTGGTATGAAGACCAAACTACCTGCCAAAAGGATTCCCATGTCTAAAGCCAGAGCCTCTACTCAAGCATCATTGGAATCTGAACCCAAAGAGGTTGTTGCTGAAGGGAAGAAGAGGAAGGAAAGTGTCAAGAAGACCATGGCCAGAGTTATTGGAAAGCCTTCCATGATGGAAGAGGAGGAAGAAGAAGAGGTTGCTGCACCAGCACCCAAGGCTCAGAAGCTTATGGGTGATGCTATTAGGTCAGGGGCTGCATCATCAAAGCCCAAAGAAGCACCCAAAGCTGCCTCCAAGCCCAAGATTGCACCAAAGAGGAGTACTAGAAACATTCCATTTCTTTGAGAAGAACAAGGCTCCAATGCCTGAAATTGTTGTTGAGGAAGAAGATGATGAGACACATGTCGTGAGAAAATTGAAGCCAAAAATTCCAGATCATAATGATGCTCATCCTGTAGCTGAGAACATGAAGATCAGGAGAGACTCAGGAGAGACTCTGGATTGAGGCTATGGAGAGAGTCAGATCCATATGCCACTAGAAGGAGGACTGTTGGTGACTACAGGTTCCACACAAAGGAACAACATGATTTCTTTGAGACAATGTTGTTGGACAAGAAGCCAATAGTGTGTGACATGAGGTGGGTGGACTGGACCTACATGAAGGAGAATGAGGAACACTATCCTGGTGTGTATGACAGTTTCAGTGCTTGTGGAGTTGCAGACTTTGTTGGGCATAAGCTCACAAAGTGGAATGAGGAGCTCATAATGCAATTCTACTCCACAACACATTTCTATCCAGATGGCAGGATAGTATGGATGTCTGAAGGTACAAGGTACCAATCAACTATTGAGGAATGGGCAAATCTGATCAAGGCACCTAAGGAGGAAGAGGATGACTTGGATGTCTATGCCAATAAGAAGATGGATGACAACTCTATGGCACATATGTACAAGGAGATCCTAGATGCTGCAGTTGGGAAACATAAGTTTGGATTTGTACATTATCTTCTGTCAGCACTGCCAACCATTAACTGGATCCTCCGGCATACTCTCTTGCCCAAGTCAGGTAATCACAACATGATCCGAGGCCATGCAATAAACTTGCTACACCTATTTGATGTGCCACAGAAGTTCAAGGTCATGAGCCTTATAGTTGAGACTATCAAGAGGACAATTCTTGACCAAAAGAGGAGTTGTGGATATGCCGCACAGATCCAGGAGCTGATTAACTCCAAGATGGGCACAGGCACATACCTGTTGGATAAGGAGCTTATGCCTATCTGTCCAGACTTCGAGGACAACCAAGTGGTTATGGATGAAGATGAACCATCTTCAGTGCAAGCACAAGCTAAGAAGGTGAAGGCAAGGACTGAGAAAGCTGCCAAGATGCCAACAATGGAAAAGGCATCTCAGTACTTTCTGAAGAGCAAACAAGATCAGCTAGGCTACTTGATTACATCCACTCTAAGGATTGAGAAGGGGCTGGCCACCTTGACTCGAAACCAGGAGATCTTGGAGAGGATCATGGAGCAGAAGTTCTATGACATGGATGTGAAGGTCACGGAGTTCTAGTCTGTTGTTGAGCAGCTTCAGGATGATATGCAGGAGAGGAAGGGCAAGTCAACCACTAAGGCATTTTCCAGAGTGCCTAGAGCTCAGAGATCAGCTGCAGTGCCAGTGACAGACACCAGAGCCACTTCATCTGCACCAG
Source organism: Aegilops bicornis (assembly GCA_021605145.1). Lineage (NCBI taxonomy): Eukaryota > Viridiplantae > Streptophyta > Magnoliopsida > Poales > Poaceae > Aegilops > Aegilops bicornis. The sequence goes on from CM038673.1 coordinate 324,074,454, forward strand.
CTACAGCTCCAGTGCAACCAGCTTCAGCACCTACACCTCCAGCTCCATCTACATCAACTGATGCTTTCGTCCTTGGCGTTCTGTCTACACCACCTGAAGATCAAGCCTGAGAGACGATTTAGTACTATGCATTTTCTATGAACTTTTTGGTAACTTGTCGCCAAAGGGGGAGAAAAATGTATAGATCATAGGCTTTGAGAGAGAGTGTTGCTTTTTGTTCTCTCTTGCTTTGGTGGTTGAACTTTATTTGCTTGTTTGAGATACTCTATGTACATGTGATACTTGGATGATCATGTGTTTGATCATATGCTACATTTATGCTTGTTGGATGACATTATCCTTTTTATCTCTATATGATCATTCACTTTGCTTGGTGATGAGTGCATGTATTCAATCATTATCATTTTGAGCGCTCCACCAAGATGTATGTGACATGGAAGAGTTACCCATGAGCCTAACTCCTTGTGCATTTGCAGTCCAAAGCAAATCTTAAACTATGCACAAATTTAGGGGGAGCTCTTGCTTTTCACATACTTCTCAAAGCGTCAATGTTTTTCACTCTTATTATCATTTGTCGAAGATTTGATCTATATGTTGTCATCAATTACAAAAAAAGGGGAGATTGAAAGTGCAACTATCCCTAGGTGGTTTTGGTAATTCCTAACAACATATAGCTCATTGAGCTAACATCATTCCAAGATGAATATTTCAGGAAAAGCTCAATGGATGGCATGGCATGGATGAGAAAAGTGGATCCCTCAAAATGCTAAGGATAAAAGTATTGGCTCAAGCTCAAAAGCTCAAGACTCTACATTTTATATTTTAGTGATCCAAGATCACATTGAGTCTATAGGAAAAGCCAATACTATCAAGGAGGGATGAGGTGTTGCTTAATGAGTTTCTTGCTCTCTGATTGCTTAGTGATATGCTCCAAAACCCTCAACTACTTTCTCATATCCACATATGACCTAAAGCAAAGTCAAACTCGGCCCTACCGATTCTTTCTACCCGGCGCCACCGGGTTCAGATGTCATAGCCACTGCCACAAACCCTAGGCAAATCGGTCTCACCGATAGGGATCTCGGTCTAACCGAGATGGGATTGTAATCTCTCTGTTTCCCTTCGTAACGTTTCGGTACCACCGAGATGAGCGATCGGTCCCACCGAGATTGCAATGTAAACTCCCTGTTTTCTTTTTGTAACATTTCGGTCTCACCGAAATGAGCGAATCGGTCCCACCTAGTTTACCTGAGCAACTCTCTGGTTAACTTATTACCAAAATCGGTCTCACCGAGTTTGTGTAATCAGTCTCACCGAGTTTATGTTATGCCCTAACCCTAACCACATTGGTCCTACCGAGTTGCATGTCGGTCCCACCAAAAATCCTAACGGTCACTAGATTTGCTAAATTGGTCCGACCAAGTTTGTCAATTCGGTCCCACCGAGTTTGGAAAGTTGTGTGTAACGATTAGATTTTGTGTGGAGGCTATATATACCCCTCCACCTCCTCTTCATTCGTGGAGAGAGCCATCAGAACAAACCTACACTTCCAACTTGTCAAGCTTCGAGAAGGAACCACCTACTCATGTGTTGAGGCCAAGATATTCCATTCCTACCTATGAATCTTGATCTCTAGCCTTCCCCAAGTTGCTTTACACTCAAATCTTCTTTCCACAAAATCCAAATCCTGGGAGAGATAGTTGAGTTTTGGGGAGACTATCATTTGAAGCACAAGAGCAAGGAGTTCATCATCAACACACCATTTGTTACTTCTTGGAGAGTGGTGTCTCCTAGATTGGCTAGGTGTCACTTGGGAGCCTCCGACAAGATTGTGGAGTTGAACCAAGGAGTTTGTAAGGGCAAGGAGATCGCCTACTTCGTGAAGATCTACCGCTTGTGAGGCAAGTCCTTCGTGGTCGACGGCCATGGTGGGATAGACAAGGTTGCCTCTTCGTGGACCCTTCTTGGGTGGAGCCCTCCATGGACTCGCGCAACCGTTAATCTTCGTGGGTTGAAGTCTCCATCAACGTGGATGTACGATAGCACCACCTATCGGAACCACGACAAAAACATCCGTGTCTCCAATTGCGCTCGAATTCTCCAAACCCTTCCCTTTACATTTCTTGCAAATTGCATGCTTTACTTTCCGCTGCTCATATACTCTTTGCATCCTTGCTTGAATTGTGTTAAGATTGCTTGACTTGTGCTAAGATAGCTAAAATCTGCCAAAGACTAAAATTGGGAAATGGATAAGTTTTTATTTGGTCAAGTAGTCTAATCACCCCCCCTCTAGACATACTTTCGATCCTACAAGTGGCATCAGAGCTTTGGTCTCCATTTGCTTTGATTTCCATAGCTTTTGGTGGTCATAGCCTTGGTTTCACAACCTAGGAGAGTATGGCGTCTAGCGAGGAAAATTATCACCGTAGAGGTCCTTACTTTGATGGTACTAAATTTGCTAGTTGGAAGCATAAGATGAAAATGCATATTCTTGGACATAAACCCGCCGTTTGGGCTATTGTGTGTATTGGCTTGCAAGGTGAATTCTTTGATGGGAGAGAACCAAACCGTGAAGCTAGTGCGGAAGAGTTGAAGATGCTGCAATACAACGCTCAAGCTTGTGATATCCTCTTCAACGGATTGTGCCCGAAGAATTCAACAAAATCAGCCGTCTTGAGAATGCAAAGGAAATTTGGGACACTTCGATTGATATGCATGAAGGTACCGACTCCGTCAAGGAATCCAAGTTGGATGTGCTTCAAAGTCAACTTGACAAGTTCAAAATGAAGGATGGTGAAGGTTTCGCTGAAATGTACTCTAGGCTTGCTCTTATCACAAATGAGATTGCGGGCTTAGGAAGTGAAGAGATGACCGACAAATTCATCATCAAGAAGATCCTAAGAGCTTGGATGGAAAATATGATACCGTGTGCACATTGATCCAAATGATGCCCAATTACAAAGATCTCAAGCCAATAGAAGTCATTGGAAGAATTGTTGCTCATGAGATGTCACTCAAGGATAAGGAGGAACTTCACAACAAGTCAAGTGGTGCTTACAAAGCCTCATGTGAAGCCCCCACATCATCAAGTGAGAAACAAACCTTCAATGAACAATTGAGCTTAATGGTCAAGAACTTCAACAAATTCCACAAGAGTAGAACCAAAGAGAGAAGCTCCAAGTCAAGGTCCTACAATGACAAAAGATCTTCTAGTCAGGAGCGTAATTGCTACAACTGTGGAAGACCCGGACACTATTCCAATGAGTGTACGGCACCCTACAAAACAAGAGAATATTCTCCAAAAAGAAGAAGTAGAAGAGAAGAATCACCACCAAGAGAGAGAGAAGGAGTAGAGATGATCGTTATGAATGAAGACCCTCACGGAGAAGCAAGGATTCGGAAAGGAAGGACAAGTCATCAAGGAGCTACACAAAACGAAGACATCAAGCTCATGTTTGTGAATGGGTATCCAGCTCCGACTCCGACAATCACTCCGAGAGAATCTATCACTCCGACTCTGAATATACTCAAGATGAAGGTGTTGCCGGTCTAGCACTTGTGTCAACCAACTCCTACGACATATTTGATTTACCAAATGAAGGAATTGGAAGATGCTTCATGGCTAAAGGCCCAAAGGTAACACACCCGAGAATGTTGATTTCAATAGAGATGAAGATGACTTTCTAAGTGATGATGATTTACTTGTTGACAACTCTAGTGATGAATACTATGATGAAACGTCAATTAATCATGCTAATCAAGATAAAACGAATGACAATGATAAGGAGAAGATTGAGCTTCTAACTAAAGAACTAAACACTCTTAAGTTAGCTCATGAAACTATCTTAGAAGATCATCGAGAACTTTTAAGGACTCATGAGAAGTTACGCTTTGAAAAGCTCAATCTTGAGCAAGAGCATGAGTTCTTAAAGGCAATCAATGATCTTCATAAGAAAAGTTCATCTTACATTGCCAAGCATTTACTCTTATCTACTTACATGCCTCAAGTCAAGTCCATTAACAAAAACAAGAAGGATTCTTCCTCTAGTAGTAACAATAATCATGCTAAATCAAATGTTGTTGCTTCTAGTAGTTCTCTTGATTCCACTAATGATTATCTTAGCCAAGTTACACTTTAGCAAGAAAATAGCTTATTGAAGGGAATTATAGAGAAAGGTGTTTACAAGAGCCTTGCCGGGAGTAAGCAATTTGAGGAAATTGTACGCAAGCAAGGAAGGCACCGGAAGAACCAAGGTGTTGGTTTTGAACGAAATTTCAATGCCAATGGAGTTGAGTGGGAAGAAGATCAATATCCCAAGACGAAGTTTGTTCCTCAACAAGAGAAGTATGATCCTACTTCCTTGAAGGGGACACAAGCTCAAGATGATCTTCCACCACAAGACCACAAGCAAAAAGGCAAGGACAAGCTTCAAGAGGAGATTGATGCACTTGAAGAAGCTCCTAAGGCCTTGGTCAAGTGGGTTCCCAAGACTACAACAAGTTCTACTTCATCAAGTACGACTACAACTCCAAGGATTCCCATCAAGATGATGTGGATCCCGAAGAAGAAGAACTAGAGAGCTCTTGATGGTGGCTCCGCCAACATATTTCACTCATATCATTTTGGCAACAACAAGTGCAATCAACTTCCACATCTTGCACTAGTTCAAGGAGTCACAAATCCTCTTGTTGGTAAGACAAGGGACAAGGTAATCTAATGCTTTCATAGACATCATCTTGTGTGTGCATCACTCTATGTCTATGGATATCCTTGTTTGTTCCTTGTGGGACTAACTCGTGTAGGTATTGAAAGTGCAACTCACTCCAAAGGATTTCTCCAAATGATCTTCATCAACATTGAGCATCCACATCTTCAACACCTACATGAAGTCATCATCGACAAAACCCAAGGTTAGTTCATCCCTCTAAGGGGGGATCTCACATCTAGGGGGAGCTTAACTCTAAGAATTGAGACAAAGCAACTCTAATGGTATGAACACATCAATGCATTATGTAAAAGTGGTAACCCCACTTGAGCATAAACGATGAGTATGACCTATTATCAAATGTTCTCATTTGACTCCTAAGTCAATATACTCATATATAGATGACCTAGTCATCGCCAATTGTTTGATAGATGCTAGAATTGTTTGTGCATGCTTTGTCACATATTTCATTTGCTATTTTATTGTGTGAGAATGTTGGTTACATATTTTACTCATTCGAGGACATCCACTTGTTGTTTGATTGATTGGTTTCTTTTTTCTTTTGCCAAGTGGATGGACAAGAATGCCTAAGAACCTTCTCAAGCTATCTATGATTTTCTTGTCTCAAACTCTATTCATGCTACATCACAAAATTTGATCAAGTCAGATTCGAACCACTCTTTGTGAGGAGCACTTGGAGTCCCCGATTCGTCATAGACTTAAACTTCCAAAACTTCTTTGTGCGTTTCGGTCTGACCGATTCCTCCATCTCGGTCATACCGAGATCACTAAGTCGATCTAGGTTTTCAATCTGGGTGCAACCGATTTGAACTTTTCGGTCACACCGAGTTCTGTAACTGTATAGAGTTATGCATCTCGGTGCCACCGAGTTGTTCCACTCGGTCACACCGACAGGGTCGGGCTATATATACTCACGGGCAAAAATTTGGAAACTTTCTCCAAACCCCTTCGCCCGCGCATAGCTCGCTCTGCCTCCAGGGTCTCCGGATCGTCCTCCTCGTCGCCAGCCGCCTCCAGTCGCTGGTCTCCGCCACCGTCAACGGAATTCACCCCCACCGTTGCCGCCGTAGCGAGTTCATCGCCAAGCTAGGGTATGGACTCGATCACAGTGCTATCCCCGTCCGATTCCTAGCACATTGTGTTCATCATGATTCTTGCCACGATTGAAACTATTCTATCCAGTCAAAACAATCCATAGTTTATAAGTGAATTGAAAATTTAGGGTTAGGTTTCATGAAACCATCTCGGACCCACCGAGTTGCGAGAACTTCGGTTCCACCGATTCGGCTAAGGCCATTGCACAAGTGATTCTCGGTCGACCGAGAATTGCAAATCGGTGTGACCGAGTTCAGGACTTTGTGAAACCCTAGCAGTCTCGGTGCCACCCAAGCGTGACTCGGTGCGACCGAAGTTCACTAGTTTAGATTCGAAAAGCTGCTTCGGTATCCTTGAGTTTACCGTCGGTTGATCCGAAATGCTTTCTGTGGAAAACTAAAACTAAGTTTTTGACTCATTCTTTTGCAAAAATCTCTGTATTTTGTGATGCTCATCCACTCTATCTCATCTATATCTATTCGCAGGGTCTGCAGTCAGTGTGTGCAACATGTCTGATCAAAGTGACAGCCAGAACAGGGAAGAGGAGCAGATTCAGATGAGTGAGGGCACTAGTCCCTCTAGCAGCTCAGATGATGGTAGCAGGAGCACCCCAAGCAACTTGCCCAAAGCTGCCACCAGGTCCAGAAAGAACAAAACCTCAAAATCTAAGGATGAAGAATATGTGGATGTAGAGGATGAGGCCACTTCCAAGAAGAAAGTGCTCAAGAAGGAGTATGGCACAACTGCTGCCACCAAGCCTGGTATGAAGACCAAACTACCTGCCAAAAGGATTCCCATGTCTAAAGCCAGAGCCTCCACTCAAGCATCATTGGAATCCGAACCCAAAGAGGCTGCTGCTGAAGGGAAGAAGAGGATGGAAAGGGTCAAGAAGACCATGGCAGAGTTATTGGAAAGCCTTCCATGATGGAAGAGGAGGACGAAGAAGAGGTTGCTGCACCAGCACCCAAGGCCCATAAGCTTATGGGTGATGCTATTAGGTCAGGGGCTGCATCATCAAAGCCCAAAGAAGCACCCAAAGCTGCCTCCAAGCCCAAGATTGCACCAAAGAGGAGTACTAGAAACATTCCAAATTTGCCGAGAAGAACAAGGCTCCAATGCAGAAATTGTTCTTGAGTCGAGAAGATGATGAGACACATGTCTTGAGAAAATTGAAGCCAAAAATTCCAGATCATAATGATGCTCATCCTGTAGCTGAGAACATGAAGATCGAGAGACTCGAGGATTGAGGCTGTGGAGAGTCAGATCCATATGCCATTAGAAGGAGGACTGCTGTTGACTACAGGTTCCACACAAAGGAACAACAGGATTTCTATGAGACAGTGTTGTTGGACAAGAAGCCAATAGTGTGTGACATGAGGTGGGTGGACTGGACCTACATGAAGGAGAATGAGGAACACTATCCTGGTGTGTATGACAGTTTCAGTGCTTGTGGAGTTGCAGACTTTGTTGGGCATAAGCTCACAAAGTGGAATGAGGAGCTCATAATGCAATTCTACTCCACAACACACTTCTATCCAGATGGCAGGATAGTATGGATGTCTGAAGGTACAAGGTACCAATCAACTATTGAGGAATGGGCAAATCTGATCAATGCACCTAAGGAGGAAGAGGATGACTTGGATGTCTATGCCAAGAAGAAGATGGAGATCCCAGATGCTGCAGTTGAGAAACATAAGTTTGGATTTGTACATTATCTTCTGTCAGGACTGCCAACCATTAACTGGATCCTCAGGCATACTCTCTTGCCCAAGTCAGGTGATCACAACATGATCCGAGGCCATGCAACAAACTTGCTACACCTATTTGATGTGCCACAGAAGTTAAAGGTCATGAGCCTTATAGTTGAGATTATCAAGAGGACAGCTGCTGACCAAAAGAGGAGTTGTGGATATGCCCCACAGATCCAGGAGCTGATTAACTCCAAGATGGGAACAGGCACATACCTGTTGGATAAGGAGCATATGCCTATCTATCCAGACTTTGAGGACAACCAAGTGGTTATGGATGAAGATGAACCATCTTCAGTGAGAGCACAAGCTAAGAAGGAGAAGGCAAGGACTGAGAAGGCTGCCAAGATTCCAACAATGGAAGAGGCATCTCAGTACTTTCTGAAGAGCAAACAAGATCAGCTAGGCTACTTGATTACATCCACTCTGAGGATTGGGAAGGGGCTGGCCACCTTGACTCGAAACCAGGAGAGCTTGGAGAGGATCACTGAGCAGAAGTTCTATGACATGGATGTGAAGGTCACTGAGTTCTAATCTGTTGTTGAGCAGCTTCAGGATGATATGCAGGAGAGGAAGGGAAAGTCAACCACTAAGGCATTTGCCAGAATGCCTTGAGCTCGAAGATCGATTTGGTGCGATGTGGCGGACACGAGCCACTTCATACGCACCAGCTACAGCTCCAAAGTGCAACCAGCTTCAAAGACCTACACCTCCAGCTCCATCTACATCAACTGATGCTTTCGTCCTTGGCGTTCTGTCTACACCACACGAAGATCAAGCACGAGAGACGATTTAGTACTATGCATTTTCTATGAACTTTTTGGTAACTTGTCGCCAAAGGGGGAGAAAAATTTATAGATCATAGGCTTTGAGAGAGAGTGTTGCTTTTTGTTCTCTCTTGCTTTGGTGGTTGAACTTTATTTGCTTGTTTGAGATACTCTATGTCTGTGTGATACTTGGATGATCATGTGTTTGATCATATGCTACATTTATGCTTGTTGGATGACATTATCCTTTTTATCTCTATATGATCATTCACTTTGCTTGGTGATGAGTGCATGTATTCAATCATTATCATTTTGAGCGCTCCACCAAGATGTATGTGACATGGAAGAGTTACCCATGAGCCTAACTCCTTGTGCATTTGCAGTCCAAAGCAAATCTTAAACTATGCACAAATTTAGGGGAGCTCTTGCTTTTCACATACTTCTCAAAGCGACAATGTTTTCACTCTTATTATCATTTGTCAAAGCTTTGATCTATATGTTGTCATCAATTAACAAAAGGGGAGATTGAAAGTGCAACTATCCCTAGGTGGTTTTGGTAATTCCTAACAACATATAGCTCATTGAGCTAACATCATTCCAAGATGAATATTTCAGGAAAAGCTCAATGGATGGCATGGCATGGATGAGAAAAGTGGATCCCTCAAAATGCTAAGGATAAAAGGATTGGCTCAAGCTCAAAAGCTCAAGACTCTACATTTTATATTTTAGTGATCCAAGATCACATTGAGTCTATAGGAAAAGCCAATACTATCAAGGAGGGATGAGGTGTTGCTTAATGAGTTTCTTGCTCTCACGGTGCTTAGTGATATGCTCCAAAACCCTCAACTACTTTCTCATATCCACATATGACCTAAACCAAAAGTCAAACTCGGCCCTACCGATTCTTTCTACCAGCGCCACCGAGTTCGGATGTCATAGCCACTGCCACAAACCCTAGGCAAATCGGTCTCACCGAGATGGGATTGTAATCTCTCTGTTTCCCTTCGTAACGTTTCGGTACCACCGAGATGAGCGATCGGTCCCACCGAGATTGCAATGTAAACTCCTTGTTTCCTTTTTGTAACATTTCGGTCTCACCGAAATGAGCGAAGCGGTCCCATCGAGTTTACCTGACCAACTCTCTGGTTAACTTATTACCAAAATCGGTCTCACCGAGTTTGTGTAATCGATCTCACCGAGATTATGTTATGCCCTAACGTAACCACATCGGTCCTACCGAGTTGCATGTCGGTCCCACCGAAAATCCTAACGGTCACTAGATTTGCTAAATCGGTCCGACCGAGTTTATCAATTCGGTCCCACCGAGTTTGGCAAGTTGTGTGTAACAGTTAGATTTTGTGTGGAGGCTATATATACCCCTCCACCTCCTCTTCATTCGTGGAGAGAGCCATCAGAACAAACCTACACTTCCAACTTGCTGTTTCTGAGAAGGAACCACCTACTCATGTGTTGAGGCCAAGATATTCCATTCCTACCATATGAATCTTGATCTCTAGCCTTCCCCAAGTTGCTTTCCACTCAAATATTCTTTCTACAAAATCCAAATCCTGTGAGAGAGAGAGTTTAGTGTTTGGGAAACTATCATTTGAAGCACAAGAGCAAGGAGTTCATCATCAACACACCATTTGTTACTTCTTGGAGAGTGGTGTCTCCTAGATTGGCTAGGTGTCAATTGGGAGCCTCCGACAAGATTGTGGAGTTGAACCAAGGAGTTTGTAAGGGCAAGGAGATCGCCTACTTCGTGAAGACCTACCGCTAGTGAGGCAAGTCCTTCATGGGCGACGGCCATGGTGGGATAGATAAGGTTTCTTCTTCGTGGACCCTTCGTGGGTGGAGCCCTCCGTGGACTCGCGCAACCGTGACCCTTCATGGGTTGAAGTCTCCATCAACGTGGATGTACGATAGCACCACCTATTGGAACCACAACAAAAACATCAGTGTCTCCAATTGCGTTTGAATTCTCCAAACCCTTCACTTTACATTTCTTGCAAGTTGCATGCTTTACTTTCTGCAGCTCATATACTCTTTGCATGCTTGCTTGAATTGTGTTAAGATTGCTTGACTTGTGCTAAGATAGCTAAAATCTGCCAAAGACTAAAATTGGGAAAAGGATAAGTTTTTATTTGGTCAAGTAGTCTAATCACCCCCCCCCCTCTAGACATACTTTCGATCCTACAGTAGGACTCCTATATGCGAGGATGGCAAGTTTCGTGTCCGAATGTACTGATTCCTTTTCTGCAAACCGACTCTGTACAACCCTAGGCCCCTCCGTGTGTATATAAACCAGAGGGTTTAGTTCGTAGAGGCTATCGGAATAATCATAGGCTAGACAACTAGGGAGTAGCCATTACGATCTCGAGGTAGACCAAATCTTGTAACCCCTATACTCATCGAATACAATCAAGCATGACGTAGGGTTTTACCTCCTTTAAGAGGGCCCGAACCTGGGTAAACATCGTGTCCCTTGTTACCATTGATCCTTAGACACACAGCTTGGGACCCCCTACCTGAGATCTGCCGGTTTTGACACCTACATTGGTGCCTTCATTGAGAGTTTCGATGTGTTGTCAAAAGAAGGATCGATGGCTCGCCTTGTCATTAGCAACGACGCTGTTTCCAGGGAGACCTTTCTCCCTGGTCAACTCTTTGTGTTTGGCGGCTTCGTGCTACGCGCCAACTCGACCGGCCACCTCGAGCAGGTCAACAACTATGCCCCTGGTCATCAGATCAGGTTTGGAAGCTTGAACTACATCACCGATATCCGAGGAGACTTGGTCATTGAGGGGTTCACGGTCCCGGCCACTGTTCCCCACCCACACGAAGGAGGACCTTTGGATCCGCTATCAAATCCCGTCCAGGGGTCGACGTTCGTATGCGCCTCGGCCTTAGATCTGGGGCGAACCACATCGTCCGAAGACAGGAGGCTAAACCCCGCCGGACTCTCTCCCATCATGGAACTTCTAGCCGGTGACCCAGATGCGATCACGCCATCAGCGGACCCGGAGTCAAACGGGACTCTCCCCATCATCGGGAAGTTGGACTTGCCTCTGGACGTCAACTCCGAACTCTCGAGGTCTGCATCCATCGGGCTCAAACAAGAGGTTATCACTGAGCCCAGCTCCTCAGATCCTCAAACTCCTGTCCAGCTTTCGCTCTTAAACGAAACACTGGACTTACTACAATCTCTCGCCATCACGGAGGTGTCACCTCTGAACTATGCCCAACTTGGACTGGGGGCTAAGAGTAGGGAATTTTACGTCCCACCCACCACCCACTTAATAGCCACTTTCGAGGATTTAACTGACATGCTAGACTACGCCTCCGAAGACATCGATGGCATGGACGACGATTTCAGAGCCGAACAAGGTCAAAACCCGCCCATCACTGGGCGTTGGATGACCACTTCTACTTACGATGTATACATGGTGGACACGCCTGAGAAGATGGACGACGATGGCACTCAAGACCCAGATGAGGATAAGCCCATCGACGAACCACCAAAACACCGGCATCAGCGGTGCCGCTCACGATCGCGCCGGGCAAGGGAAAGTAATACCGACACCGGAGATAATAACACTCCGGACAACACCGAAGACCCCGATCACCCTGTCGAGCCTGTGTTCGAGCAGTATGAAAGGGAAGAGGGTCAATACAGTCTCGAACATGCCAATCACGAGGATTCGGAAGACATTAAATATTTACCTGTCTCCGAAGAGGATGCTTGCCTCTGTGACGAAGAATTCATCGTACCAGAGGAACCCCTCAGACAAGAACGCTTTAAGCGACGGCTCATTGCCACTGCATGGAGCCTGAAAAAGAAACATCAGCAGATTCAAGCCGAACAGGACACGCTCAACGACAGATGGACCAAGGTCCTAGCTGCCGAAGAAGGATATGGCTTTGAGCGTCAAACAAAAAGTTATCCTAAACGTAGGCTACTACCACAATTCGACGACGAGGCCCTTGAGCCAATACTGTAGAGAGATGTTTTGTAATACAATAATCATTGTATTGATGGGGTGCTGGTGCACGTATATATAAGTACAGGGTAGGCCTCAACCTCAACTATACACAACTAGGATGTGGGCCACAACACTTAATACATGCAACACAAAATACTTCTCACCCCCTTGATCGAGCGTCGCCAGAGACACAGAGACTGGACCAAAACTCCTCGGAGACGGAAGTAGGCAATCCCTTAGTCATCACATCAGCAAACTATTGCAACGTCGGCACGTGAAGAACCCGAACACGGCCAAGGGCAACCTACTCACGCATGAAGTGAATATCGATCTCAATATGCTTCGTACTTTGATGGTGCACCGGGTTGGCGGAAGGGTAGACCGCGCTGACGTTATCGCAGTAGACAAGAGTGGCCTTATGAACATCACAAAGCAACTCCTGGAGCAGCTGACGGAGCCAAGAGCACTCGGCCATGGCATTAGCCACAGCTCGATACTCTGCCTTGGCGCTGGCGCGGGAGACCGTGGGCTGCCGCTTCGATGACCAAGAGATCAAGGAGGGCCCAAGGTAGACGCAGTAGCCTGACGTGGAGCATCGAGTGTCGGGGCATCCAGCCCAGTCGGCATCCGATTAGGCCACGAGGTCGATGGAGGTGGAGGCCCTCAAGGTGAGTCGGAAAGACATGGTGCCGCGTATATACCGGAGGATAAGCTTCACCAAGGTCTAGTGGGAGTCACGCGGAGCGTGCATGTGGAGGCACACCTGCTGAACAACGTACTACAGGTCGGGTCGAGTCAGCGTCAGGTACTGTAAAGCACCAACAATGGAGCGATAAAACGCTCCATCGGACACGAGAGACCCCTCCAGAGCAGAGACCTTCTCCTTCGTGTCGACGTGGGTGGGCACCGGCTTGCAGTTAAGCATACCAGCACGCTCCAGGAGATCGTGGGCGTACTTCTGCTGATGCAGAAAGAGGCTGTCAGTCCGGCGGACCACCTCGATGCCGAGGAAGTAGTGCAGGGGCCCCAAGTCCTTGAGGGCGAACTCATCACGAAGATGAGCAGTTAGCCGCTAAAGGAGATCGGGGGTGGACGCCATGAGGATGATGTCGTCGACGTAGAGCAGCAGATATGCAGTGTTAGCTCCCTGATGATACACGAAGAGTGAGGCATCAGAGGGAGTGGACCGAAATCCCAAAGACTGCAGGAAGGCTGCGATATGCTGGTACCAAGCCCGAGGAGCCTGCTTCAACTCGTAAAGAGAACGAGAGAGCAAGCACACAAAGTCTGGGTGCGCAGCATCGACGAAGCTAGTGGGCTACTCACAGTACACCTGCTCGGCAAGATAGCCGTGCAAGAAGGCGTTGGAGACATCCAACTGGTTCATAGGCCAGGCGCACGAGACCGCCAACTGGAGCATGCTACCTCTTGAGCATGCGTTGGTTTTCCCTTGAAGAGGAAAGGGTGATGCGGCAAAGTAGCGTAAGTATTTCTGAGGGAGTCCTGGATTAGGGGGTCTCCGGAGAGCCGGACTATATCCTTTGGTTGGACTGTTGGAGTATGAAGATACAAGATTGAAGACTTCGTCCCGTGTCTGGATGGGACTCTCCTTGGCGTGGAAGGCAAGCTTGGCAATACGGATATGTAGATATCCTCCCATTGTAACCGACTCTGTGTAACCCTAGCCCCTCTGGTGTCTATATAAAATGGAGGGTTTAGTCCGTAGGACAACAACAATCATACCATAGGCTAGCTTCTAGGGTTTAGCCTCTACGATCTCGTGGTGGATCAACTCTTGTAATACTCATATCATCAAGATCAATCAAGCAGGAAGTAGGGTATTACCTCCATCGAGGGGGCCCGAACCTGGGTAAACATCGTGTCCCCCGCCTCCTGTTACCATCTGCCTTAGACGCATAGTTCGGGACCCCCTACCCGAGATCCGCCGGTTTTGACACCGACAATTTCCCTCAGTTTTTGAGAACCAAGGTATCAATCCAGTAGGAGACTACTCGCAAGTCACCTAGTACCTGCACAAACAATCAAGAACCTTGCAACCAATGCGATAAAGGGGTTGTCAATCCCTTCACAGCCACTTGCAAAAGTGAGATCTGATAAAGATAATAAGATAAATATTTTTGGTATTTTTGTTGTATAGATTGGAAAATAAAGATTGCAAAATAAATAAATAGTAAACTAGAATTATAGATCGGAAACTTATATGATGTAAAGTAGACCTGGGGGCCATAGGTTTCACCAGTGGCTTCTCTCATGATAGCATATATTACGGTGGGTGAACAAATTACTGCCGAGCAATTGATAGAAAAGCGTATAGTTATGAGAATATCTAGGCATGATCATGAATATAGGCATCACGTTCGTGTCAAGTAGACCGAAACGATTTTGCATCTACTACTATTACTCCACACATCGACCGCTATCCAGCATGCATCTAGAGTATTAAGTTCATAAGGACAGAGTAACACATTAAGCAAGATGACATGATGTAGAGGGATAAACTCAAGGAATATGATATAAACACCATCTTTTTATCCTCGATGGCAACAATATAGTATGTGCCTTGCTGACCCTACTGACACTGGGAAAGGACACCGCAAGATTGAACCCAAACCTAAGCACTTCTCCCATTGCAAGAAAGATCAATCTAGTAGGCCAAACTAAACCAATAATTCGAAGAGACTTGCAAAGATATCAAATCATGCATATAAGAATTCAGAGAAGAACCAAATAATATTCATAGATAATCTTGATCATAAACCCACAATTCATCGGGTCTCAACAAACACACCGCAAAAAGTATTACATCGAATAGATCTCCAAGAACATTGAGGAGAACTTTGTATTAAGAACCAAATAGAGAGAAGAAGCCATCTAGCTAATAACTATGGATCCGAAGGTCTGTGGTAAACTACTCACACATCATCGGAGAGGCTATGGTGTTGATGTAGAAGCCCTCAGTGGTTGAATCCCCCTCTGGCAGATCGCCGAAAAAGGCCCCAAGATGGGATTTCACGGGTACAGGAGGTTGCGGCGGTGGAAAAGTGGTTTCGTGGCTCTCCTGGATGTTTTTAGGGTATAAGAGTATATATAGGCGAAAGAAGTACGTCGGTGGTGCTATGAGGGGCCCACGAGGGTGGGGGCGCGCCCTGCTGCCTCGTGGCCGCCTCGTTGCGTCTCTGACTTCCACTCCAAGTCTCCTGGACTGCGTTTGTTCCAAGAAAGATCCCCGTGAAGGTTTCGTTCCGTTTGATATTCCTTTTATGCGAAACACTGAAATAGGCAAAAAACAGCAACTGGCACTGGGCCTCCGGTTAATAGGTTAGTCCCGAAAATAATATAAAAGAGCGTATTAAAGCCCATTAAACATCCAAAACAGATAATATAATAGCATGGAACAATCAAAAATTATAGATACGTTGGAGACGTATCAGCATAGCCAAGCTTAATTCATGCTCGTCCTCGAGTAGGTAAATGATAAAAACAGAATTTTTGATGTGGAATGCTACCTAACATAATTTTCAATGTAATTTTCTTTATTGTGGCATGACTGTTCAGATCTGAAAGATTCAAGACAAAAGTTTAATATTGACAGAAAAATAATAATACTTCAAACATACTAACCATGCAATTATGTCTTCTCAAAATAACATAGCCAAAGAAAGCTCATCCCTACAAATTCATATAGTTTGGCCATGCTCCATCTTCGTCACACAAAATGCTCAAATCATGCACAACCCCGATGACAAGCCAAGCAATTGTGTCATACTTTGGTATTCCCAAACTTTTTCAACTTTCACGCAATACATGAGCGCGAGCCATGGACATAGCACTATAGGTGGAATAGAATGGTGGTTGTGGAGAAGACAAAAAAGAGGAAGATGGTCTCACATCAACTAGGTGTATTAACGGGCTATGGAGATGCCCATCAATAGATATTAATGTGAGTGAGTAGGGATTGCCATGCAACGGATGCACTAAGCTATAAATGTATGAAAGCTCAACAAAAGAAACTAAGTGGGTGTGCATCCAACTTGCTTGACCTAGGGCATTTGAGGAAGCCCATTGTTGGAATATACAAGCCAATTTCTATAACAAAAATTCCCAATAGTATATGAAAGTGAAAAAATAAGAGACTCCCTATCATGAAGATCATGGTGCTACTTTGAATCACAAGTGTGGAAAAAAAAGTATAGTAACATTGCCCCTTCTCTCTTTTTCTCTCATTTTTTGGCCTTCTCTTTTTTTATTTGGCCTTTCTCTTTTTTTGGGCGTTCTCTTTTTTGGCCTTTCTTTTTTTCCTCACACAGGACAATGCTCTAATAATGATGATCGTCACACTTCTATTTATTTACAACTCAAGGATTACAACTCGATACTAGAACAAAATATGACTCTATATGAGTGCCTCCGTGATGCTAGGATGGGCAATGAATCAAGAGTGACATGTATGTAAAATTATGCATGGTGGCCTTGCCACAAATACGATGTCAACTACATGATCATGAAAGGCAATATGACAATGATGAAGCGTGTCATAATGAACGGAACGGTGGAAAGTTGCATGGCAATATATCTTGGAATGGCTATAAAAATGTCATAATAGGTAGGTATGGTGGCTGTTTTGAGGAAGATATAAGGAGGCTTATGTGTGATGGAGCGTATCATATCACGGGGTTTGGATGCACCGGTGAAGTTTGCACCAACTCTCGAGGTGATAAAGGGCAATGCATGGTACCGAAGAGGCTAGCAATGATGGAAGGGTGATAGTGCATATAATCCATGGACTCAACATTAGTCATAAAGAACTCACATACTTATTGCAAAAATCTACAAGTCATCAAAACCAAGCACTACGCGCTTGCTCCTAGGGGGGGTATATTGGTAGGAAAAGACCATCGCTCGTCCCCGACCGCCACTCATAAGGAGGACAATCAAAGAAACACCTCATGCTTCAAATTTGTTACACAACGGTTACCATACGTACATGCTACAGGACTTGCAAACCTCAACACAAGTATTTCTCAAATTCACAATTACTCAACTAGCACTACTCTAATATCACCATCTTCATATCTCAAAACAATCATCAAGTATCAAACTTCTCATAGTATTCAATGCACTCTATATGGAAGTTTTTATTATACACATCTTGAATGCCCATCATATTAGGACTAATTTCATTACCAAAGCAAATTACCATGCTGTTCTAAAAGACTCTCAAAATAATATAAGTGAAGCATGAGAGATCAATAATTTCTATAAAATAAAACCACCACCGTGCTCTAAAAAGATATAAGTGAAGCCCTAGAGCAAAATTATCTAGCTCAAAAGATATAAGTGAAGCACATAGAGTATTCTAATAAATTCGGATTCATGTGTATCTCTACCAAAAGGTGAGTACATCAAGGATGATTGTGGTAAACTAAAGAGCAAAGACTAAAATCATACAAGACGCTCCAAGCAAAACACATATCATGTGGTGAATAAAAATATAGCCTCAAGTAAAGTTACCGATAGATGAAGACGAAAGAGGGGATGCCCAAGCTTAGGATTTTGGTTGTCCTTGAATTTTACCTTGGGGTGCCTTGGGAATCCCCAAGCTTAGGCTCTTGCTACTCCTTATTCCAAAATCCATCAAATCTTTACCCAAAAACTTGAAAACTTCACAACACAAAACTTAACAGAAAATCTCATGAGCTCCATCAGTATATGAAAATAAACCACCACTTTAAGGTACTGTAGTGAAATCATTCTTTATTTGTATTGGTTCTAAACCTACTGT
The DNA here is from genome assembly GCA_021605145.1 of Aegilops bicornis. NCBI lineage: Eukaryota > Viridiplantae > Streptophyta > Magnoliopsida > Poales > Poaceae > Aegilops > Aegilops bicornis. The sequence goes on from CM038673.1 coordinate 324,092,577, forward strand.
ATTCCAACTTCTCTATGGTTCATACCCCCTGATACTAGCCATAGATTCATCAAAATAAGCAAACAACACACGAAAAACAGAATCTGTCAAAACAGAACAGTCTGTAGCAATCTGTATCAAATAAATACTTATGAAACTCAAAAATTCTGAAATAAATTGGTGGACTTGAGGAATTTGTCTATTAATCATGTTAAAAAAGAATCAACCTAAAAGCTCTCTCCAGTAAAAAAATGGAAGCTAATCTCATGAGCGCTAAAGTTTCTGTTTTTTACAGCAAGATCGCAAAGACTTCACCCAAGTCTTCCCAAAGGTTCTACTTGGCACAAACACTAATTAAAACATAAAATCACATGTAAACAGAGTCTAGATGAATTATTTATTACTAAACAGGAACAAAAAACAAGAAACATAAATAAAATTGGGTTGCCTCCCAACAAGCGCTATCGTTTAACGCCCCTAGCTAGGCATAAAGACAAGAATAGATCTAGGTATTGTCATCTTTGGTATTTTTTTAATGGGGTTATGCTCGGATCCAGGAGGTTCCTTATGTTTCCCTTTATACTCAGAGATCTTTAGATCTATAGCATCCAACCTCTTATTGCAAAGAGTTATCAACATATTCATGCGGTGGAGGTTCCCACTAACATTTTTAAGAGGTTCAAGAGATTTTTGCAAAATTTTAGTTACTTCGCATATTTTCTCAAAAACTTGGGTTCCTCCTTGAGTATGATGAAGTCCCTTATGTGGGGGTAGTACTCCTACTAATCCCTCTATAATCTCATCATAATCTGGGATCAATTTCAATAAAACTCCCTTTAGCGGCAAAATCCAAGAGTTGTCTATGGGACATGGTTAGCCCAACATAAAAATTACGAAGTAAAATCTTGAAATCTCCCTCTATAGTGCAATTACGATAGGATTAATTCATCCTATACCAAGCATATTTTAAGTTTTCTCCTTGTCTTTGTTTGAAGTGAAGAACTTCAAAATCGGGAGACAAAGGGAGAGGGAGAGGGCTAGCCATGACGGCGAAACAAACTATCTAACACACGGACACACAAGAAGCAAGCAAAAAGAGACGAACAAAAAAGGGCGAATAAAACGTTAAAGGTCAAGTGGGGGAGAGGAAAAAATGAGAGACAAATGGCAAATAATGTAATGCGAGGGATAAGAGTTTGTGATGGGTACTTGGTATGTCTTGACTTGAGCGTAGATCTCCCCGGCAACGGCGCCAGAAATCCATCTTGCTACCTCTTGAGCATGCGTTAGTTTTCCCTTGAAGAGGAAAGGGTGATGCAGCAAAGTAGCGTAAGTATTTCCCTCAATTTTTGAGAACCAAGGTATCAATCCAGTAGTAGACTACTCGCAAGTCACCTAGTACCTGCACAAACAATCAAGAACCTTGCAACCAACGCGATAAAGGGGTTGTCAATCCCTTCACGGGCACTTGCAAAAGTGAGATCTGATAAAGATAATAAGATAAATATTTTTGGTGTATAGATTGGAAAATAAAGATTGCAAAATAAATAAATAGTAAACTAGAATTATATATCGGAAACTTATATGATGTAAAGTAGACCCGGGGGCCATAGGTTTCACTAGTGGCTTCTCTCATGATAGCATATATTACGGTGGGTGAACAAATTACTGCCGAGCAATTGATAGAAAAGCGCATAGTTATGAGAATATCTAGGCATGATCATGAATATAGGCATCACGTCCGTGTCAAGTAGACCAAACCGATTTTGCATCTACTACTATTACTCCACACATCAACCGCTATCCAGCATGCATCTAGAGTATTAAGTTCATAAGAATAGAGTAACGCATTAAGCAAGATGACATGATGTCGAGGGATAAACTCAAGCAATAAGATATAAATCCAATCTTTTTATCCTCGATGGCAACAATATAGTATGTGCCTTGCTGCCCCTACTGTCACTGGCAAAGGACACCGCAAGATTGAACCCAAAGCTAAGCACTTCTCCCATTGCAAGAAAGATCAATCTAGTAGGCCAAACTAAACCAATCATGCATATAAGAATTCAGAGAAGAACCAAATAATATTCATAGATAATCTTGATCATAAACCCACAATTCATCGGGTCTCGGCAAACACACCGCAAAAAGTATTACATCGAATAGATCTCCAAGAACATTGAAGAGAACTTTGTATTGAGAACCAATGAGAGAGAAGAAGCCATCTAGATAATAACTATGGACCCGAAGGTCTATGGTAAACTACTCACACATCATCGGAGAGGCTATGGTGTTGATGTAGAAGCCCTCCGTGATCGAATCCCCCTCCGGCAGATCGCCGAAAAAGGCCCCAAGATGGGATCTCACGGGTACAGAAGGTTGCGGCGGTGGAAAAGTGGTTTTGTAGCTCTCCTGGATGTTTTTAGGGTATAAGAGTATATATAGGAGAAAGAAGTACGTCGGTGGTGCTACGAGGGGCCCACGAGGGTGGGGGGCGCGCCCTCCTGCCTCGTGGCCGCCTTGTTGCGTCTCTGACTTCCACTCCAAGTCTCCTAGACTGCGTTTGTTCCAAGAAAGATCCTCGTGAAGGTTTCGTTCCATTTGGATTCCGTTTGATATTCCTTTTCTGCAAACACTGAAATAGGCAAAAAAACAGCAACTGGCACTGGGCCTCCGGTTATAGGTTAGTCCCGAAAATAATATAAAAAAGCATATTAAAGCCCATTAAACATCCAAAACAGATAATATAATAGCATGGAACAATAAAAAATTATAGATACGTTGGAGACGTATCAGAGCATGGCGCGGATCATGCCCGGTTTAACAACCGGGGCGAAGGTGTCGGTGAAGTCCACGTCCGCGTGCTGCCGAAATCCACGAACCACCCATCGAGCCTTGTAGCGCTTGAGAGAACCGTTCGGGCGAGTCTTGTGGCGAAACACCCACTTGCCAGTGATGATATTGGCACGAGGGGGGTCGCGGAACAAGCTGCCACGTGCGGTTGCACTTTAGGGCGTCGAACTCCTCCTGCATCTCAGCTAGCCAATGGGAATCCCGAAGGGCAGCACGAGCGGAGATGGGAACGGGTGATGGTGTCGACGTCGAGGCAGCGCACACATACTCTTCGGAGGAGTAGCGCGTGCTCGGCCGAAGCATTCCTGCTCGGGCACGGGTAGTCACTCCAAGTGGCGGGGCAGCAGGGTCGGTGATAGCGGCGGGGGCCACGGCGGCGGCAGGGGCCGCGGCCACGATAGGGGCGCCGGCGGCTGCGGGGGCACCCACGGCGGCAGGGGCGCGTTGCCGTGGCGAGGCCGCGGCTGCGCGGTGGCGAGGGGTGGCGATGGTGCAGGCCGAGCCGGTGGCCGAGGGGGCGATGGGCGAGGAGGACGTCGAGCCCGTCCCCGGGGTGGTGGGGGGAGTACCCATCGGCTCAACCTACTAGGAGGGAGATGGGGATCCAGGGGCCCGTTCAGACACAACCTCTGGGGAGGGAGTCAAAAAACCAGGTGGTGGCAGCAGAAGGCGCCATGCCAGGGAGGCCTCCGGGGGATGCCTCCATGCATCGCTCCAGGAAGGGGGTGCGGGGGCCGGCGCCGAAGGGGCTGAAGCTGGAGGAACCTGAAAAAAGGGAACACCGTTTCGACAAAATACACGTGCCTCGAGGTGTACACAGGATGAGTGACAGGATCATAGCACTGGCAACCTTTAGTGTTAGGAGGGTAGCCAAGGAAGATGCATGGAATAGAACATGGTGCGAGCTTGTGTGGCGTGGTGGACGCGGTGCTGGGATAACAGAGACACCCAAAAATGCGGAGACCATCATAGGACGGTGGTGTGCCGAAGAGAAGGTGGTGAGGGGCGTAGTTCCACCGAGGACGACACGAATTAATGTTAACTAAGAGAGTGGCGGTGGCAAGAGCATCGGGCCAAAACCGAGCGGGCACATTAGAGTGAAAGAGTAACGTGCGAATGCAGTCATTAAGAGTGCGGAGAATGTGCTCGGCGCGGCCGTTCTGCTGTGAAGTGTAGGGGAAATTCAGAAGGAAGATGGTGGCATGAGAGGCCAGAAGTATGCGAAGAGCGACGTTGTCAAACTCTTTTCCGTTATCAGTTTGGAGTGCAAGTATGGGGCGATCTAACTGGGTGGTGACATAGGAATAAAAGCTGGTGAGTGTGGCTAAAGCATCGGATTTACAACGAAAAGGAAAAGTCCACACATAATGAGAATAATCATCTAAGATCACCAATTAATATAGATAGCCCGTGTTACTCGCAACGGGAGACGTCCAGACATCACTATGAAGCAATTGAAACGGAAAAGTGGAAACTGAAGTAGACACACTAAAGGGAAGACGAATGTGCTTGCCTAAGCGACATGCCTCACAAGACTGCTTGTCGAGCTTATTACATGAGAAATATAAACTCCTAAGAATTTGACGTAACACGGTGGGGTTGGGTTGGCCCAAGCGAGCATGCCAGAGGTCAACACTGGCGGCAAGGGCGGCGGGTGTGGAGGTGGAGGCGCCGACGTGCACGGGGTAGAGCTGATCGGGACTGTCACATCGGTGAAGGATCATCCGGGTATGGGCATCTTTCACAGAAAAGCCAACACCATCAAATTCAACAGGAAGTGGGTTCTCACGAGTAAGACGACAAACAGAAACTAGGTTTGTGACTAATTCAGGTGAAACAAGAACATTCGACATAGTAATGGGTGTGGAAGTAGAGGGAAACCTAGTGCTACCGATATGAGTAAAAGGTAAGGAGGAGACGTTGCCAATGGTGATACGAGTGGATGTGCGAACAGGAGTGGAGGAGGTTAGGTTTCCGGGATGAGCTATCATGTGCGCAGTAGCACCTGAGTCCATGTACCTGTCGCCTCCACCGGCAGAGCTACTCGGCAACGACGTGGAGTGCTAGGCGGCGAGGAGGGTGGGGTCCCATGACACAGGTACCGGCGGCAGCGGGAGGCCCTCGTAGGGCGGCGCCTGGGCGGGCAGGCTGAAAGGATCGAGAAGACGTGTCTAGAGGGGGGGGGGTGAATAGACTCTTAACAAAGTAAAGTAGCAGTTTTTAATTTCTTCAACTTAAGATGGAGTTTTATCACAAGTTTAAACATTCACAATACATTTCAAGCAAGCATGGCAAGAGTATATGAGCAGCGGAAAGTAAAGCATGCAAGTTGCAAGAATGTAGAGGGATGGGATTGGAGTGTGCAAACGCAATTGGAGACACAAAGATTTTTTCCGTGGTTCCGATAGGTGGTGCTATCGTACATCCACGTTGATGGAGACTTCAACCCACGAATGGTAACTGTTGCGCAAGTCCATGGAGGGCTCCACCCATGAAGGGTCCATGAAGAAGCAATCTTGTCTATCCCACCATGGCCATCGCCCATGAAGGACTTGCCTCACTAGGGTAGATCTTCACGAAGTAGGCGATCTCCTTGCCTGTACAAACTCCTTGGTTCAACTCCACAATCTTGTGGAGGCTCCCAAGTGACACCTAACCAATCTAGGAGACACCACTCTCCGAAAGGTAATAGATGGTGTGTTGATGATGAACTCCTTGCTCTTGTGCTTCAAACGATAGTCTCCCCAACACTCAACTCTCTCTCATAGATTTGGATTTGGTGGAAAGATGATTTGAGTGGAAAGCAACTTGGGGAAGGCTAGAGATCAAGAATCTTGTGGTTGGAATGGAATATCCTGGTCTCAACACATGAGTAGGTGGTTCTCTCTCAGAAAATGTATGTTGGAAGTGTAGGCACGTTCTGATGGCTCTCTCCATGAATGAAGAGTGGGTGGAGGGGTATATATAGCCTCCAGATAAAATCTAGCCGTTACACACAAATCACCAAACTCGGTGGGACCGATATGATCAACTCGGTGGGACCGATGTGCTATGGTTAGGGTAAAACCTCAACTCGGTTTGACCGATTACACAAACTTGATGGGACCAATTTTGGTAATAAGCTAAACATATAGTTGGTTTGGCAAACTCGGTGGTACCGATTGCTTATTTCGGTGGAATCAAAATAATTGCAACAGGTAACAGAGAGTTTGCATGCCCATCTCGGTGAGACCGAGATCACATCGGTGAGACCGAACTAATTAGGGTTTCTGGCAGTGGCTATGCCAAGTGAACTCGGTGGCGCCGGATAGATCAAACCGGTGGGGTCGAGTTTGACTTTAGGTTTAGGACATATGTGGAAATGAGAATGTGGTTGAGGGCTTTGGAGCATATCACTAAGCACTTTGAGGAAGCAAGCCATTAAGCAACACCTCACCCCCTTTTACTACTATTTGCTTTTCCTATGGACTCAATGTGATCTTGGATCACTAAAATGAAAATGAAGAGTCCTGAGCTTTTGAGCTTTTGCCAATCCTTGTCCTTAGCTTCTTGAAGGGGTTCCACATCCTCTTGTCCACGCCACTCCACTGTTGAACTCATCTGAAATATATTAGATAAAAGTATTAGTCCAACAAGAGCTATGTTATCATTAATTACCAAAATCACCCAGGGAGCACTTGTGCATTCAATCTCCCCCTTTTTGGTAATTGATGACAAGATACATCAAAGCTTTAGATAGAGATATAAAGAATAGCAAGTAAAGCTTTGGAAGAACATGTAACATGCATAGGCTCCCCCTACGTGTATGCAATCATGTAAATATGGAATATAAGAGCATTTGAATGCATAAGCATGACAGAGCAAGCAATGAGTTACGTGTATCTTGGCTATATGCATCAGTGCAAATGATGTGAATATAGGAAGTGCACCTTCATGTTCATGAGTCCTTCTTGCAAACAATATGTACATCAGCAAAGATCATCATGCACATGAGAGTGATGCATATACTTACTTTGTGGTCTTGAGCTGGCTTTGGAAGAGATGAACTTGAGTAAACAAGGTTAGATAACACAGAACCATCTACTAAGCAGAGCAAACGGTAAACCAGAAGAGTACCAAGATTGGGATGACATGTAGAGAGTGAGTACTAGGTACTCTATTGAATATAGACATGTCCCCAAAAACAAAGATATGCAATGAATTCGAAGATTTCCTTCCCTAGGATGTCTTTCTCCCCTTGAATCTTATATTGGATAATTGGAGAATATAGGGAAAATAAAATCAGAGCACAATAATCATAACAGAAAATAACATGTCTTTCCCCTCTTAAAGACATGTGACTTATCTCCTCTTGAATACCAAGCATCTGGGGTCTTTCTCCATTTGATGTGATTAAGCATTCTCCCCCTTTGATGTGATTAAGCTTTGATGTGAGCTCTCTCTCCCCCTTTGACATTAATTTCCAAGAAGGGATCTTCTGGAGTGTGAGTCAAATAGGTTTGTTCCTTGAGTCACAAAGCAAAGCAGCATATAGAACATGATGCAGGTAGAGGACAAGAATCATCGAGTGGAGCTGGAACAAATATGCAGGATGCAAACGGCAAATTGTCTTCTCAGCATTGAAATCGGTAACACTGAGTTGTTTTCTTCTGTGGCACCGACGTGATTCGGTTTGACCGAAAGAGACAAATCAGTGTGTCCGAGTTCAACACAGAAAGAACATTTGTCATCTCAGCTCACTAGGCAAATAAGATCTCACAAAGATTTGCAGGAATTAACTAAAGGATTTGCAATGAATTGGATGCAGGGAATGCAGAACAAATACAGGAAAAAAACATAAATCTAGATGAAGTTTTTTAATTAATTAAGAAGGGGAATGAACAAATATGCAAGAGACAAATGCAAGAACACAGAGAAACACTAGGGTGCTTCATCTAGAATTGGTCGGCGACAAAGTCACCTATGTTAGAGTATATTGACTGAGGAGTCAAGTGAGAACACTTGATCGTAGGTCATACTCATCGTTTAAGCTCAAAATGGGGTTACCATTTTTTGTTTAAGCATTTTGATGTATTCACATCTTGTTAAGCTGCTTTGACCCATGACATGGGGTAAAGCTTCTCTAAGATGGAATAACATACCTTGGGTGGTGATGTTGAACTTGATCACGTAGTTGAACTTGTGTGGGATGCTCAAGGTTGATGTAGCTCATCAATGATTGGGAGCACCACTTGTAGTTTGAGTTCATCTATCTACATGGGTTAGTTTTGCAAGGAAAAGCACTTGTGTATCCAAAATGACAATCATGAAATTGATACCAAATGACATTTGATATAGAGAAATTGTCAAAGGATATGTTGAAAGGTTTCTTGCTTCCTTGTCTTCATCCACCATGTAGAGATTGATCAAGATGTAGACTTGGTGATATAGAGATTGCTCAAGATGTGAGTGATTTGCAATCTCATAGATTTAGATTCTACCAAGTACCTACAAGGGTTAGATAGCATGCAAGGGTGCAAATGTATCCAAGACATATGATCATCATCATAAGAGAAATATCAAGGATTAGTCAAAGGCTCATGCCTTGCATGTATCGAGATGGAGTTTGTACTCCAAGTTTGAGGCATCAATAATGTTCAATTCACCTCTCAAACGGCAAAACACTTTCTCATCAAGCGGTTTGGTGAATATATCCGCCAATTGCTTATCGGTACGAACATGCTTAAGATCAATGTCCCCTTTAGCAACATGATATCGCATGAAATGATGACGAACTTCAATATGCTTAGTTTGAGAATGTTGCACGGGATTATGAGCAATCTTAATAGCACTTTCATTGTCACAAAGCAATGGAACATGTTTCACATAGATCCCATAATCTTTAAGAGTTTGGGTCATCCAAAGTAATTGAGCACAACATGAACCGGCGGCAATGTATTCCGCTTCGGCGGTGTATAAGGATACCGAGTTTTGTTTCTTGGAGAACCAAGACACAAGAGATCTACCAAGAAATTGACAAGTACCCGAAGTGGACTTTCTATCAACCTTGTCACTGGCATAGTCTGAATCGGAGTAGCCAACAAGATCAAAAGAAGACCTCTTAGGATACCAAATGCCAAAATTTGGTGTATGAATTAAGTATCTCACTATCCTTTTCACATCCTTAAGATGACATTCTTTGGGGGCCGCTTGATATCGTGCACACATGCATATACTTAGCATAATATCGGGACGAGAGGCACATAGATATAACAATGAACCAATCATAGAGCGGTAAACCTTTTGGTCAACTGGCTCGCCATCCTTGGTCAAGTCAAGATGTCCAGTAGTAGGCATGGTATTCATACCTTTGCATTCTTGCATGTTGAACTTCTTGAATAAGACCTTGGTGTACTTTGTTTGAGAAACAAAGGTGCCTTCCTTAGTTTGCTTGATTTGCAAACCAAGAAAGAACTTGAGTTCACTCATCATAGACATCTCAAACTTTGTCGGCGTTCTGGGAACGGGAGTCCCCAGACTTGCCTGCCTGCGGCCCATGGCGTGGCTCTGCGAGCGGGCCCGTACGGCCAATCTTCACCAGCAAGCGTTCAAGACCCTCGCGAGGGGCCAAGCCTCACGAGGCGGACGACACAAGACCTCCTCGGGAGCGGCCTCACCAGGATGGCTCGCGAGGGGCAGAGAGTTCAAGGCAAGGCAAACCTCGCGAGGTTCCAATGACGTGAGCCATGACGATTAGGATCAGGCGGGCGCCAGCGCGTGCAGTGTCCTTGTTTCCTCTTTGGTGCTAAGGACGCAAGCGCAGGCGAGGAGTACCGAGGCGTCAAGCAAAGGTTTCCATATCAGTGCAACGAGACCAAGACCAGCAGGACGGCAAGACGGAGGTCACCATGGAGCCCAAGGCGGCGTGACCACCAGAGCCTTTCGTAGGAGAAGACTGCTTTTGTCAGGATAGCTTGTACTAGCTGTCCCCTTTCAAATTGGCCGTTGTTGGCTCCCTTCCCGCTCAATATTTGGGGAGAGGACCAGGGCCTCTATAAATAGGACTAGCCACCATAGTAGGAGACATCTCATCTTGAGTAATCCTCACCCACAGAAGTTCACTAGGCACAAGACCACCTCGCCTCAGGAGGTTGTTCTTCCCCTTGTAATGTTCATCGTCATCCCAAGAGGCAATCCACCACACCACAGTGGAGTAGGGTATTACACCGTAACGGTGGCCCAAACCAGTATAAATCTTATGTCCCTTGTATCGCAAGTTCGTCGAGCTAGCCTTAGAGATCGTAGCAAGGTTAGGGGCGTGGTTCAGTAGGGGGAGATCTTCGTGCGCACCCCAGTGTTCGAACCTTGAGGGTTTTGCCGGAACCTGAGATCCGACATTTGGCGCGCTAGGTAGGGGTGCGCCATAGCTTTCCTTAAGTCGATCTGCGCTCCGCCAGCACCGCGCTTCGCCCTCATGGCAGGCATCTCGCTCCCGGCTCCAACGACTAATGCCAACGACGTGGCCAGGGGCTCCGAGCCTTGGCCCCCGCCCTACGGCAGGTGCAGTGGCCGCCCAAGTTCAAGCCGGAGATGCCGCCGCGCTACGATGGCGCAGTGGACCCGTTGGCTTTCCTGCTGGTGTGTGAGGAGTCCGTCCTCGAGGCCGGGGGCGACGACAAGGTCATGGCCAACTGGCTTCCCATGGCCCTCACTGGCGCACCGCGCGCCTGGCTGCTCAACCTCCCCGGATCCACGGTGGCATCTTGGGAGGAGCTGCGCGGCCTCTTCACTGCGTGCTACGCGGCATCGGTGCATCACGCGGTCGCGGCCCTCCTAGGCGGCTCACAAGCACCGCCTTCAGATCGCCATATCAAGCCGTTCCTTCGCCAGATCAGCGCCGCTTCCAAGCGCTCGGGGGCTCCACCGGGCTGGGCCGCGCCCGAGGCCGACCTCACCTTCGACGCAGGGGATCACCCCGTCTCTACCGTCGGCTCGGGCATGCTCCCCATGCTTTGAACGCCTACCATCTGCAATGTATCCGTCACCAAGACGCTCATCGACAGCGGCGCCGGCCTCAATGTGCTCTCAGCTGAGGCCTTCAGCCTTCTGCACGTACCACTCGAGCGGCTCCGCCCTAGCAAGCCTTTTCTCAGGGGTTGGTGGAGGCTCCGCCCACTCCCTGGGGCGGATCTGCCTCCCCGTAACCTTCGGCATGCGCGACAACTACCGCACTGAGCTGGTCGACTTCGACATCGCCCACATCGGCCTCCCGTACAATGCCATCCTTGGGTACCCGGCCCTGGCTCAGTTCATGGCGGCGACCCATCCGGCCTACAATCTCATGAAGATGCCCGGGAGCAAGGTCGTCCTCACAGTAGTTGGGGACACCAAGGAAGCCTTGATGACGCTCAAGCTCGCCTTCAAAACCGCCGCGACGACGCAGCCCGCCGACACGGACACCACCAAGGCTAAGGGGGCCGCACCAACCAGGAAGAAGCAGTTTTTCACTCAAGACAAGGCGGAAACCAAGCAAGTGCCAGTCGAGGAGGACGGATCCTCGGGGGCAACCTTTATCATGGGCGCCAACCTCAAGCCTGACCAGGAGGAGGCGCTGGTGAAGTTCCTGCGTGCAAACAAGAAGGTGTTCGCTTGGGAGCCCGACCAGCTGGTAGGGTTCCCGAGAGGGGTGATAGAGCACCACCTGAAGGTGTGCCCCAACATACGCCCCGTGAAGCAGAGGGCGAGGCGGCAGTCCACAGAGAAACAAGCTTTCATTGTCCAAGAAACCCGTAAGTTGGAGGCGGCGGGTGTCATTCGCGAGGTTCGATGCCCCGAGTGGCTGGCGAACCCCGTCGTTGTCCCCAAGAAGGGCGGGAAGGAGCGGATGTGCGTCGACTTCACCAACCTCAACAAGGCCTGCCCCCAAGATCTATTCCCGCTCCCGCGCATCGACCAGATCGTCGACTCCACCGCCGAGTGCGACTTGCTGTGCTTCCTTGATGCGTTCTCAGGATATCACCAAATGAAGATGGCGGTAGAAGATGTGGAGAAGACAACCTTCCTGACCCCGTGCGGGATGTACTGCTACACTTGCATGCTGTTCGGGCTGCGCAACGCTGGCGCGACCTTCCAACGGCTCATGCACATCGCCTTGGGGCGATAGCTCGGGAGAAACGCCGAGGGCTACGTCGATGACATCATGGTAAAATCTCGGGAGGCTAGGACCTTGATCCAAGACCTGGAGGAGACCTTTGAAAGCCTCCGCCAGATAGACTTGCGACTCAACCTGGAAAATTGCGTGTTTGGCGTCCCTTCCGGCAAGTTGCTGGGCTTCCTGGTGTCCCACAGGGGGACCAAGGCCAACCCGGAGAAGGTCAAGGCCATTGAAGACATGAGTCCACCGCAAACCCTCAAGGAAATGCAGAAGCTTGCTGGACGGGTGACTGCGTTAGGACACTTCATTTCCAAGCTGGGAGAGCGCGCCCTACCCTTCTTCAAGCTGATGAAGAAGAAGGGTCCACTCGGAGGCCGACAAAGCATTCCAAGACCTGAAGAGATACCTGACTAGCCCTCCGGTGATGGTGGCGCCACGCCCCCTTGAGCCCCTAGTGCTTTACCTTGCCGCCACTCCCTACTCCGCCAGCGCGGCTCTAGTAGCGGTTCAGGAGGAGCGCCAGACCAAGGGCGCACTGTGCCGAGCTATGCCCCCAGCAGGGACGGCGCATGACCAGGAGGGCGCTGCCAAGGCCGCGACTGCGGCAGCAGAAGAGCAAGCTCAGGAGAGCGGTGCCCCTGAGCCCACGGGGGCCTCAACAAGCGATCAAGCGTTGGGGGCTGCACCACCTCAGGAGGCGCCCCAACTTTCGGAAGGCGCGAGCCTCATCAGTGCACTGAAACTCATCGAGCATCCGGTGTACTTTGTCAGCACGGTGTTGAGGGACGCAAGGGCACGGTACCCCATGCCTCAGAAGATCTTACTCGCGCTCTTGGTGGCCTCGCGCAAGCTGCGGCACTACTTCCAAGGTCACCCCATCAAGGTCGTCTCAGCCCACCCATTGGAGAGGGTGCTCAGGAGCCCCAACTCTGCCGGGAGGGTCGCCGAGTGGAACATCAAGCTAAAAGCGTTCCAGTTAGAGTTCAACACCACCAGGGTCATCAAGGGAGCCGCGCTCGCCGATTTCGTGGCAGAATGGACGGACGCCCCAGTGCTTGAAGTAGGCGAGGATCAGTCCCTCTCGCCAGGAAGTGAGGCGCTCGACGGCTGGGTCATGTACTTCAATGGTGCCTTCACGCGCCAGGGCGCGGGGGCTGGAGCAGTGCCCATCTCGCCCACTCAGGACAAGCTCTACTACGCTGTGCAGCTCTGCTTCCAGCAGGGCGAGAAGGTCTCCATCAACATTGCAGAGTACGAAGGTCTTATAGCCGGCCTGAAGGCTACGGCGGCCCTGGAGGTGAAGTGCCTCACCGTCAGGGGCGTCAGCTCCTCGTCAACTTGTCCAACAAGGTATACGAGCCGAAGGACGAACACATGGTGGCACACCTCGCGGAGGTGCGCAAGATGGAGAAGCAGTTCTTGGGCCTGGAGTTGCAGCACGTGCCCCGTGGCACCAACAAGGAAGCTGATGACATCGCCAGAAGGGCATCCAAGTGACAGCCCCAAGAGCCTGGCGTCTTCGAGGAGCGGCTATTCAAGCCATCAGCAACACCTACGCTTTCAAGGACAGCGCAGCCTCGGGAGGAGCTCCCGCAGCCACCAACCGCGGGAGCCCCAGCCTGTGGCCCGACTTCGGGAGCGTGTCTACTCTTGGCGCTCGAGCCCCAGGAGGGATGCTGGACCAAGGAATTCAAGGAATACCTAGTGCAAGGGGCGTTGCCGGAGAAGGAGGAGCACGCGGAGCGCGTAGCCCGGCAGGCCACAGCGTACTACATCAAGGACGATGAGTTATACCGGAAGCGGCCAAATGACGTTTCACTGCATTGCATCTCCAGGGAACAGGGGAAGGAGCTGCTAGCCGACAAACACGGAGGGGACTGCGGGCACCACTCGTCATCACGAACCCTCGTCGGCAAGGCATTCCGCAGTGGATTCTACTGGCCTACGGTGCTCAATGATGCAGCCGAGCTGGTGAAGTCTTGCGAGGCCTGCCAATTCCATGCCAAGCAAATCCATCAGCCGGCTCAGGGCCTCCAGACCATCCCGCTTTCGTGGCCGTTCGCAGTCCTGGGAATGGACATCTTGGGCCCGTTCCCTCGGGCGCCTGGGGGCTATCGATACCTCTATGTTGCCATCGACAAGTTCACCAAGTGGGCGGAGGTGGAAGCCGTCCGCACCATCCCAGCTGGCTCCGCAGTCAAGTTCATCAAGGGCCTCGTAAGCCGTTTTGGGGTCCCCAACCGCATCATCACCGATAATGGCTCGTAGTTCAACAGTAATCACTTCAAAACATACTGTGCTAACAACGCAGATTTGCTACGCTTTGGTGGCGCACCCCCGGAGCAATGGCCAAGCCGAACGCGCCAACGCGGAGGTCCTGAGAGGCCTCAAGACCAGGACCTTCAAGAAGAAGCTCGAAGCCTGCGGCATGGGCTGGCACGACAAGCTCCAGTCCGTACTTTGGTCCATCGGCACCATCGCCACCAAGCCAACGGGCGAGACCCCATTCTTCCTCGTCTATGGGGCAGAAGCGGTTCTCCCTCACGAGGTCACGCATCGCTCCGCACGGGTCCTGGCGTTCGATGAGACACAGCAGGACTCCACGCGGGGGATGGATCTCGTGCTGGGGGAGGAACGCCGCCGCGAAGCTGCACTGCGGGCGGCAAGATACCAGCAGGCGCTGCGATGGTACCACTGTCTCAGCGCCCGCTCCAGGATGCTCGAGGTGGGCGACCTCGTCCTGAGGCGGGTGCTCTCCCGGAAAGGGTTGCATATGCTCTCACCCATGTGGGAGGGCCCGTTCAAGGTCATCCATGTCATCAGGCCTGGCGCCGCGCGCCTGGAGACACAGGACGGGGTACCCATCCAGAACACCTGGAACATCCAGCACCTCCAGAAGTTCTACCCATGAAGAAAGGCCCAGCGCCTGTGAAGGTCTCCGCTCGTGACACTCTTACGTAATAATGAGTGGGGCTGTACACGCCCCGGAGTCTCAGGAGTGCCGCCCTCGGGCCTCGGGGACTCCCTCCCACGTCCAAGTGGCAGCACTTAGCTCCGCGCTGGTGAGAAGACTTGAAGACTAGACTACGTGCTGGACGCGGTTTTTCATTTGCTTTCCGTAGTTGGCTCGCCCTCTTTTAATTGAAGTTTGCTTCTGGAGTTCTTTGCTGATTTGGTGTTGTCGCCTTTTACCGCTATTTCCGACTCTCTCTCGCATACCTCGCGAGGGGGCTAGGAAGGCGCCCTCGTGAGCGTTTTTCTTTTATCTGCCTTTCGTCTGCTTTTTCGCGAGGCACCCTCATCCGAGCCCACAGGATGGCGCACCTCTCCTAATCCGTGCCCCTCGGGTACCGCAATATGAAGTGTTGGGTCTAGGTTCGGGTGAACGATAAGCCTCCTAGCGAGCCCCCTAACAAGTTTTTTGCAGTTCCTAAGCGCCTGCCAAGTCAAGGAGGCCTTGACAGGCACCAAGAGACAAGTGCCTCGTGAAGAGGAGACTACCCCGAACATATCAAGCTAAGTTATCTCTACACAAAACAACGACACAACACAAGAATGATAAACATAGCATAATGATTGAAAAACCATAGTTCGATGCACGCCCCTCCGAGGCCCATACTTGTTTCTTTCTTGATACAGGAGGGAAAGGAAGAACAAAATAAAAGCGGCACCTGCCCCTATAGCGATCCACGGGGACGGGCTCCAGGCGCCGTCCTGAGCTCAGCCACACCCCTCCTCGCGCTTCACGGAGGCACGGCGACGAGACGACCCGCTGCCGCCTTCGAAGAAGGCGCGGCAGCTGGTCGTAGCCACGACTGCTGGAGCTGTCGCCGGGGGAAGAGCCGCCGTAGCTGTACGAGACGTGGTCGGCACCAAGGGTGGGTCCGCCCTCATCCTCGTCACGACCATCGCCAAAGTCGAGCACCTCCTCGCCGTCATTGACCTCGGGGCAGCACCCGGCGCGGCGACCATCTTCCCCAAACACCCTCACATAGAGGGACGCATCACCGTCATAACTGAAATGGAGGGTGCACCGCCTGCCAAGGCCGCACGGCGGGCGAACGTCTGCCAGCCTAGGGCCAGAGCTTGCTACCTCTTGAGCACTGCGTTGGTTTTCCCTTGAAGAGGAAAGAGTGATGCAGTAAAGCAGCGTAAGTATTTCCCTTTGTTTTTGAGAACCAAGGTATCAATCCAGTAGGAGGCCATGCACGAGTCCCTCGCACCTACACAAACAAATAAAATCCTCGCAACCAACACAATAAAGGGGTTGTCAATCGCTTCACGGTCACTTACGAAAGTGAGATCTGATAGACATGATAAGATAATATTTTTGGTATTTTGATGATAAAGATGCAAAGTAAAATAAAAGGCAATAAAAATAGCTAAGTGTTGGAAGATTAATATGATGGAAAATAGACCCGGGGGCCATAGGTTTCACTAGTGGCTTCTCTCGAGAGCATAAGTATTACGGTGGGTAAACAAATTACTGTTGAGCAATTGACAGAATTGAGCATAGTTATGAGAATATCTAGGTATGATCATGTATATAGGCATCACGTCCGCGACAAGTAGACCGACTCCTGCCTGCATCTACTACTATTACTCCACACATCGACCGCTATCCAGCATGCATCTAGAGTATTAAGTTCAAAAGAACAGAGTAACGCTTTAAGTAAGATGACATGATGTAGAGGGATAAACTCATGCAATATGATATAAACCCCATCTTGTTATCCTCGATGGCAACAATACAATATGTGCCTTGCTTCCCCTGCTATCACTGGGAAAGGACAATGCAAGATTGAACCCAAAGCTAAGCACTTCTCCCATTGGAAGAAAGATCAATCTAGTAGGCCAAACCAAACTGATAATTCGAAGAGACTTGCAAAGATAACCAATCATACATAAAAGAATTCAGAGAAGATTCAAATATTGTTCATAGATAAACTTGATCATAAACCCACAATTCAGCGGTCTCAACAAACACACCGCAAAAAGAAGATTACATCGAATAGATCTCCATGAGAGAGGGGGAGAACATTGTATTGAGATCCAAAGAGAGAAGAAGCCATCTAGCTAATAACTATGGACCCGAAGGTCCGAGGTAAACTACTCACACATCATCGGAGAGGCTATGGTGTTGATGTAGAAGCCCTCCGTGATCGATGCCCCCTCCGGTGGAGCTCCGGAAAAGGCCCCAAGATGGGATCTCACGAGTACAGAAGGTTGTGGCGGTGGAATTAGATTTTTGGCTCCGTATCTGGTAGTTTGGGGGTACGTAGGTATATATAGGAGGTAGAAGTACGTCGGTGGAGCAACATGGGCCCCACGAGGGTGGAGCGCGCGCCCAGGGGGATAGGCGCGCCCCCTACCTCGTGCCCTCCTGATTGCTTTCTTGACGTAGGGTCCAAGTCCTCTGGATCACGTTCGTTCCAAAAATCACGTTCCCGAAGGTTTCATTCCGTTTGGACTCCGTTTGATATTCTTTTTCCGCGAAACTCTGAAATAGGCAAAAAACAGCAATTCTGGGCTGGGCCTCCGGTTAATAGGTTAGTCCCAAAATAATATAAAAGTGTATAATAAAGCCCATTAATGTCCAAAACAGAATATAATATAGCATGGAACAATAAAAAATTATAGATACGTTGGAGACATATCAAGCATCCCCAAGCTTAATTCCTGCTCGTCCTCGAGTAGGTAAATGATAAAAACAGAATTTTTGATGTGGATTGCTTCTTGGCATAATTTCAATGTAATTGTTTTAATTGTGGTATGAATATTCAATTCCGAAAGATTCAAGACAAAAGTTTAATATTGACATAAAAATAATAATACTTCAAGCATACTAACTAAGCAATTATGTCTTCTCAAAATAACATGGCCAAAGAAAGTTATCCCTACAAAATCATATAGTGCGGCTATGCTCTATCTTCACCACACAAATTATTTAAATCATGCACAACCCCGATGACAAGCCAAGCAATTGTTTCATACTTTTGATGTTCTCAAACTTTTTCAATCTTCACGCAATACATGAGCGTGAGCCATGGACATAGCACTATATGTTAGTAGAATGGTGGTTGTGGGGAAGACAAAAAAGGAGAAGATAGTCTCACATCAACTAGGCGTATCAACGGGCTATGGATATGCCCATTAATAGATATCAATGCGAGTGAGTAGGGATTGCCATGCAACGGATGCACTAGAGCTATAACTATATGAAAGCTCAACAAAAGGAACTAAGTGGGTGTGCATCCAACTCGCTTGCTCACGAAGACGTAGGGCATTTTGAGGAAGCCCATCATTGGAATATACAAGCCAAGTTCTATAATGAAAAATTTCCCACTAGTATATGAAAGTGACAACATAGGATACTCTCTATCATGAAGATCATGGTGCTACTTTGAAGCACAGTGTGGTAAAAAGGATAGTAACATTGTCCCTTCTCTCTCTTTCTCTCATTTTTTTATTTGGGCCTTTTCTCTTTTTTCGTGGCCTCTTTTTTTTATTTAGTCCGGAGTCTCATCCCGACTTGTGGGGGAATCATAGTCTCCATCATCCTTTCCTCAACCGGGACAATGCTCTAAAAATGATGATCATCACACTTTTATTTACTTACAACTCAACAATTACAACTCAATACTTAGAACAAAATATGACTCTATGTGAATGCCTCCCGTGATATGCGGGATATGCAATGAATCAAGAGTGACATGTATGAAAGAGTTATGAATGGTGGCTTTGCCACAAATACAATGTCAACTACATGATCATGCAAAGCAATATGACAATGATGGAGCATGTCATAATAAACGGAACGTTGGTAAGTTGCATGGAAATATATCTCGGAATGGCTATGGAAATGCCATGATAGGTACGTATGGTGGCTTTTTTTAGGAAGGTATATGGTGGGTGTGTGATACCGGCGAAAAGTAAGATGACATGATGTAGAGGGATAAACTCATGCAATATGATATAAACCCATCTTGTTATCCTCGATGGCAACAATACAATACGTGCCTTGCTGCCCCTGCTATCACTGGGAAAGGACACCGCAAGATTGAACCCAAAGCTAAGCACTTCTCCCATTGCAAGAAAGATCAATCTAGTAGGCCAAACCAAACTGATAATTCAAGAGACTTGCAAAGATAACCAATCATACATAAAAGAATTCAGAGAAGATTCAAATATTGTTCATAGATAAACTTGATCATAAACCCACAATTCATCGGTCTCAACAAACAAACCGCAAAAGAAGATTACATCGAATAGATCTCCACGAGAATCATGGAGAACTTTGTATTGAGATCCAAAGAGAGAGAAGAAGCCATCTAGTTAATAACTATGGACCCGAAGGTTTGAGGTAAACTACTCACGCATCATCGGAGAGGCTATGGTGTTGATGTAGAAGCCCTCCGTGATCGATGCCCCCTCCGACGGAGCTCCGGAAAAGGCCCCAAGACGGGATCTCACGGGTACAGAAGGTTGCGACGGAGGAATTAGGTTTTTGGCTCCGTATCTGGTAGTTTGGGGGTATGTAGGTATATATAGGAGGAATAAGTACGTCAGTGGAGCAACATGGGCCCCATGAGGGTGGAGGGCGCGCCCAGGGGGGTAGGCGCGCCCCCTACCTCGTGCCCTCCTGATTGCTTTCTTGACGTAGGGTCCAAGTCCTCTGGATCACAGTTGTTTGAAAAATCACATTCCCGAAGGTTTCCTTACGTTTGGACTCCATTTGATATTCTTTTTCTACGAAACTCTGAAATAGGCAAAAAAAACAACAATTCTGGGCTGGGCCTTAGGTTAATAGGTTAGTCACAAAAATAATATATAAGTGTATAATAAAGCCCATTAATCTCCAAAACAGAATATAATATAGCATGGAACAATAAAAAATTATAGATACGTTGGAGACGTATCAGAGCTATGTTGCCCGCGACGGAGACCTCGACCGCGACCCAGGAAGCCCTACTGCAGCAGCCGTCTACCTGCAGCCAGAGCCCACCTGAACCTGAGGCCGGCAGCTCGTCGGCGAAGAAGAGCGGGAGCTGAAGCCAGTTTCCGACTAGACGACGAACTCCGGCAGCACCTCCGCTGAGTGGAAGCACGGCCGAGGAGGCGGCGCAACCACGACACATCTCCCTTCATCGACAGGGCTGCCACGACCGGAGCGACCCTCGCGAGGGGCCTTCCCCTTCCCCGCGGCAGAGAACCTCCTCGACGGTGCCATTGGAGTCGCTGCTGGCAATGGAGCAAGAAGGAAGAAGCAAGCGAAACAAGAAGAGATGGGCGACAGGGGCTCTGCCCCCTCCCCATTTATAGAAAGAGAAGGCCAACCAGCGCCCTCACGATCACAGGTAATGATGGTTTTCCTTGCATGCAACTGTGACTCGTCAAGTCTGGCAGTTGCCGAGGCAGCGTGGGGAAGCGGAGATGCCCACGTCCAATCAACCTCCACGCATCGACCAAGGCCGCATGCTATTGGGGCCCGCGGCGCTCCGCACTTGCCCTTTGGCTTCGCCTCGAAGCCAAGCCTGAGCGCGCCTTGGGCCCGGGGGCTACTGTCGGTGTTCTGGGAATGGGGGTCCCCAGACTTGCCTACCTGCGGCCCACAGCGTGGCTCTGCGAGCGGGCCCGTACGGACCATCTTCACCAGCAAGCGTTCAAGACCATCGCGAGGGGCCAAGCCTCGCAAGGCGGACGATACAAGACCTCCTCGGGTGCGGCCTCACCAGGCTGGCTAGCGAGGGGAAGAAAGTTCAAGGCAAGGCAAACCTCGCGAGGTTCCAATGACGTGAGCCATGACGATTAGGATTAGGCGGGCGCCAGGCGGGTGGCAGCGCACGAAGTGTCCTTGTTTCCTCTTTGGTGCTAAGGTGGCAAGCGCAGGCGAGGAGTACCGAGGCGTCAAGCAAAGGTTTCCATATCGGTGCAACGAGACCAAGACCAGCAGGACGGCAAGATGGAGGTCACCATGGAGCCCAAGGCGGCGTCACGACCAGGGCGAAGACTGCTTTTGTCAGGATAGCTTGTACTAGCTGTCCCCTCTCAAATTGGCCGTTGTTGGCTCCCTTCCTGCTCAATATTTGGTGAGAGGACCAGGGCCTCTATAAATAGGACTAGCCACCATAGTAGGAGGCATCTCATCTTGAGTAATCCTCACCCACAGAAGTTCACTAGGCACAAGAACACCTCGCCTCAGGAGGCTGTTCTTCCCCTTGTACTGTTCATCCTCAGCCCAAGAGGCAATCCACGACACCACACCGGAGTAGGGTATTACACCGCAACGGTGGCCCAAACAAGTATAAATCTTGTGTCCCTTGCGTTGCGAGTTCGTCGAGCTAGCCTTGGAGATCGTAGCGAGGTTAGGGGCGTGGTTCGGTAGGGGGAGATCTTCGTGCGCACCCTAGTGTTCGAACCTTGAGGGTTTTGCCGGAACCCGAGATCCGACAAACTTCTCCGACATTAGCTTTCCAAACTTTTCACTAAAATGAGGGTTAGTTGAACCAAATATGATATCATCAACATAAATTTGGCACACAAATAATTCACCATTAACCCTTTTAGTAAAAAGAGTAGAATCTATCTTTCCAATCTCAAAGTCTTTTTCAATAAGGAACTTGGTCAAGCATTTATACCATGCTCTAGGAGCTTGTTTAAGACCATAAAGAGCTTTGTGAAGTTTGTAAACATGGTCGGGTTTCTTAGGATTAACAAAGCCGGGAGGTTGTTTAACATAAACTTCCTCCTCAATTTCACCATTTAGAAAAGCACTTTTAATGTCCATTTGGTACAAGGTGATATCATGGTGATTAGCATAGGCAAGTAAGATGCGGATGGACTCAAGTCTATCAACGGGGGCATATGTATCACCATAGTCCATACCTTTGACTTGAGTGTATCCTTGGGTGACGAGACATGCTTTGTTGTGAACGACTTATCCATCTTCGTCTTGCTTGTTGCGAAACACCCATTTGGTACCGATGATGTTGTGGTTGTTGTCGGGCTTCTCGACCAATGTCCACACTTGGTTCCTCTCAAAGTTGTGTAGCTCTTCATGCATGGCATTTATCCAATCTAGATCTTCCAATGCTTCTTCAACCTTCATAGGTTCAATGCTAGAGATGAATGAATAATGTTCACAAAAATTACCCAAACGAGTTTTAGAGCGAGTGATTCTCCCGGTTTGGATATCATTGAATCTTTGCTCGATGGGATGGTCTCTTGAAACTCTTGCTCGAACTCGTAAGAGCTTTTGCTTGGCTCGGGGTGGAACATCTTCTTCATCATCTTGTTCTTATTCTTGTCCTTCTTCATTGTTGACATTGTCGTTCTCTTGTCTAGGTGGAGAAGGAGGTTGATGAGGTTCATCTTGGTGTACTTCCTCGTTTTCTTCATCTTGGCGTGTCCCACTTGTGGATGCTTCCATGTCAACTCTTGGTTCACCTTGTTGTGAGGTAGAAGCTTCCACTTGGGCCAGACTGTCGGCGTTCTGAGCAGGGGTCCCAGACTTGCACTGCGGCTGCTGGCGTGGCTCAGCTCAAGTGGGGGCCCAGCGCGGCCCAGCTTCGTCAGCTCAAGCTCAAGACCCTCGCGAGGGGCCAAGCCTCACCGAGCGGACGGCAGGAACCTTCCTCAGGGGCAGCCTTGACAGGCAGGCTCATGAGGAGGCGGAGAGATCAAGGCGGGGTACCTCACGAGGGTGCCCCGTGACGCAAGCCATGACGATCGAGATCAGGCGGGCACCAGGCGGGCGCCAGCCCGCGCAGTGTCCTCGTTTCCCCTTTAGTGCAAAGGAGGCAAGCACAGGCCAAGGCATCAGGCAAAGGTTACCGCTTCGGTGCAACAAGACCAAGACCAGCAGAGCGGCGGGAAGGAGGTCATCGTGGAGCCCAGGACGGCGTCACCGTCAGAGCCTTTGGCAGCCGAAGACCAACTTTAGTCAGGATAAGTGTACTAGATGTTCCCCTTCAAAATGGCCAATTGTTGGCGCCCTTCCCGCTCATTATTTGGGAAGAGGCCCAGGGCCTCCCTCTATAAATAGGACTAGCCACCAAACGAAGAGGAAGACCGATCAGACCGATCGCATCGAGAGAACCGAGAGAGAGGACCTGCCAGAGAGAGAGAGAGAGAGAGAGAGAGAGAGAGAGAGAGAGAGAGAGAGAGAGAGAGAGAGAGAGAGAGAGAAGCGACTGAACTCACCCAAGCAGTCCATCGCACTAGCTCAAGAACAGCCCCTCGCGAGGTTGTTCTTCCTTTGTACTGTTCTTCATCAGCCCCAGAGGCAATCCACCACACCACACACTGGAGTAGGGTATTACACCACAACGGTGGCCCGAACCAGTATAAACCTTGTGTCTCTTGTGTTGTTCTTCGTTCATAGTTTAGATCCCTCGCAAACCATCAACGTGTGAGCTGGTAGGGGAAAGATCTCCGCGCGCACCCCAGTGTTCGAACCTCAAGGGTCTGCCGGAACCCCAAATCCGACATTTGGCGCGCCAGGTAGGGGTGCGCCGGAATCTTTCTTCCGCTGGTCGCGCGGGATCTTCCTCGTGTCCATGGCTGACGCTTGCCGAGCCCGCGCCGAGCGCCGGGCTGCTCACGCCGCTCGAGTCGCCCAGACGGCTCCCGTCGGCGGGCACCCCCGTCGTTCCCCGTCGCCTGCCGCCAACGCCGCCACCAGCCCGTGAGCGAAAGCAGCGAGCCTCGTCCTGCATCCATCGGTGAGGCGAGAAGGTGGCACCGCTATTCCTTCGCTCGCCCCTGTTGGTTCTTCGACCCGCGCGCACCGCGCTCCCATGGAGGCTCGAGCCGCGCTCATCACGGTAAACGAGCTCCTGCGCTACCGCCCTGTCAACGACGTCTACGAGGAGTGGCTCGACCACGTCGCCGAGCTCGTCCGCGCCGCAGGGGGCTCCCCCGAGCCGTCCCTCTCGCTGCCTCACCCTTCACCCCGCGAGGGAGGCAGGGAACCGGAGGTGCCCCCGCCACCTCCTCCCCAAGAAGGCGCCCTGGCTCCAAGGCGCGTGGCCCCGGGCCAAGACCCTCCGCGTCCGGCGCCCGCGCAACAAGAAAGGAGCTGCCAGGAGATCCCTCGTCCCCAAGAAGGTGCTCGCGTGACCGCGCTCCAGCGCCACCGCGTCAAGACCCCGCGCTGCTCCAGGCAGCGGTGCGCGGGAATCCACAAGAGCAAGCTCCGCATCAGCAGAGAGCCCCGGTGGCCACTGCAGGCTGCCGCGCCTTCACCGCCGAGCTACGCAGCGTCGCATGGCCCGGCAAGTTCAAGCCAGACCTGCCTCCTCGCTACGACGGCACTGCCGACCCTGCAGAGTTCCTTCAGCTCTACGAGCTGGGCATCGAAGCCGCCAACGGGGACGAAAAGGTCATGGAAAATTGGTTCCCCATGGCGCTCAGGGCGGAGCCGAACCTGGCTCCTGAACCTGGCTCCCGGCACGATCTCCTCCTGGGACGAGATGCGCACCCGCTTCATCGCCAACTTCTAAGGCACTCGTGACCGGCCTCCGGCTGTAAGCGACATGGGCCGCATCAAGCAGCAGCCAGGAGAGACCCTGCAGAAGTACATCTAGCGCTTCAACAACGCCCGCCTCAAGATCCCCACGGTGACTGAGGAAGCCATCATCTCAGCCTTCTCCGATGGTGTGCGTGACGTCAAGATGAAGGAGGAGCTAGCAATGCATGAAGACCTGTGCACATCCTCGAGCTGTTCAACTTGGCGACCAAATGCGCCAGGGCTGAGGAAGGGCGCCTCTCCCTCCTCGAGCTTCCGGCTACCGACCCAGAAGAGAAGAAGCCCAAGGCCAAGGACGTGAAGCGCAAGGGGGCTGCCGTGCTCGCGGCAGAACCAGACACCAAGCGAGGCAGGATTAGCCTGAGTCATCCAAAGGCAGCCGATACTGCGTATACCACAACCTTCACACCCACAACACCAACCAATGCCAGGAGCTCAGGGCCGTGCAAGAAGGGCGTATCGGCTAACGCCCCGAGCGCAATGATCGGGGCTACGGCCGAGGAGGATAAAGAGGCGCATGACGCTGGGAAGACCGTAGCCCTCGCCAAGGATGGCGTGACAGACCTCGCAAGGACCGCTGGCAGGACCAGCCTCGCGAGGGAGGTTGGAGGGACCAGCCTCGTGAGGACCACCCTCAAGGCAACGCTGGGCTCCCACCTCTGCCATAGCCGCCAAGGAGACGAAGACAATCATCGGGACGAGGGGCTGGGGGCTTCCAGGAGCAGGCGATCGCCACATCCTGGGTGGCGCCCAGGCCCCAGCCTCTCAGCGCCTCTTCAAGTAGTTTGCTCGCGAGGTGAATGCAGTCCTCCCCAAGCCTGAGGCCACACGCCCTCTCAGGTGGTCGTTGTGCGCTATCACGTTCAGCTCAACGGATCATCTCAAGTGCGCGGCAACGGCCGGAGTCCTCCCCATGCTTTGCTCACCAGTCATCAGCAACGTGCAAGTTACCAGGACCCTCATCAACGGCGGGGCAGGACTCAACGTCCTATCTGTCGAGACATTCAACGATCTCCAAGTGCCATACGATCAGCTTCAGCCGACCAAGCCTTTCTCAGGAGTCACCGATGGCTCCACCGTCGCCGTGGACAAGTTCACCAAGTGGGCTAAGGTGAAAGCTGTCCGCACCATCCCGGCGGGCTCTGCAGTCAAGTTCATCAGGGGCCTCGTGAGCCGGTTTGGGGTGCCCAACCGCATCATCACCGACAATGGTTCGTAGTTCACCAGCAATCTCTTCAAAACGTGCTGTGCTAACCTTGGAACGTAGATATGCTACGCTTCGGTGGCGCACCCCCGGAGTAACGGCCAGGTCGAGTGAGCCAACGCGGAGGTCCTGAAGGGCCTCAAAACCAGGACCTTTAAGAAGAAGCTGGAGGCCTGCGGCAGGGGCTGGCACGACGAGCTCCAGTTCATGTTGTGGTCCATCCGCACGACCGCAGCCAAGCCGACTAGCGAGACCCCGTTCTTCCTCGTCTACGGAGCAGAAGCCGTCCTCCCTCACGAGGCTAGGCGTCGCTCAGCACGGGTACTGGCGTTCGACGAGGCGCAGCAGGACGCCATGCAGGGGATGGATCTCGTGTTGGGGAGGAACATCGTCGAGAGGCCGCGCTACGAGCGGCAAGGTATCAACAGGCGCTGCGGCGGTACCACTGCCGCAACATCCGCCCCAGGACTCTTGAGGTAGGGGACCTCGTGCTCAGACGGGTCCTCTCCAGGGAAGGGTTGCATAAGCTTTCTCCCATGTGGGAGGGCCCGTTCAAGGTTGTTCATGTTTCCAGGCCCGGCTCCGCACGCTTGGAGACTCAGGAGGGGGTGCCCATCCCGAACGCGTGGAACATCCAGCATCTCCGGAAGTTCTACCCTTGAAGAAAGGCCCGGAGCCTGTGAAGAAGGCAAACGCCTGTGAAGCTCATTTTCCCGAGAAAGGCCCGGAGCCTGTGAAGAAGGCAAACGCCTGTGAAGCTCATTTTCCCGAGAAAGGCCCGGAGCCTGTGAAGAAGGCAAACGCCTGTGAAGCCCGTTTCCCCGAGAAAGGCCCGGAGCCTGTGAAGAAGGCCAACGCCTGTGAATCTCGTTTCCCCAAGAAAGGCCCGGAGCCTGTGAAGAAGGCCAATGCCTGTGAAGGTCGCCGCCCGTGACACTCTCATGTAATAATGAGTTGGGGTTGTACACGCCCCGGAGTCTTCGGAGAGCCGCCCTTGGGCCTCGGGGGCTCCCACCCACGCCCAGTGGAAGCACTTAGCTCCGTGCTGGTGAGAAGACGTCGAAGACTAGATTAGGTGCCGGGCGCGGCTTTTTCATTTGCTTTCTGCAGTTGGCTTGTTCGTTCCTATTTGAAGTTTTATTGAAGTTGTTGTCGTCCTTGGCTTGTGACTCTTTGCCTTTTCTGCTCACTTGCCTCGTTTTCTCTCGCGCAAGTCTCGCGAGGGAGCAACGCGGGCACCCTCGCGAGTGTTTTCTGCCCATGTCGTCTGGAGCTTTCCTATCCAGATCCACTACAGGAGCACCCCTCCCAGTCCGTGCCCCACGGGCATCGCGACGCGAACATAGAACCTGGGTCGATCGCCTCAACAACCAAGACCGGAAGCTACCCCTCCTGACTAATCCTTGCAGGACATGAAGCGCGCGACGAGGCCTCGGCCTCGGGAAGCGGAGACCACGACAGGACCCCCCCCCCCCCCCCCGAGCTAAGTAATTCCTACACGCGGGCACGAGACACAAAAGCACAGCACATGAATAGAGGAAACATCATGATAACTAACAGCAACAGTTCAGCACGCCCCCGTGGGGCCCTACACTACCTTCTCTTTGCGCAGGGAAGGGAGAAAAGAAAAATAGGCACGACTTGCTCGGCGCCTACTCGCGGAGAGGGTTCGTACTACCTCCAGAGCTTAGCCGGACTCCTCCTCACGCTTCACCGAGGCGCGACGGTGGGCCGACCCGCTACCTCCCTCCAGGCGGGCGCGACGGCACGGGGGCTGGTCACGGCCACCGCTGGAGGAGCTGCTGTCCGAGGGAGAGCCGCCGAAGCTCGACGAGCCCCGAGCGCCGCCGACCACGCGCCTGCTGTCATCTTCATCCCTACCATCGCCGGGGCTGGGCGCACGACCGCGGTTATCGTCTTCGAGGCAGCACCCGGCACAGCGACTGTCTTCTCCGAACACCCTCACGTAGAGGGTGGCGTCGCCGTCGAACTTGAAGTGCAGGGTGCACCGCCGGCTCGAGCCACGCAGCTGGCAAGCGTTTGCCGGCCCGCGAGTCGAGGCCACATTCGGCGACGGAAACCTCCAGTAAGCCAGGAGGCCCGGCTGCAACAACCGTCCGCCTGAAGCTAGAGGCCGCCCGGAGCGCCAGCCGGAAGTTCACCTACAAAGAAGCGGGGAAGCCGGAGCCAGGTGCTGGTCGGCTCCACCGACCACACGACGGGAAGCGCGGCCTAGGGGGCCGCGCAGTCACGGCGTGCCCCCCATCGACAACCTGGCGCCAATCGTAGCACATGGGATCTCCTCCACGACCGCGGGAAGCCGCTACGGGAGCCACATGATGCTTGCGGGGACGGCCTAGGCCGCGCTTGGTCGGGGGAGAGTCAGGCCCTACCTGGCGGGCCTTTTCTTTCTCTGCGGCCGAGAACCTTTTCGACGGAGCCATGGAGAGGAAGGAGTAGCAAGAAGAGATGGACTGGAAGGGCTTGCGCCGTTCTGTACTTATAGCCGGGGGAGGCCAACCGTCGGCCTCCACGATCACAGGTAATCATGGCCCATTCCTGCGTGCAGGGACTTGTCAAGTCAGACGGTTGCTGAGGCGTCGTGGGGAAGCGGAGACGCCCACGACCAATTAATCGCCACGCGGCGCCCAAGGCCGCAGGCTGTTGGGGCTCGCGGGCGCCGCACTTGCCCTTCGCTTCTCTGCTAAGCCAAGTCCAGCGCCGCCTTTGGGCGGAGGCTCTTGTCGGCGTTCGGGAACGGGGTCCCCAGACTTGCACACTGCGGCTGCGGCGTGGCTAAAGTGGGGGCCCAGCGGCCCAACCGTCGACTCAAGCTCAAGACCCTCGCGAGGCCAAGCCTCATGAGGCGGGCAGGAACCTTCCTCGGGAGCAGCCTCGTCAGGCAGGCTCATGAAAAGGCGGAGAGATCAAGGCAGGGTACCTCAGGAGGGTGCCCCGTGAAGCAAGCCATGACGATCGAGATCAGGCGGGCGCCAGCCTGCGCAGTGTCCTCGTTTCCCCTTTGGTGCAAAGGAGGCAAGCACATGCCAAGGCATCAGGCAAAGGTTACCGCTTCGGTGCAACAAGACCAAGACCAGCAGAGCGGCAGGAAGGAGGTCATCGTGGAGCACAGGACGGCGTCAGCATAAGAGCCTTTGGCAGGCGAAGGCCAATGAGGGAGTACTGGATTAGGGGGTGTCCGGATAGCCGGACTATAGCCTTTGGCCGGATTCCTGGACTATGAAGATACAAGATTGAAGACTTCGTCCCGTGTCCGGATGGGACTTTCCTTGGCGTGGAAGCCAAGCTTGGCGATATGGATATGTAGATTTCCTACCATTGTAACCGACTCTGTGTAACCCTAACCCTATTCGGTGCCTATATAAACCGGAGGGTTTTAGTCTGTAGGACGAACAACAATCATACCATAGGCTAGCTTCTAGGGTTTAGCCACTCTGATCTCATGGTAGATCTACTCTTTTACTACCCATATCATGAATATTAATCAAGCGAGGAGTAGGTTTTACCTCCATCGAGAGGGCCGAACACAGGTAAAAACATCGTGTCCCTTGTCTCCTGTTACCATCCGCCTAGACGCATAGTTCGGGACCCCCTACCGAGATCCGCCGGTTTTGACACCGACATTGGTGCTTTCATTGAGAGTTCCTCCGTGTCGTCATCCTTAGGCCCGATGGCTCCTCCGATCATCAACAACGATGCGCCTGTGGTGAGACTTTTCTCCCGGACAGATCTTCATATTCGGCGGCTTTGCACTGTGGGCCAATTCGCTTGGCCATCTGGAGCAGATTGAAAGCTACGCCCCTGGCCACCAGGTCAGATTTGGAAGTTTGAACTACACGGCTGACGTCCGTGGAGACTTGATCTTCGACGGGTTCGAGCCACAGCTAAGCGCGCTGCACTGTCACGAGGGGCATGATCTAGCTCGGCCGTCGAACAGTGTCCTGGATGCCGCACCAGTGTTTGCTCCGACCTTTAGCTCGGAGCCGACTGCGCCGATCGAGGACAGGTGGCTGGACCCCACCTCGGGGGCTGCGATCTCTACGGCGATTGAGCCATACACCTACCCCGTCCTTTGCGAAGCTCGTGACTCCAAGGTGTCGGACTCCTCGCCGGACTCCGAGCCTTCCGCGCCCCCGCCAATCAAATCCGATTGGGCACCGATCATGGAATTCACTTCCGCGGACATCTTTGAGCACTCGCCCTTTGGCGACATCCTGAATTCACTAAAGTCTCTCTCTTTATCAGGAGAGCCCTGGCCAGATTATGGTCAGGAAGGTTGGGATGCGGGTGATGAAGAAATTCAAAGCCCACCCACCACCCACTTCGTAGCCACTGTCGATGATTTAACCGACATGCTCGACTTCGACTCCGAAGATATCGACGGTATAGACGACGATGTAGGGGAGGAACATGAACCAGCACCTATAGGGCACTTGAGAACCACCTCATCTCACGATGTATACATGGTGGACACACCTAAAGGAAGCGACGATGAGGAACAACGGGACGCTACGAAGGATCATTCCCTCGAAAAGCAGTCAAAACGGCAACGTAAGCGCCGCTCAAAGTCCCGCCTCGACAAAGACCCAACCATAGAGCAGGGCAAACCGGTGGACGACGAACATGCTACCGAGCAACCGTCCGAACAGGACAATCTGGATAAACAACCAGTCCCCGGCGAAGATAACAGTCCGGACGATCTCACGCCGGACAAGTTCTTTGGAAGCAGAAGAACCTCCACAAAAGGCTAAATGCCGCCACTTTGCACGTAGCCTGAAAAAGCGAAGCGGAAGCTCAAAACAGCGGAAGATGCACTCGAGAATCAGATGGAGCAAAGTACTCAACACATGAGACAAATAAGGCGACGATCGCGAGCGAAGAAACTACCCAAAGCAAAAACTACTGCCTGAATTTGATGAGGAGGCCGTAGAGCCCCCGCAATCAAAAAACAAAGAGGCCACCCGGTCGGATGGACGACCCCATGGCAAACAGAGAGCGGCAAACGGCGCCTCACACAAGCCGACATGCGATCCGCACATGGATTCGCATCAAAAAGATGGCCCAGTTAGATCTATCTACGGGCCAAGAAAGCAAGATCTATTAAGCAATGCAACACATCAAGTATCCGAACATCACGGTACACCTAAATATAGGGGTGCCGCACACCCCCTATGTTTCACCGATGAGGTGCTGGATTATGAATTTCCAGTGGGATTCAAGCCCGTAAACATAGAGGCATACGACAGAACAAGAGACCCTGGAGTATGGATTGAGGATTACATCCTCCACATACACATGGCTAGAGGAGATGATCTCCATGCCATAAAATACTTACCCCTCAAGCTCAAAGGGCCAGCCCGGCATTGGCTTAAAAGCCTTCCGAAAACACCATTGGAAGTTGGGAGGAGCTCGAGGATGCTTTTCGGCAAATTTTCAAGGGACCTATGTCCGACCTCCGGATGCCGACGATTTAAGTCACATAACTCAACAACCCGGAAAGTCAGCCCGGAAATTTTGGAACAGATTCCTTACTAAAAAAGAACCAAATAGTCGACTGTCCGGACGTCGAAGCCTTAGCAGCTTTCAAACACAACGTCCGAGACGAATGGCTCGCCAGACACCTCGGCCAAGAAAAGCCAAGAACAATGGCCGCATTAACAAGCCTCATGACCCGTTTTTGCGCAGGCGAGGATAGCTGGCTAGCAAGATGCAGCACCAGCGAGGCAGCGACCCAAGTACATCCGAAGTCAGGGATGGAAACGGGAAACCACGACGCAGCAAGGACCAGCGTCGGACCAAGGGAAACAGCCCGAAGAGCATGGCAGTCAACGCCGGATTCAAAAGCTCTCGGCAGATATATAAAAAGCTGCCCCTTAAGGATAATAGGGACGAGCTATCCAACTTAAACAAAATCTTGGACAAGATATGCCAAATCCACGATTACTCGGGAAGCACGCAAACCATACCCACAGAGATTGTTGGGTATTCAAGAAGTCCGCAAACTAAACGCCCGAACACAAGGGGCTCGACACACCAAGCGAGGGCGATGTGAACCCCAAAAGCAGAGCACCAGAAAACAAAAGAATTTCCCACAAGAAATAAAAACAGTAAACTCACTTCACGTGACAAAAGGGAAAAATAGAGCGGCTCCCATAGAGGTACGCACCATACGGCCTATCCCGGAGGAGTCCCGCCACTGGTTGTTAAAACCAATCACCTTCGACCATCGGGATTACTCTAGAAGTATACGGAATGCAGGTTGGACTGCCTTGATATTAGATCCGATAATTGGCGGACTCCAATTTTCACAAGTCCTAATGAATGGCGGCGGTGATCTAAACCTGCTATATCAGGACACAATCCGCAAAATGGGGATAGACCTAACCAAATTTCGCCATAGCAACACTTCCTTTCAAGGGGTAATGCCAGGACCATATGCCCATTGTACGGGCTCTCTACTGCTAGAAGTTGTGTTTGGCTCACCCGACAACTTCCGCCGTGAAAAGTTAACCTTCCACCTCGCCCCATTTACAAATAGCTATCAAGCACTATTGGGACGCAAAGCTTTCGCCCGCTTTAACGCAATTCCGCATTATGCATCTCTTACACTTAAAATGCCGGTCCACGCGGCATTATCTCGTTAAAAAGGAAACATCGAGGGTTCCTCGAGTCCGGAAAATCGTGCGGTTGCCTTGACAGGTCGTCCAGACCCCGGACACGGCTAGACGAGTCCGGCGTAAACATACAAGGGCTTACTAGACGCATACCCCCGTACAATGGGCTCCGCGCATGCACAACAAGAGACAATAAAGCTCAATTTTATTCATTTTTTGAATTGTACCTCGTTTATTTAATATAACGTACATTTAAGCACGGCCTTTTTCAACTAAGTTCCTCTCTTTTACAGATGAACACCGTGCTACACCCGTCCAGGATATGGCACAACGGAGACACATGCGCAGACGTGCAGCAGGGACCCGTTGCAAGGATTCTTTTCAGATTAAGACCCTGCGTAAACCTTTTTCTGTCTCTTGTTGATACACATCCCTGGTTTCTTGCTATAACCAAGGAGGAGGCTGGCGTTTTGGCATAGGCCACGTCCGAAATTCAGCGATACACGGACACGGGGCTTATTACCGAGGGCGATTGTTCGGCCCGTTTTCATAAAGACCGAATACCTTAGGGAGTGTTCGGCGTCTCGAGTTAGGCCTTATATGCATCAGCTCTGAATCATGTATTTGGTCAAATGTTGGGTTTGCCCGGCTCCTGTGTTTTGCTGCCTTACGTTCCGCTCTATCGGCTAATGCGGCACCAGGAGAACTACTGCGATTGTGCCCCGGTTCGGCCAGGCGAGCACCTCAGTAGAGAAAGCCGAAAACTGACTGTCATGATATAGCGTGAGACTGGTCAACCACTCGATGACCCACTGGAATCTTTAGACTTCCTCCGCATTGACGAAGGGCCGTTTCTCGGCCAGGCACATACGCGCCCCGAATTCGGGTGACCCTAGGGGCTATGTAGTAGCCCCACTGTCGAACTCATATGGCTAATTGAAAGTGATAAAGCATTATAGTCCGGTTGCCTAGTTTGCTGCGCTATCACCTCCTTTGTAGGACCAAGACATTGGATCAAGTGTGAAAAGGCGCTTTCTGCAAACACCCCTGCATTATATGCGTGGGGCTGAAGCCAAAGACTGCCATCTTTGAGTTATATACACATATACATTAACGGCCGCACAGGAGGTATTTTAATTCTTGAAGGCACAAGTATAAAAAGCTTTTTATCCCATCGAAACATTGTTTCACAATAATACATGTTATTAGAACATAATATCCTTCGAGCATTGCGTCTCTATTAAACGAGCGCATACGAAGAACTTCACGAAAATAGTGCTCGGCGGTACCCGGCTTCCGTCGAATCTTGGGATGCAACATCGGTGGCCTTCATCTCCGCCCGATATGTCTTGACATGGGCAAGAGCCATCAGCGCACACTCTATGCATCTTGTTGCCTCATTGCTTTGATATGCGGCACCGCACCAAGGAACTGCTGCACCAAGCCAAAATAACTCTTCGGCTCGGGCCTTTTCGACCACAAATGAGTCACGACATTCTTCATGGCAAGTCCGGACAACCTATTCAGCTCCGCCCATTCGGCCAAACGATCGGTTAATGGAAGTGGATGCTCTGGACTCTGAGCTGCGACCAAAAAGCTCTTCCATCTCGTGATCCTTTTGATCTCCGAAGTGTTCGACAGCGTCGCGGCTTTTCGCCGCCAAGTCGGATAAGCATCCTCACTACTCCACAGCCGGTCCAACTGAGCATATTTAGGATTCGTGAACTTCCTCCGCAGCAGAAAGGGCTTTCCAGCCGTGATATCTCCGGCCTGACGTAGCTCCTCCTTCATAGCTCTCTTCGCAGAGCGAGCATCCTTGGCCTTGGCGTGGCCTTCTTCAGGTCCTCTTACTCTGCTCGACCTTCTTTTTCAAGAAGCTCGCAGCGGTCGGTAGCATTCTTCAACTTCACGGCCATCTCGGCCATTTCCTTCTTGCTTCGGCAGTGAGCAGCTTGGTCGGCTTTTAGCTCTTCGGCAGCCTTTAAGGCAGCTGCATCACTTTTTCTGGCCTGCTCCTTGGCTCGGGCAAGCTCTGCCCGAAGGTTCTCCATGGCAGCGGCACCATTTGCATCAAGCATACATGTGGTAAGGCATGGGCATCAAGCTCCCTTACCGGGTGTCTGCGGAGAAACCGCATACCTTGTGACTCGTCAAGCCGCTTATTGACAAGCGCGATGTCGGCATCCGCCACGTAAAGTTGCCGCTTTAGTTCGGCAAATTCATCAGTCCGGCTAGCCACCGGATGCCCCGCCACCTACATAGGAAGGGCGGCATATTATAGCTGGGATTATGATCCTCGGCACGCTGTCATTTTTGACAATGCACCGAGTCTCAGGGGCTACTATCTACACAGGGCGCATCTTATATATGCGGAACCGTCAAAAGGCACACCATTGCACGTACCTCAAAACCGTCAGTAAACTCCTGGCGGCCTCGTACAACCCGCTTTCCGCGGACGAAATTTTTTCAATCACCGTACCCATCAACGCACGGTGATCCTCTGAGATAGACACTTGCCCGAGCAGGTCCTTCAACTCCTCCGACCGTGCACCAGGAGGTGCCGGACTCGTCCGATGGCCTTTTTCGAAGGCCGGACACAGAGGGCTCCGGGGGGCCCTACGACCGCACTCCACCCCTGTCGGATTCGGGGAAACCCTCCGCGACGGCACCTCAGGATCGTCCGCGTCGCTAGGCGGTACGGCAGGGGGAGGAGTTCCGCTCTCCATCATCTCCGGATGAAGATCCCCCGACGACGAGCTCTGCTGAGAAGGGTTGAGATCCGAACTACAAGGTAAAATTTCGGTCATCTTCAGAAATAAAACAGGGATGTCTTTTATTTTATAAACTCTTCTCTCTACTTACGGCTCGCTGGAGGGCTGATCTCCTTGGGGAAATAATGCGGCCAGGGCATCTTCCGGCGCAGGACCCTCTGGCGAAGATTTCTTCCCGCGCTTTGAGGCCTTGGTCTCCGGATCTTCAGAGGCTGTCCTCTTCTCCCCTTGTATGGAGGGATTCTCGACCCCTCCTTTCTTGATAACCTCCTTCACGGAGGCAGTAGCTTCCTTGTTCCCCCCTTCGCCTTCTTCTCAAGGCGCAACCTCCAACATCTTGGTTAACACGGGATCCAGCGTGGTCTCAGGGAAGGGGGCCGGACACCTGATCAGTTTTGCTTTCGCTATCTACTCATGTTTAAGGGACAGCTCTTTTAAGGGCAAGTTTATGATAAATATACGGATAGCGTGTAAAGATGCGGGACTACTTACTTGAGCATCCGGGCGATTGCAGCTCAGACCTGCGTCCTCGGTCAAGTCCGGGCACATTGCTTGTGATCTGAAGAATAGTTTGTACATCTCCATGGCCGTTGCGCCCATAAAATGTTGAAGAGCTCGTGGTCCCTCCCGATTGAACTCCCACAGGCAGAGGGGGCGACATTTGCAGGGCAGGATGGAACGAATCAGCATGACCTGCGCTACTATGACCAGATTGATCTCTCTCTCTAGGAGGTCTCGAATACGGCCCTGCAACAAGGGCACGTCCTTGGACGGCCCCCAGTCAAGCCCTTTATTGACCCATGACGCCAACCGCGGTGGAGGACCCGAGCGAAAGGCAGGTGGCGCCACCCATTTGGTGCCCCTGGGAGCTGTGATATAAAACCACTCTTGTTGCCATAGACTGAGCTCCTCTTGAAAACAACCCTCGGGCCATGGAGCGTCAGCATTCTTGCTTATAACAGCCCCTCCGCACTCTGGCTGTTGCCCCTTGATCATCTTCGGCTCCACCTTGAAGGTTTTGAGCCACAATCCGAAGTGTGGGGTAATGCGGAGTAAAGCTTCGCATACGATGATGAATGACGAGATGTGGAGGATGGAATCCGGATCCAAGTCGTGAAATTCCAGCCCGTAATAAAACATGAGCCCCCTCACGAAGGGGTCCGTCGGGAAACTTAGCCCCCGAAGGAAGTGAGACGTGAACACCACGCTTTCACCGGGCTGGGGAGAAGGAATAACCTGCCCTTGGGCAGGCAGCCTATGCGAGATTTCGCCGGTTAGATACCTGACATCTCTTAGCTTTAGGACGTCTTCTTCCGTGACGGAGGAAGGCATCCACCGGCCTTGAAGGTCAGAGCCGGACATCATCGAAGGTCCAAAGCGCCTGAATCTGGAGCTTTGGGTGTTGGGACTCGAAGCAAGGGGCGGATTCAATTGAGATTGAGGAAAAAGAGCGGGGCCTTGGTCTCTTTATAAAGAGGTTGAATACTAGGAGCCCTCTCCGTGACCATTCGGGACTCGCCTTCGATAGAGGAGACGTGCCAACGGGCACGATTGGGTTACCCACGCCCGTATTGATGAGAATCCCGGAATAAGGGAACACGATCTCTGCTTTGACAAGATGTGCCAAGGAAACCGCCTCGCTAAGCACGCTGAGGTGGGACAGTAAAAACGGTTCAAATAAAGGCTTGGCCATGGTGTGATGTCACGCTGCGGAATACGTCAGCAGATTGAACTTGTGTAAATACTATTCTCTCTACGGTGGTATGTGGAACTTATTTTGCAGAGCCGGACATTATCCTTGTGTTCAAAATCTTCTATGAAGTATTCGGAGGAGGAACCCGCCTTGCAATGCCGAAGACAATATCTGGCGCGGACTCGTTGTCATTGAAGCCTGGTTCGAGGGGCTCTTGAGGAGTCCCGGATTAGGGGTGTCCGGGATAGCGGACTATAGCCTTTGGCGGACTCTGGACTATGAAGATACAAGATTGAAGACTTCGTCCCGTGTCCGGATGGGACTTTCCTTGGCGTGGAAGGCAAGCTTGGCGATACGGATATGTAGATTTCCTACCATTGTAACCGACTCTGTGTAACCCTAACCCTATTCGATGCCTATATAAACAGGAGGGTTTGAGTCCGTAGGATGAACAACAATCATACCATAGGCTAGCTTCTAGGGTTTAGCCTCTCTGATCTCGTGGTATATCTACTCTTGTACTACCCATACCATCAATATTAATCAAGCAGGAGTAGGGTTTTACCTCCATCGAGAGGGCCCGAACACAGGTAAAAACATCGTGTCCCTTGTCTCCTGTTACCATCCGCCTAGACGCACAGTTCGGGACCCCCTACCCGAGATCCGCCGGTTTTGACACCGACAACCAACTTTAGTCAGGATAAGTGTGCTAGATGTTCCCCTTCAAAATGGCCAATTGTTGGCGCCCTTCCCGCTCATTATTTGGGAAGAGGCCCAGGGCCTCCCTCTATAAATAGGACTAGCCACCAAATGAAGAGGAAGACCGATCAGACCGATCATACCGATCAGACCGAGAGAACCGAGAGAGAGGACCTGCCAGAGAGAGAGAGAGAGAGAGAGAGAGAGAGAGAGAAGCGACTGGACTCACCCAAGCAGTCCATCGCACCAGCTCAAGAGCAGCCCCTCTCGAGGCTGTTCTTCCTTTGTACTGTTCTTCATCAGCCCCAGAGGCAATCCACCATACCACACACTGGAGTAGGGTATTACACCACAACGGTGGCCCGAACCAGTATAAACCTTGTGTCTCTTGTGCTGTTCTTTGTTCATAGTTTAGATCCCTCGCAAACCATCAACGCGTGAGCTGGTAGGGGAAAGATCTCCGCACGCACCCCAGTGTTCGAACCTCAAGGGTCTGCCGGAACCCCAAATCCGACAGACGAGGTACTCTCCTTCACCTCCGTTGGACAAATCTTGCCAATAGACAAGTCTTGGATTGCTTCCGAGGGGTCTTTGTCTCCTACATCAATTGGCAATTGCTCTAGTTGCGAGCTGTTAGATTCATCAAACTTCACATCTACCGTCTCTTCAACCTTTCGGGTGAAATTGTTGTAGACCCTCATGAGATTTAGGAGCAAATTTAGAATGACGATGCTTATCAAGAATATAGCACTTTGAGCCGAATACCCGAAAGTATCCAACTTGGGGCTTGTTACCGGTGAGAAGCTCGTATGCCGTCTTGCCGAGTAGCTTGTGAAGATACAAGCGATTTGTTGCATGACAAGTTGTCTCAACCGCTTCCGCCCAAAAGTGTTTTGGCGTCTTGTACTCATCAAGCATCATTCTCGCCATCTCAATAAGAGTACGGTTCTTCCTCTCAACAACTCCATTTTGTTGAGGTGTGTACGTAGCCGAGAACTCGTGTGAAATCCCTTCTTCGTCAAGAAAGGTATCCACATTTGCATTCTTGAACTGTGTTCCGTTGTCGCTTCGAACCTTCTTGAACTTCACTTCAAATTGATTTTGGGCCTTCCTAGCAGAGTTCTTGAAGATCTTTTGGACCTGCGATTTATCATCAAGAAAGAACACCCACGTAAATCTTGAAAAACCATCAACTATGACTAGACCAAATGAGTTTCCTCCGAGACTTTTGTAGACATTGAATAGGACATTGAAACCAAAGTCAGCAAATCTAGATACGGAAAGTAAATTGTAGCCAAGAGATTCAACGAGCATAACATTTTGTATGGAGCTATCACGTGAGATGGCCACCTTACCGAGGCCAACCACCTTACCCTTTGAGTTATCACCAAAAGTGACATACTTTCGAGGGCTGTCATTTTCAGCTAGCTCATGAAACATATCCTTATCTCCGGTCATGTGATCGGTACATCCACTATCAAGGGCCCATTTCTTTCCTCCAGCCATGTAGCCGCGAAGATTAGCCATAAGACCAAAGTGTCTCATAGACTCATTGAGATCAAAGTCACTATCATCATCCTTATCATAGTATCCATGTTCAACATCGTCTTGTGATGGATCAATTCCTAGAGAGAATGATTCATTAGATAAGTGATCATCACAATGTTCATCTTTATGAATTCTAATGGCTTCGGAGATGATACTACTAATGATTACAACATCTCCTTTGGCACGCATGAGGTTAGTAAGCTCAAATAGACAATCACCCAACTTAGGATCATTGAAATTCATCTTACTCAAGGCAATGGACTTATGAAGAATTTCATCTAAGTTTTGCAAGGAATAGTTTGGAAATCGTTCCTCAAGAAATCTCCATATAGTGTAGGCACAATCAAGAGTAGGCAAGCAGCCAATCAAGTTTCTAGGCAAACCTCTAGTGATAAGATTAACAGTTCTAAGGTTGTGGATCATGTCAATAGATTCATCAAGGGTAGGATGCAAAGGATCAACATGGGGTGCACAAGGGCTAGTAATGTACTTGTTCCAATGATATTCATTGAAAATCTCAAGCATCTCAATTTTCCATTCATGAAAGAACTCTCCATCAAGTATATTTACTCTAGGTATAAGACTCCCCAATGTAGACTCATCCATCTTCCTCCAATGGTGATTAAACCAAAGCAATGGAGACCAAAGCTCTGATACAAATTGAAAGTATTGAGAAGAGGTGTCTAGAGTGGGGTGAATAGACTCTTAACAAAGAAAAGTAGCAGTTTTTAATTTCTTCAAGTTAAGGTGGAGTTTTAGCACAAGTTTAAACATTCACAATACATTTCAAGCAAGCATGGCAAGAGTATATGAGCAGCGGAAAGTAAAGCATGCAAGTTGCAAGAATGTAGAGGGATGGGATTGGAGTATGCAAATGCAATTGGAGACACGAAGATTTTTTCCGTGGTTCTGATAGGTGGTGCTATCGTACGTCCACGTTGATGGAGACTTCAACCCACGAAGGGGTACTTGATTCTTGTGAGTCCGAGGAGGGCTCCACCCACGAAGGGTCCATGAAGAAGCAACCTTGTCTATCCCACCATGGCCATCACCCATGAAGGACTTGCCGCACTAGGGTAGATCTTCACGAAGCAGGCGATCTCCTTGCCCGTACAAACTCCTCGGTTCAACTCCACAATCTTGACGGAGGCTCCCAAGTGACACCTAACCAATCTAGGAGACACCACTCTTCGAAGGTAATAGATGGTGTCTTCATGATGAACTCCTTGCTCTTGTGCTTCAAATGATAGTCTCCCCAACACTCAACTCTCTCTCACAGATTTGGATTTGGTGGACAGATGATTTGAGTGGAAAGCAACTTGGGGAAGGCTAGAGATCAAGATTCTTGTGGTTGGAATGGGATATCTTGGTCTCAACACATGAGTAGGTGGTTCTCTCTCAGAAAATGTATGCTGGAAGTATAGGCACGTCCTGATGGCTCTCTCCACAAATGAAGAGTGGGTGGAGGGGTATATATAGCCTCCACAGAAAATCTAGCCATTACACACAAATCACCAAACTCGGTGGGACCGAATCGAGAAACTCAGTCAGACCAATTTAGTTCAAAATGTGAATGTTAGATTTTTCGATGGGACCAATATGATCAAATCGATGGGACCGATTGAGGGAGTCCTGGATTAGGGGGTCCTCGGACGTCCGGGCTATGATACATGGGTCGGACTCATAGGCCGTGAAAATACAAGATGGAAGGCGTTCCCCCGTGTCCGGATGGGACTCCCCTTGGTGTGGAAGGCAAGCTTGGCGTTCGGATATGAAGATTCCTTTCTCTGTAAACCGACTCCGTACAACCCTAGCCCCCTCCTATGTCTATATAAACCGGAGGGTTTAGTCCATAGAGACAATCATAACCATACAGGCTAGACATCTAGGGTTTAGCCATTACGATCTCGTGGTAGATCACCTCTTGTAACCCCTATACTCATCAAAGTCAATCAAGTAGGAAGTAGGGTATTACCTCCATCAAGAGGGCCCGAACCTGGGTAAACATTGTGTCCCTGCCTCCTGTTACCTTCGATCCTTAGACGCACAGTTCGGGACCCCCTACCGTAGATCTGCCGATTTTGACACCGACATTGGTGCTTTCACTGAGAGTTCCTCTGTGCTGTCAGCAGAAGGTTCGATGGCTCCGACAATCATCTACAACAACCCGCCGCGAGGGAGACTTTTCTCCCTGGCCATATTTTTGTATTCTGCGGCTTCGCGCTGCGTGCCAACTCGATTGGCCACCTCGAGCAGATCAATAGCTACGCCCTGGTCATTAGATCAGTTTTGGGAACCTAAACTACGTCGCCGACATCCGAGGAGACTTGATCTTTGAGGGGTTCGCGGCCTCCGTTGCCGCTCTGGCCTTAGGTCCAGAGCGGGTTGTCAGGTCTGAGGACAGGAGTTTAGAGCCCGCAGGACTCTCTACAATTATGGAATTTCCTACTGGAGATCCGGAGGGGGCGACGTCAGTGGCAAACCTAAGGAAGAACCGAACTCCCCTCGACACTCAAGCGCCGGACACTCCGCCGGACTCTAAGTCCGAACTCTCAGGGTCCGTGTTAAGTAGGCGCGACCAGGAGGCACCAACCCCGTACAGCCCCGCAGACTCTCTTTTCTCTGCCCAAACCCCACCTTTGAACGAGGTTCTGGACATGATGCGATCACTCGCCATTACGGAAGGATCGCTTCCGAACTACGCCCAGCTCGGACTAGAAGCTGAGAGCAGGAATTTTACATCCCACCCACCACCCACTTCATAGCCACTGTCGAAGACTTAACCGACATGCTGGACTACGCCTCCGAAGATATCAACGGTATGGACGACTATGCCAGAGACGAACAAGGCCAAGACCCTCCGTTTACCAGATGATGGACGGCCACTTCCACATACGACGTGTACATGGTAGACACACCCAAGGAGGACGACGACGGCAAGAAGGATCCGGATGAGGACAAGCCTGCCAAAGCCCCTCCAAAGCGTCGACATCGGCGGCGCCGCTCAAAATCGCGTAGCGACAAAGACAGCAATGCCGGCATCGGAGACCATAGCACTCCAGAGAATGCCGAAGACCCCGAAGCCCCCGCAGAGCCAGCCTCCGATCAGGACGATCGGAAGGAGGGGCAAGTCGACCCTGACGATCCCGTCAACAACGAGGGCCCGGAGGATAGTAAAATTACCTACCGATCTCCGAAGAGGACGTGAGCCTCGGCGACGAAGACTTCATCGTGCCGGAGGAACCCCTCGATCAGGAGCGCTTCAAGCGCAGGCTAATTGCCACTGCAAGAAACCTGAAAAAGAAGAAGCAGCAGCTTCGAGCTGATCAGGATCTGCTCAATGACAGATGGAGTAATGTCCTGGCAGCCGAGGAATATGGCGTCGAACGCCCAACTAAGAGTTACCAAAAGCGCAAGCTGCTACCACAATTCGACGATGAGGTGCTGGAGCCCATACCGCAAACACGTGATGTTGTTGACAGACCAGACCGACCACCACGTGGCCGGGATAGGGCGGCAACTCAAGCCGAACACTAGCCCGCACCGCCTCGCCGCAGAGGCAGAGAAACATCATACACCTACGACCTACGATAGGACCTGGACAATAGAGCCGGTCAGACTAGATCAATCTACGGATCAAGGGGGTGTGCCCCAGCACAAGAGGACGCCATCAGGCTTGGCGCGACAAGCACAACCTCACCCGGGCAGAAAACCGCATACGGACCTCATCCGAACTGCGTCGGGACGTTGCCCGATACAGAGGCGCCGCACACCCCTTATGTTTCACCGATGATGTAATGGAACACCATTCCCAGAAGGGTTTAAACCCGTAAACATCGAATCATACGATGGCACAACAGATCCCGCAGTGTGGATCGAGGATTTTCTTCTCCACATTCACATGGCACGCGGTGATGATCTACACGGCATCAAATACCTCCCCCTAAAACTTAAGGGGCCAGCTCGGCACTAGTTGAATAGCCTCCCAGAAAATTCTATTGGAAGCTGGGAAGACTTGGAAGACGCCTTTAGAGATAACTTCCAAGGCACGTATATCCAGCCGCCGGACGCTAATGACCTCAGTCAGATAGTCCAGCAACCCGGAGAGTCGGCCAGGAAATTCTAGATCAGGTTCCTAATTAAAAAGAACCAGATTGTCGACTGTCTGGACGCCGAAGCCCTAGCGGCCTTCAAGCACAGCATCCACGATGAATGGCTCGCCCGACACCTCGGCCAAGAAAAGCCAAAGTCCATGAAAACCCTTACAGCACTAATGACCCGCTTTTGCGCGGGCGAAGATAGTTGGCTAGCCGGTAGCAGCAATTGTACCTGCGACCCCGACACTTCCGAAGACAGAAACGGCAACGGAAGGCCCTGACGCCACAAACATAAGCGTCAGAGCAACAATGATAATACAGAGAATACGACGGTCAACGCCGGATTCAGTGGCTCCAAATCCGGTCAACGGAGGAAGCCATTCAAAAGAAACAAAGACGGTTCATCAAGCCTGGACCGAATACTTGATCGGCCTTGCCAGATCCACGATACTCCTGACAAGCCTGCCAACCACACCAACAGAAGTTGTTGGGTCTTCAAATAGGGCCGAAAGTTGAATGCCGAACACAAGGAGAAAGGGTCGCCCAGCGAGGATGATGATGAGGGAACCTCGCGCACCGAACACGGGGGGACGGAAGAAATTACCCCTGAGGTTAAGACGGTGAGTATGATATACGTTACTCACATCCCCAAGCGGAAGCGCAAGCGCGCGTTAAGGGATGTCTATGCGATCGAGTCAGTCACCCCAAAATTCAACCCATGGTCCGCCTGTCCGATCACTTTCGATCGCAGAGACCACCCGACTAGTATCCGTCATGGAGGCTCGGCTGTGCTAGTCCTCGATCCAATTATTGATGGATTCCACCTCACGCGTGTCCTCATGGACGGCGGCAGCAGCCTTAACCTGCTCTATTAGGACACAGTCTGCAAAATGGGTATTGATCCGTCAAGAATCGAGCCCGCAAAAACCACCTTTAAGGGGGTAATACCCGGTGTAGAGGCCCGCTGCACGGGCTCAATCACATTGGAGGTCGTCTTCGGTTCGCCGGACAACTTCCAAAGCGAAGACTTGATCTTCAACATCGTCCCTTTCTGCAGTGGCTACCATGCACTGCTCGCACGAACCGCGTTCACTCGCTTCAACGCGGTCCCGCACTACGCTTATTTAAAGCTCAAGATGCC
The DNA here is from genome assembly GCA_021605145.1 of Aegilops bicornis. Classification (NCBI taxonomy): domain Eukaryota; kingdom Viridiplantae; phylum Streptophyta; class Magnoliopsida; order Poales; family Poaceae; genus Aegilops; species Aegilops bicornis. The sequence continues at coordinate 324,136,859 of CM038673.1, forward strand.
TGGTCCACGTGGCGTCATTACAATCAACGGAAACATGGAACGCTCCCTCCATACTGAGGAGTATACTGCGGCCATCACGGCCGAAGTTCAAACCGGCCCTCTCAAGCCGCACACCTCATCGGCTATTAAGCCGCCGGGCTCTATTACACAAGGCCGGCCAATTCCGCATACTGACAGCTCGGGAATTCCAGAGCTGGATTAGCAGTTTTGCCTCCGTCGGTCGCCATGTACATCCTCAAAATACGTACCGCGCGTGCATAATTACGCACTCAAAATACCTTGGGCATCCCTGGAGGCACAATATGGGCAGGCTTATAGTACGGTTCGACCCTATATGGCCTTCCCCTTTCTTTAATTATTATTTTTCTCTTTTTAGCTCAGGTGAATCAAAACCTACTCATCCTACGGACTCACAAGGACTCTCTCCGAGCACGGTGTCGTACAAATAGTCGAAGACCATTCCTCTCAAGGAATCATTCTTTCTCGGGCGAAAGCGGCGTAGACGTGTGGTAGGAAGGTGCAAGGGATTTTGCAAACCACCAAACTGTATAGAGCTTTGTCCTTAGTCCAAGACCCCGGCAAGTAAAATGACCTTGGTGATTATGGCACCCTCTGTAAGATTACATTTTAACGTATCAATCAGAATTCCAATGGACAAAATTCTTATTCGGTATCGTCTTTATTTATAGACTTTATTCCATTTCTTCAGTTTCCTCACGCACACACCTCAACTCATATTGCCAGGGGCTCTATATGGCAACATAGGTGTTGCCAAACTAAAGTCTGAACAGCTTTTCAGCACAATTCGACGTCCCGAGCTTGGCATTATATGCACTGGCTCCGAATCATGTCTTTGGTCAATAGTTGGGTTGCCCGGCTCCTGTGCTTGCTACCTTATGTTCCTTCTAATCGGCTAGGGTAGTAAAGGGAGAACAACTGCGATTGTGTTTCTGGTTCGTCCGGTCAAGCACCTCAGTAGAGAAAGCCAAAAACTGACCGTCATGATGTAGCTAGAGCTGGTCAGCCACTGGACGACTTAGTAAAATCTTCTAGCAATTTTTTCTGTATTACATGAAGGACTGCTTTTCGGTCATATATGTAGCGCATCTGCATTCGATTAGCCGCGCATATACCAGGGGCTATCTAGTAGACCGATCGTCAAACTCCTATGGCTAAGTGAGAGTGATAAAGCCTCATAGTCTGATTGCCTGGTTCACCGCACTAACACCTCCTTCACGGACCAAGACGTCGGATCAAGTGTGACCATGTGCTGTTCCAAACACCCCCGTAGCATCTACGTGGGGGCTGAAGCCGGCGACTGGAAAACTCTCAGGAATGCGAAAACGGCCGCACAGGAGGATAGAACTTTCAAATAAATACATAAACATATCATAAAGCTTTAATGCATGATCAAAACATCCAGGCAGTTTGGTACATTCATTCGAACATAATGTCCTTTGAACACTGCCCCTCTATCAAGCGGGCACCCTCTAAGACGTCGTCTAAATAGCGCTCCGGTGTCCGGTGGTCCTTGCCTCTGGGAGGGCCCTTAATGGCAACATCGGCAGCCTTCATCTTCGCCCAGTACATCTTAACGCGGGCGAAGGCCATCCGCGCACCTTCTATGCACACCGACTGCTTGACGGCGTCAACTTGCGGCACTACATCGACCAGTCGCCGCACCAAGCCAAAATAGCTGCCCGGAAGGGGTTCGGTTGGCCACAGTCGAACTATAACATCCTTCATGGCCGCTCTGGATATCTTATGCAGCTCGACCCATTGCGCCATTTGGTCGTTCAGCAGCGTCGGGCGCTCCTGCGCCACGAACTGTGTCCAGAATAGCTTCTCCGTCGCGTCTCCCTCCTGAGTCTGGAAGAATTGTGCGGCGTCGACAGCACTCTTCGGAAGATCCGCGAAGGCATCTGGAGAACTCCACACCCGATTAAGCAAGGCATATCTCTGATCGCCAAACTTAGTCAGTAAAAGAAAGGGCTTACCAGCTGTTATCTGCCCGGCCTGCCGGATCTCCTCGCGGGCCGCTCTTGATTCAGATCGCGCGTTTTTTGCCTCTTGAAGGGCCTTTTCGAGTTCGGTTGCCTTCGCTTTATTCTCCTTCTCGAGGGACTCGCACTTGCGGGCGGTGTCCTTGAGCTCTTGCTCCACGATGGATATCCGCTCCTCACATTGGCGCCGGGTGGCTTGTTCGGCCTCCAAGTCCGCAGCCGCTTTATCAGCGGCCGCATTGCTCACCCTAGCTTGTTCTTTGGCCTGGGAAAGTTCGCCCCTGAGGGTCTCAACCGCGGCAACACCATATGCAGTTACGCAAATAACAACATTTGAATTTCAAACAAGTATTAACACATTCATATAGGCATAAAAGGAGTGTTCGAAGAATACCTTGCGCCTCATCGAGCAGCTTGTTAATAAGGACAATGTCCTCATCGGCCAGCTTCAGTTTCTGCCTTAGTTCGGAAACCTCCGCGGCCTGGGCGGTTGCCGCTAACAGTGAAGCCTGTTTTTTTAAATTCAATAAGCATGTTACTTCCCTAAGATATCTATATATCCTCTGCTCGCCATTTTTTCATGGGCCACCAGAGTCTCAGGGGCTACTATCTATATACAGGCGTATTTGTTCATATGCAAGATGGCTAAGGGCATTACATCGCATACCTCGAAGCATGTTAGTATATAGGCTCGTGAAGGCTTCATTCAGCCCACTTTTTGCAGACTGAATCTTCTCAAACACTGTACCCATCAAGGTACGGTGCTCCTCCATGGTGGACGCACTCTGCAGTACGTCCATCAGGGTATTCGGCGCCTCTGGATTCATTGAGGTTTCCATAGTATTAGGCGCTCCCTCCTTTGTAGAGGGCCGCTCACCTGACTCCGGATCCGTCTCCGGAGCGGTATTCGACCGGGGTCCGAAAGATCCAGGGCCCCCATCGTTGGTCTTCACGGGGGCCGCACCTCCTATGCCCCGAACAATCGAGGCATTCCCCTCCAATGCCATGTTGAGGATCCCTTGTACCGCTCGGCGATCCGGAGAAGTCCTCCGGGATGACACCTCAATGTCGTTTGGAGGCAGGGAAGCTTGTGGCGGCGTCTCGCTCTCCATCATTTCCGGTGGTAGATCCCCCGATGACGATGATACTTGAGGGAGATCACAGGCCGGGCTGCAGCACGTAATTTAATATTAGTTCCACAAGTTCGAAAGGAACTGGATGTGTATTGAGCATCCTTAGCTACTTACGATTCGGCGAGGGGCTTGACCCTGGGGAGGTGCTCTAGGACGGCTTCGGCTTCCGAATCTGAGCCATCCGACAGGATTATCTTTCCCCTCTTGGGTTCCTCCACCTCCAGGTCTTCGGAGGCCGCACTCTTCCTTCCCTGGGGAGGAGGGTTCTCACCTTCTTCCTCCTCTTCGTCTTCGTCTTTGGAGGAGGAAGACTCGCCCCCTGGACTTAGCGTCTGATGTACCTTCAAGGTGAAGGTCACCTTCGGCTTTCTTGCTCATCTTCTTCTTGTCCTTCTTCGCCGGCGCTTGATACGGCACCGGGACCAACATCTTCATTAACAGAGGATCGGCTGGGTGTTCGGGAAGAGGAGCTGAACACCGGATCCGCTGTGCTTTCTTTACCCAACCCTGATTAAAAGGGGGGAATTCTCAGTATATCACCCTAGATTAGTAGACTAAGCTATAAGCACTTACCGAGGTGTCCGGATGGTTGCAGTCGAGGCCGATGTCCTCAGATGTATTCGGCCATGACTTTTGAGTCTTGAAGATCAGTTTCCAGATCCCTTTGTACGTTGTGCCAAAGAAATGATGCAGGGTCTGCGGCCCTTCCAGATTAAACTCTCACATACGGAGAGACCGTCGCTGGCACGGAAGGATTCGGCGGACAAGCATCACCTAGATCACGTTGGTAAGTTTGGTGTCTTTGTCGATGATGCTTTTGATACGCTTTTGTAGCATCAACAACGCATCAGACGATCCCCAGTCCAGACCCGTATTGGTCCATGATGCAAGCCGTAGTGGAGGGCCGGATCTGAATGCAGGGGCAGCCGCCCATTTGGTGTCGCGGGGTTCGGTGATGTAGAACCACTCCTGCTGCCATACCTTGACGGTTTCCATGAAGGCTCCTGTTGGCCAGGTGACATTGGCGAGCTTGCTCACCATAGCGCCGCCGCACTCCGCGTGCTCCCCGTCGACCACCTTCGGCTTCACATTGAATGTCTTGAGCCACAAGCCGAAGTGTGGAGGGATATGGAGAAAAGCATCACACATGATGATAAACGCCGAGATATGGAGGAACGAGTTCGGGGCTAGATCATGAAAATCTAGCCCGTAATAGAACATAAGGCCGCATGGAAGGGGTGAAGAGCGAACCCTAACACGTGGAGGAAGTGAGGGATAAACAAAACCCTCTCGCCGGGCTTTGGTGTGGGGATGACCTGCCCTTTGGTAGGAAGCCTCTGTGGGATTTCTGCAGTTAGGTACCTCGCCTCTCGGAGCCCCACGATGTCCACCTCGGTGACGGAGGAGGCCACCCACTTGCCTTGAGAGCCGGACCCATACATGGCCAGAGTTCTTGGTGGCAACAGAAGAAGTCGAGATTTGGGCGTTGGAGCTCAGGGATGGAAGGGCTGAGGAGGAAGAAAGGCGCAAGGGGAAAGATGGGTCTTTATCCCTTTATAAAGGCAATGAATACCAAGTGCCTCCTCATGAGCCTTAAAGCTTGCCTATTCCCCAGGGGTCATACAAACGGCACGGTTGGGTTATCCAAACCAGTATTAATGAGAATCCCGCAATAAGGGGACGAGATCTCAGCTTGGACAAGACGTATCGGTGCGGGCCATGCCTCGAAACGTGAAGCGAGAGGCTAAAAACGGTTCAAGATAATAATGAAGCCAAGTATAAACATCACGCCGGAAAAAGGGCTGTTGATAGACGTAACTTGTTGTTGAATATTTTGTTCCTGTGATAATGGGTGATAACTTTTAAGCTGAGACGGATATAGTTCTTGTTGATCAGACTACCTTGAAGTGCTCGGAGGAGGAACCCGCCTTGCAATGTCGAAGACAATCTGCGCGCCGGACATATCTTCATTGAAGCCTAGTTCAGGGGCTACTGAGGGAGTCCTGGATTAGGGGGTCCTCGGATGTCCGGGCTATGACACGTGGGCCGGACTCATAGGCCCTGAAGATACAAGATGGAAAGCGTTCCGCCATGTCCGGATGGGACTCCCCTTGGCGTTCGGATATGAAGATTCCTTTCTCTGTAAACCTACTATGTACAACCCTAGCCCCCTCATGTGTCTATATAAACCGGAGGGTTTAGTCCATAGAGACAATCATAACCATACAGGCTAGACATCTAGGGTTTAGCCATTACGATCTCGTGGTAGATCACCTCTTGTAACCCCTATACTCATCAAACTCAATCAAGTAGGAAGTAGGGTATCACCTCCATCAAGAGGGCCCGAACCTGGGTAAACATTGTGTCCCTGCCTCCTGTTACCTTTGATCCTTAGACACACAGTTCGAGATCCCCTACCCGAGATCTGCCGGTTTTGACACCAACACCGATGTGCTAGGGTTAGAATAAAACCTCAACTCGGTTTTACCGATTACACAAACTCGGTTGAACCGATTTTGGTAATAAGCTAAACAGAGAGTTGGTCAGGCAAACTCGGTGTGACCGATTGGCTTATTTCGATGGGACCGAAATAATTGCAATAGGTAACAAAGAGTTTGCAAGCCCATCTCGGTGAGATCGAGATCCCATCGGTGAGATCGAACTGATTAGGATTTCTGGCAGTGGCTATGTCAAGTGAACTCGGTGGCGCCAAATAGATCAAATTGGTGGGGCCGAGTTTGACTTTAGGTTTAGGACATATGTGGATATGATAAAGTGGTTGAGGGCTTTGGAGCATATCACTAAGCACTTTGAGCAAGCAAGCCATTAAGCAACACCTCACCCCCTTTTAATAGTATTGGCTTTTCGTATGGACTCAATGTGATCTTGGATCACTAAAATGAAAATGAAGAGTCATGAGCTTTTGAGCTTTTGCCAATCCTTGTCCTTAGCTTCTTGAAGGGGTTCCACATCCTCTTGTCCACGCCACTCCACTCTTGAACTCATCTGAAATATACGAGATAAAAGTATTAGTCCAACAAGAGATATGTTGTCATTAATTACCAAAATCACCCAGGGAGCACTTGTGCTTTCACGGGCCATAACCAGCAGCAGTGACAGCGCAAGGAGGCGCCCGTATGGCCGATCGGTAAGGCGCCGATGAATGCCTGGTGGCCAGCGGGGAGAGCCTGCGGGTAGTGCGGCGCCCTAGGCCGGCTGCTGCTGCAGGCGGTGGCCGTCGCCGCCACGACGGTTGCGTCGGCCCCCTCCTCCTTGCAGCTGTTGCTGGGGAGGCGCGGGTGGCGGAAACAGGTAACACCCGGCGGGTGCGAGAGGACGCGGCTGGGTCGGCGCGGCTGGTGGAGCGGGGACACCGCAGGTGGTGAAGTAGCCCGGAGAAGCCATCGACGGGGCGGGCGGAGCATGGCCGCCGGCCATTGGCGGGGCCGGCTGCATGTGGGTGAAGGGAGTCGCGCGTCTGCGGACATGTAGCCGAAGAGAGACAACGCGACAGAAGACATCGCGATGTGGCGGACGAGGGGAGTAGCGGTGCGCGTGGTGGGGATGGCAGTGGCGATTGGATCTGGCAATGGCCAGCGTCTGTGGCGGCGGTTGGAGAAGACGGGATTGGCGCGACTGCAAGAAGGCAGCGGCGATGGGGATGAGCGGCAGCAGCGGCACGGACCAGCGGCGGCGGTTGGGTGGGAAGGCAGCGGCGGGAGGATAGAGCGCGGCGGCGACGAAAAGGACCTGCGGCAGCGGCGGTGCACAGAGGATAGGACCTGCGGCGGCAGCGGCCGGAGAGAACCGGTGGCGGCAGTGGCGGCGGGTGGAGGGAGCGGCGGCGGCGGCGCGATAGAGTCGTGGCGGCGGCGGTGGCTAGCTAGGGTTAGGATCGACTTGCGATAGATACCATGTAGAGAGATTTGTTGTAATACAATATTCGTTGTATTAATGGGGTGCTGGTGCACGTATATATAAGTACAGGGTAGGCCTCAACCTCAACTATACACAACTAGGAGGTGGGCTAGAACACGTAATACATGCAACACAAAATACAACTCAACAAATACCGTCAAGATAAAATCAGGCTAGTGAATTGGACCGACCACCACGTGGACGGGATAAAACGGCTAATTATGCCGAACACCAGCCCGCGCCCCCTCGCCATAGAGGCAAGGAGACAGCGGCTCTGGGCTACATGTATGACTTACGTCAGGACCTGAACAATAGAGCCGGCTAGACCAGATCAATATATGGATCAAGAGGACGTGCCCCTGCACGAGATGACGGCCATCAAGCCTGGCGTGACAAACATAACCAACTCCGGGATCAGCACCTGAAAGTGCGTTATATCGACTAGAGGGGGGGGTGAATAGGCGATTATTATGAATTCTTCAATAAGGAATTTTCCGGTGAGGAAATTCCTAAGTGAAGAATACTTGCAGCGGAATAAGTACTCAGAAGTAAGCATAAGATAATGCGGGCATGGTCATCATGATGAAATGAAGACAAACAAAGAGTACAGAAAGCGTAAACACAGGATAGCACAAGATGAAGACAAAGCGGTGAAGAATTGAACTGAGGAAATTGAGAAAGTCTTGATCAAAGTCTTCAAACACAGATATGAGCGAACACTCAACACGATGAATGAGGAAATGAAAGAGTTGAGGAAATAGAACCAGTTAGGTTGGTGAAGACAATGATTTGGTAGACTAGTTCCAACTGCTGTTTTAGTTGTACGCCTGGTTGGAGCGGCTGAGTATTTAAACTCGAGGACACACAGTCCCGGACACCCAGTCACTGAGCACGCAGCTCAGGACACCAAGTCCTTAACGTATTCTCCTTGAACTAAGGTCACACAGACCTCGTCCAATCACTCGTGGTAAGTCTTCAGGCGACTTCCAAACCTTCACAGACTTGGTCACTCGGCGATCCACAATTTCTCTTGGATGCTCTAGACCATGACGCCTAACCGTCTGGAAGAAGCACAGTCTTCAAAGGTAACAAGCGTCGGATCCACGCATGATCAATCTCTTGATGATCCTCAATCACTTTGGGTTTGTAGGGTTTGGTTTTGGGTTTTCCTCACTCGATGATTTTCGCTCAAAGTCCTCGGAGGATGGGTTGCTCTCAAATGACAAGTGTCAAGTTCTCTCGGAGCAGCCAACCAGCTAATGGTTGTAGGGGCGGCTATTTATAGCCTAGGGAACAGCCCGACATGATAAGACATAAATGCCCTTCAATGATATGACCGTTAGGTGGATAACATATTTTGGGACAGCTGGCGCGCAACACGACAGTGGTCGGAAATTTGACTCTCAAATTCCTCGGGGCTACCATGTTCCTCCTTGTGTAGGCAATCCGCCTTTGGCGAATTCCTAACTCCTTAGTCAGAACAAATTCCTCGTGACCGGAAGAACTTTGTCTACATCCTTTGAAGAAATTGACTGAAGCTGTATGAGATTTCCAAAGGCTTCACTTGAAGGGATTGGTAGGTGTAGGATTTTGAGTTGAGCATCACATGGAAATTTTTCCTTAGTATTTCCTCGACCCCTTTAACGATGCGGTGTTTCCTATGACTCAAGAAAGAGAAAGCGAAACTACGAAAACAAAAGTCTTCACGCTTCATGTTCCTCAAATGAATACCAAGTCTTCAAGGTCACACCAATTTCTTCACTTTCAAAGTCTTGAGAAAGTCTTGAGAATATCAAAGTCTTGATCGAAGAACTTCAATTTTAGGGGTCGACTTTCTCTGTAAATATCAAACTCCTCATAGACTTATAGACCTGTGTACACTCATAAACACATTAGTCCCTTAACCTATAAGTCTTCAATACACCAAAATCACTAAGGGGCACTAGATGCACTTACAATCTCCCCCTTTTGGTGATTGATGACAATATAGGTTAAGTTTTCAACGAGGATAAACATATGAAGTGTAAATACTGATATTGAGGAATTTGATTGCAAGATATAGAAGAACTCCCCACGAAGATGTGCATAGTGAGGAATTTTGCTTTTGAGGCATTGCACATTTGAAGAGTTGAATCATGGAGATCTCCCCCTATATCTTGTAATTCATACACGCATTTGAGATATAATATGAAGAATTTGAAATGCATGATGAAATATGGTGATTGATGTAGTTCAGCATGCGTGTATTAACATATAATGAGGAATAAGCATGCAGAGGAACACATCAAAAGTATCAGAGCACCAGCGGGTTTAAGATTACAACTCGATCCAATAAAGTTTCAGAAGAACGAGAGTTGTAACTTAGCAAAAAAAACACGTTGTATATGGGCGTAAACATAGATCCGCTTGAAGACTAACTCAAATTTCTCCCCCTTTGTCATCAAATGACCAAAAGGATTGAAACTGAGGACTAATGCCCCTGAAGAATTTCAAGTTGATGAAGGAGCGCCAGCGTTGTCGGGGTCGGTTGTCGTAGTAGGGCCTGCAGCAGTGTCGTCCAAGTCTTCATTTTCATCAGTGTCGCGCGATGAAGAATAGGAGCTGGCTACCAGGGAAGGAACCTTGACCTTCTTGAATTTCTTCGGTGGAGGTACATACCAGTCAAATTCTTCCTTGAGACCCATTGTGTTCAGTTCTTCTGCGCTGTAGACATGAGATAGAACAGCCCAGGTGCGGTTGAAGGTTTCATGGAGGTAGTATTGGTTTTCCTTCACTGCATTGTGTGTCGAGGTCATGTTGTGAAGAATTGAACCAAACTGACGCTTGACCCATTTATGATTGCGATCAACCTTCTGATGAAGGCGAGGAGTAACTCACGATCAGTCATCACCACAGGTCTTTGTAGCTTGAGGATTTTGCTTGGCTGAGGTATTTGCGGCAGAGTCATGTGTGGCAGAGTCATCATTGGTGAAGTAGGATGCAGCTTTGCGAAATTGACCATCCAATGGACGAATGCCTTCATCTATCTGGCAGATTGCCTTGCCCTTGTCATCAGCTGAGGAAAATGTCCGTTTGAGACCTTCAATTGGAGGCAAGTAGCTGTAGTGGTTCAGAGTATCGGCCTTGTAATTGAGTGAAGACCTTGCCCTGATGAACCTCATAATCCAAGGCGCATAAGGCTTCAGCTCAAATGGTGACATAGCAATGCTACTTGAGAGTCCTCATGAAGAAATCATGGAAGTTGGCGGAACGCCATGAATGATATTGAAAAGCATATTCTTCATGATGCCAACGACTTCTTCATCATTTGAGTCGTGGCCATTGATAGGACTCATTGTCTTCGTCAGAATGCGATAGACAGTCCGAGGCACATACAGTAATTCCTTGACGAAGAATTTGGTTTGAGGTGCCTGTCCTGGCTTCAAAGGCTTCATCGGCACTTGCATGTAATGATTTGAAAGCTCAGGTTCGTTGTAGATGCGACGAGCACCATCAAGGGGAGGACTGAGAGGAAGGACACGAAGCAATTCGATTCTTTGGTGCCTTGTAGTGAGTATTTTCGGACATCCAGTCCAACACCCATGAGTTCACATCTTGACGTCTCGGTGATATGCAGCGTCGCATAGAATTGAAGAATAAGTTCTTCATTCCAATCACAGATGTCGGTGCAGAAATTTAGGAGTCCTGCATCGTGAAGAACAATGAGGACTGGCTCAAAGCCTGGCAGAGATTACATGTCCACATGAGGAATATGTGCATGATCGAAGACTTTGTCTTTGTTGAATAGCATAGAGGAATAGAAGTTGGCTTGACTAGCAGTCCAGAAACGCCTCTTCCTTATGGGAGCAAAGTCATATGGGTTGTAGTCAGTGAAGAATACATGCTCGCCGAAGAAATCTTCAGCCTTGAACTTTTGCTTCGTTGAGAATGGATTCTTTGGTGGAGTGTCAGTGAGTTGCATCACGACCTCAGGAATCGCAATCTCAGGTTCTTCAGGCTGAGGAATTTCTGGTTCCTCTTCATATGCAGTCCGTGTGTTCATAGGGTCAGCAGCAGCAGGTTCTTCAGCACTAGTGGCTGGAATTTCTTTATGCACGGATGAGTTGGGATGAGTTTCTTCAGAGCCCATTTGAACCGTTGGTGCAGGGGACTGAGGAATCTGTTGGATTGGGGTGAAGAGTGGAGAATTGGGATGCTGACTTTCCCAAAAGTCATCGTTCATCACAGGCGTGGTGCATCCAATATCCACGTCTTCGTCTTCAATTTCCTCAACACCAGCCTCTTCAGCTGTGAACTGAGGCATAGGCGAGGAAATGATTGGTGTTGAAGGGATCGCATCCACTTCAAATTCTTCATCAATCTGCTCTGACGAAGCGAGAATGATTTTCTTCATCAGATCCGCTTGGGATCTCATACTCTTCACCAAAAGGAACAAGGTCCTTTGATGGAATGGAGGAAATTGGAACAGCATCGATTGGATTTTCAAAAGAGCTTGTCATAGGCTTCATTTTCTTTGGGGCTGAAGAATTTGAAGTAGCTGATGCTTTCCTTTTCTTCACTGTAGCTCGCTCTGCAGCCTTGGTCTTCTTCACATAAGATGCAGATGGATGGATTGAAGTTGGTGTAGGCGCGGGAGGAGCTGAGGAATCTGGTTGAATTTCCTCGGTATCGATGCACGGTTGCCTGACTTCTTCGATTTCTTCAGCGCACCACTAGTGGATGCCACAGCAATTTCCTTAGCGGCTGGAATGGAGTCATCATCCTGGAACTAGCATTTTCTTGACCTTTGAACTTCATCGGGTCTTGGCATGTTCTTCAATGAGGCTGAGAGGCTCCGGCTGAGGAATTTCTTGTTGCGTTGGGGCTGCAACATTTGTGAACTTCTCCGTCAGTTTCACAAACGTGACTTTGGCTCCTTTCCAGTCATCATAGTATGAGTCAAATTTGTCGCTGAGGGCTTTGATGTCAGCCTGCATCTTGACAAGTTCTTCAGTTGTCATCTTGACAACATTTTTCTTCAGCAGTTTCTCTTTTACATCTTTGTGATTTCTTGATCTCTCTGGCCTTATCATATTTCCATTTCTCCTCTTGGATGAAATGAGTCAGCATGTGACTTTGGCGGTGTCAAATTGAAGTCAGGCATAGGTGTGTTTGGGTCCTTGTGCCAGAGATCAATGTAGTCTAGGATCGCTCTTGGATCCAATAGAAGCGGCACAGGTGTGCCTTTGGCTCTAGCGGCCCTTACTTGCCTATCTCTGATGATTTCCACAAGTTCAACATCATCAGCCTCATCATCTTCAGGTGGCTCTTGGAAGGCGACCTGTTTCTTCTTGGGACTTGGCCGAGGACCTCGTCTAGCTGTTGCCTTGGTCTTCAGCAGAGTAGGGACAGATGAAGAATTTGGCGCAACTGAGGAACTTGTTGAGACACCAGAGGCAATAGAGATGCCTGCAGTCCTTTGGCACATGGCCAGATGCACAGGTGCTGAGGACTTTGGAGGAGCTGAGGGTTTGGGAGGAGCAGGAGCAGCATGAGGAACTGGCCGTAAGGGCATTGAAGATTCTGGCCGTGAGGGCATTGCTGAGGATTTTGGCCGTGAGGGCACTGTTGGTGAAGCACTTGGCTTGTGTGCTGGCTTCTTTGCCATTGATCTTCTGGGCTGAACAGGGGCCTCAGTGGCAGCAGCAGTAGCAGAGTCTTCATTGAATTTCCTCACTGCTTCTTTGGCTTGTCTCGCCAACTTGGCTTGGCGCTTGGCCCATTCTTCAGGAAAGTCCTCACCACGCTTGATCTTTGGTGGGAATTGACTTCTTGGCCAGGTGCCAATGGAGCTCTTGGGCATGGATGATTTAGTGCGAATTTCTTCATGTACTTTGGAGAAACATATCTGTACTCCCTCCATTCCCTTGCCCATCTCCTTTCAATCCTCTGAATGCGCACCTTGCCAAACTTGGCTTCATCAGGTGTGCAATAGTCAGCGTATATGTCCTCAAGTATCTCGAAAGCAGTCATGACCTCAGGCCTCTTTCCTCCTTTCTGTGGCTTCTTTCCTCCTTTCTATGGATTCTTTCCTTCTGCCATATTCTTGAGCTGAGGAATTTGAACAATCGAATTCTCTGAAGAAGTATGCAACTTTTCTTCGAGGAACGCTGCAAATGAGTTAAGTTGGTGAGAACCCAGTGATTCAGCAGCGGACATGAGTACCTGTGAACAGAGTATAATTGCGAGGAATTTGGAGAGGTCATATGCATTCTCAGAAGGTTTTTTTTCAAAAAGAACTAGTTTGAGGAATTTGACCAGATGAGCCTTGAAGAATTTCACTAAGCGATCTTTGTCTTAGGTTCCAGAGTTGTATAGATCGAGGATCCACACAATTGAGGAATGTTGAAGAAAAATCATTTCTTAGAGAAACGAATCAAGAGCATATTTCGTTTGAGGTGTTCATATGTGTGAAGATTTGAAGAATAAACACATTTGAAGATTTTCAGGAAGGTTTGAGAATCAAAGCGAGTAATAAAAGTAACTTTTAATTACCCGAATGAAGAACACGCATTTAACCGAGAAGTGTAGATTAGAAGTTCGCTGATTCAGATCTCCCACGCCCTAACTCGGTGGAGGAAGACAGCTACGGCGGCGGAGTGAAGATTTCATGTCAGCTGAAATCTGACGGGCGACGAGGTCGAGGCAGTGAAGCTCTTCCTCATCGGCGACGATGGAGTAGCGGCAGCGCTAGGGTTTGAGAAGCTCGATCGATCGAGAGAGAGAGAGAGCGGTCGAGCGGAGTAAAGGAAGTGAGGAAGGGGAGAGGGGGTATATATAGCCACGGTGAAAAACCGTTCGCCCAAAGATTTTGGACGAACGTGCCCCTGACCCTTCTCATTTGATTGACATGTGTCACCCACGTACTGAAAAGTGGAGATTGTGTTAGATCATGGGTTAATAGATAAGTTTATCGTGGGATGCGGAACGGTTTGAGCGGCAAAGCAAAAATTTGGATAAGATAAGTTAAAAGTTTCGTTCGCAATTTCTTCAGCTGACAAGGACACAGTGAAGATTTTGAACGAGTTTCAAATAGAACGCACATGAAGAATTTGTGAATAGCTTGGGTTGAGTATAGAATAGAGGGGGAAGGGTCCGATCACATTCACTTAGCAGAAAATGAAACTCGAAGAAATAGCCATAAGTGAATGCTGTAGAGAACATAAACCCATATATATATATATAGTCAATGAAGAAAGACAACAGAAACAGTGAAGATTTTGCAAAGTTGAAGAATTTGAAAAACTGAAGAATTTCAAAACTGAGGAAAAACTCAAATTGAAGATTTTCAATTTTGGTGGTGGCGTGACCCACCGTATAAGAATGATGATTTCAGACACAGTGTACAATTTTCGTAGTGTTACGAGAATCAAATTCTTCATTAATTTCTTCACACTTAGAGTGTTATTCTTCATTGATTGAAGAAAAAGCGTTTCTTCATGTGTTGCACATCTAAGTCATCAATTTTGCATAAGTGTCAGGATGTGTGTCCTTTTCAAAGAAGATTTGAAGATTCTAAGATATTTAGCTCACACTGCAACTTGCTAAATCTCTTCTCATCCAAGGGCTTTGTGAAGATATCGGCTAGCTGTTCTTGGTCTTCACATGCTCGATGGAGATGTCGCCCTTCAACACATGATCACGAAGAAAATGATGGCGAATCTGAATGTGCTTTGTCTTCGAGTGCTGAACTGGGTTGTGAGCAATCTTGATGGCACTCTCATTGTCACGATGAGAGGCACATTCTTCACGTTGATGCCGTAGTCCTTGAGAGTTTGCTTCATCCACGACAATTGAGCACAACAAGAGCCAGCAGCAATGTACTCAACCTGCGATGAAGCGGTGATACGCAATTCTGTTTCTTCGAGGACCAACAGACCAAAGATCGTCCGAGGAAATGACAAGTACCAGATGTTGAATTGCGGTCCACATGATCACCAGCATAGTTAGAGTCAGTATATCCAATGAGATCAAACGTAGAGCCCTTGGGGTACCATAATCCTAGTGTTGGTGTGTGAGCTAGATATCGAAGAATATGCTTCTGACCTTATGATGTGATTCCTTCAGTGTAGCTTGAAATCGGGCACACATGCAAACACTAAGCATTATATCTGGCCTAGATGCACATAAGTACAATAGAGAACCAATCATGGAGCGGTATACCTTGTGATGGAAGTCAATACCATTTTCATCAGTGCATAGATGGCCATTTGTGGGCATAGAAATTTTGACGCCTTTGTAATCTTGCATGCCGAATTTCTTCAGAACATCTTTGAGGTATTTCTCCTGAGATATGAATATGCCATTGTGTTGTTGACGAATTTGAAGACCTAAGAAGAATTTCAATTCCCCCATCATAGACATTTGATATTCTTCACTCATCATATAGGCAAATTCATCACTATAACGTTGGTCGATCTGACCAAAGACAATATCATCAAGATATATTTGGCACACAAACAGTTCACCATCATATGATTTAGTAAAGAGAGTAGGGTCGAGTGAACTGGTGTGAAGCCATTCTTCACGAAGAATTCCTTGAATGTATCATACCACGCCCGTAGAACTGTTTGAGGCCATAGAGGGCCTTGTTGAGTCTGAAGACTTTGTCGGGATTCTTTGGATCTTCAAAACACAGGGGTTGAGCAACATATACTTCTTCCTCAAGCTTACCATTGAGGAATGCACTTTTCACATCCATTTGATATAAAGTGATATTATGATGGTTAGCATAAGCAAGTAATATCACGAATAGCCTCAAGTCTAGCAACAGGTACAAAAGTTTCATCGAAATCAATTCCTTCAACTCGTGTGTAGCCTTGAGCTACAAGTCGTGCCTTATTCCTCACCACAAGGCCATTTTCATCTTGCTTGTTGCGGTAGATCCACTTCGTGCCAATGATATTATGCTTGCGAGGATCTGGATGTTTGACGGTTCCAGACATTGTTGAGCTCGAATCGATGTAATTCTTCTTGCATTGCAGAATCCACTCGGGCTCGAAATGCTTCATCTACCTTAGTGGGCTCTGTGATAGAGATAAAAGCATAGTGCCCACAAAAGTTAGATAAATGTGAAGCTTTTGAGCGTGTGAGAGGACCTGGTGCTTCAATGTCATCGATGATCTTGTCAACTTGCACTTCTTTTGCAACGCGAGGATGAGCTCGTTGTCGTCGAGGAATTTGATTAGCATTTTCTTCAGCACCATTTTCTTCAGCATTATCTTCAGGTGCATCAGCTCGACGTTCTTCACGCTCAGGAATGAATTCTTGAGATTCTTGAGGGAATGACATCCTCAGTTGCCTTGAACTTGATAGATTCCTCGGGTGCTGGTTCATCTATCACAGAAGGTAGGTGCTCTCTTTGCGAGCCATTAGTTTCATCGAACCGCACATCTACAGTTTCAACAATCTTGTAAAGAACATTGTTGAAGATTCTGTAGGTGTGCGAGTCCTTTCCATTGTGATGAGGATCTCTAATCCAACATTTAGCACCGAAGACTTTGAAATAACTCACATTGGGTTTCTTGTCAGTGAGGAGTTCATAGGCAGTCTTCTTGAAGAATTTGTGAAGATATACTCTGTTGATGATGTGGCACGCGGTATCAATTGCATCGATCCAAAAACGACGATGTGTTTTGTATTCATCAAGCATAGTGCGAGCCATCTCAACAAGAGTTCTGTTCTTGCGCTCCACGACGCCATTTTGCTGAGGAGTATAAGGAGCAGATAACTCATGAGTAATACCAAGTTCATCAAGATAGTCATCAAGACCTGAATTCTTGAACTCAGTTCCATTGTCACTCCTGATGTGCCTGATCTTCACACCAAAGTTGGTTGAAGCCCTCGAGGAAAATCGTTTGAAGACTTCACGCACTTCATGTTTGTAAGTAACAATGTGTACCCATGTGTAACGAGAGTAATCATCAACAATAACAAAGCCATATAGAGATGCATCATTAGTGACTTTGAGTAATGATTAGGACCAAAGAGGTCCATGTGAAGCAATTCGAATGGACGAGTAGTGGTCATGATAGTCTTATTTGGATGCTTGGCCTTGGTCATTTTTCCAGCTTCACAGGCTCCACACAAGTGATCCTTGAGGAATTTGACATTTTGAATGCCAATGACATGCTTCTTCTTCGCAAGCGTGTGCAAATTCCTCATGCCTGCGTGACCAAGTCGTCGATGCCATAGCCAATATACGAAGCTTTTGCAAGTAGACACACGGCTGGTTGTGGTCTGTAGAGAAATCAACAATATACAAGTCTCCTCTCCTAAAGCCTTCGAAGACTTTGGAATTGTCAGCTTCCATGATCACAACACAATGATACTTGCCAAAGGCAACAACCATATCAAGATCACAAAGCATTGAGACTGACATGAGGTTGTATCCTAAGGACTCAACAAGCATGACTTTGTCCATGTGTTCGCAACCTTACCAAGACCCAATACCTGACTTTTTCCTTTGTCAGCAAAGATGATATGCTTCAGATTTGATGGTGATAAGGGAGCATCCATCAATAGATTCTTGTCACCAGTCATGTGATTTGTACATCCACTATCAAGGACCCACTCATTGGCTTTGGGTTGATCATCCTGCAGATGAATTAGTGCAACTTACGATCTCATATACTTCATCAGTGAAGAATATGATATCAATTTCATCAGATGAATTTCATCAGTCAGTATAACAGATAAGCAGTATGAGGACGTGTGAAATGAAAGTTCATTTCTTCATGATTAGCGTCGTCCTTTCAGCATTTTTGTCGAGGTCTGACAAATTCTTCAGACGTTAAAGCACGTGCGGAGACCTGACCTCTGAAGAGATTAGTTCTTTTTCTTCACCACCCACATCTGAAGGGGTGGCAAAGAGTTCATCACTCTGCGAGCTCCATATGAGAATGGAGGCATAGAGGCCAAACCATTCCGTTTCACATAAGACGGGTTGGGGTAAGCATATGAATAAGCAGAGAAATTCTTTGAGGTCTTATGAACATATTGGTTTGAAGAATAATGCACATATTCATAGCCCTTAGCTCTACCCTGCGAAACAGAGTTGTTAGCACGATGATAATCATATGAGGACTTTGATCCATGTGAGGAATTTGGTCCGTATGAGGACTTGGATCCGTATGAAGAATTTGGTCCATATGAAGAGTTTGATCTGGGGTTCCTATTCTTCATGTGTGGTGTCATGAGGACATTCACTGAAGACTTTCAAGGCACTTCTTGGGAACCGGATCTTCTTCATAGGGGAACCGTTCCTGCAGATTAGTGCCAACATATCTAGCAAATACTTCACCATTCTGATTTTGAACAGTTTATAGTTGGAGTCAAATGACTCATCGGAAGAATGAGGAGATTCACATGTAAAGCGGATAAGTTAGATGGATCAACTGGAGGTCCCTTTGCAGCAACCCATGAGGTTTTGGGGTCTTGCTCGGGCTTCCAATATGTTCCATCAGCATTGAGTTTCCTCTCAAAGGCAATACCCTCTTTCCTAGGATTCTGTTGAGGATCTGCTTTTAAGCACATCACAAAGAGTCGATGCCCTTTGAGGCTTTTGTACATGCTGTCATGTACACTTCCTTCAGCCCTGCATCGTCGGTGATACTAGCAATGTCCTCAGATGAGGAATTAGTGATAGCAGAGGCAGGTGAAGAATTTGTAACAGTTGAAGCATTTGAACATTCGGTGAAGAATTAGCGATTCACGTTCAATGCACTTTAAGCATGGAGGAACAAATTCTTCCTGAGAAGCGCTGATTTGTTGAGCAAGTAATGAATCACGCTCCTTCTGAAGATCTTCATAACTCACTCTTACCTTCTCAAGATCTTGCTTTCTTTCAAGAAATTCATAAGAAAGTTTCTCATGATAAGACAAGAGAGTGTTATGATGACCTTGAAGGTCATCAAACCTAGATGAAGTCTCTGAAGATTTTCGATCGGGGCTTTAGTGCGATCCATTTCTTCACCCAACATATCATCACTTTTGTCTAGCATGTTTTGAACCTTTTCAAAAGACCTTTGTTGTTTCTGACAATCTTAGCAAGTTTTGAGTAGTTGGGCTTGAGATCTTCATCGATTCATTTTCACTAGATTCGGAGGAGGTATATTTGAGTACCTTGGCACCCTTTGCCATGAAGAAATAGGTGGGAGCGTAGTCATCACTATCTTCATCAGCTTTGTTGGTGAGGTCATTTTCTTGAGTAGAAGATGGACTTCTTGTGAAAGCGATGGCGAGCAGACTCGCCACACCAGACTCAGATTCTTCTGATGCCTCGTCTTCCTCATGTTCCTCAGATTCAGCTTCAGAGTCCATTTCCTTGCCAATGAATGCAAGAGCCTTCTTGGAGCTGCTCTTCTTGTGAGAAGAAGACTTTGAGGATTTTGATGGTGAAGATTTCGACGATTTCTTCTTCTTCTTAGTGTCATCAGAACTGTAATCCTTGTATTTCTTCTTCTTTAATTCCTTTTCCCATCGAGGACAATCTTGAATGTAGTGACCAGGTTTCTTGCATTTGTGGCATAGTCTTCTCTTATAGTCACTGGATGAGGAATCACTGCTCCTAGAGGATTTTCCAACGCGACCACGTCTTGAGAACTTCTGGAATTTCTTCACGAGCAGTGCTAGCTCCTGACTCAATTCTTCAGGATCTCCAAGGCTACTACCAGAGTCTTCACAATCAGATTCATACACAGCCTTGGCCTTCAGGGCACGCGATTTTCCATAGCTAGAACCATAGAGATCTCTCTTTTCAGCAAGATGGAACTCATGAGTATTTAGACTCTAGAGGATATCAGCTGGATCAAGTGACTTGTAGTCAGCACACTCTTGTATCATCAGTGCCAGAGTATTAAATGAGGAATTAAGCGATCTCAACAATTTCTTCACCACCTCATGGTCGGTGATGTCAAGGCACCAAGCGCTTGAAGCTCATTTGAGATGTCGATGAGGCGATCAAAGGTTTGTTGAACATTTTCATTGTCGAGTCTTTTAAAGCGGTTGAAGAGATTTCGAAGAACATCAACTCGAGAGTCACGCTGAGTTGAGACTCCTTCATTTTACTTTGGACAGCTTGTCCCAGATGAGCTTAGCAGTTTCCAAAGCACTCACTCTTCCATATTGTCCTTTTCTCAGATGGCCACATATGATATTCTTCACTTGAGAATCGAGTTGCTTGAATCTCTTCACATCGGCAGCGTTCAAAGGAGGGGTGAGACGGAGGGAACACCATTTTCCACAACATACCGTAGATCGTTGTCAATAGCCTCAAGATGCATTCGCATCTTGTTTTTCCAGTAGGGGTAGTCCGTCCCATCAAAGGTAGGACACCCAGCTGAGACCTTGATCATACCTGCGGTTGACATAACTAAAACTCCAGGTGGTTAAACCAAAATCACACAGAACAAGGGAGTACCTTGCTCTGATACCAATTGAAAGTGCGTTATATCGACTAGAGGGGGTGACTAGGCGATTTTATGAATTCTTCAATAAGGAATTTTCCGGTGAGGAAATTCCTAAGTGAAGAACTACTTATGACAGAATAAGTACTCGAGTAAGCATAAGATAATGCGGGCATGGTCATCATGATGAAATGAAGACAATCAAAGAGTACGAGAAAAGCGTAAACACATGATAGCACA
This sequence comes from Aegilops bicornis, assembly GCA_021605145.1. Taxonomy (NCBI): domain Eukaryota; kingdom Viridiplantae; phylum Streptophyta; class Magnoliopsida; order Poales; family Poaceae; genus Aegilops; species Aegilops bicornis. The sequence continues at coordinate 324,157,598 of CM038673.1, forward strand.
AGATGAAGACAAACAGATGAAGAATTGAATCGAGGAAATTGAGAAAGTCTTGATCAAAGTCTTCAAACACAGATATGAACGAACACTCAACACAAAGAATGAGGAAATGAAAGAGTTGAGGAAATAGAACCAGTTAGGTTGATAAAGACAATGATTTGGTAGACCAGTTCAAGCTGCTGTCTCGGTTATGCGTCTGGTTGGAGCGGCTGAGTATTTAAACTCGAGGACACACAGTCCGGACACCCGATCGGCGAAAGCACGCAGCTCGGGACACCAAGTCCTCACCGTATTCTCCTTGAACTAAGGTCACAGAGACCTCGTCCAATCACTCGTGGTAAGTCTTGAGCGACTTCCAAACCTTCACAGACTTGGTCACTTTCGGTGATCCACAATTTCTCTTGGATGCTCTAGACCATGACGCCTAACCGTCTGGAAGAAGCACAGATCTTCAAAGGTAAAAGCGTCGGATCCACGCAGGATCAATCTCTTGATGATGCTCAATCACTTTGGGTTTGTAGGGGTTTGGTTTTGGGTTTTCCTCACTTTCGACGATTTTCGCTCAAAGTCCTCGGAGGATGGGTTGCTCTCAAATGACAAGTGTCAAGTTCTCTCGGAGCAGCCAACCAGCTAGTGGTTGTAGAAGCGGCTATTTATAGCCTAGGGAGCAGTCGACATGATAAGACATAAATGCCCTTCAATGATATGACCATTAGGTGGATAAGATATTTTGGGACAGGTGGCCAAGAAGAAGAACGGTCGGAAATTTGACTCTCAAATTCCTCGGGGCTATCATGTTCCTCACTGTGTAGGCAATCCGACGGCAAATTCCTAACTCCTCGGTCAGAACAAATTCCTCGTGACCGGAAGAACTTCGTCTACATCAAGAAATTGACTGAATCTGTATGAGATTTCCAAAGGCTTCACTCGAAGGGCTTGGTAGGAGTAGGATTTTGAGTTGAGCATCACATGGAAATTTTTCCTTAGTATTTCCTCGACCCCTTTAACGACGGTGTTTCTTATGACTCAAGAAAGAGAAGCGAAACTACGAAAACAAAATTATTCACGCTTCATGTTCCTCAAATGAATACCAAGTCTTCAAGGTCACACCAATTTCTTCACTTTCAAAGTCTTGAGAAAGTCTTGAGAATATCAAAGTCTTGATCGAAGAACTTCATTTTTAGGGATCGACTTTCTCTGTAAATATCAAACTCCTCATAGACTTATAGACCTGTGTACACTCATAAACACATTAGTCCCTTAACCTATAAGTCTTCAATACACCAAAATCACTAAGGGGCACTAGATGCACTTACAGCACCAAACATAGATGTCATCCGAACTCCGTGGCGATGTCGCCTGGGATAGAGGTGCCACACACCCTATGTGCTTTACTGATGAGGTAATGCTGCACCAATTTCCGGAAGGGTTTAAACCAGTGAACATCGAGCAATACGATGGAACAACAGATCCAGCGGTATGGATTGAAGATTTTCTTCTCCACATTCACATGGTCGCAGAGATGATCTCCACGCCATTAAATACCTCCCTTCAAAGTTGAAAGGACCAGCACGACATTGGTTGAACAGCCTCCCAGAGAACTCCATTGGAAGCTAGGAAGACTCAGAGGATGATTTTCGGGATAACTTTCAGGGTACTTATATCCGGCCACCGGATGCTGATGACCTGAGTCACATAATCCAGCAACTCGGAGAGTCAGCCCGCAAACTTTGGAATCACTTCTTAATTAAAAAGAACCAAATCATGGACTGTCCGGACAACGAGGCCTTAACGGAATTTAAGCACAGTGTCCGTGATGAATGGCTCGCCCGACACCTTGGTCAAGAAAAGCCAAAGATCATGGCAGCTCTTACTGCACTCATGACCCGCTTCTGTGCAGGCGAAGATAACTGGTTGGATCGTAGAAGCAACAATACCAGCGACCCTCGGCACTTCTGAGGCCCGGGACAGAAATGGAAGGCCACGAAGCAACAAAAACAAGCGTTGGAACAACAACGAGGAAATAGAGGATACGATAGTAAACACCGGATTTAGTGGCTCTAAAACCGGTCAGCGGAAGAAGCCATTTAAAGGTAATAAGGACGGTCCATCCAACTTGGACAAGATACTGGATCGACCCTGCCAGATTCATGGCACCCCCAACAAGCCTGGCAACCACACCAACAGAAACTGTTGGGTTTTCAAACAGGCCGTTAAATTAAATGTCAAACATAAGGGGAAAGAACTTCAACGCGAGGACGATGATGAGCCTCGCCCACCACGCACTGGGGGATAGAAACAGTTTTTCCCCGAGGTGAAAACTATGGATATGATCTATGTCCCCAAGAGGGAACGCAAACATGCATTCAGGGACGTCTGCGCAGTAGAGTCTATCGCCCCAAAATTCAACCCATGGTCGGCCTGTCCGATCACTTTTGATTGCAGGGACCACCCAACCAATATCCGTCACGGAGGTTCGATGGCCTTGGTACTCGACCCTATCCTTGACGGGTACCATCTTACTAGAGTCCTTATGGACGGCGGCAACAGCCTCAACTTGATCTATCAAGATACTGTCCGTAAGATGGGCATCGACCCGTCGAGAATCAAGGCTAGCAACACTACCTTTAAAAGGAGTGATACCCGACATGGAGGCCCACTGCACAGGCTCCTTAACACTGGAAGTAGTATTTGGCTCTCCAGACAACTTCCGAAGCGAAGAATTGATCTTCGACATCGTCCTTTTCGCAGTGGTTATCATGCGCTGCTTGGACGAACTACCTTCGCCCACTTTCATGCAGTCCTGCACTATGCTTATTTAAAGCTCAAAATGCCCGGACCACGTGGCGTCATAATAGTAAATGGAAATATGGAGCGCTCCCTTCGTATAGAGGAGCACACCGCGGCTCTAGCAGCCGAGGTACAGGGCGAACTCATTAAGCTGACCAATTCATCAGTCATCAAGACCCAAGACACTGCTAAGTGAGTCCGATCCGCATTACAGTGTGGTAGCTCGGTGGATCCCGAGCTTGAATAGCAGTTTCTCCTCCACTGATCGCCCTACAAGGTTGCAGCATACGTACCACGCGTATATAACTACGCACTTAAAATACCTTGGGCAGCACCGGAGGCACACTACGGAAAAGGTCCATAGTACGGCTTGACCCTATGCGGACCTTACATATTTTTCCCACTGCAGGTTCGTTAAAACCTGCCTACTCTACGGTTGTACAGGGGCTCTTTTCTAGGCCCCTCTTTCTTGTAGACGACCGTCGACTCCTCCTCTCAAAGGATTTCTCACCAAGGAGAAACGGCACAAACGTGCAGCAGGGCACCATTGGGATCTTCAAACCACTACTTTTAGGCCCTGTATAAACCTTCCCCTTGTATAAAACTCTTGGCATGTAAAATGGCCCTGATATTTATGGCATTATCTGTAATAACACGTCTCGACGTATTAATCAGGGTATAAAGGAAGCAGCTGATCACCACTTTTGGTTGGTACTCATTTATTGCATATTTTTATCTGTATTCCCTCCCTACTTCAGACTGCCACACGTGCTCTAGTCCGGCCTTAACACCGGGGGTTGTATTCGGCCCTGCACATTTTCAAGTCCAAACACCTATAGGGTACTCTTCGGCATCCCGGATATTGCAGTATATGCATCGGCTCCAAATCATGTCTTTGGTCTATAGTTGGGTTGCCTGGCTCCTGTGCTTACCACCTTATGTTCCGCTCGTTCGGCTAAGGTAGTAAAGGGAGAACTACTGCGATTGTATTTATGGTTCGTCCGCTCAAATACCTCAGTAGAGAAAGCCGAAAACTGACTGTCATGATAAGCGAGAGTTGGTCGGCGATCTGGCGACTTAGTATTATACTACAAATCGTTAGCGATTCACCCTGTGTTATATGAGGGGCTGGTCTTCGTCCACCCGCGTGGAAAGGGCACCATAGTCCGGATAGCCGCACACGCACCAGGGGCTAGTACTTAGCTCCATAGTCAAACTCCTATGGCTAAGTGAAAGTAATAACGCCGCATAGTCTGATTGCCTGGTTAACCTCGCAGACACCTCCTTTACAGAACAAGACGTTGGATAAAGTGTGGTCATGCGTTACACTGAACACCCCTATAGCATCTACATGGGGGCTGAAGCCGTCAACTGGCAACTTTCAGAAATAAAAAACAGCCGCACAGGAGGAAAAATTGCTTGAAACAAAAGGCGCAATCATAGATATATAAACAACATCGGTTCATCACATTGTTTGTACAACCCGAACACATTCAATCAAATATTACGTCCTTAGAGCATTGACCCTTTATCACTCGGGCTCCTGCTAGGACGTCATCGAAGTACCTCTTCGGCTTTCGATGATCTTTGCCTTCGGGCGGGCCTGTGGTTGCCACTCCGATGGCCTTCATCTTTGCCCATTGCATCTTGACATGGGCGAAGGCCATTCGGGCACCCTCTATATAGGCCAAGCGCTTCACAACATCAATCCGAGGCCGCGCGTCGACGAGCCGCTTCACCAAACCAAAGTAGCTACTAGGAATTGGCTCGACCGGCCAGAGCTGGACTATTAGATCCTTCATGGCCAGGCCTGCCACCCTATGCAGCTCCATCAGCTGCTTCAGTTGGTCGTTCAGAGGTGTCGGGTGCTTCGGTGCAAGAAATTGCGACCAGAACAGCTTCTCGGTCAAGTTCCTCTCCTGGGCTCGGAAGAACTGTGCAGCATCGGCGCCACTCCTCAAAAGATCCGCAAACACATCTGGATAACTACACACTCGAGTGAGCAAAGCATACCTCTGACCTCCAAAAATATTCTTCACGAGCACTCCGGGACTCGATCCGCGCCTCTTTAGCATCATGGAGAGCCTTGGCAAGTTCAGATGACTGGGCCGAAGCCTTCTCCTCCAAAGTCTCGCATTTGCTGATGGCATCCTTCAGCTCCAGCTCGACTTCGGCCACCCGAGCTTCATGTTGGCGGCGGGCAGCCTGCTCGGTCTTCAGTTCTGCAGCCGCTTTGTCAGCGACTGCCTTGTTCGCCTCCGCCTCTTTCTTAGCCTTGGTGATGGCGCTTTTGAGGGTCTCGACCTCGGCTGTGCCAACTATTCTCATAATCAAAAACATTCTATGAGTCAACCTCTTAATATACATATCACTTCCTCTCCTGGGCTCGCGGCGGTGTGTCACTCTCTGCCATTTCGGGTGTCAGAGAGTTCCCCTCCGATAATGGAGTCCGCGGGAGCTCACGAGAAGGGTTGAAAGGCAAACAACAAAAATAGCTTATATGATGAAAGCAGAGAGACCAAAGATAAATGAGTAAATTTCTGAATACTTACAATTCGGCTAGGTGCTTCACCCTAGGAGGTCTCTTGGGGACCAGTTCGGACTCTGATTCCAAACAGTCTGGAAGGGTCACCTTCCGTCTCTTGGGCGCCTCCTCCTCCGGGTCTTCAAAGGTCACCCTCTTCTTCTTTTTCCCCTTGCGGGGAGAGTCGCTTTCCACCTCCTCCTCCTCCTCTTCCTCGTCTCCCTCGTGGGAAGAGAGGGCTTCAGTCTCTCCGGACACTGCGTCCGCAGGACCTTTATGGCAGGGGCCACCCTTGGCCTCCTTGCCCTTCTTCTTCTTGGTCTTCTTCTCCGGCGCCTGGTAGGGCGCCGGGACCAGCATCTCCATTAGCTGGGGTGTGGCGAGGTCCTCGGGAAGCGGTGCCAAACAGTTGATCCACTCCGCCTTTGTCGTCCAGCCCTGTATAGAAGGCAGACAATCTAGTTTTTATTATATCTAAAGTATTGAGCGGATAGGTATTCGGGAAGATTATGCTTACCGCTGAGGCCAGGTTCTCGATGTCGAGTCCAATGTCTTCGATCTTCATAGGCCAACTTTTCTGGGCCATGAAGAGCCGCTTCCATATATCTTCGTGCGTAGTGCCGAAGAAGTGCTTCAAGGTTCGTGGCTCCTCTGAAATAAACTCCCACATGGTGGAGGCCCTGAGTTGGAAGGGAAGGACGCGACGGAAGAGCATCACCTGAATCACGTTTGTGAGTCTGGTGTTTGTGCCCAGCACATTGGAGATGTGCTTCTGTAGCATCTTCACCTCCGGTTGGGACCCCCAATCAAGGCCCTGTGCGGTCCATGAGGTGAGTCTCGTGGGAGGTCCGGATCTGAAGTCAGGCATGGCCGCCCAGTTGGCATCGCGGGGTTCGGTAATATAGAACCGCTCCTGCTGCCACACCTTGACAATCTCTACAAATGCCCCTTTGGGCTAGATGCCATTGGGAAGCTTGCTTACCATGGCCCCGCCACAGTCCGCATGTTGTCCGTCAACCTCCTTCGGCTTCAGATTGAATACCTTGAGCCACAGGCTTGGGGGGATGCGGAGAAGAGCCTCACACACGACGATAAATGCCGATATGTGGAGGAAGGGATTTGGGGCTAGATCATGGAAATCTAACCCATAGTAGAACATGATACCGTGGACAAAGGGGTGGAGGGGAAACCCTAGCCCTCAAAGGAAGTGGGGGATGAACACGACCCTCTCGCCCAACGCCGGAGTAGGAATAACCTGACCTTTGTTAGGGATCCTATGCGCGATGTCCGTGGTCAGATAACCCGCGCTCCGGAGTTCTTTGACGTCTTTTTCGATGAAGGAGGAGGCCTCCCACTTTCCCTTGGAACCGAACCCGGCCGTTGCTAGGGAAGGGTGGTGGTGGGAAAGATCGGAGTCGGGGGCGCTAGAGCTTGGAGGTTGGAAGGCAGGAGCTAGAAGAAGGCGTGGGGAAAAAAGAAGGGATTTTTACCCTCTTATAGGCGGTGCAAATACCAAACATCCCCTCTCAAGCCATAAACCTTGCCTGTTCCCAACGAGATCGTGCGTAAGGCGCGGTTGGATTACCCAAACCATTGATGAGAATCCCGTAATGGGTGGGCACGATCTCTGCTTTGACAAGACGTGCCAATGGAGTATAAGCCTCGAAACGCGGAACGGGAGGCGTGAAAACGGTTCAAAATGTTAAAGAGTCAAGTGTGACGCTTCGCCAAAAAAGTTGCCACTAAAAGACACTGTACCTATTTTTGACGTATTGACTTCGCGGCTAAGGGTTGCATCAATTATGCAGAGCCGAACATAGTTCCTTTATGAAGGAAACTTATTTAAAATGTTTAGGAGAAGGAACCCGCCTTGCAATGCCGAAGATAATCCGCGTGCCGAACACATTGATAACCCACAGGTATAGGGGATCGCAACCGTTTTTGAGGGTAGAGTATTCAACCCAAATTTACAGATTCGACACAAGGGGAGCCAAAGAATATTCGAAGGTATTAGCAGCTGAGTTGTCAATTCAACCACTCCTGGAGATTAATTATCTGCAGCAAGTAATCAGTAGCAAAGTGTAATAGTGATGATAGCAGTAGTAACTTAACAGAAACAATATAGGATAAATTTGTAGGTGTTGGATCGGTGACTTGTTGGATGATATTCATCATGAGACAGTTATAACCTAGGGCGATATGGCACTAGCTCCAATTTGTCAATACAATGTAGGCATGTATTCTGTAAATAGTCATACATGCTTATGGAAAGAACTTGCATGACATCTTTTGTCCTACCCTCCCGTGGCAGCAGGGTCCATATTGGAAACTAAGGGATATTAGGGCCTCGTCTTAATAGAGAACCGGAACAAAGCATTAACACATAGTGAATACAAGAACTCCTCAAACTACGGTAATCACCGGAAGAAGTCCCGGATATTGTCACTCCGGGGTTACCGGATCATAACACGTAGTAGGTGACTATAACTTGCATGATTGGATCTAGAACATGGATATAATGATGATAACATAAACGGTTCAGATCTGAGTCCATGGCACCCTGGCCCAAAGTGACAAGCATTAAGCATGGCAAAGTCATAGCAACATCAATCTTAGAACATAGTGGATACTAGGGATCAAGCCCTAGCAAAACTAACTCGATTACATGATGAATCTCATCCAACTCCTCACTGACCAGCGAGCCTCCGATGGAATTACTCACTCCCGGTGGGGAGCATCATGGAATTGGCGATGGAGAAGGGTTGGTGATGACGAAGAACGAAGATCCCCCTCTCCGGAGTCCCAAACGGACTCTAGATCTAGGCTCCCTATGAAGAACAGGAGGTGACGGCGGCTCCATCTCGTGGATCGCGATAATTCTTTCTCTCTTATTTTTTATGAATAATGTGATTTTATAGCATCAGAATCAGGGTGTGCGGGGCCACCAGGTGGGGACAACCTACCTGGGCACGCCAGGAGAGGGGGGCGCGCCAGGAGAGGGGGGCGCGCCCTGGTGGGTTGTGCCCACCTAGGGGCCCCTCTCTGGTAGGTCTTGGCTCCAGAAATTGTTATATATTATATAAAAATTCCTCGAGAAGTTTCGTTCTATTCGGAGAACTTTTATTTCTGCACAAAAACAACACCATGGTAGTTCTGCTGAAAACAGCGTCAGTCCGGGGTTAGTTTCATTCAAATCATGCAAATTAGAGTCCAAAACAAGAGGAAAAGCGTTAGGAAAAGTAGATATGTTGGAGACGTATCAACTCCCCCAAACTTAAACCTTTGCTTGTCCTCAAGCAATTCAGTTGATAAACTGAAAGTGAAAAAGAAAAACTTTTACGAACTCTTTTGCTCTTGTTTGCATAAATAAGCTTAAACAGCACCCAGGTTTTCAGCCACATTATAACTAACCATGCCGACAATAACTCTTAAAGATTATAATGACTTATATCAATGACATAATCAGCTAGCAAGCAATAATAAGATATCTCAAACGGCAACACGTTGTCAAAACAACCATGACATAATATGACAATAGTGGTATCTCACTACCCCTTTCTGAGACCGCAAAACATAAATGCAGAGCACCTCCGAAGTTAAAGCAGCGACTAAACATTGTAATTCATTGTAGAAAAGATCCAGTCATGATGCACCCAACATTAGCTACACACAATGCATAAGTCATGACAATTTGTGCTCTCAGGTTCTAGCTCTTGTTTTAGAAGGTGATGACACAACATAAAAGTAAATAGATAGTCCCTTCGTAAAGGGAAGCAGTGATTTGCAGAGGTGCCAGAGCTCAATTTTTAAAACAGAGCTAAATGATATTTTCAGACATGCACCCTTCTCATTAACTTCATGACCATCAGTTATCAATGTCTTCCATTCTAAGCTCGCTAGTGGTGGTTCCCAAGCGATAAAAGCAAAGGTTTTGACTCCATTGGGAGTTTTTGTTTGATTATTTAAGAGATGAACTCTTTTTCAGTTTGCAGTTTGGGACTGGGCATCCCTATTACCACCCTTTTCTCGTGTGATGGCGAGTGAATAAACACTCGACCTGAGAATAACCCGCTTAGCATGGAAGATACCGACCACCTCCTGTCGTTCCATGAACAATCCAGGCACACAAAACGGATATTTATTTAGAAGTTTTTAGAGGTGGCACATGCAAACTTACTTAGGATGGCAGGGTAATACCACATATAGGTAGGTATGGTGGACTCATTTGGAATAACTTTTGGGTTCAAGGGTTTTTGATGTACAAGCAGAATTCCCAATTAGTATAGAGGCTAGAAATTAGATTGAGAAGCGGCCAGCTAGAGAGCAACAATGGTCATAAACATGCATTATGCATAAGTAACATTGGACACTAGCATGAGTAGGATATGAACACCATGAACATAAATATCATAGAGGCTATGTTGGTTTTGATTCAACTACATGCATGAACATGTGCCAAGTCAAGCCACTCGAACATTTAGAGGAGGATACCATATCATCATACTACATCACAATCATTTTAACGCAATGTTTATATCCAAGATAAATCATTATCCACTCCTAGCTACTTATGCATGGCATGAGAAACTATAATCTCTAATTGTCATTGCAAACATGTTTAATCATAATGGGTTGAATCATGGATACTAGGTTAAACATATTTACACAAACAGAACAAGTCGAGTTCATACCCGTTTCTCTCTGCCACGGCCAGTTCATCGAATATCGTCATTATTGCCTTTCACTTGCACGACCGAACGATGTGAAAATAATAATAGTGTAAGAGTGTCGTGAACTAAGCTGGAATCTGCAAACATTTTATTCAACGGGAGAAGACAAGGTAAAATGTGCTCTTTATTAGATCAAAAATTATTCATAGGATAACCACTCAACATTTTCATCGCGGTCTTCTCCTCGGTACAATTCAAATAAAAAGAAAAGAAATTCAGTGAAACACACTGAAATATTTTTGGATTTTTTGATTTACTTGAACAAGCAAACAAAAGGGAAAAGCAAAAACGAGAAAAACTATTTACACAGGAAAGCTCCCAACAAGCAAAAGAAGAATAAGGAAATCTTTTTGGGTTTTCTTTTTAATATTACTACTAAGCATGCATAAAAAGTAAACTACTACAACTATTTTCTTTAGTTTTTCTAAAGTTTTTCAAACACACAAGGAGAAAGCAAGAAAAACAAATCTAAGCATGGATGATACAATGAAAAAGTGTGAACACCGACTAATGGAATATGTGGACATGAATGTAAAGTCGGAGAGAAACACGTACTCCCCCAAGCTTAGGCTTTTGGCCTAACTTGGTAGTCGATCAATAGCCTGGATAGTAGTTGGCGTGATAGCTCACGGAGGCTCTCGGTGCGGACGCCTCAGCCTATTGTGCTGCCTCCACCGCTGCGTTGTGAGCTCGGGCCTCGCTCTCAAGAACAAAATATCTTCCTTTGCTGTGATAGTTAAAAAGAGTAGGCACATGCAAATATGTGCGCACAACAGATTTTTGGTTAAACATTAGATTATAAGTGAAGTTATCAACCTTTCCCTTGAGAATCTTATGATCATTTAAGGTGTCAAAATCTAAATACTGCGTGGGTAGGATAGGATCAAAGGGCAAAGGTGAAACAACCGGCCCTCGTGCTAAACGCGGGGCATAAATTCCACCGTAGAAATAGCCACTATTAGCGTTGTGCTGAAGTCTGCGTGCAACAGTTGCTCCCAGGTTATAATTCCTTTCACCGGTGAGAGTAGTGTGAATGAGGCTCAAGTCTGGAGCATAGAGTGTACTACAGTCTTGTTTGCCTACTATATATTTCCCATTAAGTAATGCAAAGTACTGAATTGTGGGAAAATGAATGCTCTTTATTCTACCTTGTGTCACTCCCCTCGTCTCACCGCAACAAAGACTAGTTAAGAAAGTTTGGTAGTCAGCCCTTGGCGGTTCGTCAAGCGAACCCCAGAACGGGAGTTTGAAGTGGTAAGCAAAATTCCCTAATGGGATGGTAAATGGATTATCATAAAGCATAAATGACACCCTAGACTCACGAGGAAGGAATTTAAATCCTTTAACAAATGATTCAGTGAGAAGGTGGCGTTGTTCGCACTTATCTGAAAGGTAGGGACCGAGACCTGCACTGTGAACACATTGCTCAGATTCCTCTTTAATACCCACACGCATCATATACTCATCGCAAGGCAATAAGCATGTTTTGGTGGAGGCATCTCGAGTAGAACTTTCACTTGGTTCAACATAAGACCGGCGAGTGGAACTGTCACTAGAAGATGCCCCCGAGGATCTCCTCCTCGAAGAACTCCTTCCAAACAAGTTCATCATGTCCGCATACAATTTTCTGAAATTTTTGGGGTGACAAAAATTTGTCAACAAAACTTTATTAAATTGATAGCAACTACTCATAGGGATACATGGAGGATATAGCAAGCATTCAAACTACTTAGAACTCTAAGAATTCAACATGCAAGCTCATCTACAGCAGCACCAAGAGTAGCTAATTATTCAAAATATAAACCACTAAAACAAAAACTAATTGGACAAACGGTGGAGTCACATACCAAACAACAATCCCCCGAAACAGTTTCGAAAACGGAGCTTCGAGCAAAGAGATTGAAATCTGCGGGTTTGAGAGCAAGAACACGGGAGAGAGAGCAAGGGAGATTTTTTCTGGAGGTGAGTGATGAAGTGGGCTGAAGGGATAAGTGTGGGGGCCCACATGGGGACCACAACCCACCAGGGCACGCCTGGGGGTCCTGGCACGCCCAGGTGGGTTGTGCCCACCTGGTGCACCTCCCTCTAGTATTATTTGCACCAGAAATTCAGAAATATTCAGAAAAAAATTGTATTAAATTTTCAGGGCATTCTGAGAACTTTCCTTTTTGGGTCATTTTTTATTGCACGGGAAATTCAGAAAATAGACAAAACATGGCATTTTATTTTATTTAACTAATAAAAACAAAAAATGAAAAGTAGGGACAGAAGGTGGTGCTTACTAAATTCATCAACTTCATACCGCTCAAAATGATCCATTAATAAGGTTGATCAGGTCTTATTAACAACCACTTTCGATTGGCATGAAACCGAAGAGCTTTCGTAAATCACTAAGTTACCTCAATGGCGCTATGCATTTCCCCAACAATAAGAATTTCATATTTCTTTTTGGCAGTAGTTAGAGGTATTTGAAAGCTTCCAATAGTGATTGTCGGAGATTTTTCAATAACATTAATACCATTCACTTGGAATTGTTTCTTCGGAAAGTGCACCGTATGCTCATTACCATTGATATGAAAAGTGGCCTTGCTTTTATTGCAATCAATAACAACCCCTGCAGTATTCAAGAAGTGTCTACCAAGGATAATCGACATATTGTCGTCCTCGGGCATCTCAAGTATAACAAATTCAGTCAAAATAGTAACATTAGCAACAACAGCGGGCACATCCTCACAGATACCGATAGGTATGGAAATTGATTTATCAGCCATTTGAAAAGATATTTCAGTAGGCGTGAGTTTATTCAAGTCAAGTCTTTTCTATAAAGAGAAAGGCATAACACTAACACCAGCTCCTAAATCACACAAAGCAGTTTTTACATAATTCTTTTTTGATAGAGCAAGGTATAGTTGGTATTCCCGGATCTCCAAGTTTTTTAGGTACTCCATCTTTAAAAGTATAATTAGCAAGCATAGTGGAGATTTCAGCTTCCGGTATTTTTCTCTTATTAGTGATGATGTCTTTCATATACTTTGCGTAAGGAGGCATTTTCAAGATGTCAGTCAAGCGAGTACGCAAAAAGATTGGCCTCAACATTTCAGCAAAGCGTTCTAATTCTTCATCATCTTTCTTTTTAGTTGACTTGGGTGGAAAAAGGCATAGGTTTTTGAACCCACGGTTCTCTTTCTTTACCATGTTTTCTAGCAATGAAGTCTCTATTATCATATCTTTTATTTTTAGGTTGTGGGTTATCAAGATCAACTGGAGGTCCTATCAATATCATTATCTGGTTCTTTATCATTGTTTGGTTGAGAGTCTTCATGAACCTCATTATTATATTTTTCATTACCAGATTGCGTTTCAGCATCTGAGATAGAAGTTTCATTATCATTATGAGGGGGTTTTTCTATTTCGTATTCACTAGAAGTATGCAAAGTCCTATCATTTTTCTTTTTCTTTTTCTTTCTAGAAGGACTAGGTGCATCAGTGTTAACTCTTTGTGAATCTTGTTCAATTCTTTTTGGGTGTCCCTCAGGATAAAGTGGTTACTTAGTCATTTTACCTCCTCTAGTTGCAACTCTAACAGCAAAGTCATGTATATTATGATTCATTTCATCAAACAATTCTCTTTGAGATTTAGCAACTTGTTCTAACTGAGTTTGAACCATAGAAGCATGTTTTCCAACACCTCTAACATCATTTGAGATTCTAAATAACAAGTCACTCATGCGAGCAATAATATCATAATTGTATTTCTATTGTTTCATAACATTTGCATTGAAGTATCTTGTTTTCTAATATAGTTTTCAAACTCATAAAGGCATTGGCTAGGGTGCATATTGTGAGGATTATCATTATCATTGAACTTCATTAGAGAATTTACCTCTACCACCTTAAGCAGTGGTTGTGTATTAAGCCCATGTATTTCTTCAATAGGAGGTAAATTTTTAACATCCTCAGCTTTAATATCTTTTTCCTTCATAGATTTCTTTGCCTCTTGCATATCTTCAGGACTGAGATATAATATGCCCCTCTTCTTCGGAGTGGGTTTAGCCGGTGGTTCAGGAAGAGTCCAATCATCATAATTTTTCAATATGTTATTCAATAATTCTTCAGCTTGTCCAACAGTTCGTTCCTTGAAAACGCAACCAGCACAACTATCTAGGAAGTCCCTAGAAGCATCGGTTAGTCCATTACAGAAGATATCAAGTATATCATTTTCTCTTAAGAGGATGATCAGGGAAAGCATTTAGTAACTGGAAAAGCCTCCCCCAAGCTTGTGGGAGACTCTCTTCTTTAGTTTGAACAAAGTTAAATATTTCCTGTAAGGCAGCTTGTTTCTTATGAGCAGGAAAATATTTTTTAGAGAAATAATAAATCATATCTTGGGGACTATGCACACAACTAGGAGCAAGAGTATTGTACCAATCTTTATCATCACCCTTTAATGAGAAAGGAAATAATTTGAGAATAAAGTAGTAGCGAGTTTTCTCATCATGAGTAAAATGGTGGCTATATCATTCAACTTAGTAAGATGTGCCACAACAGTTTCAGTTTCATAACCATGGAAAGGATCAGATTCAGCCAAAGTAATTAACTCTAGGTCGACAGATAATTCATAATCCTTATCATCAATAAAGATAGTTGAAGTAGAAAACTTGGGATCACATTTCATTCTAGGATTCAGAGTTTTTTCTTTATACTTGCATAATAATTTCTCTAGATCATATCTATCCTTACAACCAAGAATATCTCTAGTTGTTTCTTCACTCATAACATAACCTTCCGGTACCTTAGGAAATTCATATCTTGGAAGGCTAGTTCTAGCAGGTGTTTCAGGAGTTTCAGTTTCAAGCTCATCATCAGATTCAACAATATCATGTTGTATCACTATAGCAATTTGTTCACCAAGAAATTCACCAAGTGGCACATCATCATTAGCAAGCAAGGTACTAACATCATCATAAGCATCATTCATAGTAGAAGTAGCATCATCAATAACTTGCGACATATTAGAATTAATAGCATGTGGTGGTGTTGCAAGTTTACTCATAACAAAAGGTGAATGTAAAGCAGAACTGGATGACAGTATCTTACCTCCCCTCGTACTTGAGGGAAATATCTTAGTATTAGGATCCTTCAGATTCTTCATAGTGATAATATGATAATAATCCCAAGTGACTCAACAAATATAGCTAAGCTCTCCTGCAACAGCGCCAGAAAAAGGTCTTGATAACCCACAAGTATAGGGGATCGCAACAGTTTTCGAGGATAGAGTATTCAACCCAAATTTATAGATTCGACACAAGGGGAGCCAAAGAATATTTGAAGGTATTAGCAGCTGAGTTGTCAATTCAACCACACCTGGAGATTAATTATCTGCAGCAAGTAATCAGTAGCAAAGTGTAACAGTGATGATAACAGTAGTAACTTAATAGAAACAATATAAGATAAATTCATAGGCATTGGATTGGTGACTTGTTGGATGATATTCATCATGCACTGGTGCGCGTCGGTCCTAAACAAATGGTTTAAAACCCCTTTCCGCGACGGCATCTGGAACTGTCTCCAAGTGAGTGTGGGCGATAGGGGGGTCCTTCCCACACGACCCAGAAACCGTCGGGGATATGCCCTCCTGGAACACACGTTCGGCAAAATGAGGTCGTGTGCGACCGACGAGCGCTCAAATACAGAAGTACGTACAGTACAGATAACAAATATGATTATATGACAAAAATGTTTTAGGTCACAAGTACATCCCACACAGTCAGTCCCCGCTAAACATTTCTGTTCATATGCACATCCCACACAGTCTCTCCAAGGAAAACGTTTTCGTTCACAGGTACATCACACACAATTTTTCCCGTTAAATCGTTTGCGTTATTGAATGTAGCACACACGGTCCATAGAAGAAACTGTGTGGCAAAGGCTGTCCATGAGACACCGTTTTTATGTGGTAAACGTTTGCGCAAGTTGGCCTAACGCAAACAGTTTTTAAGAGAAAGTCGTGTGTGATTGTTCATTGATCCAACACGGTTTATTCCTAGAAACTATGTGCGTTGCCTGAGGTCATCGCCCACAGATTTTTTCATCAACCGTTTGCAATATCAAAACCCAATTAGCAGGCTAATTCACCATTAGCAGGCTAATTGCCCTATTATTAATAATCCATTTATTAATCTAATTGGCATTCATATTAAGAACACAATATATTTCATTTCCATATTAAGGAAGCAGAATTTCATAATTGAAATACATCAGAGTACACATGATATAGCTTCAAAGACTCGGCTACCCCATTACACAAGCGCACTAAAGAAAGAAGTTCCACATGCAACATGTAGAACCTTTCGAAATTAGCATCATAGACGGTATATAGACAGATACATCTCATCTGGAAAATTGCTGAAGTGGAAGGCGAATATTGAGCCTTCATTCATGTTGAAGGTCTTTGCAACTTTATGCCAGTGCCTGTGGATGATTGACCGTCCGCCCTTCGACCTCATCAGGAACACTTCAATATTGAACCGCTGGTGTTGTATGAAAACCTTCCTCGCCTCCTGACCATAGAGGTGGTTTGGGAGGTAATCATCAGTGAACTGCTTTGGAAAGGCCTGAAAACAAGGATGTGCATAAATATCTTCTCTATATTGGAAATGGGGCAAAGGAATAAAAAAAGGCAAGGTATAATAGTTAGTACCATCTTGTAGTGACCTGATGTCTTCTTCATTGTGCAGACAAAGATCTTGTTGTTTTTTGTCGCTAATTGCTTTATCCTAACAATCTTTCTGAGTTTCTTGATTTGGTTGATATTCATGGACAACTCATTTCCCCATATGCAAAAAGGGTCGAATAAAGGTCAAAACCTCTGACAACAGGACCTACATGTGCAAGACCAAATTGTTAAAACCAAAATATTAGAATGGTTCCTGCAATTGCACAATAATGTGCTATTAGACAACGGACCATGCACGTGCTAACCTCGATTGTAAACCTCAGTGCTTCCCATTGTTTTCCTGCAACACATATAACGTAGTTAGTCATCAGGTTAAGTAAGGGTTCGCATGCTATCAGTAAAATATGTTGATGAAAAATAAGCACATTGCAGATTCATTAGATTAATTGAAGCTACACAGAAAACCCATTTACCCAAACCAAGCATGATTAAGAACTAGGAAATATAGCACTTGTATATGTTTCTAATAGATGACCAAACATTAACTGAGCACCACATTGCACAAAACATACTCCTAATAGAAGATCAGATAGTTAACCAAACAGTTAACTACAACCAATTGTAGCAATTGTATTTGTTTCTCATGTATTTACTACAGCAAAATTCAATTTATTCCTCACATGGTATACAATAACAGAATGCACCAACAATTTTGTAAAGATAAATTTGATTTATTTCTCACATGGAAGACAATAAAAAATTGCAGCCTGAAAAACTGAACATCACATTTGCATAATTGAACCAAACAGTTAACTGAAGACGACAACTAATTAACAAAACAGTTAATAGGTGAGCACCACACTGCACGACATATAGAACATATACACTAGAGCAACAGATTGCATGGTGAAATTAGATAGCACAATTCACTAGATTTTGTGAAGGAAAGGCAGAAGCAGCACACACAACGGGTAAACCGAGCATGCCTACCGGCGTAGCTAGCAATTGGCAAGGTCCTCCAAGATCTGGGGGTCGGCACGAATGGCAGCCATCGTTACCTCATCTGCGTGTGCGGCCGCGATTTGCTTCTCCGCTGCCAAATGCTCCTTGAGGTCCTGGCTATACTACGTGCACCATGGCTTAGGCCGGCGCTTATTTGGTGGAGGGGTCGGCGATTTGGGTGCAAGGTGTCGCGCTTGATACCTCTCCATCGTATCTACTTTTCCAAACACTTTTGCCCTTGTTTTGGACTCTAACTTGCATGATTTGAATGGAACTAACCGGATTGTGTTGTTTTCAGCAGAATTGCCATGGTGTTATTTTTGTGCAGAAATAGAAGTTCTCGGAATGACCTGAAACTTCACGGAGAATATTTTTGGAATATATAACAAATACTGGCGAAAGAATCAAGACCAGGGAGCCCACACCATGTCCACGAGGGTGGGGGTGCGCCTACCCCCCTGGGCGCGTCCCTGCCTCATGGGCCCCCTGGTGCTCCACCGACCTCAACCCCAACTCTATAGATTCAAGTTCGGGGAGAAAAAAATTCAGAGAGAAGGATTCATCGCGTTTTATGATACGGAGCCGCCGCCAAGCCCTAATCTGGAGTCCGTTCGGGGCTCCGGAGAGGGTGCTACGTCTTGAGCTTGCGTTGGTTTTCCCCGAAGAGGAGAGGATGATGAGCATAGTAGCGTAAGTATTTCCCTCAGTTTTTGAGAACCAAGGTATCAATCCAGTAGGAGGCCACGCGCAAGTCCCTCTTACCTGCACAAAACTATAGCTACTCGCAACCAACGCGATTAGGGGTTGTCAATCCCTTCGCGGTAACTTACGAGAGTGAGATCTGATAGAGATAATATTTTTGGTATTTTTGGTATAAAGATGCAAAGTGAAAAGTAAAGGCAAAGTAAAAACAAAGAAAGTATAAAAGTGATGGAGATTGATCTGATGAGAATAGACCCGGGGGCCATAGGTTTCACTAGTGGCTTCTCTCAAGAGCATAAATATTCTACGGTGGGTGAACAAATTACTGTTGAGCAATTGACAGAATTGAGCATAGTTATGAAGTTATCTAGGTATGATCATCTATATAGGCATCACATCCGAGACAAGTAGACCGAAACGATTCTGCATCTACTATTATTACTCCACTCATCGACCGCTATCCAGCATGCATCTAGAGTATTAAGTTAAAAACAGAGTAACGCCTTAAGCAAGATGACATGATGTAGAGGAATAAATTCATGCAATATGATAAATACCCCATCTTGTTATCCTCGATGGCAACAATACAATACGTGCCTTGCAACCCTTTACATCCTTTGGTAAGGACATCGCAAGATTGAAACCAAAGCCATGCACTTCTCCCATTGCAAGAACTACCAATCTAGTTGGCCAAACCAAATGGATAATTCGAAGAGACTTACAAAGATAACTCAATCATACATAAAAGAATTGAGAGAAGATTCAAATATTATTCATAGATAAGCTGGATCATAAACCCACAATTCATCGGTCTCAACAAACACACCGCAAAAAGAAGATTACATCGAATAGATCTCCACGAGAGAGGGGGAGAACATTATATTGAGATCCAAAAAGAGAGAAGAAGCCATCTAGCTACAGGTATGGACCCGAAGGTCTGAAGTAAACTACTCACACTTCATCGGAGAGGCTATGGTGTTGATGTAGAAGCCCTCCATGGTGGATGCCCCCTCCGGCGTAGCTCCGGAATAGGCCCCAAGATGGGATCTCGTGGATACAGGAAGGTACGGCGGTGGAATTAGGTTTCTGGCTCCTGTTCTGATCGTTTGGGGGTCCGTAGGTATATATAGGAGGAAGGAGTACGTCGGTGGAGCTTGGAGGGGCCCACGAGGCAGGGGGGCGCGCCCCCACCCTCGTGACTGCCTCTCTGATGCCTTGGCGTAGGGTCCAAGTCTCCTGGATCACGTTCGGTGAGAAAATCACGTTTCCGAAGGTTTCATTCCGTTTGGACTCCGTTTGATATTCTGTTTCTTGAAATCTTTGAAAAAGGCAAAAAAAAC
Organism: Aegilops bicornis; assembly: GCA_021605145.1. Lineage (NCBI taxonomy): Eukaryota > Viridiplantae > Streptophyta > Magnoliopsida > Poales > Poaceae > Aegilops > Aegilops bicornis. Next base: position 324,177,359 of record CM038673.1, read on the forward strand.
AGCAATTCCGGGCTGGGCCTCCGGTTAATAGGTTAGTCCCAAAAGTAATATAAAAGTGGAAAATAAAGCCCATTATAGTCCAAAACAATAGATAAAGTAGCATGGAGCAATCAAAAATTATAGATACGTTGGAGACATATCAGAGGGGAATCTGTCGCCGTCGTCATCATCAACCTTCCTCCATCACCAATTTCATGATGCTCACTCCCGTGCGTGAGTAATTCCATCGTAGGCTTGCTGGACGGTGATGGGTTGGATGAGATTTACCATGTAATCAAGTTATTTTTGTTAGGGTTTGATCCCTAGTATCCACTATGTTACGAGATTGATGTTGCTATGACTTTGCTATGCTTAATGCTTGTCACTAGGGCCCGAGTGCCATGATTTCAGATCTGAACCTATTATGTTTTCATGAATATATGTGAGTTCTTGATCCTATCTTGCAAGTCTATAGTCACCTATTATGTGTTATGATCCGTTAACCCCGAAGTGACAATAATCGGGATACTTACCGGTGATGACCGTAGTTTGAGGAGTTCATGTATTCACTGAGTGTTAATGCTTTGGTCCGATACTCTATTAAAAGGAGGCCTTAATATCCTTTAGTTTCCAATAAGCCCCTGCAGCCACGGGAGCGTAGGACAAAAGATGTCATGCAAGTTATTTTCCATAAGCACGTATGACTATATTCGGAATACATGCCTACATTACATTGATGCATTAGAGCTAGTTCTGTGTCACCCTATGTTATAACTGTTGCATGAGGAATTGCATCCGGCATAATTATCCATCACTGATCCACTGCCTACGAGCTTTTCACGTATTGATCTTTGCTTAGTTACTTTATCGTTGCCACTATTACAATTACTACAAAACTACTACTGCTACTTTTGCCACCGTTACCGTTACTTCCATACTACTTTGCTACTAAATACTTTGCTGCAGATATTAAGTTTTGCAGGTGTGGTTGAATTGACAACTCAACTGCTAATACTTGAGAATATTCTTTGGCTCCCCTTGTGTCGAATCAATAAATTTGGGTTGAATACTCTACCCTCGAAAACTGTTGCGTTCCCCTATACTTGTGGGTTATCAAGACTATTTTTTGGCGCCGTTGCCGGGGAAGCATAGCTCTATTCTTTGAGTCACTTGGGATTTATATCCGCTGATCACTATGAGGAACTTGAAAGACGAAAAAAACCAAGATTTATCCCTCAACTACGAGGGGAGGTAAGGAACTGCCCTCTAGCTCTGCACTTGATTCTCCTACATTTTGAGTAAACTTGCGACACCTACACCGGCTTCTGCTATTGATTCTGATATGTCGCATGTTATTGATGATGCCACTTCTGCTATGCATGATACTTTTGATGAAACTACTTCTATGCTTGATACTACTGTTCCACTAGGTGAATTTCTTGATGAACAACTTGCTAGGGCTAGAGAGAGTGAAATTATTGAAACTGATAATATTGATGAAAGTGGTGATGAAGATTCTCCCCCTAGATATGAATTGCTTGTTGTGCCTGAGGGTTATGTTATGGATGAAGAAACTGCTAGAGATTTTCTTTCTTGCAGTGATAGATATGATCTTGAGAAATTATTAGCTAAGCTGAAAGAAAAATCTTTGAATGCTAAAATGAAATATGACCCTGCTTTTGCTACTTCACCTATCTATATTTCTGATAAGGATTATGATTTCTCTATCGATCCTGAGATAATTACTTTGGTTGAATCTGATCCTTTTTATGGCTATGAATCTGAAACTGTTGTGGCACATCTTACTAAATTAAATGATATAGCCACCCTATTCACTCATGAGGAAAAAATTCGTTACTATTATATCCTTAAGTTATTTCCGTTCTCGTTAAAGGGTGATGCTAAAACATGGTTTAATTCTCTTGATCATGGTTGTGTGCGTAGTCCCCAGGATATGATTTATTACTTCTCTGCTAAATATTTCCCCGCTCATAAGAAACAAGCTGCCTTAAGGGAAATATATAATTTTGTGCAAATTAAAGAAGAGAGTCTCCCACAAGCTTGGGGGAGGCTTCTCCAATTACTTAATGCTTTCCTTGATCATCCTCTCAAGAAAAATGAAATACTTCATATCTTTTATAATGGACTAACCAATGCTTCCAGAGACTACCTGGATAGTTGTGATGGTTGTGTTTTCAGGGAAAGAACAGTTGATGAAGCTGCATTGCTATTGAATAATATGTTGACTAATGAAAATAATTGGACACTTCCTGAACCAACTCCTCAGCCAACTCCGAAGACAAGGGGTATTCTCTTTCTCAGTCCTGAAGATATGCAAGAGGCAAAGAAGTCTATGATAGAAAAGGGTATTAAAGCTGAAGATGTTAAGAATTTACCACCTATTGAAGAAATACATGGTCTGGATAACCCGAAATAGGTAGTAAAGGTAAATTCTCTCTATAGATATGATAAAGCTGAAATCCAGTCTACTAAGTTTGCTAGCCAATGCTTGGATGAGTTTGATAATTTTACTTTTAAACAAGAGAACTTCAATGCTTATGTCGGTAGACAATTGAAACGAAATACTTATTTGATTGAACACTTGAGTGATTATATGTCTAGTGTTAAAGGTGAACTTAAACTTATTAGTAAACATGCTTCTATGGTTACCACTCAAGTAGAACAAGTGCTTAAGGCTCAAAATGATTTGCTCAGTGAATTAAATAATAAGAAAAATGATAATGCTATTAGAGTTATGACTAGAAGGGGTAAAATGACTCAGGAACCTTTGTATCCTGAGGGCCACCCCAAGAGAATTGAGCAAGATTCTCAGAGAACTAATGTTGATGCACCTAGTCCTTCTAAGAAAAAGAAAAAGAAAAATGATAGGACTTTGCATGCTTCTAGTGAACCTGTTGTTGACACACCTGAGAATCCCAATGATATTTCTATTTCTGATGCTGAAACACAATCTGGTGATGAACATGAACCTAGTGATAATGTTAGTGTTAATGTTCATGTTGATGCTCAATCTAGCAATAACAACGATGTAGAGATTGAACCTGCTGTTGATCTTGATAACCCACAATCAAAGAATCAACGTTATGATAAGAGAGACTTCATTGCTAGGAAGCATGGTAAAGAAAGAGAACCATGGGTTCATAAACCCATGCCTTTTGCTCCTAAACCATCCAAGAAAAAGGATGATGAGGATTTTGAGCGCTTTGCCGAAATGATTAGACCTATCTTTTTGCGTATGCGTTTGACAGATATGATTAAAATGAATCCTTATGCTAAGTATATGAAAGATATTGTCACAAATAAAAGAAAGATACCAGAAGCTGAAATTTCCACCATGCTTGCTAATTATACTTTTAAAGGTGGAATACCTAAGAAACTAGGAGATCCAGGAGTACCAACTATACCATGCTCCATTAAAAGAAACTATGTTAAAACTGCTTTATGTGATCTTGGAGCCGGTGTTAGTGTTATGCCTCTCTTTATATCGTAGACTTGATTTGAATAAGTTGACACCTGCTAAAATATCTCTGCAAATGGCTGATAAATCAACTGCTATACCTGTCGGTATTTGCGAGGATGTGCCTGTCGTGGTTGCAAACGTTACTATTTTAATGAACTTTGTTATTCTTGATATTCCAGAGGACGAAAGTATGTTGATTATTCTTGGTAGACCCTTCTTGAATACTGCAGGGGCTGCTATTGATTACAACAAAGGCAATGTCACTTTTCATGTTAGTGGTAATGAGCATATGATACACTTTCCGAGGAAACAACCTCAGGTCCACAGTATCAATTCTGTTGGAAAAACTTCGACGATTACTATTGGAGGTTTCGAATTCCTCTTCCTACTGTCAAGAAGAAATATGGTATTCTTATTATTGAGGATGTGCATATCCCCGTTGAGGTAACTTAGTGTTATTCAAAAATTCTCCGGTTTCATGTGATTCGGAAAGAGTTTGTTAACAAGACATGATCAACCTTGTTAGTGGATTCCTTTTGATGAGCATGACACGGATGAAGTTAGAAAACACAACTCTCTGTACCCTCCTTCTACTTTCTGTTATTTAGATTAAATAAAGCAAGAATAGTATTTTCTGTCTGTTTTCTGAATTATCATTGCAATAAAAAACACCCCAAAAATAAAAGTTCTCCAAATGTCCCGAAAATGAAATATGATTTTTTGTAGAATATTTAAGAATTATTGGCACTCAGAACACACCAGGGGGACCCACCATGTGCCCACGAGGGTGGAGGGCGCGCCCCCTGCCTCGTGGATCCCACGTGGACACCCTCCACTTATTCCAACACCCACACACTTCGTCTTCCTCCAGAAAAAATCCTCCCCTAGCTCAAACCCGTGTTCTAGCTCATCTTGCTGCGATTTTTGATCTCCTTGCTCAAAGCTCCACTCACAAAACTACTTTGGGGGATTGTTCTTCGGTATGTGACTCCTCCAATGGCCCAATTAGTTTTTGTTCTAGTACTTTATTTATTGCAAATTTTTGCTGCTTAGGTGACCCTGTTCTTGAGCTTGCATGTCAAATTTTTATGGTCCCAAGTAGTTCTAATGCATGATATAGTCTCTAGGCACTTGTGGGAGTAGTTGCTATCAGTCTTGTTGAGTTTGGTTCACTTTTATTTTGAGTTACTAAAAATTTCAGAAATTTTTCAGTGGGAGAAATATGTTTAGGAAAATGTACCAAGGTGGTTCCTCAAGGAAGCAGGCACCTAGGCTCGCGATACATGAGCCGGACTATGAACTACCAAGAGAAGCTCAAGTGCGGCCTTGTGAATGGCCGTCAGAAGATTTTATGGTCCAATCAGGAATTAAGGAGGAATTTGACGCGTATGTGCGTAATGCTGAACTTGAGGGCTTCGTGTCAGATAAGTGCCCCCAATATTACTACCTAACTGATTCCTTTGTGAGAAGGTTTAAATTTACATCTTCACGCAATTCTCACACTGTCCTATTTGATCTTTATGATAAATCTTATACCATGGACTTAGAAGATTTTAATACTGCTTGTGAACTCCCGCAGTGGGGTAATGCTAGTGAACCTCGCAAATCTGAATATAAAGACTTTCTTGCTGGTATAACTGTGGGGGAATCTAGAGAAATCACGCAAGCTACCATAGGGAGCATCCATTTTCCTGCCATACATTATTTTGCTCTCTTTATAGGTAGATGTATTAATGATAAAGATGAAGCCTGTCACATGTGTGTTCTAGATCTTGGTGTTCTCAAGAGTGTTGTATTAGGAGATAAACAATATAACTTGGGGGCCATTGTTGCACGTAGGTTGCATGATAACAGTATAAGTGGAGATTTGTTTTGTGGCATTTATGCAACTCGTTTAGCTAATTATCTTGAGATACCCATACATGAAAATGACATGGAATTGCCTCCTTCTTATTTAGATTATAATGCTAGCATTCGCCATCAGTTTTTTGAGAGGAATGAACAGTCCCTCCAGTATCGACTAATCTTTGACAGACGTCGCACTATCCATGTTGCCCTCCCTGCTCGTACTTTCTTTGACTTTCAGGCGAGATATGTTATAACCAGGGAGGAGGTGAACGAGTATGAGAGGAGGACGGAGGCAGCTCGCCTCCAAGCTGCAGCTCATCAGGCAATAGACGATGCATCTCAGTACGACCCCATCTATAACTTTAGATATCCGCTAGGCCAGCCGTGGCCATAGACCAACTTAGGCCGAAAGCCTAAGCTTGGGGGAGTACGTATTTCTCACCGACATTACATTCATGTTCACACACTCATGCTAGTTGTCGGTGCTCATACTTTTTCATTGTACTATCCATGCTAGTTTATTTTTTGTTTTAAGCCTTCTTCTTGTGTGTTTGATAAACCTTAAGAAAAAACAAAAAAAATTAGTTGAAGCTTTTAGCTAGTTTACTTTCCATGCCTGTAGTAGTAATAATTAAAAGAAAACCCAAAAGAGATTTCTCGTTCTTCTTTTGCTTGTTGGGAGCTTTCCCATGTAAATAGTTTTATTTTATTTCCTTTCTTTGGGGGGCGAGAGGAGAAGACTATAATGAAAATGTTAGTGGCTCTGATGTGCATTATTGATGATCTAACAAAGAGCCCATATTGCCTTGTCTTCTCCTATGTATTAAAATGCCTGCAGATTCCAGCTTAGTCCAATTGCCGTGCACTATTATTATTATCCACACCGTTCGGTCGTGCAAGTGAAAGGCAATAATGACGATATATGATGGACTGATTGAGATGAGAGAAGCTGGTATGAACTCGACCTCTCTTGTTTTTGTAAATATAATTAGTTCATCGTTCCTGATTCAGCCTATTATGAATGAAACATGTTTGCAATGACAATTAGAGATTATAGTTGCTTATGACATGCTTAATTAGCTAGGAGTTTATAATGGTTTACCTTGCGTGCCAACATGCTATTAAAATGGTTGTGATGTGGTATGATAGGGTGGTATCCTCCTTTGAACGATTCGAGTGGCTTGACTTGGCACATGTTCACGCATGTAGTTGAAACAAAATCAACATAGCCTCCACGATATGTATGTTCATGGTGGATTATATCCTACTCATGCTTGCACTTAATGTTTATTAATTTTAATGCATGTTCATGACTGTTGTCGCTCTCTAGTTGGTCGCTTCCCAGTCTTTTTCTAGCCTGCACTTGTACTAAGCGGGAATATTGCTTGTGCATCCACTTTCATAAACCCCAAAGTTATTCCATATGAGTCCACCATATCTTCCTATATGCGGTATCTACCTGTCATTCCAAATAAATTTGTATGTGCCAAACTCTAAACCTTCAAATGAAATTATGTTTTGTATGCTCGAATACCTCATGTATCAACTAGGGTTGTCTGTATATTCCATGCTAGGCGGGTTATTCTCAAGAGGAGTGGACTCCGCTCCTCACTCACGAGAAAATGGCTGGTCACCGGGATGCCCAGTCCCATGCTCAAACCAAATCAAAATAATTGCAAACAAAACTCCCCCAGGATTGTTGTTAGTTGGAGGCACCCGTTGTGTCGGGCAAGCCATGGATTGATGCTTGTTGGTGGTGGGGGAGTATAAACTTTACCATTCTGCTTGGGAACCGCCTATATGTGTAGCATGGAAGATATCGAGATCTCTCGGTTGTTATGTTGACAATGAAAGTATGCCGCTCAAAATATTATTAATCTCTATTTTCAAAAATCGAGCTCTGGCACCTCTACAAATCCCTACTTCCCTCTGCGAAGGGCCTATCTATTTACTTTTATGTTGAGTCATCCTCCTCTTATTAAAAACACCAGTTGGAGAGCACCGCTCTCATTTGCATCCATTACTATTAGTTTATATTGAGTATGACTATGACTGGATCTCTTTTACCATGAATTACAATATTTAGTCAGTCCTTGATCTTCATAGGTGCTCTGCATTTATGTTTTGCGGTCTCAGAAAGGGCTAGCGAGATACCATCTTGTTATATCATATTATGATTGTTTTGAGAAAGTGTTGTTACCCGAGATTTATTATTATTGCTCGCTAGTTGATTATGCCATTGATATGAGTAAATATGAGACCTAAGTGTTATTCTGAATATGGTTAGTTCATAATCTTTGCTGAAAACTTGAATGTTGGCTTTACGTATTTACAACAACAAGAGCAAACAGAGTTTGTAAAAGTTTTTCTTTATCACTTTCAGTTTATCAACTGAATTGCTTGAGGACAAGCAAACATTTTAGCTTGGGGGAGTTGAGACGTCTCCATCGTATCTACTTTTCCACACTTTTGCCCTTGTTTTGGACTCTAACTTGCATGATTTGAATGGAACTAACCCGGACTGATGCTATTTTCATCAGAATTGCCATGGTGTTATTTTTGTGCAGAAATAAAAGTTCTCAGAATGACCTGAAACTTCACGGAGAATATTTTTGGAATATATAACAAATATTGGCGAAAGAATCAAGGTCAGGGGGCCCACACCCTGTCAACGAGGGTGGGGGCGCGCCTACCCCCTGGGTGCGCCCGCCTGCCTCATGGGCCCCCTGGTGCTCCACCGACCTCAACCCCAACTCTATAGATTCACGTTTGGGGAGAAAAAAATCAGAGAGAAGGATTCATCGCGTTTTACGATACGGAGCCGCCGCCAAGCCCTGATCTGGAGTCCGTTCGGGGCTCCGGAGAGGGGAATCTGTCATCGTCGTCATCATCAACCTTCCTCCATCACCAATTTCATGATGCTCACTCCCATGCGTGAGTAATTCCATCGTAGGCTTGCTGGACGGTGATGGGTTGGATGAGATTTACCATGTAATCAAGTCAATTTTGTTAGGGTTTGATCCCTAGTATCCACTATGTTCTGAGATTGATGTTGCTATGACTTTGCTATGCTTAATGCTTGTCAGTAGGCCCGAGTGCCATGATTTCAGATCTAAACCTATTATGTTTTCATGAATATATGTGAGTTCTTGATCCTATCTTGCAAGTCTATAGTCACCTATTACGTGTTATGGTCCGTTAACCCCGAAGTGACAATAATCGGGATACTTACCGGTGATGACCGTAGTTTGAGGAGTTCATGTATTCACTAAGTGTTAATGCTTTGGTCTGGTACTCTATTAAAAGGAGGCCTTAATATCCCTTAGATTCCAATAGGACCCCGCTGCCACGGGAGGGTAGGACAAAAGATGTCATGCAAGTTCTTTTCCATAAGCACGTATGACTATATTCGGAATGCCTACATTACATTGATGGACTCGAGCTAGTTCTGTGTCACCCTATGTTATAACTGTTGCATGAGGAATTGCATCCGGCATAATTATCCATCACTGATCCAATGCCTACGAGCTTTTCACATATTGATCTTTGCTTAGTTACTTTATCGTTGCCACTGTTAGAATTACTACAAAACTACTACTGTTACTTTTGCCACGTTACCGTTACTTCCATACTACTTTGCTACTAAATACTTTGCTGCAGATATTAAGTTTTCCAGGTGTGGTTGAATTGACAACTCAACTGCTAATACTTTAGAATATTCTTTGGCTCCCCTTGTGTCGAATCAATAAATTTGGGTTGAATACTCTACCCTCGAAAACTGTTGCGATCCCCTATACTTATGGCTTATCAGTGCTCGCGCCGGCGGTCGGGGCATGTGGGATGTGGAAGTAGGAGGAGGATGGAGGTCGGGTGTGGATTTCCTGCCTGGATAGAGGAGGCCGAGCAGCGTGAAGGAGGGTCACCGGCAAGGAGGCGGTGACGCTGCAAGCAAGGAGTGAAGGTTCAACTTGGAAAGGAAGGCGGAAAGAGGGGAAATGTGGCTTTTGGTAATGGGGAGAGGGCGGGGAGGTAGATATTTCCGCGGAAGCCGAAAATTTGGAATCGCTTTAGCCAAAAAACTGGCGCGCAAAGTGTCATCAGAGTATCAGACACGGTCCCTTATTCAGAACTGTGTACGATATGTGGACATCACAAACGATTCGGATAGCTTAACCCGTGTGTGATGAGTTTGAACGTCAAAGTTTTGGTTCGAATTTCCATGGTTACAGTGGTCATCCACGTCATTGCAATATTTTGGTGCACAAAGGAGACTACAGCAGACCCACACTTCTTAATCGAGCAAGTTCAACAATTAAATAGAGCTAGCTGACCTAAACATTACTCTAACAAATTAAAGACCGGCGCTCTTAATTAAACAAAACATAGAGTACTACTACGGCTGGTGCTCGTCGATCTCCGCCGCCGCCTCCATGTCCAGCTCGTGCCCAATGGTCTCCTGGGGAAGGGGCTCCATGGAATCCATCGCACCATACTCGGCAACCATATCGCCATCCGCGTCCGCCATCTCTTTGGAAAAGGCCCCACGAGCTGGGCGTGGGCGGGCGCGATCTGGGCTTGGACGGGCTTCGTCGTCGCAAGGTATGCGGCGGAGGAACGGACGGCTGCTCGAACGCTCTCGGCGATTGCCAACTCTTCGGCCTTGGGTTGCTAACCATTGTCGGAGAAGCTTCATTCAATTTGTGCGGTGACCGCCAAGAGTTGGGCGTGGGCAGCCTCGACAAGGTCGTGGGCGGCCTCCATCAGGGCTAAGGCCACCGCTGCGGAACGGACAGCTGTTGTGCCGCTCTCGCTAGTTGCTCTCCCCGAGGCAGATGTTGCTGCCGCCACCTGAGAAGCAACAACGGCCGTTTGGGCAGCCTTTGCCGCCCAATCGCAAATTACGGCCGCGCTCATGCGCCTTGTTAGCACGCGCATGGCAGCTGCGGCTGCGCTCTCGCCGGAGTGGGCCACCGAAGTTGCCCTCACGACGCGGGTCCACGTGCCCATCTTTCACCGGCGATGATTGAACAGTGAAATGATATTTGGGGAGCGAGCTAGTGTGTTTGAGACGCCGGCTGTGGACTGTAGCCGACGCACCTTCTCACGTAAGCTATAGGCGTACTATACATCGATGGTGCTCCAAGATATTTTGTACTACATCTCACACGGTTGCTGATAATAAACTGTGTGCGATCTACTTGATTTTTCATCTTGATTTGAATTACATAATGGGGTCACAGAGGCAATGGATGGTCTTTGAATTGCTAGACCTTTTATCTGGAGTAAACATGCAGCTATATGTGTGTCATAAACAAATTGGAATTATTCAGGGTTCGTTTGAACATTTTACACATTAAATTGGTTTTCTAGCCATTTCAGGTGAACAATTCAAATTTGAACTACATGCACATGCTCCAGTGCATATAAATTGGTTGAAAAATCAAATATGTTTCCTTGGGTGCATGCTTAGGTCCCATGCAAGAAATGGGAATGAATTTCAAACACCAGGGCACCGTTGATTGCCGGCAAAACATTGAGATGCCTGGTTTTTAAATTCTAGTAAATCCAAAACTGGTCTGAAATTCATGAAACTTGGCATGCTATCATGGAGCGGCATCAACATGCCGTGGTACAAATTTTGTCCCATTTGGGGCAGGTTTGGGTATATGCTTCTCACAAATCGGAGCTTCTCACAACAAGCATGATGGTTTTCGGTTGGGAACATCCCACCTTTGGGGACGAAACGATATCCATTTGCCTATTCTTGCTTTCAATTTTTTTTCTTGTGTCAACATAGAACAACATGAGTGTTGTGTGATTTCTTGTGATTTTTTGGGGTTCGTTGGAACATTTTTATGCATTAACTGAGTTTTCAATGCATTTTATGTGCGTAATTCAAATTTGAACTACATGCACATGCTCCAGTGCATATAAATTGGTCGAAAAATCAAAACAGTGTCCTTGGGTGCATGCTTAGGTCCCATGCAAGAAATGAGAATGAATTTCAAACACCGGGGCACCGTTGATTGCCGGCAAAACATTGAGATGCCTGGTTTTTAAATTCTAATAAATCCAAAACTTGTCTGAAATTCATGAAACTTGGCATACTATCATGGACCGGCATCAACATGTCGTGGTACAAATTTTATCCCATTTGGGGCAGATTTGGGTATATGCTTCTCACAAACCGGAGCTTCTCACAACAAGCATGATGGTTTTTGGTAGGGAACGTCCCACCTTTGGGGACGAAATGATATCCATTGCCTCTTATTGCTTTCAATTTTTTTTCTCGTGTCAACATGGAACAACAGGAGTGTTGTGTGATTTTTTGTGATTTTTCGGGGTTCGTTTGGTCATTTTTATGCATTAGCTGAGTTTACAATGCATTTTATGTGCATAACTAAAATTTGAACTACATGCACATGCTCCAGTGCATATAAATTGGTTGAAAAATCAAATTTGTGTCCTTGGGTGCATGCTTATTGAGGGAGTCCTGGACTAAGGGGTCCTCGGGCGTCCGGCCTGTTAGCCATGGGCCGGATTGATGGGTTGTGAAGATACGAAGACTCCTGTGACGCCCCCGATTCAATCGTACACTAATCATGCACGCAAACGTGTACGATCAAGATCAGGGACTCACGGGAAGATATCACAACACAACTCTAAAACATAAATAAGTCATACAAGCATCATAATACAAGCTTGGGCCTCGAGGGCTCGAATACAAGTGCTTTCGATCATAGGCGAGTCAGCGGAAGCAACAATATCTGAGTCTGAGACATAAGTTAAAACAAGTTTGCCTTAAGAAGGCTAGCACAAAGCGGGATACTGAGATCGAAGAGGCGCAGGCCTCCTGCACAGGATCCTCCTAAACTACTCACAGTCGTCATCGGCCTGCACGTAGTAGTAGGCACCTCCGGGGTAGTAGTCATCATCGACGGTGGCGTCGGCTCCTGGCTCCAACATCTGAGTCGCGACAATCGAGTAGAGATAGGGGGAAAGGGGGACAAGGCAACCATGAGTACTCATCCAAAGTACTGCAAGCAAGGAGCTACACTACATATGCATGGATATATGTGTAAAGGGCCAAATCAGTGGGTGAATGCGAGAATGCCGAATAAGAGGGGATAACTAATCCTGTCAAAGACTACGCTTCTAGCAGCCTCCGTCTTCTGGCATGTAGAAGAGAGTAGGCTGAAGTCCTCCAAGTAGCATCGCATAGCATAATCCTACCGGCGATCCCCTCCTCATTGCCTTACTGTTAGAGAGAGCGATCACCGAGTTATATCCGCACTTGGAAGGGTGTGTTTTATTAAGTATCCAGTTCTAGTTGTCATAAGGTCAAGGTACAACTCCAAGTCGTCTCACATCCGAAGATCACGGCTATTCGAATAGATTAACTTCCCTGCAGGGTGCACCACATAACCCAACACGCTTGATCCCATTTGGCGGACACACTTTCTGGGTAATGCCGGCCGCGGAAGATCAACACGTCGCAGCCCCACCTAGGCCAACAAAGAGGTCAAGACGCGGTCTAAACCTAAGCGCTCGAAGTGCGGGCCCATCGCCCTTATGCCTTTTGCACGTTCGCGTCTGTGACGGAAGCGTAACTAGCCCCTTAATACAAGAGCAGGCTTACGTTCCAATCCGGTAGCGCCGCTTCGATCGTTGACGTCACGAAGGTCGGTGATACCACGACGCCGAGTGCCCATATCTTTCCCACGTAGTTGGTTAGTGCGTATAGACCAAATGGCGGACTCGGATCAAATACCAAGATCTCGTTAAGCGTGTTAAGTATCCATGACGCCGACGAGGCAGGCCCACCTCTCTCCTAGGTGGTCTCAACCTGCCATGTCGCTCGCCACAAGTAACGATCGGGGGCCGTCGGGAACCTAGGACCACCTCTCACCGGGATGGAGCCACCGTCCTTTCGGCCCCATCTCCTAACGGTATCACGGGTAATGTAACGATGTAAAGTATATAGTAATCCCGTGATCACCTCGAAGTGATCACAGCCCGAAGAGTATAGCATGGCAGATGGACAAGAGTGTAGGGCCTTGATGGAACACTAGCATCATATACTAAGCGGTAGGATAGCGGTAAAGGTAACAACGGTAGTAGCAAGGACGGGCTATGCAGCGATATAGGATTAGCGAAAGCGGTAACATGTTACACTACTCTAATGCAAGCGATATAGAGAAGAATAGGCGATATCTGGTGATCAAGGGGGGCTTGCACGGTTGCTCGAGACAAGAAGGAGGGTCGTCGGTGGCGTAGTCGACCACCAGGCATCAAGACCGCAAATCACGGGTCTCTAGAAGAGAAGAGGGGAGAAACAGTAAATACATAGCAAGCAAGTGCATAACAGGATAACAGCAGAGCTAGGCGTGTTCTAACGGTATGAGGTGATACCGGTGAAGGGGAAAACATCCGGAAATATCCCGGTGTTTAGCGTTTTGAGCGGAAGGCCGGAGGAAAGTTGCGAGTTCGATAGGTTAGGGGGTGTGGCGGACGAACGGGTTGCGTATCCGGAATCATCTCGTCGTTCTGAGCAACTTTCATGTTGAAAATAATTTAATCCGAGTTACGGATTAAAAGATATGATTTTCTAAAGATTTTATTAATTTCTGGAATTTAATTAATTATTTTAGTTAATTCGAAAATGGATTTATGACATCAAGATGAGGTCATCTTGATGTCGGCCAGTCAACAGGGTTGATCGGTCAACCTGTCGATGGATCCCACCGGTGGGTGACACAATTTTAATTAAACATTTTAATTAACCTAATTAGTATTAATAGGGGTGGGCCCCTTTGTCATACTCTGTTAGCTAATTAATAGTAGTTAATTAGGTTAATTAGTCATTAGATTAATTAATCTTAATTAGCTAAGTTAATCAGAATTAGTTAAGTTAATTAATTAATTATTTTTATTATTTATTATTTATTATATATATATATTTTTTAAAATTCCTTTTTTTAACAGAAACGTTCTCTGGGGCGTGGGGCCCCTTCGTTATTGGCTTAGAGGCCATAGTGGCCCGGGTAAATGGGCAGCGGTGCGGGCGCCCGAACGGGCGCGTGCCCGTGGGGGAGCTGTGACCCGTGGGCGAAGGGGCAGGCGCACGGTGGCCTTGGCCTCGGCCGAACAGCGTCGGCGGGCTAAGGCGATTTGTGCGGGAAGGCCGAGCGGCGGCCGTTGGTGGCCAGTGGAGGGGCGGCAGGTGTATGGCGCGGGTCCTGCTGGGACGCCGGGAGCGCGTGGCGAGCTCCGGAGGCGAGCCGACAAACGGGCGCGATCGAGTGCCACTAGGCGCACAACGGGTGCAGCAGGCGTGCAGTGCGGGCGAGGTGTTGTGGTGAGCAGGGGAGCGGAGGGAGGCGGGGCCTCACCAACGTTGCCGAGAAGAGGGGGCGGCGAGGCTCGTTGGAGACCGGTGAGGAGGAGGATGGGGACGAGGTCGACGACGGAGAGGAGGAGATCCGGCGAGGGAACGGTCCGGAGAGTCAGCTTCGGGCGACGGTGAGGTCCAGCTGCGTCGGGAACTGGGGGCGACGGGGTCGAGGTGGCACCAGGCGGCGGCGGCGGGGCCTCCTCTGGTTCCTGCCGCCGATTCAGATCGGGGGGGAGAGGGAGGAGAGAGTGGGGATCGTGTGGGGGGGGGGGAATGGGTGGACCGGCTAGGGTTTCGGTCGGGTGGGGGTTAAGGGAGGCCATTTGGGCAGCTGGCGTATAGTCTAGCTGGGCCGAGGCCCAATGGGGGGGAGGAACTTGCTTCCTTTTTTTAGCTGTTTTGTTTTTTTGTTTAGACCTTTTCTTTTTATTTATTTTCTTTTCTGTTTTGTTTCTAGTTTCTTTTAATCTTTGTTTTAGTAAAATACCAAAATGGCACCATAATTGATACTACCAAATATGCCACTGCCACATCAACTTGGACAGCTAAATAAAATAGTTTAATATTTTACAAAATACAAAAGGCATTTAATTAATTTATTTTGCTGCTATTTTATTCATTTTGAGTATTTACACATTTATTAAAAGTGTGGTCTTCCCACCATTGTTATTTAGGATTTATTTGTCCCAATTTGAACATTTTAGTTTTAATGTTAGAAAACTTTTATTGTTTGTCTATATTTTAAAATTGAATTTTAATCTGTTCCGAACAAACACGAGATTAGCTACAGTAATCGAAGTTGACGTGGCATCATTAGCAGGGAATTACTGTAGTTAAATATCCGGGCGTCACAATTCTCCTCCACTACAAGAAATCTCGTCCCGAGATTTAAGAGGGGAGTAAGGGGGGAAGGTTTGGTAACGAATCTAGCAGGTCTTCTCACCCTGGCTTGCTCTTCTCGAAGAGGCCGGTCCAATACATTGATGTCTTCATTTCCCTGCTTCAAGTCATCATGATCAAGTCGTCATCCTTTCTTCGGGAGTTCCATCGTACTTACGAATAGGTAACGGGGCAGATCAGCAACGACAGAATGCTATAAGGGTAATAATCTGGGATTAACCCATGAATGAGCCTAAGAGTACCTCTCGAGTCGAACAAATAAACCATATCGAGAGTAAAGTTTGAAGGTACAATATGGAGTTTCAAGTAGCCAGGCAATCATTCAATGCCTAGTCAGAAGGTGAAAGGGTTCAGGGCAACGTGAATAAGTATTGCGTCTGATACCAGAATAGATCACTAGGAATGTGGTTTGTGAATAGCATACAAAGCCAAGCGCGAGGATTAACTTTGGAAACAGGGTGTACAAGAGAGTCGGGTTTCGATCCTGTGGAACTGTGGGTTATGGGCCCACCATGTGAAAGCAAGAAGGCACTAACATTTGCACGGTCAAGATAGCAAGGTATGTCAGAGGATAGCCTGTCAGTTTTGTTGGCAACAATGTTGGTACCTAGGGCGAGGGACGAAGAGAACCATTTTCCTGCTCGTTGCAACGAGGCGGACCAATAGGCAAAGTTCTCGTCCATCGGTGGTTACCGGAATGTCATCAACAATAGTAACAGGGTCTTACTGACAGAGTTGTACACCGAGGTGTTTACACAAGCAGGAGAATAATACTGCTTAGATTATATAGACCTCAAGAAAGGTTAAACCAACCAATGGAAAGGAAAATAAGATTATCAGATTAAGCGAGAACAATGGAAAGGAAAATGTGTTTAAACACATATTTCAAGGGTATATCCTTCCCAAGGACAAGCGAGCATGATATCCATGACAGGATATAATGCGAGAAAACTCTTTAGGTAGGGAGAGAAATTTCATGACATTACCCATACAGTGGTGTTTGGATAATTTAATAGGAAACATTTAGCATTGGCTTCAAATGTCCTTGTTGAAAATCGGAGTACCATAAACATGCTTCGAAATAGCATTGACATGGTCATCAGGTGAAGATCAGACCTTGGAAACAGGAAGGATCCATCAGGAACAACTTGTAGAGTAAGTCTTACAATTTCCTCATGGAAGAATGGATAACCTTGCTAATAAGGAAACTATAACAAAGAGGTCATCCGACCAGGTGTCTTTGGACATGCCATCACCTTACGGGTCATAAAAGACCAGTGTTATAACTCTTGGAAAAATGCTCCAACCATCATATCTGACCGAGATTCAGATCTGATCGGTGTTAGGAGACCTTGGACTCAGGATGCCTGAGAAGGAAAGGTGCAAAACAAATTGACGAGACGACATTGTAAGATTCTCGGGAAATCTACTACGGAAGCGAGTTCCGAAATAGGAGCTCATCATTAAACCCATGAAGGGATAAGGTGATAGCTGATGAACTCAGCGACAATTCATCGAGGTTTCCAAAAGGATGTATTTCCACAAGTATGTGAACAAGGATATAACATTTGTCAAATAAAATGATATAATGAGATAGGCTCGAGGAAAAACATACCCAATTAAACATCAGTTGAAAGGTGCAACCGAAATGTGGGCTTATAGTAGCATGATCAATGTTGGAATGGTGGTTCAGCAACCGATAGGCTAAGAATGAATTATCAATCATTAACTCCATAGCAATAGGGTTGCTAGAAGTGCAGAATCCAACCAACACCGTTCACTTGTGGGTACCCCGGTTGGAATCAACACGAGGACCAAGAAAGAATGGTGATGGTGAGAAGTATCATTATAGCAAGAATTTCTTAAGAGGTGGAGCAATCCTCACAACATTCTTGACATCAAAGGTGGTAATACTCCAAGGTAAGGAAGAACAGATGCTGGATAGCAAGGAACTCAAGGTATAACACAAAACTCAATCAAGTTTGTGTTGGAGGGAAGTAAAAGAAAGTGGTCGATGATAACATAGCTCATCGAGGGCAAGGATGGTATTTCTCATCATGAACTCAATAGATATCTCGGAAGAACCCAGAATGTTGATGATGATCACGACACATTTGTCGAGAGGTTTCGAGAAGATGTAACTGATCGGCGATGACACCAAGTCAACGGAATGATGAAGCAAAAAGTTATTGGAACCATGGGTACGACACAAACTCCAAAGCAAGCTTGTTATCCAAAGCGAAATGATATGATGAGGAAAGATCGACGTAAGCTTAGCTCATCGTCAAAAAATTGTGCTCTAGGAAGAAGGACCAGGTAGCACAGTTAAAATCGGCACGACAAGGATATAGCCGAACAGGCTAGGAATGACGTGATTGAGTTCAAACTCGTAAGTAATGAAGGTTACCAAGAGTTGCTTAATCGCGATGCAGACTCGAGTCAGTTATCGGTGTCTTTGATTGTTAAATAACTCAGAGCCCGTGAAAAATTGGAATCAATGAGAATGTAGCACTTGATGAAGAACTCATAAGGAGTTATGCAGTTCCGTGATAATCTTGAGATACCAGGGGGTAATACTCGACGACAAATCAAAGTAGAGGTTGGGTAGGGTATTACTCTGCAGAAGACAAGTGCTTAAACTTGCACGAGAAATGGTATTTAAAGGAGAACATGGTCGGAAACCACGATCATAAATGGTCAAATCCCAGATATAAGATGAACTTATACCAAGGGAATAGTTATTATTTCAAGAAGCTTCCATGATAGGATCTACATCGTGTCCATGGGCATGAACACAAAGTTCAAGGTCAACTCCCACTTCTCCAATGCGAGACCATTCACTCACTCCTCATTTTCGATGGAGTTGTAGTGTTGAAATTTTATCTGGTAAATCACCAGGAGAATATGACTCGTGAAAACTTTCGGGTTCACACGATTTTAGAGAAGGTATAGGTTCAACCCGTCGGGGCATCTTAGAAACATTTACCACAAGCTTCAAGAGTTAATATCACCAGCTTGAAAGCCGAGCAAGGTTGAGAAAGTAGAGGATACAATTTACCAAAGGCATTATGTATCCGAGGGAAGGCTCACAAGGTTATTGAATATGAAGGACGCCGTCGGATAATAATCCAACAATGGATCGGGCGATCCACAACGGAGCTGATGTGAGTATCGGTACTCAATTAGAGGAAGAAAGAATGCACGGGCATCATATTATAGAACATCTAAATAATTTGATGCTTAGATAACAAAGGAATTATGATTTCCAAAACAAAGGATCAGAAGCAGACGCTCTGATCAAGGATGGATAAGTTGAATAGATCATAGGCACAATTGATGACAAATAGGTTGGTCGAGAACCAGCTCATGTTCAAGATGACGTCTGAGCTGGAAGGATAATTTAGAAGGGTTGATTGATGATTTTGTGCATTTGCACACATCTTGAATCAATAGGATCAAAATGATAGTGTCAAAAGATACTAATGAACATTGCTAGTGATATGGGAGCATCCATAATGTAAGCATACAAGTATTTGCAGAGCAATAGTTCAAACAGGATGCTCAGAAGGTCGAATAGCATTTTGAAGACTTTTATGAAACACATGAACAACTGGGGATGAGCGGATACTCGACAAGTGCGAGGATTTATTTGAAGGGGTATTCATGTGGCAAAGAACTGCTAGGCAGCAGGCACAAAGTATTCTCAGAATAATAGAGAAAACTTCGGGGTATCTTGTAATAACAAGATCAATGGGGGATGATCGTATGAATGGCAAGTGTAAGTAGTTATCCCTAAGGATTTATCGGTGGTTGGGAATAGCAAAAGTGATGGGCACAAACTCTCGAGAGAATATCAAAGAGTATCTTCGGAATCTTCTGGTGAAGCAGGCCATCATCTGGAATGAGGGGCTCTCCGGGTGAAAGTGATAACGAGATCCTAATGTTAGATTTAGCAAAATTCATTTAACCCGAATAGAAGAGATATCAGAGTCCCAGAGTATAGACAAGGAGTAAAAGATCCTAATACCACCCAATGGCGACGTGGGCCCATGGGCCGCACAGCCATGTTAGTAAAAGTTTTGTAAAGTATAGACTCGACTTCGGCCAATGAGTTGGAAGGGGAATACCTACAGGCAGTCGGCTCTGATACCAACTAGTGACGCCCCGATTCAATCAGACACTAATCATGCACACAAACGCAGTACGATCAAGATCGAGGACTCACGGAAGATATCACAACACAACTCTAAAACATAAATAAGTCATACAAGCATCATAATACAAGCCGAGGGCCTCGAGGGCTCGAATACAAGTGCCTTTCGATCATAGACGAGTCAGCGGAAGCAACAATATCTGAGTACGGACATAAGTTAAACAAGTTTGCCTTAAGAAGGCTAGCACAAATCGGGATCTGAGATCGAAGAGGCGCAGGCCTCTGCACAGGGATCCTCCTAAACTACTCCTGGTCGTCATCAGCGGGCTGCACGTAGTAGTAGGCACCTCCGAGGTAGTAGTCGTCATCGACGGTGGCGTCTGGCTCCTGGGCTCCAATGTCTGGTCGCAGCAATCGAGTAGAGATAGGGGGAAAAGGGGGGACAAGGCAACCGTGAGTACACATCCAAAGTACTCGCAAGCAAGGAGCTACACTACATATGCATGGATATATGTGTAAAGGGCCAAATCAGTGGACTGAACTACAGAATGCCCGAATAAGAGGGGGATAACTTATCCTCGTCAAGACTACGCTACAGCAGCCTCCGTCTTGCAAAGATGTAGAAGAGAGTAGTGAAGTCCTCCAAGTAGCATCGCATAGCATAATCCTACCGGCGATCCCTCCTCATTGCCTGTTAGAGAGCGATCACCGAGTTATATCGGCACTTGGAAGGGTGTGTTTTATTAAGTATCCAGTTCTAGTTGTCATAAGGTCAAGGTACAACTCCAAGTCGTCACATTATCAAGATCACGGCTATTCGAATAGATTAACTTCCTGAGGGTGCACCACATAACCCAACACGCTTGATCCCATTTGGCTGGACACACTTTCTGGGTCATGCCCGCCGGAAGATCAACACGTCGCAGCCCCACCTAGGCCAACAGAGAGGTCAAGACGCCGGTCTAAACCTAAGCGCCAGGGTCTGGGCCCATCGCCCTTAGCACACACACGTTGCGTCTGTGACGCGCCGGAAGCGAACTAGCCCCTTAATACAAGAGCAGGCTTATGTTCCAATCCGGTGCCGCTTCGCCAGCGACGTCACGAAGGCTTCGGCTGATACCACGGCGCCGAGTGCCCATATCTTTCCCACGTAGTTGGTTAGTGCGTATAGACCAAATGGTCAGACTCAGATCAAATACCAAGATCTCGTTAAGCGTGTTAAGTATCCGCGAACGCCAACCAGGGCCAGGCCCGCCTCTCTCCTAGGTGGTCTCAACCTGCCGCCTGCCTCCGCCACAAGTAACGATCGGGGCCGTCGGGGAACCTAGGCCCACCTCACCGGGATGGAGCCACCGTCCTTTCAGCCCCCATCTCCGAATAGTATCACGGGTAATGTAACAAAGGTAAAGTATATAGTATATGCCCGTGATCACCTCCCGAAGTGATCACAGCCCGGTAGTATAGCATGGCGGGGCGGACAAGAGTGTAGGGCCACCGATGGAACACTAGCATCCTATACTAAGCGGTAGGATAGCAGGTAAAGGTAACAACAAGAGTAGCAAGGACAAAGCTATGCAAAGAAGATAGGATTAACGGAAAGCAGTAACATGCTACACTACTCTAATGCAAGCAGTATAGAGAAGAATAGGCGATATCTGGTGATCAAGGGGGGGGGGGGCTTGCCTGGTTGCTCAGACAAGAAGGAGGGGTCGTCGGTGACGTAGTCGACCATAGGGGCACCAACATCGTCGCGGGGTCTACCGAAGAGAAGAGGGGGGAGAAACAGTAAATACATAACAAGCAAGTGCATAATAGGATAACAGGCAGAGCTAGACGTGTTCTAACGCGGTATGAGGTGATACCGGTGAAGGGGGAAAACATCCGGGAAATATCCCGGGTGTTTCGCGTTTTGAGCGGAAGGAGCCGGGAGGAAAGTTGCGAGTTCGATAGGTTAGGGGGTGTGGCGGACAAACGGGTTGCGTATCCGGAATCATCTCGTCGTTCTAAGCAACTTTCATGTTGAAAATAATTTAATCCGAGTTACGGATTAAAAGATATGATTTTCTAAACATTTTATTAATTTCTGGAATTTAATTAATTATTTTATTTAATTCGAAAATGGATTTATGACATCAGCATGAGGTCATGCTGACGTCAGCAGTCAACAGGGTTGACTGGTCAACCTGTCTAGTGGGTCCCACTGGTCAGTGACACAATTTTAATTAAACATTTTAATTAAACTAATTAGTATTAATAGGTGGTGGGCCCCACTGTCATACTCTGATAGATAATTAATAGTAGTTAATTAGGTTAATTAGTCATTAGATTAATTAATCTTAATTAGCTAAGTTAATCAGAATAAATTAAAGTTATTAAATTAATTATTTTTATTATTTATTATTTATTTATTATATATATATACTTTCTAAAATTCCTTTTTTTTACAGAAACGTTCTCTGGGGGCGTGGGGCCCCTTCGTCATTGGCTTAGAGGCCATAGTGGCCGGCTTAAACGGGCAGGCGTGGGCGCCGAACGGGCACGTGCCGTGGGAGCTGCGACCGTGGGCTTAAGGGCAAAGATTCCTTGGCCTCGACCGAGCAGCAAATACGAGGCGGGCTAAGTGGGTCAAGGGAAGGATGAAAGCGGCCATTGGTGGCGGAGGGGCGACGAGCAGTTATAGCAGGCGCTGGTCCCGCTGGACGCACGGGAGCGCGTGGGCGAGCTCCGAGGCGAGCCGGACAAACGGGCGCGATCGAGTGCTACTAGGCGCACAACAGGCATGTGTCACAGGTGGGCAAAGGGCGCGGTGTTCGGCGCGGTGAGCAGGGGAGCGGAGGGGGCGGCGAGGCTCGTTGGAGACCGGTGAGGAGGAGGATGGGGACGAGGTCGACGACGGAGAGGAGGAGATCCGGCGAGGGAGCGGTTCGGAGAGTCAGTTTCGGGCGACGGCAAGGTCCAGCTGCGTCGGGAACTGGGGGCGACGGGGTCGAGAGAGGTCAGGGGCGACGGGGTCGAGGCGGCACCCGGCAGCGGCGTAGGGGCCTCCTCTGGTTCCTGCCCCCGATTTAGATCGGGGGGGGGGAGAGGGAGGAGAGAGTGGGGATCGTGTGGGGGGGGGAATGGGTGGACCGGCTAGGGTTCCGGCCGGGTGGGGGTTAAGGGAGGTCACTGGGCGGCCTGGCCTGATAGTCTAGCTGGGCCGAGGCCAATGGGGAGCTTGCTTCCTTTTTTAGCTGTTTTTAGACCTTTTCTTTTTATTTATTTTCTTTTACATTTTGTTTCTAGTTTCTTTTAATCTTTGTTTTAGTAAAATACCAAAATGGCACCATAATTGATATTACCAAATATGTCACTGCCACATCAACTTGGACAGCTAAATAAAATAGTTTAATATTTTACAAAATACAAAAGGCATTTAATTAATTTATTTTGCTGCTATTTTATTCATTTTGAGTATTTACACATTTATTACAAGTGTGGTCTTCCCACCATTGTTATTTAGGATTTATTTGTCCCAATTTGAACATTTTAGTTTTAATGTTAGAAAACTTTTATTGTTTGTCTATATTTTAAATTTGAATTTGAATCGGTTCCGAACTAACACGAGATTAGCGACAGTAATCGAAGTTGACGTTGCATCATTAGCAGGGAATTACTGTAGTTAAATATCCGGGCGTCATAACTGCACCCGTGTCCGGACAGGACTCTCCTTGGCGTGGAAGGCAAGCTTGACGATCAAATATGTAGATTCCTTTCTTTCTAACCGACCCTTTGTAACCCTGGATCCTCTCGGTGTCTATATAAACCGAAGGACTTGGTCCGGAGGAGAAGATAGACTCATTATCATAGTCATACAGGCTAGACTTCTAGGTTTTAGTCATTACAATCTCGTGGTAGATCAACTCTTGTAATACTCATATTCATCAAGATCAATCAAGCAGGAAGTAGAGTATTACCTCCATAGAGAGGGCCCGAACCTGGGTAAACATTGTGTCCCCTGTCTCCTGTTACCATCGACCTTAGACGCACAGTTTGGGACCCCCTACCCGAGATCCGCCGGTTTTGACACCGACATTGGTGCTTTCATTGAGAGTTCCACTGTGCCGTCCTCAAAAGGTTCGATGGCCCCTTCAATCGTCAACAATGACGCTGTCCAAGGAGAAACCTTCCTCCCCGGACAGTTCTTCATGTTCGGCGGCTTCGCGTTGCGGGCCAACTCGTTTGGCCACCTGGAGCAGATTGATAGCTACGCCCCTGGCCATCAGGTAAATTTTGGGAGCTTGAATTAAGTCGCAGACATCCGCGGAGATTTGTTCTTCGCCAGATTCTAGACCACGGCGACCGCTCCTGGTCACCTTGATGAACATTACCTAAATCTGTCGTCGGGCCACGTTCAGGAGATAGCTCCTGTAACTGCTCTGGCCTTAGATCCGGAGCATACTGCGCCATCCAAGGATTGGAGGCTCAACCCCGCCATGGAGGCCACAGATCCCCCGACGTTGGAGACGCACATGGACTTAACCTCACACAATATTTGTGTCACCGGAACTCCGGACTCTTCTCTGGGTGTAAGTTCCGAACCATGTGAGTCCGCGAATGCCGAACTTGATTGTTTATCGATCTTCGAGTTCAGCACCACAGTCATCTTCCAGCACTCGCCCTTGGGCAATGTGCTAAACTCATTAAAGAGCCTGTCCTTGGCGGGGGACTCACAGCCAAACTATGTTCGGTTCGAACTAGGGGCTAACAATGGAGAATCTTGCTTCCCACCCGCCACCCACTTTATAGCCACAATCGAGGATTTAACTGACACGCTTGATTACGACTCTGAAGACATCGACGGTATGGACGACGATGCTGATGAGGAGCAAAATCAAAATCCGCCATTCACTGGACGCTAGACGGCCACTTCTTCATACGATGTGTACATGGTGGACACACCCAAAACAACCAACGACGATGACAAAGAAAATCCAGTTGAGAATAAACCTCCTGAGACACAGCAAAAACGCCGGCGTCCTCGGCGCCGCTCTAAGTCACGTCGTTCCAAAGACAGTAATACTAGCACCGGAGAAAATAATACTCCGGACGATGCCGAAAACAATGAAGACCTTGCTGAGGTAACATCCGAACTAGAGGAACAACAAAATGGGCAAGCTAGCCCCGACGAACAGGCCAGGCCCAACGACTCGGAGGACGGTAGTTATCGTCCGCTCTCCGAGGATGAGGAAAGCCTCGGCCACGAAGATTTCATCATGCCCGAGGAACCTCTCGAGCAGGAGCGCTTCAAGCGCTAGCTAATAGCCACCGCAAGGTGCCTAAAAAAGAAGCAGCAGCAGCTTCAAGCTGACCAAGATCTGCTCGTCGACAGGTGGACTGGCATTCTGGCAGCCGAAGAATACGGTCTCAGACGCCCAGCCAAGAGTTACCCAAAGCGAAGGTTGCTACCTCAGTTCGATGAAGAGGCACCGAAGCCCATACCTCCCTCGCGTAATGCGGACAATCGACCGCTACGTGGTCGGGACAGTGCGATGGATCGACCACCTCGTGGTCGGGATAGAGCGGGAACTCAAGCTGAACAGCAGCCCGCCCCACCGCCACAAAGAAATAGAGACAAAACAGTTCATGGTCATACATACGACCTCCGGCAGACCCTGGATAGCAGAGCAGGATACACCCGATCGATTTACGGATCGCTGGGGCGTTCTTCGACACGTGATGATGGCTACCTATTCGGACGTGACAAACCTAGTCACGCCTAGTCAGACAACCGCAGACAAACTCCATAAGAGCTATGTCGTGATGCAGCCAGGTATAGAGGCGCCGCACACCCTCTTTGCTTCACTGATGAAGTAATGGATCACGAGTTCCCCAAAGGGTTCAAACCCGTGAATATTGAATCGTACGATGAGGCAACTGATTCCGCGGTATGGATCGAGGACTTTATCCTCCACATCCATATGGCCCACGGAGATGACCTCCATGCTATCAAATACCTCCCACTAAAGCTTAAAGGACCAGCTCAGCACTAGTTAAATAGCCTGCCTGAAAATTCTATCGGCAGTTGGGAGGACTTGGAAGAAGCCTTCCTCGACAACTTCCAGGGTACATATGTCCGGCCACCCGATGCCGATGACTTAAGCCACATAGTTCAACAACCTAGAGAGTCAGCCAGGAAATTCTGGACTAGGTTCCTAACCAAAAAGAACCAGATTGTCGACTGTCCGGATGCCGAAGTCCTAGCAGCCTTTAAACATAGCATCCGCGATGAATGGCTCGCTCGCCACCTCGGCCAAGAAAATCCAAAATCTGTGGAAGCCCTCACGGCACTCATGACCCGCTTTTGCCTGGGTGAGGATAGTTGGTTGACCCGCTTCCGTGGCAGACCCATGGAGCAACGGCCAAGCGGAGAGGGCAAATGCTGAAGTACTGCAAGCCTAAGGACAAAGACTTTTGACAGGCTGCACAAGAGCGGAAGGCGCTGGATTGATGAACCATCGGTGGTTCTTTGGTCAATCAGAACGACACCAAATCGAGCCACCGGCCAGACACCCTTTGCCCTGGTATACGGGGCATAAGCAGTTCTCCCTACGGAACTCACATACGGGTCACCTCGAGTGCTCGCTTATGAAGAGATTGAGCAAGAGAAATTGCGTCAAGATGACGCAACGCTCCTTGAGGAAGATCGTCTTCGGGCGGCTGTGAGAGCAGCGCGCTACCAGCAAGCCTTGCGCCGCTACCATAGCCGCAAGGTTCACGCCCGAAGCTTTGAGGAAGGCGACCTTGTTCTTCGGCGCGTTCAATCGGCCAAGAATTCCAACAAGTTGACGCCGAAGTGGGAAGGCCCTTGTAAGTGCATCTAGTGCCCCTTAGTGATTTTGGTGTATTGAAGACTTATAGGTTAAGAAACTAATGTGTTTATGAGTGTACACAGGTTTATAAGTCTATGAGGAGTTTGATATTTACAGTGAAAGTCGACCCCTAAAAATGAAGTTCTTCGATTTGAAGACTTTGATATTCAAGACTTTGAAAGTGAAGAAATTGGTGTGACCTTGAAGACTTGGTATTCATTTGAGGAACATGAAGCGTGAAGACTTTTGTTTTCGTAGTTTCGTTTTCTCTTTCTTGAGTCATAGGAAACACCGTCTTTGTTAAAGGGGTCGAGGAAATACTAAGGAAAAGTTTCCATGTGATGCTCAACTCAAAATCCTACACCTACCAATCCCTTCGAGTGAAGCCTTTGGAAATCTCATACGATTCGATCAACTTCTTCAAAGGATGTAGACGAAGTTCTTCCGTCATTTGAGGAATTTGTTCGACTAAGGAGTTAGGAATTCGCCAAAGGCGGATTGCCTACACGGTGAGGAACATGATAATACGAGGAATTTGAGATTCAAATATCCGACCGATTCTTTGTCTTCTTGGCCACTGTCCCAAAATATCTTATCCACCTAACGGTCATATCATTGAAGGGCATTTATGTCTTATCATGTCGGGCTGCTCCCTAGGCTATAAATAGCCGCCCCTACAACCACTAGCTGGTTGGCTGCTCGAGAGAAACTTGACACTTGTCATTTGAGAGCAACCCATCCTCCGAGGGACTTTGAGCGAAAATCATCGAGTGAGGAAAAACCCAATACCAAACCCTACAAACCCAAAGTGATTGAGCATCATCAAGAGATTGATCCTGCATGGATCCGACGCTTGTTACCTCTGAAGACTGTGCTTCTTCCAGACGGTTAGGCCTCATGGTCTAGAGCATCCAAGAGGAATTGTGGATCGCCGAGTGACCAAGTCTGTGAAGGTTTGGAAGTCGCTCAAGACTTACCACAGTGATTGGACGAGGTGCATGTGACCTTAGTTCAAGGATAATACGGTGAGGACTTGGTGTCTGAGCTGCGTGCTTTCGCCGATCGGGTGTCCGGACTGTGTGTCCTCGAGTTTAAATACTCAGCCGCTCCAACAGACGCATAACCGAGACAGCAGTTGAACTGGTCTACCAAATCATTGTCTTCACCAACCTTACTGGTTCTATTTCCTCAACCCTCTCATTTTCTCATTACTGTGTTGAGTGTTCATTCATATCTGTGTTTGAAGACTTTGACTGAAGACTTTCTCAATTTCCTCAATTCAATTTCTTCAATCTGTTTGTCTTCATCTTGTACTATCATGTGTTTACACTTTCTGTACTCTTTGATTGTCTTCATTTCATCATGATGACCATGCCCGCATTCTCTTATGCTTACTTCTGAGTACTTATTCCGCTGCAAGTAGTTCTTCGCTAAGGAATTTCTTCACCGGCAAATTCCTTAGTGAAGAATTCATAAAATCGCCTATTCACCCCCCTCTAGTCGATATAACGCACTTTCAATTGGTATCGAGCAAGGTACTCCCTTGTTACGTGTGATTTTGGTTTAACCACCTGGAGTTTTAGTTATGTCGACCGCAGGTATGAAGAAAGTGACATGCCCTATCTTTGACGGTCATGATTATCCCAAGTGGAAGGCCATGATGAGGAAGCGCCTCATGGCAATGGATAGCGAGCTGTGGACCGTCACTGAAATTGGTCTTACTGATCTATGCAAGACGGCGAACGCAGAAGATATTCGCAAGTACACTCGACTTGACTTCATGGCGAAGGATATCATCTGTTCCTGCCTATCTATAGATGAATTCAAGCGCATTATGCATCTTTGCAATGTGAAGCTTATCTAGGACCGAATCCCCGACGTCTATGAAGGTCATCGAACCCGTCATGATCCTTGGTTTGAGGACTTCAAGGAATCTCTCAAAACGATGACTTTCAAACCAGAATCATCATCTTCTGCATCATGTCTCATGGCAAAGGGTGTCGAGGTAACCGAATGTTCCTCGTCTGAATTTAGTGACTATGAATCTGATGATGGATCTGATGATGATATTGAACCTAGCTATACCAAACTTGTTTGCATTGCCACCAAACAACAACATGCCTTAGAAAAGGTTCAAAACATGCTAGATAAAAGTGATGATATGTTAGGTGAAGAAATGGATAACACTAAAGCCACGATCGAAAATCTTGAGACTTGAGTCTAGGTTTCGACATGACCTTCAAGGTCATCATAACACTCTCTTGTGCGATCATGAGAAACTTTCTTATGAATTTCTTGAAAGAAAGCAAGATCTTGAGAAGCTAAGAGTGAGTTATGAAGATCTTCGAAGGAGCGCGATTCATTACTTGCTCAACAAATCAGCGCTTCTCGGAAGAATTTGTTCCTCCATGCTTAAAGTGCATTGAACGTGAATCGCTAATTCTTCACCGAATGTTCAAATGCTTCAACTGCTACAAATTCTTCACCTACCTCTGCTATCACTAATTCCTCATCCGAGGACATTGCTAGTATCCTTTGGCGATCTTTGAAGGAATTGTACATGACGAGCATGCACAAAAGCCTCAAAGGGCATCAAACTCTTTGTGATGTGCTTAAAAGCAGATCCTCAACAGAACCCTAGGAAAGAGGGTATTGCCTTTGAGAGGAAACTCAATCTTGATGGAACATATTGGAAGCCCGGCGGTACCCCAAAACCTCATGGGTTGCCGCAAAGGGACCTCCAGTTGATCCATCTAACTTATCTGGCTTTACATGCGAATCTCCTCATTCTTCTGATGAGTCATTTGACTCCAACTATAAACTGTTCAAAAATCAGAATGGTGAAGTATTTGCTAGATATGTTGGCACTAACTGCAGGAACGGTTCCCCTATGAAGAAAATCTGGGTTCCCAAGAAGTTTGAAAGTCTTCAGGTGAATGTCCTCATGATACCACCTGTGAAGAAAAGGAACCCCAGATCAAACTCTTCATATGGACCAAATTCTTCATATGGATCCAAGTCCTCATACGGACCAAATTCCTCACGTGGATCAAATTCCTCAAAAGGATCAAAGTCCTCATATGATTATCATCGTGCTAACAACTCTGTTTCTCAGGGTAGAGCTAAGGGCTATGAATATGTGCATTATTCTTCAAACCAATATGTTCATAAGTCCTCGAAGAATTTCTTTGCTTATTCATATGCTTACCCTAACCCCTCTTATGTGAAACGAAATGGATTGGCCTCTATGCCACCATTCTCATATGGTGCTTTCATGAGTGATGAACTCTTTGCCACCCCTTCAGATGTGGGTGGTGAAGAAAAAGAACTAACCTCTTCTGCTAGATCAGGTCTCCAGACGTGCTTTAAACGTCTGAAGAATTTGCTGGGGGCCTGACAAAAATGCCTGGAAGGACGCATGCTAATCATGAAGAAATGAACTTTCATTTCACATGTCCTCATACTACTTATCTGTTATACTGCCTGATGAAATTCATCTGATAAACCTGATATCATATTCTTCACTGATGAAGTATATGAGATCGTAAGTTGCACTAATTCATCTGCAGGATGATCAACCCAAAGCCACTGAGTGGGTTCTCGATAGTGGATGTACAAATCACATGACCGGTGACAAGAATCTATTGATGGATGCTCCCTTATCACCGTCACATCTTAAGCATATCATCTTTCCGACAAAGGCAAAAGTCAGGTATTGGGTCTTGGTAAGGTTGCGATCTCTAAGGACATACACATGGACAAAGTCATGCTTGTTGAGTCCTTAGGATACAACCTCATGTCGATCTCAATGCTTTGTGATCTTGATATGGTTGTTATCTTTGGCAAGTATTGTTGTGTTGTGATTATGGAAGGTGACAATTCCAAAGTCTTGAAGGCTTTAGGAGAGGAGACTTGTATATTGTTGATTTCTCTCTGAGGACCACAACCAGCCGTGTGTCTACTTGCAAAAGCTTCAGAAGGCTGGCTATGGCATCGGCGACTTGGTCATGCAGGCATGAGGAATTTGCACACGCTTGCAAAGAAGAAGCATGTCATTGGCATTGAGAATGTCAAATTCCTCAAGGATCACTTGTGTGGAGCCTGTGAAGCTGGAAAAATGACCAAGGCCAAGCATCCAAAGAAAGACTATCATGACCACTACTCGTCCCTTGAATTGCTTCACATGGACCTCTTTGGTCCTAATCATTACTCAATGATCACTAATGATGCATCTCTATATGGCTTTGTTATTGTTGATGATTACTCTCGTTACACATGGGTACACATTGTTACTTACAAAAATGAAGTGCAGGAAGTCTTCAAACGATTTTCCTCGAGGGCTTCAACTAACTTTGGTGTGAAGATCAGACACATCAGGAGTGATAATGGAACTGAGTTCAAGAATTCAGGTCTTGATGCCTATCTTGATGAACTTGGTATTACTCATGAGTTATCTGATCCCTATACTCCTCAGCAAAATGGCGTCATGGAGCGCAAGAACAGAACTCTTGTTGAGATGGCTCACACTATGCTTGATGAATACAAAACTCCTAGTCGTTTTTGGATTGATGCAATTGATACCGCGTGCCACATCATCAACAGAGTATATCTTCAAAAATTCTTCAAGAAGACTGCCTATGAACTCCTCAACGACAAGAAACCCAATGTGAGTTATTTCAAAGTCTTGATTGCTAAATGCTGGATTAGAGATCCTCATCACAATTCTAAATTTTCACCGAAAGCACATGAAGGTTTTATGCTTGGTTACGGAAAGGACTCGCACACCTACAAAGTCTTCAACATCGCTCTTCACAAGATTGTTGATACTGTAGATGTCTTGATTCGATGAAACTAATGGCTCGCAAAGAGAGCACCTACCTTCGTGTTAGATGAACCAGCACCGAGGAATCTATCAAGTTCAAGGCAAGCGAGGATGTCATTCCCATCTTGAAGAATCTGCTGAAGCGTGAAGAACGTTGAGTGATGCACTGAAGATAATGTCAAGACAATGGTGCTTTGAGGAAAATGATCAAATTCCTCGGCGACAACCAGCTCATCCTCGTGTTGCAAAAGAAGTGCAAGTTGACAAGATCATCAATGACATTGAAGCGCCAGTCCTCTCACACGCTCAAAAGCTTCACATTTATCTAACTTTTGTGGGCACTATGCTTTTGTCTCTATCACAGAGCCTACTAAGGTAGATGAAGCATTTACGGAGCTGAGTGGATTCAGGCCATGCAAGAGGAATTACATCGATTCGAGCTCAACAATGTGCAGGAACTGGTCAAACGTCCGAGATCCTCGCAAGCATAATATCATTGGCACAAAGTGGATCTACCGCAACAAGCAAGATGAAAATGGCCTTGTGGTGAGGAATAAGGCACGACTTGTAGCTCAAGGCTACACACGAGTTGAAGGAATTGATTTCGATGAAAATTTTGCACTGTTGCTAGACTTGAGTCTATTCGCATATTACTTGCCTATGCTAACCATCACAATATCACTTTATATCAAATGGATGTGAAAAGTGCATTCCTCAATGGTAAGCTTGAGGAAGAAGTATATGTTGCTCAACCCCAGGTTTTGAAGATCCAAAGAATCCCGACAAAGTCTTGAGACTCAACAAGGCCCTCTATGGTCTCAAACAAGCCCCAAGGCGTGGTATGATACATTGAAGGAATTCTTCGTGAAGAATGGCTTCACACCAGTTCACTTGACCCTACTCTCTTTACTAAATCATATGATGGTGAACTGTTTGTGTGCCAAATATATGTTGATGATATTATCTTTGGCTGTCTTGACCAACGTTATAGTGATGAATTTGCCTATATGATGAGTGAAGAATATCAAATGTCTATGATGGGAGAGTTGAAATTCTTCTTAGGTCTTCAAATTCGTCAACAACACAATGGCATATTCATATCTCAGGAGAAATACCTCAAAGATGTCTTGAAGAAATTCGGCATGCAAGATTGCAAAGGTGTCAAAATTCCTATGCCCACAAATGGCCATCTGTGCAATCGATGAAAATGGTATTGACTTGATCACAAGGTATACCGCTCCATGATTGGTTCTCTATTGTACTTATGTGCATCTAGGCCAGATATAATGCTTAGTGTTTGCATGTGTGCACGATTTCAAGCTACAAGAAGGAATCACACCATAAGGCTGTGAAGCATATTCTTGATATCTAGCTCACACACCAACACTAGGATTATGGTACCCCAAGGGCTCTAATTTTGATCTCATTGGATATTACGACTCGACTATCTTTGGTGATCGTGTGGACCATAAGTCAACATCTGGTACTTGTCATTTCCTCGGACGATCTTTGGTCTGTTGGTCCTCAAAGAAACAAAACTGCGTATCCTTTGTCTCTGCGGAAGCTGAATACATTGCTTCTTGGCTCTTGTTGTGCTCAATTGCTGTGGATGAAGCAAACTCTCAAGGACTACGGCATCAACGTGAAGAATGTGCCTCTCATCTTGTGACAATGAGAGTGCCATCAAGATTGCTCACAACCAGTTCAGCACTCGAAGACAAAGCACATTCAAATTCGTCATCATTTTCTTCATGATCATGTGTTGAAGGCGACATCTCCATCGAGCATGTGAAGGCGAAGAACAGCTAGCCGATATCTTCACTAAGCCCTTGGATGAGAAGAGATTTAGCAAGTTGCGGTGTGAGCTAAATTATCTTAGAATCTTGAATGTTCTTTGAAAAGGACACACATCCCGACACTTATGCAAAATTGATGACTTAGATGTGCAACACATGGAGAAAGCGTTTTCTTCAATCAATGAAGAATAACTCTCTAAGTGTGAAGAAATTAATGAAGAATTTGATTCTCAGAACCCTACGACAATTGTACGCGGTGTCTAAAATCATCATTCTTATACGGTGGGTCACGCCACCACCAATGCTGAAAATCTTCAATTTGAGTTTTTCCTCAGTTTTTGAAATTCTTCAGTTTTTCGAATTCTTCAACTTTTCAAAATCTTCACTATTTCCGTTGTTTTTCTTCATTAGCTATATATATATACGGGTTTATGTCCTCTACAGCATTCACTTATGGCTATTTCTTCAAGTTGCTTTTTCCGCTAAGTGAATGTGATCGGACCCTTCCCCCTCTATGCTATACTCAACCCAATCTATTCACAAATTCTTCATGGGCGTTCTATTTGAAACTTCGTTCAAAATCTTCTTTGTGTCCTTGTCAAATTTGAAGAAATTGCGAGCGGAACTTTAAAACTGATCTTATCCAAACTTTCGGTTTTGCCGCTCAAACCGTTCCGCATCCCACGATGGATTTATCTATTCACCCACGATCTAACACGATCTCCATTTTTTCAAGATATGTGGGTGACACATGTCAAGCGAATGAGAAGGGCGAGGCACGTTCGTCCCAAATCTTGAGGCGAACAGTTTTTCACCGTGGCTATATATACCCCTCTCCCTTCCTCACTTCCTTTACTCCGCTCGACCGCTCTCTCTCTCGCTCGAGCTTCTCAAACCCTACCGCCGCCGCTACTCCATCGTCGCCGGTGAGGAAGAGCTTCACTGCCTCGACCTCGTCGCCGACGTACTCGCGCCGCCTGCGGAAATCTTCACTCCGCCGCCGCCGTAGCTTTCTTCCTCCACCAAGTTAGGGCGTGGAAGATCTGAACTGACGAACTTCCCATATGTTCTTCTTAGTTCGTCGTGTTCTTCACTCCGGGTAATTAAAAGTTACTTTTATTACTCGCTTTGATTCTCAAACCTTCCTGAAAATCTTCAAAGGTGTTTATTCTTCAAATCTTCACACATATGAACACCACAAACAAAATATGCTCTTGATTCGTTTCTCTAAGCGATGATTTTCTTCAAGATTCCTCAGTTGTGTGGATCCTCGATCTATACCACTCTGGAACCTAAGACAAAGATCGCTTAGTGAAATTCTTCAAGGCTCATCTGGTCAAATTCCTCAAACTAGTTCTTTTTGAAAAACCTTCTGAGAACGCATATGACCTCTCCAAATTCCTCGCAACTATACTCTGTTCACAGGTACTCATGTCCGCTGCTGAATATCTAGGTTCTCATCAACTTAACTCATTTGCAGCGTTCCTCGAAGAAAAGTTGCATACTTCTTGAGAATTCGTTTGTTCAAATTCCTCACTGAAGAATATGGCGAGAAGGAAAGAAGCCACGAAAGGAGGAAAGAGGCACGAGGTCATGACTGCATTTGAAATTCTGAGGAAATATATGTTGATTATTGCACACTGATGAAGCCGAAACGGCAAAGAAAACAAAAATCAGCGCAAGGTGCGCATTCAAAGGATTGAGCGGAGATGGGCAAGGGAATGGAGGGAGTACAGATATGTAACTCCAAAGTACATGAAGAAATTCGCTCTCAATCCTCCATGCCCAAGAGCTCCATTGGCACTGGTCAAGAAGTCGACCCCACCAAAGATCAAGCGTGGTGAGGACTTTCTGAAGAATGGGCCAAGCGCCAAGACAAATTGGCAAGACAAGCCAATGAGGCAGTGAGGAAATTCAATGAGGACTCTGCTACTGCTGCTGCCACTGAGGCCTCTGTCAAGCCAAGAAAATCTATGGCAAAGAAGCCCGCACACAAGCCAAGTGCTTCACTAGTTGTGCCCTCACGGCAAATTCCTCATGCTGCTCATGCTCCTCCAAAATCCTCAGCTCCTTGAAGGTCCTCAGCAGCTCCTCCCAAGTCCTCAGCAGTTCTGACAAAGTCCTCAGCACCTGTGCATCTAGCCACGTGCCAAAGGACTGCAGGCTTCTCCATTGCATCCGGTGTTTCAGCAAGTTCCTCAGCTGCACCAAAGTCTTCATCTGGCCCGACTCTGCTGAAGACTAAGGCCATAGCTGGACGAGGTCCTCGGCCAAGTCCCAAGAAGAAACAGGTCGCCTTCCAAGTGCCACCTGAAGATGATGAGGCTGATGATGATGAACTTGCGGAAATCATCAGAGACCGCCAAGAAAGGGCCGCTAGAGCCAAAGGCACACCTATGCCACTGCTGTTGGATCCAAGAGCGATCCTAGACTACATTGATCTACGGCACAAGGACCCAAACACTCCTATGCACGACTTCAATCGACACTGGTCAAAGTCACATGTCGAGTCATTTCATCCAAGAGGATAAATGGAAATTTGATACTTGCCGGAGAGATCAAGAAATCGCGATGTAAAAGAGAAAGCTAGCGAAGAAAAACGTTGTCAAGATGACAAGCGAAGAACTTATCAAGATGCGGTGACATCAAAGCCCTCGGCGACAAATTTGACTCCTATTATCTTTGATTAGCAAGGAGCCAAAGTCGATTAAATCAACCTGACGAAGAAATTCACCAATGTTGCTGCCCCAACGCAACAAGAAAATCCTCAGGCTGGAGCCTCAGCTCAGCCGACTGAAGAACATGCCAGCACCGTTGATGAAGTTCAGCTCTTTGAAGACAATGCAGTTCGAGGCTGATGATCCCATTCCAGCGGCTGAAGAAATTGCGGGGCATCCACTAGTGGTGCGCCTAAAGAAACTGAACAAGTCAGGGCAACTGCATCAGTTGCACCTAAGGAAAATCAACCAGATTCCTCAGCTCCTCCTGCGCCAACACCAACTCCAATTCTTCCATCAGCCTCTGATGTGAAGAAGACCAAGGCTGCAGAACAAGCTGCAGTGAAGAAACGGAAAGCATCACCGCGTCAAACTCTTAATTGCGAAGAAAATGAAGCCAATGACCAGCTCTTTTGAAAATCCTATTGATGTTGTTCCAATTTCCTCAATTCCATCAAAGGACCTTGTTCCTTTTGATGAAGATTATGAGATCCCAAGCGGATCTAATGAAGAAAATCATTCTGCTGCTTCGTCAGAGCAGATTGATGAAGAAATTGAAGTGGAAGCAATCCCTTCAACCCCAATCATTTCCTCGCCTATGCCTGCATTCCTTTCTTTGAAGAGGTCGGCGTTGAGGAAATTGAAGAAGATGTGGATATTGGAAGCACAACGCGGTGATGAGCGATGACTTTTGGGAAAGTCAGCATCCAAATTCTCCACTCTTCACCCCAATCCAACAGATTCCTCGGTCCCTGCTCCAACAGTTCAAATGGGCCTTTGAAGAAACTCATCCCACTTCATCATCCATGAAGAAATTCCAGCCACTAGCAGCGATGAACTGCTTCTGCTGCTGATCCTCGATCGCACTAGAGGAACAAGAAATTCCTCAGCCTGAAGAACCTGAGATTGTGATTCCTGAGGTCGTGATGCAACTCACTAACACTCCACTGCTAAAGCCAAAGAATCGCTTCTCAACAAAGCAAAAGTTTAAGGCTGAAGATTTCTTCGGCGAGCATGTATTCTTCACTGATTACAATCCATATGATTCTGCTCGCATAAGGAAGAGGCGGTTCTGGACGCCAATCAAGACAATTTCTATTCCTCAGTGCTCTTCAACAAAGACAAAGTCTTCGATCATGCACATATTCCTCATGTGGACATGGAATCTCTGCAAGGCTTTGAGCCAGTCCTCAGTGTTCTTCACGACGTAGGACTTCTGAATTTCTGCACTGACATCTGTGATTGGAATGAAGAACTCATTCTTCAATTCTATGCAACGCTGCACATCACCGGAGACGCTGAAGACGTGAACTCATGGGTGTTAGACTGGATGTCTGAAAATACTCACTACAAATCACCAGCAACTGAATTGCTTCGTGTTCTACCACTCAGTCCTCCCCTTGATGGTGCTCGTTGTATCTACAACGAACCTGAGCTTTCAAATCACTATATGCAAGTGCTGATGAAGCCTTTGAAGCCAGGGCAGGCCCCAAGAACCAAATTCCTCGTCAAGGAATTATTGTATGTGCCTTGGACTGTCTATCGGATTACAGCGAAGACAATGAGTCCTATCAAAGGCCACGACTCAAATGATGAAGAAGTCGTTGGCATCATGAAGAATATGCTTTTCAATATCATTCATGGCGTTCCCGTCAACTTCCATGATTTTTTTTTCTTCATGAGGACTCTGGCAAACATTGCTATGTCACCATTTGAGCTGAAGCCTTATGCGGCTTGGATAATGAGATTCATCAGGACAAGGTCTTCACTCAATTACAAGGCTGATACTCTGAACCACTGCAGCTACTTGCCACCGATTGAAGTCCTAAAACGGATATTTACCTCAGCTGATGACAAGGGCAAGGCTACTGCTGTGATCGATGAAGGCACTCGTCCATTGGATGGACAGTTTCGCAAGGCTGCATCCTACTCACCAATGATGACTCTGCCACACATGACTCTGCCGCAAATACCTCAGCCAAGCAAAGTCCTCAAGCCACACGGCACCTGTGGTGATGATCGATCGTGAGTTACTCCTCGGTCTTCATCGGAAGGTTGATCGCAATCATAAATGGGTCAAGCGTCGGTTTGGTTCAATTCTTCACAACATGACCTCTACACACAATGCGGTGAAGAAAAACCACTACTACCTCCATGAAACCTTCAAATGCACTGGTTGTTCTTTCAAATGTCTACAAAGACGGAAGAACCGGCGACAATGGGTCTCAAGGAAGAATTTGGTAGTGCACCTCCTCAGAAGAAATACAAGAAGGTCAAAGTTCCTTCCTTGGTGGCTAGCTCCTATTCTTCATCACGAGACAACGATGAAAATGAAGACTTGGACGACACTGCGGCAGGCCCCACTACAACAACTGACCCCAACAACGCTGGCGCTCCTTCATCAACTTGAAATTCTTCAGGGGCGTTAGTCCTCAGTTTTGATCCTTTTGGTCATTCGATGACCAAGGGGGAGAAATTTGAGTTAGTCTTCAAGCGGGTCTATTTTAATGCCCATATACGACACATTTTTTTGTTAAGTTACAACTCTCATTCTTCTGAAACTTTTATTGGATCGAGTTGTAATCTTAAACCCGATGGTGCTTTGATACTTTTGATGCAATCGTGCTCGGCACTATGCTCGATACTCTTGATCGTTATTTTGCATGCTGTTCCTCATTAATATTATTGCACGCATGCTGAATTTCATCAAGCACCATATTTCATCATGCATTTCAAATTCTTCATATTATATGTCAAATGCGTGTATGAATTACAAGATATAGGGGGAGATCTCCATGATTCAACTGTTCAAATGTGCATTGCCTCAAAAGCAAATTCCTCACTATGCACATCTTCGTGGGGAGTTCTTCTATATCTTGCAATCAAATTCCTCAATATCAGTATTTACACTTCATATGTTTATCCTCGTTGAAAACTTAACCTATATTGTCATCAATCACCAAAAGGGGAGATTGTAAGTGCATCTAGTGCCCCTTAGTGATTTTGGTGTATTGAAGACTTATAGGTTAAGGGACTAATGTGTTTATGAGTGTACACAGGTCTATAAGTCTATGAGGAGTTTGATATTTATGAGAAAGTCGACCCCTAAAATGAAGTTCTTCGATGAAGACTTTGATATTACGAAGACTTTACGAAGACTTTGAAAGTGAAGAAATTGGTGTGACCTTGAAGACTTGGTATTCATTTGAGGAACATGAAGCGTGAAGACTTTTGTTTTCGTAGTTTCATTTTCTCTTTCTTGAGTCATAGGAAACACCGTCTTTGTTAAAGGGGTCGAGGAAATACTAAGGAAAAATTTCCATGTGATGCTCAACTCAAAATCCTACACCTACCAATCCCTTGAGTGAAGCCTTTGGAAATCTCATACAGTTCGATCAACTTCTTGATGTGAGACGAAGTTCTTATGGTCGTTGAGGAATTTGTTACGGCCGAGGAGTTAGGAATTCGCCAAAGGCGGATTGCCTACGATGAGGAACATGATAGCCCCGAGGAATTTGAGATTCAAATTTCCGACCGTTCTTTATCTTCTTGGCATGACTGCCCCAAAATATCTTATCCAGCTAACGGTCATATCATTGAAGGGCATTTATGTCTTATCATGTCGGGCTGCTCCCTAGGCTATAAATAGCCGCCCCTACAACCACTAGCTGGTTGGCTGCTCGAGAGAAACTTGACACTTGTCATTTGAGAGCAACCCATCCTCCGAGGACTTTGAGCGAAAATCATCGAGTGAGGAAAAACCCAAAACCAAACCCCTACAAACCCAAAGTGATTGAGCATCATCAAGAGATTGATCTGTGTGGATCCGACGCTTGTTACCTTTGAAGACTGTGCTTCTTCCAGACGGTTAGGCGTCATGGTCTAGAGCATCCAAGAGGAATTGTGGATCGCCGAGTGACCAAGTCTGTGAAGGTTTGGAAGTCGCTGAAGACTTACCACGAGTGATTGGACGAGGTCTGTGACTTTAGTTCAAGGAGAATACGGTAAGGACTTGGTGTCTGAGGCTGCGTGCTTTCGGTATTTGGGTGTCCGGACTGTGTCCTCGAGTTTAAATACTCAACCGCTCCAACCAGACGTACAATTGAGACAGCAGTTGGGCTGGTCTACCAAATCATTGTCTTCACCAACCTTCTGGTTCTATTTCCTCAACCCTCTCATTTTCTCATTCTTGTGTTGACTGTTCATTCATATACGTGTTTGAAGACTTTGTTGAAGACTTTCTCAATTTCCTCAGTTCAATTTCTTGATCTGTTTGTCTTCATCTTGTACTATCCTGTGTCTACGCTTTACGTACTCTTTGATTGTCTTCATTTCATCATGATGACCATGCCCGCATTCTCTTATGCTTACTTAAAGTACTTATTCCTGCAAGTAGTTCTTCGCTAAGGAATTTCCTCACCGCAAATTCCTCAGTGAAGAATTCATAAAAATCGCCTATTCACCCCCCCCCCCCCACTAGTCGATATAACACACTTTCAGCCCTTATCAGGTAATACGAGTCACCAGGCCCGACGCAGTCCGCCTGGAGACCGAAGATGCTATTCCAATGAGAAACTCCTGGAACATTGAACATCTTCGCATGTTTTTCCCATAATCTTGTGATTCTTGGGCCCCAGTAACCCACCTTTAATACAAGCCTTGCCCGGCAAGGCATGTAACCTTCAGTACAAAGCGGTAGCAGACCCTGAGCATAAATAAATGAAGCGCTGGTGCCCTAATTTTTAGCATGCATGCTAGGTCAAGTCTCTCCCTTGGTTAGGGTTGATAGTGCTTAGCGGGGACTAACCCCTAGCATAGAGGTCGAATGTGCGTCTCTCTGTTCCTTTCCGTCCTCTTTGGTTTGCAGGGTACATGGACG
The DNA here is from genome assembly GCA_021605145.1 of Aegilops bicornis. Lineage (NCBI taxonomy): Eukaryota > Viridiplantae > Streptophyta > Magnoliopsida > Poales > Poaceae > Aegilops > Aegilops bicornis. The sequence continues at coordinate 324,218,179 of CM038673.1, forward strand.
TTTCCGCTGAGCTGTTTGGAAGAAAGAGAACAAGCCGGCACTCCGGCCCCGGCAACCCAAGGTTGCCGGGGGCTGTAGACACAAGAATCCAACCACGGCAAGCCAAGGCTGTCGGGGGCTGCAGATCCAGATAAGTCTTTTATCCCCTATTGTGCTTTCCCGTATGGAGTTGAGACGTGTGAAACCTTGTTTTATTCCTAGGCCACCATGCTCCCCCCTTTTCCTGTACCCGAGAACTATTCCCTGGGTCGTAACTATGTCGTAGTCGCGGTGGCAGGGAAAAAAACGAAGGGCCTAACTCTACTTCACCCCTGCCTTCGCCAAGAGCGTGAGAATGGTCGAATGAAGTAAGGGGACGCCAAGGCCTGTTGCCGGGCGACAATGTTTATCTAAAAAATAACAAGGATTCACTCCTTGGCATGGGCCTCGCTCACGCACAAAGAACCAGACAAGCACCCTTTTTCATTAAAAACATCCCATACAGGTACAGTTCATACGGAATGAAAAACATGAGCAAGGGGATTACAAGTTCTAAATTTAACAAATGCCCGCAGGCTTACAAACTAAAAAGAGATAAGATGCCCGTAATCCCTTTCTTGTCCCTCTCCTGAGAAGATGGAACGAGATAGCAGGAGGGCAAAAAGAATGCCTAGGCAAAGTACGAGCAGCAGAAGACACCGGGAGAGGAGCCGAAAGACGAGGCGGCGGGCCGACAATACGCGACGAAGGCGACGGTGCCCGCGTACTCCGACTTGATGGCCCGCCACCCGCCTTCTTCGTCTTCTCCGGCCCTCCTACGCCAGCCGCCCAAGGAGGCGACGGGGAACGCACCGATGGAGAGCTTGACGAGGAAGGCCCTCGGTAAGGTGCGTGGCCGAGGGAGGGGCGAGGTGGTCAGTCGGAGTCAAGGTTGGCGTCCCCCCGCTCGATTCCCTCATTGTCGTTGTCGCTGCCCTCCTCGTCACTCCCTCTTGAGGAGGAGTCTTCATCATCGGAGGAGCTCTCCACACAGCACTTTAGGCGAGTTCCAAGGTCCCCGAAGACCTTGACGGAGAGCAAGCCGTTCTCCATTAATTTGAAGTAGAGAACGAGCCCCGTCGTCAGGCTGTGGACACGAGCAAAAGTCTTCCATCCACGACGAAGGTACATGACGTGAGGAGCGGGAAAGTCGACGTCGACCCGCGTGCCGCTGTTCCCGCAGCCCCTCATATGCAACCTGAGGGTCTGTGGCGGGTTGAGTTCCATCTCCCGAGCGAATGGAGTGGGGAGACGAAGACGACGACGCGGTGGCCGGCGCAGCCTGATGAAGAACTCACGGGGCTGGTCCCTGACGTGGCCCTCCATTGGGGGAGGCATCTCCAGCGGAGGCAAGGCCGGTGCACCTCCCCGTCCCCCTCTTCCCCGAGCACCACGATGACCTCGGCCTCGCCCCCTCCCCCTTCCTCTCGTGGCCAGCTCCGCCGCCGCAAGCTCTTTGGAAGGAGGGACACGCTGTCGAGCAGAGAACCTCGCCGCCACCGTTGAAGGGACGGCACCTCCTCTCGCCATGGCACATGGAAGGAAGGAGACGAGGTGGAAGGAGATGGATGATGATAGAATGTGGGGTGCCATCCCCCTCCCCCTTCTTATAAAGGGGCGGGATCGGGGCTCGGCCGCCCCACTCAACCAATCCGGCCGTCGGGGGCGCAGGGAATCAAGACCGACCCTCTGCTCCAATTAGCGACGGCCCGGTTCCCCGCCTCCACCGCCTGCCACCTTAGGGGCATGAGGGACACGTGGCGAGCAAGCAGAAATCGAGGGGATGGGTGAGGCGACCGTTCTCCACCCCGTGATCGTGGGGCGCGGATGCCTTGAAGACCCTGACCCGAGTCCACTCAGTAAATGAGCCGCGCCTCTGCATTTTCCTCTTTTTATGTGGAAGGCGCGAGCCGCCTCTTTACTGTGATGTGACGCATGAGGGCAGCGGCCGCCCCACGCATGCCCCCCATGTCACGCACGGCCCTCCACGACGCGCATTCAATGCGGGTCGTGGGGAAGCGCAAGCGAGCGAAGGAATTACTGCGGTAAAATCCGCCCCTACCTGCCCGCGCACCGTTCTGGGCCCGGCCCAACAACGCGTTGCGCTTATGTGTGGCCCAGGCCCGGGGGCTCCTGTCGGTGTACAAAAGTAGGGGCCCTTCTTGTACCCCTCTACTTGTGCACGGGCAGTCAGAGCCGCGCCTGCGGCCGCACTTAGCAGGGCAAAGTGAGGAGACAGAAGCACAAGACGGGAGAAACAATGCCAGGACCAGAGAAAAGAGCAAGAGGGTGAGGCGGACTCCCCTGGCAAGACCCTTGCCGGGTCGGCCTCCACGGCCCCGGCAAGAACCTTGCCGGGGCAACTTGCCCAACACCAGCAGAGCGAGCCACCCTTGAGCCCAAGGGTTCCAACGCCGCCAATAGCCACGTTGGAGCCAAGGCTCGGGAGGCACCTCTTTGGTGGCATGCAGATCTTTGTCAAGATCATAAACACAGAAGATCATATGAGGACCAGAAGGTGACGATCCTCGGCGGGATCCTAGCCGAGGAAATCCACGAGACCCCCGGCAAGACCCTTGCCTGGGACGACCATGATGCCACGACAAGACCCTTGCCCGGGCCTCGGCAAGGCCCTTGCCGAAGACACCTACGGGGCCGCAGCCAGGCCCGCGTCTGCCAAGACCACCGCCGTTCCCATGCAGCCGCCAGCCCGACCAGCTGGGCAAGCACCTGCGTGGCGACATGCAGCTTCCAGGCCAGCTCAACAAACACCTATGTGGTGGCATGCAAATTTTCGTGAAGACCCTACCACCACGCCATCTCGGCACTGCCACCCTCTGGCGCTGCTGCGCCTCGTTAGCACGGGCGTGTCAGAGCAAGACGGAGCGGCGACGGACGGGACGAGCCTCGTTGTTGTCCCCAATAAAGCAACAGGACACCTAAGGGGCGCATTTAATGCGCCTTGTCCCGTAATGTCAAAATATGAAGCTAAAAATGACTAGCAGTATCTAATTTTTGCAACTAAAATTCAATAATTAAGCATAGATTTCATTCATAGATTAAGCAGTCGTTCTTAATTTATACAAACAGTTCAACTCGACAATTTGAACCGACCAAACTTTTCCCCAATTGTTGCCAACCACATACTGAAATAGCTAGTTCAACTATATATACTAGCTAATTTTAAGTACGTTGTACAATTCCACCACATCTATAGTCAGATGAACTGAACCAAATAGCCCCTAAATACTACTACTACTACTACTACTGCGGAGGGGCTTTGTACTACTTCCGGCTGCCTCTCCTCTGCCGAGCGCGCTCAGTAAGAGGCGGAGGAGGAGGAGCCTACCGACGAGCTGGGCAACCGCAATGCGGTGCCTGCCGCTAATGCAGCTTTAGTGACGCTCGCCTCGAACGCCCTCTGCCACTCCAGACGACCCCTCTCAAAGCGGTGGTACTCCTCGTGGATCTCCTGATTCCTCGCCTCTGAGGCGGCGTCTGGCGCTGCCACTGCGGCGGTAAGGCTATTTGCGTGCTCGAGGAGGCGCTCCTCCTCCTCCCACAGGAACTCGGTGTAGCGCGCAAGGTCGCTGTCGCACGTGCGGGCATCCACCTCCGCCTCCTGCCTTCGGGTGGCGGTGGCGGAGCGGGTGATGACCCCGGCGGTCGATGGTGGGTTGGCGACCACGGCGGCCAACGACGGGGTGGCGGCCACGACCACCACCTCCCGCCTTGGGGCCGCAGTGGCGGAGCGGGTGATGACCATAGTGGCCGGCAGTGGGGTGGCGGCCACGATGGCCATCTCCCGCCTTCGGGCCGCGGCGGCAGAGTGGGCGATGGCCCTAGCTTTCGACGGTGGTGTGGCGGCAACGTCGGCCGGCAACAGCTGCCGACGGGCACCGGCGGCGGAGCGTGTGGTGGGTGTTCCGTGCACACCCAACAGGACGCCACGCGCACTACACTACGCCGGGGACTGCGCCGCCGCCGCGGTGTAGCCTCCCAGCTGGAGCTGTCCTCTGATGAAGACAGAGTGTCTGAGTAACGACGCCGGACCAGTGCCATTGGCGAATGTGGGAGAAGCAGACGAGATAAGCTACAGAGATGGAGGGGAAAATGCAACGCATGACTCGCCGGCCATGAGGGTTTTTATAGCAGGCCGGTAAGCATTGGGATTTTGGGGGATTTCACCGAGTCGGGCGGGAAGCTTGCGCGGGAACCTGCGAGGTTGCGTGGGAACAGGCTCACCGACGATTCATTGGCGCCACCGTTTGGCAAAAAGAACGCCCCAGCGCGCTGCGCAACCTTGTGCTGTGAGGCGTCTGCGGCAGCGGGGTGACAAGACGTGCGAGAGGAGGACGAAAGGCCATGTAAACATACGGTTAATAACAAAACGTTTGCGATTTAGTTACCTACTATACCACCGTCCTAGTTTATAAGTATGATTTAACTAATAAAATATGAATGCATGTCAGCAAAGATTATATAGTTGGATTTGTATTTGAACATGGTTTCCAATTATATAATTTTTAAAACATGCATTAACATTTTGTTGGTTAAATTTGAGGGCAAAGTATGGCATGGAATATAAAGGAGACTATAGACTAGATGGAGGTGGTACCACACGGCCGCTCTCTACACAGCGAGGCAACTATCGGCCGGCTTGTAAGTGACCATTTGCTGCGTGTTCAACTGCTCCATGCGTGTGGTTGCTTGCCGTTCGGTGACATGGCGCGCTTCTTCGCATCCGCCGCTCTGCTCTCGCGTCCCTCCGGGTGCTCTGCCCTCGTCCCTCCATGCGCGGTGCCAGTGTTTTGGGCCGGCGCACGATCACGCATGTTTGTGTGCAAGCGGTTGCACCGGGCGCGACGCGACGATGCAGTTACCCACTGCAAAATCTGCCATGCGGACGCGCCGAGAATCCACGCCGCCCGACCCCCTTTTATTCCTGCGGTCATTTACCTTCATCTTTCGTCTCACACGTCACAATAAGCACACCCACGAGGACACATACAGAGAGGACATCCAGCGGTTCCAATGGCGCTCCCCGTGGCTCCAATGGCGCTCCCAGCGACCGACGACGACAATGACGGGCAGTTCACCATGCATCACGTAGTGGACACCCACGTGAGGGGGAAGGCCCTCTCGGTGGTGTACACGAACGATCCGGTCTCGGTGGAGAGCTCCATCCAAACTATGGAGCAGTTCCTTGCCGAAGACAAGTACCGAGTGGTCAGCTTCGACCTCGAGTACACCATCGGTCGTGCCGGGCACGATCATAAGGTTGCCGTCACCCAGTTGTGCGTGCGACATGACGTCCTCGTCTACCACTTCCACCTTGCCACAAGGCCTTGCGAGCGTTTCTCCAGGTTTATCAAGAACTCCGACTATAGTTTCGCTACGGTGGACACCACCAACAATCTAAATGCGCTCAAGGTTTCGGACTTGAAATGCCCGAATCTTGTCAACATCCAGAACCACTACAAGGTCTGGGGCACCGACAAAAGCAAACTGAACTCCCTGGTTGACCTCGCCTCAGCCATCATCGACCACTACTACGCGAAGATGAAGCAAGAGAGCAATAAGGAACAATAACACCTGGCACAGTGTGTGGCATTAGAGACTGGATAAACAACATGTCAAGTACGTGGCCATGGACGCATACACAAGCTACGAGATGTACAGTCGGATCATTGACATGAGGAACTGTCTTCTTCCTGACCCAGACGAGGGATCGAGCCATATAGCAGTTGCGGGAGCGTCACAAGAAGTAGATGACTAGATGATCGTTTCTCCTACTTTAGAATGCATGCAATTGTTTATTGAGGTGTGTGCGAATGATCTGTATAGTTACTTATGTAATTGGATGTTTATTCCAGTTATATATATACATGTTATTCTACTTTAGACAGAGCAATTCACACGGCTTATTAGTAGCAATCGTATGTGTTATTATTGGTCTTCACACACATTTCAGATTACGGACCTATTTGCCGCGTATCACACACATCTTGTTTAGTTGAACCGTTTCCATTGTGTTGCCTAATCACACAGAGTTCATCCCAATGAACCGTATGTTGTATATCGCACACGCCTTCATCTAGCTGCCCGTTTCTTTTGTGCGTCCTCATCACAAACAGTTCATTGAGCTGAACCGTATGCCCTGCATCTCACACGCAACTAAATTCTGAACCGTGTTTGATGCATCTGCATCGCAAGCGTATTGCACCTTTTTTGACGGTTTTTTTACACCGTCGTTTGCGATTATGGCATTGCAACAGTTTCATCGAAGGGTCTCTGATCGTAGTGTCGCGTTTGGACCATCCTGCAGTAGTAATGAGACAGTTATAACCTAGGGCGATACGACACTAGCTTCATTTCGTCAATATAATGTAGGCATGTATTCCGTAAATAGTCATACGTGCTTATGGAAAGAACTTGCATGACATCTTTTATCCTACCCTCCCGTGGCGGTGGGGTCCATATTGGAAACTAAGGGATATTAAGGCCTCCTTTTAATAGAGAACCGGAACAAAGTATTAACACATAGTGAATACTTGAACTCCTCAAACTACGGTAATCACGAGAAGAAGTCCCGGTTATTGTCACTCCGGGGTTACCGGATCATAACGCATAGTAGGTGACTATAACTTGCAAGATCGGATCTAGAACATGGATATAATGATGAAAACATAAACAGTTCAGATCTGAGTTCTTGGCACTCGGACCCAAAGTGACAAGCATTAAGCATGGCAAAGTCATAGCAACATCAATCTTAGAACATAGTGGATACTAGGATCAAGCCCTAACAAAACTAACTCGATTACATGATGAATCTCATCAAACTCCTCACCGACCAGCGAGCCTACGAAGTAATTACTCACTCCCGGTGGGGAGCATCATGGAATTGGCAATGGAGAAGGGTCAGTGATGACGAAGAACGAAGATCCCCCTCTCCGGAGCCCCAAACGGACTCGAGATCTGGCCTTGCTACGTCTTGAGCTTGCGTTGGTTTTCCCTGGAGAGGAGAGGATGATGCAGCACAGTAGCGTAAGTATTTCCCTCAGTTTTTGAGAACCAAGGTATCAATCCAGTAGGAGGCCACGCACAAGTCCCTCGTACCTGCACAAAACGATAGCTACTCGCAACCAACGCGATTAGGGGTTGTCAATCCCTTCACGGTCACTTGCGAGAGTGAGATCTGATAGAGATAATATTTTTGGTATTTTTGGTATAAAGATGCAAAATGAAAAGTAAAGGCAAAGTAAAAAAAAAGCAAGTATAAAAGTGATGGAGATTGATATGATGAGAATAGACCCGGGGGCCATAGGTTTCACTAGTGGCTTCTCTCAAGAGCATAAGTATTCTACGGTGGGTGAACAAATTATTGTTGAGCAATAGACAGAATTGAGCATAGTTATGAGGTTATCTAGGTATGATCATGTATATAGGCATCACGTCCGAGACAAGTAGATCGAAATGATTCTGCATCTACTACTATTACTCCACTCATCGACCGCTATCCAGCATGCATCTAGAGTATTAAGTTAAAAACAGAGTAACGCCTTAAGAAAGATCACATGATGTAGAGGAATAAATTCATGCAATATGATAAATACCCCATCTTGTTATCCTCGATGGCAACAATACAATACGTGCCTTGCAACCCTTCCTGTCACTGGGTAAAGATACCGCAAGATTGAACCCAAAGCAATGCACTTCTCCCATTGCAAGAACTACCAATCTAGTTGGCCAAACCAAACGGATAATTCGAAGAGACTTGCAAAGATAACTCAATCATACATAAAAGAATTCAGAGAAGATTCAAATATTATTCATAGATAAGCTGGATCATAAACCCACAATTCATCGGTCTCAACAAACACACTGCAAAAAGAAGATTACATCGAATAGATCTCCACGAGAGAGGGGAGAACATTGTATTGAGATCCAAAAGAGAGAAGAAGCCATCTAGCTACTAGCTATGGACCAGAAGGTCTAAAGTAAACTACTCAAACTTCATCGGAGGGCTATGGCGTTGATGTAGAAGCCCTCCGTGGTGGATGCCCCCTCGTGAGCTCGAACATGCCCCAAGATGGGATCTCGTGGATACTGAGGAAGTTCTGACGGTGGAATTAGGTTTAAGCTCCTGTTACGATTGTTTGAAGTGCGTGGGTATATATAGGAGGAAGAATGCGTCGGTGGAGCTTGAGGGCCCACGAGGCGGGCGCGCCCTAGGGAGGCGCCCTCCACCCTCGTGACCGCCTCTCGATGCCTTGGCGAGGGGTCCAAGTCTCTGGATCACGTTCGGTGAGAAACCACGTTTCGAAGGTTTCATTCCGTTTGGACTCCGCTTGATATTCTGTTTCTTGAAATACTAAAAAGGCAAAAAAACAACAATTACAGGCTGGGCCTCGGGTTAATAGGTTAGTCCCAAAAGTAATATAAAAGTGGAAAATAAAGCCCATTATAGTCCAAAGCAGGTAGATAAAGTAGCATGGAGCAATAAAAATTATAGATACGTTGGAGACGTATCGGGCATCTAAGCTTAATTCACCGTCATTCCTCGAGTAGGTAAATGATAAAAAGAGAATTTTTGATGCGGAGTGATACTTTGGCATAATTTCAATGTAAATCTTCTTAATCATGGTATGAATATTCAGATCCGAAAGATTCAAGACAAAAGTTCATATTGACATAAAAATAATAATACTTCAAGCATACTAATCAAAGTAATCATGTCTTCTCAAAATAGCATGGCAAATGAAAGTTCATCCCTACAAAATCATATAGTTAGGCTATGCTTCATTTTCGTCACACAAAGATGTTCCCAACTTCTATACCCCCGATGACAAGCCAAGCAATTGTTTCATACTTAAATAATCTCAAACTTTTTCAACCTTCACACAATACATGAGCGTGAGCCATGGATATAGCACTATGGGTGGAATAGAATATGATGATGGGGATTGTGTGGAGAAGAAAAAAAGGATAAAGTCTCATATTGACGAGGATAATCAACGGGCTATGGAGATGCCCATCAATTGATGTCAACATGAGGAGTAGGGATTGCCATGCAACAGATGCACTAGAGCTATGAATGCTCAACAAAAGAAAACTCACTACAAAAAAAATACACTTCCGTGATGATACGTGTTTGTCACAGTAGGTCGCGTTTTTTGTCATGGATGTACATCCATGACAAATTTATGACAGAATCAAGATAGTCATACCTGTGTTGTCGTAGAAGTGTTCCATGACATTACCAAAATTATCATCACGGAAGTGTCCACGTCCATGACCATAAATCAGCGTCACATAAGTGCTTTCGTCAAGGGTGACCGACACGTGGCATCCACCATAGCGAACGCCGTTAAGCTATCGGGTCGGGTTTTGGATCCGATAACCCGTTAACAGCCCCGACCAATGGGGATTTTCCACGTGTAAAATCATCATTGGCTGGAGGAAACACGTGTCGACTCACCGTTGGGACAGATGTCATCCACTCATTGACGGAAGCCGCCTATGGTACGTCGACACATGGCACGGCCCAACAGAGGCCCATTCATGTGAAAAGGCGGCCCAAGAAAAATTAGCAGGCCAGCCCATATAAGGCCTACTTGTGTCAGGTCCATTTAAGCCCACGACCCATACGAGATGAGCCAATTCGGCCCGTCAACGGCCCGTTAAAGATTTGACACCATTGCAGCCCATCGTCAGTTCGAGCCCGTTAACAGCCCGCTATATATCTGGGCTCAATATCGGCCCGATGAGATTTCGGCCTGTTAACGGCCCGTTTAATGGATGGGCCAATTTTCGGATGTACATCTTCGGACTTTTAGCGACCCATTTAAATGTTGGGCTAGTTTCGGCCGGTGTGTCTTTCACTGTTGACGGCCCATAAATCGATGGGCCATTTGTTGTCGGACCTGAGTTTTGGCCTTTTAGCGGCCCATTTAAGTGTTGGGCCAATTTTACGGCCGGTGTCACTTCGACTGTTGACGGCCCATAAATCCGGTTGGGCCATTTTTAGTCGGACCTGAGTTTTGGCCTTTTAGCGACCCATTTAAGTGTTGGGCCAACTCGCCCTGTGTGACTTTCGGCACGTTAACGGACCATAAATGAGTTGGGCCATTTGTAGTGGACCTTAGTTTTGGCCCTTTAACGTCCCATGCCCTTCATAGTCCAATACCAGCCCGGTTTCCCTTTCGGCTCGCTAAAGGCCCACAACCTGATTGGGCCATTTACAATCTGATCGACTTTTCGGCCTCTTAGCGGCCCATGGTCTTCATGGTCCAGTACAAGCCCGCTGTCTCTTTCGGCCTGCTAAAGGCCTATAGTATAGTTGAGCCATATGTATCCCAAACTTAGTAACGGCCTGTTAACGGCCCGTGAAATAAACTGGGGCCACCTGTTGCCCGCTTCAAACCCGGGAGGTAAGAGGGCCGACAATTAACTTTCGGCCTAGTAACGGCCCATTAACTTAATGGGCCCACTAAAGTTCGTACATGTCTTTAGGCCAAATTAGATAATTTGAGCCCATTACGATGAGAAATTATGCAGGACCAAAACCGATCACGCAAAGGTACGGCATACGAGGAATAACGTTGCATATCCAAAGCATATACTACAGAAATTACATCCACTGGGCAATCAAAGATTGATGCCGGTGCAAATAAATGAGCAGAACCTAACCATCTACAACGTCACAATCGCAACCTCAAAGAGATGGCGCCCATAAGCATGTTGGCAAGTTCTTCGCTTTGCTACACTTTCTCCGAAAACATTGATCGGTTGTTGTGTCGCACGACTGCACCTCTGATTCATCCACCATTTTCAGCATTGCTTCAACCATTAATTGGGTCACAAACATACATTTATTCCGTTGCATTCGAGACGGAGGATCTTGAATGATTCAGGATGGCAATTTTGGCAGGCTTGTATTATTGATAGTGGAGAGTGTCTCGATCAACGCATCATAACATAAATTAGGGCGGGAACCAAACAGATTAATCATGAGTTATTGCCATATTACGGCCTAGATTTCTTGGAAAGAAACAATGGGGTTGCCTTCTTGTTTTTCGAGTTTGTCTTCTTATCTTCAAAGACTGCACAAAATTAACACACTAGCATTGCTATCATTGGCCAAGTCGGATAATAGGAAAGCAACATTGACACAACGAGCGTTTGGGCAAGTAGCCTACACCAAATTAACACAATATGGCACAGCTATCATCAGCCGGTAAGGTAGTACGAAAGCAACATTGACACAATGAATGAATGGGCAACCAGAGAAGCACTACAATTCAGTAATGTGCGTGATATGAGATAGTACATTCATGCAGCTCAGTATGCAAAACTACTAGGTAGTTTTCCTTACAAAAATCAACATTGGCGCCTTTAACATTTTGCTACAACTAATTTTAGATCAGATAAAGGTTAGATTCACGCCGATTAACAAAATACATGTTGATGTAAAAATATAGTGATATACAACAGGTACTTACATCAGCATTGGAGCACAGAGAATTCCCGCAAGATATTTTCCTTGAATACGATCCCAATGGAGGAAGTCTTCTATCGTTTAACCTTATTTTCTAAAAGAGAGATGGGTAAGAAACATGTAGAAAATATGATCGAGAATGCTATAAAAATTCATGATGCGAGGATACGCACGCTTCTTAGAATGGAGTTGACATCCTTTTGCTGGAATTTGGAGCGAACTAGTTTTTGGCCACTTTGGAATCTGCTTATTATCGGTGGGAGTTGGGTTTCTCTGTCTTTGGAGCAGTATCTATGAAAAATGGAGTTGGTTTATTATCTCCTGGCGTTTGGATCTTTTGCAAAGACCTGGTTTGTAACCCTTCAGATTCTAACAGAGCCGTCTTCCCCTTGCATGCCTTATATACAAGAATGGTGATTCAGTTATAAAACATGCTACAGCAGAGATGGATATAGGTACTGAAGAATAGAAAGGCATGACATATTGACATGTATTCCCTCCATCCGAAAATAAATGGACGGGTCTAGGCGTATTTCAGTTCTAGATACATCCAGTTTTATCCATTTCTGCGACATTTAATCCGGATGGAGGGAGTATGATGTAAGAGCAAGGGATACGACAGGACAACACAGTAAAAACCACGAAAAACCCTTTGCAAAACCAAAGTATTCAAACCCACCGATATGAGATAGTACACTCATGCATTTCAGGATGCAAAACTACTGTGCAGTTTTCCTTACAAAAATCAACATTGTGGCCTTTAATCATACATTTTGCTACAACTAAATTTAGATCGGATAAAGGTTGAATTCACGCCGATTAACAAAATACATGCTGATGTAAAAATATAGTGATATACAACAGTACTTACATCTACATTGGAGCACGGAGAATTCTGCAAGAATCTTTCCTCATAAGCGATACCATTGCGTAAATTCTTCTATCATTAAGCTTATTTTCTAAAAGAGAGATGGGTAAGAAACATGTAGAAAATATGATCAGCATGCTATAAAATTTCATGATGCAAGGATACGCACACGCTTCTTAGAATTGAGTTGACATATTCTTGCTTTCGATCGAGCGGACTAGTTCTTTGGCCACCGGAATCGCTTATTATCGAGGGAGTTGGGTTTCTCTGTCTTTGGAAGCAGTATCTATAAAAACTGGACTTGGTTTATTATCTCCTGGCGTTTGTATCTTTTGCAAAGGCCTTGTTTTTAACCCTTCGGATTCTAACATAGTCGTCTTCCCCCTGCATGCCTTGTATAGAAGAATGGTGCTTTAATTATAAAACATGCATGAAGAGAGATGGAATAGGTCTTGAAGAATAGAAAGGCATGACATATTGACATGTATTCCCTCCATCCGAAAAAAATGGATGGGTCTAGGCGTATTTCAGTTCTAGATACATCCTTTTTATCCATTTCGCAACATGTAATCCGGACGGAGGGAGTATGGTGTAAGAGCTAGGGATCTGACAGGACAACACAGCAAAAAAAACTAGTTGAATGTAAAACTATATGCTAGCGCAACACGTCTGAAATAACCAAGGCAACATACACATGTATGATTGGGAAAATAAGATGGCATTACAGCGAGCACTAGAACAACACTTCAAAGTAAAAAAACATGGTATGGCAGACGGATGAAGTACATCTTGATGAATAACAATGCATAAGAAATTGAGAAGCATGATGTCCAAATTAAGCGAGATGGCATTGCGATACAAAGAGAATGACAAGACTTGAATTTGAAAACATGTTATCATGAATGGAATAGGTATTGAAAAACAGGAAGGCATGACATATTTACATGCATGATCAGCATGCTAAGCACATGGCATTGCAACAGAGTAGATACACTCCAGGACATTATATGCATGTTGTACCCATATCACAGGCCAAGTTAGAGCAAGGACCTTGTGGGGTGAAGAGGATTCATCATCTTTACGCAAGTCTTCTGAAGAACTGCCTTTACATGTTCCATCATATTGGGTATCATTGACATCAAGTTTATTGGCCTTTGCATTGCTCCGTGAGGTTCTTGTGGATATATCAGTGTGTGCAATTATATCTAACATGCATGGAAGACAACTAGTAGTTAGATTTATGTAAATGAGTGCCTGTAGGAGACGACATAAATAGTAGGACTGGGGTTAACTAGCAGCAACAGGTCTCATAAACTAAAGGGAGAACACAGATGAAAGCTACAGAATATGTATCGTTTGTACTCGAGATTAACTAGATGGCACACAAAAGTATTAAAGAACAACATAGGTGAAAGTGCATTATATCGACTAGAGGGGGGTGAATAGGCGATTTTTATGAATTCTTCAATGAGGAATTTGCCGGTGAGGAAATTCCTAAGTAAAGAACTACTTGCAGCAGAATAAGTACTCAGAAATATGCATAACAGAATGCGGGCATGGTCATCATGATGAAATGAAGACAATCAAAGAGTGAGAAGCGTAAACACAGGATAGCACAAGATGAAGACAAACAGATCAAGAAATTGAACTGAGGAAATTGAGAAAGTCTTGATCAAAGTCTACAAACACAGATATGAATGAACACTCAACACAAAGAATGAGGAAATGAAAGGGTTAAGGAAATAGAACCAGTTAGGTTGGTGAAGAAAATGATTTGGTAGACCAGTTCCAAGCTGCTTTGTCTCGGTTATACGTCTGGTTGGAGCGGTGAGTATTTAAACTCGAGGACACAGGTCCGGACACCCGATCGGCCGAGCACGCAGCTCGGGACACCAAGTCCTCACCGTATTCTCCTTGAACTAAGGTCACATGACCTCATCCAATCACTCGTGGTAAGTCTTCAGGCGACTTCCACACCTTCACAGACTTGGTCACTCGGCGATCCACAATTCCTCTTGGATGCTCTAGACCATGACGCCTAACCGTCTGGAAGAAGCACAGTCTTCAAAGGTAACAAGCGTCGGATCCACGCAGGATCAATCTCTTCAGTGATGCTCAATCACTTTTGGTTTGTAGGGGTTTGGTTTTGGGTTTTTCCTCACTCGATGATTTTCGCTCAAAGTCCTCGGAGGATGGGTTGCTCTCAAATGACAAGTGTCAAGTTTCTCTCGGAGCAGCCAACCAGCTAGTGGTTGTAGGGGGCGGCTATTTATAGCCTAGGGAGCAGCCCGACATGATAAGACATAAATGCCCTTCAATGATATGACCGTTAGATGGATAAGATATTTTGGGACAGCTGGCGCGCAACACAGCAACAGTCGGAAATTCGAATCTCTAATTCCTCAGGGCTATCATGTTCCTCACTGTGTAGGCAATCCGCACTGCCGAATTCCTAAATCGTCAGTCAGAACAAATTCCTCAGCGACCAGAAGAACTTCGTCTCTGTCACTGAAGAAATTGACTGAGATGTATGAGATTTCCAAAGGCTTCACTCGAAGGGATTGGTAGGTGTAGGATTTTGAGTTGAGCATCACATGGAAATTTTTCCTTAGTATTTCCTCGACCCCCTTTAACAAAGACGGTGTTTCCTATGACTCAAGAAAGAGAAGCGAAACTACGAAAACAAAAGTCTTCACGCTTCATGTTCCTCAAATGAATATCAAGTCTTCAAGGTCACACCAAATTCTTCACTTTCAAAGTCTTGAAAGTCTTGAATATCAAAGTCTTGATCGAAGAACTTCATTTTTAGGGTCGACTTTCTCTGTAAATATCAAACTCCTCATAGACTTATAGACATGTGTACACTCATAAACACATTAGTCCCTTAACCTATAAGTCTTCAATACACCAAAATCACTAAGGGCACTAGATGCACTTACAATCTCCCCTTTTGGTGATTGATGACAATATAGGTTAAGTTTTCAACGGGGATAAACATATCAAGTGTAAATACTGATATTGAGGAATTTTATTGCAAGATATAGAAGAACTCCCCCTGAAGATGTGCATAGTGAGGAATTTGCTTTTGAGGAAATGCACATTTGAAGAGTTGAATCATGGAGATCTCCCCCTATATCTTGTAATTCATACACGCATTTGACATATAATGTGAAGAATTTGAAATGCATGATGGAATATGGTGCTTGATGAAATTCAGCATGCGTGCAATAACATTAATGAGGAACAAGCATGCAAAATAACGCATCAAGAGTATCAGAACACAGTGCGTCAAAAGTATCAGAGCACCATCGGGTTTAAGATTACAACTCGATCCAATAAAAGTTTCGGAAGAACGAGAGTTGTAACTTAACAAAAAAATGCTGATATAATCGACCCGCTTGAAGACTAACTCACATTTCTCCCCCTTTGTCATCGAATGACCAAAAGGATCGAAACTGAGGACTAACGCCCCTAAAGAATTTCAAGTTGATGAAGGAGCGCCAGCGTTGTTGGGGTCAGTTGTCGTAGTAGGGCCTGCTGCAGTGTCGTCCAAGTCTTCATTTTCATCAGTGTCTCGCGATGAAGAATAGGAGCTGGCTACCAAGGAAGGAACTTTGGCCTTCTTGTATTTCTTCGGAGGAGGTGCAGACCAGTCAAAGTCTTCCTTGAGACCCATTGTCTTGATTCTTCCGCGTTGTAGACATTAGAAAGAACAGCCCAGTGCGTTTGAAGGTTTCATGGAGGTAGTAGTGGTTTTCTTCCGCATTGTGTGTTGAGGTCATGTTGTGAAGAATAGAACCAAACCGACGCTTGACCCATTTATGATTGCGATCAACCTTCTAATGAAGACCGAGGAGTAACTCACGATCGGTCATCACCACAGGTCTTTGTGGCTTGAGGATTTTGCTTGCATTTGAGGTATTGGCGGCAGAGTCATGTGTGGCGAGTCATCATTGGTGGAGTAGGATGCAGCTTTGTAAACCGACCATCCAATGGACGAATGCCTTCATCGATCACAGCAGTTGCCTTGCCCTTGTCATCAGCTGATGTAAATGTCCGTTTGAGGACTTCAATCGGGGGCAAGTAGCTGCAGTGGTTGAGAGTATCAGCCTTTTTAATTGAGTGAAGACCTTGTCCTGATGAATCTCATAATCCAAGGTGCATAAGGATTCAGCTCAAAAGGTGACATAGCAATGTTTGCCAGAGTCCTCATGAAGAAATCATGGAAGTTGACGGGAACGCCATGAATGATATTGAAAAGCATATTCTTCATGATGCCAACGACTTCTTCATCATTTGAGTCGTAGCCTTTGATAGGACTCATTGTCTTCGTCAGAATGCGATAGACAGTCCGAGGCACATACAATAATTCCTTGACGAGGAATTTGGTTCTTTGGGCCTGCCCTGGCTTCAAAGGCTTCATCAGCACTTGCATGTAGTGATTTGAAAGCTCAGGTTCATTGTAGATGCAACAAGCACCATCAAGGGGAGGACTGAGTGGGAGAGCACGAAGCAATTCAGTTGCTGGTGCCTTGTAATGAGTATTTTAAGACATCCAGTCTAACACCCATGAGTTCACATCTTCAGCGTCTCTGGTGATGTGCAGCGTCGCATAGAATTGAAGAATGAGTTCTTCATTCCAATCACAGATATCAAGCAGAAATTGAAGTCCCGCATCGTGAAGAACACCGAGGACCGGCTCGAAGCCTCAGAGAGATTCCATGTCCACATGAGGAATATGTGCATGATCGAAGACTTTGTCTTTGTTGAAGAGCACCGAGGAATAGAAGTTGGCTTGACTAGCAGTCCGTAAACGCCTTTTCCTTATGCGAAAGCGTAATCATATGGATTGTAATCAGTGAAGAATACGTGCTCGCCGAAGAAGTCTTCAGCCTTGAACTTTTGCTTCGTTGAGAATGGATTCTTTGGCTCTGGCAAAGGAGTGTCAGTGAGTTGCATCACGACCTCTGGAATCGCAATCTCAGGTTCTTCAGGCTGAGGAATTTCTGGTTCCTCTACATGTGCGGTCTGAGGATCAGCAGATGGAGTTCATCGGTAGCTAGTGGCTGGAATTTCTTCATGGACAGATGAAGTGGGATGAGTTTCTTCAGAGCCCAGTTGAACTGTTGGAGCAGGGGACTGAGGAATCTATTGGATTGGGGTGAAGAGTGGAGAATTTGGATGCTGACTTTCCCAAAAGTCATTGTTCATCACTGGCGTTGTGCTTCCTATATCCACATCTTCTTCAATTTCCTCAACACCAGCCTCTCTTCAAATTAACTGAGGCATAGGCGAGGAAATGATTGGGGTTGAAGGGATTGCTTCCACTTCAATTTCTTCATCAATCTGCTCTGACGAAGCAGCAGAATGATTTTCTTCATCAGATCCGCTTGGGATCTCATAGTCTTCACCAAAAGGAACAAGGTCCTTTGATGGAATTGAGGAAATTGGAACAACATCAACAGGATTTTCAAAAGAGCTGGTCATTGGCTTCATTTTCTTCGCAGCCGAAGAATTTGACGCAGCTGATGCTTTCCGTTTCTTCACTGCAGCTCGTTCTGCAGCCTTGGTCTTCTTCACATCGGATGCGAGATGGAAGAATTGGAGTTGGTGTTGGCGCAGGAGGAGCCGAGGAATCTGGTTGATTTTCCTCGGTATGGCCGATGCGATTTGCCTGTCTTGTTCGATTTCTTCAGCGCACCACTAGTGGATGCCACGGCAATTTCTTCGATGGCTGGAATGGGATCATCAGCCCTCGAACTGGCATTGTCTTGGGCTGAACTTCATCGTGGTCTTGGCATGTTCTTCGATCGGCTGGTGAGACTCCGGCTGAGGAATTTCTTGTTGCGTTGGGGCTGCAACATTGGTGAATTTCTTCGTCAGTTGATTTAAACCGACTTTGGCTCCTTGCCAATCAGCATAATATGAGTCAAATTTGTTCTTTGAGGGCTTTGATGTCGACTTGCATCTTGATAAGTTCTTGATTGTCATTTTGACAATGTTTTTCTTCAGCGGTTTCTCCTTTACATCTGCGATTTCTTGATCTCTCTGGCGTATCAAATTTCCATTTCTCCTCTTGGATGAAATGAGTCGACATGTGACTTTGTCCGTGTGTCGATCGAAGTCGAGCATAGGAGTGTTTGGGTCCTTGTGCGAAGATCAATGTAGTCTAGGATCGCTCTTGGATCCAACAATGATTACAGGTGTGCCTTTGGCTCTAGTGGCCCTTTCTTGGCGGTCTCTGATGATTTCCGCAAGTTCATCATCATCAGCCTCATCATCTTCAGGTGGCTATTGGAAGGCGACCTGTTTCTTCTTGGGACTTGGCCGAGGACCTCGTCCAGCTGTGGCCTTAGTCTTCAGCAGAGTCGGGCGGATGAAGAATTTGGTGTAGCCGAGGAACTTCTTTGAAACACGGAGGCAATGGAGATGCCTGTGATCCTTTGGCACGTGGCGGATGCACAGTCTTTGAGGACTTTGTTGGAACTGCTGAGGATTTTGTAGGAGCTGCTGAGGACTGTGTAGGAGCTGAGGATTTGGGAGGAGCTGGAGCAGCATGAGGAATTTGCCGTGAGGGCACAGCTGAGGAACTTGGCCGTGAGGGCACTATTGGTGAAGCACTTGGCTTATGTGTGGGCTTCTTTGCCATAGATTTTCTTGGCTTGACAGAGGCCTCAGTGGCAGCAGCAGATGGCAGAGTCCTCATTGAATTTCCTCAACGCCTCATTGGCTTGTCTTGCCAATTTGGCTTGGCGTTTGGCCCATTCTTCAGAAAGTCCTCACCACGCTTGATGCCGGTGGGGTCGACTTCTTGACCAGGTGCCAATGGAGCTCTTGGGCATGGAGGATTTAGAGCGAATTTCTTCATGTACTTTGGAGTTACATATCTCATTCCCTCCATTCCCTTGCCCATCTCCGTTCAATCCTTTGAATGCGCACCTTGCGCTGATTTTTGTTTTCTTTGCCGAACTCGGCTTCATCGGGTGTGCAATAATCAGCATATATTTCCTCAGGAATCTCAAACGCAATCATGACCTCAGGCCTCTTTCCTCCTTTCTGTGGCTTCTTTCCTTCTGCCATATTCTTGAGCTGAGGAATTTGAACAATCGAATTCTCTGAAGAAGTATGCAACTTTTCTTCGAGGAACGCTGCAAATGAGTTAAGTTGATGAGAACCTAGTGATTCAAAGAATGGACATGAGTACCTGTGAACAGAGTATAGTTGCGAGGAATTTGGAGAGGTCATATGCATTCTCAGAAGGTTTTTCAAAATGAACTAGTTTGAGGAATTTGACCAGATGAGCCTTGAAGAATTTCACTAAGCGATCTTTGTCTTAGGTTCCAGAGTTGTATAGATCGAGGATCCACACAATTGAGGAATCTTGAAGAAAATCATTGCTTAGAGAAAAGAATCAAGAGCATATTTCGTTTGAGGTGTTCATATGTGTGAAGATTTGAAGAATAAACACCTTTGAAGATTTTCAGGAAGGTTTGAGAATCAAAGCGAGTAATAAAAGTAACTTTTAATTACCCAAAGTGAAGAACACGACGAACTGAGAAGAACAGTTGGGAAGTTCGTCAGGTTAGATCTTCCACACCCTAACTTGGTGGAGGAAGACAGCTACGGCGGCGGCGGAGTGAAGATTTCCGCGGTCGGCGTGAGTACGACGGCGACGAGGTCGAGGCAGTGAAGCTCTTCCTCACCGGCGACGATGGAGTAGCGGCGGCGCTAGGGTTTGAGAAGTTCGAGCGAGAGAGAGAGCGGTCGAGCGGAGTAAAGGAAGTGAGGAAGGGGAGAGGGGTTATATATAGCCACGGTGAAAAACTGATCGCCTGAAGATTTTGGACGACCGTGCCCCTGACCCTTCTCATTCGCTTGACATGTGTCACCCACGTACTGAAAAGTGGAGATCGTGTTAGATCATGGGTGAATAGATAAATCTATCGTGGGATGCGGAACGGTTTGAGCGGCAAAACCGAAAATTTTGATAAGATCAGTTTTAAAGTTCCGTTCGCAATTTCTTCAGCTGACAAGGACACAGTGAAGATTTTGAACGAGTTTGAAATAGAACGCACATGAAGAATTTGTGAATAGATTGGGTTGAGTATAGCATAGAGGAAGGGTCCGATCACATTCACTTAGCGAAAAAGCAACTTGAAGAAATAGCCATAAGTGAATGTTGTAGAGGACATAAACCCATATATATATATATATATATATATATATATATATATATATATATATATATATACATATAGTGATGTTATTCATCACCCGAGTGCAGAATAACTTATTCTTCACCCGAGGTAATTTTACGACAATTTCATAATTAAATTATGTTTGGAATTCAAATAGTTACATTCATATTCATTCACTACGTAATATTTGAAATAAGAAAATAAAAATATAGGTCATAAGACAAGAAAAATTGCAGTTTATGTGTATTTTACACTATGTTTTTACGTTTGTAATTTTACATAACATAAAATATTTTTTACGATGATTATATATTTTCTCACGGTCTCTTTTTATGTCGAAAATAAGACAAAACTTACGAAACGTAAAATTACGGTGCATTGATGGTAAAATAGAGGGGGGTGAAGAATAACTATTCCTCACCCAGGGTGACGAATAGACAATCCCTATATATATATAGCCAATGAAGAAAAACGACGGAAACAATGAAGATTTTGCAAAGTTGAAGAATTTGAAGAACTGAAGAATTTCAAAACTGAGGAAAAACTCAAATTGAAGATTTTCAATTTTGGTGGTGGCGTGACCCCCCGTATAAGAATGATGATTTCAGACACCGCGTACAATTGTCGTAGGGTTACGAGAATCAAATTCTTCATTAATTTCTTCACACTTAGAGTGTTATTCTTCATTGATTGAAGAAAAACGTTTCTTCATGTGTTGCACATCTAAGTCATCAGTTTTGCATAAGTGTCAGGATGTGTGTCCTTTTCAAAGAACATTCGAAGATTCTAAGATATTTAGCTCACACCGCAACTTGCTAAATCTCTTCTCATCCAAGGGCTTAGTGAAGATATCGGCTAGTTGTTCTTGGTCTTCACATGCTCGATGGAGATGTCGCCCTTCAACACATGATCACGAAGAAAATGATGGCGAATTTGAATGTGCTTTGTCTTGAGTGCTAAACTGGGTTGTGAGCAATCTTGATGGCACTCTCATTGTCACGATGAGAGGCACATTCTTCACGTTGATGTCGTAGTCCTTGAGAGTTTGCTTCATCCATAGCAATTGAGCACAACAAGAGCCAAGACAATGTATTCAGCTTCCGCAGATGAAGCGGTGATACGCAGTTCGTTTTCTTCGAGGACCAACAGACCAAAGATCGTCCGAGGAAATGACAAGTACCAGATGTTGACTTGCGGTCCACACGATCACCAGCATAGTCAGAGTCAGAATATCCAATGAGATCAAAAGTAGAGCCCTTGGGTGTTGGGGAACGTAGCAGAAATTCAAAATTTTCCTACGTGTCACCAAGATCTATCTATGGAGAAACTAGCAACGAGGGGAAGGAGAGTGCATCTACATACCCTTGTAGATCGCTAAGCGGAAGCGTTCAAGAGAACGGGGTTGAAGGAGTCGCATTGCCGTCGTGATCCAAATCACCGGAGATCCTAGTGCCGAACGGACGGCACCTCCGCGTTCAACACACGTACAGCCGGTGGCGTCTCCCATGCCTTGATCCAGCAAGGAGAGAGGGAGAGGTTAGGGAAGACTCCATCCAGCAGCAGCACGACGGTGTGGTGGTGATGGAGGAGCGTGGCAATCTGCGAGGGCTTCGCCAAGCACCATGGGAGAGGAGGAGGACTTGGGAAAGGGGAGGGCTGCGCCAGGGCAAGGGTTCAGCTCCCATGCGCCTCCCCACTATATATAGGGGTGGAGGGGATTATTTCTTGCCCTCCAAGTCCATTGGGGCGTTAGCAAAGGTGGGAGGAAAGAAATCCCATCCTTTCCTTTCCCCATCGATTGTTATCCCCCTTTTTAGGGATCTTGATCTTATCCCTTCGGGATATGATCTTATTCCTTCTAAGGGGGGATCTTGGTGCGCCTTGACCAGGGGTGTGGTTGCCTTGCCCCCACTACCCACGTTCATGTGGGTCCCCCCATGCAGATGGGCCCCACTCCGGAACCTTCTAGAACCTTCCCGGTACAATACCGAAAAATCCCGAACATTTTCCGGTGGCGAAAATAAGACTTCCCATATATAAATATTTACCTCCGGACCATTCCGGAACTCCTCGTGACGTCCGGGATCTCATCCGGGACTCCGAACAACATTCGGTAACCACGTATATCTATTCCCTATAACCCTAGCGTCATCGAACCTTAAGTGTGTAGACCCTATGGGTTCGGGAACCATCTGGAACATGATCGAGGCGTTCTCCGGTCAATAACCAACAGCGGGATCTCGGATACCCATGCTGGCTCCCACATGTTCCACGATGATCTCATCGGATGAACCACGATGTCAAGGACTCAATCGATCCCGTATACAATTCCCTTTGTCTAACGGTATTGTACTTGCCGAGATTCGATCGTTGGTATACCGATACCTTGTTCAATCTCGTTATCGCAAGTCTCTTTACTCGTTCCGTAACACATCATCCCGTGATCAACCCCTTGGTCACATTGTGCACATTATGATGATGTCCTACCGAGTGGGCCCAAAGATACCTCTCCGTTTACACAGAGTGACAAATCCCAGTCTCGATTCGTGCCAACCCAACAGACACTTTC
This sequence comes from Aegilops bicornis, assembly GCA_021605145.1. Classification (NCBI taxonomy): domain Eukaryota; kingdom Viridiplantae; phylum Streptophyta; class Magnoliopsida; order Poales; family Poaceae; genus Aegilops; species Aegilops bicornis. Next base: position 324,241,332 of record CM038673.1, read on the forward strand.
GGAGATACCTGTAGTGCACCTTTATAGCCATCCAGTTACGTTGTGACATTTGGTACACCCAAAGCGTTCCTACGGTATCCGGGAGTTGCACAATCTCATGGTCTAAGGAAAAGATACTTGACATTAGAAAAGCTTTAGCATACGGACTACACGATCTTTGTGCTAGGCTTAGGATTGGGTCTTGTCCATCACATCATTCTCCAAATGATGTGATCCCGTTATCAACGACATCCAATGTCCATGGTCAGGAAACCGTAACCATCTGTTGGTCAACGAGCTAGTCAACTAGAGGCTTACTAGGGACATGGTGTTGTCTATGTATCCACACATGTATCCGAGTTTCCTATCAATACAATTATAGCATGGATAATAGCGATTATCATGAACAAGGAAATATAATAATAACCAATTTATTATTGCCTCTAGGGCATATTTCCAACAGTCTCCCACTTGCACTAGAGTCAATAATCTAGTTCACATCGCTATGTGATCAACACTCATAGGTCACATCTCCATGTGACCAACATCCAAGAGTTTACTAGTGTCACTAAACTAGTTCACATCATCATCGATTAAGACTCAATGAGTTCTAGGGTTTGATCATGTTTTGCTTGTGAGAGAGGTTTTAGTCAACGGGTGCGCAACATTCAGATCCGTATGTACTTCGCAAATCTCTATGTCATATTGTAAATGCTGCTTCCACGCTCCACTTGGAGCTATTCCAAATGGTTGCTCCACTATACGTATCCGGTTTGCTACTCGAGTCACTCGGATAGGTGTTAAAGCTTGCATCGACGTAACCCTTTACGCCGAACTCTTTATCACCTCCATAATCGAGAAACATGTCCTTATTTACTCCAAGGACAATTTTGACCGTTGTCCAATGACCCATTCCTGGATCACTCTTGTACCCCCTTGCCAGACTCATGGCAAGGCACACTTCCAAAGGCGGTACACAAAGATAGCATACTCTGAGCCTATGTCCGAAGCATAGGGACGACCTTCGTCCTTTCTCTCTCTTCTGCCGTGGTCGAGCTTTAACTCTTAACTTCATACCTTACAACTCAGGCAAGAACTCCTTCTTTGGTCGATCCATCTTGAACACCTTCAAGATCATGTCAAGGTATGTGCTCATTTGAAAGTACCATTTAGCGTTTTTTATCTATCCTCATAGATCTTGATGCTCAATGTTCAAGCAGCTTAATTCAGGTTTTCTATTGAAAAACACGTTTCAAATAACCCTATATGCTTTCCAGAAATTCTACATCATTTCCGATCAACAATATGTCATTCACATATACTTATCAGAAATTCTATATTGCTCCCACTCACTTCTTTGGAAATACAAGTTTCTCACAAACTTTGTATAAACCCAAAATCTTTGATCATCTCATCAAAGCGTACATTCCAACTCCGAGATGCTTACTCCAGTCCTTAGAAGGATTGCTGGAGCTTTGCATACTTGTTAGCATCTTTCAGATTGACAAAACCTTACGGTTGTATCACATACAACCTTTCCTCAAGTATAACGTCGAGGAAACAATGTTTTGACATCCTATACGCAAGATTTCATCAATCATGCAGTAATTGCTAATCCAATTCCAACAGACTCTTAGCATCGCTACGGTGAGAAAGCCTCACCGTAGTCAACTCCTTGAACTTGTCGGAAAACATCTTTAACGACAAGTCGAGCTTTCTTAATGGTGATACTTACCATCATTGTGCATCTTCCTTTTAAAATCCATCTTTACCCAACGTCCCACGACCATCAAGTATTTCTTCCAAAGTCATGGATCCTCTCTCAGATGTTATGGCCTCGAGCCATTCGTCGGAATCCTGGCCCACCATCGCTTCTCCATAGCTCGTAGGTTCATCGTTGTCTAGCAACATGACCTCTAAGACAGGATTGCGTACCACTCTGAAGTAGTACGTGTCCTTGTCGACCTACGAGGTCCGGTAGTGACTTGATCCGAAGCATCATGATCACTATCATCAGCTTCCACTTCAACTGGTGTAGGTGCCACATGAACAACTTCATGTGCCCTGCTACACACTGGTTGAAGTGATGGTTCAATAACCTCATTAAGTCTCCACCATCCTCCCACTCATTTCTTTCGAGAGAAACTTTTCCTCGAGAAAGGACCCGTTTCTAGAAACAATTACTTTTGCTTCCGGATCTGAGATAGGAGGTATAACCAACTGTTTTGGGTGTCCTATGAAGATGTATTTATCCGTTTTAGGTTCGAGCTTATCACGATGAAACTCTTTCACATAAGCGTCGCAGCCCCAAACTTTCAAGAAACGACAACTTAGGTTTCTCCAAACCATAGTTCAAACGGTGTCGTCTCAACGGAATTACGTGGTGCCCTATTAAAGTGAGCGGTTGTCTCTAATGCCTAACCCATGAACGATAGTGGTAATTCGATAAGAGACATCATGGTACGCACCATATCCAATAGGGTGCAACTATGATGTTCGGACACACCATCACACTATGGTGTTCCAGGCGGCATTTATTGTGAAACAATTTCCACAATGTCTCAATTGCGTGCCAAAGCTCGTAACTCAGATACTCATCTCTATGATCATATCATAGACATTTTATCCTCTTGTCACGATGATCTTTGACATCACTCTGAAATTACTTGAACCATTCAGTAATTCAGACTTGTGTTTCATCAAGTAAATATACTCAACATCTACTCGAATCATCTGTGAAGTAAGAACATAACGATATTCATCAAGATGCCTCGGCACTCATTGGACTGCACACATCAAAATGTGTTACTTCCAACAAGTTGCTATCTTGTTCCATCTTCTTTGAAACCGAGGCTTTTCGGTCATTTTGCCCATGTGGTATGATTTGCATATCTCAAGTGATTCAAAATCAAGTGAGTCCAAGCGATCCATCTGCATGGAGTTTCTTCATGCGTATACACCAATAGACATGGTTCGCATGTCTCAAACTTTTCAAAACGAGTGAGTCCAAAGATCCATGAACATGGAGCTTCTTCATGCTTTTATACCAATATGACTTACATGGCGATTGCCACAAGTAAGTGGTACCATCATTACTATCTTATATATTTTGGCATGAAAATGTGTATTACTATGATCGAGATTCAATAAACCATTCCTTTAGGTGCAAGATCATTGAAGGTTTTATTCAAATAAATAGAGCAACCATTATTCTCCTTAAATGAATAACCGTATTGCGATAGACATAATCCAATCATGTCTATGCTCAATGCAAACACCAAATGACAATTATTCTGGTTTAATACTAATCTTGATGGTAGAGGGAGCGTGCGATGTTTGATCACATCAAACTTGGAAACACTTCAACACATATCGTCAGCTCACCTTTAGCTAGTCTCCGTTTATTCCGTAGCCTTTTATTTCGAGTTACTAACACTTAGCAACCGAACCGGTATCTAATACCCTGGTGCTACTAGGAGTACTAGTAAAGTACACAATAACTTAATGTATATCCAATATACTTCTATCAACCTTGCCAGCCTTCTCATCTACCAAGTATCTAGGGTAATTCTGCTGCAGTGGCTGTTCCCTTTATTACGGAAGCACTTAGTCTCGGGTTTGGGTTCAACCTTGGGTTTCTTCATTAGAGCAGCAGCTGATTTGCATTTCATGAAGTATCCTTCTTGCCCTTGCCCTTCTTGAAACTAGTGGTTTCACCAACCATCAACAATTGATGCTCTTTCTTGATTCCTACTTTCGGTGTCAAACATCGCGAATATCTCAAGGATCATCATATCTATCCCTGATTTGTTATAGTTCATCATGAAGCTCTAGCAGCTTGGTGGCAATGACTTTGGAGAAACATCACTATCTCTCGAAGATCAACTCCCACTCGATTCAAGTGATTGTTGCACTCAGACAATCTGAGCACAAGCTCAACGATTGAGCTTTTCTCCCTTAGTTTGCAGGCCAAGAAAATTGTCGGAGGTCTATACCTCTTGACGTGAGCACGAGCCTGAAATCCCAATTTCAGCCCTCGAAACATCTCATATGTTCATGACGTTTGAAAAACGTCTTTGGTGCCTCAACTCGAACTATCACGTAGTTATCAAAGCGTGTATGTCCGATGTTACGCAACATCCACAGGGCGGCGTTTGGGGTTCAAAGACATCGAGCAGTGCATTAAGGACATAAGCTTTCTCTGATCGCATAATCGCTACTGTCAACTTTCAACTATATTTTCTCTAGGAACATATCTAAAATAGTAGAACTAAAGCGCGAGCTATGACATAATTTGCAAAGGGCTTTTGACTATGTTCAGGATAATTAAGTTCATCTTATGAACTCCCACTCGAATAGACATCCTCTAGTCATCTAAGTGATTACATGATCCGAGTCAACTAGGCCGTGTCCGATCATCACGTGAGACGGACTAGTCATCATCGGTGAACATCTTCATGTTGATCGTATCCTCCATACGACTCATGCTCGACCTTTCGGTCTCTTGTGTTACGAGGCCATATGCATACATGCTAGGTTCGTCAAGTTAACCTAAGTGTTTGGCGTGTGTAAATCTGGCTTACACCCGTTGTATGTGAGCGTAAGAATCTATCACACCCGATCATCACGTGGTGCTTGAAACGACGAACTTTACATAGCGGTGCGATTAGGGGAACACTTTCTTGAAATTTTAATGAGGGATCATCTTATTTACTACCATCGTTCTAAGTAAATAAGATGTATAAATATGATAAACATCACATGCAATTAAATAGTGACATGATATGGCCAATATCATTTTGCTCCTTTTGATCTCCATCTTCGGGGCTCCATGATCATCATAGTCACCGGCATGACACCATGATCTCCATCATCATGTCTCCATGAAGTTGTCTCGCCAACTTATTACTTCTACTACTTATGGCTACCGGTTAGCAATAAAGTAAAGTAATTACATGGCGTTTGTTCAATGACACGCAGGTCATACAATAAATTAAGACAACTCCTATGGCTCCTGCCGGTTGTCATACTCATCGACATGCAAGTCGTGATTCCTATTACAAGAACATGATCAATCTCATACATCACATATCATTCATCACATTCTTCTTGGCCATATCACATCACATAGCATACCACAAAAACAAGTTAGGCGTCCTCTAATTGTTGTTTGCATGTTTTACGTGGCTGCTATGGGTTTCTAGCAAGAACGTTTCTTACCTACGCAAAACCACAACGTGATATGTCAAATGCTATTTACCCTTCATAAGGACCCTTTTCATCGAATCCGTTCCGACCAAAGTGGGAGGCGGCACCCGCTAGCCACCTTATGCACCAAGTGCATGTCGGTCGGTGGAACTGTCTCACGTAAGTGTACGTGTAAGGTTGGTCCGGGCCGCTTCATCCCACAATACCGTCGAAACAAGATTGGACTAGTAGCAGTAAGCATATTGAACAAAATCAATGCCCACAACTACTTTGTGTTCTACTCGTGCAAAGAATCTACGCAATAGACCTAGCTCATGATGCCCTTTGTTGGGGAGCGTGGCGAGAAATTCAAAATTTTCCTACGTGTCACCAAGATCTATCTATGGAGAAACTAGCAACGAGGGGAAGGAGAGTGCATCTACATACCCTTTTAGATCGCTAAGCGGAAGCGTTCAAGAGAACGGGGTTGACGGAGTCGTACTCGTCGTGATCCAAATCACCGGAGATCCTAGTGCCGAACGGACGGCACCTCCGCGTTCAACACACGTACAGCCCGGTGACGTCTCCCATGCCTTGATCCAGCAAGGAGAGAGGGAGAGGTTGGGAAGACTCCATCCAGCAGCAGCACGACGGTGTGGTGGTGATGGAGGAGCGTGGCAATCTGCGCAGGCTTCGCCAAGCACCGCGAGAGGAGGAGGACTTGGGAAAGGGGAGGGCTGCGCCCGAGGCAAGGGTTCAGCTCCCATGCGCCTCCCCACTATATATAGGGGTGGAGGGGATTATTTCTTGCCCTCCAAGTCCATTGGGGCGTTAGCAAAGGTGGGAGGAAAGAAATCCCATCCTTTCCTTTCCCGCCGATTGTTATCCCCCTTTTAGGGATCTTGATCTTATCCCTTCGGATATGATCTTATTCCTTCTAAGGGGGATCTTGGTGCGCTTGACCAGGGTGTGGGGCCTTTCCCCACTACCCACGTTCATGTGGGTCCCCCCATGCAGGTGGGCCCCACTCCGGAACCTTCTAGAACCTTCCCGATACAATACCGAAAAATCCCGAACATTTTCCGGTGGCCAAAATAGGACTTCCCATATATAAATCTTTACCTCCGGACCATTCCGGAACTCCTCGTGACGTCCGGGATCTCATCCGGGACTCCGAACAACATTCAGTAACCACGTATATCTATTCCCTATAACCCTAGCATCATCGAACCTTAAGTGTGTAGACCCTACGGGTTCGGGAACCATGCAGACATGACCGAGACGTTCTCCGGTCAATAACAAACAGCGGGATCTGGATACCCATGTTGGCTCCCACATGTTCCACGATGATCTCATCGGATGAACCACGATGTCAAGGACTCAATCGATCCCGTATACAATTCCCTTTGTCTAACGGTATTGTACTTGCCCGAGATTCGATCGTTGGTATACCGATACCTTGTTCAATCTCGTTACCGGCAAGTCTCTTTACTCATTCCGTAACACATCATCCCGTGATCAACCCCTTGGTCACATTTGTGCACATTATGATGATGTCCTACCGAGTGGGCCCAGAGATACCTCTCCGTTTACACAGAGTGACAAATCCCAGTCTCGATTCGTACCAACCCAATGCGGACACTTTCGGAGATACATAGTGCACCTTTATAGCCATCTAGTTACGTTGTGACGCTTTGGTACACCCAAAGCATTCCTACGGTATCCGGGAGTTGCACAATCTCATGGTCTAAGGAAAAGATACTTGACATTAGAAAAGCTTTAGCATACGAACTACACGATCTTTGTGCTAGGCTTAGGATTGGGTCTTGTCCATCACATCATTCTCCAAATGATGCGATCCCGTTATCAACGACATCCAATGTCCATGGTCAGGAAACCGTAACCATCTGTTGGTCAACGAGCTAGTCAACTAGAGGCTTACTAGGGACATGGTGTTGTCTATGTATCCACACATGTATCTGAGTTTCCTATCAATACAATTATAGCATGGATAATAAACGATTATCATGAATAAGGAAATATAATAATAACCAATTTATTATTGCCTCTAGGGCATATTTCCAACAGTCTCCCACTTGCACTAGAGTCAATAATCTAGTTCACATCGCTATGTGATCAACACTCATAGGTCACATCTCCATGTGACCAACATCCAAGAGTTTACTAGTGTCACTAAACTAGTTCACATCATCATCTGATTAAGACTCAATGAGTTCTAGGGTTTGATCATGTTTTGCTTGTGAGAGAGGTTTTAGTCAACGGGTCTGCAACATTCAGATCCGTATGTACTTCGCAAATCTCTATGTCATATTGTAAATGCTGCTTCCACGCTCCACTTGGAGCTATTCCAAATGGTTGCTCCACTATACGTATCCGGTTTGCTACTCGAGTCACTCGGATAGGTGTTAAAGCTTACATCGACGTAACCCTTTACGCGAACTCTTTATCACCTCCATAATCGAGAAACATGTCCTTATTTACTCCAAGGACAATTTTGACCGTTGTCCAATGACCCATTCCTGGATCACTCTTGTACCCCTTGCGGACTCATGGCAAGGCACACTTCAAAGGCGGTACACAGCATAGCATACTCTGAGCCTATATACGAAGCATAGGGGCGACCTTCGTCCTTTCTCTCTTCTGCCGTGGTCGAGCTTTAACTCTTAACTTCATACCTTACAACTCAGGCAAGAACTCCTTCTTTGGTGATCCATCTTGAACACCTTCAAGATCATGTCAAGGTATGTGCTCATTTGAAAGTACCATTTAGCGTTTTTATCTATCCTCATAGATCTTGATGCTCAATGTTCAAGCAGCTTAATTCAGGTTTTCTATTGAAAAACACGTTTCAAATAACCCTATATGCTTTCCAGAAATTCTACATCATTTCCGATCAACAATATGTCATTCACATATACTTATCAGAAATTCTATATTGCTCCCACTCACTTCTTTGGAAATACAAGTTTCTCACAAACTTTGTATAAACCCAAAATCTTTGATCATCTCTTCAAAGCGTACATTTCCAACTCCGAGATGCTTACTCCGGTCCTTAGAAGGATTCTTTGGAGCTTTGCATACTTGTTAGCATCTTTCGGGATTGACAAAACCTTACGGTTGTATCACATACAACCTTTCCTCAAGTATAACGTCGAGGAAACAATGTTTTGACATCCTATCTTCAAGATTTAAATCAATCATGCATAATTGCTAATCCAATTCCAACAGACTCTTAGCATCGCTACGGTGAGAAAGCCTCACCGTAGTCAACTCCTTGAACTTGTCGGAAAACATCTTTAACGACAAGTCGAGCTTTCTTAATGGTGATACTTACCATCATTGTTCCGCCTTCCTTTTAAAATCCATCTTTACCCAACGTCCTTACGACCATCAAGTATTTCTTCCAAAGTCATGGATCCTCTCTCGGATGTTATGGCCTCGAGCCATTAAATCCGAATCCGGGCCCACCATCGCTTCTCCATAGCTCGTAGGTTCATCGTTGTCTAGCAACATGACCTCTAAGCGGATTGCGTACCACTCACGAAGTAGTACGTGTCCTTGTCGACCCTCACGAGGTCCCAGTAGTGACTTGATCCAAGCATCATGATCACTATCATCGACTTCCACTTCAAGCTGGTGTAGGTGCCACATGAACAACTTCATGTGCCCTGCTACACTTTGGTTGAAGTGATGGTTCAATAACCTCATTAAGTCTCCACCATCCTCCCACTCATTTCTTTCGAGAGAAACTTTTCCTCGAGAAAGGACCCGTTCTAGAAACAATTACTTTTGCTTCCGGATCTGAGATAGGAGGTATAACCAACTGTTTTGGGTGTCCTATGAAGATGTATTTATCCGTTTTAGGTTCGAGCTTATCACGATGAAACTCTTTCACATAAGCGTCGCAGCCCCAAACTTTCAAGAAACGACAACTTAGGTTTCTCCAAACCATAGTTCAAACGGTGTCGTCTCAACGGAATTACGTGGTGCCCTATTAAAGTGAGCGCGGTTGTCTCTAATGCCTAACCCATGAAAGATAGTGGTAATTCGATAAGAGACATCATGGTACGCACCATATCCAATAGGGTGCAACTATGATGTTCGGACACACCATCACACTATGGTGTTCCAGGCGGCATTTATTGTGAAACAATTTCCACAATGTCTCAATTGCGTGCCAAAGCTCGTAACTCAGATACTCATCTCTATGATCATATCATAGACATTTTATCCTCTTGCCACGATGATCTTTGACATCACTCTGAAATTACTTGAACCATTCAATAATTCAGACTTGTGTTTCATCAAGTAAATATACTCAACATCTACTCGAATCATCTGTGAAGTAAGAACATAACGATATTCACTTTGCATGCCTCGGCACTCATTGGACTGCACAAATCAAAATGTGTTACTTCCAACAAGTTGCTATCTTGTTCCATCTTCTTTGAAACCGAGGCTTTTAGGTCATTTTGCCCATGTGGTATGATTTGCATATCTCAAGTGATTCAAAATCAAGTGAGTCCAAAGCGATCCATCTGCATGGAGTTTCTTCATGCGTATACACCAATAGACATGGTTTGCATGTCTCAAACTTTTCAAAAACGAGAGAGTCCAAAGATCCATCAACATGGAGCTTATTCATGCGTTTTATAAAAATATGACTTACATGGCAGTGCCACAAGTAAGTGGTACCATCATTACTATCTTATATATTTTGGCATGAAAATGTGTATTACTATGATCGAGATTCAATAAACCATTCCTTTAGGTGCAAGATCATTGAAGGTTTTATTCAAATAAATAGAGCAACCATTATTCTCCTTAAATGAATAACCGTATTGTGATAGACATAATCCAATCATGTCTATGCTCAGCATAAACACCAAATGACAATTATTCTGGTTTAATACTAATCTTGATGGTAGAGGGAGCGTGCGATGTTTGATCACATCAAACTTGGAAACACTTCCAACACATATCGTCAGCTCACCTTTAGCTAGTCTCCGTTTATTCCGTAGCCTTTTATTTCGAGTTACTAACACTTAGCATTGAGACTGACATGAGGTTGTATCCTAAGGACTCAACAAGCATGACTTTGTCCATGTGTATGTCCTTAGAGATCGCAACCTTACCAAGACCCAATACCTGACTTTTGCCTTTGTCGGCCAAGATGATATGCTTCAAATGTGATGGTGATAAGGAGCATCCATCAATAGATTCTTGTCACCAGGTCATGTGATTTGTACATCCACTATCGAGAACCCACTCGGTGGCTTTGGGTTGATCATCCTGCAGATGAATTAGTGCAACTTACGATCTCATATACTTCATCGGTGAAGAATATGATATCAATTTCATCAGATGAATTTCATCATGCGATTATAACGAGATAAGCGATGATATGACATGTGAAATGAAAGTTCATTTCATCATGATTAGCCTGCGTCCTTTCAGGTATTTTTGTCAGACCCCCAGCAAATTCTTCAAACGTTAAATCACGTCTGGAGGTCTGACCCTGCAGAAGAGATTAGTTCTTTTTCTTCACCACCCACATCTGAAGGGGTGGCAAAGAGTTCATCACTCTGTGAGCTCCATATGAGAATGGTGGCATAGAGGCCCATCCATTTCGTTTCACATAAGAGAGGTTAGGGTAAGCATATGAATAAGCAGAGAAATTCTTCGAGGACTTATGAACATATTGGTTTGAAGAATAATGCACATATTCATAGCCCTTAGCTCTACCATGCGAAACAGAGTTGTTAGCACGATGATAATCATATGAGGACTTTGATCCACGTGAGGAATTTGGTCCGTATGAGGACTTGGATCCATATGGAGAATTTGGTCCATATAAAGAGTTTGATTTGGGGTTCCTTTTCTTCACAGGTGGTGTCATGAGGACATTCACCTGAAGACTTTCAAGGCACTTCTTGGGAACCCAGATTTTCTTCATAGGGGAACAGTTCCTGCAGTTAGTGCCAACATATCTAGCAAATACTTCACCATTCTGATTTTTGAACAGTTTATAGATTGAGTCAAATGACTCATCGGAAGAATGAGGAGATTCACATGTAAAGCCGGATAAGTTAGATGGATCAACTGGAGGTCCCTTTGCAGCAACCCATGAGGTTTTGGGGTCTTGCTCGGGCTTCCAATATGTTCCATCAGCATTGAGTTTCCTCTCAAAGGCAATACCCTCTTTCCTAGGGTTCTGTTGAGAATCGCTTTTTAAGCACATCACAAAGAGTCGATGCCCTTTGAGGCTTTTTGTACATGCTGTCATGTACAATTCCTTCAACCCTGCATCGTCGGTGATACTAGCAATGTCCTCAGAGGAGGAATTAGTGATAGCAAAGGTAGGTGAAGAATTTGTAACAGTTGAAGCATTTGAACATTCAGGTGAAGAATTAGCAGATTCACGTTCAATGCACTTTAAGCATGGAGGAACAAATTCTTCCTGAGTTGAGCTGATTTGTTGAGCTAGCAATGAATCGCGCTCCTTCTGAAGATCTTCATAACTCACCCTTAGCTTCTCAAGATCTTGCTTTCTTTGAAGAAATTCATAAGAAAGTTTCTCATGATCAGACAAGAGAGTGTTATGATGACATTGAAGGCTGTCAAACCTAGACTGAAGTCTCTGAAGATTTTCGATCGAGGGCTTTAGTGCGATCCATTTCTTCACCCAACATATCATCACTTTTACCTAACATGTTTTGAACCTTTTCCAAGGCATGTTGTTGTTTGGTGGCAATACAAATAAGCTTGGTATAGCTAGGTTCAATATCATCATCAGATCCATCATCATCGATTCATCGTCACTATACGGATGAGGAACATTCGATTACCTTGTTACCCTTTGCCATGAGACATGATGCGAGAAGATGATGATTACGGTTCGAAAGTCATTGTTTTGAGTGATTCCTTGAAATCATCAAACTAGGGATCATGACGTGTTCAATGACCTTCATCGACATCAGAGATTCAGTCCCAGATAAGCTTCGCATTATAGAGATGCATAATGAGCCTAAACTGATTTCTGGATAGGCAGGAGCAGATGATATCCTTCGCCATGATGTCAAGTCGAGTGTACTTGTGAATATCATCTGCATTCGCCGTCTTGCATAGATCAGTAAGACCAATTTCAGTGACGGTCCACAGCTCGCTGTCCATTGCCATGAGGCGCTTCCTCATCATGGCCTTCCACTTGGGATAATCATGACCGTCAAAGATAGGGCATGTCACTTTCTTCATACTCGCGGTCGACATAACTAAAACTCCGGGTGGTTAAACCAAAATCACACAGAACAAGGGAGTACCTTGTTCTGATACCACTTGAAAGTGCGTTATATCGACTAGAGGGGGGGTGAATAGGCGATTTTTATGAATTCGTCAATGAGGAATTTCCGGTGAGGAAATTCCTAAGTGAAGAACTACTTGCAATGGAATAAGTACTCGAAATATGCATAACGAGAATGCGGGCATGGTCATCATGATGAAATGAAGACAATCAAAGAGTATATAAAGCGTAAACACAGGATAGCACAAGATGAAGACAAGCGGATGAAGAAATTGAACTGAGGAAATTGAGAAAGTCTTGATCAAAGTCTTCAAACACAGATATGAATGAACACTCAACACGAATGAGGAAATGAAAGGGTTAAGGAAATAGAACCAGTTAGGTTGGTGAAGACAATGATTTGGTAGACCAGTTCCAAGCTGTTGTCTCGGTTATGCGTCTGGTTGAGCGGTGAGTATTTAAACTCGAGGACACACAGTCCCGAACACCCAGTCGCTGAGCACGCAGCTCAGGACACCAAGTCCTCACCGTATTCTCCTTGAACTAAGGTCACACAGACCTCGTCCAATCACTCGTGGTATTCAAACCCACTGATATGAGATAGTACACTCATGCAGCTCAGGATGCAAAACTACCAGGCAGTTTTCCTTACAAAATCAACATTGTAGCCTTTAATCATACATTTTGCTACAACTAATTTAGATCGGATAAAGGTTGAATTCACGCCGATTAACAAAATACATGCTGATGTAAAAATATAGTGATATACAACAGGTACTTACATCTACATTGGAGCACGGAGAATTCCTGCAAGAATCTTTCCTCTTAAACGATACCATTGCGAAATTCTTCTATCTGATAAGCTTATTTTCTAAAAGAGAGATGGGTAAGAAACATGTAGAAAATATGATCAGCATGCTATAAAATTTCATGATGCAAGGATACGCACACGCTTCTTAGAATTGAGTTGACATATTTTTGCTCGACTGGAGCGGACTAGTTCTTTGGCCACTGGAATCTACTTATTATTAGTAGGAGTTGGGTTTCTCTGTGCTAGAGCAGTATCTATAAAAACTGGAGTTGGTTTATTATCTCCTGGCGTTTGGATCTTTTGCAAAGGCCTTGTTTGTAACCCTTGATTCTAACATAGTCGTCTTCCCCTTGCATGCCTTGTATAGAAGAATGGTGCTTTAATTATAAAACATGCGACAACGAGAGAGATGGAATAGGTCTTGAAGAATAGAAAGGCATGACATATTGACATGTATTCCCTCCATCCGAAAAAAATGGATGGGTCTAGGCGTATTTCAGTTCTAGATACATCTTTTTTATCCATTTCGCAACATGTAATCCGGACGGAGGGAGTATGGTGTAAGAGCTAGGGATCTGACAGGACAACACAGCAAAAAAACTAGTTGAATGTAAAACTATATGCTAGCTTAATACATTACAAAAATAACCAAGGCAACATACACATGTATGATTGGGAAAATAAGATGGCATTGCAGCAGCACTAGAACAACACTTCAAAGTAAAAAACATGGTATGGCGGACGGATGAAGTACATCTTGATGAATAACAATGCATAAGATATTGAAGCATGATGTCCAAATTAAGCGAGATGGCATTGCGATACTGAGAATGATGATACTTGAATTTGATAACATGTTATCATGAATGGAATAGGTCTTGAAAAGCAGGAAGGCATGACATATTTACATGCATGATCAGCATGCTAAGCACATGGCATTGCAATGAGTAGATACACTCCGAGGACATTATATGCATGTTGTACCCATATCACAGGCCAAGTTAGAGCAAGGACCTTGTGGGGTGAAGAGGATTAAATCATCTTTACGTAAGTCTTACGAAGAACTGCCTTTACATGTTCCATCATATTGGGTATCATGGATATCAAGTTTATTGGCCTTTACATTGCTCCGTGAGTTTCTTGTGGATATATCTGTGTGTGCTATTATATCTGATATGCATGGAAGACATCTAGTAGTTAGATTTATGTAAATGAGTGCATTTAGGAGACGACATAAATAGTAGGACTGGGGTTAACTAGCAGCAACAGGTCTCATAAACTAAAGGGAGAACACAGATGAAAGCTATAGAATATGTATCGTTTGTACTCGAGATTAACTAGATGGCACACAAAAGTATTAAAGAACAACATAGGTGAAAGTGCGTTATATCGACTAGAGGGGGGTGAATAGGCGATTTTTATGAATTCTTCAATGAGGAATTTGCCGGTGAGGAAATTCCTAAGTAAAGAACTACTTGCAGCGGAATAAGTACTCAGAAATATGCATAACAGAATGCGGGCATGGTCATCATGATGAAATGAAGACAATCAAAGAGTACAGAAAGCGTAAACATAGGATAGCACAAGATGAAGACAAACAGACTGAAGAAATTGAACTGAGGAAATTGAGAAAGTCTTCAGTCAAAGTCTACAAACACAGATATGAATGAACACTCAACACAGTAATGAGGAAATGAAAGGGTTAAGGAAATAGAACCAGTTAGGTTGGTGAAGAAAATGATTTGGTAGACCAGTTCCAACTGCTGTCTCAGTTGTACGTCTGGTTGGAGCGGCTGAGTATTTAAACTCGAGGACACACGATCCGGACACCCGATCCCGAGCACGCAGCTCAGACACCAAGTCCTCACCGTATTCTCCTTGAACTAAGGTCACACAGACCTCGTCCAATCACTCGTGGTAAGTCTTGAGCAACTTCCAAACCTTCACCGACTTGGTCACTCGGCGATCCACAATTCCTCTTGGATGCTCTAGACCATGACACCTAACCGTCTGGAAGAAGCACAGTCTTCAAAGGTAACAAGCGTCGGATCCACGCAGGATCAATCTCTTGATGATGCTCAATCACTTTGGGTTTGTAGGGGTTTGGTTTTGGGTTTTCCTCACTTTCGATGATTTTCGCTCAAAGTCCTCGGAGGATGGGTTGCTCTCAAATGACAAGTGTCAAGTTTCTCTCGGAGCAGCCAACCAGCTAGTGGTTGTAGGGTTTATAGCCTAGGGAGCAGCCCGACATGATAAGACATAAATGCCCTTCAATGATATGACCGTTAGGTGGATAAGATATTTTGGGACAGCTGGCGCGCAGCACAGCAACGGTCGGAAATTTGAATCTCTAATTCCTCAGGGCTATCATGTTCCTCACTATGTAGGCAATCCGCACTGGCGAATTCCTAACTCCTCAGTCAGAACAAATTCCTCGTGACGGAAGAACTTCATCTCATCCTTTGAAGAAATTGGTGAGCTGTATGAGATTTCAAAGGCTTCACTTTCGAAAGGGATTGGTAGGTGTAGGATTTTGAGTTGAGCATCACATGGAAATTTTTCCTTAGTATTTCCTCGACCCCTTTAACAGTACGGTGTTTCCTATGACTCAAGAAAGAGAAAACGAAACTACGAAAACAAAAGTCTTCACGCTTCATGTTCCTCAAATGAATATCAAGTCTTCAAGGTCACACCAAATTCTTCACTTTCAAAGTCTTCAGAAAGTCTTCAGAATATCAAAGTCTTCAGTCGAAGAACTTCATTTTTAGGGGTCGACTTTCTCTGTAAATATCAAACTCCTCATAGACTTATAGACGGTCGAGCAGTGAAAAGGGGAGCGGCTGTGTACGACTACGAGTCCGCCTAGCATGGCACAAAATAAGGAGGCATGGGGGAACAGTGCCGCCCACGTCCAATCAACCGCCACGCGGCGCCCAAGGCCACAGGCTGTTAGGAGCCTGGGCGCTCAGACTTGCCCCTTCGCCTCTGCTCGGCCCAGCCCGGGCGCGCCTTGGGCCGGGGCTCTTGTCGGCGTTACAGGGCAGGGGTCCCAGACTTGCCTGCACTGCGGCTGTGGCGTGGCTCAAAGGGGGCCCATCACGGCCCATCTTCATCAACACAAGCTCAAGACCTTTGCGAGGGGCCAAGCCTCGCGGGGCGGACGACAGGGAGCCTCCTCAGGCACGGCCTCATCAGGCTGGCTCGCGAGGAGGAGGAGAGATCAAGGCGGGGTACCTCACCAGGTGTCCATGGCGCAAGCCATGACGACCAAGGCGCCCGCCAAGAAAGTGTCCTCCTTTCCTCTTTGGTGCAAAGGGAGCAAGCGCAGGCGAGAGCATCAAGCAAAGGCGTCCATTTAGGTGCAACAAGACCAAGGCCAGCCCAACGGCAGGAAGGAAGTCATCGTGGAGCCCAAGCAGGCGTCACCACCAGAGCCTTTGACAGGCGAGGACCAACTTTAGTCAGGATAAGTGTACCAGATGTTCCCCTTAAAAATGGCCAATTGTTGGCGCCCTTCCCGCTCAATATTTGGGGAGAGGCACAGGGCCTTCGCCTATAAATAGGACTAGCCACGCACAGAGCTAGAGGCATCTTGGAGAGAGAGAGAGAAAGAGAGGGAGCGACTGAACTCCCCCAAGCAGTTCATCGCCCGGCCAAGAACAAGCCCTCGCGAGGCTGTTCTTCCTTGTATTGTTCATCACCATCAGCCCAAGAGGCAATCCACCACACCACAAACTAGAGTAGGGTATTACACCACAATGGTGGCCCGAACTAGTATAAACCTTGTGTCTCTTGTGTTGTTCCTTTTGTAGCTTAGATCCTAGCGAGGCGGCGGGGTGCAGGTAGGTAGAGGGCGAGATCTCCGCGCGCACCCTAGTGTTCGAACCTCAAGGGTCTGCCAGAACCCGAAATCCGACAGTGGCCGCACGACCAGGCACGGCCAGGCGTTCGAAATCGGTCGCTTGGGCCAGGCTACTTGCAGTGTCTGGAGTTCAGCCAGGCTAATTAAAGTGCAAGGGAACCCAGCCCAGGCGGGCTTTCTTTTTCACAGGGTAGCAACCAAACAAGCATGCATGAAATCCAGCCACAACCCAGTGCCACGCAAAAGATGCTCACGACGTAAGCCAAATGGGCCTTATATCTCCCTGGTTCACACATACACATGTCTCGCTCGCGCTATACATATAGACCCATCCAACACTCTCTGCCCTTGTTCTCTCTCCATGTGACACGCACCCCCCTAAGTACCATAATCCCTCACTCCATCATAGGCTCTGTTTGGATCCATGGGTTAGAGTTAGTTTGGGTTAGTTTGGAGTCAACTAACCCAAAAAGATCCAAACAGGAGGGTTAGTTTAGGTTAGATGCATCTAACCCATCCAAAAAAACTAACCCATCCAAGAGGTGCTTATTTGGGTTAGTTCTTCTCGAGACCACTAATAAACACTTTTTCTCTCGCTCTCCCCTTGACAGATCCTCCCCACTTCCTCGAAGCTTCTCGCCCTCTCCCTCCCTCCCTCTCGCACCGCCCGTGAAGGTGCCTCGCCTTATCCGCGCTCCATATAACCCTGCCATCCAAACACCTCTTTACTTAGAGTTAGTTCAGGGTTAGAATCTAACTCTAACCTCTAAGCGGGTTAGAGTATCCAAACAGGGCCATAGGCGCAAGCACTCCCCCTCCTAAGTATGATTATCTCTTACTAGCCATCGGGAACACACGTATTGTCTCCTTCCATCCATACGTCTATCTCGATATCTCTCGGGGCATCTTACGTCGTGCACACACCTTGTCACTCGATCTCCCACCCATGTAGTCCCGGCCACGATCTCAGGAGGATCTCTCTATGGCAAACATACACTCTCTCCTCCCCATGTCCGTGCATTTTCTTCAGACGTCTCTCTCGACCTCTCTCCCTTGTTTGTCGACCCCTCTTGGCCACATGCTAGGGGTCTTCCTCTCTCAGTTCCAAACAACCACACACTATCTCCTCACCTTGCCTCCGTTGTCGAAGATGCATGTGTGATATGTTTGCATAAGACACGCATGCTTTTTCTCCACTTTTATCGTGTGTTGTCCATGTCTCTTTCACACACGCACACACACTTTTTTCACTCTCTCTCTCTCTCTTTCTCTCGTCAGGGACTCTGTCATGTCCATAAGCATATAGATGTTTTGAAAAGTCAAACCTCAGAAAAGTTTGACTAGGTATATGTGGAGAAAAACATTTACATCTGGAACGATCATTAGATTCATCACAACATGTACTTACTTCATACTATCATTTATCTTTGGTATTGCCGATATAAGTAATTTCTTTATAAACTTGGTCAAAGTTTCAAAAGTTTGACTTTAAAAAATGTTGTAACTACATTATCGAGCGGAGGAGTAGCTCTTTCTCTCTCTCTCTCTGCTATCTCTCATGGGCCTCCCTCTCACTCGAAATCTCTATGTCGACGGATTATCGCTCCTTTGTGTCAGCGTATAGCTCTGTATATTTTTTAGTTGACTGGTCAACCAATGCACATGTTGTGTTGTCAGCTCGTGTTCTGTATCTTGGTGTGCTGGCCCATGTGGCAGTGGGTGAAAATAAGTAAACTAGATGCCCATCTGACACGCGGTGAAGGAAACAAAGTTGGAACCACTCGGTAGCACCCATACGCTAGTAAATTGAGGGTGCATTGAGGACAAACTTCTTGCCTTGAAGGGCCTTTTCGCGACACAATTCACCGCTGCGGCGGCATGCCTGAAGGGCCTTTTCGCACATCCGGCACACAACACACACCCGACACGTGTACACTAAGCGTCGCCGCGGTTGAGATGGGCGGCAAGGCAGCCAACAAGCGGAGGCCGCTCGAGCCAAAACCGCATCCGGCGAGCCTGGACTTCATCAGCAGCCTCCCCGACGACATGCTGCTCATCATCATCGGCCTCCTCCCCACCAAATCTGCCGTGCGGACCGCCCTGCTCTCCCGGCGGTGGCGCCCCCTCTGGCGCTGCGTCCCCCTCAACCTCACCGTCGACAGCTGCCTCTGCGACGGGGATTGCAAACGCATGGCCGCAGTCTCCAAGATCCTTTCATCGCACCCTGGGCCAGCCAGACGCCTTGACATCCGCATGTTCAGTACCAACTGCAAGGTCCAACCCAAGTTCGACGAGTGGTTCTTATCCCCCGCCCTAGATTAGCTCGAGGAGCTCAGCTTTGAAGTCGGACGATGTCGCTCTCTACCGCCGTCCACGCTCGCCTCCTCACGCTAACGCAAGATCAAGCGCCTTTAGCTCTTGCTATCTTCCCCAGATTAATGCCACGCCCGCCCTTCTTCTCCCTCAACTCGAGCTGCGCTCGAGTACCTTCGTCTTGAGCAGATCCATGGGTTCATTAGCCTCCACATCACCTCGACGAATCTCCGCTGCATTTATGTGTCTTACTGGCCCCGCAACAAGACATCAATTGGGAAGAGATCACTCCAGCTGTTCCACGTTATGGTCATTGAGAATGCGCCTTTCCTTGAGAGATTGCTTGTATCGGATCTAGAAGGTCCACCAAAAATCTGGGTCATTGACGCGCCGAAATTGACAGCGTTGGTGTACTCGTCTGCCAAATTCTCCGAACTCTTTATTGGATCCGTAATCGTTCAGGTACAGCACTCATCTTCTTCTCCGTCTTCTTGAAATTCACATTTTAAATTTCTTCTTGATGTATTTACTGACCGTCTTCGAAAATGATTCCCACAAGCTTGACCGGTCCATGCGCACAGTGAAGATCTTAGCACTAAAATCTATCGGCCCCAATCTGGATCAAGTTGTTGGATTCCTTACATGCTTTCCATGCATGGAGAAGCTACTCATCAAGGTGAAACTTCTTTCCTATTAGTAAACGGTAATCACAACGTAGCTCAATTTTTTCGTAATTTTCCCAAATTACGATGACAAGTGCAGTGTTCAAAACTGCATCTACGCCTTTTTGAAAGAAATGTTTTAGTATTTTTTCTCACGCGATCACTGCATCATTTTTATCTTTGTACTACTATAGTATCCTAGGCTAGTCATAGTGGAAAGTAACTTAGACTACTCGGTAACTCTATGGTTACCCTAAGGGCAAGTACTACCTCCGTCCTGGTTTACTCTTCCAATTTTGTAGTATCAAAATTTGACCATAGATTTAAATGACAAAATGTTAATGCATGTCACTAAGATCTATATCGTTGGATTCGTATTTGAACATAATTTCAAATGGTGTAATTTTTAGTGACATGCATTGGCATTTTCTTAGGTAAATCTATGGTCAAAATTTTATACTGAATACGAGGTAGTATTCCCTCCGTCCCAAAATTCTTGTCTTACATTTGTTTAGATACGGATGTATCTAACACTAAAATGTAACTAGATACATCAGTATTTAGACAAATTTAAGACAAGAATTTTGGGACGGAGGGAGTACAAAAGTGGGCTATGTAGGCCAAAACATGTGCCAAATTCACTTGTGATGCATTTGGCATCGATGCCCCTCCATTGCTCACCAGGTGCCCCAATCTGGATCACCTACTTTGCTCCGGTGCCAAATTAACTCACGCAATGAAAAACAACACTGTGGGAGAGAGAGAGGGTGAGGCAATAAAAAACACTTGTTTGGGAGAGTGAGAGCTGGTGTAGTTGGTTTGATTGATTTGTTTATACATGTGGAGTGCATGTGCACAGTGTGCCAACTCTCTCACATCGCGAGAGCGGTGCCAAAATCTTTTGATTTGACATCGATGTGTATTATGTGGCATACTTTTGCGAAATATGGCATCGGCCACATAGTGGAAGTCAACAAATGCCCAAGCTCTTCACGTGCTCCTAGTTAAATGAGAGGAAACAGAAACAGAGAGAGAGGGAGAGAGAGAGAGAGAGTGAGTGAAAAAATATCACTAGCCAGCCAACCCTATTGTATGAGCGAATGATATTGGTACCTCTTGATGACACGGCAATCTTATGCAGCCAGCTGCTCTAATATGTTCTCTTCTTTTGCAGATAAAAAAACACCCGAAAGTGAAAAATGTGCTGCACTATAACAATCTCATCGAATGCCTTGACCTCCATCTTACAGAAATTGATTTGATCGACTACCGAGGCAGCACATCTGAGATTAAATTGGCAGTTCTTTGTTACGAGGCAAGTGTGCTCAAGGTAATGAGGTTTGGCGTTCTCTGGCGCAACAATGAATGGCGTCTTGATCACATAAGCGTCTAAGCATAAATGACAAAGTCTCATGAAGCTGAATTTGTTTTTGAAACATCAAGTGGCCAGAGACTCGAAAACTTATTTGCCCATTAGTGACTTGTCAGGGCAGTGGATTTTAGTTTGTACGATAACGCTGCATCCACCTAAAGTAACGAAAGTTCTTACGTGAACTTCCTAGTAATTCCCTCTTCCTAGGTGCAGCATTACTCCTAACATTTGTTTTGAAACTTGTAATATTGTCGTGTCCTATTCCTGCGTTTTCAAAATCCTGCGAATCAAACAGGTCTTGAGTTGGTGATGATATTGTGCCTCCCATCTTTCACCAGTAGCCGTCGGATCTAGATCTGACGCATACAAACCAAGCTTCTCCATTTTTGCAAAAAGATGCCCGCACTTGTTCCCTATTTACAAACAACTCCTTGTCTCTCACAATCAGCCTTATCTCCTCCCCACCACATCTAGAAGGCCGTGGAAAAATCTGGCGCGATGGCCGCTGCCGGAGCAGTCCACCCCCAATCTTGGTGTTCCATGCAATGCACGGGCATCTACGCACGGGAAATTATGTCGAACAGGGCTAGTTGTAAGCAGGCTAGCTCTACAGCCATGATGATAGTGACTGCAGACGGTGAGGCTGACTATGGTATGCCGAACACGGCACCTATACTCAGGTGTCATCTCCGGCGCAGGGTCTTGTCACTTCACTTTGAGGAGCAAAGACGTAATAATTTGACCAACGGGTAGTACAGTGCTAGTACTCCCAGGAGTACTACATTGGTAGTACTACTACTAGTACTAGTAGCACCACCGTCTGGATTTAGGAGTACTACCACGTCCATCTGGATTTTAGTATTTGACTAGCAATATCTAGTAATGCATGTCACAAAAATGTACTACTCCCTCTGTAAATAAATACATGGTGTTTTATTCCTATCGGCGAGAGAACTTAATGTTTTCTTGCTAACTAGAGTCTTAATAGGATTACATGCAATTAACTAAACACTGCATGTCATGTTTGGTAGTCTCAAGTCATTGAAAGCATGCACGGCCCACATCTCTCATTGGTTGATATGTCACGAAATAAGAAACAAGGAGGGAGTTAATGCACCGTGCCTAAGTGTTTTGGGATTATTTGGTTTTCGTAATGTGACTTACACAACATTTTTGTTTACATGCATTAACATTTTATTAGTTAAACCAAAGGTCAAAACTTGGCGCAAAATGCAAAGGGGACCAATAAACCGATAAACATCAAACTTCTCTCGTTTGGCCCCAACTAGAGGTCGGTGAGATGACTATACTTGCACCGACGCGGAGGGGGCGCAGCTTCATTGACTTACGGCAACGCCTTTGGGTGAATGACACGTGGGCCCGGGGGTGGCTGGCCCACCTATCATACGACCAAAAGGCGAGTGCTTAGAGGGCCGAGGAGTAGTACGAAATCCTACGCACCTCATACGCTAACCAAGGGCAAGAGTGATCACTCGAATCGCAAGATCAGTTGCCTAGTAGAAGCTAAGCTAGACCCATGGAGGCGATGGCGCGAGCATCGGCCGGCTGTGCCAGATGGTCCACGACGCTGCCCGTCAACGAGGATCGTCTCCAGGTAGTATTTCTTGAGGCCGGCAGGGCGAGGGGCCGCTTGGACGACAGCTTGTCTCCTTGTTCGACGAGGTCCTTGTCGGTTTCCTCGACAAGTTCACTGTCGTCAAGAAGCTCGCGGACGACTTTGACGTAAGCCTTCAGCCGACGCGCCCAGGCTCTGCGATGCCCGCCACCCTCAACAGACACTATGGTGACAACCTCTTAAACGCACTGGTGGCCCTGCGACTGCCCACCGTCGCGCCGGAGAATGTCCACCTTGAGGTCGTGCGCCACAAGAGGCGCCGGGCGCAGCAAGACACCATGGACATAATCACCCACGTCTCTGGCGCATGCAAGAGGAGGACGATAGGACGCTGGCCTTCTTGGAACGCATGGCAACCTTGGACGCACTGTTCAGAAGCACGTTGAGCTCGCCGCCAATGCCGCTGCTCCTCACACGTCGGTTGGTGACCCGGCGCACAAGGGCGTGAGGATGTCGTTGATGGATCCGTATGTAGTTTTATCTTTCCTTCAAATCCATGTAGTAGTATATGATACTACAGTAATTATCTTACCTTTCGCATCAACTTCATAATTTTCGTACGTACTCCATGCATGAACGGCGCCAGAACCAAACTTCTCATTACTCTAGGAAAAATCGTTATTTTCTATCTATCGATCGCGCCATGGAGCAGAACCAAATTTTACACGTTATGAGTTCAAAAGGAAAAGCTTGCCGTGTTCGCGTCGCACCCCCACACGGTTGGTCCAGCATGCCGCTCAAGCGGGAATGCGACGGTGTTGCATTTTCACTTACAAGTGGGACCGCAGTTGAGCAAACCGACTATCGACAAACCCCCAACCCACCCACCGTGCGATGGCTGAGAAAACAGGAGGGAGAAGAGATGGTTGTAGCATGGACTCCAAGAAAATTGGTGTCGGATGGGACTCGTGTGGGTGGCGTGTGCCGTACTGCTAGACGTGAATGCTAGTTATGGCCCATGCCACCCCACTATATCGAGCCTATATCGAGGTACAGTATGTAGAATAAATTTCACGTAGTCCGTGCTCGGACTCCTCTATCTCTCTTCTCGGCCCAGCCAATGACGTGGAGCCCATCGTCTGTTTGCTCACATGCGGTCCCACATGTCGGTGAAAATGCAAGCGGACCCACCGAACATGCACATCTTTCACCTCGACGTCTTTGGTGATGAAAAACAAATCCAAGAAAGATCTTGGTGGCCACTTTTGGAGTTACTCAAGAGTAGTAAGATTCTATTTACTGATTTAACCCAAGATGCACATCTCGTGGCTTCAACTTATCAACTATACCACTCTATTTTCTTTCATGACACGACATGGATCTTTGGATGTCCCACGTGTCGGCAAAGGAGGAAGAACCCAATCTTGGTTGTGCTCTCGGATTAGACTAGTTGTGCTAACTTAAAAATTTATTGTGTACTCCCTCCGTTCCAAAATACTTGACTTCCATTTGTCCAAAAATGGATGTGCCTATATACTAAAACATGTCTAGATACATATATATTTTGACAAATGGAAGGCATGTATTGTGCAACAGAGGGAGTAGAATGGATGCAAGTTTTTGTATTGGGAAGAAGAGTACATCCATATATTGATAGAGCGCAATTTAGTAGATGTTCTATCACTTTTAGCTAGCACAGAGGCTATAGATGATATTAGTGCAGTTGTTGATACTCCTACTTGGTATGCGTGTTGCTGCTTAGACGCAGAGAAAAACGGACCGGAGGGAGTACTAGAATAGAGGCTAGACATGAGACTAGATGCGAGGAAGCAACGTCTACTTCTTTACACTCGAAGAAGAAAGAAGTACGCAAGATCGAGCCTCCGCAGATCAACAATGAATGCATCGAGAAGGCACTAATCCAACTTACATAAGTAGTAAAATGTATTCTTGTGGTTCTTGTTTTCTTTGGTCTTGCTTTTCTAGTCAAAATTATTGTTGGAGTTCGTGCAAAACGGAGGTCCGTTTGGGGTCATGCGTTGCAGTTGGCCTTACAAGTGGGACCGCAGTTAAGGAAACCGACTATCGGCAAACCCCCACCTCGCTTGCCAAGCGATGGCTGAGTTAGAGAAACGATGAGGTTGAAGAGATTGCTCTAGCACGGACTCCAGGAAATATGATGTCAGATGGAAGTCATGCCAGTGGCGTGTGCCGTACTCCTGGACGTGAGTGCTTGTTCTGGCCCATGCCACCCTACTACTCCTACTAGTTAGTACTACTATATAGTACTACTAGTATCGAGGATTCGAGGTGCTGGTTACATAGTACAGTATGGCTACAAGAAAACACTCGCTGACGACGCAAAGCATGTGAAGCTAGTACAAATAGTGTACTACTATTGTTGATTGGCCCCATCGATAACCTGTTGCAATGCACGTACAATTATGTATTCGGAAAATATTTTTTGCCTCGTCGCACCACTCACTCACGAAAGCAACTCGAAAGCCATTCATAAATTTAGTAAGTTTATCACGGGCATATCATTTTATTACATACAACAGGTCAGCAACCCACATCGACAACGAGGATACATTATAAATACTAAAGTTTTCACCACACAACAAATAACAAGCAATGAAATGAACTTCAACTCAACCATTCCTTGGTGTTGGAAACAATTGCTTTGAACCACAAGTGATTCTCTGGGACGGGCCATCCATTGTCGCTCTGGAGACCAACGCAGGACTGATCATCCAGGCTGAAGTGGCCTACTATATCAGTACCAGGGTAGGGAACCACCCAAATGTCTGAGGTATAGACACAGTTGCTTCTCATAAAAGGTAGTAACGTTGTGTCAACAGCAGTTGGATCGCCTTTCACCATCATTGGATAGTTTTGTCCAAGGAAGAGCGAGTTTTCCAAGACTATCAATTCTATACCGGAGAGAAGGAGTTGGCGCTAGCACACTAGTATCCATCCGAATACCATGCAACGGGTGTTGGAATAGGTCCGGAGAGTGCGACCATGGGAGACTACACCTGCTTCCTTAGCGGTAACATCATCAAGGGCTGTATACACACGAGAAGAGGTGATCCATCGGAATTAGTTGCCAGCGCCAAATAGTATATGGGCGCTGCTCATCCTCATGCTCGTGATCATCACCATCATCATCTCCCCTTGGTTATAAAAATCTTCAAGTATAGGTGGTGGAATGTTCACGGGACCTTGGAAACACAAGAAGAAGGTTGGATGCATGTGGATGAAACAATTATAATTACGGTGGAACACAAACGCATGCAAACAACGAGGATGCCATGCAAAAAGCGATTGCCACAGTGGTGGCAGCAAACACAAGGCCCTCAGATTGAATTGCATCACAAGACTCATCCGTACGTAGAACTGATTTTTGAGCAATATCCATCCAAATAAACCAATCGACGACGGCAAAAAGCTTGTCGAAGATAGCAACAACTTCATAGTTGTTGTAAATCCAAGAGCGGTTGGGGACTCGAGAAATTGCTATCTTCCGTAGAAGACAGTCACCATGATTGTATTTGAGCGTCGTACAATACCGGTGTGCTCAACCTGCAGGCAGTCTGCTGAGATTTTTGGAAGTGGAACCGGTCACGAAGTGTACACATTCACAAGTTCCCACTCGCAGATTGGACCCAATGTAAACAATCCAATATCCATTTGCGCCGCCCAAGCCTTTCCCTCAAGCGATGGCATCTTAACATCATACATATCATTATCAAGCGGCATCAACTTGCAGGCGAGGCCTCCGTCGTGTGGCGCCTATCATCGTGGTCATGGCGAAGAAGATAGGGGAGATCAAACCGCTCCTTGACTCTTGGGTTCCTTGTAATGATGTTATTAGTTGAGTCGAGAATGGGCTTGAACGAACCTGCCATGCTAGCCGAGGTGATGACGTCGCACCGATCAATGAGTTCCTCCACCACGTCATCTTTCAGATCGGGGCAAGAATAACGGGGTCATTTCCGTCATGTTCCCTCCATGGAGAAGACGATCGAACAATGGCAGAAGAAAGGGTGAAGGGCTGAAGGAAAATGGAGGAGGGAGAGGAAGAGCGTGCGACAGCAGTTCCAAATTGAGAGGGAAAGGCGAAGAGTCGGTGGACGGTTGCCAGTTTGCCACGGTTCACGAAGGGGCGCCCCGGCCTACACGTCGGTTCGGAAATACTCCTACTACTCGCCGTCGTCTCACTGGTATGTGGATCTGGACCACATGTCAACGAGACATGGTGTGTAATTTCTTGTGCAAAATGCGATCTGGCCGCGTTGGCCCGAGGTGCCGCACTAGTTATCGGCCTTTATTTTTTTAATGGTGCGCCGTTCAGTTTTGAAGCAGGACTAACTGGTACTGTACGCAGAGAAAATATAAACTACTCTACCACTACTCCACCTCCAGTATTAGTAGTATAAAGAAGATATATAGGCTGGAGCTTCAGCGCTTTCTTGCCAAGGGCTGCCCACTTGCTTCTCACACTACCACCCTCTCTCCAGATCTAAAAAAGGCGGCCCCTCTCTCCTCCTCACTTGGTGGTCACAGATCCGCGGGGAAGAAAAGGACGATGCAGCGTTAGCCTCGTCGTCGGCGAGCGAGGTCACGCACTGACGACAAGGCCGTCCTCTCAGACCTAGCGCCCGCACGGGATCGCTGCCGTAGTGTGTGCGGAGGATGACGACCACGAGCGAAGCCACTTCCCGCCGACCTCGGGTATGCTACCTCTTTTCGAACCATACCCGTGTTCTATTGCCCCATCTGGCATGTCATTGCATGTGGATCTTTTTCCACTCCACCATCTTCCCAAATTGCTATCCTCTGCTCTGCTGGCCACGCAGACGAAAACCATAATCTGCACTATTAAAGGAAACCCTACTTCATGCAGACTAATGCATGTCTGGGTTGAATAAGGAAAGGAAGGGAGATCAGATCTTGTCCAAGAGAGTAGGCACCGAACCTCAAGATCTAGGTTGAAAAGGGAAAATCAGTAGCTAAGGAACGAGTCTCGTGTCTCTTGGTTGAAGAAGGGTAGAAAGGCATGACAACGCAATAGAGAATGACCAGGTCGATCGGTTTGTTGTCCTCACATAGGAAAAAGGTGGCTAAAGAGAACAAAATGGGACGTAATCCACATATGCTGCCTGTATATTTGTTGCTCGGGCAACCATACCTCCCTCACCACTCTGCGTCTGGTGGAGGTACATCGTCTGGTGCGCCTTGTCCGAATGGGCCTCCCATGATCTTATTGCCACTTTTTTTTTGTTAGTATAACGCCAAATCAAGTCAAGCAATGCTACTGCTAAAGTGATGCCACATTTAACTAATGCCGCTCTTAGTCTAATGCCACAGATAAATTTAAGCAGTGCCATTTAATGTCACTTGATCATTTCAGGGTTAGCTGTTGATTGTGGATGTATTAAGATTTTTCAGCTAAGGCATTCTAATGCTATTGCACTGACCAAGATACCAACGATGAAACTTGTTACTACCTTCAGATTTTTGCAATCGTTAATGCTTATAGATTACATACCTCACTTTCATGAGATAAGTTAATTTTTTTGTACAGTGTCACCAAAATGCCAAGGCTGATGTCATTTTATTTTGGTTAAACTGCATGCATAATTATGAAGACAAGAGGAAAGGTCAAGAGTGGGCACCTCCTCCTCCGGCTGTTCTCTTGATTATCAAGGGAAAGATCAAGTTTTAATGTTTGATCGATTATCTAGATTGGGGTAGAAATTTTTAAGGCCCCCCCCCCCGAGTTCGAAATGATATTTACCTTGGAGGTACATGGTTTGCAATTTTTTATACTGTCATTAGTTAATAATGCTAGTTACCTTCAGACTTTTGTATTTGGTTTAATGCTCATGCACAGCTAGTATACCAATGCTGAAACTTGTTACCTTTACATTTTGTATTGTTAATTCCTATAGAAACCTTCCGGTGCTAGAGTTTATTGAAATCTGTTTAGTAAAACCATTGTATTGTACCCTGTAATAAACTAACTACTCTACTGTTGCACTAGCCACTGGATTAGTGTATATTTGTAGTATTCAAATGGTGTTGCATTAGCGTATGGACATAAATAAAGTGTGGCAAGCTTTCCCAGATATGTGCTCAAGAAAACTACTACCTGTTTTTCTAAATACTAGACGTTTGGGTACTTTAAATTGAACCACAAAAACGTCTTATATTAAGGAACAGAGGGTGTAGAGTTCACTCAAATTATCCCGGTAAAGCTAGTCACACCTTTGTTAAAATTAATGTTCATTATGTTATCGGAGGAGGTCTTATGTTTGTCTCTAATGCATGTCTACTACATACCCGACATCATGATGTAATGTTAAGTCATTTCCTTTGTATAGTGTCACTAAATTGTCAAGGCGGTGATGGCATTTTATTTTAGTAGAACTGCACAAAATTTGCTTAAAAGAAGAGGAAAGGTCAGGAATGGCTCAGTTTTTAGAAAAAACTATGTATGCCTTCCTGACATCAGCCGCCGTTGCTTTATTTATTCCTTCAAACAGGTGGTTAGAAACAGTCTTGCTACCTTTTTCCCGTTAAGAAATTGGAATGCTTATATTTGTGAGTCTATGCTTCAACTAGTGCCACTTTTATAGTAATCACACTTTCAATATCTATGCAAACAGGGATGCTCGATTTTAGTGGAGCTGCACAAAAGTCCAACCGGTTCAACATTAGGAGCATGTTTTTTCCAAACCTTTATATCCAATTGGTGGCACTATGAGCTGTTCATTACGAAGGTACATGGTTTGCTACTATCTTGCTACTCTTTTTGTCTTGTCATTAGATAGTAATACTAGTGGTTTGCATGTGAATTTATTGGCAGGGTGGACCTACATTGGAGGTGCAGGACAGGATTCAATGATTGGATGCTCAATTTCGGTTGTATCGATTTCACCTCTTCCATCACTGCGAACATGGTGTGGTATATGTTTGCTAGCTGCTTGATATTTGTGCAGACAGAGATGTCTGCCCATTGCTATTTGGCAAACAAACAAAGTGTCCGCAATTTTGGTTGAACTGCACAAGAGGATAGTATAGTCATCGCATGCGGTGCCATTTGAAAATAGACGCAAAGATTGGATAGTCACTTCATGGATCGCAGAAAAGTAGTACTGTACTATTTATCGGCCAACACTTGGTGCTTCATTGCTTTGGTCTGATTATACAATGGGCATCATTTTCCCTAAGTTAAGTTTGTATTCGAAAATAGTCTCATGTGTGATCGAGAGAAGACCAAATCATATTGCAGATGGATGTTCCTCCATCATGTGTGGTTCATTCTCATGGTTCCAGTTGTTGGTGAAACCACTTACATTTGCAAGAGGAATTGTAGACTTCACAAACAAATTTGTCTTTTCGAGTGCATCTTGAATTGGCCAAGAGAAGCATCCATGTTAGTAGGAAGAACAGATGTTTTTCTAGATCTTTGCTTTTGGAGCTACATATTTGTATATGATCTGTGAATCATTGAGATGCATTAACATGTTGATCTTATGTATGGGAATCGTACTAGTTAGTTTTAGTTGCGACGCAAGATCCGAAGTGGCTGATCTTTGCTTTTGGAGCTACATATTTGTATATGATCTGTGAATCATTGAGATGCATTAACGGTTACTTATTTCTGTTCGCTCAGTGTTTACAAGTTACTGATCGATCACTAGCTAGCCTACAAATGCGCTCCTGGCAGTTTTATTTGCAACACAAGATGCGAAGTGGCAGTTCTTTGAATAAAAATGCCTACCTGTGAAGAAACTGACAAGCTACACTATCGATCCTACACGGATAAAAATGCCTACCTCTGAAGAAACTGACAAGCTACACTATCGATCCTACACGGATAAATAGCGGATCACGCCGTACTACCTCCTTTCCGGTTTGCGTGGCTCAATTCAAGAAACGACCTACTCGATCCTACACGAATAAATAGCGGATCATGCACGCATTAGTACCTCCTTTCCGGTTTGCGGGGCTTAATTCAAACCTCTCACCAACCAAGGTACTCCCTCCGTCCGGGTTTATTAGTCCCGTGAGCAAAGCAGCAAGACCAAGGCATGGCAATAATTAACGGCATGCAGAAGTTTAAGCCTAATTAATTCCAGCGATTTAAATGGTTGCATGCGTGCCCTCGGCTGCGACTCATTGCATCTTGCTTCACATCGTCATGCGAGCGATTACGAGTGCTCGCATGCAGCCGGCCATAATTAAGGCAGCTAACTGATGCGAAAAAAGATACGCTTTAATTGTTGCGGGCCTTTTAAATCCGTGAAATCATTATTGACAAGGAGGGAGATGATTCGAGTGCACTCGTTTGACCGCCATGCCAGCGTGCGACCCAGACGGGACGGGACAGCACAGTCATAATTTTAGTTTCCCTAGTTTTCCACGGCAAGCTGGCGCGCTAAGACATTATGCATTGAATTCCGATGACCGTCGCGCTACCTTCCTCCTACAAGTACTGTTTCCCGGCATTCTCCAGTGCCACCGTGACCCAACTCGCTGTATCCTCATAAGCCCCCACCAGCCCGACGTCGCTCTCCACGTCCGCCATGCCCCCGCCCGTCCGCGATAGGCGACGCCGGAGGCGGTTACCGCCGGAATTAGTGTTCTGTTTTTCACCGGAAGGCAGACGGAGGGAGGAGGCATTTATCTGTCTTTAGATGGCAATGCGCAGATCGAGGATTTGTTGGAGCGCGACCGCATGGCGGAGGAGCAGGAGTTGTTGGAGCGCGACCGCCTGGCGGAGGAGCAGCGTAACGCCGATTTGCGCCGCCAATGACATGAAGCAGCAGCCAAGACCGACGCTTCCGAAGTCGCAGCAGAGCGCCCGCGAATCGGGTCGACTACGTGGAGGCGGCGCCCGACAAATAGCCCCGAGGCTGTCGGCACGCGACGCATTCGCGACGCCGATTTTTACTACCAGCTCGTCAAGTGGGTTTCCGCTTGGAAGCCGGCTTCGGTGGACCACGCCGACATGGAAAGGGCCAACGCGAGCGAGCAACGCTTCTATCGCACCTCCGCAAGTCCGAGGCGAGGCGCAGGACGCCTTGCCGGGCGTTAGCGTGTACCGCCCGGCATCGCCTAGTTAGCTAAGAGTAAGTTAGTACTTGTCTAGTGGGAGTAGATAGTTAACTTGGCTATGATGGTTGTCAACGTGGAAGTTCGATTACTCTATATGTGGATCGGACACATTACTTTGCTCGAATGTTGAACTTTCCGTTTGAACATATGGAATGGGCTGTTATTTTTTAAATGGGTTGTATTTGTCCTCCACGGGTTTAGAGGCTGTCTTGTGGGCCTCGCAAGTTGATGCGTACACAATCAGGAGATGATTGTACGTGGAGAGGATGACAGCAGGGACCTGCCAAGGTCATGGCAGTACGCAAGCAAGTGCCTCCTTATTTCAAGTCAATAAAAAAATGGCTCCTCCTAGTGGATTTATGACATCTGGGTCCCATGCCATTGTCAACGTAGTCAATAAACGAGAGAATTGCACAATGAGCGGCTGACACTAGGGACCCAGCAGCTCGCCTAGTTACTTTGTTTTGGGTTAATTTGATAAATGCCTCTGAGAAATACCACTGCAATTTCCAAACTTTGAAAAATGCCATTTCATGCCATTTCTAGTGGCATTTTTTGAAGTCTGGAGTGGCGTTTTTCAAAGTTTGCAAACTGCTGTGGCGTTTTTCAAAGTTTGCAAAAATTGCAGTGGCATTTTTCAAAGTTTGGAAATTGCAGTGGCATTTTTATGAATCGCCATAATTGGAGTGGCATTTATCTAATATGTTTTTGAGACGGAAGGTGGTGTCAACTGGGTAAGGGACACTCGCCTGTCTAGACAGCCTTTTCTTTTATGTTTACCATGCACCAGCCCAAGTAGTTTTTTTTTCTTTTTGAAAATGGCTAGCCCAGTTTTTTTGTGATTTGTCAAGTAAGTCACTTTATCAGGCCTGTTGGGCTAGACGAGGAGAGCTTCATAGCCGAGAATATGGCCTATCAGTAATGAGAAATGGGTTGTACATTTTTAAAACACATCAAACCGGCAATTAGTTTCAAATATCTTTTTTTCATTTCGAGATTTTAAATTGCATTGATTTTTATGCATGGACAATTTATTGGATTTTATATTGATATACATTTATTTTTAAAATCAGTCCTAATGTGACTCGAAATTTGGGGATTAAAACAGTTCAGACCGACCGACATATGCAAAATTTCAGATAATTTTTAACCGTGGCCACAATATGGGCTATAATGCTAACAAAAGAATATGGGCTCCAAAAACCCGTAAGAATTAGCAAATGGGTTGTAAACTATTTGAAATAATGGCAGATAGGTTGTATGTCGCTTTTCCACAGATTTGAGGCTTTCCACAGATGGCATGTATACTGTTGGATGTCCATCCAACGGCCGTCGTGCTTCTTCAATCTCTGCTCTTCCTGCTCCAGCCGCTCAAACAAGCACCGGCGAGACTGCCTGCTCCCTCCTCCCTTGGCCGGCTGTGCTGCCGCGCAGGCCTCACCGCCCCACCGTACTCCCATCGCTGGCCTAGCTATCCCTCTACTCACCCTCAGTCCCACACATGTTGTTATTCTCCGGCGACGGCAGACGAACCAGTAAACCCTCGTACTCCTCCGCGTGGGAAATAACTGCCGAGTATTCCCTGGCTCCGTGTCGTTCCCTTCCTAGGCCTGACCATCATCCATCGCCTCGCGTTCTCGGCGCGCCTGGTCAACGTGGTCAATGAACGACATCCATTGGAAGTGGATCAGACGTGGAGAGGTCGATACCGGGTCCCGCAAGGAAATGCCTCCTTATTACGCCGCAAAATAATGATTCCTCCGCCGACATCTAGGACCCACCGAAAGGGCCTCAGATTTCGCGAAAACAACGTTATCATTACCGACAGCTCGGACCCACCAGACTATATCTTCGCACGCAAGGAAGTGCCTCCTTATTACGCCAAAAAAGAATACCCCGCTAGGCTGGGACCCAAGTATAGTGGGCCTACTTAGTTGACGGGACGAAGGGCTTTGTCAACTTAGTCAATATGCACGATTCTAGCTCGACCGACCAGACGATGTCTATGCAACGGCCGTAGTGCTTCTTCAACCTCTGGTCTTCTTGCTCGGCCGCCCAATCTGGCGCCGGTCGTGCCGCTCGCTCGCCTCCGTGGCGGGTCTGTGCTGCCGCGGAGGCCTCACCGCCCCCATACTACTCCCACCGCTGGCCAGGCCATCCCTCCACTCCACTCACCCACACCCCCTGTTATTCTGCGGCGACGGCAACGCAGCCGAACCAGTGAACCCTCGTACTCCTCTCCGCGTGGGCATCCACTGCCGCGTCTTCCCCGGCTCCACGCCGTCCCCTTCCTAGGCCTCGCCGTCGTCCACCGCCGTGGTGCTCGGCGCGGCGTGGTCAATGTGGTCAATGACCGAATTCCATCGGAAGAATACTGTACGTGGAGAGGCTGACAGCTGGGTCCACGGCAGCCGCAAGGAAGTGCATCCTTATTACGCGGAAAATAACTATTCCTCCACCTGACAACAGGGACCCATCGGACGGGCCACCAGTATTTCGCGAAAAAAACATTTGCCCCTGACTGCTGGGACCCACCCGATGGGCCATCGTATTTCGCGAAAAGAACGTTCCCCCTGCTGTCAACTCGGACCCACCGGAAGTGCCTCCTTATTACGCACAAAAAAATGAATACCCCCCAGCTAGCTGGGACCTACCTTGGTGGGAGGCTGACTTGTGGGCCTACTAAGTTGACGGGGACGGAGGGCTTTGTCAACTTAGTCAATATAAACGATTCTAGCTCCAGTGACCGTACGATGTCCATCCAACGGCCGTAGTGCTTCTTCAACCTCTGGTCTTCTTGCTCCAGCCGCCCAAAGCAGTGCCGGTCGTGCCGCATGCTCCTGCCTCCCGTGGTCGAATGTGCTGCCGTGGAGGCCTCACCGCCCCCTACTATTCCCACAATGGCCAGTTCTGCGGCGACGACAAATTTCACACCGCATGAACCAAAGGTGAACCCTCAGATTCTCTCGGCGCGGGCTTCCACTGCCGTGTCTTCCCCGGCTCCCCGTTGTCCCCTTCCTAGGCCTCGCCGTCGTCCACCGCCCTGGTGCTCTCGGCGCGGCATGAGCAACGTGGTCAAGGAACGATTTCCATCGGACGTGGACTGTATGTGGAGAGGCTGACAGCTGGGTCCACGACCGCAGCAAGGATGTGCGTCCTTATTACGCGCAAAATAATTATTCCTCCACCTGACAGCGGGGACCCACCGGACGGGCCACCATATTTAGCGAAAAAAATGTTTCCCCACATGCTGTGGGACCCACCAATTACATCTTCGCACGCAAGGAAGTGCGTCCAAAAAACGATTCGCTTCTCGACCGCCGGGACCCACCGGCTACATCGTCACACGCAAGGAAGTGCACGATAGTCGGGACCCACCTGGTCGAAGCGCACGTGGCGTTGTCATTCTGGTCGTGAACGGTATGCGTACATACTAGTCGATGTAGAGGCGCCGCGACGTGTCATAGATGTAGAGGCGCCGCACGTGTCGTAGTAGAGGCGCCGCACGTAGCATGTACACGCACGCATGCAGCGAGGGTGCAAGAAAGAAAATCTGACCACATACGTACATACGGGCAGGGTCTCGAACGCCTACTCGCGCATACGTACATGGCTGGGTCGGAACAGAGAAACAGCGTAGTCGTCGTGTTCATGGGGAGCCAACCGGCTGGGTCGGAACAGAATGCGTGGTCGTGTTCAGCGGGAGGGCTTGGATGGAACAGGTGATGGAAAAGAGGCCTGGCATACCGCACAACGGAGGAAACGGCCTTGTGTTCGACCGGCCACGTTCGAAACGGGGTCCTGTTGATCGGGAGGGCTGGCGACAAAGAAAGCGGAGGAAACAGACCTCCTACGGTCGAAACGGGGTCTGTTGATCGGGAGGGTGTGGCGCACCGCAAAAGAGGAAAGCGGACCTCCTACGGTCAAACGGGGTCCTGTTGATCGGGAGGGTGTGGCGATCGCAAAAGCGGACAAGCGGACTTGTGTTGGAGCGCTACGGTCGAAACGGGGAGAGGGGTGTGGCGTGCCGCAAAATGGGACTCCACGGAATCACTGTTCATCTCCACCGTCGACCTCCTCCAGCCTCCACGGGCCATCAGAGACCTCCTCCGGCCTCCACGGGCTCCTCGCTCATCAAGCCTCCACCGCGCGCTACTCCACCGGCTCTTGTTCAACCACCCCTCCACACGGGCACCCCTCCACCGCTTCTCTGTTCATCTAGCCCTCCACACCACGGGTCCTGTTCAACCACCCTCCACGGCCACCCCTCCACCTTCTCATCGCTCATCCAGCCCTCCACACAACGGGTTCCTGTTCATCCAGAGGCAACGCCACCGCCACCGCTCATCCAACCCCCCCCTCCCCGCAACGCCACTCGTTCATCCCAGGCGCAGCATCGATCGGCTTGATTAGCGGCGCAGTAGCGGGCGAATCGCTCCATCGGGTTCGATTAACAGCCATCGATCGATCGCCGGGTTCAAGAACGCGTATCTGCGGTGCAATCGCTCGGGTTGATTAGAGCCAACGCCTCGCACACACGCGCGTACGTGTACGACAGAAACGCGCATCGCTCGGCCCCCGACCTCTCACTGTAACAGGGAACTCCCCGAAATTTTCCTCCCCCTCGCTTCAACCACGGTTTTTCCGTCATGGACGGCCCAAAGAATGTCATGCAGTTGCGTCTCCGGCCCGCCCAGGACGAAAAGCCCATTTTACATCATGATTTTTTGTCATAGAAGTAGGAGCCCACCACATCTATGATGATATCGGGTTTTGTCACAATCATCGTCATAGAAGTGTCATATGTATGACAGAAAAAAATTTCGTTCGGCCCAAAATGTTACGGATGTGTCTTTTTTTTGTAGTGACTAGTGGGTGTGCATCCAACTTTCTTGCTCATGAAGACCTAGGGCATTTTGAGGAAACCCATCGTAGGAATATACAAGCCAAGTTCTATAACGAAAAATTCCCACTAGTAAAGAACGACAACTTATGAGACTCACTATATGAAAAACATGGTGCTACTTTGAAGTACAATATATGAGACTCACTACATGGAGAACAAGGTTCTACTTTGAAGCACAATATATGAGACTCACTACATGAAGAACAAGGTGCTACTTTGAAGCACAAGTGTGGAAAAAGAGATAGTAGCATTGACCTTTTTATTTATCTTCTTTTTTTTGGGCCTTTCTTTTTTTCTTTTTGGCCTTTCTCTTTTTTTTATTTGGGCGATGCTCTAATAATGATGATCATCACACTTCTATTTATTACAACATAAGGACTACAACTCGAAACTAGAACAAGGTATGACTCTATATGAATGCCTCCGTGTGTATCGGATGGTGCAATGAATCAAGAGTGACATGTATGAAAAATAATGCATGGTGGCTTTGCCACAAATACGATGTCAACTACATGATCATGCAATGGAAATATGAGAAAAGTAAAGTATGTCATGATGATGGTGAACGGAACGGTGGAAAGTTGC
Organism: Aegilops bicornis; assembly: GCA_021605145.1. Lineage (NCBI taxonomy): Eukaryota > Viridiplantae > Streptophyta > Magnoliopsida > Poales > Poaceae > Aegilops > Aegilops bicornis. The sequence continues at coordinate 324,279,035 of CM038673.1, forward strand.
ATGGCAATATATCTCGGAATGGCTATGGAAATGCCATAATAGGTAGGTATGGTGGCTGTTTTGAGGAAGATATAAGGATGTTTATGTGTGATAGAGCGTATCATATCACTGGGTTTGGATTCACCGGCGAAGTTTGCACCAACTCTCAAGGTGAGAAAGGGCAATGCACGGTACCGAAGAGGCTAGCAAAGGCGGAAAGGTAAAAGTGCGTATAATCCATGGACTCAACATTAGTCAAAAGAACTCATATACTTGTTGCAAAAATTTAGAAGTCATCAAAAATCAAGTACTACGCGCATGCTCCTAGGGGTATAGATTGGTAGGAAAAGACCATCGCTCGTCCCCGACCGCCACTCATAAGGATGCACAAGCCGGTACACTTCATGTTTCAAATTTGTTACACAACTTTAACCATATGTGCATGCTACGGATTTGCTAACTTCAACACAAGCATTTCTCAAATTCACAACTAATCAACTAGCACGACTTTGATATTATCACCTCCATATCTCAAAACAATTATCAAGCATCAAACTTATCTTAGTATTCAACGCACTCAAAAGAAAGTTTCACATATCTTGAATACCAAGTATATTAACATTAAGCAAATTACCATGCTATTAACGACTCAAAATAATCTAAGTGAAGCATGAGAGATCAAGTTTCTTTAAAACAAATCCACCACCGTGCTCTAAAAGATCTAAGTGAAGCACTAGAGCAAAAATTATCACGCTCAAAAGATATAAGTGAAGCACCATGAGCAAAACTATCAAGCTCAAAAGATATAAGTGAAGCACATAGAGTATTCTATCAAATTTCAATTCATGTATGGCTCTCTCAAAAGGTGTGTACAGCAAGGACGATTGTGGTAAACTACCAAGCAAAGACGCAAATAATACAAGACGCTCCAAGCAAAACACATATCATGTGGTGAATAAAAATATAGCTCCAGGTAAATTACCAATGGAAGTGGACGAAAGAGGGGATGCCTTCCGGGGCATCCCCAAGCTTTGAATTTTGGTGTCCTTGGATTATCTTGGGGTGCCATGGGCATCCCCAAGCTTAGGCTCTTGCTACTCCTTGTTCCATAATCCATCAAAAGAATTCACCCAAAACTTGAAAACTTCACAACACAAAACTCAATAGAAATCTCGTGAGCTCCGTTAGAGAAAGAAAACAAAAGACTACTTTAAGGTACTGTAATGAACTCATTCTTTATTTATATTGGTGTTAAACCTACTTTATTCCAACTTCTCTATGGATTATAAACTATTTTACTAGCCATAGATTCATCAAAATAAGCAAACAACACACGCAAAACAGAATCTGTCAAAAACAGAACAGTCTGTAGTAATCTGTAACTAACGCAAACTTCTGGAACTCAAAAAGTTCTACCAAAATTGGACGACCTGGACAATTTGTTTATTGATCAGAAGCAATTGGAATCAGTATTTTATAACGTTCTGGTGATTTTTAACAATTCGGGCACTGAGCACAAAGTTTCTGGAAATTACAGCAAGATCAAATAACTATCACCCAAGAAGATCCAATAGGCTTAACTTGGCACAAACACTAATTAAAAGATAAAACCACATCTAAACAGAGGCTAGATGGATTATTTATTCCTAAACAGAAGCAGAAACAAAAAACTAAAAATTGGGTTGCCTCCCAACAAGCGCTATCGTTTAACGCCCCTAGCTAGGCATAAAAGCAAGGATAGATCTAGGTATTGCCATCTTTAATTTTCAGTTTTTTAGCGGAGTCATGCTCGAATCCGGGTGGTTCTTGCCGCTTCCCTTCATACTCGGAAATTTTTAGATCAAAAGAATCCAACCGCTTATTACAAAGAGTAATCAACATATTCATGCGGTGAAGATTTCCACTAACACCTTTAAGAGGCTCAAGAGACTTTTGTAAAAAAAATTGTTACTTCGCAAATGTTCTCAAACACTTGGGTTTCTTCCTGGGTAGGATGAGATCCTCCCTTTTGGGGTAGTGTTCTGACTATTCCCTCTATAATTTCATGCGCAATACTAGGATCAATCTCAATGAAATTTCCCTTGGCAATGCAATCCAAGAGTTGTTTATGCGTCATATTTAACCCAACATAAAAATTGCGAAGAAGAATTCTAAAGTTCACCTCTAGGGTGCACTTACGATAAGATTCCATCATCCTATACCAAGCATCTTTTAAGTTTTCTCTTTGCCTTTGCTTGAAGTGAAGAAATTCAAACTCGGGAGACATAGGAGCGGATAAGGAATTAGACATAACGACAAGCAAGCGAACTAACACAAGAGCAAACAAGGGGACGAGGAAAAGGCAACGGGAAAAAGAGAAGGAGATTGGGAAAGAGAGGGCGAATAAAACGGCAAGGGTGAAGTGGGGGAGAGGAAAACGAGAGGAAAATGGCAAATAATGTAATGCGAGAGATAGGGATTGTGATGGGTACTTGGTATGTTGACTTTTGCGTAGACTCCCCGGCAACGGCTCCATAAATCCTTCTTACTATGTCTTGAGCTTGCGTTGGTTTTCCCCGAAGAGGAGAGGATGATGCAGCACAGTAGCGTAAGTATTTCCCTCAGTTTTTGAGAACCAAGGTATCAATCCAGTAGGAGGCCACGCACAAGTCCCTCGTACCTGCACAAAATGATAGCTACTCGCAACCAACGCGATTAGGGGTTGTCAATCCCTTCACGGTCACTTACAAGAGTGAGATCTGATAGAGATAATATTTTTGGTACTTTTGGTATTAAGATGCAAAGTGAAAAGTAAAGGCAAAGTAAAAACAAAGCAAGTATAAAAGTGATGGAGATTGATATGATGAGAATAGACCCGGGGGCCATAGGTTTCACTAGTGGCTTCTCTCAAGAGCATAAGTATTCTACGGTGGGTGAAAAAATTACTGTTGAGCAATTGACAGAATTGAGCGTAGTTATGAGGTTATCTAGGTATGATCATGTATATAGGCATCACGTCCGAGACAAGTACATCGAAACGATTCTGCATCTACTACTATTACTCCACTCATCGACCGCTATCCAGCATGCATCTAGAGTATAAAGTTAAAAATAGAGTAACGCCTTAAGCAAGATGACATGATGTAGAGGAATAAATTCATGCAATATGATAAATACCCCATCTTTTTATCCTCGATGGCAAAAATACAATACGTGCCTAGCTGCCCCTACTGTCACTGGGTAAGGACACCGCAAGATTGAACCCAAAGCAATGCACTTCTCCCATTGCAAGAACTACCAATCTAGTTGGCCAAACCAAACGGATAATTCGAAGAGACTTGCAAAGATAACTCAATCATACATAAAAGAATTCAGAGAAGATTCAAATATTATTCATAGATAAGCTAGATCATAAACCCACAATTCATCATTCTCAACAAACACAACGCAAAAAGAAGATTACATCGAATAGATCTCCACGAGAGAGGGGGAGAACATTGTATTGAGATCCAAAAAGAGAGAATAAGCCATCTAGCTACTAGCTATGGACCAAGGTGCAAGTAAACTACTCACACTTCATCGGAGGGGCTATGGCGTTGATGTAGAAGCCCTCCGTGGTGGATGCCCCCTCCGTGGAGCTCCTAACAGGCCCCAAGATGGGATCTCGTGGATATAGGAAGTTACCGGTGGAATTAGGTTTTTGGCCCTGTTACGATCGTTTGGGGGTACGTAGGTATATATAGGAGGAAGGAGTACGTCGGTGGAGCTTCGAGGGGCCCACGAGGCAGGGGGCGCGCCCTAGGGGGGCGCCCTCCACCCTCGTGACCGCCTCTCTGATGCCTTGGCGTAGGGTCTAAGTCTCCTGGATCACGTTCGGTGAGAAAATCACGTTTCAGAAGGTTTCATTCCATTTGGACTCAGTTTGATATTCGGTTTCTTCGAAATACTGAAAAAGGCAAAAACAACAATTCTGGGCGGGGCCTCCGGTTAATAGGTTAGTCCCAGAAGTAATATAAAAGTGGAAAATAAAGCCCATTATAGTCCAAAACAGTAGATAAAGTAGCATGGAGCAATCAAAAATTATAGATACGTTGGAGACGTATCAGGCCTCCTAATGAAGAACAGGAGGTGACGGCGGCTCCGTCTCATGGATCGCGATAATTATTTCTCTCTTATTTTTTTTCTGGAATAATGTTATTTTATAGCATCGGAATCAGGGTCTGCGGAGCCACCAGGTGGGGATAACCCACCTGGGCGCGCCAGGAGAGGAGGCGCGCCCTGGTGGGTTGTGCGCACCCAGGGGCCCTCTCCGTTAGGTCTTGGCTCCAGAAATTCTTATATATTATATAAAAATTCCATGAAAAGTTTCGTTCCATACTGAGAACTTTTATTTCTACACAAAAACAACACCATGGTAGTTCTGCTAACTACAGCGTCAGTCCGGGGTTAGTTTCATTCAAATCATGCAATTTAGAGTCCAAAACAAGAGGAGAAGCGTTAGGAAAAGTAGATACGTTGGAGACGTATCACACATCGTCATCGAAGACTGGTTCAGGGGCTACTGAGGGAGTCCTGGATTAGGGGGTCCTCGGGTGTCTGGTCTATCTTATGTGGGCCGGACCGATGGGCCGTGAAGATAAAGCAGAAGATTTTCCCCCGTGTCCGGGTAGGACTCCTATATGCGTGGATGGCAAGTTTGGTGTCTGGATGTACTGTTTCCTTCTATGCAAATCGACTCTGTACAACCCTAGGCCCCTCCGGTGTGTATATAAACTGGAGGGTTTAGTCCGTAGAGGCTATCGGAATAATCATAGGCTAGACAACTAGGGTTTAGGCATTACGATCTCGAGGTAGATCAACTCTTGTAACCCCTATACTCATCGAATACAATCAAGCAGAACGTAGGGTTTTACCTCCTTTAAGAGGGCCCGAACCTCAGTAAACATCGTGTCCCCATTGTCCCTTGTTACCATTGATCCTTAGACACACAGCTTGGGACCCCCTACCCGAGATCTGCCGGTTTTGACACCGACACGCATGGCTTCACGCTAGCCACGCCCGAGCCCAGCCGGATCGCGAGGTGCGGGCCCATGGAGGAGCTATCGGTCATGCACTGGGTGCAGCTCCGGCCGTCTACAACACCCCCGTCAATAACATGCGCGCCACTGAGGCGGCCATTGCGGATCTCGAGTTCCTGGAGGGCGAGGAGCTGCTGCAGCAGCAGTAGCGCATCCATGACCTTGTCGCTGCGATGAATTTGCAGCAGAAGCATTACTACCCGAACCCGCCCACTGCGTCCACCTCCAAGAACACCGGATATCCCGACCCATAGCGCATGCAGGAGGCGTCCTCCCCGCGCCCTAGCGGGAGCCAATCTGGCCGGCACCGGAAGGGCCGGTCCTGGCGCAACCGCACCCTAACAACTGGCACACCCAAGATGACGGGCTAGCCTGCGATGACCAGCGCCAGCCGAAGCTCCCCCCGCCGTCTGCTCGGCTAGCCCGGCCGTTCTCAGCTGGCCCAGCGCCCTGCGGCCCCATCGCTAGCCGGCTAGGCCCGCACGACCCCGTCGATGATAATGACGCCAGCCACCACATCGAGCTGTTGGCCCACTCGCTTGTGGTGGAGGAAGAAAGCATGGGCGTCTCGGCTTGATTCGGCCCGCGCATCCGCGACGAGCCCTTCCCCAAAGGGTTTACACTCGCCTGCGACACCCCCAAGTACAACGGGACCGCCAAGCCGAAAGACTAGCTCATCGACTACACCATGGCCGTCGGCATCATAGGAGGCAATAGGCACCTATTCATGTGCCACGCTTCCCATATGCTGCAAGGCTCGGCCGGGATGTGGATGAACAACCTCCCGGCAGGTAGCATCAACTCCTGGCTCGACTTCGATCAGGCGTTCGTGCGCAACTTCACCGACACGTACAAGCGGCTCGGCCAGCCCCGCCAGCTCAACCTCTACATTCAGGGGCTGGATGAGACCACCCGCCAGTACCTCACATGGTGGACCAAGCTGCGAAACAGCTGCAATGGGGTTCAAGAGGTCCAGGATGCTCAAGCACAAGCTCATGCGCTTCGAGCCGAACATCATGGCCACGGCAGACAAGTACGCCATAGCCGAAGCCGGCATGAAAGTCCAAGTCGTGATGGACGAAGCCGGCAAGGCGTTGCCGGCGCCGCCATCCAACCCCCGGCCGGCTGGTGAGAGCAGCCGCAGCAGACCAACAACAGCGGCAAGCGCAAGGGCGAGCAGTTGGCTCCCTGTTATGACAACCATCTCGTTGCCGCCGCCGAGGCAGAGCAGCTGGCGGAGCAAACCGGCAACCGACATTAGTGAACCAGCAAGACTTCCTGGCAGCCCAAGATCATTGTCGGATGTGGGGTTCCGGCAAACCCTTAAGGTTCAAACACTGGGGTGCGCGCGAAGTCTTTCCCTCCTACCGATCTATGCTCTAGCTCGCTAAGATCTTGCGGACGAACTCGACGAAATCACAACACAGAGAGAGAAACGGGGTTTATACTGGTTCGGGCCACCGTTGTGGTGTAATACCCTACTCTAGTGTGGTGGTGGTGGATTGCCTCTTGGGCTGATGATGAACAGTACAAGGGAAGAACAGCCTCCTGAGGTTGAGGTGTTCTTGTGTGTATGAACTTATGGTGCGAGGAGCCGATGAATTGCTCGATCCCCTGCCCTGTGGTGGCTAGCTCTACTTATATAGGCCCTGGTCCTCTTCCCAAATGTTGAGCGGGAAGGGAGCCAACAACGGCGGGCAAATTTGAAGGGGGACAGCTAGTACAAGATATCCTAACAAAAGCGGTCTTCGCCTGCAAAAAGCCCTGGGGTGACGCCGTCTTGCGCTCCACGATGACCTCCGCCTTGTCGTCCTCCTGGTCTTGGTCTTGTTGCACCAATATGGCAACCTTTGCCTGATGCCTCGGTACTCTTAAATGCTGCGCTTGCCTCCTTAGCACCAAAGAGGAAATGGGGACATTATGCGCCTGGCGCCACTTTGGCGCCGTTAAATCATGGCTTACGTCACGAGTGCCTCGCGAGGTTTGCCCCGCCTTGATATCTCCACTCCTTGTGAGCCTGCCTGGCTAGGCCACTCCAGAGGAAGTCTTGCGTCGCCCACCTCGCGGGGGTCTTGGATGCCTTGTTGATGAAGATGGGTCGTACGGCCCGCTGCCTAGCCACGCTGTGGACCGCATGACGAGCAAGTCTGGGGACCCCGTTCCCGAACGCCGACAAGAGCCCCGGGCCCAAGTGCGATCGGGCTTGGCCACAAGCGGCCAAGGGTCAAGTTCGGAGCACCGCGGGCCCCAAAAGCCTGCGGCCTCGGTCGACGCGTGGCGGTTGATTGGACGTGGGCGTCTCCGCTTCCCCACGCTGCCTTTGAATCCGCCCGGCTATGCGGCCCCTGCGGCCTACACAGTTATTCTTCCGCCTCTTGCGCCTTGCTTCCCCCAATTCCTCTGCTTCCTTGCGACTCTGTTTCTCTTCCCCAATCTGACTCGCGCTCTGCCTGCTCCATAGCCATGGCGCCCAAGCAAGCTGAGAAGGGGAAGAGCCCTTTGCCTCTTTCGTCTGCGCCTCCGCCCTTCGCGCCGGCGCTCGGCCGGTCTCGCGTGCTCAACAACGAGGCCATGGACAAGGCGCGCCCGATGCTTGCCTCCAGCTTCAATGAGTGTGGGGAGACGGTGGCTTGGCCCGCGTCCCGCACTCGCTCAGTTCAGACGGCCACTTAGATCCCAATCTTCATCGACGCCCTCTGGGCAGGCCTGATTCCTCCCTTCTCTTCCTTCTCCAACGCTGTGCTTGAGCATTATCAGATCCACTTGCTGCATCTCGACCCTCAGTCCGTGACACTTCTCGCCGTCTTCGCCTTCGTGTGTGAAGCCATGGTGGGCATTGCTCCTTCAATGGCTCTCTTCCGCCACTTCTTCTCATTGCATCTGGCCGACCCCCAGCAGTGCTCAGGGTGCGTGAGCTTCCAGGCTGTGGCCGCGACAGTAGGCGATGGGATTGATTTTGAGCTTCCTCCATCTATGAGCGACTTCCGAATACGATGGGTGTTTGTTGATGCCGGCGTACTCGGTCCTCTGCTTCAGGCTCCGTCAGGGCCCGCTGATCCTAACCCCGGCTGGGGCCATCAGCGGCTCGCGAGCCCCGGCCTTGCCGATGTCAGCTCAGTTGAAGTTCTTTGAAGGATCTCGGCGTAACCGCACCGATGGTGGTGAAGGAATTCGTGCAACGCCAGGTCGCTCCGCTCCAGTGCCATTCTCGCCCCATGTGGACCTTGCTCAGAAGCCAAGACCGCATGAGGTTTCAAGAGTCTGGGCTCCTCCTTGGGACGCGAGGGACAGTGCTTAGGGTCCTGGCGGGCGTCTCTCTGCCAGCTGATCTGCCCAGGAACAGTTTCCTGCTGTACCATTGCGAGAATAAGGACGGATTTGTGAAGGCCATGCCTCTCTTTGATGAATGGGGGTCGTGACCGGTCGGCCTGGAGGGACCTCGGGAGAATCCTGTCGTTCTGATTCCCTTTCTTGCTCCTGATGCTGGGCTCGCCCCAAGTGACGGTGCAGGTGGGCGAGCTCAGGCGAAGACCGACGGCTCGTGTGCTGACAAGCACGTGTCGGGCGGTGATCCTGGGGCATAGTCTTCGGGAGCATGCCACACCCCTCCTGAGGCATCGGTTGCTGAGGAGGCGCTACGTGCGACTCCCAATGCCAATGCTCCAGGAGCCTAGGGATACCGTGGTGAAACGGTGCCCGGCTGTTTGCCACAACCGAGCACCCCTGAAGACATTCTTCCGAGCTCTTCTTCAGTCCCACTGCGCTCTGGCCGCCACGTTCAGCGTTTCGGTCGCCTTTGCGTGGACTTCGAGGAGCTCCTCAAGAGGAAAGGATCCCCTAGCGGCAGCAATGTCTTCGGACCGCTGAAGCGGAGGAAGTACTTCGCCATTGACGTGTAAGTATCACGCGGTTGTGGCCTTTCATGTGCAGCTTTCTTCTTCTGACACCGGTCTTTCAGGGCTCCATCAACTGAGGCTACCGGATCTCCCGAGAAGCGGCCTCCTTCTTCCTCAACTCTTCCGCCTGCCTCGAGCACTCCAAGTCTTGCCCCTGGGGCAGAGTTGGTTGAAGGGGCAGTTATGCCTTCCTGACGCACTGATCCTGCGTCCCCGTCGCCTCTCCCCACTGGCCTGGCATGGAGCTTGGCAGGTGTGCCCAAGACTCCTCTGTTGGTCTTTGGTGGTAGCTTGTTGGCTTCGATCCTCGGCTCCTCCTCGAGTGGCGAGCCCCAGCAGACGTGGGCTTCTCGCGAAGACAGGCAGGTGTCTGGTGCGGCGCCAACCCCCAGCCTCCTGCCGAGGGATGGCGCGCCATGTGGCGCCCCGCGCGCAGCCCCCGAGGCGGAGGACGAAGAAGGCCGGGCGTTCGGGCTTGAGCGCGAGGGGAGCGTGGTTCGCCATGAGCTCTTCCAGGAGGTGATGAGCGCGATGAGACGGCTTGGTGGGGAGCTCGCGAGTGTTGATTCACGTCTTGAGGCGGAAGGTCTTCGGCTGTTGGAGGAGCGGCGCAAGCTGAAGGTGGCCATCAGCCTCGGCCGCTATCAACGTGACCTTGAGAACGCAAAGGCCGAGGCGTCTCTCAAGGCCTCCTACGAGGCTCGCTCACGAGCCTTGGAAGAGGCTCGCGAGGCTGATCGCCGCTGCGAGGCCGCGGAGAAACGCGCTTGGGAGCTCCAGGCCTGAGGCGCGTCTCTTGACCAGCAGGTGGAGGCACGTAGGGCTGCTCTTGCGTCGTTGAGGGGGACGCCCGCGGAGGAAGAGGAGGTCCGGAAGCGTGAGGAGGCGTTGGCCCTGGATGCCATGGAGCGTAGCCGCGAGCTCAAGCAACTGGAGACGAGGGAGCGTCAAGTTGCCCAAGCAGAGGATGCTGTAGGGGCTTGTGAGGCTGGAGTCGAGGAGGAGGTGAACCGCCGGATGGCCGAGGTTCGCGGACTGGAGGCAGGTACAACCTGAAGGCTGAAGCTTCATGGTGTGGAGGATGAGGGCAGGGACGCTGTCCTCGAGGCCCAGGTTGGACAAGGCCGAGAGGCGCCACGGAAGCCACGGCTGCAGCCACAGTCACCCAGCAGCGGACTTGGCCTCCGCCAGCGCCGAGCTACGCTCCCTCCGGAGGCAGGTTGATGATGCAGGCCGTCGCGAGGCGTAACACCGAGGAGGTGCTCGGCGCCCTAACGCTTGGCCTTGAGCACGCCCCATGCTTGGGAGCTTGAACAGGGCCAATATCGCCCTGGGCCACATTTGCGATGTGGAGGCGCCGACTCCTCACTCGAACGATTACGCTAGCCACCTGACCTTCTTCACCGAGGTGGTGACGCACCTGGAGGCTCAATCTGCCCAAGCTCGCCGGCTTGTGGAGGAAAGGGGGCGCGGCTTGCTTGAGCGCGCTTTCTCGCGCGTCTTCAACCATCTCCTGAATGCCGACCCCAACTTCGACTTTAACGCCGCCATCGCCCCCGTACCCATGGCTGTCCGGGGTGACCTGGCGCGCTGGGTCGAGGACCGTGTGGACGCGTTGGTCAGGGCCTTCGCTTCGGAAGATGATGTGGTGGTGGTCGTCGCAGACGAAGGCGGTGTGGTTGATGATGGCGACGGGGGCGTCGCCGATGACGAGGATGAGGCCGACGAAGACGACGATGACGCGAGTGACGCGTCTGCAAGTGACGCAGCGAGCAACATCTCCGGCTGATCCCTTGTTCTCATGTCATTTCTTCATGCGCACAAACTCGGGCGTGGCCCTTGGAAACTTGTCAGAGCATTTTGAGAGGGCGGGCCCCTCATGTAAACAAATCGCAGTTTTTATTTTTTCATGCGGTGTGAGTTTGTGTCCTTGTGAACTTGTGAATCCTGATGCGAGTTTTCTGCCTTGGTTTACCTTAGTCAGTGCCAGCCTTGAGCTAGGCTATGACGTGCCGAGTTTCTGAGAGCCTTGAGGAGCTCGCCGCCCTGCCGGAGGGGGCCCCACGTGGAGTGGGCAACAGTTGCAGCGCGCGCTCGGGGCGCGCGTGCTTCGCGCAGTCCCGCTCGCGAGGAGCTCGTGAGGGGAAGGCGACGGACAAGAGTCCCGAACAAAGCGAGATCCAGAAGGCAAGAAATTGCTCAAACTTCAACTCAAATCCAGATCCAAAAAGCAAAGCTACAGAATGAAAGATCCAAAGCAAAAGGCCGCGTTCGGCACCTAGTCTAGTCTTCTAGTCTTCAAGTCTTCTCACCAGCGCGGAGCTAAGTGCTGCCACTAGGCATGGGAGGGAGCCCCAGGGCCTGAGGCCGGCACCCCTGAGACTCCGGCGTGGACAGCCCCAACGCATTATTATGTGAGAGTGTCACGGGCGGCGAGCTTCACAGGCACTGGGCCTTCTTCACAGGTACCGGCCTTGCTTCATATCGCCAGACGAGGGCCCCTCCTTGCGCTGCTCTCGACCTCCTCTGAGACGACCGGAGGCCATGATGAAACAGAGGAGGAAAAGAGGACGCCAGCGGCTCCCTCGGCGACCACAGGTCCTCTGCCGGGAGAAGGGTTGGCGAGGCCTCCCCGGCAGAGGGCCTACCTCCGTGTCGTCGATCATCAGCGCCCGGCGTGGAGGGCCTTGCTCCTGGCTCCCTTTCGGTGGCCCCCATCGCGTTTCGCTTGCCGGAGTGGGTGTCGCCGCTCCTGGGTCATCGACTGACACGGCAACCTGGTTCATCTGTAGCCCATGGTTAGTGTAAACCTGTTCTTGAGTGACTAGTGGTACCCTGTAATTGCCGCTGTTGGCGCGATCGTTGTGGTTCTCCGTTGGCTCCTGGAAAGCTTCCGCTCCTAGCGCCACTTCTCCCCAATCTTCTCCAACGAACGAGCCGATGTCGTCCTCTGGTGCGTATTTTTGGTCCATCATGTGGGGCACGTAGGCTTCCGGGGCCGTCACCCCGAACACCTCGCCATGGTGCCCCATGCTCCATGTTGCTCCGCCCATGACAGCGTCCTAGGGAGGACGGTACGGCACCCGGCCGGGACCGTGGGGGGTGACGCTCGTGCTTGTGCTCATCGAGGGCGGCATGCGGGGATTGGAGCCCCCTGCGCCGCTGGCCGTGCTGATGTTGACAAAGCCCCCGTGCGTAGTTGGTGGTGCGCGGGCGTGGTGATGCTCGCCGTGCGGCCTGCGATGGCACAGAAGTCGATAGCGAAGGTGGTGCTCCCGACACCGCCGCGTCCAGCAGCTCAGCAACTTGCTCGAGTAGCGTGTCCCGGCTGCTCTCCATCAGCCTGCATCGCAGCAGCTCTCTTGCCACCGTAAGTGCCGCCCGCATGTTCGCTTGCTCCCGCCGCAAGTGCGGCGCCGTTGCTGCGGCGTGGCTCGCCGCTCTCGCCGCCGCCGTGCTAACGTGGGGTGAGGGTGGATGACGCCGATCAGCGTTATCCGCACCAGTGAACTTGGTAGCGCCAGCGCCGCTTGAGGTCTGGGTCGAGATCTCCATGGGATGGCGGCGTCGTCCGTCTGCGGCCAGCTGCCCGGCCGATCGAGCCGGTCCTTGGTGGCCGAACATCGCAGTCGGTGAACATCGAAGAGCTGGTTAGCGGAGAAGAAGCTCCGGCGCACCCCTACCTGGCGCGCCAAATGTCGGATGTGGGGTTCCGACAAACCCTTTAGGTCCGAACACTCGGGTGCGCGCGAAGTCTTTCCCTCCTACCGATCTATGCTCTAGCTCGCTAAGATCTTGCGGACGAACTCAACGAACTCACAACACAGAGAGAGACACGGGGTTTATACTGGTTCGGGCCACCGTTGTGGTGTAATACCCTACTCCAGTGTGGTGGTGGTGGATTGCCTCTTGGGCTGATGATGAACAGTACAAGGGAAGAATAGCATCCTGAGGTTGAGGTGTTCTTGTGTGTACGAACTTATTTTTTTTTTTGACTATATACTGCAAGGCAACAGCCTCACAGTGCTTTATTAAAATTTAACAAGAGGTTTACATAATTACATGGGATCAGAAAGCAAGGAGAGAAAATACTTACAATAATACTATGAGAGAGAGGCTATCCAGAGTAGTAAGCTATCCTTATATTTACATTTGATTCTATGAGCTAATAGGGAGATATCATGTATGAAATTCCTCCTCCAAGAAATGAAGGTAGGTCTCTCATTTCTAAAGATTTTCCCATTCCTTTGTGTCCAGATATTCCAAGTAGCAGTAAAAACCACCTAAGTGAAGAAAGGATGACCAAAATCCCTCCTAGCAGCAAGAGCCAGCTCATATGTAGACTGGTTTGGTTGAGCATTCCAAGAAATCCCAAGGTAATTCCAAACCCTCTGGCTGAAGTTGCAAGCAAAGAAGAGATGTGCATGATCCTCATGTGAGGCACAGAAGCAAAGGACACACGTATCATCCTGGATGATCCAGTTCTGCGTTGCATCATATCCCTAGTATTCAAGCGGTCCATTAGGAGAAGCCATCCAAACACTTTAAACTTGAGCGTGCAAGCAGATTTCCAAATCCATTTGAAGATGGGATCAACCACCAAATGGGAGAAGCAAGACTGATAATACAACTTTGATTTAAACTCCCCAGTTTTAGATGGCCACTTCCAAATATCCTTGCAGTCCCCATTCAAGCTGACTAAAGATAGCAAATCTTGAAGATGAGATAGTTCGGAGTAGGCCTCTTGGGACAGAGGCAGGTGGAAATGATCTGAGATCTCAGGAAGCTCCATAAATTCTCTGACTATGACTGTGTCATTAATGACAAAAGAATGCAGCCTAGGGAACTTCTCACTCAACAGAACCACATTATTACCCAACTGCCATCGATCAAGCCAAAAAACCACCGTGTTGCCAGCGTGTACTTGTGGGACAGCAAACTTGCAGAAGTTGGTGTATAAGCTCATGACATCTCTCCACCAAAATGAGCCACAGCTCTGCGTGACCTGTGGTGGCGAAGCAGCATAGTAGGTGTCCCAAATTAGAGTGACCCAAGGCACATCCATTCTGTTAAAAAACTTGAATAGATGCTTTAATAACAAGGCTTCATTTTGGAGTCCCAAATTAAGCACACCCAAACCTCCACAATTCTTTGGTCGGCAGACCCGATCCCATGCAGCTAGGGATTGCCGAGGGTTATCTGTGTTGCCTCTCCACAGACATTGACGCATGATTCTCTCAATCTGCTGCAAGATGCCCTTGGGGAGAGATAGAGTGCATAGGAAATAAATTGGCATTGAGCAAAGCACCGACTGAAGAAGTTGCAATCGACTTCCTTGATTAGAAGACACGAGGAAGCGGATAACCGGCGTTCAATACGGTCAACAAGAGGTAAAAGATCATAGATCGTGGGTGCAGGCGTACCCATGGGTAGCCCAAGATATGTGAAAGGCATAGATCCCACATCACAACCTAGAAGGTTGGCAACCCTAGCGCCCTCTTCATCACTCATATTGATTGGAATGAGAGATGACTTACTGAAGTTGACACGTAAACGCAGACTAAGGCATAGCCTAGTGGTGGGAAGGGGCTGATGCATTCCCACCCACCCAGGTTCAAGGCATGGTACTTGCAATTTGGGTTTGTTGCACCAATTATACTGTAGGGGGTTCCCTTACAGTCTTTCTGTCAAAAAAAAAGTTGACACGTAAACCAGTTGATGCTGCAAAAGTGTTGAGCATGTCCTTGAAGGCGATCAGCTGGTCATCAATCACAGGTAGAACAATTAATGTGTCATCCGCATATTGAACGATCGGATAGTCATTGGAATTTGTTGGAATTGGCAGAGTGAGAATGTTTCTTGAGCACATCTCATTGACTACTGACTGAAGCAAATCGACCAAAATGACAAATAATAGCAGAGAGAGAGGGTCTCCTTAATGACGCCACTCTGCGGAACAAAATGATTACCTGGAACACCATTTAAGAGAACCAAAGAAGAACTCGTAGACAAAATGCTATTAATCCAGCTTGTCCAACGAGTATCAAAACCCTTGCACTGTAGGATTCTGAGGATGGCTTCATGCTCAATTGTATCGAAAGCCTTCGTGAAATCAAGCTTAAGGAGGATGATGGGCCGCTTTGAAGCTTTACATTGATGAATGTATTCGAAACACCAGCCTAGACAATCCTGGATAGAGCGGCAACGAAGAAACCCATATTGGTTGCGATGAATACATCTCAAGATCACTTTTTGTAGCCGATTGGCTAGCAGCTTAGTCAAAAACTTCAAACATGTGTTTGTCAGAGATATGGGCCTGAAATCTCCAACCACTTCAGGGCTTAGATTCTTGGGGACAAGGGTGATTAAGGAAGTATTAAGACATTCCAAATTACACCTCCCCTCATAAAACTCATTGACAAGTTGCATGAAGTCCTCCTTGAGAATAGACCAGCACCTCTTTAAAAAAAGACATGTAAAGCCATCAGGGCCTGGAGCACGGTCGCTCGGCATATTCTTAATTACAGCATCAACCTCAGAATCCGAGAACGGCAAAGAAAGATCTTCCAGACCATCAACCCTCTGAATTAAGTTGTGTAGATCGAAACCCATTTGAATTCCTTTTGCATGTCCCATGCGCTGATTGAAATCCGACCAAAACATGCCCGTCAACATTTGATGGTCAGAAACCACCTCACCCGCCGAGTTCTTGATAGAAGAAATTGTATTCAATCGGTACCTCTCGGTGGCCATAGCGTGAAAAAACTTAGAATTTTCCTCCCCCGCCTTAATGCTTCTGATTGTACAGCGCTGTTTCCAGTAAATATACTGCCAGTGCAGAATATCCTGAAGGTGTAACTTAACTATTCTCCTGAAATTGAATTCATGCCAACTTAAAGGCCGGATCTCCTCCATCTCATCAAAGAACAGAATAACTTTATTGCAATCAGCAATTAACGCCTTAACTGAGGATAGCTTTAAATTCCATTTCTTTAAAGCATGTCGGAGCGCTTTGAACTTGGTGGAGATCGTTAAAGCAGCAGAAGGCTTATGCACTGTCCTGTCCCAAACCTGAGCAACACGCTCATTAAATCCAGGTAAGTCAACCCAATAATTTTCAAAACGAAAAACTTTAGCTTTGGGAATGGCCGTGGCAATAGTGATCACACAATGAACATGATCCGATGCTGATCGCGCAAGAGGCAAGACCAAAGTGTTTGGATGATCCGACGTCCAAGCAACCGAAGTGAAAAAACAGTCAATTTGTGAAGGGGCTGAGTTTGCATATTAGACCAAGTAAATTGTCTACCCTTAATTGGCAGCTCAACAAGACCCAAATGCCCTATGATTTCATTAAACAGAAAGATGTCATTGACATTACCACCCGGTAGGTTACGGTTTTCAAGCGATCTCATAAAGTTAAAATCCCCCAAAAGAAGCCATTTGTCATCACAATTAATGTCCAGATTATATAACCACTGCACGAACTCACTAGCAGGATTCTGACAAGGACCATAGACAGTCACCAGCTTCCAAACTTCAGATGTATGTTTGGAAAGAAATTCCACAATAATTCCAAAAGGTTTGGCCTCAATTAACTTGCCCTAAAAAAAGAGGAATTCCAGATAACAACCATGCCAGCTGACGCACCAACCGAAGGCACAAATGCAAAGTTATCAAAACGTCGAGGACAGAACTTCCTAATGAACCTATGATCAATATGCATACACTTAGTTTCTTGTAGGCAAACCACAGAGCAACCACTTTCATCAATTTTCTGTTTGACAGCAAGCTGTCGCGTTTCAGAATTAAGGCCACGCACGTTCCAACACAGAACCTTCCACTCTTTAAACCCAGTCCGACTCATTACAAACCATAAGAAGTTGCAGCAAAAGTAGACCACACAATGATCCACATAGACCAGCTAAACATATCAGAATGACAGAGTTCGAAACATAAAGACATAAATAAAGATAGATGGCGTTTATGGTGGTACGCCATGGACCAAAAAGCATATGCATGCACTCAATCACGTAACTCTTGCTGCTTGTAGATCGAGCTGGATTAGCAACAAGCTTATCCATGACTAACTTCTCCGGAGCGATGCGTCTTGTGAGCGAGCTATCTGTTGAAGTTCAGAGATGGCAGTTGGTGGTGGCACTGAAGAAGCTCCATCAGACTGGGCCGACTTGGTCTTGCATTTCTTCATAGTGTGTGGAGACTTGTTCAGACCAGATTTGCTGACGCCATTGCATTGCAAACGATAGCCATCTCTTAACGCACTGAGCCGTGCACTGCGACGAACCTCCGTGTCCACTAAAGCAGTAGCCTTTTGCTTGCGATCATGTTTCAGAGTCACCTTTGGTGCAACAGTGAACTCGAAAGATTCAGAGATGGGTTCAGAAATGTCATCAAAACAGAGAGCCCTAGCAACTAGCCTTTTTGCAGGAGGAAGAAGACGAGCATTGCTGGAAGAAGCAAGCACAGGTGGCAGAACAATGCTGAGATCATATCCATTAAAGCAAACATCCCAAGACTTGCTAGAAAGCAAGATTGATCCAAATCCAGACTTGAACATTAGCTTTGGAATATCAGAAAAGCAGAGTGTGGGCATTATCTTCTCAAATGATCGCTTCCACAACATGTCAAGAGGCAGGACAGGTCCAAAGCAGAGTGTGTATGAACTTATGGTGCGAGGAGCCGATGAATTGCTCGATCCCCTGCCCTGTGGTGGCTAGCTCTACTTATATAGGCCCTGGTCCTCTTCCCAAATGTTGAGCGGGAAGGGAGCCAACAACGGCGAGCAAATTTGAAGGGGACAACTAGTACAAGATATCACGACAAAAGCGGTCTTCGCCTCACGAAAGCCACAGGGTGACGCCGTCTTGGGCTCCACGACGACCTCCGCCTTGCCGTCCTCCTGGTCTTGGTCTTGTTGCACCAATATGGCAACCTTTGCCTGATGCCTCGGTACTCTTCGTCTGCGCTTGCCTCCTTAGCACCAAAGAGGAAATGGGGACGTTGTGCGCAATGGTGCCCGCCTGGCACCCGCCTGGCGCCGTTCGTCCTGGCTTACGTGAGCCTGCCTAGCTAGGCCACTCCAGAAGAAGTCCTGCGTCGCCCGCCTCGCGAGGCTTGGAACCTCGCGAGGGTTTTGGATGCCTTGTTGATGAAGATGGGCCATACGGCCCCTTGCCTAGCCATGCTGTGGACCGCAGGCAGGCAAGTCTGGGGACCCCTGTTCCCAAAACGCCGACAATCATGTTCGAGCAGATGCTCGATGCTCCCTGCAAGCACCATAGCAGTGCGAAGCCGTCCACGCACATGCTCCAATAGTGCAGCATCACCCAGCGCTTAATGAGGGGCGACCTACCGCCGCCTCCGCCTCCCCCGCCGGGCACGGGGCAACCACCTCCTCCGCCGCCGCCACCTCCAGCGGCCGGTGCCATGCACGATGACGCCTTCCCCAACCCGAACGCGTGCTACATCGTATTCACCAGCGAGGGTGATGACAAGCACAGTGAGCGCCGACACCGGCACGAGGTGAACGCCATGGCCCCCCTGTTCCCTAGTACATGCATTGGTCCGATCACCCGATCAGCTAGACTTGGGAGGACCATCCGGTCATCATGCCCATGCCGGGTGGCTACGCCCTCATCCTCGACCCCACCATTATCGCTGAAAAGCAAACCTGCCGTTTCTCACGAGTTCTCATCAACGACAGCAGCAGCATCAACTTCCTCTACCGCGACACCATGACCAAGCTCGGCATCGAGGTGCGGCAATTGCGGCCGACCTGGACGGTGTTCCACGGCATCGTGTCAGGTCTCTCCCGCTCTCTGATATCCAACTTGACGTCCTGTTCGGCTCCAATGACCACTTTAGTCGCGAGCCAATTTGGTTTTAGGTGGTGGACCTATCCAGCCCCTACCACGCGCTGTTGGGCTGGCCCGCGCTAGCCAAATTCATGGCGGTCCCCCACTACGCCTACCTGAAGATGAAGTTGTCGGGTCCCAAGGGCCTCATCACCATCATCGACGACTAGAAGAAGTCCCTGGAGTGTGCTAAAGTCGGCTCCAGGCTGTCCGAGTTGCTGGTCATCACCGAGGAGAGGAGCCAGCTCGACTGGATCGTGGCGCTGGCAGGCGAGCAGCCGGTCATGGTGTCTCCGCTCAAGCAGTCGGCCAGCGAGGCCTCCTTCCACCTATCCAGGGACACCAATAATGTCCCATTCAACCCGGCCAACCCTAGCTCCAACGAGTACGTCATCGTGGGTGCCCGCCTCAACAGCAAATAGGAAGGCGAGCTTGTTGACTTCCTCTGTGAGAACCGAGACATCTTCGCATGGTCTCCCAAAGACATGCCGGGTGTTCTGAGGGAGTATGCCGAGCACAAACTCCACATATGCAAGGACGCCAAGCCAGTCCGGCAACCGTTGCGCTGCTTCTCTGAGGAGAAGCGAAGAACCATTTGTGAAGAGATCCCCGACTGCTCGCAGCCGACTTCATCATGGAGGTTTTCCACCCCGAGTGGCTGGCCAATCTAGTCCTTGTTCTGAAGAAGAAGAACACTTGGCGCATGTGTATCAACTACATGAGCCTGAACAAGGCATGCCCCAAGGACCCTTTTGCCCTGCCACAGATAGATCAGGTGATCGACTCCACGACCGGCTGCAAGCTCTATCCTTTTTGGACGCCTACTCCAGCTATCACCAGATCAAGCTGGACCCGACCGGTGCCCTCAAGACATCCTTCATCACTCCATTTGGGGCGTATTGCTACATCACCATGTCGTTCGGCTTGAAAAATGCCAGCGCGATCTTCCAACGCTGCATGCAAAAGTGCCTCCTGCCGCAACACATCAGGAACGTGCACGTCTACGTCGACGGCATCGTGGTGAAGACCAAGCAGCACCTCGCCCTCCTAGCCGACCTCAAGGAGACATTCGCCAACCTGCGTCGGTTCCAGATGATGCTCAACCCGGAGAAGTGCGTCTTTGGCGTGCCAGCTGGCCAGCTCCTTGGTTTCCTAGTCTTGGAGCGCGGCATCGAGGCCAACCCGAAGAAGATCAAGGCAATCAAGCGCATGCGCAAGCCGGCTCGGTTGCGCGATGTCCAGAAGTTCACCGACTGCTTGGCCTCTCTTGGCCGGTTCGTTAGCCGGCTTCGGGAGAGGGCCCTGTCCCTATATCAACTGATGAAGAAGACAGTGGCATTCGAGTGGAACGACCAGGCGGACGAAGCGTTTCATGACCTCAAGCGCATGCTCTCCACCGCACCTGTCCTGGACGTGCCGGCTAAGAAGGAGTCGCTGATGCTTTACATCGCGGTAACCTCCCGCGTGGTCAGCATGGTACTGGTGGTCGAGTGCCCGGAGGAGGGCAAGGTGCAGCCGGTCCAGCGCCCTGTGTACTACCTGAGCGAGTGCTCTCCCTCTCCAAGCAGAACTACCCCACACCAGAAGATGTGTTGTGGAGTGTACTTCGCCGCCAAGAAGCTAAAGTAGTACTTCTAGGAGCACACCATCACCGTGGTGAGCATGGCCCCCATCGGCGAGATAATGGGCTACCGGTATGCCTCCGGCTGGGTGGCCAAGTGGGCCATCGAGCTGGCCAGCCACACGATCCACTACGAGCTCCACACCGCAATCAAGTCCCAGGCATTGGCCAATTTTCTCGTCGACTGGGCGGAGACCCAGTACTTGGCGCCGGCCCTGGACTCGACGCATTGGCGTATGCACTTCGACAGCTCAAATATGCGCACCGGCCTGGGGGCCGACATCATGCTCTCCTCACCCAAGGGCGGCCGGTTGCGGTACACGCAGCAGATCCACTTCGCTGCCTCCAACAACATTGTCGAGTACGAAGCCCTCGTCCATGGCCTTCGGCTAGCTAAAGAGATCGGCATCAGGCGCATCCTTTGGTACGGCGACTCGGATTTGGTGGTGCAGTAGGCCTCTGGCGAGTGGGACACCCGGGACGCCAACATGGCCAGCTACCGCTTCCTGGTCTAGCAGCTGACTGGCGGGTTCGACGGCTGTGAGTTCCTCCATGTCCCCTGGCCAGATAACGAGGCGGCCGACACACTGACCAAGCTTGGCTCCACCCGGTAGGCCATCCCACCTGGCATCTCCCTCGAGAACCTGCGAAAGTCGTCCATCAAGCCATCTCCCGAGTGGGAATTTATCTTCGTCCCAATGGACGCATCATCTAGCTTGGGGGCTGCCGGCTCCATCCTGGGGGCTGCCGGTGATACGTCTCCAATGTATCTATAATTTTTAATTGTTCCATGCTGTTATATTATCATTCTTGGATGTTTTATAGTCATTTTGTATCATTTTTTGGTACTAACCTATTGACATAGTGCCAAGTGCCAGTTGTTGTTTTCTGCATGTTTTTTACATTGCATGAAATCAATACCAAACGGAGTCCAAACGCAACGAAACTTTTTGTGGATTTGTTTTGGACCAGAAGACATCCAATGGGCCGGAGAAACACTTGGGGTGCTCCGAGGGGAGCACAACCCACCAGGGCGCGCCTGGGGGCGCCAGGCGCGCCCAGGTGGGTTGTGCCCACCTCGGGTGCCCCCTGAACTGCCTCTTTGCTCTATAAAACCCCCAATATTCCATAAACCCTAGGGGAGTCGACGAAAATCAATTCCAGCCTTGTGGGTCCATAACCACCAGATCCAGTCTAGACACCATCACGGAGGGGTTCACCACTTCCATTGGTGCCTCTCCGATGATGCGTGAGTAGTTCTTTGTAGACCTATGGGTCCGTAGTTAGTAGCTAGATGGCTTCCTCTCTCTCTCTTGATTATCTACAATGGTCTCTTGGAGATCCATATGATGTAACACTTTTTGTGATGTGTTTGTTGGGATCGGATGAACTTTGAGTTTATGATCAGATCTATCTTTTTATCCATGAAAGTTATTTGAGTTTCTTTGATCTCTCATATGCATGATTTCTTATAGCCTCGTATTTCTTCTCCGATATTTGGGTTTTGTTTGGCCAACTTGATCTATTTATCTTACAATGGGAAGAAGTGCTTTGTAGTGGGTTTGATCTTACGGTGCTTGATCCCAGTGACAGAAGGGGAACCGACACGTATGTATCATTGCTACTAAGGATAAAACGATGGGGTCTATTTCTACATAAATAGATCTTGTCTACATCATGTCATCGTTCTTATTGCATTACTTTGTTTCTTCATGAACTTAATACACTAGATGCATGCTGGATAGCGGTCGATGTGTGGAGTAATAGTAGTTGATGCAGGCAGGAGTTGGTCTACTAGTCTTGGACGTGATGCATATATAATGATCATTTCCTGGATATCATCATGATTATTTGAAGTTCTATCAATTGCCCAATAGTAATTTGTTTACCCACCGTTTGCTATTTTTCTCGAGAGAAGCCACTAGTGAAACCTACGGCCCCAGGTTCTCTTTCTCATATTATTTGCCTTTGCAATCTATTTTCCTTTGCTTTTATTTTTAGATCTATTAAACCCAAAAATACAAAAAAAAACCTTGCTGCACTTTATTTTATTTGGCTTTTGGTCTATCAATATTTACTACTCTCTCACGTCCGTTTGCCAATTTCTGGCGCCACTAACCAAAAGGGATTGACAACCCCTTTTACACATCGGGTTGCGAGTATTTGTTATTTGTGTGCAAGTGTTGTTTACGCAATGTTGCTTGGTTCTCCTACTGGTTCGATAACCTTGGTTTCATCTCTGAGGGAAACACCTACCTTCGCTGTGCTAGATCATCCCTTCCTCTTTGGGGAAATACTGGTGTAGCTTAAAGCCGCATCAAAAGGAATTTTTGGCGCCGTTTCCGGGGAGGATCTTCAACATCTACCAGGTTCCTAATCACAAATCTGATCTCCTCACAATTTACATTATTTGCCATTTGCCTCTCGTTTTCCTCTCCCCCACTTCACAAAAATTTATCGTTTTATTCGCCCTCTTTTCGTTTGCCGTTTTCTTTCCGGATATGTTCTTGAGTGCAATCTTGTTGCGTAATCACCATGACTCAAGAGAACACCAAGTTGTGTGATTTATCAAATACCAACAACAATGATTTTATTGGCACTCAGATTGCTCCCGCCACTAGTGCAGAATCTTGTGATATTAATACTGCTTTGCTTAATCTTGTCATGAAAGATCAATATTCCAGTACTCCTAATGAGGATGTCGCGTCTTAATACCTTCGTGGAATTATGCGATATGCAAAAGAAAAAAGATGTGGACAATGATGTTGTGAAGATGAAATTATTTCTGTTTTCTTTGCGTGATTCGGCAAAAAAATTGGTTTTCTTCTTTGCCTCGCAATAGTATCGATTCTTGGAATAAGTGCAAAGATGCTTTTATCACTAAGTATTTTCTGCTCGCAAAAAATATTTCCCTTAGAACCCAGATCATGAATTTCAAGCAACTTGAACATGAGCATGTTGCACAATCTTGGGAAAGGATGAAAATGATGCTAAGGAATTGCCCAAGTCATGGGTTAAATCTTTGGATGATCATACAAAAAAATTATGCGGGATTGAATTTTGTTTCTCGTAATCTTTTAGATTCCGCCACGGGTGGGACTTTTATGGAAAATACTTCTGGTGAAGCTACCAAATTGCTTGATAATATTATGGAAAATTATTCACAATGGCATACCGAAAGCTCCTACTAGTAAAAAAGTTAATTCGGTTGAAGAAATTTCTTCTTTGAGTGAAAAAGGTTATGCTCTTATGAAATTGGTTGCTAGTAAAATTTCTCCTATTGATTTCAATGATACGCCTTGTCTACTTTGATTGAGCAAAATAGTGATGTCGTAGATGTGAATTTTATCTTGCGCAACAATTTCAATAATAATGCTTATAATAATAATAATAATAATAATAATAATAATAATAATAATAATAATAATAATAATAATAATAATAATAATAATAATAATAGGAACACCTCTGATCTTGAGAATAATATTAAAGAATTTATCAACACTCAAAAAGTTTTCAACACTGCAATGGAAGAAAAGTTGAATAAGATTGATGATTTGTCTAGAAGTGTTGATAGAATTTCTCATGATGTATAAAATCTCAAGATGAAAATTTTTGTGCCTAAAGTTGAGGAATCAATTAAAGCTCTTTATGTTTCTATGTATGAAAGTAAAAAAAGAACCGTTATGCTTAGAGCTAAAAGTGAATTTTTAGAAGAAGCATTTTCTAGTGATTGCTTTCATAAAAAAGATGAAGATCTTAAAATGATTGGTGTTTCTTCCATTGATTCCTTCTTTAGTAAAGTTAAGATTGATGAAAAAGGGACTGGAGAAGATTCAACTTTAGCTAGAAGGCGTCCCGATACTTCGGAGGGTGAAAATCTTGTTGAGAAAATTGATAAAAGTGGGTTTGAAGTGGTCAAAACTTTAACTAGTGATATGCCCACTCTTTTGGATTACAAAGACTTTAATTATGATAGTTGCTCTTTGATTGATTGTATTTCTTTGTTGCAATCCATGATAATTTCACCCCATGCTTATGAACAAAATAAAGCTTTTACTAAACATATTGTTGATGCTATGATGAAAGCTTTAGAAGAAAAGTTGGAATTAGAAGTTTCAATTCCTAGAAAATTACATGATGAATGGGAACCTACTATCAGAGTCAAGATTAAAATTATGAGTGTTTTGCTTTGTGTGACTTGGGTGCTAGTTTTTCTACAATTTCGAAATCTTTATGTGATGTGTTTGGTCTTACCGATATTGAAGAATGTTCTTTAAATTTGCACTTGGCGGATTCTACTATTAAAAAGCCTATGGGAAGAATTAATGATGTTCTTATTCTTGCAAATAGGAATTATGTGCCCATAGATTTTATTGTTCTTGATATTGATTGCAATCCGTCTTGTCCAATTATTCTTGGTAGACCGTTTTTACGCACTATCATTGTCGTGATTGATATGAAAGAAGGCAATATTAAGTTCCAATTTCCACTAAGGAAGGGTATGGAACACTTCCCTAGAACAAGAATTATGCCACCATATGAATCAATTATGAGGGCATCTTATGGATCTCGAAACAAAGATGACAAAACTTAGATCCTTGCTTTATGCCTAGCAAAGGGCGTAAAACGATAGCGCTCGTTGGGAGGCAACCCAATGAATAAAATTTATTTTTGCTTTTTGCTTTCTGTTCTTCAGTGTTAGCACAATTATGCTACTGTTATGATTGTGTTTTTTGTGTTCTAATTAGTGTTTGTGCCAAGTAAAGCCTTTAGGATCTTCTTCGGTGATAGTTGTTTTATCTTGCTGAAAAACAGAAACTTTTGCGCTCATGAAAACAATTCTCATTTTTAACCAGAGCGTGATAAAATGCCAATTATTTTTTCAGAAGATTAATATACAAATTGATCATGTGGTCCTAATTATTTCAGAATTTTTGGAGTTTCAGAAGTACTCAAAATATCCAGATTACTACAGACTGTTCTGTTTTTGACAGATTCTATTTTCTTTGCGTTGTGTGCTTGTTCTGATGATTCTATGGTTTTCTTTGATGATTTTTTGCCATAGAAAAGTTAGAATACTGTAGATATAATGCAAGAATAAAATATGGAAAACTTTGTTTATGCCACTCTAGCTTTTGCCCACTTTGATTATGCCACTCTAGAATTTGACATCTCACTTTTGCCACTCCTAGATTTTGACAATACATTACAAATGCCATTGCATGGCAAAATCAATAATTTTTCATTTCACTTTTGCCACTCTTAGATTTTGACAATGTATCACAATTGCCACTCTGAAAATTTTGCTTTTGCCATGGAATGGCAATTTTGATAATTGTTAAAAGCTAATAGTGGCAAAAGTGATATGTCAAATTCTAGAGTGGCATAAGCAAAGTGGGCAAAGGGTAGAGTGGCAAAAACAAAGTTTTTCCAATAAAATATGAATTTGTTTGCTACAATACTTATAGTAGTGATTTGCTTTCTTATACTAACGGATCTCACGAAGGTTTTGTTGAGTTTTGTGTGATTGAAGTTTCCAAGTTTTGGGTTATCTTACGATGGATGAAGGAATAAGGAGTAAGAAGAGCCTAAGCTTGGGGATGCCCATGGCACCCAAGTTATTATCCAAAGAGAAGCAAGCAACTAAGCTTGGGGATGCCTCGAGTGGCATCCCCTCTTTCTTCTAATGACCATCGTTATTTTACTCGAAGCTATATTTTTATTCGTCACATACTATGTGTTTTGCTTGGAGCATCTTGTATGATATGAGTCTTTGCTTGCCTTGCTTTGTGTTTTTAGTCTTGATTCCTTGCTGGACACACCTATTTGAGAGAGCCAAAATTATGCCATGACTTGTTAGAAATGCTCTCTATGCTTCACTTAAATTTTTATGAGCTATGGACTTGCTCTAGTGCTTCAATTATATCTTTTTGAGCAAGGTGTGCTTTAGTATTTTTGAAGAAATTCTCTCTTGATTCACTTAAATTAAGTTGAGAGAAAGAAATATTATGCTCATGATCTTCACTTATATTTGTTTGAGCTTGTCAAAAGAAACACATTAAAATTAGTCCAAAGTGATATATATCCAAGAAGGATATAATAAAAACTTTCATGAAGATCATTGGACAAAATAAACTTGATTCTTAGTAATAGTTTTGAGATATGATGATGTGATATGTGAGTCATGTTGATGAGTAATTATGCTTTAGTAAGAATATTGGTGTTAAGGTTTGTGATTCCCTATGCAAGCACGAAAGTCAATAGTTATGCAATGAAAATATATCCTACTTGTGGTGCATTATTCAGTGTTAATTATACTTAATGCTCACTTATGAGATTATTCGTTTCTTGTTTGGTCGCTTCTCAATCTTTTGCTAGCCTTCATTTTGCACTAAGTATGATCACTACTTGTGCATCCAAAATCCTTTAAGCCAGTTTTGCCACATGAGTCCACTATACCTACCTATATGCGGTATTCTTTTGCCGTTCTGAGCAAATTTGTATGTGCCATCTCTAATTTCCAAAATAAATTTCTCTTTTATGTGCTCGTACCGCTCGCGAGGCGGTGAGGGGTGGCTAATATTTTCCATGCTAGATGTGTTATTCTCACGATGAGTGTTTATTCACTTGTCATTGCACGAGAGTAAGGCAAAGGTATTAGGGATGCCCAGTCCCGAAATGAAAAATGAATTTACTTTATGTTGTCAAATAATAAATTCCTTGGAAAGTGTTGATATGGAAGGCACCCGTGGATACGGTTAGCCATGGAAAGTGAAAGTATGGTGGAAAAAGGAATAAACTTTAATTTCTGTTTGGGAAACGCCTATGATATATCTAGCATGGAAAGTGTTGGGAACTCTAAGTCATTTTTGTTGGTGGGGAAAGTATGCCTCTCGTTTTTATCTCTCAATTTTCGCTTTGAGCTCTGGCACCTCTACAAATCCCTACTTCCCTCTGCGAAGGGCCTTTCTTTTACTTTATGCAATTTTTATTTTTATTTGATTCTCCATCTTCTCTTATAAAGCACCAACTAGGGGCACTATGGTCGTACTTGAGCATTGGGTGTAGTTCATATGCGAGTGTATTTCATGAATGGATCAATGATTAAGCATAATGGGCTAGGGATAACTTATTTTAGCGTTGATATTTTGAAAGACATGGTTCCTTGTTGGTATGCTTGAGTATTTAAGTTATCATGCCAAAACTAGACTATTGCTTTGAACAATATAAAAGTCCAAATGTCCATGCTACAAAGAAAAGAATATGATATGGCATGTTAGGCAGCATTCCACATCAAAAATTCTGTTTTTATCATTTACCTACTCGAGGACGAGCAGGAATTAAGCTTGGGGATACCGATACGTCTCCAACGTATCTATAATTTTTTATTGTTCCATGCTGTTATATTATCATTCTTGGATATTTTATAATCATTTTATATCATTTTTGGTACTAACCTATTGACATCGTGCCAAGTGCCAGTTGTTGTTTTCTCCATGTTTTTTACGTCGCAAGAAATCAATACCAAACAGAGTCCAAACACAGTGAAACTTTTTGTGGATTTTTGTTGGGACCAGAAGACATCCAGTGGGCTGGAGAAGCACCTGGAGGGGTGCTCCGAGGGGAGCACAACCCGCCAGGGCGCGCCTGGGGGCCCAGGCGGGTTGTGCCCACCTCGGGTGCCCCCTGAATCGCCTCTTTTCTCTATAAGTACCCCAACATTCCAGAAACCCTAGGGGAGTCGACGAAAATCAATTCCAGCCGCCGCAGAGTCTAGAACCACCAGAACTAATCTAGACACCATCATAGAGGGGTTCACCACTTCCATTAGTGCCTCTTCGATGATGTGTGAGTAGTTCTTTGTAGACCTATGGATCTGTAGTTAGTAGCTAGATGGCTTCCTCTCTCTCCTTTGATTATCAATACAATGGTCTCTTGGAGATCCATATGATGTAACTATTTTTGCGGTGTGTTTGTTGGGATCGGATGAACTTTAAGTTTATGACCAAATCTATCATTTTATATCCATGAAAGTTATTTGAGTTTCTTTGATCACTTATATGCATGATTGCTTATAGCCTTGTATTTCTTCTCCGATATTTGGGTTTTGTTTGGCCAACTTGATCTATTTATCTTGCAATGGGAAGAGGTGCTTTGTAGTGGGTTCGATCTTACGGTGCTTGATCCTAGTGACAGAAGGGGAACCAACACGTATGTGTCGTTGCTACTAAGGATAAAATGATGGGGTCTATTTCTACATAAATAGATCTTGTCTACATCATGTCATCGGTCTTATTGCATTACTCCGTTTCTCCATGAAATTAATACACTAGATGCATGCTGGATAGCGGTCGATGTGTGGAGTAACATTAGTAGATGCAGGCAGGAGTCGGTCTACTAATCTAGGACTTGATGCCTATATAAGGATCATTGCCTGGATATCGTCATGATTATTTCAAGTTCTATCAATTGCCCAACAGTAATTTGTTTACCCACAGTTTGCTATTTTTCTCAAGAGAAGCCACTAGTGAAACCTACGGCCCCCTGGTCTCTTTCTCATATTATTACCTTTGCGATCTATTTTCCTTTGTTTTTATTTTTAGATCTATTATACCCAAAAATATAAAAACACCTTGCTGCACTTTATTTTATTTGGCGTTCGATCTATCAATATTTACTACTCTCTCACGTCTGTTTGCCAATTTCTGGCGCCGCTACTCGAAAGGGATTGACAACCCCTTTTACACATCGGGTTGCAAGTATTTGTTATTTGTGTGCAGGTGTTGTTTACGCAGTGTTGCTTGGTTCTCCTACTGGTTTGATAACCTTGGTTTCATCACTGAGGGAAATACCTACCGTCACTGTGCTGCATCATCCCTTCCTCTTTGGTGAAATACCACGTAGCTTCAAGCCGCATCAGCCGGCTCTGGCTCGGGGGCTGCCGGCTCCAGCTCGAGGACTGCCAGTCCAGCCCAGGAGCTGCCGGTCCCGACCCAGCCTTGGGGGTTGCCGGATCCAGCTTGGGGGCTGCCGACCCGGCTCCCGCTTAAATCGCTATCTTCGAAGTGGTGATGGAGCCATCCTGGGCACAACCGATCCTTGCTTTCGTAGAATGCGGCGAGCTCCCTAAAAACAATGTCAAGGACCAGCAAGTGCAACACCGGGCTTCCGCCTATAGCATCATCAGCCACGAGCTTGTCAAGTGCAGCACAACATGCGTTTTTCAGCGCTGCGTCAAGCCAGACAAGGGGCTCGAGATCCTCCTCGACATCCACCAGGGCAAGTGCGGGCACCACGCCGCCTTGAGGACCCTTGTGGCCAAAGCTTTCTGCCTCGGTTTCTACTGGCCCATGGCCCTGGAGGACGCCGAGCGGCTGGTTCTCAAGTGCGAGGGTTGCCAATGCTTCAGCAAGCGCAACCACCAGCCAGCCACGGCCCTCCAGACCATCCCCATCACGTGGCCTTTTGCCGCCTGGGGCCTTGACATGGTGGGACCCTTCAAAACCGCCCGAGGCGGCATGACACACTTGCTGGTGCCCATCGATAAGTTTACCAAGTGGATCGAGGCAAGGCCGATCAAGAAGCTTGACGGGCCCATGGCCGTCAAGTTCGTCAAAGACATCGTGGTTCGCTACGACGTTCCCCACAACATCATCACCGACAATAGCACCAACTTCGCCAAGGGCGCGTTGGCTCGCCATCGCTCATCCGCGCCCGGGTCCCTTTGGCCGGGTCGTTCTCGTCATGGCAGCGGCGGCCGCCACCACCACCTCGAGGGCGGACCTGCTCGATCTGCGGGAGGCGTAAGGAGAAAAGAAAGTTGACAAAAATCATGACAAAAGGGTGCGAGCACTAACCCGATGGCCGTGGGAATCACTGGCTTGGGACCCACCGATGGGGGAAGTTGGCGCCTATTGCTCACGGCGTGCTTCTCGCGCGACGGCAGTGTCGTGGCCGGGTGCTTCCCAGCGGCCGCGGCTCGACCGACACTTTCGTCAGGCGGCTGCCCACCGGCCGCCGATGGCGGGATGGCGGCGTCGGCCATCCTCCGCAGCCGCCACGGGTCACGCCAAGGCCCCCGAGGTGGAGGCACTATACCGCGGGCACCGGTCAGGCCCTCCTCATCGTTATCCGTCCTCTCGCGCAGGGGGTTTGAGGGTGGAGACTTACCGGCGTGGCTCGATCCGCCGGCCTCGGCCGCTCCCTCCTCCTTGTCGTCGCCGGCCTCCTTCCCGTCCGAGTTTGGCGGATCCGCCAGCAGGATAAGGGGATTCGACCCGTCGTGGGTCTGTTTGCTTGGGAATAGCTACAGCTGGCCCGATGCGTGAGGGCACAGGAATAGGGTCGAAGTAGCGAAGAACGAGGATCAAGGACTCATCACCGCCGCAGGTTCTACCGGTCGTAAGGCACCTTCCTGCCGCCACGCCGTCTCGCTCAACTTGGCATTGGAGATGTTGTTAACCCGCCGGACGATCCCAGCCGGTCAGTAACTCCTTGGTTGACATCCGGCAAGGGTCGTGCCGGCTGCTCACAGATCATGTGCGCCGGGTGCTGCAACGACAGCACCCTACGAGCAATGAACGCCGCGATGACATCCTCCGGCATGAGCCCCTCGCGAGCCGTTATCACCTGAATCCAACTATAGATGTCCATGATCTCCAGCGTCGGGTTCTTGGGGTTGTAGCTCCAATTCCGCTTGTTGATCTGCGACGCTTTGACAAAGGTAAGAAGATTGATGCAGTCCAATGCCGGATTGACGTTCCTCGCGTAGAAGAAGGATTTCTGCCACTTCTCGACCAACTCCTCAGGCTGCGGTTTGGGAAACGGCCCGTTTGGCCGGCCGGCAACCAATGCCGCCCCTCAGTCGGACATGACACCGGCCGTCGACCCCTGCTGCTTGAGGTAGAAGATCTTGAACCATATTTCGATGTATGGTAGCAGGCCGATGAAGCCCTCGCAAAGCGTGACGAATGTCACGGTCTGCAGCACGGCGTTGGCCCCAAGATGTTGCGGCTGCAGCCCGAAGAAATCGAGGAAGCGACAAAAGAAGAGGCTCGCGGGGAGGCCGAACCCGCATGCGAAGTGCGTGAAGAAGACCACGAACTCGCCCTCCCGCGACGAAAGAAGAGGCTGCGGCAGGTGCGAATCACCGTGCGGGCTAGGGCGCGTCCGACTGATGTCTCCGCTCCCTCTTCCCGGTTGAGTGCTGCAATCCGGCTTCCAGAAGCCGGCATCGAGTGGGTGTTTCCGGTGTCTACGGTTTCAAGCCGGCGCCCGGATGAATGACGCCACCCGTCCATGCTCGCCTACTTCGCCACCAACTGCCCTCTCAGAGGGATAAGCTGCAAAGACCCTCCTGCCCAGGGACGGCGAGCCTTCACAGTTTCAGGGACTACTGTCGGGGGGATGACCCCTAGGTAGGCAATGGAACCCAGATTCTCTTTCAAAACAGTTTCAGGGGGATAAGCTGCAAAGACCCTCCTGCCCAGGGACGGCGAGCCTTCACAGTTTCAGGGACTACTGTCGGGGGGATGACCCCTAGGTAGGCAATGGAACCCAGATTCTCTTTCAAAACATCGGGCGGTTGGCGGCCCTCAATCAGGCTGGCCTGCAGGTCAGATTCCCAGCGCGGGCCGGATGGGCGTGGCTTCTCGGCCCGGCCGGCTGGCCACAAGCGGACTGGCCGCGGGTCAGCGGCCGTCCCATCCGGACGTACGACAAGACAACTCCCCACGAAGGGGTAGGCGTGGCAACAATGCTCTCCCCTCCTGCGCTGACCGAAGCGATCGTGGCTACAACGTCCCTCGTACCACTGACCGGGCGGACGGCGACCGGGCGAAGCGGCACTATAGCCGAACAGTGCCAACCACTCCGTGACGCCAAACAAGATGGGCCACAGTGCCGTGCAGCCGGCGGGACCCGCGCCCGGCAGACCCGGCGACCCAGCGGACCCCACCACCGGCTCCAGGACAATGATACCAGGGCCTCGCGCCCATGTATTTTACCATTGTGTCCCAGGGGGGTCGGCCTATAAGACCCCCCAGGAGCCTTCCATGCACAAGAACTGATCCTTAGCACACGCACACCCACTCACACGCACGAGACGCAAGATAGAGAGCTAGCTCCTTCTTCCTACTCCACCATGTAGCTCCAGGAGCACCATTATAACCCTTGTGCATATCATCCCATTTCAGCAGGACTAGAGATGTTACCTCCCACGGAGGGCCCTGAACCTGGGTACGTCTCGTGTCCCGCACTTGCGCGTGCCAACCTCGCCTCCAGAACCCATACGCGTCCTCACGTAACCCCCCACTTTTAGCCATCTCATGGCATCTACCGTGAGAATACCACAACACCTGCCTATCCACACGCGACGTGGTCACTCGCCAGGGTGCAAGCTCTCTACTTGGTTTGCTTGGTCACCTATTGACTGTTGACTGGTCATCAGCTGATTGGTTAACCGTTGATTTTGTACAAAAAAATTAGAAAAGTTTGTGAATCCGAAAACAAGATTAAAACAAAATTTCATGGATTTGGAGATTTTTTAAAAATTCAAAATTTTCATGAATTTGAAAATTGTTCATGGATATTAAAAAGTTCATCGATTTTGAAAAAAATCACGTACTTGAAAAAAGTCCGTGGATTGGAAAAAATCATCAATTTAAAAAAAACATGTATTTGAAAATAAATCACGACCTTGAGAAAGTTCAACGATTTTTTTGCATAATTAATTTTTTTCATGAATTTGAAAAAAGTTCTTCTGTTTCGAAAAAAATCACAAATTTGAAAAAAGAATGTTGACAAAATTAAAGCAAGTGTTTGAATTTGGAAAAAGTTTACGTATCTAAAAAATTTAAAAGGAAATAAAAAATAATAAATAAATAAAAAGGAAAGAAAAAGAAAAGGCCAAAAGAGAAAACGTTATATGGACCCTCCCATTTAAAAAGTTGCGAATAACGCTATAACTAGCGCATCGGACGCTAAATAGGGATTAGCTCACGCTGGAGCCATATCTTGTACAAGCGAGACAGAAGGAGCTCTCCCCTTGCGTGTCCACAATAATGGGCCGGCTTTAGCGCACCTTTAAGAGAAAAAGTGAGATCCCAGCATTCAATCTCGGGTCTCCTCAATTATGTTTAGCGAAGCTACACATTGAGTAATCGCTGGTTTTGTGTTGAATACTAGAGCGCGACCTACCTATAGGAAAATGACAAAGTCAAGACTTTCACGGTGCGACCTGCATACCATATAGAATGGGAATTTCAATTTGGGCACAAGTTGGAATCAACGGCTGGAGCTTCAAACCCATCTTATACATGGGACTCAGTATGGAACTTAGTCTGCCTAGCAAAGATAAAAATATTTATGTGGCGCGCGCTCCAGAGTGCTATTCCCTGTCGATCTATCCTGGCTAATAAGCACTTGAAAATAAATCCGAGTTGCCCAAATTGTAACTGGGGCACGATGACATAAGACATATGTTGTTCGAATGCAAATTGGCAATGGACGTGTGGAAGATTCTCGGTCTTGAGCTTGTTATCAAACAGGCACTGAAAGTTGACAAGGCAGGTGAGCTTGTGTTGGCACATCTTCTGTGCCTTCCAGAACAACAAATCCAATTGTTGGGCTTGCCGAAGTTCAGAGAAACGATGGTAACGACGGCTTGGTATTTGTGCTATGAAAGGCGAAAATTGACACATGACGAAGAAACTCAAAGCGCATATCAAATCAATATGTCAGTGAGAGGCTTAGTAGCAAATTATACCATCTCTTACAGCCCAAAGGCTCACGTCCGTTCAGATGCTTGGTTGAAACCAAAGTATGGTTACGTGAAATTAAATGTTGACGCGGGATTTGATAGTGACACACTCGCAGCAACATTTGGAGCAGTTATCCGGGACCATAGGGGGAAATTTATAGCGGCTGCTAATGAAAAGATGGACATTTGCTTCGACTCGTTCACAGCAGAAGCAATTGCAGTGAGGTTTGGTTTGAATCTTGCTAATACTGTCGGATGTAGTAAGATTGAAGTGAATTCAGATAGC
Source organism: Aegilops bicornis (assembly GCA_021605145.1). Taxonomy (NCBI): domain Eukaryota; kingdom Viridiplantae; phylum Streptophyta; class Magnoliopsida; order Poales; family Poaceae; genus Aegilops; species Aegilops bicornis. The sequence goes on from CM038673.1 coordinate 324,313,511, forward strand.
GTGGAGGTGGTGAATGCGTTGAGCTAAGACTACTCTTCTTCAGTCGCTTCATCCATTATAGACGACTGTTATTTCATGTCATTAGGTTTTTCCCATGTCATTTATGATCATTGTAATAGGAAACGTAATCGAGTAGCTCATGAACTAGCAAGGTTAGCTAGGTTTTCTTCTCTGAGGGTTTGGATGGATAACGCCCCTGATGAGGTTATCCCTTTACTTGTAAACGATGTTACTTTACTTATGAATGAATAAAGGAGAAGAAGTTTATAAAAAAAAGGAGCCGGTTTTCCTTTTTTTTCTCCAGCCTTTCAATTTCCTTTATTACTTTCCTGGTTCTAATAGGCCTTTTTTCCTTTCTTCTTCGTTTTACTTCAGTTTTGCTTGTCTCTTTCTGGTTTTTCATCGATTTTTCTTCTTTTCTCGCGGGCTTCACTAGTATTTTATACACTTTTTGGGATATATCTAATATACTATTTTAATACATGTTTATTTTTTTTGTAAGTAACATTTTTCATATAACTGACAATGTTTTTCAATACATGGCCAAAAGAATTTGCATACACATTTAACAAAATTTTAAATGCTTGATTAATATTTTCTAAATACAATTTTATGAATTTCTGAATGCATGGTCAACATTGCTTCTATACACAGCTAACATTTGCCACATAAAAGTAGAACATTTTTTAATGATGGTCAACATTTTTTTTCTATACGCATTTAACCATTTTTCAAATACAAATTTAATATATTTTTTAATACATGATCAAAAAAAATTAAATACATGATTAGCATTTTCACTATACATTTAACATTTTTCAAATACTTGTTCAATATTTTTTTCAAATGCTTGATTAACAATTTTATATACATAATCACATTTTCATCATTTTTTAGTACATGGTCAACATGTTTTCTATACACACTTAACATTCTCTCAATGCGTGATTAACATTCTTCAAGTACTTGTTAAAGTTTTTTTTGAAATGCTTGATTAACATTTTTTAAATACATGATCAAATTGTTTGATACACATATTTTGTATACATTTTTCGTATACGTGACAAACATTTTCTCTATACACATTTAATTTTTTTCAAATGCTTGGTCAACAATCTTCAAATGTTTTATGTAGAGTCATTTTTTAATATATTTTTTTAGAATATTTGGAAATATGAAGGAATGTACAAAAAAGCAAAAAAGTGAAAATAAAAACAAACAAACGAGCCTATTGTTTCCGCGCGTCTGGGCTGGCCCAGCTCGTGCCACCATTCAGTGAGGGCTCCCTTTGTCTCGGCGCGGCGACCATTTCTCGCTTTAAGCAAGACTATAACTTGCTCTCACTGAAGGATTTTCCTCCATCGCGTCGTATTGGGCCGCCCCATTCGCGTGCGTGTAGCTAGTAAAAAGAGCACAAGAAATATCCTTTGTCTCTGCGCGGCGACTATTTCTTCCTTTAAGCAAGACTGTAGTTTGCTCTCGCTGAAGGTTTTCCCTCCATCGCGTCGTACTGGGCAGGCCCATTCACGCGCGCGTAGCTAGTAAAAGTAGCACAAAAAATGTGAGAAAATGAAGCACAACCGGGGATCGCATCCGGGTCTACTCGAGAGGAGATAGCCAGGCTAGCCACTCCTCTCAGTGTTGAGTTCGTGATGTACTGTAAGGCGCGACCTACTTAGTGTAAAAGAGCATAATTTTTTGCGCTGTTTTTTATGTCTTATTCAGTTTTCTTCATGTTTTATTCATTTTCTGATGTAGGCACGACCTTGGACGTGACGATAATTTGGCCTGATCTTTCAGGCTACAAGGAACTCCTTCGAAATCCACCGATAAAATCTCCCAATTACGTGAGCAGTACACGTAACCTGAAGATGGGGTAACGACGACCAACGAACAATCCCTCGACACACGAGGAACCTTCCGCCAAAGTAGACGTAACCAGCACGCAACCCGTCGGTGACGACGGACCTCGAGCCAAGTGCAACTTTCATGCAGAAAATTCACACAAAATAGATAACAACGACACCCGAAGAGGGCCGATTAATATTCGATACACATGTTGTCTAACCTGTAGAAAATAACCTCCCTTTTACAAAACTAACCGGCTAGACTTTATAGTAGCTGACTACTAACTTGACCAACAAGGAATAAAAACTACCATGTGCAAAGCAACCGGAACTCTTATCTATCTAAACTGCTTTTTACATCTCGGCAGATCTAATGTAACAAACCGACTAATATTGAAGGTGGACCCCAGCCTGTGTCCTTTAATGACAGTATATCACGTATCAATCTCCAAGTCTTGCCACATTGAGAAACTTTGTTTTTACATGGAAGTGGCAAGAATAGAAATAAATCCCTGTCCTTTACATTGTTGACCTGACTAAATAAATCACGGATCGTTTGGCCCATTGCATCACCGTAGGTTCTCATCTCTTTCCAAGCATTAATGCATGTTGATTTCTCCTTGCCAAAACGAGCCTGATCAATATTGCATGCATGCCTCCTGTCTTGGTTAAGCGTTTCACCTTGCATGTAATTATTGTCTTTTAAAACATGCACGTCCAGAGACTTTTCTTTCTTTAACCATTTGACGTCCAATAGTATTTTGTGAACATCAGCAACACTTGCATCCGCCATATCATCAGCTGCCACCACCATAGTTAAATTACTCATGGTCGTGTCATTTTCTTTTCTTTTCTTTCTTTTCTTTTCTTCTCCCTTTTCCCATTTTTTCTATTTTTTCTTCAGTTTTTTCTTTGGTTTATTTTGTTTCTGCTTGTTCTCATTCTACAATTTTTGTATATGTCAACAACATTTTTCTAATACAAGTATAACACTTTTTCAATGCAAATTTAACATTTATCCAATATTTGGTCAACATTTTTTCTACACATGTTTTTCAACAGCAAATGCTTGATTAACATTTTTCATTTACAAGATTAACATTTTTTGAATACGTGGTAATTATTTGAATACGTGGTTTTTGTTTGTTTCCTTTTGTTTTTCATTCAACATTCTTATATACATGATCAATATATTTTAAATACTTGTTCAACATTTTTATATACATGATCAACATTTAAAAAAATACTTTTTCAACATTTTTTCAAATACTAGTTCAATTTTTTTGCAAATACTTATTCAATATTTTTTTTCAAATACATTTCTTCCCTATGTGACGCATTTTGCGTCAAACAGCAGGCTTGAAGCATGACTGGGCCGGCCCACCAATGCGATTGTTGTTTCGTTTCCTTTCGCGCGCGACAAAAAGATCTAAAAATCATCAGCGACTACCAGGAATAGATCCCTGGACCGCACACTACAACCGCGAGCCATTAGCCATTACGCCACAACACCAACTGAACATGAATGTGCAGAAATATATAAGAAGAGACAGCAGCGTTGAGATTCCAAAAACATTTTAAAAATATATCTTGAAAATTGCGAGCAGTTTTAAAATGCCGCATTTTTTTGTATGCCATTTTTTGGAAAAGTGAAGATGTTTTGTAATTCTGATTTTAAAATGAAACACGAAGAAAATTTGCAAACCTCAAACAGATCCAAAAACGCGAACAATTTTCAAAAATGTTTCTGAAAAACAAAAAATTACAAAAAAGACGAACATTTTTTGAGATCACAAACAGTGTTTGTTTAAAAAAAATGGAAAACAGGAACATTTTTTAAATTCAGCACCAAAAAGTTAAAACAGGAACTTTCTTCAAAATGCGAACAAAATTGGTATTGTACGCTTTTCTGGAAATGCGGACAAAATTTTAAACATGGGAATATTCATTGAAATTGCGAACAAAATGTTGATACCACAAACATTTCTTGAAAAATGAAGATTTTCTGAAATAACGAACAAATTTTGAAGATTTTCTAAAATTTCTGAACAGTTTTTAAACATGAATAAATTTCTTGAACTGTGAATTGTTTTAATGAGAATATATTTTGAAATTGTGAACAAATTTTATAAATGAGATTTTCTGAAATTGTGAACGGATTTTGAAAACGATAATTGTTTTGAAATTCCGATAGAAGTTTTTAAGTATAAATATTTTATGTAAATGTGAACAAATTTTAAACAGAAGAACATTTTTAATAATTTCAACAAAAGATTTTTTGAAATTATGAACATTTTTTGAAAATCCCGAACATTTTTGTAACACACGAACATATTTTGAATAGTTATGATTATTTTGAACGAAAGCATTCGCAACATTTTATGAAAATAAGAACATTTTCTGAAAATCGCAAACATTTTTTGAAAAGCAACCATATTTAAATTTGTAACATTTTTTAAAGGTCAGAACAGTTTTCTAAATTAAAGAACAATTTTCAATTATGAACTTAGTTTAAAAAAAGATAAAATAACCTTCAAAAGGAGAAAAGAAAAAAGAAACAGAAAACAAAAAAGAAAAGAAAATAAAAGGAAACAGAAACAAAAAACAAAAGAAAACAAAAAAAACAGTAAAAGAAACAAAAAAAAACGGTTCAGGGAACCTTCTAAAAGGTTCCCAAAACCGGCTGGCTAGTTGCGATTGTACGCGCAAAAACTGGGCTGGCACATCACGTCGCTGCTTTGTCGCTCGTCTGTGTGAAGCGCCGACAGTTTGACGCAAAGAGCGTCAAATAGGATATTCTGGGGCGGGCATGACCAGGTCTCGCTGCCAGGGAGACAGATAAGACATGTTAATCAAGGATTTAAAAGCTGTTGAACAAGTATTTAAAAAACGCTAATCAAGCATTCACAAAATGTAAAACCTGTATAGAAAAATGTTGATCATGCATTGAAAAAAATCTTAATCTTCCATTTGAAAAATATTTATAAAACATTTGAAAAATGTTAAAATGTGCAAAGAAACATGTTGACCATGTTTTAGAAAAATGTTAATCATGTATTTAAAAATATTAATCAAGCATTTGAAAACTTTAAATTGTGTATAGAAAAATTTTGACCATGTATTCAAAATATATTAATCTTGTATTTGAAAAATGTTAATCAAGCATTTGAGAAATGTTAATTGTGTGCAGAAAATATGTTGACCATTGATTTAAAAAATGTTGACCGTGTATTCACAAAATTGTTAAAAAATACATATTTAAGAAAAATGTAGATCATGTATTTGAAAAATGTTCAATCTATATCAAAAAAATGTTTCATGTGTACACTAAAAATGTATACGCTATATTGAAAAAACCTACGCGAAACAAAAGAAAAATAAAGTAAACCAAAAGAAAACAAAGAAACCCTAGTAAAACAAAGAAAATAAAGAAAAAAATTCAAAAAAAGAAACCAAAGTATAATGAAGAAACCGTTGAAAAAAGGAAAATGTAGTATATCGAAGAAAAAAATAAAAAAGAAAGAAAGCCGATGAAGAAACAAAGAAAAGGAACAACAAAAGGTGAAAAAAGCAAAGCGAAGAACCACCGAAGATAACCAAAGTAAAAAACTAAAAACAACCAGCGAAGAAAATCAACAGAAAAACCAAAAAACACGTGAAGAAATAAAGAAAAAAAACGAGAGAAAACCTGAGCGAGGCAAGCGAACCAACGAACTCACTCGATCAAATGAACAGCGAAGGAAAAAAAGACAAAATGGGCCGACCTAGTGGCTACAGTACAGGGTAAAAAGCTTGAGAGTATCTTCCCTCTCGCAAAACGCAAGATATAGTTCTCGCACATAAGTGCGTCCTTTAGCTCGGCAGCGTGCATTCGATCCATTTGGGCTTCAATTGTGCAAATGCTACAGACTATTCCAGACGCTACAGCCCAGGCAAACTCATTTTCCTCCTCACCCTGCCCTTGCCTCACGTTTTCATGGTAACAGGAAGCAACGCCGCCATGATATATGCTCGCCACCGGAGGTTAGGTAGGCAGGGTCGCTGCTCCGGCACTGGCAACCCGGGCGCCCCTAAGGGGATTGTCAAATTTAAACCATTTGTTTGCTTTCTCTCAAAGCCATTCTCACAACAAGATAGGCTAGAGAATAAGAAGTATACTCTTCAATTCAAGCATGTGTGATCATATGTTTGATTTATTTTTGAAGAATAGTTATATTAGGATTCCTGATCATCCTGTCAAGCCATCCATAAAAGAACAAAAATATTGCAAGATGCATAACTCGTTCGAGCACGATACAAAGAAGTGCAATATATTTCATCAAATATTAAGATCGACCATTTATAAAGGACCATTGAAACTTGGTGAGACGCCAAGGGATGACCAGTCTGTTCCTATTGGTCCCAATGGAAAAAAAATTCTTGGATCAACTACTTCAAGCCAATCCATTTAATATCAGAAGGTAAAACCTACATATGATGGGATCAAGCTTTGAAGTAATTAAAAATTTCAAAGGCACAATGAGAATATTCTTGGAGGAATGAATTAAATTAAAGTTGCAATGAAGACGCCAAACACCGGGGGCCGCAAGGAAATCCAGAGATTGATGCATGCACAGTCAAAAAGAGATTAAGGTCAAATAAGCATAAACGCAAGAAATCAACAATCACTTTCGCAAAATTATTAGGCACTTATCAAAAAATGAAACCAGAAGTGTTTATAGACCAAGTAGTGCAAAAGCATAAATATCACCCCAAGGCGCAAGTATGAAGACCAATATTGGCAAAGGAAGAACTTTAGTGCGGTATCTTTATATCCTCCTTTTGGGCTGCGCATACGTCTTCAACGTATCTATAATTTTATTATTATTTCATGTTATTATATTATCAATCTGTTATGCTTTATACGTCATTTTATATCATGGGAACTAACCTATTAACTCAGTGCCCAGTACTAGTTCCTGTTTTTGCCCCTTTCTTTGTTTGACAGAAAAACCATACCGAGCGAAACTGAAACACGATGAAACTTTATCGTGATTTTTGATGGACCAGAAGAGACCCTAGAAACTTCGGGGGAAGGCTAGAAGACCTGTAGGTGGGACACAAGCTCAAGGGGTGCGCCCCCAGAGGGCGCGCCACCCCAGCTTGTGGGCCCGATAGGCCTTCGTTTGACCAAATTACTGCGCTATAAACTCTCTAAATTCCAGAAGACCCAGAGCGAGACCCGAAACAACTTTATCGCCGCCGCAAGCCACAGTTCTTCCGCGATCCCATCTCGAGGCCTCAACCGGTACTCTGTCGGAGGGGGTATACGGAGACCATCTTCATCAACCTTGCTGCCTCTATGATAATGTGCGAGTAGTTCCCACAGGACTTACAGGTCCATAATAATAGCTCTCTCTCTCTCTCTCTCCCCCCTCTCTGATCTTCAATAAAATGATATCTTTGGAGGTCTATTCGAGGTATTTTTTTTGGCGTGTTTGTTGGGATCCGATGAATTGTGCGTTTATGATCAAGTTATTCATTGAAGTAATTAAGTCTTTTCTGAGAATTATTATGTGTGATTTTATAGCTTTGTATTTCTCTCTGATCTATCTATCCCTTTTCGCCAATTAGATTGATTTATCTTCAGTGAGAGAGGTGCTTGGTAGTAGGTTCAATCTTACGGTGTCCTTACTTTGTGACAGGAGGAGTTGCAAGTCACGTATTTCTATTGTTGCTACTAAGGGTAAGACGATGGGCCTCGAACATATTGTTTGATCTTGCTTTGTCTACATTATGCCATCATGCTTCAAGCATTTCTCTTTTGTTATAAACTTAATACCTTAAGATGCATGCTGGATAGTGGTCAAGGGGTGGACTAATAGTAATAGATGTAGATAGATATCGGTCTACTTGTCTCGGACGTAGTGCCTATATATTGATCATGCCATCAAGAATCATCATAACTATGCGCTATTCTATCAATTTTCCAATAGTAATTTGTCTACCCACCGTACTATGCTCATGAGAGAGATGCCTCTAGTGAACGCTATGGCCCCCGGGTCCATTCGCTTTATATTTACTAAAACCCTAAAAACACTTGCTACAATTCATTTACTTTTATTTTCCTATTTATTTTACCTATATATCTATCACTATCAGATTTAATCCTTGCAATTAACGAGTACAAGGGGATTGACAACCCTCTTGCCCGCTTTGGGTGCAAGTATTTGCTTTTTGTATGTACAGGTACTGCTTACATTTGTTTGTGTGGTGTATCCTATTGGTTCGATAAACCTGAGTTCTTAACTGAGGGAAATACTATCTGCTACTATACTACATCAACCTTCCTCCTCGGGGGAATACCAATGCCTATCACAAGTAGTAGACGAATATCTGGCGCCGTTTCCGGGGAGGCTTCACCAAACAATTACAGGTTGCTTCACACAAATTTATCATTTACTTGTTCTACTTTCCTTTGCAATTTGCTTTTTATTTGCCTTCTCTTTTTTGACCCCTTTACTTATCTAAATTTTTTGGAAAATACCAAAAATACCTTGCGTGTTATGTTTGCTTGTTACTATGGCTAGTTCCTTGCTTGCTGCTTCTACCCCTGAAAATGAAGTGCTTAAATTTAAATATCAGGGATGAGAAAGTATAAAAGATGATTGGTATAGGATTTGCGGTGCTCAAAATAGATCTACTCATAAGCAATTCACCACCGTTCTTCGCTGAAATTTTTATGTGGGTGTTACTATTTGGTATAGATTTGTGCTTGACACTATTGCGGAAGGAAAATTTCTGAGTAGTCACCCTTTAGATGCTTTCCTTGCGTCCTCGATGTTGCTTCCTTAGCTCACATAGTAGTTCTTTTAATACGTACCGTACTCGATTTGATTGGCAGGCTTCACGTTATTTGTGTTTGTGTGGTAACATCAGCGGACCTATACTGCTATGAATTACATCACGGACTATGTGCTACTTTATTAATTGTAGTTTCTTTGTTCAGTTAGTTCTCTGGAAAAAAACCACTTCTTCTCCCTATGTATATGTTTTTTTTGCGAATTGCCGATGTATATGTTTAATACTAATCTTCCAAAGATTGTTGTAAGAAATAACTATATTTACTATCTTATCTCATTAGTGGGCTAATTCTATAAAAGAACTAATAAGGAGATTTCTTAGCAGTACTGTATATGTTCGGAGCAGTGAGATAATTTTATCCTATATGACTTTCTTTCTCTTGCCTTTCCTGATTTTGTTTTCCCCTCCATTTTTTTCGGGTTCCAAAGTTTGTCCGCAGCTAGCTTGATTTGGAGACATTTCCTCTTAGGAGTTAAACTTTGGTTTGGAGGCATCGAGCTTTGTATGTAACTAGCTTTGTTACTTGGTATACCTCTGTCAGCATTCAGGTAAACACATTCAGGTAAACACTATCTACCACATTGTTTAATCTGGGGTTTACTCTGGTGCCACGTGTACTATATTGCTAGATTTAACTTTAATTTATGAGTTGCTTTGTATCTATTTCGGCATAAATGGTTCGTCATACTAGGATTTAATTGGTGATCTTACTTCTGTTGCCTTTTGGTGACTATGAATTATATTGCATTTTCATGGAAGCAGGAGTCGGGTAGTTGTTGAGCGGGTTGTGGGAGAGGCGGTCGGCGAGCACGGGCTAGACGGGAAGGTGATGCTTGCAATGGCGACCATGCCGATGGGCAGGGCAAGGTCGGTTGTGTCCATCATGGTGTTTCCGAGGGGGAGCGAGGCATCTGCCATCGCGCATCTGAAGAAGTCGATGCTCGGGGCGAGGTTGACCACCATGGCCAGCGTGAAAGCGGACGGACTTAAAGGCATTGGTTGCTTGATTAGCATTACTTCTTGAAGGACAAAACTATTGATTCTTTTTGGCTACAGCAAAAAGTTTTGGATGCAGAGATGGGTGGTTTCTTCATAGTACTAAGGAGCAAGTGAAAAAACATGAGAATTCGTCACGTGTCTTAGCCATCGCAACCTCCTGAACAAGGTTTGCCAGCATCTAGCTTAATCCTTGTGAATGGTTGGTAGAAGATCTATCTTACAAGCAGAAAACATCTACTTTGTATTTTAGTTTTCTGAATTACATTCATCCCTAGCTGCACTTACAGGTCAAAAACATCCACATACTTCAGTTTTCACAGCCAGCAGACCTAGACAAAAAAAGAAGTGTATGAGCATGTAGTGTATAATTGGGGAGATTAGGGGAATGTATTGACAAGTGACAATCGTATTTCCTTGCGTCCTCGGTGCTGCTTACTTAGCTCACATAGTAGTTCTTTTAATACGTGCATTACTCGATTTGATTGGCAGGCTTCAGGTAATTTGTGTTTGTGTGGTAACATCAGCGGACCTGTACTGCTACGAATTACATCACAGACTATCTGCTACTTTATTAATTGTAGTTTCTTTGTTCAGTTAGTTCTCTGGAAAAAAACCACTTCTTCTCCCGATGTATATGCTTTTTTTTGTGAATTGCCGATGTATATGTTTAATACTAATCTTCCAAAGGTTGTTGTAAGAAATAACTATATTTACTATCTTATCTCATCAGTGGGCTAATTCTAAAAAAGAACTAATAAGGAGATTTCTTAGCGATCTTGTATATGTTTGGAGCGGTGAGATAATTTTATCCTATATGACTTTCTTTCTCTTGCCTTTCCGGATTTCGTTTTCCCCTCCATTTTTTTCAGGTTCCAAAGTTTGGCCGCAGCTAGCTTGATTTGGAGACATTTCCTATTTCGGCATAAATGTTTCATCATACTAGGATTTAATTGGTGATCTTATTTCTGTTGCCTTTTGGTGACTATGAAATATATTGCATTTTCATGGAAGCAGGAGCCGGGTAGTTGTTGAGCGGGTTGTGGGAGAGGCGGTCGGCGAGCGCGGGCTAGATGGGAAGGTGATGCTTGTGAGGGCGACCATGCCGGCGTGCAGGGCAAGGTCGATTGTGTCCATCATGGTGTTTCCGAGGGAGAGCGAGGCATCTGCCATCGCGCATCTAAAGAAGTTGATGCTCGGGGCGAGGTTGACCACCATGGCCGGCGTGAAAGCGGACGGACTTAAAGGCCGGTGACAGGTTCGCCGTTGTCGCACCGTCTCTCAACTTGGTGGAGAGGCGAAAGAAGACCTCGACGCCTGCTGTTGTGACCACGACCAGGCCATTGTGTTTGTAATAAAGATACTAATTGTATACATATCCCCCAGCTTCAAAAACATTAGATAATAATCCAACTTATTATTGAAAAATCTTGATTCAAGATAAATGGAACCTTTCCTATATACAATGAGCTTATTATTTGAAGGTTGCATTGATTGTGCTATTATTGCTGAAATAAGAGGCTTATGTGAATTTGTCAATCTTTGTGTACCTTGTAATAGTGATTGTCAATCTTTGTGTACCTTGTAATATTGACTGTCAATCTTTGTGTACCTTGTAATAGTGACACATGGATGCGTGAAGTTGAGTGGTACTCCCTCCGTAAAGAAATATAAGAGCATTTAGATTCACTACTTTAGTGATTGAAACACTCTTATATTTGTTCTTTACAGAGAGAGTACTAATACTACTTAAAAATGGATGATATATATCTAGTTATGAGTTCTTGAGTGGTGGTGGTGATCGATTTGGTTAGTTAAGGACATACGAAGATTGCCCAGAAGGAAAAAAAAGTGAAAAGAACTTATATTCGTCATTGCATGATGAAATCTGAATGTAACCATGCTTAACCCGTATTTCTAAATTAGAAGAATAGTATGATCAACGTGTTCATATTTTTATTATTCCGTGGCAACGCATGGGAATTCGGCTTTTGCCCGTAGCAACGCACGGGCCTTCTGCTAGTTTTTATGTGGGTGTTACTATTTGGTATAGATTTGTGCTTGACACTATTGCGGAAGGAAATTTTCTGAGTAGTCACCCTTTAGATGCTTTCGATACTATGGGGAATTTAGTGGGTGTAGGATCGATAAGATGGGTCTAGTGGGGGGGGGGGTGATTAGACCCTCCACAAGTCAAAGTTGTTGTTTTTAATTTTCCCTAAGTTGTAGTTGGATTTAGCACATGTTAAGGCGCATAAAGGCCATTCTTCACAAGCATGAAAATAGTATAAGCAGTGGAAAGAGTAAAGCATGCAAGGCAAGAATGTAAAGGGGGTGGGAGTTGGAAGTTGCAAACGCAATGGAAACATGGAGATTTTTGGCGTGGTTCTGATAGGTGGTGCTATCGTACGTCCACGTTGATGGAGACTTTAACCCATGAAGGGTAATGGCCGCGCGGGTCCACGGAGGGCTCCACCCACGAAGGGTCCACGCAGAAGCAACTTTGTCTATCCCACCATGCCCATCGTCCATGAAGGACCAACCTCACACAGGTAGATCTTCACGAAGTAAGCGATCTCCTTGCCCTTACAAACTTCTTGGTTCAACTCCACATCATATCGGAGGCTCCCAAGCAACACCTAACCAATCTAGGAGACACCACTCTCCAAAAGGTAATAGGTGGTGTGTAAATGATGAACTCCTTGCTCTTGTGCTTCAAATGATAGTCTCTCCAACACTGAACTCTCTCTCACATATTTGGCTATGGTCGAAGAAGGATTTGAGTGAAAAGCAACTTGGAGAAGGCTAGAAATCAAGATTCAAATGGTAGGATTGGAATCTCTTGATCTCAACACATGAGCAGGTGGTTCTCTCTCAGAAAATGAATGGTAGAAGTGTAGTCACGTTCTGATGGCTCTCTTACTAAGTAAGAGGGGGTGGAGGGGTATATATAGCCTCCACACAAAATCTAACCATTACACACATTTGACCCAACTCGGTGGCACTAATCCGAATTCTCACTGGCACCGACCTGTGTAAAAATGTGAACATTGGAGGTCTCGGTGGGAGGAAACATCTCGGAGTGACCGATGTGCAATGGTAGGGCAAACCTCGCTTCGGTGGCACCGATTGCATCACCTCGGTAAGACCGATGTGAAGCAATAATATGATACGTCTCCAACGTATCTATAATTTTTGATTGTCCCATGTTGTTGTATTATCAATCTTGTATGCTTTATAATCATTTTATATTTAATTTATATCATTTTTTTGTACTAACCTATTGACATAGTCCAAGTGCCAAGTGCCAGTTGCTGTTTTTCCATGTTTTTTACATCGCAGAAAACCAATACCAGACGAAACTCCACGGAGATTTTTTATGGGCCAGAAGGAACACAACGGGCCCTGGCTGCACACAGGGGTGCCCGAGGGGCACAACCCACCAAGCCTTGAGGAGGCCCAGGCGCGCCCTGGTGGGTTGTGCCAACCTCGGGTGCCCCCCGGACCGCCTCTTTGCTCTATAAATACCCCAATTTCCAGAAACCCTAAAGGCATCGACGAAATATTCATACAACCGCCGCAGAGTCCAGAACCACCAGATCCAATCTAGACACCATCTCAGATGGGGTTCACCATCTCCATTAGTGCCTCTCCGATGATGCGTGAGTAGTTCTTTGTAGACCTTCGGGTCCATAGTTAGTAGCTAGATGGCTTCCTCTCTCTCGCTGGATTCTCAATACAGCGGTCTCTTGGAGATCCATATGATGTAACTCTTTTTGCGATGTGTTTGTTGGGATCTGATGAACTTTGAGTTTATGACCAGTTATATCTTTTTATATCCATGGAAGTTATTTGAGTTTCTTTGATCTCTTATATGCATGATTGCTTATAGCCTCGTATTTCTTCTCCTATATTTGGGTTTTGTTTGGCCAACTTGATCTATTTATCTTGCAATGGGAAGACGTGCTTTGTAGTGGGATCGATCTTAAGTGCTTGATCCAAGTGACAGAAAGGGAACCGACACGTATGTATCGCTGCTACTAAGGATAAAACGATGGGGTCTATCTCTACATAGATAGATCTTGTCTACATCATGTCATTGTTCTTATGCATTACTCTGTTTTTTCATGAACTTAATACACTAGATGCATGCTGGATAGCAGTCGATGTGTGGAGTAATAGTAGTAGATGCAGACAGGAGTCGGTATACTAATCTTGGACGTGATCCTATATAATGATCATTGCCTGGATATCATCATGATTACTCGAAGTTCAATCAATTTCCCAACAGTAATTTGTTTACCCACCGTTTGCTATTTTTCTCAATAGAAGCCACTAGTGAAACCTACGGCCCCCGGGTCTTCCTTCTCATATATTTTCCTTTGCGATCTACTTTTCTCTTGCATTTATTTTCAGATCTATTAAACCAAAAATACAAAATACCTTGTTGCGTTTTATTTCCAATTATTTTATTTACGATCTATCTTTCAATCTACTACAAATTTATCTGACGTCCGTTTTCCTATCTTGAGGCGCCGTACCCCGAAAGGGATTGACAACCCCTTTAACACGTCGGGTTGCGAGGATTTGTTATCTGTGTGCAGGGGTTGTTTACGTCGGGTTGCTTGGTTCTCCTACTGGTTCGATAACCTTGGTTTCATATATGAGGGAAATACCTACCGCTGCTGTGCTGCATCATCCCTTCCTCTTTGGGGAAATACCGACATATTTTCAAACGACATCAAAAGGAATTTCTGGCACCGTTGCTAGGGAGGATCTTCAACATATACCAGGCTCCTAATCACAAATCTCATCTCCTCGCAATTTACATTATTTGCCATTTGCCTCTCATTTCCTCTCCCCCACTTCACAAAAAATTGTCGTTTTATTCGCCTTTCTTTTTCGTTCGCCGTTCTCTTGCTTTCTAGTCTTGATGGCTAGCGTCCTTACTCCTCCTTTGTCACCAGATTTTGAAGTCCTTTACTTCAAGCAAAGAAAAGAAGAAAATTTGAAAGATGCCTGGTATAGGCTTATGGAATCATATCATATTTCCAACTTAAAGGGGGTCGCTAAAGTTTTGCTTCATAATTTTTACATAGGATTGGCTTTGCATCATAGGCAACCTCTCGATTTTGCCGCTAAAGGAAATTTCATTGAACTTGATGCCAATGCTGCCTATGAAATTTTAGAGAGAATTTTGGGAATTCCACCTCAAAAGAAGGGGTTTCCTTTTACCCCCGAGGGAGCTCAAATGTTGGACAAACTTGGTGATTTGCATAAACATATGGTTGAAATATAGAAATATAATGAACCCCTCAAATACCTTAATGGTAGTATCAATCGCATGAATACCCTGATTACTCTTTGCAATAAGCGATTGGATATTCTGGATCTTAAGATGGTTTCTTTCCCGGAGAATTTAGTGAAGCGTAAAGAGTCTCCCGGGTTTGAAAGAACCCTTACAAAAGTTGCCAAAACTTCGGAAGACAAAACTTAGATCCTTGCTTTATGCCTAGCTAAGGGTGTAAAACTATAACGCTTGTTGGGAGGCAACCCAATGAATACATTTTATTTTTGCTTTTTTATTTCTATTATTGAGTGTTAGCACAATTATGCTACTGGTATGATTGTTTTTTTTGTGTTTTAATTAGTGTTTGTGCCAAGTAGAACCGATATGATCTTCTTGGGGGATAGTTGTTTGATCTTGCCGAAAAAGACAAAAACTTTGCGCTCATGAAAACAATTCTAATTTTTTATAAGAAAGAGATTTTGCCCTGATTATTTTTGCAGAATATTAATATACAAATTACCCAGGTCGTCCTATTTTTTAAGAATTTTTAGAGTCCCAGAAGTTTTCAAAAAAGTTAGATTGCTACAGACTGTTCTGTTTTGACAGATTCTGTTTTCTTTGTGTTGTGTGCTTATTTTGTTGGCTCTGGTTTTCTTTGATGAGTTTTTGCCATAGAAAAGTTGGAATATAGTAGATATAATACAAAAACAAAATATGAATTGGTTTGATACAGTACTTATAGTAGTGGTTTGCTTTCTTGTACTAACGGATCTCACGAAGGTTTTTGTTGAGTTTTGTGTGATTGAAGTTTTCAGGTCTTGGGTTATCATACGATGGATGAAGGAAGGACAGAATAGCCTAAGCTTGGGGATGCCCCGGCATCCCAAGCTATTATCCAAAAATGAGTAACCAACTAAGCCTAGGGATGCCCCTGAGTGGCATCCCCGCTTTCTTCCAACAACCATCGATATTTTACTCGAAACTATATTTTTATTCGTCACATGATATGTGTTTTGCTTGGAGCGTCTTGTATGATATGAGTCTTTGCTTGCTTTATTTTGTGTTTAAAGTCATCAATCCTTGCTGGACACACCTATTTGAGAAAGCCAAAATTATGTCATGACTTGTTAGAATTGCTCTCTATGCTTCACTTAAATTTTTATGAGCTATGGACTTGCTCTAGTGCTTCACTTATATCTTTTTGAGGACGGTGTGCTTAGTATTTTTCAAGAAATTCTCTCTTGCTTCACTTAAATTTTTTGAGAGAAAGAAAAAAGAATTATGCTCTTGTTCTTCACTTATATTTGTTTGAGCTTATGAAAAGCAACACATTAAAATTAGTCCCAAAGTGATAGATATCCAAGAAGGATATAATAAAAACTTTCATGAGGATCATTGGACAAAATAAACTTGATTCCTAGTAATAGTTTTGAGATATGATGATGTGATATGTGAGTTATGTTGATGAGTAATTATGCTTTAGTAAGAATATTGGTGTTAAGGTTTGTGATTCCCTATGCAAGTACGAAAGTCAATAGTCATGCAATGAAATTATATCCTACTTGTGGTGCATTATTCGGTGTTATTTATGCTTAATGCTTGATTATGAGATTATCAATTTCTTGGTTGGTCGCTTCTCAATCTTTTTGCTAGCCTTTATTTTGCACCAAGTATGATCTCTACTTGTGCATCCAAAATCCTTTAAACCAGCTTTGCCACATGAGTCCACTATATCTACCTATATGCGGTATTCTTTTGCCGTTCTAAGCAAATTTGCATGTACCATCTCTAATTTTCAAAATAAACTTCTCTTTTGTGTGTTTGTTTCGCTCATGGAGCGGTGAGGGGTGACTAATATTTTCCATGCTATATGTGTTATTCTCACGATGAGTGTCTATCCACTTGTCATTGCACGAGAGTAAGGCAAAGGTTTTAGGGATGCCCAGTCCCGAAATGCAAAAATGAATTTACTTTACATTGTCAAATAATAAATTCCTTGGAAAGTGTTGGTATGGAGGGCAACCGTGGATATGACTAGCCATGGAAAGTGAAAGTATGGTGGAAAAAGGAATAAACTTTATTTTCTGTTTGGGAACCGCCTATGATATATCTAGCATGGAAAGTGTTGGGAACTCTAAGTCGTTTTCGTTGGTGGGATGGATACACCTCCCAAAATGTTTTTATCTCTAATTTTTTTGCTTTGAGCTTTGGCACCTCTACAAATCCCTACTTCCCTCCACGAAGGGCCTTTCTTTTACTTTATGCAATTTTTATTTTTTTGAATTTGAGTCTCCATCTTCTCTTACAAAAGCACCAACTAGGAGGCAATATGATCATACTTAAATATTGGGTGTAGCTAATATGCGAGTGTTTCATGAATTAATGGATCAATGGTTGAGCATGATGGGCTAGGGATAACTTATTTTAGCGTTGATATTTTGAAAGACATGGTTGCGTGTTGATATGCTTGAGTATCTAAATTATTATGTCAAAACTAGACTATTGCTTTGAATCACATAAAATTCCAAATGTCCATGCTATAAAGAAAAGAATATGATATGACATGTTAGGCAGCATTCCACATCAAAAATTCTATTTTTATCACTTACCTACTCGAGGACGAGTACGAGTTAAGCTTGGGGATGCTGGTACGTCTCCAACGTATCTATAATTTTTGATTGTTCCATGCTGTTATATTATCAATCTTGGATGTTCTATAATCATTTTATATCATTTTTTGGTACTAACCTATTGACATAGTGCCAAGTGCCAGTTGCTATTTTTTCCATGTTTTTTACATCGCAGAAAACCAATACCAAACGGAGTCCAAATGCCACGAAACTCCATGGAGATTTTTTATGGGCCAGAAGGAACACAACGGGCCCTGGCTGCGCCTAGGGGGTGCCCCGAGGGGGGCACAACCCACCAGGGCGCGCCAGGAGGCCCACACGCGCCCTGGTGGGTTGTGCCCACCTTGGGTGCCCCCCGGACCGCCTCTTTGCTCTATAAATACCCCAATATTCCAGAAACCCTAAAGGCATCGACGAAATATTCATCCAGCCGCCGCAGAGTCCAGAACCACCAGATCCAATCTAGACACCATCTCGGATGGGTTCACCATCTCCATTGGTGCCTCTCCGATAATGCGTGAGTAGTTCTTTGTAGACCTTTGGGTCCGTAGTTAGTAGCTAGATGGCTTCCTCTCTCTCGCTGGATTCTCAATACAGCGGTCTCTTGGAGATCCATATGATGTAACTCTTTTTGCGGTGTGTTTGTTGGGATCTGATGAACTTTGAGTTTATGACCAGTTATATCTTTTTATATCCATGGAAGTTATTTGAGTTTCTTTGATCTCTTATATCCTAGGGGTGTATTGATTAAGAATATGCTTTGTAAACCTCCTAGGAAAGCACATTGCATAATTAAGGAATTGGACAAGGATGATAATCCTTGAAACTATGCATTATGCCTAGCTAGGGGCATTAAACAATAGTGCTTGTTGGAAGACAACCTGATAGTTATCTTATTTTTTTTACTTCTTTTGTTGTGTCAACATGATTATTTCTACTGTAATGATTGTGTTTATATCTTTTCTTTCGAATTTTGTGCCAAGTAAAGCCTTTAGGATGATTGTTCAATTGATACTGTGCAGAAACAGACACTTTTGCGTCCAGTGTTTGGATTTAGGGTTTTTTATTTATGTGCCCCTGGTTCCTTAGTTCTACTCATTCATCCCCACGCTCTTAACTTTTGCTCACTTTCCCCACTCCCTTGCCCAAGACCCTCAGGACTGGTCACAGCGGACGTTGTCGTCGGGTCAAGGGCTTGACCGTTAACTCTGACGAGTGGGGCCACCTAGGGTGGAGTCCACATTTTGATCATTACGTGTTAACCAGTGGGGCCGTGAAACTGATACTCACTGTGACCTGAATCAGATCCAGTTGCTTCCGCGCCGCCCCCTCCGCCACCGTCGTGCCGCCTTTGTCGCCGTTGTGCCGCCTCACTTGTGATCGTGTCGCCTCCGCCCTTGATGGTGCCGCCTCCACCTTGATCGTGCCGCCTCGCCGCATCTACCCTCTCTCCCCATCAAGGATTAGGAAGCGATGTTGGGGGGCACCCCGTCCGGCCCATCGACCGTGGAGATGATTGGGTCGAATCAGAGGCTGATAATTCATGGATTCCACCTGGTTAAGCATAATTTTCCTCTCAAATTGATTAGGAGATCCGTATATTAGGCTGTATTTGACCACCGTTGTCGTGAAGTGTAATTTATCTGAAATTTTTTGGCCTAATTGCGCCCTTTATCTTATTTCAATCGAATAGGGTTGATCCTGCACTTGCTTTTCG
Source organism: Aegilops bicornis (assembly GCA_021605145.1). Taxonomy (NCBI): domain Eukaryota; kingdom Viridiplantae; phylum Streptophyta; class Magnoliopsida; order Poales; family Poaceae; genus Aegilops; species Aegilops bicornis. The sequence continues at coordinate 324,332,834 of CM038673.1, forward strand.
GCTGGTGGTTAGAATGGAAACTAGTGAGCTGCATGGAACTAAACCGTGTATGATTTCTGGATTTTTATCCTAAAGTGGTAGAAACCAGCGTTTCGTTCACAGATTTCCGTGAGGCACTCTGTTCCGAGTATCCGCGGAGGCCTGCCGATGTTGTTGAACTGCGATATTTCGACAGTACCGAGCATAGATTTGTCCCATTAACTTGTGATGAGCATATGGGATTGCTATTTAGTTTGAATGCTGACAGCCATTTCGGTAAAATCCATATCGGTGTGCTTCAGACACGCAAACAACGTATCCCGAAGGGTGTTCAGACATCATCTGTCTCTGCTAATAGCGAGCGTCCTCGCACTCCTTGTAGGTCGAGACCAAGTAAACCTAGTGGTTCTGAAAGCCACAACATGTCGGCTGCCGCTAATGCTGCCACTTCTCCTCTCCATACACTTTTGATGTAGAAGTAGATGCAGAGCTTGACGAGGAAGTGCCTCGACATGATGATGAGGATGAGATTCTATTCCCTGAACTGGTAGATAGAGTCAGTCAACAGGAAGTGGAAGATGAATATCCAGAGGAGCCTAGCAGCCGTGCTAGATTTGATGACACTGAAGATGAAGAGAGGGAGAAGAACATCGACTCCTTAGTTTTACAAGAATATGATGGTGAGGACATGTCAACAATTGAGTGGAACAGGGAGAATCCTGACCTTACTCCAGGAACCATATTCGAACTGATGGTGGACTGTCGTAATGCAGTGACCACATATTGCATTCTCACTGAAAACTCTTATGAGGTTGATAGGAGTGAGCCAGGAAGATTCACTGTTCATTGCCCTTATGATAGGTGTAGGTGGAGGTTGCATGCATCCACTATGCTAAAGAGCAAATTGATTCAGGTATTACAACTGAATCTTTTATCGATTATTTATCCATTCTATATTCAGATCATGTGTATTGTTTCTTAATTGTATTTGACATCATTTTTCATTTTGTTTCAGGATAAAAGCAACCCTGCGGGCACACTTGCCCACCTGGAGGGGGAGGAGGAAAGGACAAATCTAAGCTTGCAAAGACTAGGTGGGTGGCAGATGATCTTGGATTGGGTGAGGGAAACACCGACAATTGGTCCAACAACACTCCATGCGAAGCTATTTGAGAAGTACAAGATTAATATACAGTACATGAGGATTTTCTATGCTAAGGAAAGGGCTCTTGATAGGATTAATGGCCCATGGAATGAGAGTTTTCAGTTTCTTTACACCTTCAAAGCTGAAGTGGAGACGGCTAGTCCAGGGAGTGTTGTAGAGATTGAAAAGCATACAGTTAAGTACAAATTAAAAGGGAAGGCAATGAAGAAGGAGTGCTTCAGGAGGGTTTTTGTTTGTTTCAAGGCTTGCTGGTAGGGGTTTCTGAATGGTTGTAGGCCTATTTGGCTGTTGATGCAACTGCTTTGAATGGAAGATGGAGAGGCCAGCTAGCAGTAGCTTCTGCAGTTGATGGACACAACTGGCTATTCGATTGCATGTGGTGTATTGGAGGTAGAGTGTGAGGAGAGTTGGGTCTGGTTTCTGCAGTAGTTGCGCAACATTATAGGTACACCCTCAGGTTTAGTTATACACACAGATGCTTTCAAGGTTTTAGAAACTACAGTAGAAATTGTATTCCCTGGAGTGGAACATTGGGAATGTATGCGACACCTAGCCCAGAATTCTAAAAAGAAATTCAAAGGCAAAGTTTATGATGAGAATCTATGGCCAGCATCATACACATGCAGCTTGAGGAAGCATGAGCACCATTTGAGAGTGTTGTATGCTCATAATCCTTTAGTGAAGGAGTAGATGGATGAACATCATGGAAAGTGAAGGAAATATGCCCTAGAGGCAATAATAAAGTTGTTATTTATATTTCCTTATATCATAATAAATGTTTATTATTCATACTAGAATTGTATTAATCGGAAACTTAGTACATGTGTGAATACATAGACAAAATAGAGTGTCCCTAGTATGCCTCTACTTGACTAGCTTGTTTATCAAAGATGGTTATGTTTCCTAGCATAGGCATGTGTTGTCATTTGATGAACGGGATCACATCATTAGAGAATGATGTGATGGACAAGACCCATCCGTTAGCTTAGCATTATGATCGTTAAGTTTTATTGTTATTGCTTTCTTCATGACTTATACATGTTCCTCTGACAATGAGATTATGCAACTCCCGAATACCGGGGGAACACCTTGTGTGCTATCAAACGTCACAACGTAACTGGGTGATTATAAAGATGCTCTAGAGGTGTCTCCGAAGGTGTTTGTTGGGTTGGCATAGATCGAGATTAGGATTTGTCACTCCGTGTATTGGAGAGGTATCTCTGGGCCCTCTCGGTAATGATCATCACTATAAGCCTTGCAAGCAATGTGACTAATGAGTTAGTTACGGGATGATGCATTACGGAACGAGTATAGAGACTTGCCGGTAACGAGATTGAACTAGGTATGTTGATACCGATGATCGAATCTCGGGCAAGTAACATAACGATGACAAAGGGAACAATGTATGTTGTTATGCGGTTTGACCGATAAAGGTCTTCATAGAATATGTAGGAGCCAATATGAGCATCCAGGTTCCGCTATTGGTTATTGACCGGAGATGTGTCTCGGTCATGTCTACATAGTTCTCGAACCCGTAGGGTCCGCACGCTTAATGTTCGATGACGATTTGTATTATGAGTTATGTGATTTGATGACGGAAGTTTGTTCGGAGTCCCTGATGAGATCACAGACATGACGAGGAATCTCGAAATGGTCGAGACGTAAAAATCGATATATTGGAAGGCTATATTCAGACATTGGAAAGGTTCTGAGTGGTTCGGGTATTTTTCGGAGTACGGGAGAGTTACGGGAATTCGCCGGGGGAAGTATTGGGCCTTCATGGACCTTAGTGTAAAGGAGAGAAGTGCCACAAGGGGAGGCCGCGCGCCCCCCATGGTATGGTCTGAATTGGACTAGGGAGGGGGCGGCGCCCCCCTCTTTCCTTCTCCCTCTCCTACTCCTTCCCTCTCTCCCCTCTTGGAAAAGGAAGGGGACTCCAACTAGGATTGGGAATCCTAGTTGGACTCCCCCTATAGGCGCGCCCCTCCTAGGCTGCCTCATCTTCCCCCCTCCTTTATATACATGGGCAGGGGGGCACCCCAAAGACACACAAGTTTCTCTTAGCCGTGTGCGGTGCCCCCTCCACAGTTACACACCTCGGTCATATCGTCGTAGTGCTTAGGCGAAGCCCTGCACCGGCAACTTCATCATCACCGTCCTGCCTTGCGTCATCTTGTGGAACTCTCCCTTGGCCTCAACTGGATCAAGAGTTCGAAGGATGTCACCGAGCTGAACGTGTGCTGATCGCGGAGGTGCCGTGCGTTCGGTACTTGGATCGGTTGGATCGCGAAGACGTTCGACTACATCAACCGCGTTACTAAACGCTTCCGCTTCCGGTCTACAAGGGTACATGGACACACTCTCCCTATTCGTTGCTATGCTTCTCCTAGATAGATCTTGCGCGTTGGTAGGTAATTTTTTTGAAATACTACGTTCCCCAACAGTGGCATCCGAGCTAGGTCTATGCGTAGATGTTATATGCACGAGTAGAACACAAATAGTTTTGGGCGATAATAGTCATACTGCTTACCAGCATGTCATACTTTGATTCGACGATATTGTTGGATGAAGCAGCCCAGACCGACATTACATGACCGCGTTCATGAGACTGGTTCTACCACCGTGCTTCGCACACAGGTGGCTAGTGGGTGTCTGTTTCTCCAGCTTTAGTTGAATCGAGTTTGACTATGCCCGGTCCTTGTTGAAGGTTAAAACAACACACTTGACGAAAAATCGTTGTGGTTTTGATGCGTAGGTAAGAACGGTTCTTGCTAGAAGCCCGTAGCAGCCACATAAAACTTGCAACAACAAAGTAGAGGACGTCTAACTTGTTTTTGCAGGGCTTGCTGTGTTGTGATATGGTCAAGATGTGATGATCTATAATTTGTTGTATGAGATGATCATGTTTTGTAACGGTTATCGGCAACTGGCAGGAGCCATATAGTTGTTGCTTTATTGTATGAAATGCAATCACCATGTAATTGCTTTACACTACTACAGGATGCTGCTAACGCGACACTACGATCAGAGACCCTTTGACGAAGCTGTGTGCGATGCCATAATCGTAAACGATGGTGTAAAAAAACCGTCAAAAAAGGTGCAAAACGTTTGCGATGGAGGATGCATCAAACACGGTTCAGATTTTAGTTGCGTGTGCGATGCAGGGCATACGGTTGAGCTCAATTAACCGTTTGCGATGAGGAGGAACAAAAGAAACGGGCAGCCAGATGAACATGTGTGTGATGTATAGCATACGGTTCACTCGGATGAACTGTTTGTGATTAGGCAACACAAAAGAAACAGTCAGCCAGATCAAAGGTGTGTGCGATATACGACATGCGGTTCACTCGGATGAACTGTTTGCGTTGAGACATGAGAAACGAAGCGGTTCAAATGAACAAGATGTGTGTGATACGAGGCAAACAGGTCTGTAATCGGAAACGTGTGTGGAGACCGATAACAACACAGACGATTACTGCTAACAAGCCGTGTGTGTTGTGAGCAAACGATTGCTGGTATACAACTGTGAGTGATTGATGAAAACATCACCGACATGTTCCATTGTTTAGTCCGTGTGCGATGTGATTTTCTTTGTCCGCGCAACATCTACGCTCTTTCTATAGAGCATCAACATATATACTTAAAAAGACAGCATTGCATAACCAAATTAAGCATACAATTACACAAGTGACTACACACATAACATTTCCACACACCAAAGAAAGCAATTACATGCATACTAAAGTAGGAGAAACGAGGATCTAATCATCTACTTATTGTTGCGATGACGCTTGCCATTGCTCTGCTTCCGGCTGGATCCCTGGCCGTTTTGGGGAAGGAGGCACTTCCTCATGTCAACGATCCGCCTGTACATGTCGTAGCTCGTGTACGCCTCCTTGGCCGCGTACACGATGTGAGCTTTGTCGAGTTTCTCCATCCAGGCCGAGTGCGAACACGCTTGTCCTTGTTGCATGAATCCTTCATGTCTCTATAGTAGGGGTCGATGATGGCCTCGGCGAGGTGAACCAGTGAGTCCTTCTCATGTTCCTTGCTGCCTCAGATCTTGCATTGGCCCTGGATGTCGACAAGATTCTGTCAGGCGATGCCCGAATTCTCGAGCGCCATTACATCGTTGGTGATGTCCACCGTAGCGAACATGTAGTGGGGGTTGTTGACAAACCGCTCGCAAGGCCTTGTGGCCAGGCAGTAGTGGTAGACGAGGACGTGGTGGCGCATGCACATCTGGGCAACGGCGACCTTGGGACGAGACCCGGCACGAGCGCGGGTGTACTCGAGGTCGAACCCGACCACTTTTTACTTCTCCGCGGTAAGCAACAGCTCCATGATGTGGATGGAGTGCTCCATCCAGACTAGGTTGTTGGTGTACACCACCGAGAGGTCCATGAACCTTCTGTGGGTGTCCACCACAGCACGCATGGTGAACTGCTGCTCGTTGTCGGCAGTCGCTCGGAGCGCCATTGGAGCCGCGCAGGATACCCTCTAAGAATTTCTCGTGGTGGGTGTGCTTCTTGCAACGGTGGGGCGCGATCGAAAGGTTGAAGAGACCCAAGGGTAGGTTAAATGGCCGCTGTAATAAATGGGGGCCGACCGGCCTGTAATCGTCATGTCTTGTCACGCCGTTCATAGCGGAGGATTTCATGTGCACGCTTGACAACACCGAACCGCACGTGTGGGCTCGAAGAGGCGCCAAATATATCATCGGTGAGCCTGTTCCCGCGCTACCGTGCTGTTTACCGTGCAAGCTTCCCGCCCGACTAGTTTGGCCACGCGTCGGCTAGAAGAGGGACAAATCGTGGGCGTTTATTGGCAAAAAGCTTTGTAAAAACGAAGTGTGTGGAATGACTTTGGTCATAAGTTTACCCTTGGGTAATGAGGTCAAAGTTACACAGAAGGGTGATGATGGACACTCGAATGCGATAATTAATTCTGCGCTTACAGTGCACACGGTGGAAGAAACCAACTGTGTGCAATAATGTCGAAGACTGCAGTCGAGTTAGCTGATACAGATCGTGTGCTGTGAGATCGACAAGGTAAACTGATTCGAGAATGGTTAATAAAATATAAGACAATTGCATATTAAGGTCAAAATAGTGCTAGCAATATACGAGTCTCATACGATGCCATTTCAATGATTGTACCACAAAAGCTCGAAATGTTACAAGGTTCAAATTCCAAAGTGACATGGCTCAAATTTGAAGATTACAAGGTTCAAACTGATATTAGAAATGAAATTTAGCTCATCAGCTGCAAATGCTCGCGCTGATCTGCTGAACATGGATATCAGAGAGGTTCAAACTAATATCACCGCTTCTAAGTCTGGCTTCGAAACCTCACAATTTTGCAAAGGGGTCAGCCACTGAGAAGTCATGTATGGGGTTGACACGATTACTTCCGATTACTCTGTCATCTGAAGTTCCAAAATGAAATTCAGCATTTTTGGAGCCTACTCCATTCTGCCGCAGGCGCCGGCGTTGATCAACAAACCATTCATTTTTTTGCGAAATAAATGTAGGGCAAACCTCATTTCCTTCCGCATCCTTGCTCTGAGAACAAAGAACCTGGCGAATATAATCTTCGGTAAGGTCCCTCGGTAGGAGTTCAAAGTAATTTCTGAGAGATGCAGATCTAGGCATTCGACGTGATTGTTATATTGTATCACATTATCCACCACTGGGCCTAATCTTATCTGCAAAAGAAGAAAACGTTTTAGTGCCTACATGCAGTTTTGAACATTACTACAAGCCTAGCTATTTGGTTTACAGGATTTAAAATGCACTAACATGCATCTTCGATCTGACATGATTAACATGGGCATTTGATTACATTCTAGAAAAATATAGCCTTCTTCACAAGAGGTTGGAGTGGATGAAAAGTTCCCTAAGAAAACTAGCACAGATGAATCCAAAGGAGAAATGCTTATTGATTGTAACCATATGGATCAAGCAACCAATATGGGGGGGGGGGACATGTATGTATTGAAATCCTCCAAAAGAAACTTCAGAAATCGTAGTACATTGTCATTGTAAACATGGAAAAAGGTGTCACAAATTCAACTCCCTTATGGTTAACATTTAACAAGAAAGGAACATCACCTTGATATATAGCTTCTCCAGGCACGGAAAGCATCTCAGGAAACTGACAACTTGCTCCAGGCCGGGCCCGATAGATTCTAGTGCCAAGACCTTCACTGTGCGCAGTTTCGGGGTCAAGCTTGTCGGAATCATTTTCTGAATGACAGATGAACAAACATCTTCAAAATTATAAATAATGTTAATTTGTAGAAGGAGAGGTAGAAGGTGGCTATTGTACTTGAACAGGTGTGGATCCAATAACAAGTTCGGAGCAATTATCAGACGAGTAGCCCACCACTGTCAATTCCGGCGCAGAAATGACATTGATTCTTGTTGGAACTTCTTGATCAACTACAAGTAATCTCTCAAGTGCAAGTGTGTCCTGGATGACCATCGTGGTAACATCTTGTGATGTCTTCCTGCCACACCAACAACACACATAAATAGTCCGAAGAGTCATGGAGGTGATGTGGAAGGTACTCAACCCATTGATCGCCTGAAGATGAAAGTACTCGAGTGCAGTACAGCCACGAAGCAGGCACTCCATGTTACCCTTTGAGAGGCAAACAGCGACAAGCTCGAGGTGCTTCAGTCGTGGTAGAATAAGAGCGGGCGCATCATTAAGGGGCGGGAAATGGCAGTTCCTAAACTTGGCGGCGCTGGCGTGGGCGTGGTGAGTGCGGACGTTGGCATCGACCGCATATGCCCATCATCAAAAGTGAGCTCCTCGAGCTGATCTAGGGCGGGGGATCGGAACCAGTCGTCAAGCTTCACTCGGTCCTTGTCGTTGGAACGGAACTTGCCCATTCTAAGGCCTTTGGTTGGGCCAAGGTGACTGCCGAGGATCTTGGAGAACGCATCCAAGCTTTTGCGATAGCCATGGCAGAGCTCGTGGGTGTCGATGAGGTCGAGAGGGCTGCAGTTCCATAGGGGGCTCCACCGCCGGGAAAGGAGGGTTTTCTGCGCCCCATATTTAATTGGGAGGAGGGAGATGATGACGCTCAACATATTATCGAGGAGGCTACTGATTAAGTCTAGGCCTGCTGGAGTCGCTTGCGGTTCTAGCTCGCCCCGCCTCCACTTGTTGGCAGCCCCGTTCTCCACCTCCGGAGTCTCCTTGTCAGCGGCGCTTTCTGATAGAAATGGGAGTACAGGGAATATTTAGTTGAAGCAGGGCAATAGAAAAGTGTATTGGTAACTAGAAGTTATTAGGTAGGAATATAGTAAGAAAATGGAATAACAATTGGTTGCTTAAATATTACACAATTCATTTGACATTGCTGGGTAAGTCAACATATGCAGCTAGTTGAAAAGAAAACTTACTTCGAACAAAGTCTGGACGGATGATTTTGTCTGGGAAGTTAGCATATATCTCATGACCAGGCCCTTTTATGTGCAGTGCAATTTTAGTGCCGACTTCAAGACATAAAACTTTGCAATTTCATTCCAAAAGCCAGTGCCAAAATAGGAGTCAGCACGTTCATCAAGTCTTACAGTCGCAAAGATTGTAATTCCATGGTTTGTGTGTAGTATGACATCCATGGATCCTTGATCTATGTAAAGGGAAAATTTGTGCACTACATAATCTGTTGCATAGCGAGGGATGTTCTACAGAAAATGGTAGGAATGTTAAAGAAAATATGGTAACATGCAAATATGGGCCCAAATTGAAAGAACTGTACAGCATCTATAATTAAACAGATAGGGTAAACATGATTTCATGGAAAAATGAGAGTAAACGAAAGAACAATACATCATTAATTTGCCTAATATAGAAAGAAGAGGGGAAAAAATCCCCTTTGACGTGTATGGTGCATGTGGAACCTTTTATCCAAATGTAGCAATATTTAGAATATGTTCAGGAAGGTAGGCCATGCCAACCGATTTAGGGTGAGATTGAACATACCACGCGCGTGCTCAAGTTATCTGGTACGGAGAGATGGAATCTCTGGCGGCGATCACAAAGTCCTGAAGTGTCGACGCACTGTACATTCTATGAATGAAAGAAAACCCTCAAATCAGCTCGAATAAAAAAGAATTCACGGTGATTTCCGCCGGGTGATTAAAGGAGGCAGATGAACTGGGATAAGAGATGAGATAATATCTCGTTAAATTAGTTACCTTGTCGTCCATGAGAAAGAACCCTCAGTATGGCAGATTCCCCAACCGAGCGGAGTTGGGTTAACCGCGAGCAGCGTCGAGAAAGTCGATGGCGATAGGCGGCGGCAAGCGGAAGTGGCGAAATGCGATGGGCTTTGCCGATAGCCTGGCGGCTGCGGCAGGCGGCGAGCTAAGTGTTTACCGCCGGTCTGCCGCGATAGGCGGTGCCATGGCATAGACGCGGAGGAGCTTGTGCAGGTGTGAATGGGGAACATACCGGAGGGGCCGAGGGGGTGGTGGGCGGGGTGAGGGTTTTTGTGACGTGGGGATGGTGAGGGTTTTCTTTTTTCTTTTTTGAATTGGATGGTGAGGGTTTTCTATCCCACAAAGAATTTTGGGGGCGACGGTTTGCTAGAGTGAACCGTGTGTGATTGACGCAGCAGGCAAAATGAAACTCATTGCACACGATTCCAATTTTGGGAACCGTGTGTGATTGACTTACTACCTCTGTCCTGGTTTATTGGTCCCCTGTCGGGGATATACCCCACGGCGTAACCCGGCCGGACTTGGCGATTCACCGGCGACCCGCACAGACCAGACGGTTTACAAGACCTGATTGAACATAATGATTCACTGGTAACCCGGCGGGCGGGCGGGCGGACGGTGACAAGGCCCAAGGCCCAGAAGGCCGGTTCATATTTGGTGGGCCGGTTTAAGAGGAAAGGCGTAAGGAATATTTACCTTATAAGGAGTTAAGACCAGGACTAGTATCCGGTTTGTATTAGAAGATAGACTAGTCCTAATCCTAATAGGACTCCACATGTAACCCGCCCCTTCAACATATATAAGGAGGGGCAGGGATACCCAAAGAGGGACAAGCGAGAAAGCAAGAAGCAATAATCTCTAGGGCTAGACACAACTAGAGGAGAGCCGGTTTACGACGACTCCCTCGTGATGATAATGGGACCTAGCCTCAAACAGCATGTAGGGTTGTTACCGGATGATGTTTCTCGGGGCCCGAAGCTGTCTAAATCCTTGTCTTGTGTTGCGTATCTCGATTCCTCTCAACCCCTCTCAAGCTACCACATAGATGCGTTGGCCTCGCGACTAAGTCCTCACACTAAGGACATCTGACGTGTTAATTCCACGACAGTTGGCGCCCACCGTGGGGCCTGCGCACAATGGTGTTGAGTTCTTGGAGGGATTTCTTCAGGGATCGAGAAACTCGCGATGTGCCGGATGAAAAAAAGCCAGCGCAGAAGATAACATCATCGACGAACAGTCAAGGCGACATATACAAGATATAAGATCAAGAGAAAGTTAGGGTTGCGTTTATAGATGATCTGTCAAGACCTGGTTAATTTCTGTTGCCGCTGCAGGTTGAAGTCTCGCATATGAAATCAGTTGATACGAGGGACAAGTCGCCGAGAACTACACCGTCGTCCGCGTTTAAATCCAGATTCAGAGCATCGCCGTGATCCTCTGCTACGCTCATACAATGGCGCGTATAAAGTTTGATGGCAGCCACCCAGCGTCCGACAGCTTCCGTGACTCCGCGCGAATATTTTTTGCAGGTTTGCTTTCCCGCAGACCGTATACAGGAGTAGTTTCCATCTCGGTTCCATATCAATATTGCACAAGTTACATCACAAAATCAGAACCTTTGGATTGTTTGGACTGAAGAATAGACAGCGACGTTCATGTGCGTGACTAGTGACATATTTAATCCAATTTTTCCTAGTACCAGCAGATAAAGTCAAAATCAATTGAAGGCAGCTGCGAAGGATTAGTGCTAGGATTACCCCAAAACACAAGTTCCAAAGCAAGATCACTCTGTGGCTCACGTGGAAGGCATCACCAATGGGATTTCACCTCCACGTACTAAATCCCACGTGTGTGTATACTGAAGATAGCGTAGCAGAAGTTGCAGACCAAGGCAATGGGAAAAAGGGAAAAGAAGCCCGGGGACTTGGAAGTGGCTTGCCGCCCCGTACCGTGAGCCGGCCGCCCACGCCTCTGCCTCCTTCCGCTGCTCCGCCGCGGCTCCGCCTCGCTCCGCCTCGCTCCGCCGGCCTCATCAAACCGCCCCCGCCAGAGCCTCTTCCACAGGCTGGCACCAATGAGCCGGGCTACTACCGCGGCCGCACCGACGGATCCGAATAGATGATCAATTTTTGCTGTAAGTTGTCGCCGTGGCCCTCGTCACCGGGCCGGCGTCTTTACTACAACAAGTCACCCCGGCTGTGGAATTGGTTTCAATTATGGTTGAACCGCTGCTATGGACTCTGCCTCCTCTGCCAAGAGCCGCCCAGAGCGGTCACTTCTGATGCCACGTTCCCTCATCAAACCGGCTGTCAGGCAATAATTCACGACCGGGCGCCGCCCGAGTTGTTTCTGGCACGTTGAACGGATCATTGGTCATCCAAACAAATCAGGATAATTGTTCATTACAAATGAGGCGCTATATCACGGGCATGGAGCACGCGCTAGCAACGTTCTGCACTGGTGTTTCGTCCGTGTCATACCGCCCGGTGAATGAACGTGATCAAGTCGCCGTCCCTGTGGCCCGGTTTACATTAGATTGCTGGGACCGCGCCCGCGATTAACTCGCCCGTCCGAGCCGGTTTACATCAACGCGCCGGACGACTCGCCCGTCCGCACCACCTTACAACGCCACGGACGACTCGTCCGTCCGTCCTCGCGGCCGGTTCACGCGCCGGCTTACAACGTTGAGGACAAATTGCTCGGCCGCACCGGCTTACAACGCCGGCCGATTCATCTGTCTGCTTCTACAGTTAACTCGGCCATGATGAATTTTAGCATCACTGGGGTGATCATCAACTCCATGGCGGATAATTTCCAGCCTAGCACATCAGGTGATATCCATTTAAAATATATTTTATTAGCACATAGTACTTTTGTCAAAGAACAGTTTACCTTTGCCTTGGTCGGCAATATTGTTTATGCAGGACAATTGTTCACTACAAAAGCTATGGCTATGTCATGGATGTATAAACTCACGCCACCATTATGAATGCGCTAGTATCTTACCATGCCATCAAGCTCGACGAATACATATGCAAACCGCCATTCTGCAGACCGGTTTACATCAATATGACGTGGCTAATTCGCCCGTCCATGCCGGTTTACAATGCCGCGGCCGACTCATCTGTCGGAGCCGCCACTGATGTTGCGGTCGTCTCTGCTGTCTGTCTCTCGCGGTCTACATCGACATACCGGGCCGCACCTGTCTGCATGAGCTGTTTATTGGATATGAGCAAGTCACAGCTTGGGTAGCCCAGTTTTCTTTCAAATTGGAGGCAAATTATCATCAACCGCCGTCTGCACTGGATGGCTCAATGAGCAGGCGCACAAGTCGCCGCCACTACAGTTTTAGTTAACTTCAAATCGCCACTTGGAAGGAACCATTGGCGAAAGGTCGACACGGCTCATACGGGATCATTTATAACCCGCCGCAATCACCTCAGCCTATACGTGGATTTACATCGCGTTATCAACACCAATGATATATACTGTCTGCTATGGTCAAAGTACGGAGAATCTCAAGACAACTCCTTGAGCCATCTTAAGACTCGGGGGCTACGATGATATGATTCAACAAGTCTTGCCATTTTCAAAAAATTCAAGTGCCCCAGGATCTTGAAGGGAAAGATAACCCGATCCCAAAGGCTACTGTTATATTTAAATGCCGTCAGAAATATTCCGGCTCACGGTGATGCTTCCGGTTTATAGTCCGGTTTAAAGAAAATCCCGTCTCCCACACATTTGAAGCCCTTAGTATCTGGTTCAAATCCGGTTTAAAAGGAAATTATCTCTTGCAAAGTTCAAGCTCTCAAATCCGGTTTAAAAATGTCCGGTTCAAAAGGAATTAACTTCTCGCAAGTTCGAGTTTAAAGGCCGTCGAGAAAATTTCGGTGAAAATGAAGATTTCGGTTTAAAATCCGGTTCAAGGGAAAGATGTCTCCCACAAAGCTTTGAAGCTCTCAATATCCGGTTTAACGTCCGGTTCAAGAAGGATTTATCTCTTGCAAAAGTTAAAGGGTGCCAAAGAGGACTGCTGCCATGATGCGCGGTTCAAACATGGGTATCATGCCTTATTGACTTATCATATTATTGATCACTTGGGGGCTTGGTCATGTCTGAACCATAGTCACACCTCTTGATCGGTGCAATGCCACAATATCACTTGGGGGCTTGGTCGCGTCCGAACCATAGCAACGCCATTTGGTAGGCGAAAAGCCACAACGTCACTTGGGGACTTGGTCATGTCTGAACCATATTCACGCCTCTTGATCGGCCTAGTGCCACAACATCACTTGGGGGCTTTGGTCGAACCTGAACCATCGCTACACCTCTTGATCGGCGTAATGCCAATGCATCATTTGGGGACCTGGCTGACTCGAACCATAGCTACGCCTGTTGGGGGCTTGGTGGTAAAGCGACCATGGTAATGCCTCTTGATCGGCCTAAAGCCTCATTTGCAAATGGTTTTATCTTTGCCTTTGCTTGAATTCTGTTCTTTTTTGCTAAAGACCTTTTACTTCTGTTGCGTTTTTAAACCGACATTGTTAATCCGGTTCGATTGTCAATTACAAATTGGCGGAACACGGTCAAATCTTAATCCGGAGACTATCTGCCCGGTTTGATTTTATGTTACCATCTTATTATGGAGTAAACCGGTGTTCATTAACCCGACTTAACTTTCAATTACAAGTTGTCAGTACATGATCAAATCATAATCCGGAGACTATCAGCCCGGTCTGGTTTGACTACGAGTCGCCAGTATTATATATGGATAATACGGTGTCTATCACAACCCGGTACGGTTTTATCATAAACCGGCACAATATGGAAGGAGTTATCAATACTCATGATTAGGGTTATCACCCTTATTACAAAAAGTTGGTAAACCAACGGTGTGATTCAATGTCACAGGTATGATATATTTCATATTTGATTATTCTTAAGTGCAGCCTTGGTTATAAACCTGGGTTATATAATGGGCATTATGACCTGTCCGGCGGTAAACCGCCAGGACACTTTAAACTTGTTGTATGCAGAAACAGGTTGAATAAAGCATGATGATAAATTATCCGGTGTTTATTAAACCGCCAGCTTTAAGACGATAAGTCGCCAAGATATGATGAGAAATTATCCGGTGTTTGTTAACCCGGCCTGGCTTTTGGATTATAAGTCACCATTACATATTTGGATTGCGCCATTGGAATCGTAAACTTATAAATCATTGGGTTATATTATTCAAATAGCCAAACTTGGCTGAATTTTCATTATGATATTGAATGAATAAGGTTTTTCATACCAGATTATATTATCTTGAATAGCCAACATGGCTAGATTTTTATTATGGTTATTAATAACGGTATTATTAAGGTTTTCAAAGTCGCTTTAAGCGCAATGGCTATTATTTTATCAAAGGATATGATTTATTCTACAATGGAAGGAATAGTCCCAAGTCATTTGTGAGGCTTACGACCCGACACTTGGGGGCTACATTATTCAAATTGAGATTACATCAAATATGCAAGTCTCATGTCGCCGCAAGCATGCACCATGACACTTGGGGGCTAATGCAAAGTCATTTTATTAATCTTATTGAAGACCCGACTCATCACATCATAATGAGCGGCCCTTGGGGGCTACCAATTGCTCCTATCAACAATTCAAGGTACACAAGTCTTAAAGGTACATTGCTCAGTTGGTAAAGCACAAAGCTCTTAACCTTGTGGACGTGGGTTCAAGCCCCATGATGGGGGTTACATTATATGATGTTCTTTTCAAAGAAGTATATATAAAGTAGTACCAGCTCAATATTATCTTCTTGAGCGGCCCTTGGGGACTACATGCTATTGTTGAAATCTACATGATCATATTTATAAAGTCCCTGCTCATTATGGCATAATAACCCGGCACTTGGGGGCTACATATATGGAGTATTCAGTTTTTACTAGTGGCTGAGATGAACAAAATGGATTTCTTCAACGTGGCAGTAATTATATGGAAACAAGTCTTAAACCATCACTTTGTTCTGCTCAAGACTTGGGGGCTATAGGTAATATGGATATAAGGAGAAAAATCTTCTATTCTCAGTTCTGAGCAAACCAGATTGACCCGGTGTCTGCAACAATTATGAGCAGGCGCTGGTAACAATTATGACTCGGTGCCATCCATATTTAGAAACCGACAATTTTGGTAATATTAAACCGGCAAGTTTTACATCTTCAAACCGGCTGAATATCATATGAGTATTTCAAGACCAATATTTCTTAAGCCAGCGCTTTGGAAGCCGACTCAAGTGGATTATTCTTCACAATATTTTTCTATGGGAAGCCAACATCAGCAATTTGAGTATGAAGCTGGTTATTGACCCGGATTTTCTAGAAGGAGGAAATGACAAGGACTTACGGATGATCAGGTGCCAGTCTACAAGAATTCTTAACCCGGAGCACAACTTGTCAAATTTGTTCGTGTGTTTATTTTGCAGCATAAGTTTACCATGGATAAATCCAAGCTAAAGTTGGGGGTATAATGTCGGGGATATACCCCGCGGCGTAACCCGGCCGGAAGTATAACCCGGCCGGACTTGGCGATTCACCGGCGACCCGCACAGACCAGACGGTTTACAAGACCTGACTGAACATTATGATTCACTGGTAACCCAGCGGGCGGCCGGACGGTGACAAGGCCCAAGGCCCAGAAGGCCGGTTCATACTATGGTGGGCCAGTTTAAGAGGAAAGGCGTAAGGAATATTTACCTTATAAGGAGTTAAGACCCGGACTTGTATCCGGTTTGTATTAGAAGATAGACTAGTCCTAATCCTAATAGGACTCCACATGTAACCCGCCCCTTCAACATATATAAGGAGGGGCGGGGCTCCCCAAAGAGGGACAAGCGAGAAAGCAAGAAGCAATAATCTCTAGGGCTAGACACAACTAGAGGAGAGCCAGTTTACGGCGACTCCCTCGTGATGATAATGAGACCTAGCCTCAAACAACATGTAGGGTTGTTACCGGATGATGTTTCCCGGGGCCCGAAGCCGTCTAAATCCTTGTCTTGTGTTGCGTATCTCGATTCCTCTCAACCCCTCTCAAGCTACCACATAGATGCGTTGGCCTCGCGACTAAGTCCTCACACTAAGGACATCTGACGTGTTAATTCCATGACATCCCCCGTTGTAATTTTTACTAAAAATTTGGCAAAATATTTAACATACTCAGATATAGATAATAAGCGTACACGTACATAAGCATAGTTCAACCATAAGTACATAGTTCAACCGTCATTAAGCATACTCAAGCGTACATAGTTTGATCCATCCCACATCTCATCTCACATGCGGCCGGCACGATCCTGAAGCTTCTCCAAGTACTCGGCGTACGTGCAGTGCGCCACCCTGCGAGAATACTTCTGCTTGAAGGAGCCAATGGCCTGTCCTCTTGCGTGCGCGAGAACACTTAGATACGTGTCATGAAGCTTCTGGTTGCAAAATGGGCATCCATAGCCGCCGTTCTAGGTCCTAATACGCCTGTTATGCATTCCCGCATAAAGCTCCCTCAGGATTTGCCTCTTGTACCTCCTCTGGCCATCTTCATCCTCGTTGTCCACATCGTCAGACAGCACCTATACAAATAGTAAAACAAATTTGGCATCAAATCAATGATTACATGCCGTGAAGTAGGATTAGGAATTTATGGCTATTTATTTATACATATCCAGAGATTATGGTTCGATTTTTAAGCACACTCGTCTATGTACAGACCAATCTTGAAGAAAATAATGGCACAAACATATGTAGGTCATTCAAAATCAATTGCCAAGCCCTGCTAGGAATTATTAGCACGAACACTAATCCTAGTCGGATTACTAGCAGAAATCATTTGCACAGATGAAACAACTAATCACTTATCACCTGTACCATTCAAAGAATCAATACACTACACGGATCTAACGAAACTTACTCAGATTTCATGGATTGGGAGAACATAACCATAGGATTTCTATGCCAAAAAGGGGGAGGCAGGAGTAACCAGAGAAACCCTATGATCTATTTGACACATAAATGGGTATAGATGACTAACCAGCTGTCCGTCGTCCTCGGAGTCGTCGCTGGAGTGGTCGTCAGAGTCGTCGCTGGAGTGGTCATTGGAGTCAGTGTGGAACTCCGCCTCCGGCTATGGAAGCTCGACGCCGTCGACGACGTCAGGTTGCAGTGATAACTCGCCGGCGGTGACGGCAACCTCTGCCTCCATCTCCTCACCGTGCTCCGGTGCTTTAGCAGCCCTGGCGTCGCCACTCCCTCTGATGGGGCTCTTCGGCGGCATCCTCATACACTGACGGCTTTGAGGACTAAGAGCGGCGTCGAGGATGCAAGCGAGAGAGGATTGTGTGTGCGTAGCGAGGATGGGGGGTGCGGCTGCTTGGGCGCACCATTAATATGGAGTAGTGGGAGCTGTGGGAGAGAGGCGGCCGACGGTCAAACCGATGGCTTGCCTCCCGGTGAGCCTGCACACCGGACTGTTGGCATGCCTACCAAAGTTTCACACAGCTACTCGCACGCCTCATGACACTGTGCAGCGAGCACGCCTCCGTCAATTCACACACCTGCACGCATGCCTCCCCTTCTGCCTGCGTGGCGGACTGCTCACATGCGTCCCATCAACTCACGCCTGCTTGCACGCCACACAGGTCGCGTGGCGGCACGTATATTGTTTTTCTATTTGGATGATTAATGCTGTCGCTTTATTGCTTAACCGAAGCATGTAACATATCCATTGTTGGTCTAACGCTCATGGTTCGAATAAATAATCCGTTTGGGATATTGGTTCCCAATTATAAATAATCTCCCGTCTGTAATTAGATAAAGATTACATCAAAACTGGTCTCAAATTTGACAAAAAATGTACAACGCCACTTTGTATTGGTGTCCATATGACAACACGATAAGTTTCATGAACTTCAAATAAGTTTTGGATGTACTAGAATTTAAAATTCAAGAGTTGCACGGGGAATAAACATGCACCCAGTGAGACACATGTGTTTTTGCAATCCATTTAGGTGCACTGTCACGTGTGCATGTAGCTCAAATTTGATTTTTGCACATTATATCCATAGAAAATCAATCAATCAATGTACTATAACGTCTTGATGATCTCTGTGATTTTTTTGAAATTAAAACGTCCCTCCTTTGGTAACATGTATGTTCACCGCAGGATAATTAATTTAACATGCATCGTAGTTGCGGTGGATTCGCGGTGTGTGTGGGTGTGTGCGTCTGGGGTTGGCGGGTGGCACGTAGTACACTACGAGTTGTGAGCCACCGTGTGGGTTGGCCGTTTTGTTAGGCAGGTCGATGCCACATCATAGTTGTGAAATCGTTATTTAAAACATTACACAACCCTTTCATACATAAATGTTTTGGCCACATGCAGTCGATGGTTGTCCTACACGACACTCGATACTCGCATGTAACGCTTTCTATGGGCCCGCGAGGTCGTCGTCCATCACTTTGACGAACAACCGGCAGTGAGGTTAATTTGACCAGCAAGGTAGAATCTTTTTTGTTTGTGTTATGGTGGTATATAGTACGCGTCTAAGAGGTGGGAGGGGACTAGCATATATAATATACGTACGCGTCCGTGAACAAGTACACCTCACTCAGTGTCGGGACTTTTTGGTTACCGAGGCACGTGCCACATCAAAACTATGAAATTGGTTATTCAAACATCACACAACACCTTTTTGGGCCGCATGCATATCCTAGCTAGGACAGTCACGTGTGACGCTTCCATCTGTGGGCCCACGAGGCCATCGTCGATGCATGCATGCATCACTTTGACCTACATCGGGAGAGGTTAATTAATTTACCCATCGATGAGGAATCATTTGGTTTGTACATATAATACGTAAGTAGCATATAGTATGCGGTGAAGAGGGGGGAAGGGGACCATCATATGTAGTACGCTTGATATGAACCTCACTATGTGTGGGTGCATGGTTTACGGTTTCTGAGGCATGTGGCATATCAAAGTTGTGCATTTTGGGTATTCAACATATATATGTTTGGCCCACATGCAACGCGGTGGTGGTTGTCCTCTCGCACCCACTTAAGCGGTTATCAGCTATATCAATGCTTTCCATCTGTGGGGCCGCTTGGTCCATCACTACTTTTTGCCTAACAACAAGAGAGGTTAATTTGACATAGGAGGGGATTATTATTTTTGCTCTGGGATGACATGCATGATACAGTTTGAGGAATAAACTTTATTTTCTATTTGGCAACCGCCTATGGCATATCTAGCATGGAAAGTGTTGGGAACTCTAAGTCGTTTTCGTTAGTGGGATGGATACACCTCCCAAAATGTTTTTATCTCTAATTTTTTCGCTTTGAGCTCTAGCACCTCTACAAATCCCTACTTCCCTCTGCGAAGGGCCTTTCTTTTACTTTATGCAATTTTTATTTTGAAATTTGAGTCTCCATCTTCTCTCATAAAAAGCACCAACTAGGAGGCAATATGATCGTACTTAAGTATTGGGTGTAGTTAATATTCGAGTGTGTTTCATGAATGGATCAATGTTTGAGCATGATGGGCTAGGGATAACTTATTTTAGCGTGGATATTTTGAAAGACATGGTTGCTTGTTGATATGCTTGAGTATCTAAATTATTATGTCAAAACTAGACTATTGCTTTGAATCACATAAAAAGTCCAAATGTCCATGCTATAAAGAAAAAGAATATGATATGACATGATGAACAACACTCCACATCAAAAATTCTGTTTTTTATCACTTACCTACTCGAGGACGAGCAGGAGTTAAGGTTGGGGATGCTGATACGTCTCCAATGTATCTATAATTTTTGAATGTTCCATGATGTTTTATTATCAATCTTGGATGTTTTATAATAATTTTATAGTCATTTAATATCATTTTTTGGTACTAACCTATTGACATAGTGCCAAGTGCCAGTTGTTGTTTTCCCCATGTTTTTTACATTGCAGGAGATCAATATCAGATGAAGTACAAATGCCACAAAACTCCACGATGATTTTTTATGGGCCAGAAGGAAGGCAATGGGCCCTGATTGCACCTGGGGGGGTGCCCCCAGGGGGGCACAACCCACTAGGGCACGCCAGGAGGCCCAGGCGTGCCCTGGTGGGTTGTGCCAACCTCGGGTGCCCCCGGACCGCCTCTTTGCTCTATAAATACCACAGTATTATAGAAACCCTGTCGGTGTACAAAAGTAGGGGTCCTTTTTGTACCCCTTTACTTGTGCGTGGGCAGTCGGAGCCACATGCCCGCAGCCATGCTTGGCGGGGCAGAGGAAGCAGAGACTACCAGGGCCATGCTCAAGACCAGAAGCATGAAGAGCTGAGGGGCGAGGTGAAACTCCCCCGGCAAGGTCCTTGCCGGGGCGGCCTT
This sequence comes from Aegilops bicornis, assembly GCA_021605145.1. NCBI lineage: Eukaryota > Viridiplantae > Streptophyta > Magnoliopsida > Poales > Poaceae > Aegilops > Aegilops bicornis. Next base: position 324,353,630 of record CM038673.1, read on the forward strand.
CACGACCCCGGCAAGAGCCTTGCTGGGGCAACTTGCCCAACACCAACAGGGCCGCCACCCTTGAGTCTACAAGTTCCGACGCCATCAACCACATTGGAACCAAGGTTCGGGAGGCGCCTCCATGGTGGCATGCAGATCTTTGTGAAGACTAGGAACATGCAATACTAGATGAGAACCAGAAGATGGAGACCCCCGGCAAGACTCTTGCCGGGGACACCTACGAGACCCTGGCAAGGCCCTTGCCAGGGCCCTGGCAAGACCCTTGCCGGGGACATCTGCGGGGCCACAGCCAGGCCCCCACCGCCCAAGACTCTACCACCGTTCCAACACAGCATTCAACCCGCCAACAAGGCAGGCACCTGCGTGGTGGCATGCAGATCTTCGTGAAGACTCTGCCACCGCGCCAACTCAGCAGCCAGCCAGCCAGCGTGGCGCTGCGTGCCTAGTCAGCCTGGACGCGCGTCGGAGCAAGGCGAAGCAGCGGCGGACAGGACGGCCTTCGTTGCCATCCCCGATAAAGCAAGAGGACACCTAAGTAGCGCATTTAATGCATTTTGTCCCGTGATGTCCAGCGATAAGCTTGTACACTGTACAACTTTCCACCTCCTGTGTGCCACTATGGCAGCCCCTTTGACTATAAAAGGAGGCCCGCGACATACTGTGAGGGGATTCGGACTTTTTGGACCCTGCACGCTTTGTAACTAGTCCAAGACCACCAGATAAACACAACCCCGCTGGAGTAGGGTATTACACATCACTTGTGGCCCGAACCTGGATAAATCTCCCGCGTTGGTCCCTCAAACCGCTCTTTCCACAGCCCCGTGCCCACCGACCGTAGAAGGGATTCCCCGTGATCCCATAGGTGTCATTTCCACCAACATCTTTGGCGCGTCAGGTAGGGGGCGCAAGCTGTGAAAATCCTGTTCGAAGGTCAGCGCATCGAATTCTTCAGGGGTATGGCTCGAGAGGAGAAGGCGACGTCGATCAGCCGCCCTCTGGTGCCGTCCGCAGCCGCAACAGCTATCCGCGTGGCCATGAAAAGCTAAGTCACGCAAAGTTTTGAGTAATTTCATTTATATAAGCATGTCTTCCTCGAAAGATCTCGTTCCTTGTATGGGAGACCTGCACGCATTGGGACCTTTCCGCTATTGGCAATCCCCCTTGCTCTGTTTCAAGCCCGCTCAACAGTTCATGCGGCCGCGCTGAGAACGGCAAGGTGGCCTAGCCGCTACCAGCAGCGCTCTTGTTCTATTTCGAGTCCGCTCGACAGTTCAAGCGACTGCGCTGGGAGCGCCAAGGTGGCTTGCCCGGCAGCAAGCGCCCCCGGCAGGCTGCTAAGGATCCATCCTCAAAGCACCCCAACATGGGTTTACGTGCCGGCGGCCTTATCCAACCAAGCGTAGGGTGCAAACATACAAAGAAGGATCTAACAGAAAGATAGCATGCTTGATCTTAAAGTACTGCAGAGTTATATTACATCAATCGTTACTGTGGTTCTAATTTAAGATAAAATTGTCTTGGTTGTGAACTCGCAGCGGCAAACGGAAACGGGGCGCCTAGTCTCGGCGCTGGCCCTCCACCCTCCGGACTCCGTCGACGCGCTTGATATGCTCCTCGAGCGCCGCAAGGTCCATGTCTTCCGACAAGCTCTCCAGCGCGGCGGTGAAGGTGACGTCGGGGTTCCAGTACGCCACCCTCGTGAGGACCTTAGTCAGGGCACCCCGACAAAGCTTCCGGGCCTCATTTGCTAGAGAAGTCGCTCGGTTGGAACGAAGCTGCTCCAGGCCTCCAAGAACGCCCTCGAAGAACAGAGTCAACTTGGCATTGGGACTCACATTCGGCTTCGGGGAGTACTTGACATTCGGCATCCCCATGGCGGCCAGCTTCGTGGTGATCCTGCCGGCGACATAGGCGAGGCGGCTGATCCAAGGGTTTATGCCCTTCGCGTACTCCTCATGTTCGGCGGCATCATTCCTCCGCAGCTGCTTCTTGTCCTCCAGGACCTTGTTCAAGGTCTCCTCACGAGCCCCGGCCTCCGAAAGCTTCCTCTCCAAGCCATCTAGCTTCAGTTTCAGATCGTTGATGGAGTCGTTGGCCTCAGAGAGCAGCTTGGACTTGTCGGAGATGTGGCCTGGGCATCCGCTAAAGAACGATTGGCCGTGTCCCTCTCCTTCGTCAGCTCCGAGGCCACCTTCTTCAGCTCCTCCCGCTCCAGCTCTAGCTTCTTCACCTTGTCGGCATGGACCAGGGCCTGAGCATTGAGGGCCTCCTTATGCCTCTGCTCCAGCTCCTGGGTCCACTGCACGATGAGCTTCTCGACCACCTCATCCTTGCCGCGGAGTGAGGTGGCGAGCGCCTCCTCACGGGCGGCAAGGTCCTCCTCCTGGGAGTTTAGCTGAGCCTGGTGCTGGTGCCGAGCGGCCTCGTCCTTGGCGGCATGTTCCTTCACTGCCTCCTGGGCCTTCTCGATGTCGGCCTGCTTCAGGATGAGCTCCTGTTTGCGCTCAACCAGCAAACCCTGGGCAACCTTCAGCTCTTCGTGGGCCTCGGGGAACCAGGCCTGCATCTCGGCGACACGCTCCCCAAGATCTGCCTCCGCCTTGTCCGCCGCCGCCATCCTGGATTTCGCCTTATCCAGGCGGGCACGGTGGAGCGCCTGGAGCTTCTGGAAGTTGACGCTCATGGCCCGAAGAAGCTGCTCCTCTTGGGAACCGCCACCGCCGATGCTCGGTTCATCAACAACCTGAAGCCTAGTGGAGGCGAGCGCCTCGTCGTCCAACACCTCCCCCTTGGTTGGTGCCCTGGTGCTCGCCGTTCCTGGGAGGTGGACAAATAGGTCGTCGCCGACCTTCAAGTACTTGCCTGAGCCAGAGGCAACAAAGGAGGAAGGTTGGTCGTCAACCACCCCCTCCCCGGTAGGCCCCTTGCCGGCCTCCTCGCCAGTGGCCTTGCCGCCTTCCCAGGCAGGCCCCTTGGCGGCCTCCTCAGCGGCAGTCTTGGCGGCCTCCTCGGTGGCGCTCTTGTCGGCATCGGCATCCTTGGCGACCTCCCCGATGATGGTGTCAATATCCTCTCGGTCCGCCGAGGAAGGATCTGGATACCAAGAAGGTGAATGAGACGGGCCAAGGTCAAGGTTCAAGAAGAAGAAGAAAGAATGGGGACGAGAAGCAGACAACTTACCGCACCGGGTGGGAAGAAGTGGCGCCCTCCCTGTCAGCGTTCGTTGCCGGGGCAGAACCACTGAGGGAGTCCTGGACTAAGGGGTCCTCGGGCGTCCGGCCTGTTATTCTTTGGGCCGGACTGATGGGCCGTGAAGACATGAAGACTGAAGACTGTACCTGTGTCCATATTGGACTCTACTTGGCATGGAAGGCAAGCTTGGCAACCGACTATGTAGATTCCCTCTGATGTAACCGACTCCATGTAAACCTAGATCTCTCCAGTGTCTATATAAACTTGAGAGCATAGTCCGGATAGAGAGATAGACATTACCATAGTCATACATGCTAGACTTCTAGGGTTTAGCCATTGCGATCTCGTGGTAGATCAACTCTTGTAACACTCATATTCATCAAGATCAATCAAGCAGGAAGTAGGGTATTACCTCCATAGAGAGGGCCTGAACCTGGGTAAACATCGTGTCCCCCGTCTCCTGTTACCATCGACCCTAGACGCACAGTTTGGGATCCCCTACCCGAGATCCGCCGGTTTTGACACAGACTCTGGTGCTTTCATTGAGAGTTCCATTGTGCCGTCGACGAAAGGTTCAATGGCCCCTTCAATCGTCGGCAATGACGCTGTCCAAGGAGGAACCTTCCTCCCCGGACAGATCTTCGATTCGGGCGGTGCATTAAGGGCCAACTCCCTTGGCCATCTGGAGCAGATCGATAGCTACGCCCCTAGCCGTCAGGTCAGATTTGGGAGCTTGAACTACGTCGCGGACATCCGTGGAGACTTGATCTTCAACGGATTCGAAACCACGGCCACCGCGGCCACCGTGCCCCTCCGCCCCGATGAGCATGGCCTAAACCTTTCACGGGCCCCATCCAGGAGATAGCTCCTGCAACAACTCCGGCCTTAGATATGAATCAGATCGAGTCATCCGAAGATGGGAAGCTCAACCCCGTCACCGAGGCTGCTAATCTAGCGGCGTTGGAGCCGCACACGGATTCTACTTCATATGATATCTGCATCAACAGAACCCCGGACTCGGCAACAAGTTCCGAACCCCTGCGAGTCCACGGATGCCGAACTCAATCGGTTATCGATCTTCAAGTTCAGCACCGCAAACGTCTTCCAACACTCGCCCATGGGCGACATACTAAATTCACTAAAAAAACCTATCCCTGGCAGGCGAATCGCCGCCAAACTATGTTCGGTTCGAACTTGCAGCGGATGATGGAGAATTTTGCTTCCCACCCGTGATACGTCTCCATCGTATCTACTTTTCCAAACACTTTTGCCCTTGTTTTGGACTCTAACTTGCATGATTTGAATGGAACTAACCCGGACTGACGCTGTTTTCAGTAGACTTTCCATGGTGTTATTTATGTGCAGAAACAAAAGTTCACGGAATGACCTGAAACTCCACGGAACATCTATTTGGAAAATAAGAAAAATACTAGAAGAAAAATCCATGTCAGGGGGCCCACACCCTGCCCACGAGGGTGGGGGCGCGCCCCCTACCTCGTGGGCCCCCTGACGCTCCACCGACCTCAACTCCAACTCCATATATTCACTTTCGGGGAGAAAAAAAATCAGAGAGAAGGATTCATCGCGTTTTATGATACGGAGCCGCCGCCAAGCCCTAAAACCTCTCGGGAGGGCTGATCTGGACTCCATTCGGGGCTCCAGAGAGGGGGATTCGTTGCCGTCGTCATCATCAACCATCCTCCATCACCAATTTCATGATGCTCTCCATCGTGCGTGAGTAATTCCATCGTAGGCTTGCTGGACAGTGATGGGTTGGATGAGATCTATCATGTAATCGAGTTAGTTTTGTTAGGGTTTGATCCCTAGTATCCACTATGTTACGAGATTGATGTTGCTATGACTTTGCTATGCTTAATGCTTGTCACTAGGGCCCGAGTGCCATGATTTCAGATCTGAACCTATTATGTTTTCATGAATATATGTGAGTTCTTGATCCTATCTTGCAAGTCTATAGTCACCTACTATGTGTTATGATCCGCAACCCCAAAGTGACAATAATCGGGACCACTCCCGGTGATGACCATAGTTTGAGGAGTTCATGTATTCACTATGTGCTAATGCTTTGTTCCGGTACTCTATTAAAAGGAGGCCTTAATATCCCTTAGTTTCCGCTAGGACCCCGCTGCCACGGGAGGGTAGGACAAAAGATGTCATGCAAGTTCTTTTCCATAAGCACGTATGACTATATTCGGAATACATGCCTACATTATATTGATGAATTGGAGCTAGTTCTGTGTCACCCTATGTTATGATTGTTACATGATGAACCGCATCCGGCATAATTCTCTGTCACCGATCCAATGCCTACGAGCTTTTCACATATTGTTCTTCGCTTATTTACTTTTCCATTGCTACTGTTACAATTACTACAAAACACCAAAAATATTAGTTTTGCTACCGTTACTTTTGTTATCATTACCACTACTATCATATTACTTTGCTGCAGATACTAAGTTATCCAGGTGTGGTTGAATTGACAACTCAACTGCTAATACTTGAGAATATTCTTTGGCTCCCCTTGTGTCGAATCAATAAATTTGGGTTGAATACTCTACCCTCGAAAACTGCGATCCCCTATACTTGTGGGTTATCAAGACTATTTTCTGGCGTCGTTGCCGGGGAGCATGGCTCTATTCTTTGAGTCACTTGGGATTTATATCTGCCGGTCACTATGAAGAACTTGAAAGACGCTAAGACAACAATTTATCCCTCAACTACGAGGGGAGGTAAGGAACTGCCATCTAGCTCTGCACTTGATTCACCTTCTGTTTTGAGTAAGCTTGCAACACCTAAACCTGCTTCTGCTATTCGTTATGATATGTCGCATGTTATAGATGATGCCACTTCTGCTATGCATGATACTTATGATGAAACTACTTCTATGCTTGATACTACTGTGCCACTTAGTGAATTTCTTTATGAACAAATTGCTAGGGTTAGAGAGAAAGAAATTATTGAAACTGATTATATTGATGAAAGTGATGATTAAGACTCGCCTGTTATTCCTGAGGGTTATGTTTTTGAAAAATAAGCTGCTTTAGCTATTTTAGCTTGCAAAGATAGATATGAGCTCAAGAGGTTATTAGCTAAATGGAGGCAGCAATCTCTTAATGCTAGAATGAAACCTGACCTTGCTTTTGCTACTTCACCTATACGTATTCTTGATAAGGATTATGAATTCTCTGTTGATCCCGATATAATTACTTTGGTTGAATCTGATCCTTTTCATGGCTATGAATCTGAAACTGTTGTGGCACATCTTACTAAATTAAATGATATAGCCACCTGTTCACCAATGATGAGAGATCTCGCTATCTTTATATCCTTAAAATATTTCCGTTCTCATTAAAGGGTGATGCTAAGATATGGTTTAATTCTCTTGATCCTGGTTGTGTGCGTAGTCCCTAGGATATGATTTATTACTTCTCTACTAAATCTTTCCCTACTCATAAGAAACAAGCTGCTTTAAGGGAAATATACAACTTTGTGCAAACTGAAGAAGAGAGTCTCCCACAAGCTTGGGGGAGGCTTCTCAAGTTACTTAATGCTTTGCCTGATCATCCTCTTAAGAAAAATGAAATACTTGATATCTTTTATAATGGACTAACCGATGCTTCCAGAGATTACGGATAGTTGTGCTGGTTACATTTTGGGGAAAGAACACGGATGAGGTTGAAATTCTATTGAATAATATGTTGAAAAATGAAAATAATTGGACACTTCCTGAGCCAGCTCTGAGCCAATTCCTGAGCCTATTCCTAAACCAACTTCAAGAAGAGAGGTGTTCTATTTCTCGATCCACGAAGATATGCAAGAGGCAAAGAAATCTATGAAAGAAAAAGGTATTAAAGCTGAAGATGTTAAGAATTTGCCTCCTATTGAAGAAATACATGGTCTTAATTTACACTTTGTTGAAGAAATATATGATCTTAATCCATTACCTATTGAAGAAATTCATGGTCTTGATAACCCGACACAGGTAGTAAAGGTAAATTCTCTCTATAGATTTGATGAAGGTGATGTTCCTCACTATAAGTATGCTAGACAATGCTTAGAAGAGTTTGATAATTATATTGTCAAACAAGAAAACTTCAATGCTTATTTTGGTAGACAATTGAAATACAATTCTGATACGCCTGAACACTTGGGTGATTATATGTCTAGAGTTAAAGGTGAACTTAAACTCATTAGTAAACATGCTTCTATGGTTACCACTCAAGTAGAACAAGTACTTAAAGCTCAAAATGATTTGCTCAATGAATTAAATAGTAAGAAAAATGATTATGCTGTTAGAGTGGCTACTAGAACTGGTAAGATCACTCAGGAACCTTTGTATCCTGAAGGCCACCCTAAGAGAATTGAGCAAGATTCTCAGAGAAATAATATTGATACACCTAGTCCTTCAAAAAATAAGAAATAGAAAAAATGATAGGACTTTGCATGCTTCTAGTGAACCTATTGCTGAAACACCTGAGAATCCAAATGATATTTCTAATTTTGATGCTGAAACACAATCTTGTAATGAACCTGAACCTAATGAAAATGTTAATGATGATGTTCATGATGATGCTCAACCTAGTAATGATAATGACGTAGAAATTGAATCTGTTGTTGATCTTGATAACCCACAATCAAAGAATCAACGTTATGATAAGAGAGGATTGGTTGCTAGGAAATATGGTAAAGAAAGGGAACCTTGGGTTCAGAAACCCATGCCTTTTCCTCCGAAACCATCCAAGAAAAAGGATGATGAGGATTTTGAGCGCTTTGCTGAAATGATTAGACCTATCTTTTTGCGTGTCACGATTAACGATATGCTCAAAATGAATCCTTATGCTAAGTATATGAAAGATATTGTTACTAATAAAAGAAAGATACCGGAAGCTGAAATTTCCACCATGCTTGCTAATTATAGTTTTAAGGGTGGAATACCAAAGAAACTAGGAGATCCAGGAGTACCAACTATACCATGCTCCATTAAAAGAAACTATGTTAAAACTGCTTTATGTGATCTTGGAGCCGGTGTTAGTGTTATGCCTCTCTCTTTATATCGTAAACTTGACTTGAATAAGTTGACACCTACTGAAATATCTTTGCAAATGGCTAATAAATCAACTGCTATACCTGTTGGTATTTGTGAGGATGTGGCTGTTGTGGTTGCAAACGTTACTATTTTAACGGACTTTGTTATTCTTGATATTCCCAAGGACGATAGTATGTCTATTATTCTTGGAAGACCCTTTTTGAATACTGCAGGGGATGTTATTGATTGCAACAAAGGCAATGTCACTTTTCATGTTAATGGTAATGAGCATACGATACACTTTCCGAGGAAACAACCTCAAGTCCACAGTATCAATTCTATTGGAAAAATTCCATCGATTATTTTTGGAGGTTTTGAATTTCCTCTTCCTATTGTCAAGAAGAAATATGATATTCTTATTATTGGGGATGTGCATATCCCCGTTGAGGTAACATAGTGTTATTCAAAATTTCTCCGGTTCCATGTTATTCGGAATGAGTTTGTTAACAAGACCTGATCAACCTTGTTAGTGGATTCTTTTTTATGAGCATGAGATGGATGAAACTAGAAGGCACAACCTTCTGTACCCTCTTTCTACTTTCTGTTATTTAGTTGAAATAAAGTAAAATAGTATTTTTACATGCATTTTTCGATTTATCGATGCAATATAAAAATACCCCAAAAATAGAAGTTCTCCAAATGCCCTGAAAATGGAATATGATTTTTTCTGGAATATTTGAGAATATCTGGCACTGAGAACATAACAGGAGGGGCAAGCAACTGGCCACGAGGGTGGAGGGCGCGCCCTACCCCCTGGGCGCACCCCCTGCCTCGTGCACCCAAGGTGGCCCCCCTCCACTTATTCCTGCACCCACACACTTCTTCTTCCTCCCACAAACACCAATATCCAGCTCAAGCACGAGTACTAGCTCATTTTGCTGCGATTTTTGATCTCCTTGCTCAAAGCACCTCTCACAAAACTGCTTGGGGAGATTGTTCCTTGGTATGTGACTCCTCCATTGGTCCAATTAGTTTTTGTTCTAGTGCTTTATTCATTGCAAATTTGTGCTGCCTAGGTGACCATGTTCTTGAGCTTGCATGTCAAATTTATATGGTTCCAAGTAGTTCTAATGCATGATATAGGCTCTAGGAACTTGTAGGAGTAGTTGCTATCAATTTTGTTGAGTTTGGTTTACTTTTATTCGAAGTTACTAAAAATTTCAGAAATTTTTCAGAGGAAGAAATATGCTTAGGAAAATGTTCCAAGGTGGTTCTTCAAGGAAGCAAGGACCCAGGCTTGCAATGTGTGATGGTGACGATGAGCCACCAAGGGACACTCCAGTGCGGCCTTGTGAATGGCCTTCAGAGAACTTTATGGATCGAGCGGGAATCAAGGAAGAATTTAACGCATATTTGCGTAATGCTGATCTTGTGAGCTTCGAGGCAGAGAAGTGCAGCCAATACCACTATCTCACTAGTTCATTTGTGAGGAGGTTTGAATTTTCATCTTCACGTAATTCCCCAACTGTCCTGTTTGATCTTCATGAAATATCTTATACTATGGACTTAGAGGATTTTACCACTGCTTTCAAGATTCCACAATGGGGTAGTGCTAGTGAACCTCGCAAATCTGAATTTAGAAATTTTCTTGCTAGTATAACTGTGGGGGAATCTAGAGATATAGCACAAGCTACCATAGGGAGCATTCATTTTCCTGCTATACATTATTTTGCTCTCTTCATAGGTAGGTGCATAAATGGTAAAGATGAAGCATGTCATATGTGTGTCCCTGACCTTAGTATTCTTATGAGTGCTGTGTTAGGAGACAAATCTTAAAATTTGGGAGCCATTGTTGCACGTAGGTTGCATCATAATAGATTTAATGGAGATTTCTTTGGAGGAATTTATGCAAACCGCGTAGCTGATTTTCTTGGTGTGGACGTTCGTGAGGATTACATTGAGTTGCCTCCTACTTATTTAGACTATAATGCTATGGTCCACCACCAGTTTGTTGAGAGGAATGAATCACCTCTCCGGTATCGCTTAATCTTTGACAAACGTCGTGCTGTCCGTATTACTCTCCCTGCTCCTGCCTTCTTTGATTATCAGGCAAAAGGAAGATATGTTATTACCGGAGAGGAGGCAGATGAGTACGAGAGGAGGGCGGAGGCAGCTAGCCGCCACGCTGCAGCTCAAGAGGCGATAGTCGCTGCATCTCAGTACGACCCCGGCTACAACTACGGATATCCGCCAGGCCATCCGTGGCAATGAACCAACTTAGGCCAAAAGCCTAAGCTTGGGGGAGTACGTATTTCCCACCGACATTACATTTATGTTCACACACTCATTGCTAGAAGTCGGTGCTCATACTCTTCACTATAACATCCATGCTAGTTTATATTCTTTTTCCTGCTTTCTTCTTGTGCGTTTGATAGACTTTAAGACAAACCAAAAAAATTAGTAATAACTTTTAGTTAGTTTACTTTTCTTGCTGTAGTAGTAATAATTAAAAAGAAAACCCAAAAAGATTTCATGTTCTTCTTTTTGCTTGTTGGGAGCTTTCCCGTGTAAATAGTTTTATTTCTTTTCTTCTCTTTGGGGGTCGATAGGAGAAGACCATGATTAAATTGTTGAAGTGGCTCTTATATGCATTATTGTTGACTTAACCAAGAGTCCATATTGCCTTGTCTTCTCCTGTTTATTGAATGCTAACAGATTCCAGCTTAGTCCAATGCACGTGCACTCTTATTATTATTCACTTCGTTCGGTCGTGCAAGTGAAAGGCAATTATGCGATATATGATGGACTGACTGAGATGAGAAAATCTGGTATGAACTCGACCTCTCTTGTTTTTGTAAATATGATTAGTTCATCGTTCCTGATTTAGCCTATTATGAATAAACATGTTTGCAATGACAATTAGAGATCATGGTTGCTCGTGCCATGCTTGATTAGCTATGACTTATAATGGTTTACCTTGCGTGCCAACATGCTATTAAAATGGTTGTGATGTGGTATAGTGGGGTGGTATCCTCCTTCGAATGATTTAAGTGACTCGACTTGGCACATGTTCACACATGTAGTTGAAACAAAATCAACATAGCCTTCACGATATTTATGTAAATGGTGGATTATATCCTACTCATGCTTGTACTCAATGTCTATTAATTTTAATGCATGTTCATGACTGTTGTCGCTCTCTAGTTGGTCGCTTCCCAGTCTTTTGCTAGCCTTCACTTGTACTAAGCGAGAATCTTGCTTGTGCATCCAATCATAAACCCCATAGTTATTCCATATGAGTCCAATATACCTTCCTATATGCGGTATCTACCTGCCGTTCCAAGTAAATTTGTATGTGCCAAACTCTAAACCTTCAAATAAACATTCTATTTTGTATGCTCGAATAGCTCATGTATCAACTAGGGCTGCCCTTATCTTCCATGCTAGGCAGGTTATTCTCAAGAGGAGTGGACTCCGCTCCTCATTCATGAGAAAATGGCTGGTCACCGGGATGCCCAGTCCCATGCTTTATGCAAACTAAATCAAAATAATTGCAAACAAAACTCCCCCTGGGACTGTTGCTAGTTGGAGGCACTTGTTGTTTCGAGCAAGCCATGGATTGATGCTTGTTGGTGGAGGGGGAGTATAAACTTTACCATTCTGTTTGGGAACCGCCTATAATGTGTGTAGCATGGAAGATGTCGCCATCTCTTGGTTGTTATGTTGACAATGAAAGTATGCCGCCCAAAATATTATTTATTTCTATTTCAAAACCGAGCTCTGGCACCTCTACAAATCCCTGCTTCCCTCTACGAATGGCCTATCTATTTACTTTTATGTTGAGTCATCACCCTCTTATTAAAGAGCATTAGCTAGAGAGCGCAGCTGTCATTTGCATCCATTACTATTAATTTATATTGGGTATGACTATGACTGGATCTCTTTTACCATGAATTGCAATGTCTAGTCAGTCCTTGATCTTTAAAGGCACTCTGCATTTATGTTTGGCGGTCTCAGAAAGGGCTAGCGAGATACCATCTTGTTATATCATATTATGATTGTTTTGAGAAAGTGTTTTCATCCGAGATTTATTATTATGGCTCGCTAGTTGATTATGCTATTGATATGAGTAAACAAGAGACCTAAGAGTTATTGTGAATGTGGTTAGTCATAATCTTTGCTGAAAACTTGAATGCTGGCTTTACGTATTTACAACAACAAGAGCAAACAGAGTTTGTAAAAGTTTTTCTTTATCACTTTCAGTTTATCAACTGAATTGCTTGAGGTCAAGCAAAGGTTTAAGCTTGGGGGAGTTGATACGTCTCCGTCGTATCTACTTTTCCAAACACTTTTGCCCTTGTTTTGGACTCTAACTTGCATGATTTGAATGGAACTAACCCGGACTGATGCTGTTTTCAGCATACTTTACATGGTGTTATTTACGTGCAGAAACAAAAGTTCTCGGACTGACCTGAAACTCCACGGAACATCTATTTGGAAATAAGAAAAATACTGGAAGAAAAATCCACGTCAGGGGGCCCACACCCTGCCCACGAGGGTGGGGGCACGCCCCTACCTCGTGGGCCCCCTGACGCTCCACCGACCTCAACTCCAACTCCATATATTCACTTTCGGGGAGAAAAAAATCAGAGAGAAGGATTCATCGCATTTTACGATATGGATCCGCTGCCAAGCCCTAAAACCTCTCGAGAGGGCTGATCTGGAGTCCGTTCGGGGCTCCAGAGAGGGGGATTCATCGCCGTCGTCATCATCAACCATCCGCCATCACCAATTTCATGATGCTCACTGCCGTGCGTGAGTAATTCCATCGTAGGCTTGCTGGACGGTGATGGGTTGGATGAGATCTATCATGTAATCGAGTTAGTTTTGTTAGGGTTTGATCCCTAGTATCCACTATGTTACGAGATTGATGTTGCTATGACTTTGCTATGCTTAATGCTTGTCACTAGGGCCCGAGTGCCATGATTTCAGATCTGAACCTATTATGTTTTCATGAATATATGTGAGTTCTTGATCCTATCTTGCAAGTCTATAGTCACCTACTATGTGTTATGATCCGGCAACCCCGAAGTGACAATAATCGGGACCACTCCCGTTGATGACCTTAGTTTGAGGAGTTCATGTGTTCACTATGTGCTAATGCTTTGTTCCGGTACTCTATTAAAAGGAGGCCTTAATATCCCTTAGTTTCCGCTAGGACCCCGCTGCCACGGGAGGGTAGGACAAAAGATGCCATGCAAGTTCTTTTCCATAAGCACGTATGTCTATATTCGGAATACATGCCTACATTATATTGATGAATTGGAGCTAGTTACATGTCACCCTATGTTATGATTGTTACATGATGAACCGCATCCGGCGTAATTCTCCATCACCGATCCAATGCCTACGAGCTTTTCACATATTGTTCTTCGCTTATTTACTTTTCCGTTGCTACTGTTACAATTACTACAAAACACCAAAAATATTACTTTTGCTACCGTTACTTTTTTTATCGTTACCACTACTATCATATTACTTTGCTACTAAATACTTTGCTGCAGATACTAATTTATCCAGGTGTGGTTGAATTGACAACTCAGCTGCTAATACTTGAGAATATTCTTTGGCTCCCCTTGTGTCGAATCAATAAATTTGGGTTGAATACTCTACCTCGAAAACTGTTGCAATCCCCTATACTTGTGGGTTATCAACCTGCCACCCTCTTCATAGCCACTGTCGAAGACCCAACCAACACGCTTGGCCCCGGCTCTGAAGACATCGATGGTATGGACGACGATGAGGGGCAAGGCCAGAACTCACTACCCGCTAGACGCGGGATGGCCACTTCATGGTACGACGTGTGTATGGTAGACACACCCAACGACGCTCTCTACAATGACAAGGAGGACCCAGTCAAAGATAAACCTCCTGGTACACAGTCCGAACATCGGCGCGCCCGGCGCCGCTCTAAGTCACATCGCTCAAGAGAAAGCAATACTAGCACCGGAGAAGATAACACTCCGGACAATCAAGACCCTGTCGAGGTAGGATCCGAACAGGAGGAACAGGAAGGAGGGCAAGACAGCCCTGATGAATAGGCCACATATGGCGACTCGGAGGAAAACAATTATCTCCCACTCTCCGGTGAAGAATAGACCCTCGGCAACGAGGATTTTATCGTGCCTAAGGAACCTCTCGAACAGGAGGGCTTTAAATGCCGGCTCCTAGCTACTGCAAGGAGCCTAAGGAAGAAGCAGCTGCAGCTTCAAGCGAGCCAAGATTTGCTCAATGATAGATGGACCGAGGTCCTGGCCGCCTAAGAATACGGCCTTAGCAGCCCAGATATAAGCCACCCTAAGAGTAGGTGGCTCCCTCAATACGATGGCAGGTGTTGGAGCCCACACCACCATCGAATAATGCGGTAGGCCGACCACAGTTTGGTCCGGATAAAGCAGCAGCCCAAGCAGAGCACCATACCAACCCATCCGGCCGTCAAAACAAGAACAAAATAGCTCGGGGGAATACTCACGACATCCAACAAGACCTGGCGGGTAGAACAGGACACACAAAATCAGTATACAGATCGCGGGGACATGCCCCGACCGGTGATGAGGGTTACCTATTCGGACACAACAGAGCCGACCACACCCGGTCCGAACACCGTAAACGGAGTCCTCTGGAGGTGCTTCATAGTGTGGCCCAACATAGAGGAGGCGCACACCCTCTCTGCTTCACTGAAGAGGTAATGGAGCATGAATTTCCAGACGGGTTTAAACCCATTAACATCGAATCATACTATGGAACAATAGATCCCGCGGTATGGATTGAGGATTACCTCCTCCATATTCACATGGCTCGCGGAGATGACCTTCATGCCATTAAATACCTACCTCTCAAGCTTAAAGGGCCAGCTCGATACTGGCTAAACAATTTGCCAGAAAATTCTATTGGCAACTGGGAAGATTTGGAAGACGCCTCTCGAGACAACTTCCAAGGAACATATGTCCGGCCACTAGATGCCGATGACTTAAGTCATATTGTCCAGGAGCCCGGCGAGTCAGCCAGGGAGCTCTGGACTAGGTTCTTAGTCAAAAAGAACCAAATTGTCGACTGTCCGGACGCAGAAGCCCTCGCGGCCTTCAAACATAGCGTCCGGGATGAATGGCTAGCGCGTCACGTTGGCCAAGAAGGACCCAAATCCATGACAGCCCGTACCGCTCTAATGACCCGCTTTTGTGCGGGATAAGACAACTGGCTCGCTCGTAAAAGCAACAACGCCAGCGACCGGGCACTTCCGAAATCCGAGACGGCAATGGTAAGCCACGACGAACTGAACACAATAGTCGCAATAATACTGAAAGATTACGCGACACAGCGTTCAACATCGGATTTCACAATCCGAAACCCGGTCAACGGAAGAAGCCACTAAAGGCAAACCAGGATGGACCATCCACCCTCGACAGGATATTGGACAGACCTTGTCAGATTCATGGTCACCCTGATAAGCCAGCTAATCATACCAATAGAAACTCTTGGGTCCTCAAGCAGGCAGGCAAGCTTAACGCCGATCACAAGGGGAGGAGGCCACCAGGCGATAAAGACGACGGAGCGGCTCGCCAGCCGAACACCAGGGGCCAGAAATAGTTTCCCTCGGAAGTTCGATGACTCCCGGAATGGAAATAGTAGTTCGGTTTCCGCCACCCACCTAACATACTGGCAAGATTTACACCACGCGTACATCACTATGCACTCAAGATACCATGGGCATCGGCGGAAGCACAATACGGACAACCCTGCAAGCACTCCCGTAATGTTTTTATCTGTTTTTCTTATTTTTCTGTATCATCTCTTAAGAACAGGTGACCAACAGGACAACATCTACAACAGACTCTATCGGAGTTCGGATCCGTACACTCACCTAAGGGGCTACTTCCGTTAAGGATTCACCTCCCCGAGGACGGGCGGCGCAGACGTGCGACAGGAGGTCCAAAATAAATTTTTGTAGACCACACTCTTTATTCCGAGCCTGTACTATGCCCTTTTTCCTCTGTTCCCGACCCCGAGCATGTCAAATAGCCGGGTTTGTGGTTTCTTTTTTTTATATATACATAAATTTATCAATGGCATATTGCTCTGCTCCTAGTAAACCTCGTCCGAACTAATCTTTCATACTCTTTCAACAATGAGTACGGCCTCAACAGCTGCTTTACAGATGCACCTCGGCATACCCTACCAGGGGTTCGGTATGGGAACGAATGAGTTGCCAGTAAAAGTCCGAACAACTCTATAGCGTACTTCGGCGTCGCAAGTTTGGCCTTATATGCATCAGCTCTGAATCATTGTCTTGGGTCAATAGTTGGGTTGCGCGGCTCATGTGCTTGCTACCCTACGTTCCGCTCTATCGGCTAGGGTAGTAAAGGGAGAACTACTGCGATTGTGCCCTGGTCTAAACCGGATGAGCACCTCAGTAGAGAAAGCTGAAAAGTGACTGTCATGATGCGGCGAGAGCTGGTCAACCACTTGACGACTTCTTGGAATCCTTAGCGATTCTCTGTGTCACACGAGGGATCTTTTTCAGATCAAATATGTAAGGCACTATACGCCGCATACATACCAGGGGCTATGTCGTAGTCCCACCATAGAACTCCTATGGCTAAGTGAAAGTGTTAACACCTTATAGTCCGATTGCCTGGTTCGCTGCATTATCACCTCCTTCATGGACTAAGACGTTGGATAAAGAGTGATTAAATGCTTTTCCGAACACCCCCGTACTTCCTACGAGGGGGCTGAAGCCGACGACTGGAAAACTTTCAGATTATATTAAAACGGTCGCACAGGAGGAATTCAAGCTTTTGAGCAAAAATATAAAATAGATCAATTATAAAATTGTCTTTTACAATTCTAATACACCTGACTCGAACATTACGTTCTTCGAGCATTGACCCTCTATCAGGCGGGCGGCTTCCAGGACGTCTTCAAAATAATGCTCCGGCTCACTACGGTCCTTGCCCTTGGGCGGACTTTTCGCCGCAACATCGACGGCCTTCATCTTACCCCAGAACGTCTTGACTCGAGCAAAGGCCATCCGTGCACCTTCAATGCATGCGGATTGCTTCGCAGCATCAATACGCGACACCGCATCAACAAGATGCCGCACCAGGCCAAAGTAGCTCTTTGTAACAGGCTCATTCGGCCACAACCGGATTATGAAGTTCTTCATGGCGTCGCCGGATATCCTATGAAGCTCGACCCATTAGGACATCTATTCATTCAGCAACAGAGGGCGCTTTGATGCGCCAAATTGTAACCAGAAAAGCTTCTCCGTGGCATACCCCTGTCGTGCTTGGTAAAATTGCGCCACATTGAAAGAACTCTTCGGCAAGTCCAAAAATTCAGCCGGAGAACTCCAGACTTGGTTCAGCTGAGCATAGTACGGATCACCAAACTTAGTCTGAAGCAAAAAGGGCTTATCGGCCGCTATATCCTTAGCCTGCCGAATCTCTTCACGAGCTGCCCTAGATTCAGACCGAGCTTCACTCGCATCTCGTACGGCGTTATCAAGTTTAGCCATTTTGGCTTTATTCTCCTTCTCAAGGTATTCACAGGGGCTGGCAGTATTCTTTAATTCAAGCGCCAGTGCGGATATTTTCTCCTCATTTTGGCGCTGAGCTGCTTGTTCGGCTCTTAGCTTAGTGGATGCCTTCTTGGCAACTGCATCACTACACCGGGCCTGCTCCTTGGCCCGGGCTAGCTCCGCCCGAAGAGCTTCAACGGCGGCAGCACCATCTACACTCATGCACATTTCATATAAAACTCTTTTCAGTGTCAGGCCTAAGTAACAAACACATTGGTGTAAGGAATGCGCGAAATACATACCTTGCGAGTCGTCAAGACGCTTGTTGATCAATGCAATGTCATCTTCCGCAATATCCAGCTTTCGCTACAGTTAGGCCACTTCCGTATTTTGGGTAGCCGCGGGAGGAGAGACAACCTGTATTCCAAGTTAAATAAAGGTTAGTACCTGAGCACATCTTTTTGATCATCCGATCGCTTCCTTCGGAAGGCAAGCCGAGTCTCAGGGGCTACTGCATATACAACAGGTGCATTCTGTCAATACTATTCAATTGGCAAAACTACATCACAAACCTCAAAACCTATTAGAAGGCTTGAGAAGGCCTCGTTCAATACGCTCTTCGCGGATAGAACCCTTTCGACCAAAGTAACCATCAAGGCACGATGCTCCTCCGAAATGGACGCTTGTCGCAGCATGTCCGTCAGCATTTCTAGCGCTCTGGGGTCTTCGGAAACCGCCGCCGAAGTACGACATTCCTTTGAAGGAATTCGTTTACTCGCCTCCAGAATCGTCTCTGGCTGTAAACCGGACGGTTCGGGGCCGCCATTCTTGATTCCCAAACCCTGAGTGACAGAGGCACCACCTTCGGGTAACGCCTTCTTCGTTTCCTGCACTACTTGACGATCGGGAGGAGCCCTTCGGGACAACACATCGGTATCATCCCCCTTGTTGGGCGAGGAGGCCGGAGAAGACGTGTCACTCTCCATCATCTCCGGAAGAAGGTCTCCCGAGGAGGAGGGGGTTTGAGAAACATCAGGTGTTAACCTGTGTGGGTGGACATATGTTGGATGATTACTTCACTAATAGGAAAAGAATGAGGTACGTTTAAAAGTGCCCCAGCTTCACTTACGGTTTGGCCAGAGGTTCGTCCTTGTCATAAAGCCCTATGGCAGCATCGCTCGCCCGGCCCGAGCCCCCTGATGATGGCATTTTCCTCTCTTGGAAGGCTTCCCCTCCTGATCTTCGGAAGCGGCCCTCTTTTTGCGATGGAGGGCTTCCTCTGCACCTTTGTCCTTAGACAAAAGGGTTTCGGTTTCCCCGAACACAACGTCTAATTCATCCTCAGGGCGGGTATCACCTCTGGGCTCCCTGCTCTCGCCCCCCTCTGCGGACACCTGGTACGGTGTCGGAATCAGCATTCTCGTTAGCAGGGTGGTCGCAGAGTCTTCGGGAAGGGGCGCCGGACACCCGCTTTCTTTATCCAGTCCTGTATATGGACGAATTGTTCAGTGTCTTGTCAAGAGATGCTTGAATGGAAGGTGTTCGGAGATTGAATACTTACCGCAGTGTCCAGATGATTGCAGTCAAGGCCAACGTCTTCGGTGGTGTCCGGCCATTGCTCTCTTTCCCCGAAATACAATTTCCACATTCCTTCGTGCGTGGTGCCGAAGAAGTGCTGAAGAGTCCGCCGCCTTCCGGATTAAACTCCCACATACGGAGAGGCCGCCGCTGACATGGCAGGGTCTGGCAGACTAGCATTACTTGGACAATGTTGACAAGATCGATGCCCTTCTCGGTAAGGCTTCGGATGCGACTTTGCAGAGTCTGCACTTCATTGACAGATCCCCAGTCCAATCCCTTATTGATCCATGAAGCAAGCTGAATTGGAGGGCCGGGTCGGAACACAGGCGTAGCCGCCCACTTGGAGCCTCGCGGCTCGTTGATGTAAAACCACCCCTGCTGCCATAGGTCGGAAGACTTGGCAAAAGATCCTTCAAACAAAACCGCGCTGGCAAGCCTGCCTATTATGACACTGCCGCACTCTGCCTGCTCCTCCTCTGTCACCTGCGGCGTCACATCAAAGGTCTTGAGCCACAAACCAAAGTGCGGAGGAGTCCGGAGGAAGGCCTCACATGTGACGATAAATGTCGAGATGAGGAGAATAGAGTCCGGGGCCAGATCGTGAAAATCTAGCCCATAGTAGAACATGAGCCCCTCGGACGAAGCGGTTAAGCGCGAACCCTAACCCGTGGAGGAAGTGGGACACAAATATTACCCTCTCGCCAGATTTGGGGGTAGGAATAACCTGCCCCTTTGCAAGAAGCCGATGAAGGATTTCTGGGGTCAGATACCTCGCCGCACGGAGCTTTGCGATATCCTCCTCCGTGACAGAAGAAGCCACCGACCGGCCTGGACGGCTGGATCCGGACATGATTGGGGCTGGTGGAGATTGGAACCCAAGGTTTAGAACTCGAGGTGGCAGGGGTTGAGGAAGAAACAAGCGCAAAAGAAAAAGACGAGACTGGGTCCCTATATAAAGACACCAAATATTGAGCGTCTCCACCTAGGCCTCGAAAATTACCTATCCCCAAAGAGTTGTGCCGAGGGGACGGTTGGGCTACCCACTCCTGCATTAATGGAAATCCCATGAATAAAGGGGACACGATCTCTGCCTTGACAAGACGTGCCAGTAAAACCGCGCCCTGAGACGTGGGGCGACGTGCTAGCCAACGGTTGGAAATAGTAACGGGGCACGCGTGATACGATGTCATAAACAGTTATCAGCAAATTGGACTCGTGGAATATTGTATTCTATGCAATTATATGCACGGGTCCGGATATACCTACTACATCCGAAGACTATTCTGGAGTTCGGAAGGAGGGAACCCGCCTTGCAATGCCGAAGACAAATCTGCGTGCCGGACTCCTCGTCATTGAAGCCAGGTTCAGGGGCAACTGAGGGAGTCCTGGACTAAGGGGTCCTCGGGCGCCTGGCCTGTTATCATTTGGGCTGGACTGATGGGCTGTGAAGACATGAAGATCAAGATCAGACTGTGTCTGATTGGACTCTACTTGGCGTGGAAGGCAAGCTTGGCAACCGACTATGTAGATTCCCTCTGATGTAACCAACTCCATGTAAACCTAGATCTCTCCGGTGTCTATATAAACCAGAGAGCGTAGTCCGGATAGAGAGATAGACATTACCATAGTCATACAGGCTAGACTTCTAGGGTTTAGCCATTGCGATCTCGTGGTAGATCAACTCTTGTAACACTCATATTCATCAAGATCAATCAAGCAGGAAGTAGGACATTACCTCCATAGAGAGGGCCCGAACCTGGGTAAACATCATGTCCCCCGTCCCCTGTTACCATCGACCCTAGACGCACAGTTCGGGACCCCCTACCCGAGATCCGCCGGTTTTGACACCGACAACCACCGGCACCCAAGCTCACCCCCTCCTCCTCCATATGCATGGGCTCGGTGGTGGATACCCTTGCTGGGGATGCCCCTCTGGGCGGCGTAGTCGAGGGGGGCGGCGTGTTGGGAGTGGCCCTCGGTGGCTCCTCCTCCTGCCATTCTCCTCCTGCGAACCCGGCAAGGTCAGCATCAAGAATTCACACCCCGATGTTCATTAGTGAAGGAGTGGGTGATGAACTCACGCTGGGGGCTGAAGCGGGGGCTGCGTTGGGGGCTGCTGTCTGGACTGCTCTCCACCAACACCGACGTGCGCAAAGTACCAGCCGGGGGCTTGTCGCCCGTCAAGGCCTTGGACCTCTTCGCCACCCTCTGGACCAGCGTCTCCATGTCCCTGTGAAGATAACACCAAGTCAAAGGTGGATAACACAGGCGTGAGGTCAGGAGATGATGGGGGCGAAATACTTACTCCTCCTCCACCTCTTCCTCCACTGGCTTCCTTTTCCTCTTCGGGCTAAAAGACCCGAGGTCGAATTCGGCCTCTAGGGTGCTGTCCGAAGGAGAGGGAGAAGGGGATGGGGTCCGGCGCTGCTTGGATGAAGAGGAGGCGACCGCTTTCTTCTTCGCTACCGCGGTTTTCACCGCCTTCTTCGCTGCCGCGGCCTTCGTCGCCGCGGCTCCCGTCTGGCACACGGACTACTCCTGGACCTGTTGCCGTTGCGCGGTCCTGCCAGGCCGGACCGGCTCCCCGGAGCTGGCCTGTCGCAGGACGCGCCTCTTCCCCGTGGCTGAGGGGTCATCTGCCTCGGCCTCTTCTTCGCCGACTCCTCGACCACGTCCTCGACGAGGGGGTCCCCGGCACCGGCGCTACTGGCCTCCCCGACAGACTCCGCCAATTGGGAGAGCTCCTTCTCCTCCGCGGCAGCATCGGCCTCGTCCTCCACGGCGCCGGTGCTGCCGGCCTCCTTGGCAAGTGCCGCCTCCGCCGCCCTGGCGGTGATGTAGTCTAGCTCCTCCTTGGTGGTGTCGCGGATGAGCGCCGGCTCGTCGCGGACATAGCCCTCCGACAAGTTGTCAAAGAACTCCTGCACCTTCTCTGTTGGCGGCTCGGCCCAGGCCGGGTCGAGGCCGTGCGCATTGAAATCCGGCATCATGTCGATGATAGCGAACCGGCGAGAGTTGTTGCTCAGCGGGACCACTCCCGCCAGCAACCCAAACAGGGGCCCCTTGACGGCCTTGTCGGCCTTCGCGGCCCCGCCGGTCCTCTCAGCCCTGCCGTCGTCGCCCACGTTGAGCTGGAAGAGCCTCTAGCAGAAATGGGCGTGCCCCATCACCGTGAAGTTGTGCTTCAGGCCAGGGCGGAGCCTCATGGTGTCGGCCACGTTCCTGAAATCCCAGGCCGGCCTCCCTTTGTTGTGCAGTGGGGAGATTTGGCGATGGATGAAATCGGCCCCAATCATCTCAAGGGTGAGCCCGACCCTGGTGAGGCGATGGATCCTGGTGGCGGCGACCGTAAGTTTCTTGTCATTGGCGTCGAGGTCGCTCCAGTCCCTACGGCGGGTCGGCGGGCTCTAACGAACTCGGCAGAACTCCTGCGGATCCTCCTCCTCGATCGAGCACCACCAGCTCCGCCACTAGTCCCACCTCTCCTTTTGGGCACCCTCTGGGTATGTGCCCTTCTCCTGGGTCCTCGGGATCCAGGTGACGCACCCAGAAATAGCGTCCCCTGGTTGGATGCGAGGATAGAAGTAGTGGCGAAAAAGCGCCGTGCTGGGGAGCACTCCGGCAAAGCCCTCGCAGAGATGGGCAAAGAAGGCCATGCACACCACGGCATTCGGCATAAAGTAGAGGAGGTGGAAGCCGTAGGTGTGCATGATGTCATTGAAGAAATCAGAGAAAGGGGGGCAGAGCCCGCAAGAAAAGTAATCGACGAAGAAGGGGTACCGGTTTGGGCCGGCCTTGGCGAAATCGGCAGGGGACGATGCGCGTGGCAAGGTGCTCTATTGTCTCCCTCCCCCACAGGGGCAAGAAGTAGTCCCTGAGGTGGACCACATCGACCGTCGAGGGGAAGTAGGCGAGCTGCATCCGCAGCACCGCCAACTCGCTCTCCGGTGCCTCCTTCTCCCCAGCGCCCTTGGCCACTCCCTTGCCCTTGCCTGTCTTGGGAGCCATGGCGACTAGAGAGAAGGTGAGGGATTGAGAGCAACGAGGGCGCAGTGGCAGTGAGCAAAGGCAAGAGCTTGAGGAAGAAGAAGGGGGCGACAGTTCGGAGATTGGGGAGGGCGCAGAGGGTAAATGAGCAGTGCCCCTGCGGTTTTCCCTTTTTTATGGGGAAGGCGCGGGCCGCCTCTTTACCATTTACTGCGATGTGACGGTGGCGTGCTGCAACCGCCCTATGCACGACCCTCACATCACGCATTCAACGCAGGTCGTGGGGAAGCGCAACTGGTGAGGGAATTACTGCGGTAAAACTCCGCCGCGTGCGCTCGCGCACCATTCTGGGCCTCGCCCAATAACACTCCGCGCTTATATGTGGCCCAGGCCCGGGGGCTCCTGTCGGTGTACAAAAGTAGGGGTCCTTTTTGTACCCATTTACTTGTGCGCGGGCAGTTGCACCCACATGCCCACAGCCACACTTGGCGGGGCAGAGGAAGCAGAGACTACCAGGGCGAGGCTCAAGACCAGAAGCATGAAGAGCTGAGGGGCGAGGTGAAACTCCCCCGGCAAGGTCCTTGCCGGGGTGGCCTTCACGACCCCGGCAAGAGCCTTGCCAGGGAAAATTGCCCAACACCAACGGGGCCGCCACCCTTGAGTCTACAAGTTCCGACACCATCAACCACATTGGAACCAAGGCTCGGGAGGCGCCTCCATGGTGGCATGCAAATCTTTGTGAAGACCAGGAACATGCAATACTAGATGAGAACCAGAAGGCGGAGACCCCCGGCAAGACTCTTGCCGAGGACACCTATGAGACCCCGGCAAGTCCCTTGCCGGGGACATCTGCAGGGCCGCAGCCAGGCCCCCACCGGCCAAGACTCCACCACCATTCCAACACAGCAGTCAACCCGCCAACAAGGCAGGCACCTGCGTGGCAATGTGCGGCTTCCAGGCCAACTCAGCAAGCACTTGTGTGGTGGCATGCAGATCTTCGTGAAGACTCTGCCACCGCGCCAACTCAGCAGCCAGCCAGCCCGCGTGGTGCTACGCACCTAGTCAGCCTGGACACGCGTCGGAGCAAGGCAAAGCGGCGGCGGACGAGACGGGCTTTGTTGCCATCCCCGATAAAGCAAGAGGACACCTAAGTAGCTCATTTAATGTGTTTTGTCCCGTGATGTCAGGCGATAAGCTTGTACACTGTACAACTTTGCACCTCTTGTGTGCCACTGTGGCAGCCCCTTTGACTATAAAAGGAGGCCCGTGGAGTACTGTGAGGGGATTCAGACTTTTTGGACCGTGCACGCTTTGTAGCTAGTCCAAGACCACCAGATAAACACAACCCCGCAAGACTAGGGTATTACGCATCACTTGCGGCCCGAACCTGGATAAATCTCCCGCGTTGGTCCCTCAAACCTGCTCTTTCCACAGCCCCGCGCCCGCCGACCATAAGGATTCCCTGTGATCCCATAGGTGTCGTTTCCACCGACAAACCCTAGAACAAGCAAGGAAATATTCATCCAGCCGCCGTAGAGTCCAGAACCACCAGATCCAATCTAGACACCATCTCGGATGGGGTTCACCACCTCCATTGGTGCCTCTCCGATGATGCGTGAGTAGTTCCCTGTAGACCTTCGGGTTCGTAGTTAGTAGCTAGATGGTTCTCTCTCTCTCTCGCTGAATTCTCAATACAATGGTCCCTTGGAGATCCATATGATGTAACTCTTTTGCGGTGTGTTTGTTGGGATCTGATGAACTTCGAGTTTATGATCAGTCATATCTTTTTATATCCATGAAAGTTATTTGAGTTTCTTTGATCTCTTATTTGCATGATCTCTTATAGCATCGTATTTCTTCTTCGATATTTGGGTTTTGTTTGGCCAACTTGATCTACTTGTCTTGCAATGGGAAGAGGTGCCCGGTAGTGGGTTCGATCTTACGGTGCTCGATCCCAAAGGATGTAAAGGAACCGACACGTATGTATCGTTGCTACTAAGGATAAAAAGACGAGATCTATATCTACCGCCATATAGATAAACGGATCTTGTCTAGATCATGTCATCATTCTTATTGCATTACTCCATTTTTGTATGAACTTAATACACTAGATGCATGCTGGATAGCGGTTGATGTGTGGAGTAATAGTAGTAGATGTAGGCAGCAGTCAGTCTACTAATCTTAGACGTGATGCCTATGTAATTATCATTGCCTGGATATCATCATAATTATTTGAAGTTCTATCAATTGCCCAACAGTAATTTGTTTACCCGCCGTTTGCTATTTTTCTCGAGAGAAGCCACTAGTGAAACCTACGGCCCCCGGGTCTTCTTTCTCATATATTTGCTTTGCGATCTATTTTATTTGCACTTTTTATTCAGATCTATTACCAAAAATACAAAAATACTTTGCTGCACTTTATTTTATTTACGATCTATTTACTCAATATATTACAACTTTCTCCCATCATCACGCAATTTTTGTCGCCGTACCCCGAAAGGGATTGACAACCCCTTTAACACGTCGGATTGCGAGGTGTTGTTATTTGTGTGCACGGGTTGTTTACGTTGTGTTTCTTGGTTCTCCTACTGGTTTGATAACCTTGGTTTCATTTCTGAGGGAAATTCCTACCGCTGATGTGATGCATCATCCCTTCCTCTTTGGGGAAATACCGACGTAGCTTCAAGCAACATCAATCCCTATTACCGCCCTTTTCTTGTGCGATGGTAAGTGAATAAACACTCATCCTGAGAATAACCCGCTTAGCATGGAAGATACCGAGTACCTCCTGTCGTTCCATGAACGATCCAGGCACACAACAAGGATATTTATTTGAAGTTTTTAGAGATGGCACATGCAAATTTACTTGGAACGACAAGGTTATACCGCATATAGGTAGGTATGGTGGACTCATCTGGAATAAATTGCGTTCAAGGTTTTTGATGTACAAGCAGAATTCCCACTTAGTACAAGCGAATGCTAGCAAATAGGCTGAGAAGCGGCCAGCTAGAGAGCAACAACGGTCATGAACATGCATTATGCATAAGTAACATTGGACACTAGCATGAGTAGGATATGAACACCATGAACATAAATATCATAGAGGCTAAGTTGGTTTTGATTCAACTACATGCATGAACATGTGCCAAGTCAAGCCACTCGAACAGTCAGAGGAGGATACCATATCATCATACTACATCAAAATCATTTTAACACAATGTTGATATCCAAGATAAATCATTATCCACTCCTACCTACTTATGCATGGCATGCAAAACTATAATCTCTAATTGTCATTGCAAACGTGTTTAATCATTATGGGCTTAATCATGGATACTAGGTTAAACATATTTACAAAAACAGAACAAGTCGAGTTCATACACGTTTCTCTCTGCCACGGCCAGTTCATCAAATACCGTCATTATTGCCTTTCACTTGCACGAACGAACAATGTGAAAATAATAATAGTGCAAGAGTGCCATGGACTAAGCTGGAATCTACAAACATTTTATTCAACAGGATAAGACAAGGTAATATGGACTCTTTGATAGATCAACAATTATGCATATGAGAGCCACTCAACATTTTCATCATGGTCTTGTCATTGGTACGACTCAAATAAAAAAGAAAAGAAATTCAAAGAGACACACTGAAATATTTTTGGAGTTTTTGGTTTTCCTGAATAAGAAAATAAAAGGGAAAAGCAAAAACGAGAAAAACTATTTACACGGGAAAGTTCCCAACAAGCAAAAGAAGAACAAGGAAATCTTTTTGGGTTTTCTATTTAGTGCTACAGCTAACTACTCTAGGAAGAAAAATAAAAAAGAAGCAGGAAATATTTTTGAATTTTCTCGAGTTTTTCAAACACACAAGAAGAAAGCAAGAAAATAAATCTAGCGTGGATAATACAATAAAAAAGTGTGGGCACCGACAACTGGAATAAAATGTGTAAACATGAATGTAATGTCGGTGAGAATACGTTCTCCCCCAAGCTTAGGATTTTGGACTAACTTGGTAATCAGTCAGTAGCCTAGATAATGGTCGGAGTGATAGCTCACGGAGGCTCTCGGTGCGGATGCCTCAGCCTGCCGTGCGGCCACAACTGCCGCGTTGTGAGCTCGGGCCTCGCTCTCAAGAACAAAATACCTTTCCTTGTTGTGATAATCAAAGACAGCAGGCGCTGGCAAATATGTGTATACCATGAATTCTTGGTTAAACAACAATTTATAGGTAAAATTATGGATGTCTCCTTTAAGGATCTTATGACGTTTCATAGCATCAAAGTCTAAATACTGTGTGGGTAAAATACGGTCGTAGGGCAAAGGTGAAACATCTAGCTCTCTTGCTAAACGTGTGGCATAAATTCCACCATAGAAATAGCCACTATTAGCGTTGTGTTGCAACCTGCGTGCAACAATCGCTCCAAGATTATAACTTCTATCACCGGTGAGAGCGGTGCGTCTGACGCTCAAGTCTGGAGCACAAAGTGTCCTACAATCTTGTTTTCCTACAATACATTTCCCATTAAATAAAGCAAACTACTGAATTGCGGGAAAATGAATGCTCTTTATTCTACCTTGCGTCACTCCCCTCGTCTCACCATAGCAAAGACTAGTAAAAAATGATTGGTACTCAGCCCTTGGTGGTTCGTCAAGCGAACCCTAGAATGGGATTTTGCAGTAGTGAGCAAATCTCTCTAGTGATATGGTAAATGAATTTTCATACAGTTTAAATGACACCCTAGACTCACAGGGATGGAATTTAAATCCCTTGACAAATGATTCAGTAAGAGTGTGGTGTTGATTGCACTTATCCGAAATGTAGGGACCGAGACCGGCATTGTGAACATATTGCTCAAATTCCTCCTTAATGCCCACATGCACCATATAATCACCACAAGGCCATAAGCATGTTTTGGTGGCGGCATCTCGTATGGAACTTTCACTCGGTTCAACATAAGACCGACGAACAGAGCTGTCACTAGAAGATGCCTCCGAGGATCTTCTATTCGAAGACCTCCTTCCAAAGAGGTTCAGCATATTCGCGTACAATTTTCTGAAAAATTTTGGGTGACAAAAATTTATCAATAAAACTTTACAAAATGTATTGCAACTACTCATAGGGATACATAGAGGCCATAGCAAGCATTCAAACTACTTAGGACTCTAAGAATTCAACATGCAAGCTCATCTACAGCAACACCAAGAATAGCTAATTATTCAAAATATAAACCACTAAAGCAAAAACTAATTGGACAAACGGAGGAGTCACATACCAAGCAATGATCCCCTGAAATAGTTTCGGGAATAGAGCTTCAAGCAAAGAGATAGAAATCCACGGGTTTGAGAGCAAGAACACGAGAGAGAGAGAGAGAGAGAGAGAGAGAGAGAGAGAGAGAGCAATGGGAATTCTTTTCTGGAGGTAGGTGGTGATGTGGGATGAAGAGATAAGTGAGGGGGCCCACGTGGGGACCACAACCCACCAGGGCGCGCCTAGGGATCCTAGCACGCCCAGGTGGGTTGTGCCCACCTGGTGCACCTCCCTCTGATGTTATTTGCACCAAAAATTCTTAAATATTCAGAAAAAATTGTATTAAATTTTCAGAGCATTCTGAGAACTTTTATATTTGTGTCATTTTTTATTGCGCGGGAAAATCAGTAAGCAGACAAAACAACGACATTTTATTTTATTTAACTAATAAAAACAGAAAACAAAAGGTAGGGACAGAAGGTAGTTCTTAGTAAATTCACCAACTTCATACCTCTAAAAAATGAACCATTAGTAAGGTTGTGTCTTTTTAACAACCACTTTCGATGAGCATGAAACCGAAGAACTTTCGTAAATCACTAAGTTACCTCAATGGGGATATGAATATCCCCAGCAATAAGCATTTCGTATTTCTTTTTAACAGTAGGTAGAGGTAGTTGAAAACTTCAAATAGTGATTGTTGGAGATTTTTCAATAACATTAATACCATTCACTTGGAATTGTTTCTTCAGAAAGTGCACCGTATGCTCATTACCATTGATATCAAAAGTGACATTTCTTTTATTGCAATCAATAACAGCCCCTGCAGTATTCAAGAAGGGTCTACCAAGGATAATCGACATGTTGTCGTCCTCGGGCATCTCAAGTATAACAAAGTCAGTCAAAATAGTAACATTAGCAACAGCCATGGGCACATCCTCACAAATACAGATAGGTATGGCAGTTGATTTTTCAGCCATTTCCAAAGATATTTCATTAGGTGTGAGTTTATTCAAATCAAGTCTTTTATATAAAGAGGAAGGCATAACACTAGCACCAGCTCCCAAATCACATAAAGAAGTTTTCACATAGTTTCTTTTGATGGAGCAAGGTATAGTTATTATTCCCGGATCTCCGAGTTTTATAGGTACTCCATATTTAAAAGTATAATTAGCAAGCATGATGGAGGTTTCAGCTTCCGGTATTTTTCTCTTATTGGTGATGATGTCTTTCATGTATTTTGCATAAGGAGGCATTTTCAAGATATTAGTCAAGCGTGTACGCAAAAAGACTGGCCTCAGCATTTCAGCAAAGTATTCAAATTCTTCATCATCTTTCTTTTTAGTTGACTTAGGTGGAAAAGGCATAGGTTTTTCAACCCACGGTTCTCTTTCTTTACCGTGTTTTCTAGCAATAATGTCTCTTTATCATATCATGTATTCTTGGGTTGTGGGTTATCAAGATCAACTGCAGGTTGTTTCTCAACATCATTGTCTGGTTCTTTACTATTTGTTTGAGTACGAACCTCATCTTTATCTTTTTCATTATCAGAAGGTGAGTGTTCACTACCAGACTGAGTTTGACCATCAGAGATAGAAACTTCATTATCAGGAGGTTTTTCTACTTCAAGTTCACTAGAGGCATATAAAGTCCTATCAGGTTTCTTCTTCTTTTTCTTTTTAGAAGGACTACGTGCATCAGTGTTAGCTCTTTGAGAGTCTTGTTCAACTCTTTTTGGGTGTCCCTCGGGATAAATTGGTTCCTGAGTCATTTTACCTCCTCTAGTTGCTACTCTAATAGCAAAGTCACTTATGTTATTATTCATTTCATCAAGCAACTCTCATTGAGATTTAGCAACTTGTTCTAACTGAGTTTGAACCATAGATGCATGCTTTCCCACACCTCTAACATCATTTGAATTATAAATAACAAGTCACTCAAGCGAGCAATCATATCAGAATTGTATTTCAATTGTTTCATAACATTTGCATTGAAGTGATCTTGTTTTGTAATGTAGTTTTCAAACTCATAAAGGCATTGGCTTGGGTGCATATTGTGAGTATTGTCGTTATCATTGAACTTCATTAGAGAATTTACCTCTACCACCTTAGGTGGTGGGGCATATCAAGCCCATGTATTTCTTCAATAGGAGGTGAATTTTTATCATCCTCAACTTCAATACCTTTTTCCTTCATAGATTTCTTTGCCTTTTGCATATCTTCAGGATTGAGATATAATGTACCCCTCTTGTTCGAAGTGGGTTTAAGTGGTGTTTCGGGAAGAGTCCAATCATCATAATTTTTCAATATATTATTCAATAATTCTTCAGCTTGCCCAATAGTTCGTTCCCTAAAAACACAACCAGCACCAACTATCTAGGAAATCCATAGAAGCATTGTTTAGTCCATTATAGAAGATATCAAGTATTTCATTTTTCTTAAGAGGATGATCAGGTAAAGCATTAAGTAATTGGCAAAGCCTCCCCCAAGCTTGTGGGAGACTCTCTTCTTCAATTTGCACAAACTTAAATATTAACTGTAAAGCAGCTTGTTTCTTATGAGCAGGGAAATGTTTTTCACAGAAGTAATAAATCATATCCTCGGGACTACGCACACAACCAGGAGCAAGAGTGTTGTACCAAGCTTTAGCATCACCCTTTTATGAGAACGGAAATAATTTGAGAATATAGTAATAGCAAGTCTTCTCATCACGAGTAAAAAGGGTGGCTATGTCATTCAACTTAGTAAGATGTGCTACAACGGTTTCAGTTTCATAACCATGGAAAGGATCTGATTCAACCAAAGTAATTAACTCTTGGTCGACAGAGAATTCATAATCCTTATCATCGGTAAAGATAGGTGAAGTAGCAAACTTAGGATCATATTGCATTCTAGCATTCAAGGATTTTTCTTTATACTTGCATAATAATTTCTCTAGATCATCTCTATCCTTACAAGCAAGAATATCTCTATTTGTCTCCTCATTCATAACATAACCTTCTGGTACTTTTGGCAATTCATATATAGGAGGGCTAGTTCTAGTAGGTGTTGCAAGATTTTCAGTTTCAAGCTCATCATCAGTGTCAACAGCATCATGTTGTCTTACTCTAGCAATTTGTTCATCAGGAAAGTCACCTAGTGGCACATCATCATCATCATCAAGCAAGGTACTATCATCATCATAAGTATCACTCATAGCATAAGTAGCATCATCAATAACTTGCGACATATCAGGATTAATAGCATGTGGTGGTGTTGCAAGTTTACTTATAACAGAAGGTGAATCTAAAGAAGAGCTAGATGGCAGTTCCTTACCTCCCCTTGTCTTAGAGGGATAAATCTTAGTCTTAGCATCCTTCAGATTCTTCATAGTGATAATTTGATAATAATCCCAAGTGACTCAACAAATATAGCTATGCTCCCTGGCAAGGGCGCCAGAAAAAGGTCTTGATAACCCACAAGTATATGGGATCACAACAATTTTCGAGGGTAGAGTATTCAAGCCAAATTTATAGATTCAACACATGGGGAGCCAAAGAATATTTGCAAGTATTAGCAGCTGAGTTGTCAATTCAGCCACACTTGAGATTAATTATCTGCAGCAACGTGATCAGTAGCAAAGTAATATGATAGTTTTGATAATAGTGGCGATAGCAATAGTAACGGTAACAGTGATAGCAGTTGTTTTGTAGCAAGTGCAATAGTAACGATAGCAGTAGTAACTTAGCAAGAACAATATAAGATAAATTCTTAGGCATTGGATCGGTAATTTGTTGGATGATATTCATCATGTGACAGTCATAACCTAGGGCGATACGACACTAGCTCCAGTTCATAAATATAATGTAGGCATGTATTCCGTAAATAGTCATATGTGCTTATGGAAAGAGCTTGCATGACAACTTTTGTCCTACCCTCCCGTGGCAGTGGGGTCCATGAGGAAACTAAGGGATATTAAGGCCTCCTTTTAATAGAGAACCGGAACAAAGCATTAACACATGGTGAATACATGAACTCCTCAAACTACGGCCATTACTGGGAGTGGTCCCGACTATTGTCACTCCAGGGTTGCCGGATCATAGCACGTAGTAGGTGACTATAACTTGCAAGATCGAATCTAGAACATGGATATAATTGTGATAACATAAGCGGTTCAGATCTGAAATCATGGCACCCGGGCCCAAAGTGACAAGCATTAAGCATGGCAAAGTCATAGCAACATCAATCTCAGAACATAGTGGATACTAGGGATCAGGCCCTAACAAAACTAACTAGATTACATGATGAATCTCATCCAACCCCTCACCAACCAGCGAGCCTACGAAGGAATTACTCACTCCCAGTGGGGAGCATAATGGAATTGGTGATGGAGAAGGGTTGGTGATGACGAAGATCGAAGATCCCCCTCTCCGGAGCCCCAAACGGACTCCAGATCTGGCCTCCCGATGAAGAAGAGGAGGTGACGGCGGCTCCGTCTCGTGAAACGCTATAATTCTTTGTCCTTGATTTTTTCTCTAAAAATAGGATTTCATAGCGTCGGTTTCAGGGTCTGCGGGGCCACGAGGTGGGGACAACCCACCTGGGCGCGCCTTGGGGTAGGCGCGCTCTGGTGGGTTGTGCCCACCCAGGTGCCCCCCTCAGGTGGCTCTTGGCTCCAGAATGTCTCTTTATTGGGTAAAAAATCCTCGCAAAGTTTCGTTCCATTCCGAGAACTTTTATTTCTTCACAAAAAGAACACCATGGTAGTTCTACTGAAAACAGCGTCAGTCCGGGGTTAGTTTCATTCAAATCATGCAAATTAGAGTCCAAAACAAGAGGTAAAGCGTGAGGAAAAGTAGATGCGTTGGAGACGTATCATGAGTGCCAGCAATCGATCCAGGGACTGACAAATAAAGCATTCGGGGCCCCTCTCGGGACCGGGTCATGATACATAAACTATAAAGGGAAAACATTTTTCACGCGACCAACTTGGAGAGAATTTGCCAAATTATACAAATTCCAAGTTGGTATGAAGCTGTACTTCAATATTAGCACACATGGACCTCAAATCGATGTGGATATGGATAATGTTCCAATCGTTCATCTCTGTAGGTGTTCTCAAACATACATTCCTTGCTTATGCAGAGTTGTGTTTACTTCTTGTTCTTAATATTCTTAAATAGGAATATCCGCACATGTTCTCAATCTTTTTTATGTATATCTGCTTAGCTTACAATGATATGTTGGAAAAAAACACAAGAGATAGACAACATGGAACTCACTATTGGAACCACATGTACATGGAAAGAGATGCGATATGTCGTCACTTTTGCTAGCAATATTGAACCACGTGTGCGGTATACGCACATGAACCAAATTCTGCACAGTACAGGCTACCGATGCACACCCTGACTGCGACCAATGTTAAGAAGAAACTTGGTAATAATTTTATTTGTTTCAGTGTTCGTACTACCACCTTTGTTATTCAAAATATTCCACCATAACATGTAATAATTGTGTTATTGCATCAGAGACTCCCCAGTCGTGTTTTGCCTGAGCAGAGGGATCGAGATGGTGAAATGAGAATTATTATCTATCCTGATGCTGACATATGATCGATATACTCGATGCTAGACAATTATAGACGCCTCATCGTACCGGATGTCTAGAAGGATTTACTTTCCTTGTACAAATTGGCACTTGGAGACAGACAACTCTTCGTGATCTAGCATGGTGGTGATGTGGTTCCTCTTTGTTAAATCAATGCTGCTGTTGCACTTCCTGTTGATGCTCGGACACTCCTACTCATGATGTGTGATACTTTTGGGAATGACGTTTGTTGATGTACCAAAGGATTCTTCCATGTCTGAACTATTAATGCTATATTATTGTCTATAATCATATATTCTTGCTCATGCTTTATTTGAGCATTAATATTTCATCTCATAGTTCAGTAAAATGATATCATGCACGGGAAAAAATTATGGATTTCACTACGAGCATCTCAACTAATGTCCATTAGATTCCCAAAAAATTCTTTTCAAGCCTACCAAACATTTTTTATCCTTTCCCAACCCACCAATCATTTTCTGTGACGCCACAAATTGTCACAAAACATGGACATATGCAGTGACGGCCAAATGTGTCGCCTAAAACAAGGCGAGAACATCACCAACGCACCGAAGGGGGCTATCCGGGAGGAAAAAGATGGTGACAGTGGGCCGTCACAAAAATGATTTTAGGCAACATTTTTTGGTTCATCACCAGGGTTTTTGTCAATAATAGAGCAGATTTTGTAGTGTGTTGACATTGTCCTTATAGAGACACGATGCAAGTTATTTTTTGGCACCATAGCTTTGCTGAAAAAACAAGGGCATGTGTAGACACCAGATTTTGGCATGGTAATAAGTTTAGTTAAAATGGGCTCATATAAAAATGCTACAACATGAGAGTTCTTTGCCTCGTTAAAGTGGAAAATTTTGATTTTTGGGTCGCCTCCATGTGAGGTCCTCTGCACGCTCGGGAGACAAAAATATTGTGCTGCAAATATGGCCGGATTACCGGCCAAATTTGGATCAGATTGTCCGGTCGGTCCCAGACGAAAGCCGGATAGTCTGACTCCTTGTCCAACTAATTATGAGACATCAAAAGGTCTAAAATGACCCCGAATGAAAGGTCGGACAGTGCGGGCATTGTTTGGCTAAAGTTTTGTGTTTTTTTAGTTACAACAGATAGAAAATAGATTGAAACCTTCTAACATGACCTCCCATCAAATAAAGTTTAACATGAGAGTTGTTCGTCTCATCGAAACAAGATTTTCTTTTAGGTTTTTCTCCATCCAAGGTCATGTGCAACTTATAAAGCCCCAAAACTATCATGTCATACATAAATCTGGGAATAGCCGGATTGTCAAGCCAATTGTTGAAGTGTCTGGCCTGGCTCTCATGATGATTCTAAGTTAGGTCAATTTTGACACTTTGTACGACAATTGGAGTCCTTTTCTTATAGAAGAAGCCCAGCCTCCACATATATAAATGAGAGGTGATGGCCGATTGCACAAAACACAATTGAACAATAAATCTACCACCTTTTACCTTTAATTTTTTAATCTTTCCCTCGTTTTCTTCTTCTCCTTCTTTGTTGTTCTTCCCTTTCGACGACAACGAACCTCAAAGGTCATGGGGGTGAATAGGCCGACCTAGGGCAACCCATAGTCTTTGCACTACCTAACGAGTTCCTTCCGGGTGTTGGGGGGGGGGTCGGGGATCTAAGGGATCTTGTCGATGGGTCTTGCATATCGCACTCACATCAAGCCTCTCCTTTGGGGGAGTTGTCTTGTGTATTGTGCTCAATGCTGGGTACACAATAATGTGTTCATACGCGAACAAACTTTTCCCCTTGTAGACAACTATTTCCGTGTCGAGACGCTATTGAAGTTGAGTTATGTGTTGGCATGGAGGGATTGTACCCAGCTCTACACAGTTGTACTATGCCCATTGTAGTTGAATTGGATTCCGTCGTTGTTGTTGAAATGATCCAGGCACCAGACATGGATAGATCAATCTACTCCTCTCTCGTCGAGAAAATTAAGCACCTTTTGTCCATTCGTGAAACTTTCCTTACTCATATTAGTCGCACTCAAAATAATGTTAGTGATAGTTGATAATCCCCAAGGGCAACGAACCATGATAGCAATTTCCAAAGATGGAAGTGATAAGTATGAAGTGTCTAACCCACAAGGAGCCAAAGGTAAGATCAATATTCTCTCAAGTCCTATCTGGCACTGATACAATTCTACGTACACCGAGCGTTTGCTTTCATCTAGAAATGAGAAATAAAACTACGTTGTGGGTATAAGGAGGATAGCTTTGCATGATATCGGAGAGCTAAAATATATAAATAGGTGCTTCCTCAATAAAGTTAGAATATATTACAATATTGCAAATAGCGAGTGTGGAATAATGATGTATCGGTGCGTGAAATTGTACTAGGCAATTGATAACAAGATCGGTAATCATTATT
Source organism: Aegilops bicornis (assembly GCA_021605145.1). Lineage (NCBI taxonomy): Eukaryota > Viridiplantae > Streptophyta > Magnoliopsida > Poales > Poaceae > Aegilops > Aegilops bicornis. The sequence goes on from CM038673.1 coordinate 324,390,258, forward strand.
GCAATTTTATATGAGGGAGAGGCATGAGCTAACATACTTTCCGTACTTGGACCAGATGAACTTATGACTGGACCTCTAGCAAGCATCCGCAACTACTAGTATTCATTAAGGTAAACCTAGCAATAGCATTAAGTATCAAGTCCCCTTTACTCCCATATGCAACAACCCCCTTACTCGGGTGTAAGCTTCTGTAACTCTAGCCACTCACTATAAGCGAATCATAAACATATTGTAACACCGTACAACGGGAACCCCCCACGTGTGCGTGGTACGGAAGGCACTATAAGACAGCACCAAAATAAAACATACAACTCAAACCAATCAAGATCATCAATCAACCAAAGGACAAAAGAAATCTACTCAAACATCATAGGATGGCAACAGATCATTGGATAACAATATGTGGCATAAAGCACCATGTTCAAGTAAGGTATTATAGCGGGGTGCAGGAGAGTGGACCATTGAAAAGAGATGAGGGAGGTGATGACGATGGTGATGTTGATGAAGACGATCACCACGGCAATGGTTCCCCTGGCAACACTCCGGCGCCACCAAGAGATAGGGGAAGAGAGGCTCGTCCTCCGGCTTGATCCTCCATGACCTTCCACCTAGATGGGGAGAGGTTCTCCCTCTGGTCCTTGTGCTCCATGGTGCCCGGAGGGGCAGGAACCCCTCTGAGACTGGATCTCTCCCTTTGGTTCCTTCTGTTTCTGGCCGAAAACCATTTCTTAAATTTCCGGAGATCCGTAACTCCGATTGGGCTGAGATATTTAGGGGATTTTTCTTCGAGTATTATCTTTCTTTCGGTGCCCACGAGCCACCTACAAGGTGCCCACAAGCCACCTGGCCGTGGCCAGGGGGTAGGTCATGCCCTGGTGCCTCATGGGGACCTCGAGCACCATCTTGCGTTGATTATTTCTCCCAAAAATCACATATATTCCAAAATAAATCTTCGTAAAATTTTATCGCGTTTAAACTTCATTTGGTATGGTATTTCTGTGAAACAAAAAACATGCAAAGAACATGAACTAGCAGTGGGTAGTGGATCAATAAGTTAGTCTATAAAAATAATATAAAAGCGCACCAAAACCATATAAAACTCATGTAAATATAGCATGAATACTTCATAAATTATAGATATGTTGGCGACGTATCAACATCCCCAAGCTTAATTCCTGCTCGTCCTCGAGTAGGTAAATAATAAAAGAAATAATTTATGAAGTGTGAATGCTAGCATAGTGCATAAATATGATCAATGATAATTTCAATTACTTTTTCTAGCATTATAAATAGCAACTCTTTCTCATAAAACTCATGTTGATAAAGTGGCCACCTATTCACATGTTATGGTTCAAGCAATGCATTCTCTTGAAACTTAACAACCTATGTTCTTAGTCACCAAAAAATTGCAATTCAACTTATTTTCAACAAAGTCTAAGTAAGAGCTCCATATACTCAATTATCATATAGTCTTCTATGATTTCTACTACTCAAAGCATATTTTAGAACAAATAGTGCCCGTCGAACACAGAGAAAGATAGGGGCTTAAATCTTTTGCCTCCCAACTTGCTTATCATAAAATAATTGACAACAATAATAATTCATGATCAAATATATTTGACTGGATATATGGATCTTTCCCCACCACATGATCCTTGCAAACTAGAGAATAATTAAGGTTGAAATGAGAATGGATACTAATTAACTCTTGCATAAAAGTAAACACGGAAATTAAAAGATAGACCTTCGCAGAGGGAAGCACAGGTTGCCGTGCACCTTTTACTTTTGGATGTGCAAGCTCTTAATGGAAAGGAACATCACTTTTATATTGCCCCTTGTGATAGCAAGCTTTATTATTTAGTTCGTCGCTTTTATTTCTTCACCATCACAAGTTCGTACAAAGCTTACTTTCTGTTCCAATAAAAGATATACATATTTTGGAGCAATTTTTATTGCTTTTTGCACCGATGACAATTTACTTTAAGGATCTTATTCAATCCATAGGTATATATGGTGGACTCATATGACAAAAAATGGGTTTAAGAGTTTTTGGATGCACAAGTAGTATCTCCACTTTGTATGAATTTTTGGCTAGCAAAAGACCCTAAGAAAGCACCACATGTTGGAGGATCCATAACAATATAACTTCTATGCAAATATACCCAAACAAAAATCATTACATTGTCTTCCTTGTCCAACTTCAACTAATTTAGGAAAACGTAGGCAATTTGTATATCAATCATTTGTAAAAATTTCAGAATTTTATCACATCCTAGTGAATTATGGTAATTCCATAACTAGGCACAAAAGTTTCTGTTTTTGCACAGAATCAAGTCGACTATAATCCACACTATGCCAAAGGCTTTACTTGGCACTTTATTGAAACAAAAGCTATCAAACATGATTACTATAGTAGCTTAATCATGTGAACACACAAAAACAGTAGGTATAAATATTGGGTTGCCTCCACACAAGCATTTTTCTGTAAAACTTTTTAGCTAGGCATTGATGATTTCAATGATCTCATAAAAGTAAAGAATTGAAACATAACGGGAGCATCATGAAGCATATGACTAGCATTTTAAGCCTAACACACTTCTTATGCATAGGGATTTTGTGAGCAAACAATTTATCGGAGCAAGAATCAACTAGAATAGGAAGGGAAAACAAGTATAACTTAACTTTCAACACATAGAGAGGAAACTTGATATTATTCCGAAGACTAGAAGCATACGTTCCTCTCTCATATTAATTTTCAGTAGCATCATGAATTAATTCATCAATATAACTATCACATAAATCATTCTTTTCATGATCCACAAGCATACAATTTTTATTACTGTCCACAGAAGCAAATTTCTTGTCATCAATAATAGTGGGAGCAAACTCAACAAAATAACTATCATGTGATACTTGATTGTAATAATCAATTTGAGCATTAAAATCATGATGACAAGGATCATTGTTTTTATTATTCTCTATATCATACATGTCATCACCATAATCATCATAGCTAGAAACTTTGTTCTCATAATAATCAATAGAGACCTCTTCCAAAGTAGTTGATTGATCTCTAAATAAAGTCATGACCTCTCCAAATCCACTTTCATAATTATTGCAATAAGATTCAACACCCTCCAAAATAGTGGGATTGTTGCTACATAAAGTTGACACTCTTCCTAACCCACTTTCGATAATAATTTTATTCATACTCTAAATTATATAAGTGATGTTCATAGAGTATTCTACAATGAATATAGAGTGACCAATATCCAACCTCAAAATATATTAGTGCAGCACATGAAGCATTCTATAAAGCCATACTCACAAGATTTAAGTGAAGCACAAAGAGCATTTTATAAAGCCATACTCAAAAGATTTAAGTGAAGCGCATGAAGCATTGTATAAATCAACCAAGGAATATCTCATACCAACATGGTGCATTACTAAAACAAAAAAAAGGCACACGATGCTTCAAGAATTTTCGCATATCATGTGAACAAAACAAAAACTGAGGCATAACGATAATTGTTGAAGAAGAAAGATGGGATGCCTTTCAAGAAATCCCCAAGCTAAGATGCTTGAGTATTCTTGAATATTTTACTTGGGGTGCCTTGGGCATCCCCAAGCTTGAACTCTTGCCTCTCTTTATTCTTCTCATATCGATACCTCCTCGATCTTTGAACACTTCATCCACACAAAACTTAACCAAAAATTTTTATTAGAGGGGTTAGTACATATAACATCAAATCCCATTGTCTCCTTCTATAACATTATTGTATAATTATAATAAAACATTACCCACTGTATGAGATCACAATTCTATGGCTCCCAAGTCAATGAGGCTCAACAAGATTTCAAACATAAGCAAATAAAGAAACTATAACAACAATTTGTGAAAACAGGATAGTATGTAAAGATGCAAATGGTACATATACTTCTGTAACTCAAACAATTATGAAACAATAGGACAAAATAAACAATTTGCATAGCAGTACTGTGTAAAAATTGCAGAATTTTTGCATGTTCCGGTAAAAAAATGTAAATTCAAATACTACAACAAAAGTTTCTGTTCTTGCACTGCACACGCCAAACAAGCAATTTAAGCATCCTAAAGGTAAATCTTGACACATTATTCTTATATTATAGTTGTATATACAAGGGGATAATTATTTTTATGAGAACTTTCAGGAAAAATTCTACATTGTTTCCATGAGCATAAACCCAAGTGTTCAAGGTCGACCCTCACCTCTCCAATGCATAACCTTCCAATCGCTTCTCTTTTAGAAAAAAGTTTCTTTCGTTCCCCTCTATATTTTTTTGTTTTTAAATATTTAAATGGCACACATAATAAAGTTTATATTACACAAAAGGAGAAAAATACTCCATAAAACTTCCGGGTTGTCTCCCAGGCAACGCTTTCTTTAAAGCCATTAAGCTAGGCATAAGAGGCAAGATTTTTTTTTGGTATTTTGCATTTTTTAATTTTTTTGTTTTTTCACCCACAAGAAATAAAAAAGGAAAATAAAAATGAAAGGAAAAACAAAATCAACTTAGTGAAGAAAGCAAACAATCATACACGAAAATATTAACCCCACGCTATTGCTCCCTCGCAACGGCGCCAGAAAAGAGCTTGATAATCCCCAAGTGCAAGGAATCATCATAGAAATTAACAAAGATGGAAGTGATAAGTATGGAGTGTCGAACCCACAAGGAGCTAAAGGTAAGATCAATATTCTCTCAAGTCCTATCTGCCACTGATACAACTCTACGTACACCAAGCGTTTGCTTTCATCTAGAAATGAGAAATAAAAATATGTTGTGGGTATAAGGAGGATATCTTTGCATCATATCGGAGAGCTGAAATATAAAAATAGGTGCTGCCTAAATAAAATTAGAATATATTACAAATAGCGAGTGTGGAGTAATGATGGGTCGGTGTGCGAAATTTTCCTAGGCAATTGATAACAAGATTGGTAATCATTATCGCAATCTTATATGAGGGAAAGGCATGAGCTAACATACTTTCCGTACTTGGATCATATGGACTTATGATTGGACCTATAGCAAGCATCCACAACTACTACAAATCATTAAGGCAAACCCAACCATAGCATTAAGTATCAAGTCCCCTTTACCCCCATACACAACAACCCCCTTACTCAGGTGTAAACTTCTTTCACTCTAGCCACCCACTATAAGAGAATCATGAACGTATTGCAACACCCTACAGCGGGAATCCCCCACATGTGCGCGGCAAGGCAGGCACCATAGGAGAGCACCAAAATGAAACATACAACTCAAACCAATCAAGATCATTAATCAACCCAAAGGGCAAAAGAACTCTACTCAAACATCATAGGATGGCAACACATCATTGAATAATAATATGTGGCATAAAGCACCATGTTCAAGTAGGGGATTATAGCGGGGTGCGGTTGAGTAGACTTCTGATAACCCACAAGTATAGGGGGTCGCGACAGTTTTTGAGGGTAGAGTATTCAACCCAAATTTATAGATTCAACACAAGGGGAGCCAAAGAATATTTGAAGGTATTAGTCGCTGAGTTGCCGATTCAACCACACCTGGAGATTAATTATCTGCGGCAAGTAATCAGTAGCACAGTAATATGATAGTTTTGATAGTTGTGACAGCAGTAGCGGTGACAATAACAGTGATAGCGGTAATTTTGTAGCAAGTGTAACAGTAACAGCAGCAGTAGTAACTTAGCAAGAACAATATAGGATAAATTCGTAGGCATTGGATCGGTGACTTGTTGAATGATATTCATCATGTGACAGTTATAACCTAGGGCGATACGGCACTAACTCAAGTTCGTCAATATAATGTAGGCATGTATTCCATAAATAGTCATACATGCTTTATTAAAAGAACTTGCATGACATCTTTTGTCCTACCCTCCGGTGGCAATGGGGTCCATACTGGAAACTAAGGGATATTAAGGCCTCCTTTTAATAGAGAACCAGAACAAAGCATTAACACATAGTGAATACATGAACTCCTCAAACTACGGTCATCACCGGAGTGGGCCCGGTTGTTCTCACTCCGGGGTTGCCGGATCATAACACGTAGTAGGTGACTATAACTTGCAAGATCGGATCTAGAACATGGATATAATGATGATAACATAAGCGGTTCAGATCTGAGGTCATGGCACCCGGGCCCAAAAGTGACAAGCATTAAGCATAGCAAAGTCATAACAACATCAATCTAGGAACATAGTGGATAGTAGGGATCAAGCCCTAACAAAACTAACTCGATTACATGATGAATCTCATCCAACTCCTCACCGACCAGCGAGCCTACGAAGGAATTACTCACTCCCGGTGGGGAGCATAATGGAATTGGCGATGGAGAAGGGTTGGTGATGACGAAGAACAAAGATCCCGCTCTCCTGAGCCCCAAACGGACTCCAGATCTGCCCTCCCGAGGAAGAACGGGGCTTGGCGGCGGCTCCGTCTCGTGGATCGCGATAATTCTTTCTCCCTGATTTTTTTCTCCAAAAATAGGATTTTATAGCGTTGGAATCAGGGTCTATGGGGCCACCAGGTGGGGGCAACCCACCTGGGCGCGCCAGGAGAGGGGGCGCGCCCTGGTGGGTTGTGCCCACCTAGGTTCCCCTCTCCGGCAGGTCTTGGCTCCAGAAATTCTTATTATTGATATAAAAAATCCTCGCAAAGTTTCGTTCCATTCCGAGAACTTTTATTTCTGCACAAAAATAACACCATGGTACTTCTGCTGAAAACAGCGTCAGTTCAGGGTTAGTTTCATTCAAATCATGCAAATTAGAGTCCAAAACAAGAGGAAAAGCGTTAGAAAAAGTAGATACGTTGGAGACGTATCAACTCCCCCAAGCTTAAACCTTTGCTTGTCCACAAGCAATTCAGTTGATAAACTGAAAGTGAAAAAGAATAACTTTTACGAACTCTTTTGCTCTTGTTTGCATAAATAAGCTTAAACAGCACCCCGGTTTTCAGCCAACATTATAACTAACCATGCCGACAATAACTCTTAAAGATTATAATGATTCATATCAATGACATAATCAGCTAGCGAGCAATAATAAGATATCTCAAATGGCAACACGCTGCCAAAACAACTATGATATAATATGACAATAGTGGCATCTCGCTAGCCCTTTCTGAGACCGCAAAACATAAATGCAGAGCACCTCCAAAGTTCAAGCAGTGACTAAACATTGTAATTCACGGTAGAAAAGATCCAGTCATGATGCACCCAGCATTAGCTACACACAATGCATAAGTCATGACAGTTGTGCTCTCAGGTTCTAGCGCTTGTTTTAGAAGGTGATGACACAACATAAAAGTAAATAGATAGTCCCTTCGCAGAGGGAAGCAGTGATTTGCAGAGGTGTGAGAGCTCAAGTTTTAAAACAGAGGTAAATGATATTTCGAGGCATGCACCCTTATCATTTACTTCACAACCATTAGTTATCAATATCTTCCATGCTAAGCACGCTAGTGGCGGTTCCCAAGTGATAAAAGTAAAGGCTTTGACTCCATTGGGAGTTGTTGTTTCATTATTTAAGAGATTAACTCTTTTTCATGTTTGCAGTTTGGGACTGGGCATCCCTATTACCGCCCTTTTCTTGTGCGATGGCGAGTGAGTAAACACTCGACCTGAGAATAACCCGCTTAGGATGGAACATACCGACCACCTCCTATCGTTCCATGAACGATCCAGGCACACAAAACGGATATTCTTTTACAAGTTTTTAGAGGTGGCACATGCAAATTTACTTAGGACGGCAGGGTAAGACCGTATATAGGTAGGTATGGTGGACTCATCTGGAATAACTTTGGGTTCAAAGTTTTTGATGTACAAGCAGAATTCCCACTTAGTACAGGCGAAGGCTAGCAATTAGATTGAGAAGCGGCCAGCTAGAGAGCAACAACGGTCATAACCATGCGTTATGCATAAGTAACATTGGACACTAGCATGAGTAGGATATGAACACCATGAACATAAATATCATAGAGGCTATGTTGGTTTTGATTCAACTCCATGCATGTACATGTGCCAAGTCAAGCCACTCGAACATTTAGAGAAGGATACCATATCATCATACTACATCACAATCATTTTAACACTATGTTGATATCCAAAATAAATCATTATCAACTCCCAGCTACTTATGCATGGCATGAGAAACTATAATCTCTAATTGTCATTGCAAACATGTTTAATCATAATGTGTTGAATCATGGATACTATGTTAAACATATTTACACAAACAGAACAAGTCAAGTTCATACCAGTTTCTCTCTACCCCGGCCAGTTCATCGAATATCGTCATTATTGCCTTTCACTTGCATGATGAAACGATATTAAAATAATAATAATAGTGCAAGAGTGCCATGGACTAAGCTGGAATCTGCAAACATTTTATTCAATAGGAGAATACAAGGTAAAATGTGTTCTTTATTAGTTCAACAATTATTCATATAAGAGCCACTCAACATTTTCATCATGGTCTTGTTCTTGCTGCAGCTCGAATAAAAAAAGCAATTCAGAGAAGCACACTCAATATTTTTGGAGATTTTGGTTTTCTTGAACAAGAAAATAAAAAGCAACAACGAGAAAAACTATTTACACCGGGAAAGCTCCCAACAAGCAAAAGAAGAACAAGGAAATCTTTTTTGGGTTTTCTTTTTAATATTACTACTAAGCATGCATAGAAAGTAAATTGACTACAACTACTTACATTGGTTTTTTCTGAAGTTTTTCAAACACACAAGAAGAAAACATGAAAATAAATCTAAGCATGGATGATACAATGAAAAAGTATGAAGACCGACAAATGGAATAAATAAACATGAATGTAAAGTCGGTGGAAACACGTACTCCCCCAAGCTTAGGCTTTTGGCCTAGCTTGGTAGTCGATCAGTAGCCTGGGGGATAGTAGTCGGCGTGGTAGCTCACGGAGGCTCTTGGTGCGGACGCCTCGGCCTGCCATGCTGCCTCTACTGCTGCGTAGGAGCTCGGGCTCGCTCTCAAGAACAAAATATCTTCCCTTGATGTGACAGTCAAAGAGAGCAAGCGCAGGCAAATATGTGTGCACAACAGATTTTTGGTTAAACAATAGATTATAAGTGAAGTTATCAACCTTTCCCTTGAGAATCTTATGTTCTTTTAAAGTGTCAAAATCTAAATACCACGTGGGTAGGATAGGATCAAAGGGCAAAGTTGAAATATCCAGCCCTCGTGCTAAACGCGTGGCATAAATCCCACCATAAACCAGCCACTGTTAGCGTTGTGTTGAAGTCTGCGTGCAACAATGGCTCCAAGGTTATAATCCCTTCCACCGGTGAGAGCAATACGTATGAGGCTCAAGTCTGGAGCACAAAGCGTGCTACAGTCTTGCTTGCCTACTATGCATTTCCCATTAAATAATACAAAGTACGGAATCACGGGAAAATGAATGCTCTTTATTCTACCTTGTGTCACTCCCCTCCTTTCACCGTAACAAAGACTAGTCAAGAATGTTTCGAACTCAGCCTTTGGTGGTTCGTCAAGCGAACCCCAAGACGGGAGCTTACTTTGGTAAGCAAAATTCTCTAGTGAGATGGTAAATGGACTATCATAAAGCATAAACAACACTCTAGACTCACGGGGAAAGAATTTAAACTCTTTGACAAATGATTCAGTGAGAAGTTGGCGTTGTTCGCACTTATGTGAAAGGTAGGGTCCGAGACCGGCATTTTGAACATATTGCTCAAATTCCTCCTTAATGCCCACATGAACCATATACTCATCGCAAGGCCATAAGCAAGTTTTGGTGGCGGCATCTTGCGTGGAACTTTCACTTGGTTCAACATAAGACCGGCGAGCAGAACTGTCACTAGAGGATGTCCCCGAGGATCGCCTCCTCGAAGAACTCCTTCCAAAAAGGTTCATCATGTCTGCGTACAATTTTCTGAAAATAAAAAATTTGGGGGTGACAAAAATTTATCAACAAAACTTTATAAAATTGATAGCAACTACTCATAGGGATACATAGAGGCCATAGCAAGCATTCAAACAACTTAGAACTCTAGGAATTTAACATGCAAGCACATCTACAGCAGCACCAAGAGTAGCTAATTATTCAAAAAAAGAACCACTAAAACAAAAACTAATTGGACAAATGGCGGAGTCACGTACCAAGCAACAATCTCCCGAAATAGTTTCGGAAATGGAGGTTCGAGCAAAGAGATCGAAATCCACGGGTTCAAGAGCAAGAACACGGGAGAGAGAGCAATGGAGATTTTTTTCTTAGGGTAAGTGATGATGTGGGACGAAGAGGTAAGTGAGGGGGCCACGTGGGGATCACAACCCACCAGGGCCCACCTGGTGCACCTCCCTCTGATATTATTTGCAACGGAAATTCAGAAATATTATGAAAAAATCGTGTAAATTTTTCAGGGCATTCTGAGGACTTTTATTTTTGGGTCATTTTTTTAATGCACGGGAAATTCAGAAAATAGACAAAACATGGCACTTTATTTTATTTAACTAACAAAAACAGAAGAAAAAAGTAGGGACATAAGGTAGTGCTTACTAAATTCATCAACTTCATACCGCTCAGTAATGATCCGTTAATAAGGTTGATCAGGTCTTATTAACAACCACTTTCGATTATCATGAAACCAAAGAACTTCCATAAATCACTAAGTTACCTCAATGGGGATATGCATTTCCCCAACAATAAGCATTTCATATTTCTTTTTGACAGTAGGTGTAGCGACCAGACCTCAAACAGTCTGATCTCTGTGCATCAGTGTCATCCCTAGATCAGTAATGCTGAAACATACAGTACTTGAAGGATTTATAACAGAGTAGCAATCACACACTTATTACATCGAATGTCTCAAAAGAGAACTTATTAAAATAAATATGGCTTAAGGCCATCTAATAACGATAACAGCGGAAGGCTTGGAAGATAAGCGATTCCATCAACTCCAACGGCATCACTGAGTATAGAACCATGACCTAAGGCACCTTACTGCGTAAATGCGAAAAGTCTGCAACATGAACGTTGCAGCCCGAACGGGTTGACACATGGAATATCTGGCAATGTAACACATAGAGAAACAATATGAAAGAGTGATGCTATACGACATGCATATATGGCTGGTGGAAAGCTCTATGGTTACAGTTTTGCGTAAAACCAGTTTTTCCCTACTACAAAGGAATAAATTTTGTTTAACTATCATAGTGGTTGTTAAACATTGAGAATGGTTGACAACATTCTCAATCCCAATTAAGCATCATCAATTAAAACCCAACAATATTAATTAAAGTAACATGATGAGATTCACATGATAATCCAAGTACTAGATACTCAAGATGTCCATAACCGGGACACGGCTAACCATGATTAGTTTGATACACTCTGCAGAGGTTTGCACTTTTCCCCACAAGACTCGATCTCCTCCGCTTTGATTTCTCGACTACATGGTGTTTGAGAAATGGATGACCGAGACATAGTCTTCGTAAGCGCTAGCACCTTACGAAGGGGTAGACCGTACCAACCTACATCCCCTACATCAGCTAGTCTACCCTTTGTAAGAGTTCGCACGACTTAGTCAACTATGCTAGAGCCCATAGTAGCTTGTGGCTGCACACTGAACTTTCTAGCATGAATAATCTCATGATCCCTTTGAGCCTGGGTGGTGGTCCATAAAGAAAAACAGGCAATACTGGAATACCCAGGTACCTCAATCCACCCAGATGTGTGTTTAAGTTGCCACCTTAAATAAACCATTAATTAACAATCTCACATCTGTCATGGATACACTCACCCAATCCACGTCTACTAGCATAGCATGGCATAATAAGCAAACATAGAAGTAACTCCCAAGGGTTTGATAATAAAATAGGTGATAGGTACTACCTCAACTACTTTCCCAAAACCCACAATTTAATTAGATCCTAATCATGCAATGTTTGAGGATTGATCTAACGCATAAAAACTGGGTATGAAAAGGGATATGATCAAAGTGTTACTTGCCTTGCTGATGATCCGTGAAACCTAGAGATTCGACGTAACAAGCGGCGCACTCCGGGTACTCTATCGCAAACAAACAAGCACACAATGAGTACTCATCTAATGCACAGGTAAAACTCGAATAAAATATCTAACCAGAAAGTTCAACTTAAGAACTCCGGTTTGCAAAAGAATCAAATCAAACGAAGCAACGAAAGTCAAACTGCGAAAGAAACAGGCTTCATTTTACTAACCTGGACCTAAGTCAAATTTTACAAAGGCAAAAACTTGTTTGAGTTGATTATTCAGAAAGAGGGTTTCGAGACGAAACTCTAGGCGCTTGAATCGCCTGATTCCGATAAACGAGCGAAAAGTTATACTAGATCGAAAATCGGATCAGAAATCGCGATCAGAAAAATCGCGGAATAAATCCGAGAAAAAGAAAAACGACGAACAGATTAACGAACGAACGTTCGTTAACTGTAACTAAACGGTGAACGCGTTCGTTAAAACGAACGAACGAGCGAACGCTCGCTAAATAAATAAACCGATAAAACCGGTTTAAAAAAACGAAACGAAAACCTAGGTTTTCTAAAAAAAGCAATTGGTTTTCTCAAAAACCAGGCGGCTACCTCGCGAACTCCGGCTGACTCGGGACTCGGCGGGTGGGGTGGCTCAGCGGCGGGCGCGCGCCAGCGGCGGCGGCGGCGGCACAAAGCGGCGAGGCGGGGCAGCTCGGCGGAGGGAAGTGCGGCGGCTGCAGGCTTGGGGCTCCTAGGGGCCTGGGGTATTTAAAGGGGAGGGTGCGGCGGCTTGGGGGAGGGGCAAGCGGCGGCGGCAGGAGGCGGAGTCCGCCTCGGACTCTGCGGCGGCAGCGCGCTGGGAAGGCGGCGGCGGCGGGTTGGGCCGGCCTGGCTGGGCTTCGGCCCAGTCACGCACGGGCGCGGGCGCGTTTTTTTAAACAATTCCGCCGAAACTAGAAAAATTCTAGAAAAATAAAAAAAACTAAAAATGCCAAAACAAATTTTCACCGCCTAAATAAAATATTTAGAACGAGGTGAACATTTTGTTGGCCCTAAAAATGCAGTTTTGAAAACGTGCAATTTTTTCCTAGATTCAAATAAAAAAGCGAAAAACTCCAAATAAAAATCTTATTTGAATTTTTTTTAAACCTTCAATATTTCTTTATTTTGGGAAAGTCATTTTATTCCCTCTCTCTTATTTTGATAATAGAAATAATTGAAGATAAAATAAATAAAATCAAATGATCCTATTTTCAGAATTTGAGAAACTCAAATATGAAAATAACGAAATCCCCAACTCTCTCCGTGGGTCCTTGAGTTGCGTGAAATTTCTAGGATCGAGCCCAAAATGCAAATAAAAAATGATATGTGATAACCCACAAGTACAGGGGATCGCAACAGTTTTCGACAAGTAAGAGTGTCGAACCCAACGAGGAGCTAAAGGTAGAACAAATATTCCCTAAAGTTCCATCGACCACCGATACAACTCTACGCACGCTTAACGTTCGCTTTTCGTAGAACAAGTATGAAACTAGAAGTACTTTGTAGGTGTTTTCGGTAAGCTTGCAAGAAAGTAAAGAACACGAAAATAAAACTAGGGGCTGCTAAGGTAAAGACACAACTAAAGTAAATAAAGCGAGTGTGGAAAAGTGATGGTAGGTGTGGCGAAATTGTCCCTTAAGCAATTGACCACTTTACTAGACCGATAGCGAGTTTTATGTGGGAGAGGCCACTGCTAGCATGTCATCCCTTACTTGGAATTCTATGCACATATGATTGGAACTATTAGCAAGCATCCGCAACTACTAACGTTCATTAAGGTAAAACCCAACCATAGCATTAAGATATATAGGTCCCCTTCAATCCCGTATGCATCAATTTCTATGCTAGGTTGAAGCTTCTGTCACTCTTGCCCTCCAATACATAGTCCTATCAACATACAACTAACCCTATGGTGTGATCCATGCGGGTGCTCATATGATGGGCACCAAAGGACAACAACATAACCACAAGCACATTAAATCAATCATAGCAATTCATCAACCACCGATAGGACAACGAAAATCTACTCAGACATCATAGGGTGGCAACACATCATTGGATAATAATATGAAGCATAAAGCACCATGTTCAAGTAGAGGGTACAGCGGGTTGCAGGAGAGTGGACCGCTGAATATAGAAGGGGAAGGTGATGGAGATGTTGGTGAAGATGACGACGGTGTTCGTGTAGATCGCGGTGATGATGATGGCCCCCGGCGGCGTTCCGGAGACACCGGAAGCGAGGGGGAGAGAGCCCCCCTCCTTCTTCTTCTTCCTTGACCTTCTCCCTAGATGGGAGAAGGTTTTCCCCTCTGGTCCTTGGCTCCCATGGCTTGGGAGGGTGTGACGCCCTCGATTCAATCGTACACTAATCATGCACGCAAATGTGTACGATCAAGATCAAGGACTCACGGGAAGATATCACAACACAACTCTACAAATAAAATAAGTCATACAAGCATCATAATACAAGCCAGGGGCCTCGAGGGCTCGAATACAAGTGCTCGATCATAGACGAGTAGCGGAAGCAACAATATCTGAGTACAGACATAAGTTAAACAAGTTGCCATAAGATGGCTAGCACAAAGCGGGATACAGATCGAAGAGGAGCAGGCCTCCTGCACAGGATCCTCCTAGCTACTCACGGTCCGCCGGGCTGCACGTAGTAGTAGGCACCTCCGGTGTAGTAGTCGTCATCGACGGTGGCGTCGCTCACAGGCTCCATCGATGCATTTGCAGCAATCGTGTAGAGATAGGGGAAAAGGGGGAACAAGGCAACCGTGAGTACTCATCCAAAGTACTCGCAAGCAAGGAGCTACACTACATATGCATGGATATATGTGTAAAGGGCCATATCGCTGGACTGTACTGCAGAAAGCCAGAATAAGAGGGGGATAGCTAGTCTTAACGAAGACTACGCTTCTGGTCTCCGGTCTTGCAACAGGTAGAAGAGGACGATCTGAAGTCCTCCAAGTAACATCACATAGCAATAATCCTACCCGGCGATCCCCTCCTCATATCCCTGAGAGAGAGCGACCACCGGTTGTATCTGGCACTTGGAAGGGTGTGTTTTATCAAGTATCCGGTTCTAGTTGTCATAAGCTCAAGGTACAACTCCAAGTCGTCACATTACCGAAGATCACGGCTATTCGAATAGATTAACTTCCTGCGGTGCACCAACTTACCCAACACGTTTGATCCCATTTGGCGGACACACTTTCTGGGTCATGCCCGCCGCGGAAGATCAACACGCCGCAGCCCCACCTAGGCACAACAGAGAGGCCAAAGACGCCGGTTCAAACCTAAGCGCCAGGGTATGGGCCCATCGCCTCGAGCACACTTGCACGCGTTGAGGGCGGCCGAAAGCAGACCTAGCCTAGTGGCGTTCCAGTCCAATTCGGCGCGCGCCGCTCCGTCGCTGACGTCTGAAGTGCTTCGGCTGATACCACGACGCCGAGTGCCCATATCTTTCCCACGTAGTTAGTTAGTGCGTATAAGCTCGTAGCCAACTCAGATCAAATACCAAGATCTCGTTAAGCGTGTTAAGTATCCATGAGCGCTGAGCAGGCAGAGCCCACCTCTCTCCTAGGCGGTCTCAACCTGCCTGCCGCTCCGCCTCAAAGATCCACTCATGGGTGCTCCACCCGGCCGACCCGACTTTAGTCTCCACATGTATCATGTATAAAGTATAAAGTATATATCCGTGATCACCTCCCGAGTGATCACGGCCCGATAGTATATACAATGAGACGGACAAGAATGTAGGGCCACAGATGAAAATACTAGCATCCTATACTAAGCATATAGGATTGCGGGTAAGGTAACAACTTGATAGTAACAAGGACGGGCTATGCAGCGGTATAGGAGTATCTGAAAGCAGAATATGCTACACTACTCTAATGCAAGCGGTATAGAGGAGAGTAGGCGATATCTGGTGATCAAGGGGCTTGCTGGTTGCTCTGGCAAGAGAGAGGGTCACAACACCGTAGTCGAACTGGGCAAAGCAGCGTCGGTCTCGTAGTCTACGGAGAGAAGAGGGGAAGAAACAATGAATAACATGTAAACAGATGCATATAGATGCATGACATGACAAGTAACGATGCTAGGCGTGCCCTATCGTGGTATGAGGTGGTACTGGTTAAGGGGGCATACATCCGGGAAAGAATTCCCGGTGTTTCGTGATTTCGGGCAGAGGAGCCGGAGGGGGAAAGTTGCAGGTTTGATAGGTTAGGGGTCTGTGGCGGAAGAACGGACTGCGTGTCCGGATTCGCCTCGTCGTTCTGAGCAACTTTCATGTTGAAAATATTTTAATCGGAGTTACGGATTAAAAGATATGATTTTTTAAAGATTTTATTAATTTCTGGAATTTAATTAATTAATTATTTAAATCGAAAAAATGAATTCTGACGTCGACATGAGGTCATCTTGACGTCAAGATCAACAGGGTTGACTTGGTCAACCCGACATGTGGGTCCCGGTCGTCATACTCTGTTAGTTAATTAACAATAGTTAATTAGGTTAATTAGTCATTAGGTTAATTAATCAGGATTAATTAAATTAATTAATCAGGATTAATTAAATTAATTAATTACTTAATTAATTAATTTATTTTATTCATTTTTATTTTTATTAATTATTTTTGTTTAAATTCCCTTTTCCTTTTTCTTTTATTTTAAAAACGTTACGGGGGTTGGGGCCCCCATGTCATAAGCGGTGCCAGTCGGCCTAGCCGAAGTCGAGTCAACAGTCGGGGGGCCTGGCCTGATCGATAAGCGGTGGCCCGGGTGCCCACGTCGGCGGCCAGCGTTAGGGGCTCCGGTGGGCGTTCCATGGCGGAGCGCGGACCTCGCCGGAATCATCGTCCGTGACCAAAAGGGGCCGCGGTGGAGTGCGTTCGAAGGTGGGGAGGACGCCGCGTCCATCGGTGGCAAAGAACACGGCCGGACTTCGGCCGGAAAGCAGCGGCGAGCGCGGAGGTGGCGGGGTGATTCGGTCTGCGTCGGAAGCGCTTCTGGGGCGGGGGGCTTGCGCGACGCTACCGAGCACCACGGCTCGGCCCGTGACCATTTGGTCACCGGGAGGCGCCAGCGACGAGATCCACGACGGGCGTTGGTGCGGCGTGCTCGCCGGGGCGCGGCTTCGGGCGAGAGAAGAGAGAGGGAGGCCGGGGAGCACGTTCCCGTGCTCGGTGGCGGGGGGAGGGTCCGGCTAGGGAGGGGAGGTGCGTGGGGCGGCCGAGCAGCGGCGAAGGGCTGTGGTGGCGCTCGGGAGGGGACGAGCGGAGAGAGGGGTCGGGGAGAGCTCACGGGGGGGGGAACGTGGGGTCTCCGAGGTGTGCTGGGACGGCCGGCGGCACTGGCGAGGAGGAGGGCGGGAGGCGGCCGTCCGGCGTTGCGGATCCGGGCGAGGTGGGGTGGGGTCGGGACGGCCCCGAGGCGACGAGGGGCCTTGCGCCTGCTTGGCCGGTCGGGAGGAGGGAGGAGGTGAGGACGGGCGGGCGTGGTCGCCGGCGTGGGCGGCAGGATCGGTCGGCCCGATCCAGATCGGCGGGGAGGGAGGAGAAGGGATCGGGGAATGTGGGGGTAGGCTAGGGTTTGCCGACCGGGGAGGGGGATATGGGAGTGAGGGGTGGGCCGGGCCAGGGGCTGGCCGGCTGGGCCAGGTGGGCTTGGCCCAGTTGGGCCAGTGGGGGGGTTTTCTCTTTCTCTCCCCCCTTTTTTTGTTTTATTTTGCTTTTCTTATTTTTCCTTTTATGTTTTAATTTATTTAAAATATCCAGACACTTTACAAAAATGTGTGCACCCCACCATAATTAACTTTGTAATATTTGACAACTCCCGAACATTTTAGTTATAATTTTTGAAAACTTTTCATTGCCTTCATAATTTTGAATTTAATTTTTCAGTTTTGATTCATCCCGAGATTATCTACAGTGACAGAGGTGACGTGGCACCATCAACGTGAGATTACTGTAGCATGATTATCCGGGCGTTACAAATCTCCTCCACTACAAGAAATCTCGTCCCGAGATTTAGGAGGTAGAAGGAAAGAGTGCGGGGTATTCATCTCAAAGCCGATCCTCGCGTTCCCAGGTGGCTTCGTCTTCAGAGTGATTCGACCACTGGACTTTGAGGAACTTGATCGCCTTCTAACGTGTGCGGCGTTCAGCTTGGTCGAGAATGCGGACCGGATGCTCTTTATAGGAGAGGTCCTGTTGCAATTCGAGCACTTCATGGTCCACTGCTCGGATTGGGTCCTTGAAGCAGCGTCGGAGTTGTGACACGTGGAACACATCGTGAACTCCGTGAAAGGTTCGATTGAAGCTCCAGTTGATATGCCACTTTTCCACGCCTTTCGAGAATAGTGAATGGGCCAATATAGCTAGGAGCTAGCTTGCCCTTGATCCCGGCGGTGAGCACCCTTCATTGGTGTAACGCGAAGATAGGCCTTTTCGCCAAAGTTGATAGACCATGTCTTTGTGATGACGGTCATAATTACTCTTTTGAGCGTGGATCGAGCGGTCTTGAGATTCTCGCGAATAATGCGGACTTGTTCTTGACATGTTGGATAATATCCGGACCGAAGAGTGGACGTTCCCCAGTTTCTGACCAGTTCAGAGGAGTTCGGCACTTTCGTCCATATAACACTTCGAAGGGGGCCATCTTCAGACTAGCTTGATAGCTATTATTATAAGAGAACTCAGCATACGGGAGAGATTCCTCCCACTTCTTGCCGAAGGAAATAACACAAGCTCGAAGCATGTCTTCGAGAACTTGGTTGACACGTTCAACTTGCCCTTGTGACTGCGGATGAAACGCAGTACTGAAAGATAAATGAGTACCCATAGCTTCTTGAAAACTTGCCCAGAATCTTGAAGTGAATAAGCTGCCACGGTCCGAACTGATAACCAGTGGAATACCGTGAAGTGAAACAATTCTGGACATATAGAGAGTTGCAAGCTGACTAGCAGAATCGCTTTCTTTGACCGTCAGAAATGTGCAACTTTAGAAAGCGGTCAATGACGACAAGAATAGCATCATTACCTTTACTGCGACTTGGGAAATCCAGTGGACGAAGTCCATTTCAACATGGTCCCATTTCCATTCAGGAATAGAGATAGGTTGCAGAGTTCCACAGGCCTTTGATGTTACGCTTTGATACGACAAAGAACGTCACATTCACAACATAACGAGCAATGTCTCGCTTCATATTAGACCACTGAATCTCGGCGAATGTCTTGGTACATCTTGGTGCTACCGGGATGAATAGACAAAGGCGTATCATGAGCTTCTTTCATAACCTTTGGGGTCAGATTCAGGTTTTCCCTCTTACTCGGTACCACTAGGCGACCTTTGAAGTATAGGGTGCCCGCGTCATCCACAGTGAAGAATGAGGGCTTTCCTTCTGCGAGATAAAGTTTAATCCTCTCGACTTCATCGTCACATTTCTGTATCCATTTGATGGTGTCCACAAGATCTGGTTTCGCAACCAGGGTATTGAGAGAACCCCTGGAAACAACATGGAGGTTCATCTTGCGAAAATCCGGGGGAGGGGGAGTGAGTGCACCCGGAGGAACAATATGTAGGTTCACTTTGAATTCTTCAACAAGTGAGGCTCGAACTTTGTGAACACGAAGGTGATTGCAGTAAGACTTGCGGCTCAAGGCATCAGCCATTACATTAGCCTTGCCCGGCGTATAGGAAATACCCAAATCGAAGTCTGCAACAGTCTCCATCCATCTCTGCTGACGGAGGTTCAGGTCTGGCTGAGTAAACAGATACTTCAGACTTTGGTGGTCGGTGAAGATCTCGCAACGATTACCACTGCTTTAGCGCATGAATGACAGCAGCAAGCTCGAGGTCGTGAACTGGGTAGTTCTCTTCGTGAGGGCGTAATTGTCGAGAGGCATAAGCAACCACTTTGCGCTCTTGCATTAGGACACCGCCTAATCCTTGACGGGAAGCGTCGCGATAAATAATGAAGTCCTTCTTAGTATCGTGGAGGAGCTAGCTTTGGGGCGAAGTCAACTTGTATTTGAGTGCTGGAAAATTTCCCGACATTTATCATCCATTGGAACTTGACGCCCTTATGCAGCAGGTTAGTCGGAGGCTCGGCAATCTTGGAGAAGTTCTCGACGAATCGACGACAATAGCTGGCGAGACCGAGAAAACTTCTGACCTGCTTAACGTTCTTTGGAGGAGTCCAATCGAGAATAGCCTGAACTCGTTCAGGGTTGACGGCAATACCATCCTTAGAGATGACATGCCCGAGATAGGTCACCGGAAGCCAGAATTCACACTTGGAGAACTTGGCATATAGTCGATGCTCTCGTAGCTTTTCCAAAGACAAGACGAAGGTGTTCGGCATGTTCTTCTTCATTCTTGGAAAAGATCGGGATATCATCCAGATAAACCACGCATTTAACTTGTCGAGGTAATCCATGAATATATAGTTCATCAAAGTAGAGAAGGTGGCTGGAGCATTGGTTAAGCCGAAGGACATGACGGTGTACTCGTATGAACCATAACGAGTCACAAAGGCGGTTTTGGGGATATCCTCCTCACGAACACGGATCTGGTGGTAACCCAACCTCAAGTCGAAGTTTCGAGAACACCGACGAACCAGCCGAGTTGATCATAAAGATCATTGATCCGAGGAAGAGGATACTTATTCTGAATGGTAGCTTGATTTATAGGACGGTAGTCTTGGACCAACCGGTTTGTCCCATCCTTCTTCTTGACAAAGAGAGAAGGTGCTCCCCAAGGAGAGCAACTTGGGCGAATGAAACCACTTTGAAGAGATTTGTCGATTTCCTCCTTGAGCTCAAGGAGTTCATGCGGCGGCATCTTGTAGGGTCGCTTGGCTATAGGAGTGGTGCCTGGTTTCAAGTCGATGACGAATTCGACAGCTCTAGCAAGGGGAATCCCTGGAAGTTCTTCAGGAAAAACGTCCTGGAAGTCGCGAACGACAGGAATGTGTTCAATACCCTCGAGTGGTGCAGCGTTCAATGCATTCAATGGATAGAGCCTTGCCTCGGCATTTTGCACCAGATGAGCTTGGTAAGTGACTATTTCGTCGGAAGGGTGTAGCAGATGAACGGTCTTAGTGGCGCAAACTATAGAAGCGATGCGCCTTTAACCAATTCATTCCCAGAATGAGGTCAATGCTGCAAGACTTCGGCACGATGGGTGAGACAAGGAATTCCAGTCCTTCGATTTCAACGGGGGCGTCGTTGCAAATCATGGAGGTTCGACATTGTCCCGCGGGGGTGTGTACTAATAGTGAAGCATTCATGTCTTCACTTTTAAGGCCATGCACGAATGCAATATCTTCAGACATGAATGAATGCGATGCACCTGTATCAAATAAAACGCATGTGGGTACTGAATTTACGAGAAGTGTACCCATCACAGTAGCAGGCTGGTCCTGAGCTTCGTTCAGATCAACGTGGTTGGCCTGAACTCGACCATAGGGCTTGGCATTGTTGTTGCGGGGCTGGTTGCTTCCACGGCCAGTCGCTGGAAGGGCCAGCTGATTACAGTTCAGTTGCATTCTCTAGCACGGTGCCTGGTTGTCCACACACAGCACAAACCATTATTGGGAGTGGGAACAGGAGCTTGGGGTGGTGGAGCTGGAAGCTTTGGCTGCCTAAATTTGGAGTAGGCGACGAGGTGCAACATAGCTACGCCTTGGGGCAGGTGCATTCGGCCGGTACATGCTGTTGGGAATCCATATCTTGCGCCCGAGAGGACAGGCCGAAGATGAGCCCGTGTCACGCAGTTGCGCTGTTAGAGCTCTGGTATTCCTGCAGACCCGGTTTCGACATTGATAGCCTTGTTCACCAAGGTGGCGAAATCAGCAAAGTCGTGCACTAGAAGTGTGAGCTTGATGTCAGCTTGAAGGCCGTCATGGAACTTCTCTTGTCTGCGTGCATCAGTTGCAATATCCTCTTCAGCATAGCGAGACAAGTCCAGGAACTCTCGCTGATAAGCTTCAACAGTCTTGTTGCCTTGGGTGAGGTTGCGGAACTCACGCTTCTTGGTCCATGACTCCTTGAGGATGAAGCGGCACGGAAAGCAGCTTGGAAGTCCGGCGGTGATGAGTGTTCCAACTGGCAACAGACGCCTGTGGCTGTCCCACCATTGAGCTGCGGGTCCCTTCAGAAGAAGGAAGCAAAAGTGACATAGTGGCAGGGCTACATCAGCAGACTCCATCTCATAGGTGATGTCACGGAGCCAGTCATCAGCATCCAGGGGCTGGGTTGAGCTGCGGTACACACTTGGGTTGAGGCGTATGAAATCCTGCAGAGTTGTTGTGTTTGGCTGTTGGTTCATATTGGGGCGAGGAAACTGAGCCATCATGTTCTCCATGAACTGGCGATTCATCTCAAGCTGTTGGATCATACCAGCCATGTACTCAGGCGGTGGTGGGAAGTTGCCACCACGACCACGACTCAGCTGGCCTAACCATCCCGCTAATATATAACTTGAGGGTAGTTCAGCATTTGAGAAATTATGCAAAGGACAAGAATCATTCATGATGAAACATGCATAATGAAAGCAAAGACGATAGAAACCACATAGTAGTCGGCATATCTTACAAAAGGGATCATGCATAGAGTTGATACCACGAGTTGATTACATAGACTAAGACATCATAGGCGGCACGCAGCTCATGGGCGAATGCATCTAACACTAACAAGCAAGCCTACATCAGTCCCCACGCTGCATCGCGGAGGTAGTCAGTAGCTTTGAAAGCTGGTAGTGTGGCAGCGGATAATCCTCCACGCCGGTGACACAGGGGCCGCGGATACTGCAGTGCGTAACCCGACGACCAAGTGGCAGGAGAGGACCAAGTGTGGGAGAGTAGCCTCCCACCTCTGGCCAACCGACACCCTGGGGCATCACGGTCCTGGCTGGGTAGATCGCAGATCGCGGCAGCTCTCTGGATCGGACAAAGGGGTGTAGTAGTGTCAGAGCACGGTAAAGGTGCTGACGGGTGATGTACAACTCGTGGCGAAGAGCTCGGTTAGCTCGATCCAGCCCATCGACATGCGTAACAAAGTTCGATGGTAGAAGGGCTCTCTGGTGACGATGGAGTAGGCAGCGGTGTAGTAACCTCCTCACCAACATCGACGCGATAGCAATGTGCACGAAGGGGAGGTGTGCAACTCCGATACTCTCCACGAAGACGTGTCGAGAGCAGCATAAGCAAGCATCGTGGACTGCCATATCGATAGTCACCCCAACACCATGTGCGGTGTGCAAGACAAGAGTGGAGTCATACTCCCGAGAGTAGAGGTGGACGATGGCTCGGCATCGCTCTGGTTAAAGTCTTGGTACTCCTCAAAGACGGTGTACTCAGGGTGCCAGCGATAACCCAGATAGGTCATCATCTCTGCTAGCACCGCAGGTGATCCCGAGGCACCAATGGCCATCGTGTGGCGCACGACCTGCCTCGTGGGTTCCATCTGAAACAAAGACGTTTCAAAGGAGTCAAATGACAGTGTGGAAATTGATCAAAATACAATTCCATGAAAAAACTCTGGCTTTATCCAACTTTGGGGTGAATGTGGTCACGGGATCCTAGTGTTAGTTAGTAAAATCGTTTAACCCGAGTAGAAGAGAGTTCAGAGTCCTGCAGTAAAGGTCGAGGAGTAAAGATCCTAGTACCACCCGATGGCGGCGTGGGCCCGTAAGGCTCACAGCCAAGTTAGTAAAAGTTTTGCAATGTAGACTCGACTTCGCCAAGGAGTGTGGAAGGGGATACCTACAGCAAATGGCTCGATACCAACTTCAGGACGCTTGATTTAATCGTACACTAATCATGCACGCAAATGTGTACGATCAAGATCAAGGACTCACGGAAGATATCACAACACAACTCTACAAATAAAATAAGTCATACAAGCATCATAATACAAGCCAGGGCCTCGAGGGCTCGAATACAAGTGCTCGATCATAGACAGTCGTGAAGCAACAATATCTCGAGTACAGACATAAGTTAGACAATTTGCCATAAGATGGCTAGAACAAACTGGGATACAGATCGAAAGAGGAGCAGGCCTCCTGCACAGGATCCTCCTAGCTACTCCCCGGTCGCCGCCGGGCTACACGTAGTAGTAGGCACCTCCGGTGTAGTAGTCGTCATCGACGGTGGCGTCTGCCTTCTGGGCTCCATCGTCTGTTTGCAGCAATCGTGTAGAGATAGGGGGAAAAGGGGGAACAAGGCAACCGTAAGTACTCATCCAAAGTACTCGCAAGCAAGGAGCTACACTACATATGCATGGATATATGTGTAAAGGGCCATATCGGTGGATTGTACTGCAGAAAGCCAGAATAAGAGGGGGATAGCTCGTCTTAACGAAGACTACGCTCGGTCTCGGTCTTGCAACAGTGTAGAAGAGGACGATCTGAAGTCCTCCAAGTAACATCACATAGCAATAATCCTACCCGGCGATCCCTCCTCATATCCACGAGAGAGAGCGACCACCGTTGTATCTCGCACTTGGAAGGGTGTGTTTTATCAAGTATCCGGTTCTAGTTGTCATAAGCTCAAGGTACAACTCCAAGTCGATCACATTATCAAGATCACGGCTATTCAATAGATTAACTTCCCTGCGGGGTGCACCAACTTACCCAACACGTTTGATCCCATTTGGCGGACACACTTTCTGGGTCATGCCCGACGCGGAAGATCAACACGCCGCAGCCCCACCTAGGCACAACAGAGGCCAAAGACGCCGGTCTAAACCTAAGCGCAGCAGGGTGCAGGCCCATCGCCTCGAAAGCACACCAGCACGTTAAGTAGGGCGGCCGAAAAGCAGACCCTAGCCTAGTGGCGTTGCCCACCAATTCGCGCGCAAGGCCATTCGTCAGCCGACGTCTGAAGTGCTTCGGCTGATACCACGACGCCGAGTGCCCATATCTTTCCCACGTAGTTAGTTAGTGCGTATAAGCTCGTAGCCAACTCAGATC
Organism: Aegilops bicornis; assembly: GCA_021605145.1. Lineage (NCBI taxonomy): Eukaryota > Viridiplantae > Streptophyta > Magnoliopsida > Poales > Poaceae > Aegilops > Aegilops bicornis. The sequence goes on from CM038673.1 coordinate 324,415,307, forward strand.
AAATACCAAGATCTCGTTAAGCATGTTAAGTATCCGCGAACGCTGAACAGGGCCAGGCCCACCTCTCTCCTAGGCGTGCCCTATCGTGGTATGAGGTGGTACTGGTTAAGGGGGGAAACATCCGGGAAAGTATTCCCGGTGTTTCGTGATTTCGGGCAGAGGAGCCGAAGGGAAAGTTGCTGGTTGATAGGTTAGGGGTGTGTGGCGGAAGAACGAATTGCGTGTCGATCCGCCTCGTTGTTACGAGCAACTTTCATGTTGAAAATATTTTAATCCGAAAGTTACGGATTAAAAGATATGATTTTTTAAAAGATTTTATTAATTTCGGAATTTAATTAATTAATTATTTAAATCGAAAAAATGAATTTATGACGTCAAGATGAGGTCATACCGACGTCGGCGATCAATGTGGTTGACTTGGTCAACCCGACATGTGGGTCCCGCCGTCATACTCTGTTAGTTAATTAATTGATGAGTTAATTAGGTTAATTAGTCATTAGGTTAATTAATCAGATTAATTAAATTAATTAATTACTTAATTAATTAATTAATTTTATTCATTTTATTTTTATTAATTATTTTGTTTAAATTCCCTTTTCCTTTTTCTTTTATTTTAAAAGCGCTTGGGGTTGGGGCCCCATGTCATAAGCGGGTGCCCAGTCACCCTAGTGACCGAGTCAACAAGTCGGCGGGGGGCTGGCCCACCGGGCCAAGTTGTGCGGTGGCTCTGGTCGGCCACGTCGGCGGCAGCCGGCGTTAGGGGCTCGGTGGGCTTCATGGCGGAGGCGCCGGACCTCGCCGAATCGTCGTCCGTGGCCAAAGGGGCCGCTGGTGGAGTGCGCTTCGAAGGTGGGGAGGACGCCCGCGTCCATCGGTGGCAAGGGCACGGCCGGACTTCGGCCGGAACGGCCGGCGAGCGGCGGAGGCGGCGGGTGATTCGGGTCCGAAGCGCGCCACGGGGGCGGGGGCTTGCGCGACGCTACCGAAAGCACCACGAGCTCGGCCCGTGACCATTTGGTCACCGGAGGGCGCCGGCGACGAGATCCACGACGGGCGTTCAGTGCGGCGTGCTCGCCGGGCCGCTGCTCGGGCGAGAGAGAAGAGAGAGGAGGCCGGGAGCACGTTCCGTGCTCGGTGGCGGGGAGGGTCCGGCGAGGGAGGGAGGTGCTGGGGCGGCCGGAGCCGGGCGACGGGGCGGTGGTGGCGCCGGGAGGGACGAGGGGAGAGGGGATCGGGGAGAGCTCACGGGGAACGTGGGGTCTCTGCGGTGTGCTCGGGGACGGTCGGGGGCGACCGGCGAGGAGGAGGGCGGGGAGGCGGCCGTCCGGCCATGGATCCGGGCGAGGTGGGGTGGGGGTCGGGACGGCCCCGAGGCGGCAAGGGGGCCTTGCGCCAAGGCGGTCCGGGAGGAGGAGGAGGAGGTGAGGAAGGCGGCGGGTCGCCGGGTCGGGGGCGACGGATTGGTCGGCCCGATCCAGATCGGGGAGGGAGGAGAAGGGGATCGAGGCGATGAGGGTGTCGGCTAGGGTTTGCCGACAGGGAGGGGATATGGGAGTGAGGGGTGGGCCGGGCCAGGGGCTGGCCGGCTGGGCCAGGTGGGCTTGGCCCAGTTGGGCCAGTGGGGGGTTTTCTCTTTCTCTCCCCCCTTTTTTTGTTTTATTTTGCTTTTCTTATTTTTCCTTTTCTGTTTTAATTTATTTAAAATATCCAGACACTTTACAAAAATGTGTGCACACAACAATAATTAACTTTGTAATATTTGACAACTCGAACATTTTAGTTTCAATTTTTTTGAAAACTTTTCATTGCCTTCTTAATTTTGAATTTAATTTTTAAACAGTTTTGATTCATCCCGAGATTATCTACAGTGACAGAGGTGACGTGGCACCATCAACGTGAGATTACTGTAGCATGATTATCCGGGCGTTACAGAGGGGCGAGAGCCCCTCCGAGATTGGATCTATCTCTCTTTTTCTGCGTTCTCCCTGGCTCTGTTTCACCGTTTCGCGTATATATGGAGATCCGTAACTCCGATTGGCCTGAAACCTTCGCCGTGATTTTTTTCCGAATATTAGCTTGCTTGCGGCAAAAGAAGAGCATCAACCGCCTTACGGTGGGCTCACGAGGGTAGGGGGCGTGCCCCCCTGCCTCGTGACCACCTCGGGCACCGTCTCGCATGGATTTTTCTTCTGGAATTTTCCATATTTTCCAAAAATAAGCTACGTCCGTTTTTATCCCGTTTGGACTCCGTTTGATATGGATATTCTGCGAAACATAAAACATGCAACAGACAAGAACTGGCACTAGGCACTGGATCAATATGTTAGTCCCAAAAATAATATAAAAAGTTGCCAAAAGTATATGAAAGTGAATAATATTGGCATGGAACAATCAAAAATTATAGATACGACGGAGACGTATCGGCATCCCCAAGCTTAATTCCTGCTCGTCCTCGAGTAGGTAAATGATAAAAAAGAATAATTTTTGATGTGGAATGCTACCTAGCATAATCTTGATCATATGTCTAATCATGGCATGAATATTAAGACACGAGTGATTCAAAGCAATAGTCTATCATTTGAAATAAAAACAATAATACTTTGAGCGTACCAATAAAGCAATCATGTCTTTTCAAAACAACAAGGCCAAAGCAAGCTTATCCCTACAAAATCATACAGTTTGGCCATGCTTCATTTTCGTCACGCCAAATGCCCCCATCATGCACAATCCCGATGACAAGCCGAGCAATTGGTTCATACTTTTTAACGCGCTTCAGCTTTTTCAACCCTCACGCAATACATGAGCGCAAGCCATGGATATAGCACTATAGGTGGAATAGAATATAATGATGGATGTTATGTGGAGAAGACAAAAAACGAGAAAGTCTCACATCGACGCGGCTAATCAATGGGCTATGGAGATGCCCATCAATTGATGTCAATGCGAGGAGTAGGGATTGCCATGCAACGGATGCACTAAGAGCTATAAGTGTATGAAAGATCAACAAAAGAAACTAAGTGGGTGTGCATCCAACTTGCTTGCTCATGAAGACCTAGGGCATTTGAGGAAGCCCATCGTTGGAATATACAAGCCAAGTTCTATAATGAAAATTCCCACTAGTATATTAAAGTGATAACTCAAGAGACTCTCTATATGAAGAACATGGTGCTACTTTGAAGCACAAGTGTGGTAAAAGGATAGTAACATTGCCCCTTCTCTCTTTTTCTCTCATTTTTTTATTTTCTCTTTTTTTGGGCCTTTTCTTTTTTTTCGTCCGGAGTCTCATCCCGACTTGCGGGGGAATCATAGTCTCCATCATCCTTTCCTCACTGGGGCAATGCTCTAATAATGATGATCATCACACTTTAATTTACTTACAACTTGATATCTAGAACAAAGATATGACTCTATATGAATGCCGCCGGCGGTGTACCGGGATGTGCAATGATCTAGCGTAGCAATGACATAAAAAATGGACAAGCCATGAAAACATCATGCTAGCTATCTTACGATCATGCAAAGCAATATGACAATGAATGCTCAAGTCATGAATATGATGATGATGGAAGTTGCATGGCAATATATCTCGGAATGGCTATGGAAATGCCATGATAGGTAGGTATGGTGGCTGTTTTGAGGAAGATATAATGAGGCTTATGTGTGACAGAGCGTATCGTATCACGGGGTTTGGATGCACCGTGAAGTTTGCACCAACTCTCGAGGTGAGAAAGGGTAATGCACGCAATCAAGAGGCTAGCAATGATGGAAGGGTGAGCGATGCAGATAATCCATGGACTCACATTAGTCATAAAGAACTCATATACTTATTGCAAAAGTTTATTAGCCCTCAAGCAAAGTACTATCATGCATGCCCCTAGGGGATAGATTGGTAGGAAAAGACCATCGCCGTCCCCGACCGCCACTCATAAGGAAGACAATCAAAGAAACACCCCATGCTTCAAATTTGTCACACAACGGTTACCATACGTGCATGCTACGGGACTTGCAAACCTCAACACAAGTGTCTCTACAATCCACAACCACCCACTAGCATAACTCTAATATCACCATCTTTATATCGCAAAACTATTGCAAGGAATCAAACATATCATATTCAGCGATCTACAAGTTTATGTAGGATTTTATGACTAACCATGTGAATGACCAGTTCCTGTCATCTCTCTAAATAGATATAAGTGAAGCAAGAGAGTTTAATTCTTTCTACAAAAGATATGCCCAAACGCTAACAAATATAAGTGAAGTAAAAGAGCATTCTACAAATGGCGGTTGTCTATGTAAAGAGAAACAGGCAATCCAAGCTTCAAATGATATAAGTGAAGCACATGAAGCATTCTATAAAGCCATACTCAAAAGATATAAGTGAAGTGCATAGACCATTCTATAAATCAACCAAGGACTATCTCATACCAGCATGGTGCATAACAGAGAAATAAAAACCTAAATGCAAAAGACGCTCCAAGACTTGCGCATAATGCATGAACGAAACGAATTCAAAAACATACCGATACTTGTTGAAGAAAGAGGGGATGCCTCCCCAGCATCCCCAAGATTAGACGCTTGAGTCTCCTTGAATATTTACTTGGGGTGCCTCGGGCATCCCCAAGCTTGAGCTCTTGCCTCTCTTCCTTCGTCTCACATCGAGACCTTCTCGATCATCGAACACTTCTCGATCATCGAACACTTCATCCACACAAAACTGCAACAGAAAACTCGGTAAGATCCGTTAGTATAATAAAGAAAATCACCACTCTAAGTACTGTTGCAAACCAATTCATATTTTTTTTGCATTTTTCTACTGTAATATAACTTTTTCATGGATTAATCCACTGATATACATTGATAGATTCATCAAAACAAGCAAACTATGCATCAAAAACAGAATCTGTCAAAAACAGAACAGTCTGTAGCAATATGAACATCCACCATACTTCTGGTACTTGAAAACTTCTGCCATAATTAGGAAAACTAAACAATTTGTACATAAAGACAGTGCAAAAAGAATCAGAACCATTTGACGTTCCAGCTAAAAATTAAAAATCGCTTACTACAGCCAAAGTTTCTGTCCTGCACCGTACAAACCAACAAGCATCGTAAACATCCTAAAGGCAAACCTTGGCACATTATTTTTATAATACAAAGAAATTGAACAAGGGGATAATTATTTTTATCAAAAAGTTTATGTAATTAAGATTCACAAAGTTCCCATGGGCCTAAACAAGTTTAAGGACGTCCCCCACTTTCACAATGCTCGTCTCTCTCACTTTCACTTTTCTTTTTGAAAAAGGTTTGGGTTCCCCTCTTTATTTTTGTTGTTTTTAAACTATATGAAAGCACTCAACAGAAATAAATGACTCTCTAAAACTTCCGGGTTGTCTCCCTGGCAGCGCTTTCTTTAAAGCCATTAAGCTAGGCATATAGTGCTCAAGTAATGGATCCACCCGGATCCCAAGGTATATCAAAGCCAATTTTAATTAACAATGATTTGTAATTTAGTAGTGAGCACAAAGTAACATACATCAAGCAACAACAAAGTCTAACTCTCTTCCTATGCATCGGCATGTCATAAAAGAACAATTCATGCACACCAAGTAAAGGCCAATGCATAGTATAAGCAGTTTCTTGCAATTTCATCATATTGGAAACATAAAGAGGCGGAGATATAGTTCCTCTCTCATAATAATTGCAAGTAGGAGCAGCAAGCACATGCATATTATATTTATCAAAATCATCATGTGCAACGGTAAAAGGCAACCCATCAATATAATCCTTAATAAGTGCAAACTTCTCCGATATAGTATAATCGGGAGAATTCAAAAAGATAATAGGACTATGCAATAGCAACAATTTCATGTTTAACATAAGGAACTATAGCAAGTTCATCTCCATAAGCATAATTCATATTGGCATCTTGGCCACAAGCATAGCAAGCATCATCAAAAAGGGGTATTTCAAAAGAATCATAGGAATCATCATAGCAATCATCCTTCGGTAAGCACGAAGGGGAATTAAATAATGTATGAGTTGGAGGGTTAATCTCATTAGAAGGTGGGCACGGGTAGCTAATCCGCTCTTCCTCCTTTTGTTCTTCGCTCTCCTCATCATCTTTTTCATCCAATGAGCTCATAGTGTCATCAGTTTCTTCTTCCATAGACTCCTGCAAAATATTAGTCTCTTCTTGGACAGCGGAGTAGTTCTCAATATATGGTTTAACATAAGGATTAGAAGCATAATTATCATAGCAATATTTAAGTATGGCAAAATTTTCAGATTAAGAAGAGTAGCACCATACTTTTCAATCAAAGAAGCAATTTCGTAAGCACTTTAAAAGCAACAAATTCTTCAATTTGTTGAACATCATAGTAATTATAAACACCTTTAGCATACGAGGATAAGATTCCATTATCAATAAACTAACATTGGTAGGGAAGGTGTTTCTTAGGGTTTTCAGAACAACAAGTAAAATCATAATAATAGCATAAATTCCAAGCATAGCATTGCAAACTATGAATTTGATCCAATAAACGTTTCCCTTTTTTAGATATACGGTGTCGCACATAACAAGCATGCTCATCTAAATATTTTCCCACAACTAAGCTAGTTGGGGTTTCAGCACGAGCACATAGGGATCGAAGATGATCCAAGTAAAAAGCTTCAGGAGTGTGATAGATTTTGAGTGGTTCTTCAACCATTGGAGTAGTAGGTACAACTAATTTTTTTGGTATTTTGCGTTTCCTACCCATAAATAAAGATAGAAAACAACTAAGAACAGCAAATAAAAATTACTTAGTGATAAATCAAACAAGCACACACGAGAATATTCACCCCATGCTATTGCTCCCCGGCAACGGCGCCAGAAAAAGGTCTTGATAACCCACAAGTATAGGGGATCGCAACAGTTTTCGATAAGTAAGAGTGTCGAACCCAACGAGGAGCTAAAGGTATAACAAATATTCCCTAAAGTTCTATCGACCACCGATACAACTCTACGCACGCTTAACGTTCGCTTTTCCTAGAACAAGTATGAAACTAGAAGTACTTTGTAGGTGTTTTCGGTAAGCTTGCAAGAAAGTAAAGAGCACAAAAATAAAACTAGGGGTTGCTAAGGTAAATACACAACTAAAGTAAATAAAGCGAGTGTGAAAAAGTGATGGTAGGTGTGGCGAAATTGTCCCTTAAGCAATTGACTACTTTACTAGACCGATAGCAAGTTTTATGTGGGAGAGGCCACTGCTAGCATGTCATCCCTTACTTGGAATTCTATGCACTTATGATTGGAACTATTAGCAAGCATCCGCAACTACTAACGTTCATTAAGGTAAAACCCAACCATAGCATTAAGATATATTGGTCCCCCTTCAATCCCGTATGCATCAATTTCTATGCTAGGTTGAAGCTTTTATCACTCTTGCCCTCCAATACATAGTCCTATAAACATACAACTAACCCTATGGTGTGATCCACGCGCGGGCTCATATGATGAGCACCAAAGGACAGCAACATAACCACAAGCAAATTAAATCAATCATAGAAATTCATCAACCACCGATAGGACAACGAAAATCTACTCAGACATCATAGGGTGGCAACACATCATTGGATAATAATATGAAGCATAAAGCACCATGTTCAAGTAGAGGGTACAGTGGGTTGCGGGAGAGTGGGTCGCTGAATATAGAAGGGGGAAGGTGATGGAGATGTTGGTGAAGATGACGGCGGTGTTGGTGTAGATCGTGGTGATGATGATGGCCCCTGGCGGCGTTCCGGCGCCACCGGAAGCGAGGGGGAGAGAGCCCCCCTCCTTCTTCTTCTTCCTTGACCTTCTCCCTAGATGGGAGAAGGGTTTCCCCTCTGGTCCTTGGCTCCCATGGCTTGGGAGGGGCAAGAGCCCTTCCGATATTGGATCTATCTCTCTTTTTCTGCGTTCTCCCCTGGCTTTGTTTCACCGTTTCGCGTATATATGGAGATCCGTAACTCCGATTGGCCTGAAACCTTCGCCGTGATTTTTTTTTCTGAATATTAGCTTTCTTGCAGCAAAAGAAGAGCATCAACCACCTTACGGTGGGCTCACGAGGATAGGGGGGCGTGCCCCCTGCCTCGTGACCACCTCGGGCACCGTCTCGCATGGATTTTTCTTCTGGAATTTTCCATATTTTCCAAAAATAAGCTCCGTCCGTTTTTATCCCGTTTGGACTCCGTTTGATATGGATATTCTGCGAAACATAAAACATGCAAATGACAGAACTGCACCGGGCCTTGAATCAATATGTTAGTCCCAAAAATAATATAAAAAGTTGCCAAAAAGTATATGAAAGTGAATAATATTGGCATGGAACAATAAAAAATTATAGATACAACAGAGACGTATCAATATGCAATTGATGATCTATGTATAACATTCCAAATTGAAAATTTGGGATGTTACAAACCTACCCCCTTACGATGAATCTCGCCCTCGAGATTCGGGTTGGCTAGAAAATAGGTGAGGGTGGTCCTTCAGCAGATCTTCCTCTCGCTCCCAGGTGGCTTCATCCTCGGTGTGGTGGCTCCACTGAACTTTGCAAAAGTTGATAACCTTGCTGCGGGTGACTCTGCTGGCAACCTCGAGAAGTTTGACCGGTTTCTCCTCGTAAGTCAAATCATTACCCAACTGAATAGCTTCCAACGGGACAGTATCTCTCAGAGGTATATTAGCCATCTCTGCGTGGAACTTCTTCAACTGAGAAACGTGGAACACGTCGTGAACTCCTGACTATCCTTCGGGCAATTCCAACTTGTAAGCAACTTCTCCCATGCGCTCCAAGACTTTGTATGGTCCCACAATACGTGGCGCTAACTTCCCTTTAACTCCAAATCTCTTAACTCCTCGAAGTAGAGATACTCGAAGATAAATTCTATCTCCGACTTCGAAAACTGTCTCCTTGCGTTTAGAATCCGCATAGCTCTTCTGCCTGGATTGAGCTACCTTGAGCCTATCGCGTATCAAATCCACCTTCTGTTCAGACTCCTTAATCAAATCTGGTCCAAACAACTGACGGTCTCCAACTTCATCCCACAACAGCAGGGTTCTGCACCTCCTTCCGTACAAGGCTTCGAAAGGGGCCATTTTCAAACTGGATTGATAGCTGTTGTTATAAAAAAAATCTGCATTTGGCAAGCTGTCATCCCAACTTGATCCATAATCCAATGCACATGCTCTCAGCATATCCTCCAAAATCTGATTGACTCTCTCGGTTTGTCCATCTGTCTGTGGATGAAAAGTTGTACTAAACTCTAGTCTGGTTCCCAAAGTTTCGTGCAAATGATTCCAAAACTTTGAGGTGAATTGGGTTCCTCTGTCTGATACGATACTCCTGGGAACTCCATGTAGACATACGATCCTGGTCATGTATATCTTAGCCAACTTGGCACTGCTGTAGGTAGTCTTCACTGGGATGAAATGAGCTACCTTCGTCAAACGATCGACTACAACCCAAATCGAGTCATAGCCTGAACGAGTCCTGGGCAATCCCGTGATAAAATCCATGCCTAACTTTTCCCACTTCCATTCGGGTATCGGCAATGGCTGTAACAAACCTGCTGGCTTCTGATGTTCTGCCTTCACTCTCTGACATACATCACAAACTGCTACATACTCCGCAATATCCTTCTTCATTCCGCTCCACCAGAAAGTATCCTTCAAATCCAAATACATCTTGGTATTTCCTGGGTGAATCGAATACGACGAATCATGGGCCTCTTGCAAAATCACCTTCCTGATCTCCGGATCATTTGGCACATAAACGCGGTCCTCAAACCATAGGGTATCGTGCTCATCCTCACGAAATCTTTTAGCTTTTCCCTTGCTCATTTTCTCCTTAATAGAGGCAATCTCCTTGTCTGTCTTCTGAGCTTCTCTGATCTTATCCATCAAAGTAGACTGTATCTCCAATGCTGCTACATAGCCTCTCGGAACTATCTCCAAGCATAGCTCTCGAAATTCCTCGGCTAACTCCTTTGGTAAACCTTCGGTCATTAGCATGTTGACATGACTCTTGCGGCTCAATGCATCTGCTACTACGTTAGCCTTTCCGGGGTGATAATGCAATCTCATATCATAATCCTTGATGAGCTCCAACCATCTCCTTTGCCTGAGATTCAACTCCTTCTGCGTGAAGATGTATTTCAAACTCTTGTGATCAGTGTACACCTCACAATGGTTTCCAATGAGAAAATGTCTCCAAGTCTTCAACGCATGCAATACGGCTGCTAACTCCAAATCATGGGTGGCATAATTTAACTCATGAGGTTTCAATTGTCGTGAAGCATACGAAACAACTCTTCCCTCCTGCATAAGCACTGCTCCAAGTCCTAGACATGAAGCATCGCAGTACACCTCATAATCCTTGCGCTGATCTAGCACACTGGTGATGTAACCAAACGTTTCTTCAACTCTTGGAAACTAGCCTCACATTCCTTAGTCCAATCAAACTTGGTATCCTTCTTCAATAACTCCGTCATAGGCTTTGCAATCTTTGAGAAATTCTCAATGAATCTCCGGTAGTATCCTGCCAGTCCAAGAAAACTCCGGATCTCTCCAACTGTTGTTGGTGATTCCCAGTTTGTCACAGTGACAACTTTAGTGGGATCTACTTCTATTCCTTCTCCGTATATAACATGTCCGAGAAATCCAACTTCCTTCAACCAAAACTCACATTTGCTGAACTTGGCATATAACTAATGTTTTCTGAGCTTCTCAAGTACCAAACGCAAATGCTCCTTATGCTCTTCTTCATTCTTCGAGTAGACCAAAATATCATCAATGAACATTATGAAGAACTTATCCAAAAACTCCATAAACACTTTGTTCATCATGTTCATGAAATAGGCAGGTGCGTTAGTCAGCCCAAATGACATAACGGTATACTCATATAGCCCGTACCTGGTGGTAAAAGCCGTCTTAGGTATATCCTACTCCCGTATCTTTAACTAATGGTATCCTGATCGCAAATCGATCTTGGAAAATACCTTAGCTCCTTGCAGTTGGTCAAATAAGTCGTTGATTATCGGCAATGGGTTCTTGTTCTTAATGGTCACTTCATTCAATCCTCGATAATCAACAACCATTCTCAATGATCCATCCTTCTTCTCCACTAGAAGTACTGGCGATCCCCAAGGCGAAGAACTTGGGCATATAAAACCTTTATCAAGTAACTCCTTAATCTGCTTCTTAATTTCTTCCAAATCCTATGCGGGCATCCGGTACGGTCTCTTAGATATTGGCCCTGTGCCTGGCAACAATTCAATCAAAAACTCAATGTCTCTGTCCGGTGGCATGCCTGGCAACTCTTCTGGAAATACATTCGGGTAATCCTTCACCACTGGTACTTCCTCCTGCACAACTCCTGATAAGGAATTTACTTGTGCCCTCCTCGGCTCATGCCGTGACACATACTTGATTCTTCTTCCTTCTGGGGTAGTAAGCAAAATCGACTTACTGGCGCAATCAATGTTCCCTCCATATTTTGATAACCAATCCATGCCTAATATCACATCCAGTCCTTGTGATTCCAAAACTATTAGGTCCGAGGGAAACACATAGTTACCAATCCTTAATGGTAATCGATCACACCACAAACTGGCCATATATTCTGCTTCAGGCAAAGTTACTAGCATGGGTGACCTAAGGGCTTGGGTTGGCAATTTATACTTATCCATGAATCCCCTTGATATGTATGAATGCGATGCACCAGTATCAAAAAGAACAACTGCAGTAAATGTCTTAACCAAAAACTTACCTATTACTGCATCTGGTTGAGCTTCAACCTCCTCCACGGTAACGTGGTTCACATCCCCTGTTGAAAGGGTTCGGCTTCTTCCCTGATCTTCCATTGCCATTTCCATTCTGGGCTTCAGGGCATTCATTTGCATAATGTCCAGTCTTCTGACACTTAAAGCAAGTGACTTGGCTCAGGCCTCTCTTGGCTGGGGTTGACCGGTTGGTGCGATTTTGTCCCTTACTTCCTCCATTCCCGTTTCCATTCTTGGAACCATTATGATTGTGTGAACTACCTCCTCCATGGGTATGCTGAAATTGTCCTCCCGGTTTCGGGGTAAAGCGTAGCTTCTGCTGAGCTCCAGAATTGGATTTCCCCTGTCCATACTTCCTCTTGCGGTTGTTAATCTGCTGCTGCTTCCCTTCAATCATAAGAGCATGATCTACCAACTCCTGGTAGTTACTGAAAGTGGCTACCATCAACTGCATGCTCAGCTCATCATTAAGCCCTTCCAGAAACTTCTCGTGCTTAGCTGCATCTGTAGCAACGTCATCTGGGGCATAACGTGCTAACTTACTAAAATCCTCCACATACTGGCTTACAGTGCGTCCTCCTTGGCGTAAGTTGTGAAACTCAAGCTTCTTCATGGCCATAGCTCCTGCTGAAACGTGTGTAGTACGGAAAGCTTGCTGAAACTGATCCCATGTGACAGTGTCAATAGGGTGTGTGGTTGTGTAATTCTCCCACCATGATGTTGTGGGTACATCAAGCTGATGTGCGGCAAAACGCACTCGCTCCGCATCAGTGCATCCTGCAGTGGTCGGCTCCCTTCCAACCTTGCGGAGCCAATCATCTGCAACAATCGGCTCGGTGCTACTGGAAAACACCGGCGGATTTAGCCTCAAGAAACGAGTCAAATGGTCAACAGGTGGTGGTGGTGGTGGGTTGTTGTTGTTGCCTTGGTTCTGTACCAGTGTTTGAATCAAGGCATTCTGCTGCTAAATCAACTGAGTGATCTCCGATGGGAAAACAAATCCGGTGTCGCATCTCGGTGGCATCTGAGGTTTAGAGAAGATGAGAATATAGAATAGAATGAGGTCTAGTGATAAAACACTACCCATATGCACATGAAACAAATTCAATCAATATCACTCCAATCAATTCAAACAAGGTCTTACAACGGTCTAACTATCGTTACAAAAGTGCTTGGACTAAACTAGATACAATGGTGGAAATTCTACTACTTTTATGGCGGTCAACTAGAAAAACTGCTAGACTCCATGATATCCGCTCCAGCTTCATCAACATAGTCATCATCACTGTCGTCGGGATCCGAGTCGGTATCGTCGATGATGATATAGTTATTCGGGCAAGTGGAATCATCGTCATTTCCCCCTGGCGCGGGGTCTCCCATAAAAACTCCGAGCTTCCTGGTTAAGTGATCATTCTTCTCCAGTAGCACTTCAATTTCTTCCATGTAATCTTCACGTGTAGCCTTGAGTTCTTCCTCTAGCTCCTTGATCTTGGTCAAGGCCTTCTGCAGATCCTCCATGCCTGCGCACATCTGGTTCTCCTGACGTCGGATATGCTGGTTTCACTCCTGGATATATGATGCGATTGATCTATCCCTCCTGGTGCTAATAATCTCCCACTGCTCATCTCGGCGCCCACAAATTTGGTAGATGGTATTCTTGAGATCATTGCGGTAAACTTATCCAATACGTCCCATGGCGATGTGGGCTGCCATGCTCTTTCCTAGACTCCAGGTTGGTGCATCAAAGGAAAACTCTATGGGCTCCGTGACTGGTGCGAATGTCCTTCCTGGAACTTGAACTTGAATCATCCAGCGCTCCTCTTCGGGTAAAGTGGCGTTCTAGGTACCGGTGAAGCTTGGTACTCCGATGTTCAGGTATCTAGTGACTTCCTTCAAGTGGCATCCAAAGGGTGTATCTTCATCCGGTTGTGTGAACTTGTTCCTTGCTTCCGCCATCCTAAAAGAATAGAAAAGATGAGGAGTCAGAAATGAGAAGAAAGAGTAGTGATCTAGGGTTTTAGCTTAGTGGTCGTGTCCTACAGTCAGCGTGTGCTCTGATACCATCTTGTAGCGACCAGACCTCAAACAGTCTGATCTTTGTGCATCAGTGTCATCCCTGGATCAGTAATGCTGAAATGCACAGTACTTGAAGGATTTATAACAAAGTAGCAATCACACACTTATTACATCGAATGTCTCAAAAGAGAACTTATTACAATAAATATGGCCTAAGGCCATCTAATAACGATAATAGCGGAAGGCTTGGAAGATAAGCGAGTCCATCAACTCCAACGGCATCACTGAGTATAGAACCACGACCTAAGGCACCTTACTCGTCGTCTGAAAAGTCTGCAAGATGAACGTTGCAGCCCGAAAACGGGTCAGCACATGGAATATGCTAGTAATGTAACACATAGAGAAACAATATGAAAGAGTGATGCTATACTACATGCATATATGGATGGTGAAAAGCTCTATGGTTACAGTTTTGCGTAAAGCCGGTTTTTCCCTACTACAAAGGAATAAATTTTGTTTAACTATCATGGTGGTTGTTAAACATTGAGAATGGTTGACAGCATTCTCAATCCCAATTAAGCTTCATCAATTAAAACCCAACAATATTAATTAAAGTAACATGATGAGATTCACATGATAATCCAAGTACTAGATACTCAAGATGTCCATAACCGGGGACACGGCTAACCATGATTAGTTTGATACACTGTGCAGAGGTTTGCGCACTTTTCCCACAAGACACGATCTCCTCCATTTGATTTCTCGCACTACATGGTGTTTGAGAAACGGATGACCGAGACATAGTCTTTCAGAAGCGCTAGCACCTTACGAAGGGGTAGACCGTACCAACCTACATCCCCTACATCAGCTAGTCTACCACTGTAAGAGTTCGCACGGCTTAGTCAACTATGCTAGAGCCCATAGTAGCTTGTGGCTGCACACGGAAGTTTCTAGCATGAATAATCTCATGATCCCTTTGAGCCCGGGTGGCGGTCCATAAAGAAAGCAGTAATCTTGGAATACCCTGGTACCTCAATCCACCCGGATGTGTGTTTAAGTTGCCACCTTAAATAAACCATTAATTAACAATCTCACATACATCATGGATACACTCACCCAATCCACGTCTACTAGCATAGCATGGCATAATAAGCAAACGTAGAAGTAACTCCCAAGGGTTTGATAATAAAACAGGTGATAGGTACTACCTCAACTACTTTCCCAAAACCCACAATTTAATTAGATCCTAATCATGCAATGTGTGATCTAATGCATAAAAACTTGGTATGAAAAGGGATATGATCAAAGTGTTACTTGCCTTGCTGATGATCCGTGAAACCTATAGATTCGAAGTAACAAGCGGCGCACTCCCGGTACTCTATCACAAAAAAACAAGCACACAATGAGTACTCATCTAATGCACAGGTAAAACTCGAATAAAAGATCTAACCAGAAAGTTCAACTTAAGAACTCCGGTTTGCAAAAGAATCAAATCAAACGAAGCAACGAAAGTCAAACTGCGAAAGAAACATGCTTCGTTTTACTAATCTGGACCTAAGTCAAATTTTACAGAGGCAAAAACTTGTTTGAGTTAATTATTCAGAAAGAGGGTTTCGAGACGAAACTCTAGGCGCTTGAATCGCCTGATTTCGATAAACGAGCGAAAAATTATACTAGATCAAAAATCGGATCAGAAATCGCGATCAGAAAAATCACAAAATAAATATGAGAAAAAGAAAAACGACGAACAGATTAACGAATGGACGTTCGTTAATTGTAGCTAAACGGTGAACGCGTTCGTAAAAATGAACGAACGAGCGAACGCTCGCTAAATAAATAAACCAATAAAACCGGTTTAAAAAACAAAACGAAAACCTAGGTTTTCTATAAAAAAACGGATCGGTTTTTTTCTCAGAAAACCGGGGCGGCGGCTACGTCGCGAACTCTGTGACTCGGGACTCGTGGGTGGCGGCTCGGCGCGGCTTGGCGGGCGAGGCGGTTAGGGCAGCTGACAAGCGGCGGCGGCGGCACAAGGCGGCGGGCGGCTCCGTGGGAAGTGCGGCGGCGGCTTGACGGCAGGGCTCCCTAGGGGCCCCGGGTATTTAAAGGGCGAGGTCGGCGGCTTGGGGAAGGGGCAAGCGGCGGCGGCGGAGTCCGCCTCGGAATCTGCGGTGGCGTCTTTGGGAAGGCGTGGCCAGGTTGGGCCGGCTGGTCAGCCCGGCCAGCGTGGCCAGCGTTTTAAAAAAAACAAATCCGCCGAAACTAGAAAAATTCTAGAAAAATAAAAAAATCTAAAAATGCCAAAACAAATTTCCACCGCCTAAATAAAATATTTAGAACGAGGTGAACATTTTCTTGGCCCTAAAAATGCAGTTTTGAAAATGTGCAATTTTTTCCTAGATTCAAATAAAAAAGCGAAAAACTCCAAATAAAAATCTTATTTGATTTTTTTATTAAACCTTCAATATTTCTTTATTTTGGGAAAGTCATTTTATACCCTCTCTCTTATTTTGATAATATAAATAATTGAAGATAAAATAAATAAAATCAAATGATCCTATTTTCAGAATTTGAGAAACTCAAATATGAAAATAATGAAATCCCAAACTCTCTCCGTGGGTCCTTGAGTTGCGTGAAATTTGTAGGATCGAGCCCAAAAATGCAAATAAAAAACGATATGCAATTGATGATCTATGTATAACATTCCAAATTGAAAATTTGGGATGTTACAGTAGGTAGAGGTATTTGAAAACTTCCAATAGTGATTCTCGAAGATTTTTCAATAACATTAATACAATTCACTTGGAATTGTTTATTCAGAAAGTGCACCGTATGCTCATTACCATTGATATGAAAAGTGACCTTGCTTTATTGCAATCAATAACAGCCCCTGCAGTGTTCAAGAAGGGTCTACCAAGGATAATCGACATGTTGTCGTCCTCGGGCATCTCAAGTATAACAAAGTCAGTCAAAATAATAACATTAGCAACAACAACGGGCACATCCTCATATATACCGATAGGTATGGCAGTTGATTTATCAGCCATTTGCAAAGATATTTCAGTATGTGTGAGTTTATTTAAGTCAAGTCTTTTATATAAAGAGAAAGGCATAACACTACACCTGCTCCTAAATCACACAAAGCAGTTTTCACATAATTCTTTTTGATAGAGCAAGGTATAGTTGGTATTCCTGGATCTCCTAGTTTTTTAGGTACTCCATCTTTAAAAGTATAATTAGCAAGCATAATGGAGATTTCAGCTTCCGATATTTTTCTCTTATTGGTGATGATGTCTTTCATATACTTTGCATAAGGAGGCATTTTCAAGATATCAGTCAAGCGAGTACGCAAAAAGACTGGCCTCAGCATTTCAGCAAAGCGTTCAAATTCTTCATCATCTTTCTTTTTAGTTGACTTGGGTGGAAAAGGCATAGGTTTTTGAACCCATGGTTCTCTTTCTTTACCATGTTTTCTAGCAACAAAGTCTCTTTTGTCATACCTTTTATTCTTAGGTTGTGGGTTATCAAGATCAACAGGTGGTTCTATCTCAACATCATTATCTGGTTCTTTATCATTATTTGGTTGAGTATCTTCATGAACTTCATCATTATCTTTTTCATTATCACTAGGTGAGTGTTCATTACCAGATTGAGTTTCAGCATCTGAGATAGAGGTTTCATTATCCTTATCAGGAGGTTTCTCTATTTCAGGTTCACTAGAAGTATGCAAAGTCCTATCATTTTTCTTTTTCTTTTTATTTCTAGAAGGACTAGGTGCACAATGTTAACTCTTTGTGAATCTTGTTCAATCCTTTTAGGGTGCCGCTCAGGATTTTTACCTCCTCTAGTTGCAACTCTAACAGCAAAGTCATGCATATTGTTATTCATTTCATCAAGCAATTCTCTTTGAGATTTATCAACTTGTACTAACCGAGTTTGTACCAAAGAAGCATGTTTTGCAACACCTCTAACATCATTTGATATTCTGAATAATAAGTCACCCAAGCGAGCAATCATATCAGAATTACATTTCAATTGTTTCATAACATTTGCATTGAAGTGATCTTCTTTTCTAATGTAGTTTTCAAACTCATAAAGGCATTGGCTAGGATGCATATTGTGAGGATTATCATTATCATTGAACTTCATCAGAGAATTTACCTCTACCACCTTAGGAAGTGGTGGTGTATTAAGCCTATGTATTTCTTCAATAGGAGGTAAATATTTAACATCCTTAGCTTTAATACCTTTTTCCTTCATAGATTTCTTTGCCTCTTGCATATCTTCAGGACTGAGATATAATATACCCCTCTTGTTCGGAGTGGGTTTAGCCGGTGGTTCAGGAATAGTCCAATCATCATAATTTTTCAATATGTTATTCAATAATTCTTCAGCTTGCCCAGCAGTTTGTTCCCTCAAAACACAACCAGCACAACTATCTAGGAAGTCCCTAGAAGCATAGGTTAGTCCATTATAGAAGATATTAAGTATTTCATTTTTCTTAAGAGGATGATCAGGCAAAGCATTAAGTAATTGGCAAAGCCTCCCCCAAGCTTGTGGGGGACTCTCTTCTTTATTTTGCACAAAGTTAAATATTTCCTGTAAGGCAGCTTGTTTCTTATGAGCAGGAAAATATTTTTCAGAGAAGTAATAAATCATATCCTGGGTATAACGCACACAACCAGGAGCAAGAATATTGTACCAAGCTTTAGCATAACCCTTTAATGAGAACAAAAATAATTTGAGAATAAAGTAATAGCGAGTTTTCTCATCATGAGTAAAAAGGGTGGCTATATCATTCAACTTAGTAAGATGTGCAACAACAGTTTCAGTTTCATAACCATGGAAAGGAACAGATTCAACCAAAGTAATTAACTCTGGGTCGACAGAGAATTCATAATCCTTATCATCAATAAAGATAGGTGAAGTAGCAACTTAGGATCACATTTCATTCTAGCATTCAGAGATTTTTATTTATACTTGCTTAATAATTTCTCTAGATCATCTCTATCATTGCAAGCAAGAATATCTCTAGTTGTTTCTTCACTCATAACATAGCCTTCCGGTACCTTAGGCAATTCATATCTCGGAGGGCTAGTTCTAGCAGGTCTTTCAGGAGTTTCAGTTTCAAGATCATCATCAGATTCAACAACATCATGTTGTATTACTCTAGCAATTAGTTTATCAAGAAATTCACCAAGTGGCACATCATCATTATCAAGCAAGGTACTAGCATCATCATAAGCATTTTCCATAGCAGAAGTAGCATCATCAATAACTTGCGACATATCAGAATTGATAGCATGTGGTGGTGTTGCAAGTTTACTTATAACAGAAGGTGAATCAAAAGCAGAACTGGATGGCAGTTCCTTACCTTCCCTCGTCTTTGAGGGAAATATCTTAGTCCTAGCGTCCTTCGGATTCTTCATAATGATAATACGATAATAATCCCAAGTGACTCAACAATATAGCTATGCTCCCCGGCAACGGGGCTACAAAAAGGTCTTGATAACCCACAAGTATAGGGGATCACAATAGTCTTCGAGGGTAGAGTATTCAACCCAAATTTATAGATTCGACACAAGGGGAGCCAAAGAATATTTGAAGGTAGTAGCAACTGAGTTGTCAATTCAACCACGCCTAGAGATTAATTATCTGTAGTAAGTAATCAGTAGCACAGTAATATGGTAGTTTTGATAGTTGTGACAGCAGTAACGGTGACAGTAATAGTGATAGCAGTAATTTTGTAGCAAGTGTAACAGTAATAGCAGCAGTAGTAACTTAGCAAGAACAATATAGGATAAATTCGTAGGCATTGGATCGGTGACTTGTTGGATGATATTCATCATGTGACAGTTATAACCTAGGGCGATACAGCACTAGCTCCAGTTTGTCAATATAATGTAGGCATGTATTCCGTAAATAGTCATACGTGCTTTATTAAAAGAACTTGCATGACATCTTTTTTCCTACCCTCCCGTGGCAGCAGGGTCCATACTGTAAACTAAGGGATATTAAGGCCTCCTTTTAATAGAAAACCGGAACAAAGCATTAACACATAGTGAATACATGAACTCCTCAAACTACGGTCATCATCGGGAGTGGGCCCGGTTGTTGTCACTCCGGGGTTGTCGGATCATAACACGTAGTAGGTGACTATAACTTGCAAGATCAGATCTAGAACATGGATATAATGATGATAACATAAGCGGTTCAGATCTGAGTTCATGGCACCCGGGCCCAAAACTGACAAGCATTAAGCATAGCAAAGTCATGACAACATCAATCTAGGAACATAGTGGATACTAGGGATCAAGCCCAAACAAAACTAACTCGATTACATGACGAATCTCATCCAACTCCTCACTGATCAGCGAGCCTACGAAGGAATTACTCACTCCCGATGGAGAGCATCATGGAATTGGCGATGGAGAAGGGTTGGTGATGACGAAGAACGAAGATCCCCCTCTCTGGAGCCCCAAACAGACTCCAGATCTGCCCTCCCGAGGAAGAATAGGGCTTGGCTGCGGCTCCGTCTCGTGGATCGCGATAATTCTTTCTCCCTGATTTTTTCTCCAAAAATAGGATTTTATAGCGTTGGAATTGGGGTCTCGGGGCCACCAAGTGGGGACAAACCACCTGGGCGCGCCAGGAGAAGGGGCGTGCCCTGGTGGGTTATGCCACCAAGGTGCCCCTCTCCAGCAGGTCTTGGCTCCAGAAATTATTATTATATAAAAAATCCTCCAAAGTTTCATTCCATTCCGAGAACTTTTATTTCTGCACAAAAATAACACCATGGTAGTTCTGCTGAAAACAGCGTCAGTCCGGGGTTAGTTTTGTTCAAATCAAGCAAATTAGAGTCCAAAACAAGAGGAAAACGTTAGGAAAAGTAGATACGTTGGAGACGTATCAACTACTGAAAAGAGATGAGGGAGGTGATGAAGACGGTGATGTTGATGAAGATGATCACGCAGCGATGGTTCCCCTGGCAGCACTCGGGCGCCACCGAGAGATAGGGGAAGAGAGGCTCCTCCTTCGGCTTGCTCCTCTATGGCCTCCCTCCTATATGGGGAGAGGTTCTCCCTTTGGTCCTTGTCCTCCATGGTGCCTAGAGGGGCAGGAGCCCCTCCGATATTGGATCTCTCCCCTATGTTTCCTTCTGTTTCTATGACCATGTATCTAGCCAAAAACCGTTTCTTAAATTCATGGAGATCCATAACTCTGATTGGGCTGAAATTTTGAGGGGAATTTTCTCTAAGTATTCCCTCTCTTGCAGCAAAAGAAGGGCATCAACTGACCTACGAGGTGCCCACAAACCACCTGGGCGTGACCAGGGGATAGGTCGCGCCCTGGTGCCTCGTGGGGCCCTCATACCGTCTCGCGTTGATTCTTCCTCCCCAAAATCACATATATTCCAAAATAAATCTCCATAAAATTTTATCATGTTTGGACTTTGTTTGGTATGGTATTTCTGCAAAACAAAAAACATGCAAAAAACAGGAATTGGCACTAGGCACTCGATCAATAAGTTTGTCCATCAAAATAACATAAAATTGCACCAAAATCATATAAAACTCATGTAAATATAGCATGAATACTTCATAAATTATAGATAGGTTGGAGACGTATCAATAGTTTAGCAAAAATTTATACTCCCTCTGTCCCATGATGTAAGATGTTATTACATTTAACAGTATATTGGATGTAATAATGTCTTACATTATGGAACGAGGAGAGTAGACTTGATGATAGAACCATGACTTCGTTTGGTTCTGGTCCTCCGAGTGATTTAGAGAAAGCAGTTGTTGATTGCAAGGACATTGTCATTGAGTAGTACAAAAATTCCATGCACAGAGAAAGAAGAAAGATTTCCTGTGTTGGCCCTAGAAGAGGAGCTCGCACGATCAGTTGGGCGTTGTATATATCCCCTTGCAGGGCGTCAGAGTGGTAGGATCAGTGGAGAAATCTTCGCTAACGATCAGGATTGCCGCCAATATGCCAAACCCTATGAAAACCTTAGGACAACTCCAACGCACGACCCCAAATGGTTCGGTCGTGCCCGTTTGGAATCGCGGACCAAAGCGCGGGAGCAGACAAACGAGCGTCCACTTTTTGTCCATCGCTGGCCCATTTTTTACCCAAATTTGGGTTGCGTTTGTGTCGAAATGGACAGCGCACGGACGCACACGGTCACTGTCCTTGTCCTCCCCTAGGCCGCCCCTCGGTGAAAAAAAACCTTTTCTCTTCCCCTATATGGCCTGGCCCTCCCTCGCCCCCAGCCATAGCCACCACCGCCCATTTTCCGGCCTCCACCTCGCTGTCCAGCTTGGCCTCACAAACCACGACCACTCCCTCACCATAGCCGCCCCACGCCAGCGTTTCAGAGGAGTTCTTGCTAGTGTTGTGGCTTTTTGTTGCCGCATTCGGTACCAGGGAAGCTACGACTGCCGGCGAAGCCCATCGGCCCCAACTCCTTCAGGTCACCTCGTTCGACACCCTCCATGGACATGGAGCACCGAGAAGCTCATGATCGTCGATGATGAGCGTGATGACAACATCTACGACCAAGGGTTTTAATATCACGGTGAAAATGTTGTGCCTGAGTACCAAGAACCGACAACTTTTGAACGGTCCACCCAATTCCATCGTGAAATGCGTGATTGTCATACTCATATGCAACTCCAAAATGACTTGGTTGAGCACATGTGGAATTGATACGCCTCCATCGTATCTACTTTTCCTAACACTTTTGCTCTTGTTTTGGACTCTAATTTGCATGATTTAAATGAAACTAACCCGGACTGACGTTGTTTTCAGCACAACTACCATGGTGTTGTTTTTGTGCAGAAATAAAAGTTCACAGATTTGAAAGAAATTTTTTTGGAGAATTATTTTGGAATAAATAAAAATACTGGAACCAAGACCCACTGGAGGGGGGCAGCTGCCCACAAGGCACCAGGGCGCACCACCCCCCTCTGGCGCGCTCTGTTGGTAGTGGGGCCCACAAGGCTCCGCTGACCCTAATCCCGACGCTATAAAATCGTATTTTCCTAGAAAAAATGGGAGAGGAAGTTTCATCGTGTTTTAATATACGGAGCCGCTGCCACCTCCTGTTCTTCATCGGAGGCCAGATATGGAGCCCATTCGGGGCTTCAGAGAGGGGATCTTCGGTCTTTGTCATCACCAACCATCCTCCATCACCAATTTCATGATGCTCATTGTCGGGAGTGAGTAATTCCTTCTTAGGCTTGCTAGACGGTGGTGGGTTGGATGAGATTCATCATGTAATCGAGTTAGTTTTGTTAGGGATTGATCCCTAGTATCCACTATGTTCTGAGATTGATGTTGCTATGACTTTGCTATGCTTAATGCTTGTCATTAGGGCCCGAGTGCCATGATTTCAGATCTGAACCGTTTATGATTTCACCATTATATCTATGTTCGTGATCTGATCTTGCAAGTTATATGCACCTATTATGTGTTATGATCCATAAACCCCAAGGTGACAATAATTGGGATACTTTCCCATGATGACCGTAGTTTGAGGAGTTCATATATTCACTATGTGTTAATGCTTTGTTCCAGTTCTCTACTAAAACGAGGCCTTACTATCGCTTAGTTTCCTTATGGACCCCGCTTCCATGGGAGGGTAGGACAAAAGATGGCATGCAAGTTCTTTTCCATAAGCACGTATGACTATTTACGGAATACATGGCTACATTATATTTATGAACTGAAGCTAGTTTTGTATCGCCCTAGGTTATGACTGTTGTATGATGAATACCATCCAACGAAATCAGCGATCCAATGCCTATGAGCTTTTCATATATTGATCTTTGCTAAGTTACTACTGCTGTTACAACTGCTACAAAATTATCACTGATAACCCACAAGTATAGGGGATCGCAACAGTTATCGAGGGTAGAGTATTCAACCCAAATTTATAGATTCAACACAAGGGGAGCAAAAGAATATTTGTAAGTATTATCAGCTGAGTTGTCAATTCAACCACACCTAGAGATTAATTAACTGCAGCAAAGTGATCAGTAGCAAAGTAGCATGATAGTATGATAGTAGTAGCAACAGCAATAGTAACGGTAACAGTGATATTAGTGATATTGTAGCAAGTGCAACAATAACAGTAGCAGTAGTAACTTAGCAAGAACAATATGTAGGAAAATTGTAGGCATTGGATCGATGATTTGTTGGATGATATTCATCATGTGACGGTTATAACCTAGGGCGATACGGCACTAGCTCCAGTTCATAAATATAATGTAGGCATGTATTCCGTAAATAGTCATACATGCTTATGGAAAGAACTTGCATGACATCTTTTGTCCTACCCTCCCGTGGCAGCGGGATCCTATTGGAAACTAAGGGATATTAAGGCCTCCTTTTAATAGAGAGTCGGAATAAAGCATTAACACACGGTGAATACATGAACTCCTCAAACTACGTTCATCACCGGGAAGTGTCCCGACTATTGTCACTCCGGGGTTGCCGGATCATAACACATAGTAGGTGAATATAACTTGCAAGATTGGATCTAGAACATAGATATAATGGTAATAACATAAATGGTTCAGATCTGAAATCATGGCACCCGGGCCCAAAGTGACAAGCATTAAGCATGGCAAAGTCATAACAACATCAATGTCAGAACATAATGGACAGTAGGGATCAAGCCCTAACAAAACTAAGTCGATTACATGATGAATATCATCCAACTCCTCACCGAGCAGCGAGCCTACGAACGAATTACTCACTCCTGGTGGGGAGCATCATGGAATTGGCGATGGAGAAGGGTTAGTGATGACGAATATCGAAGATCCCCCTCTCGAAAGCCCCAAACGGACTCCAGATCTAGCCTCCCGATGAAGAACAGGAGGCGGCGGTGGCTCCGTCTCGTGGAACGCGATAATTCTTTCTCCCTAATTTTTTTCTAGAAAAATGTGATTTTATAGTGTCGGTTTCAGGGTCTGCAGGGCCATCAGGGAGGACAACCCACCTGGGCGCGCCTGGACGGGGTGGCGCGCCCTGGTGGGTTGTGCCCACCCAGGTGCCCCCCTCTGGTGGTTCTTGGCTCCAGAAATTATCTTTTATTGTATAAAAAATCTTCGCAATGTTTCATTCCAATCCGAGAACTTTTATTTCTGCACAAAAACAACATCATGGTAGTTCTGCTGAAAACAACGTCAGTCCGGGTTAGTTTCATTCAAATCATGCAAATTAGAGGCCAAAACAAGAGGAAAAGTGTTAGGAAAAGTAGATACGACAGAGACGTATCAACTCCCCCAAGCTTAAACCTTTGCTTGTCCTCAAGCAATTCAGTTGATAAACTGAAAGTGAAAAAGAAAAAAATTTACGAACTCTTTTGCTCTTGTTTGCATAAATAAGCTTAAACAGCACCCAGGTTGTCTGCCAAGATTATAACTAACCATGTCGACAATAACTCTTAAAAATTATATTAACTCATATCAATGACATAATGAGCTAGAGGGCAATAATAAGATATCTCAAATAGCAACACGTTGTCAAAAACAACCATGATATAATATGACAATAGTGGTATCTCGCTAGACCTTTCTGAGACCGCAAAACATAAATGCAGAGCACCTCCAAAGTTCAAGCAGCGTCTAAACATTGTAATTCATGGTAGAAAAGATCCAATCTTGGTGCACCCAACATTAGCTATTCACAATGCATGAGCATGACAGCAGTGCTCTCAGGTTCTGGCGCTTATTTTAGTAGGTGATGACACAACATAAAAGTTAATAGGTAGTCTCTTCGCAGAGGGAAGCAGTGATTTGCAGCGGTGCGAGAGCTCAAGTTTCTAAAACAGAGGTAAATGAAATTTTGAGAGATGCACCGTTCTTGTTTACTTTGCGTCCATCAGTTATCAATATCTTCTATGCTAAACACATTAGCGGCGGTTACCTGGCGATAAAGTAAAGGTTATTACTCCGTAGGAGTTTTGCTGGATTATTTGTAAGCTCTATTCTTTTTGCAGTTTGGGACTTGGAATCCCTAATACCGCCCCTCTCGTGCAATGACGAGTGAATAAACACTCACCATGGGAACAACACGCTTAGCATGGAAGATACTGACTACCTCCTGCCGCTCCATGAACAATCCAGCCACACAAAAAGGATATTATTTGAAGTTTTTAGAGGTGGCACATGCAAATTTACTTAGGACGACAGGGTAATACCGCATATAGGTAGATATGGTGGACTCATCTGGAATAACTTGGGTTTCAGGTTTTTGATGTACAAGCAGGATTCCCACTTAGTACAGGTGAAGGCTAGCAAATAGATTGAGAAGCGACCAGCTAGAGAGCAACAACGGTCATGAACATGCATTATGCATAAGTAACACTAGATACTAGCATGAGTAGGATATGAACACCATGAACATAAATATCATAGAGGCTATGTTGGTTTTGATTCAACTACATGCATGAACATGTGCCAAGTCAAGCCACTCGAACATTCAGAGGAGGATACCATATCATCATACTACATCACAATCATTTTAACTCAATGTTGACATCCAAGATAAATCATTATCCACTCCTAGCTACTTATGCATGGCATGGGAACCTATAATCTCTAATTGTCATTGCAAACATGTTTGATCATAATGGGTTGAATCATGGATACTAGGTTAAACATATGTACAAAAACATAACAAGTCGAGTTCATACCCGTTTCTCTCTGTCACGACCAGTTCATCAAATATCGTCACTATTGCCTTTCACTTGCACAACCGAATGATATGAAAATAATAATAGTGCAAGAGTGCCGTGGACTAAGAAGGAATCTGCAAACTTTTATTCAAAAGGAGAAGACAACGTAATATGGGCTCTTTGTCAGATCAACAATAATGCATATGAGAGCCACTCAACATTTTCATCGTGGCCTTCTCCTCGGTATGACTCAATAAAAAGAAAGAAATTCAGAGAAAAAGAGAATGAAATATTTTTGGAGTTTTTGGTATTTCTTAAACAAAGAAATAAAAAGAAAAAAAGAAAAACACGAAAAACTACTTACACGAGAAAGCTCCCAATAAGCAAAAGAAGAACAAGGAAATCTTTTTGGGTTTTCTTTTTAGATACTACAACTAACTACACTAGAAAGAAAAATAAAAAAGAAGCTGGAAATATTTTTTGCATTTTCTCAAAGTTTTCCAAACACACAAGAAGAAAGCGAGAAAATAAATTTAGCATGGATAATACAATGAAAAAGTGTGGACATTGACAACATGAATGAAATGGTTGAACATGAATGTAATGTCGGTGGAAGTATTCATGCTGTTTTATTATCATTCTTCGATGTTTTACAATCATTTTATAGCAACTTTATATCATTTTTGGGACTAACCTATTGACCCAAAGGCTCAAAGGCTGCTTGCTGTTTTTTCCTTGTTTTTTACATCGCAAGAAATCAATATCAAACGGAGTCCAAACACCGCGAAACTTTTTGCGGATTTTTACGGACCAGAAGACCACCAACGGGCCTGAGCGGCACCTAGGTGGTGCCTCGAGGGGGACACAACTCACCAGGGCGCGCCTGGGGGCCCAGACGCGCCCAGGTGGGTTGTGCCCACCTCGGTGGCCTCCCACACCCCCTCTTTACCCTATAAATTCACAAATATTCCAAAAACCCTCGGGGTTAACCTAGATCAGAAGTTCTGCCACCACAAGGCTCTGTAGCCACCGAAAACCAATCTAGACCCTGTTCCGGCACCCTGCCGGAGGGGCACATTATCACCGGTGGCCATCTTCATCATCCCGGTGGCCACCACGATGAGGAGGGAGTAGTCCACCCTCGGGGCTGAGGGTTTGTACCAGTAGCTATGTGTTTAATCTGTCTCCCTCTCTCTCGTGTTCTTGAGATGTCACGATCTTGATGTATCGCGGGCTTTGTTAATATAGTCGATCATATGGTGTTTTCCCTCTCTATCTTGTTGTGATGAATTGAGTTTTCCTTTGAGATTTCGTTTTATCGGATTGAATACTTTTATGGATTTGAGAGCACTTGATATATGTCTTGCAAATGAATACTCGTGGTGACAATGGGGTATTATTTTGATTCACTTGATATATGTTTTGGCACTCAACTCACGGATTCCCGAGGTGACATTGGGGTAATCTACGCATAGGGTTGATGCACGTTCTTGTCTTTGTTTCTCCGATAGAAATCTTGGGCACTCTTTGAAGTTCTTTGTGTTGGATTGAGTATTATGAATATTAATTTGCTTTGGTGTTATTTTAGAACAAACTCTAAAATAGATCAAACGGAAAGAATAGCTTTGTGTTATTTTAGTACGGACTCTTGAATAGATCGAACGGAAAGAATAGCCTCGAGGTGGTTTCGTACCCTACAAACAATTTATTCTTATGTTCTCCGCTAGATAGGAACTTTGGAGTGATTCTTCATCGCACTTTGAGGAGGGATGGTTATATGATCCAATTATATTAACATTGTTAAGAGATTGCACTAGCGAAAGTACGGACCCTAGGCCTCATTTTCAAGCATTCCAATACCGTTTTTATGCCCATTTACTATTTGCTACCTTGCTGATTTTATTTATTCAGATTATAAAAATATATTTCTACCATCCATATTACACTTTTATCAGCATCTCTTCGCCGAACTAGTGCACCTATACAAATTGCCATTGTATTGGGTGTGGTGGGGACACAAGAGATTTTTTGTATTTGATTGCAGGGTTGTTTGAGAGAGACCACCTTCATCCTACGCCCCCCACTGAGTGATAAACCTTAGGTCATCCACTTGAGGGAAAATTGCTACTGTCCTACAAAACTCTGCGCTTGGACGCCCAACACTTGTCTACAAGAATAAAGTTGTGTAGTAGACATCAAGCTCTTTTCTGGCGTCGTTGTCGGGGAGGTGAGTGCTTGAAGTATATCTTTAGATCTTGCAATTGAATCTTTTAGTTTCTTGTATTATCACTAGTTTGGTTTATAAAAGAGAACTACATAAAAAATGGAATTGAGGTTGCATCATATTATTGATCATCTTTATAATATCTTTCTTGAAAATGATGGTTTGGGAAATTGTGCTCAATTGTTAGAAGAAGAATTTAATAAAATGTTTGGCACAAAATATTTGAATGATCAGCATGATTGCAATGTTGTTAGTACGGATTCTTTAAATATCCATGATGCTAATGATATGCAAAGCTACAAGCTTGGGGATACTATATATGATGAAGATGATATTTTTACCCCCCCCCCCCATGTTTTGATGAGAAAATTTATTATGGTGAAAGCATGCCTCCTATTTATGATAATTATATTGATGAAAGTGGGTTTGGAAGAGTGTCAACTCTAGGTACTAATGATCCCACTATTTTGGAGGGTGTTGAATCTTATTGTAATAATTATGAAAGTGGATTTGGAGAGGTCATGACTTTATTTAGTGATGAATCCACTATTTCAGAAGAGGTTTCAATTGATTATTATGAGAACAAAGTTGCTATCTATGATGATTATGGTGATGACATGTATGATATAAAGAATAATCATAACCATGAAACTTTTCATCATGATTTTAATTTTCAATCCCATGATAGTTATTTTGTTGAGTTTGCTCCCACTACTATTCATGAGAATAAATTTGCTTATGTGGATAGTAAAATTTATATGCTTTTGTGTCATGAAAATAATGTTTTATGTGATGGTTATATTGTTGAATTTCTTCATGATGCTACTGAAAATTATTATGAGGGAGGAACTTATGCTTGTAGGAATTGCAATAATGTCAAGTTTCCTCTCTATGTGTTGAAAGTTTTGAAGTTATGCTTGTTTTGCCTTCCTATGCTAGTTGATTCTTGTTCCCATAAGTTGTTTGCTCAAAAAATCCCTATGCATAGTAAGTGGGTTAGACTTAAATGTGCTTTCCATGTGATTCATGATGCTCTTGTTATGTTTCAATCTGTATCTTTAATGTGAGCATCATTGAACTCATCATGCCTAGGTAAAAGACATTAAAGAAAAGCGCTTGTTGGGAGACAACCCAACACTTTTACCTACTGTTTTTGTGTGTTCACATGATTATGCTACTTTATTAATCATGTTTTATTGCTTTTGTTTCAATAAAGTTCCAAGTAAAGCCTTTGGGATCATGTTGGGTGATAGTTGATTTGATCTTGCTGAAAAATAGAAACTTTTGCGCTCATGAAAATAATTCTCATTTTTAACAGAAGAATGCTTTTGAGTTGATTGTTTTGTATAAGTTTAATATACAAATTGCTCATTTGGTCCTAATTTTTTCATAATCTTTGGAGTTTAAGAAGTATTGATACTCTTGCATTCTTTACAGATTGTACTGTTTTGGCAGATTGCTGTTATGTTTGCTATGTTTGCTTGTTTAATGATTCTATTTGAGTATAGGAGTATTAAATATGCAGAGGAATTTAGTATGCAATGTTTAATAATAATTTTAGTGATTTGCGACAGTAGAGAATGATAAGGTTTTTGTATTGGTTTATACTAACTTATCTCACGGGTTCTTGTTGAGTTTTGGGTGGATGAAGCTTTTGAGATTTAGGAAAAAAGATTTATAGGAATTAAGGAGACACAAAAGCTCAATCTTAGGGATGCCCAAGGCACCCCAAGATAATATTTCAAGAGGTCTCAAGCATCTAAGCTTGGGGATTCCCCGGTAGGCATCCCACCTTTCTTCTTCAACAATTATCGGTTAGTATCGGTTGGTCCTAAGTTTGTGCTTCTCCACATGAGTTGTGCTATTCTTAGAATGTCATTTTATTTTGTTTTTTCTTGTTGTTTTAATAAAGTACTTAGATCTGAAAGTTTTTAAATAAAATAGAGTCCTCAAATAGTTGCCAGGGAGGCTAAGTAAGCGGCACGCACATCCCGTCAACGAAGCTCTTCTCTATGGAATTGCTCTAGAGCCTCACTTATATCCTATTAGTAAATTGTTGAATAAATTGAATGTCCTGAAGTTGAAATCATATCATGCCTAGTGGTAGCTTCAAATTGGGTTTAGAAGATGAAATCTTTTGAGGCCTGACAATCACAATATTGGTCATACAAGCAATTCACAAATAATTAGTATAAGCAAGAGAACTTTCACATGCAAATACACTATCTTGGAAATCTTTTGTGATTGTGAGCCCCCATAAAAATATTATATGCCAAAATTGTTGACGCTGGACAAGGAAGACAACGTAATGGTTTATGTTTGTTCATATTCACATAGAAGTTATATTATCATAGGTCCTTCAACATGTGGTGCTTGCCCCCCCTCCCCATCTTTGCTAGCCAAAAATTCCGCACCAAATAGAGATACTACTTGTGCATCCAAAAACCCTTAAACCCAAATCTTATTTTCAAGAGTCCACCATACCTACCTAAGGATTGAATAAGATCCTTCTAGTAAGTTGTCATCGGTGCAATAAGGCAATAAAAATTGCTTCTAAAAGTGTTAGATCATTTAGTGTAAGAGAAAATTAAGCATTGTACGAACTTGTGATGGCAAAGAATAAAAGCGACAGACTGCATAATAAAGGCTGCTATCATAAGGGGCAATATAATGTGACATTCTTTTGCACTAAGGGGTTGAGCATAGAAACAAATAAGCACATGGCAACCTCTGCTTCCCTCTGCGAAGGGCCTATATTTTACTTTTATGTATTTACTTTTATGCAAAGAGTGAAAGTTTTTCTCTCTATCCCTTTTTATTTTTCTCTTTTAGAAAGCATCATGTGGTGAGGAAAGATCTAGGCACATATATCCAGTTGGATATGGGTAGCATGAGTTATTATTGTGGACATCACCCTTGAGGTGAATACGTTAGGAGGCAAAATTATAAGCCCCTATCTTTCTATGTGTCCGGTTGAAACGTTTTGCTCATGCGTATGCGGTGAGTGTTAGCAATCATAGAAGACTATATGATGGTTGAGTATGTGGAGCTCTTACTTAAACTCTGTTGAATAAGTTGAATTACAATTGCTTGGTGATTGAGAACATAGGTTGTTGAGTTTCAGGAGAATTCATGGTTTGAACCTTAACATGTGAATTGGTTGCTACTGTAACATGAGAAGTTTCATAAGAAAGAATTGTTTTTATGATGCTAGGAAAAGTGATTGAAATTATCATTGATCAAACTTATGCACTTTGTGAAGAAATATGCCCTAGAGGCAATAATAAAGTTATTATTTATTTCCTTATATCATGATAAATGTTTATTATTCATGCTAGAATTGTATTAACCGGAAACATAATACATGTGTGAATACATAGACAAACAGAGTGTCACTAGTATGCCTCTACTTGACTAGCTCGTTGATCAAAGATGGTTAAGTTTCCTAACCATTGACATGGGTTGTCATTTGATTAACGGGATCACATCATTAGGAGAATGATGTGATTGACATGACCCATTCCGTTAGCTTAGCACATGATCGTTTAGTATGTTGCTATTTCTTTCTTCATGACTTATACATGTTTCTATGACTATGAGATTATGCAACTCCGTTTACGGAGGAACACTTTGTGTGCTACCAAACGTCACAACGTAATCGGGTGATTATAAAGGTGCTCTACAGGTGTCTCCCAAGGTACATGTTGGGTTGGCGTATTTCGAGATTATGATTTGTCACTCCGATTGTCGGAGAGGTATCTCTGGGCCCTCTCGGTAATGCACATCACTTAAGCCTTGCAAGCAATGCAACTGATGAGTTAGTTGCGGGATGATGTATTACGGAACGAGTAAAAGAGACTTGCCGGTAACGAGATTGAACTAGGTATTGAGATACCGATGATCGAATCGCGGGCAAGTAACATACCGATGACAAAGGGAACAACGTATGTTGTTATGTGGTCTGACCGATAAAGATCTTCGTAGAATATGTGGGAGCCAATATGAGCATCCAGGTTCCGCTATTGGTTGTTGACCGGAGACGTGTCCCGGTCATGTCTACATATTTTTCGAACCCGTAGGGTCCGCACGCGAATGTTACGATGACAGTTGTATTATGAGTTTATATGTTTTGATGTACCGAAGGTTGTTCGGAGTCCCGGATGTGGTCACGGACATGACGAGGAGTCTCGAAATGGTCGAGACATGAAGATTGATATATTGGAAGCCTATGTTTGGACATCGGAAGTGTTCCGGGTGAAATCGGGATTTTACCGGAGTACCGGGAGGTTACCGGAACCCCCCGGGAGGTAAATGGGCCTTAGTGGGCCTTTACGGAGAAGAGGAGAGGCAGCCAGGGCTGGGCCGCGCGCCCCTCCCCCCTAGTCCGAATAGGACAAGGAGAGGGGGGCGGCGGCGCCCCTTCCTTCTCTCCCTCCTCTTTCCCCCTCCCGAATCCTATTCCAACTAGGAAAGGGGGGGAGTCCTACTCCCGGTGGGAGTAGGACTCCTCCTGGCGCGCCCTCTCCCTGGCCGGCCGCACCCCCCCTTGCTCCTTTATATACGGGGGCAGGGGGCACCTCTAGACACAACAGTTGATCATTGATCTCTTAGCCGTGTGCGGTGCCCCCCTCCACCATAGTCCACCTCGATAATACTGTAGCGGTGCTTAGGCGAAGCCCTACGCCGGTAGAACATCCACATCGTCACCACGCCGTCATGCTGATGAAACTCTCCCTCAACACTCGGCTGGATCGGAGTTCGAGGGACATCATCAGGCTGAACGTGTGCTGAACTCGGAGGTGCCGTGCGTTCGGTACTTGATCGGTCGGATCGTGAAGACGTACGACTACATCAACCGCGTTGTCCTAATGCTTCCGCTTTCGGTCTACGAGGGTACGTGGACAACACTCTCCCCTCTCGTTGCTATGCATCACCATGATCTTGCGTGTGTGTAGGAATGTTTTTGAAATTACTACGTTCCCCAACAGTGGCATCCGAGCCTGGTTTTATGCGTTGATGTTATATGCACGAGTAGAACACAAGTAAGTTGTGGGCGATATAAGTCATACTGCTTACCAGCATGTCATACTTTGGTTCGGCGGTATTGTTGGACGAAGCGTCCCGGACCGACATTACGCGTACGCTTACGCGAGACCGGTTCTCCCGACATGCTTTGCACAGAGGTGGCTAGCGGGTGTCAGTTTCTCCAACTTTAGTTGAACCGAGTGTGGCCACGCCCGGTCCTTGCGAAGGTTAAAACAACACCAACTTGACAAACTATCGTTGTGGTTTTGATGCGTAGGTAAGAATGGTTCTTGCTAAGCCCGTAGCAGCCACGTAAAACTTGCAACAACAAAGTAGAGGACGTCTAACTTGTTTTTGCAGGGCATGTTGTGATGTGATAGGGTCAAGACGTGATGATATATTTTATTGTATGAGATGATCATGTTTTGTAGCCGAGTTATCGGCAACTGGAAGGAGCCATATGGTTGTCGCTTTATTGTATGCAATGCAATGCATACGTAATGCTTTACTTTATCACTAAGCGGTAGCGATAGTCGTAGAAGCATAAGATTG
This sequence comes from Aegilops bicornis, assembly GCA_021605145.1. Lineage (NCBI taxonomy): Eukaryota > Viridiplantae > Streptophyta > Magnoliopsida > Poales > Poaceae > Aegilops > Aegilops bicornis. The sequence continues at coordinate 324,449,623 of CM038673.1, forward strand.
GCGAGAGGACAACGATGCTACGATGGAGATCAAGGTGTCGCACCGGTGATGATGGTGATCATGACGGTGTTTCGGAGATGGAGATCACAAGCACAAGATGATGATGGACATATCATATCACTTATATTGATTGCGTGTGATGTTTATCTTTTATGCATCTTATCTTGCTTTGATTGACGGTAGCATTATAGATGATCTCTCACTAAATTTCAAGATAAAAGTGTTGAGTATGCACCATTGCCAAAAAATTTCGTGCCCAGACACCATGTGATGATCGGGTGTGATAAGCTCTACGTCCATCTACAACGGTGCAAGCCAGTTTTGCACATGCATAATACTCAGGTTAAACTTGACAAGCCTAGCATATGCAGATATGGCCTCGGAACACTGAGACCGAAAGGTCGAGCGTGAATCATATAGTAGATATGATCAACATATTGATGTTCACCATTGAAAGCTACTCCATTTCACGTGATGATCGGTTATGGTTTAGTTGATTTGGATCACGTGATCACTTAGAGGACTAGAGGGATGTCTTTCTAAGTGGGAGTTCTTAAGTAATATGATTAATTGAACTTAAATTTATCATGAACTTAGTACCTGATAGTATCTTGCTTGTCTATGTTGATTGTAGATAGATGGCTCGTGCTATTGTTCCGTTGAATTTTAATGCGTTCCTTGAGAAAGCAAAGTTGAAAGAAGATGGTAGCAATTACACGGACTGGGTCCGTAACTTGAGGATTATCCTCATTGCTGCACAGAAGAATTACGTCCTGGAAGCACCGCTGGGTGCCAGGCCTGCTGCAGGAGCAACACCAGATGTTATGAACGTCTCGCAGAGCAAAGCTGATGACTACTCAATAGTTCAGTGTGCCATGCTTTACGGCTTAGAACCGGGTCTTCAACGACGTTTTGAACGTCATGGAGCATATGAGATGTTCCAGGAGTTGAGGTTAATATTTCAAGCAAATGCGGATTGAGAGATATGAAGTCTCCAATAAGTTCTATAGCTGCAAGATGGAGGAGAATAGTTCTGCCAGTGAGCATATACTCAAAATGTCTGGGTATAATAATCACTTGATTCAACTGGGAGTTAATCTTCCGGATGATAGCGTCATTGACAGAATTCTCCAATCACTGCCACCAAGCTACAAGAACTTCGTGGTGAACTATCACATACAAGAGATGGATAAGACGATTCCCGAGCTCTTCACAATGCTAAAGGCTGCGGAGGTAGAAATCAAGAAGGAGCGTCAAGTGTTGATGGTCAACAAGACCACTAGTTTCAAGAAAAAGGGCAAAGGGAAGAAGAAGGGGAACTTCAAGAAAAACAGCAAGAAGTTGCTGCTCAGGAGAAGAAACCCAAGTCTGGACCTAAGCCTGAAACTGAGTGGTTCTCCGCAAACAGGCCAGTCCTTTGGAAGTGGAACTGCCCCAAGTATTTGGCGGATAAGAAGGATGGCAAGGTGAACAAAGGTATATGTGATATACATGTTATTGATGTGTACCTTACTAGAGCTCGCAGAGCACTGGGTATTTGATCTTGGTTACATTGCTAATATTTGCAACTCGAAACAAGGACTACGGATTAAGCGAACACTGGCCAAGGATGAGGTGACGATGCGCGTGGGAAATGGTTCCAAAGTCGATGTGGTCGCGGTCGGCACACTACCTCTACATCTACCTTCGGGATTAGTTTTAGAACTAAATAATTGTTATTTGGTCCCAGCGTTGAGCATGAACATTATATCTGGATCTTGTTTGATGCGAGACGGTTATTCATTTAAATCAGAGAATAATGGTTGTTCTATTTATATGAGTAATATCTTTTATGGTCATGCACCCTTGAAGAGTGGTCTATTTTGATGAATCTCAATAGTAGTGATACACATATTCATAATGTTGAAGCCAAAAGATGCAGAGTTGATAATGATAGTGCAACTTATTTGTGGTAATCGCCGTTTAGGTCATATCGGTGTAAAGCACATGAAGAAACTCCATACTGATGGACTTTTGGAACCACTTGATTATGAATCACTTGGTACTTGCGAACCGTGCCTCATGGGCAAGATGACTAAAACGCCGTTCTCCGGTACTATGGAGAGAGCAACGGATTTGTTGGAAATCATACATACAGATGTATGTGGTCCGATGAATGTTGAGGCTCGTGGTCGATATCATTATTTTCTCACCTTCACAGATGATTTAGGCAGATATGGGTATATCTACTTAATGAAACATAAGTCTGAAACTTTTGAAAAGTTCAAAGAATTTCAGAGTTAAGTTGAAAATCATCGTAACAAGAAAATAAAGTTTCTACGACCTGATCGTGGAGGAGAATATTTGAGTTATGAGTTTGGTCTACATTTGAAACAATGCGGAATAGTTTCGCAACTCGCGCCACCCGGAACACCACAGCATAATGGTGTGTCCGAACATCGTAATCCTACTTTACTAGATATGGTGCGATCTATGATGTCTCTTACTGATTTACCGCTATCATTTTGGGGTTATGCTTTAGAGACGGCTGCATTCACGTTAAATAGGGCAACATCGAAATCCGTTGAGACGACGCCTTATGAACTGTGGTTTGGCAAGAAACCAAAGTTGTCGTTTCTGAAAGTTTGGGGCTGCGATGCTTATGTGAAAAAGCTTCAACCTGATAAGCTCGAACCCAAATCGGAGAAATGTGTCTTCATAGGATACCCAAAGGAGACTGTTGGGTACACCTTCTATCACAGATCCGAAGGCAAGACATTCGTTGCTAAGAATGATTCCTTTCTAGAGAAGGAGTTTCTCTCGAAAGAAGTGAGAGGGAGGAAAGTAGAACTTGATGAGGTAACTGTAACGGCTCCCTTATTAGAAAGTAGTTCATCACAGAAACCGGTTTCTGTGACACCTACACCAATTAGTGAGGAAGTTAATGATGATGATCATGGAACTTCAGATCAAGTTGTTGTTGAACCTCATAGATCAACCAGAGTAAGATCTGCACCAGAGTGGTACGGTAATCCTATTCTGGAAGTCATGCTACTAGATCATGATGAACCTACTAACTATGAAGAAGGGTTGGTTAGCCCAGATTCGGCAAAATGGCTTGTAGCAATGTAATCTGATATGGGTTCCATGTATGAGAACAAAGTGTGGACTTTGGTTGACTTGCCCGATGATCGGCAAGCAATAGAGAATAAATGGATCTTCAAGAAGAAGACTGACGCTGACGGTAATGTTACTGTCTACAAAGCTCGACTTGTTGCAAAAGGTTTTTGACAAGTTCGAGGGGTTGACTACGATGAGACCTAATCACCCGTAGCGATGCTTAAGTCTGTCCGAATCATGTTAGTGATTGCCGCATTTTATGATTATGAAATATGGCAGATGCATGTCAAAACTGCATTCTTGAATGGATTTCTAGAAGAAGATTTGCATATGATGCAACCGGAAGGTTTTGTCGATCCTAAGGGAGCTAACAAAGTGTGCAAGCTCCAGCGATCCATTTATGGACTGGTGCAAGCCTCTCGGAGTTGGAATAAACTCTTTGATAGTGTGATCAAAGCATTTGGTTTTGTACAGACTTTTGGAGAAGCCTGTATTTACAAGAAAGTGAGTGGGAGGTCTGTAGCATTTCTGATATTATATGTGGATGACATATTACTGATTGGAAATGATATAGAATTTCTGGATAGCATAAAGGGATACTTGAATAAGAGTTTTTCAATGAAATACCTTAGTGAAGCTGCTTACATATTGGGCATTAAGATCTATAGAGATAGATCAAGACGCTTAATTGGACTTTCACAAAGCACATACCTTGACAAAGTTTTGAAAAAGTTCAAAATGGATCAAGCAAAGAAAGGGTTCTTGCCTGTGTTACAAGGTGTGAAGTTGAGTAAGACTCAATGCCCGACCACTGCAGAAGATAGAGAGAAAATGAAAGATGTTCCCTATGCTTCAGCCATAGGCTCTATCATGTATGCAATGCTGTGTACCAGGCCTGATGTGTGCCTTGCTATAAGTCTAGCAGGAGGTACCAAAGTAATCCAGAGTGGATCCTTTGGACAGCGGTCAAGAACATCCTGAAATACACGAAAAGGACTAAGGATATGTTTCTCGTTTATGGAGGTGACAAAGAGCTCATCGTAAATGGTTAAGTTGATGCAAGCTTTGACACTAATAGACGATTCTAAATTGCAAACCCGGATACGTGTTTACATTGAACGGTGGAGCTCTCGGTTGGTGGAGTTCTAAACAAAGCGCCGTGGCGGGATCTACGTGTGAAGCGGAGTACATAGCTACTTCGGAAGCGTAAAATGAAGGAGTGCGGATGAAGGAGTTCATATCCGATCTAGGTGTCATACCTAGTGCATCGGGTCCAATGAAAATCTTTAGTGACAATACTGGAGCAATTGCCTTGGCGAAGGAATCCATATTTCACAAGAGAACCAAGCACATCAAGAGACGCTTCAATTCCATCCGGGATCTAGTCCAGGTGAGAGACATTGAAATTTGCAAGATACATACGGATCTGAATGTTGCAGACCCGTTGACTAAGCCTCTTCCACGATCAAAACATGATCAGCACCAAGACTCCATGGGTGTTAGAATCATTACTGTGTAATCTAGATTATTGACTCTAGTACAAGTGGGAGACTGAAGGAAATATGCCCTAGAGGCAATAATAAAGTTATTATTTATTTCCTTATATCATGATAAATGTTTATTATTCATGCTAGAATTGTATTAACCGGAAACATAATACATGTGTGAATACATAGACAAACAGAGTGTCACTAGTATGCCTCTACTTGACTAGCTCGTTGATCAAAGATGGTTAAGTTTCCTAACCATTGACATGGGTTGTCATTTGATTAACGGGATCACATCATTAGGGGAATGATGTGATTGACATGACCCATTCCGTTAGCTTAGCACACGATCGTTTAGTATGTTGCCATTGCTTTCCTCATGACTTATACATGTTTCTATGACTATGAGATTATGCAACTCCCGTTTATCGGAGGAACACTTTGTGTGCTACCAAACGTCCACAACGTAATCGGGTGATTATAAAGGTGCTCTACAGGTGTCTCCGAAGGTACATGTTGGGTTGGCGTATTTCGAGATTAGGATCTGTCACTCCGATTGTCGGAGAGCTATCTCTGGGCCCTCTCGGTAATGCACATCACTTAAGCCTTGCAAGCAATGCAACTAATGAGTTAGTTGCGGGATGATGTATTACGGAACGAGTAAAAGAGACTTGCCGGTAACGAGATTGAACTAGGTATTGAGATACCGACGATCGAATCGCGGGAAAGTAACATACCGATGACAAAGGGAACAACGTATGTTGTTATGCGGTCTGACCTATAAAGATCTTTGTAGAATATGTGGGAGCCAATATGAGCATCCAGGTTCCGCTATTGGTTATTGACCGGAGACGTGTCTCGGTCATGTCTACATAGTTCTCGAACCCGTAGGGTCCGCACGCTTAACGTTACGATGATAGTTGTATTATGAGTTTATATGTTTTGATGTACGAAGGTTGTTCGAGTCCGGATGTGATCACGGACATGACGAGGAGTCTCGAAATGGTCGAGACATGAAGATTGATATATTGGAAGCCTATGTTTGGACATCGGAAGTGTTCGGGTGAAATCGGGATTTTCTCGGAGTACCGGAGGTTACGGAACCCCGGGAGGTAAATGGGCCTTAGTGGGCCTTTACGGAGACGAGGAGGCGGCGGGGAGGCTGGGCTGCGCGCCCTCCCCTAGTCCGAATAGGACAAGGAGAGGGGGGCGGCGCCCCCCCTCCTTCTCTCCCTCCTCTTTCCCCCTCCTGAATCCTATTCCAACTAGGAAAGGGGGGGAGTCCTACTGGCGCGCCCTCTCCCTGGTCGGCCGCACCCCCCTTGCTCCTTTATATACGGGGGCAGGGGGGCACCTCTAGACACAACAGTTGATCATTGATCTCTTAGCCGTGTGCGGTGCCCCCCTCCACCATAGTCCACCTCGATATCTTGTACGGTGCTTAGGCGAAGCCTGCGTCCGGTAGAACATCAACATCGTCCTGCATGTTGTCATCTTGTGAAACTCTCCCTCAACACACGGGCTGGATCGGAGTTTGAGGGACGTCATTGGCTGAGCGTGTGCTGAACTTCCGGAGGTGCCGTGCGTTCGGTACTTGATCGGTCGGATCGTGAAGACGTACGACTACATCAACCGCGTTGTGCTAACGCTTCCGCTTTCGGTCTACGAGGGTACGTATACAACACTCTCCCCTCTCGTTGCTATGCATCACCATGATCTTGCGTGTGCGTAGGAATTTTTTTGAAATTACTACGTTCCCCAACACTTTGCTAGCATTCACACTTCATAAATTATTTCTTTTATCATTTACCTACTCGAGGACGAGTAGGAATTAAGCTTGGGGATGCTAATACGTCTCCAACGTATCTATATTTCATGAAGTATTCATGCTATTTTATTATCATTCTTGGATGTTTTACAATCATTTTATAGCACCTTTATATCATTTTTGGGACTAACCTATGGACCCAGTGCCCAGTGCCAGTTGCTGTCTTTTTCTTGTTTTTTACATCGCATGAAATCAATATCAAACGGAGTCCAAACACCGAAAAACTTTTGTCGATTCTTTATGGACCAGAAGACCACCAACGGCCAGAGCAGCACCTGGCGGGTGCCCCGAGGGGGGCACAACCCACCAGGGCGCTCCTGGGGGCCCAGGCGCGCCCAGGTGGCTTGTACCCACCTCGGTGGCCTCCCGCACCCCCTCTTTACACTATAAATTCACAAATATTCCAAAAACCCTTGGGATTAACCTAGATCAGAAGTTCCGCCGCCGCAAGGCTCCGTAGCCACCAAAAACCAATTTAGACCCCGTTCTGGCACCCTACCGGAGGGGGGAATCATTGATACGTCTCCAACGTATCTATAATTTTTGATTGCTCCATGCTATATTATCTATTGTTTTGGACTATATTGGGTTTTATTTTCCACTTTTATATTACTTTTGGGACTAACCTATTAACGAAGGCCCGGCCCGAAATTGCTTGTTTTTTGCCTATTTCAGTGTTTCGAAGAAACGGAATATCAAACGGAGTCCAAACGGAATGAAATCTTTGAAACGTGATTTTCTCATCAGATAAGACCCAGGAGACTTGGACCCTCTGTCGAGAAAGCCACGAGGCGGCCACGAGGGTGGAGGGTGCCCCCCTACCTCGTGGGCCCCTCGAGGCTCCACCGACGTACTCCTTCCTCCTATATATACCTACGTACCCCCAACAGATCAGATACGGAGCCAAAAACCTAATTCCACCGCCGCAATTTTCTGTATCCACGAGATCCCATCTTGGGGCCTGTTCTGGAGCTCCGCCGGAAGGGGATTCCACCATGGAGGGCTTCTACATCATCATCATAGCCTCTCCAATGAAGTGTGAGTAGTTTACCTCAGACCTTTGGGTCCATATTTAGTAGCTAGATGGCTTCTTCTCTCTTTTTGGATCTCAATACAATGTTCTCCCCCTCTCTCGTGGAGATCTATTCGATGTAATCTTCTTTTTGCGGTGTGTTTGTTGAGACCGATGAATTGTGGGTTTATGATCAAGATTATCTATGAGCAATATTTGAATCTTTTCTGAATTCTTTTATGTATGATTGAGTTATCTTTGCAAGTCTCTTCGAATTATCCGTTTGGTTTGGCCAACTAGATTGGTAGTTCTTGCAATGGGAGAAGTGTTTAGCTTTGGGTTCAATCTTGCGGTGTCCTTTCCCAATGACAGTAGGGGCAGAAAGGCACGTATAGTATTGTTGCCATCGAGGATAACAAGATGGGGTATTTATCATATTGCATGAATTTATTCCTCTACATCATGTCATCTTGCTTAAGGCGTTACTCTGTTTTCATTAACTTAATACTCTAGATGCATCTTTGGATAGCGGTCGATGAGTGGAGTAATAGTAGTAGATGCAGCCAGAGTCGGTCTACTTGTCTCAAACGTGATGCCTATATACATGATCATACCTAGATACTCTCATAACTATGCTCAATTACATCAATTGCTCAACAGTAATTCGTTCACCCACCATAAAATACCTATCCTCTTGAGAGAAGCCACTAGTGAAATCTATGGCCCCCGGGTCTATTTTCATCATATTAATCTTCCTACGCTTTATTATTGCTTTGCTCTTTACTTTGCCTTTTATTTTACTTTGCATCTTTATACCAAAAATATTATTTATCATCTCTATCAGATCTCACTCTCGTAAGTGATCGTGAAGGGATTGACAACCCCTATTCGCGTTGGTTGCGAGGAGCTATTTGTTTTGTGTAGGTACGAGGGACTCATGGCGTGGCCTCCTACTTGGATTGATACCTTGGTTCTCAAAAACTAAGGGAAATACTTACGCTACTCTGCTGCATCATCCTCTCCTCTTCGGGGAAAACCAACGCAAGCTCAAGACGTAGCAAGAAGGATTTCTGGCGCCATTGCCGGGGAGTCTACGCACAAGTCAACATACCAAGTACCCATCACAATCCCTTATCTCTCGCATTACATTATTTGCCATTTGCCTCTTGTTTTCCTATCCCCCACTTCACCCTTGTCGTTTTATTCGCCCTCTCTTTCCCAATCTCCTATTCTCTTTCCGTTTGCCTTTCTCTCGTTCGCTTGTTTGCTCGTGTGTTGGATTGCTTGCTGTCGGTGTACTAGAGTAGGGGTACCCTAGTATCCCGAACTTGTGCACGGGCAGTTGCAGCCCTCCGCGGCAGGGCTTACCGGGTGACCGCCAAGATCCTCCGTGGTTCCTTTGGAGCCATTCAAGAACAAAGTATTCAAGCCAAGGAGACAAGGCCCCGGCAAGAGGAGCTTGCCGGGAAGGCCACCCAAGGCACATATAAGACAAGGCCCCGGCAAGAGGAGCTTGCCGGGAAGGACCGGTGAGCGACAAGCTTCCGGGCGCGACAAGACAACAACCGCGGCAAGGCGCTTGCCGCGGCAGACCACCTCTCTGTACCTACGCTCCAGCGCATCCACTAACGTGTCACCACAGGACCTTTCAGCGCAGCGTGGCGAAGGCTGTGCAGGCCGGTGCGAGGTGGCAAGCAGCCGGCAGCAAGTTTGCCATCGTGGCGAACGATGGCGCCCCTAACGATCCTGTTTGCCTTTCGTTAGGGCGACTAGACGGGCATTTAATGCCTTTGTCCCTCGCCGCCGTGGTTAGGTATAGTACATCGCATAATCGTACAAGTAGGTGTACCAACCACTATTTTGCATTTGTACCCCGTCTACGTTGCCACCGCCGGAGCCCCTTGAGCATATAAAAGGAGGCCCATGCATAGCGTAGAAAGGGTTGGTCGGTCGATTCTCTCCACGCTCGGTCTCGTTAGCAGCTCGTGTATCTTTAGCACTTTCAGGCGCTCTGAGCAAGAACGCAATACACCTAGACATGCAGCGGTGGAGTGTTATCTCTCCGGAGAGCTCAAGCTGGGTAAACCTCTCGTGCTTAACCGCCTCGATACGCTCTTCAGACGACCTCCGCTCCCCGCCGAACCGAAAGGGGCTCGGTCCGCCACTCCCATAGGTGTTCGTGGGCCAGATCAGCCTGCCCCGACATCTTTGGCGCGCCAGGTAGGGGGCGTCGAGGTTGTGTGAACCTGATCCGACGTCCACGCGAGCTAGATCTTCATCGTCTTCATCGACATGCCACCGAAGAAGAAGGCTTCGGCGGAGGAAGCCCCGTCCGCGTCAAACCCACCGCCACCAGAGCAAACGGGTGGTGGGGTAGATGCCGGCGGAAGAATGGACGGCGACGGGGGAGCTCACGGTGCTGCCAAGTCCAAGGACAAGGCTGCACAGACCTCGGCCTCCGTACATGCACCGCGCCCGTCTCGAGAGGCGGGACCGACAGCGTCATGGCATTCACAATGCCATACGCTCGTTGGACCAAGATCGAGCCGGAGGATCTCGGGATGCTCAAGACCAGCATGCACGCCAACGTCTTTGGCGCGAAGCGAGGCACGGTCGCTGGACGGGATCTCGCTCCTTCTAACATAGTTAGAAGTCCGAGCATATCCGCTCCTCGCGCCGTTCGCCATCGCCACCCACCACTCCAGCGAAGCTTTGGCGAGAGCTCAATCGCTCTGGATTACCCTCCAACGGCCGACAAGGTCGATGAATGGAGGGCCACCATTCATAGTCTCATCGGCTTCGCCAACGGCGACGCTCCGCGGCAACCGAGTACATCGCTGCCGCGGTAGGACTGCCAAACACGAGTCGGTGGCGACGAGACCGGTGGGGGTGCAACTACCATGCACTCTCCGCCCCGAAGGCCAAGATCGCCGACTCGCCGGATCCACCTCGACAGCGACTCCACCGCGTCATTGGATCCACGAGCTCGTCGCGATCAGCGCCAAGTTCTACACGAACGACAGCAAGAAGACGCTCGAACTCGCATCGAGCGCCAAAGAGAAGCGCGATGTCAATCCGACAAGCGCGCTGGGCCCTCTGTCGACATGCACGCGCCAGAGGAACCAGGCGACTTGTCAGACGCGGTAGGTTGCCCTGCGTTCACTCGTGAGCTGCGGCAAGTCCAAAGGGCCCAAAGAAGAAAAACTTCAAGCCGACGTGCGAGAAGTACGGCGGCAAGGCGCATCCGTCGGAGTTCCTCCGGCATCTACACCATCACGGTGCAGGCTGCGGGGCGAGCGACAAGATCCTTGCCAACTACTTCCCGGCGGTGCTCAAGCCCAATGTCGACATCTTGGCTCATGCACTTGTCGGACAACTCCATATCTTCTTGGGCAGATCTATGCCATCGGTTTGTCGGCGCCTTTACAGCGCCACAAGCCCCATGGCCAAGAAAGCGACCTTCATCTGCTCGCCCGGAAGGAAGGAGAGCCCTAGCGCAAGTATATTCAAAGATTCGGCCGTGTCTGGCACAACATCCCAGATGTCCACCCTGCGCCGCGGTGATCGGTAGCGTTCCATCGAGCGTCGCGAAACCGCGAGATGCGGGAGGAGATGGCGATGTGCAAGATCGAGACGTCAATGAGCTATATGCCCCGGCCGACAAGTGTGCCGCGTCTTTGAGGAGGGGAGGAGACTCCCCGGAGAGAATACTGAAGCAGGAGGATCTGATAGTGAGGAGGCCGCCCCGGCAAAGAAGAGCCGGCGGTGGGGCAACAGAAAGAAGAAAGGCAGAGATGTACTCGTTGTTGAGCAGTCCGGCGACGGAGGTGGCGCCAAGAAAGCCAAGGCTGGTAACCCGGCAAGGAGGTTGCCGGCACCAATCGCCGATCTGTGGCGACCGCCGACAAGCGAGACGGCTCCGGAAAGCGATCTTGCAAGATCCACCGCACCAAGGGTCATGACCTCGAGCTGCAAGAAGGTCGAGCAGCTTGTCGAGCAGCGAAGGCTGAATACGAACGACGCGACAAGGAGAAGGCCCGGAAGGTCTTTGGAGGAGTTAGCAAGAAACGCCCCGGCCGGGAGGACGGCCTTGTTGCAAGGCCAAGCAGCGGCAAGGAGACAGAACCTCCCAGCGGCGCGACAAGGATGAAGACGGCGGCGACGATGAAGACATGGATGATGACGAGGCCGATGAGCGGGAGTTCCAGAAAGCCACGGAGGTCACATGCGTTGTGGCGGTGCTTCTCTGCATACCTCTCACCGCCAGCTCAAGCAGTGGATGCGGGAGGTCAATGCAGCAGAACCATCCATCGAGTCACGCAAGCCTCTGAAATGGTCCAGCATGCCTATCATCTTTGACATTGAGGACCACCCTGATCGCGTAACTGTGGTCGGGTGCTTGCCGATGTTGGTTTCACCAACTATCCGCAACCTCAAGGTCACCAAGATGCTAGTTGACGGCGGGGCCGGCTTGAATCTGATCTCCTCTGCGGTGCTCCAGAAACTCCAGATCCCTGATGGCGAGCTCGAAGAGACCGCACTTTCAAGGAATCAATCCGGAAAGGAGCAAGCGAAGGGAAAGATCACGTTGCCGGTGACATTTGGCAGCGAGTTGAACTTCAGGATCGAGAGGGTCACTTTTGGCGTTCTTGACTTTCCATTGCCTTACAATGGGATACTTGGCCGTCCCAAAGACTCGCCAAATTCATGGCGGCCTCTCACTATGCCTACAACATCTTTGAAGATGCCAGGCCCGATAAGCGTCATCTTTCCCTGGCGACAAGAAGGATGCTCTTATCTGCGCCGACAAGATCTACCGGAAGCAACAGCTGCAACAGATTGCAAGCCACTTGCGCTTGAAGCTCCGGGGAAGAAGAAGACCAAGTCGGCAAGAGCTCGATGCCCACTCCGCAAGCGCACCTCTTGGTGCTGCGCTACCATCGAGGACGCACCATCGAGCTCCACCGCAAGTGTAAGAAGACGATGACAGCTCCACGAGAGACCAAGAAGGTGTCCGCCAAGGAGGACGCAGACTGGTGGTACCTTCACCATCGGTGCCTCTCTCGACCCTAAATAGGAAGGCGGCGCTCGTTGCTTTCCTGGGCGAAACGTCGGCGTGTTTGCATGGCAGCCGTCTGACATCCCCGGTGTTCCCAAGAAAGTAATTGAGCACCATCTTGCCGTTTGTCCTCATGCGCGGCCGTCAAGCAGAAAGTCAGGAAGCAGGCAGTGGAGCGCCAAGAGTTCATCGCAGAAGAAATCAAGAAATTGGAAGCAGCAGGCCTTGTCAGAGGAGTGCTCCATCCTACGTGGTTGGCCAATCCTGTAGTTGTACGCCAAGGCTAACGGGAAATGGAGGCTTTGTATCGACTTTACCGATGTCAATAAAGCTTGTCCCAAAGACCCATTTCCCTTGCGGCGCATCGACCAGTTGTTGACTCCACGGCCGGATGTGATTTGCTTTCTTTTGTGGATGCATACTCAGGATATCATCAGATCTTCATGGCGTAAGAGGATGAGGAGAAGACCGCATTCATCACCCCATGTGGCACATCTTGTTTTGTGTGGATGCCCTTGGGTTAAAGAATCTTTGGTTCAACATTTGCAAGAGTAGTTCATGATGCTTTTGAGCCATAAATGCACGTAAATGTGGAAGCATACATGGATGACATAGTGGTCAAAAGCAAGGACAAAGAGACCACGATTCAAGATTTAGACGAAACCTTTGCAAATCTGCGCAAGATCAACCTCAAGCTCAACCCCGAGAAGTGCGTGTTTGGAGTCCCTTCCGCAAGCTTCTCGGGTTCTTTGTGTCTCAATGAGGAATTGAAGCCAATCCCGACAAGATCAAGGCCATTGAGCAGATTGAAGCACCAAAGCGGCGTCAAGGATGTACGAAGGCTTGCGGTTCGCGTAGCTGCTCTCGGCAGGTTTATCTCTAGATCTGAGCTGGCATACCGCCATTTTTCAAGATTTTGAAAAAGGCAGGTCCGATGCAATGGACTCGGAAGCGGAGGCGATCTTTGCAGACTTGAAGAGATACCTGTCCTCCACTCCAACACTTGTCGCACCTAAGCCACAAGAGAAGTTGTTGTTATATATAGCGGCAACCAATCAAGTGGTTAGTGTTGCGTTAGTAGCGGAGAGGGAGGCAGATGATGAGCTAGCAACCATGGCAGGGGCATCCAGCGACAAGCAGGGGGCTTCACCGGCAAGCTCTGGTCCCGACAAGGACGGATCTGTGAGCAGACGCATGAGAAGATGCGAGAAAAGAATGGTGCGGCCTTGATTTACTTTGTCGGTTCCCTTCTGCAGGGGGCTAGGTCAAGGTACTCGGTGTGCAGAAATTGCTTTTCGGCCTCCTCATGGCCTCGAGAAAGCTGCGCCATTACTTTCGAGGCACATAAGATCACGATCGTCACTCGCTTTCGCTGAAGAGGATCTTGCAAAATCCGTAAGCAACAGGATTGTTGAGTGGGCCTTTGGGCTGTCAAGCTTTGGCCTCAAGTTTGAGAGCACTTCAACTATCCAAAGCAGGGCATTGGCGGAGTTCATAGCAGAATGGACACCAACACGGATGAAGAAATTCGAAACGAGCATTCCCGTCAAGGAGGCAAGCAAGAGTGGCTGATGTACTTTGATGGTGCCTTCTACGCAAGGCGCCCGGTCTTGCGGCGTGCTACTTGTCGCACCCAGGAGAGCACCTCAAGTACATAGTCCAGATGCACTTTCCCAAGGAGCAAGCAACAAACAATACTGCAGAGTATGAAGGTTTGCTTGCCGGTCTCGAGATCGCAGAGACCTTGGGATCAAGAAGCTCATTGTCGTGGGTGACTCACGACTTGTTATCCGCCAAGTGAACAAGAATTATCGAGTCCATTGATGGAAGCTTATGTTGATGAAGTGAGAAAGCTAGAAGAGCACTTTGACGGCCTCTGAGATGGAATATATTCCAAGAGCTCGAGCGACATTCTTGATGGCTGTCAAAGTGCGCCAGACTTAAGCTACTGTGGAACCAGGGATTTTTGTGCTCATCTTGACTCAACCGTCTGTAACACCATCATTGGGCGAGCAAGAAGAGGAAGTTGATCTCTGGTGACTACTTTCCGCAGAGCTTCCGAAGCCGCCGCCAAGAAGGTCCCCAAGATCAACGCCAATAGTGCCGAGGAGCGATCTGCTCCGACAAGCTCTAGGGTTTGTTCGTTGAAGCGACGCTCCCGGCAAGTTTTGCTCCGGCAAGCTTGCCGGGGAACGTCAAGCTCCGGCTGAGCCGCAGGTTCTTACCGTGGAAGCTGATGTTCCGCAGCAGCAGATGTGCCTTTAGTCCTTGTTGTCGAGCCGCAAGCTCCGGCATGGGCGCAGCAGATTGTCCATTTCCTTCAGACAGGAGAACTTCCCGAAGAGCAAGAAGAAGCGAAAGAGTAGCCCGGCGGTCAAGTATGTACCAGTTTGTCGACAACACCTGCATGTAAGAAGACTCAACGGTGTGAAATTGAAGTGTATTCACCGGAAGGCGGACAAAGGCTGTTGGCGAGAGATACATGGAGGCATATGTGGTCACCACATCGGGCGCGAAAGCACTTGCCGGCAAAGCGTCCAAGCAAGGTTTCTTTTGGCCAACAGCCCTCCTGGATGCAACTACACAAGTAACCAAGTGTGAAGCGTGCCAGTTCCATTCCAAGCAGATACATCAGCCAGCTCAAGCTCTCCAGACGATCCCTTTATCCTGGCCATTTTCGGTCTGGGGGATCGACATCCTCGGCCCCTTCCCCCGAGCTGTCGGGGGCTTTGAGTACTTGTACGTCGCAATCGACAAGTTCACAAAGTGGCCGAAAGTGGAAGCAGTGAGGAAGGTGACAAAGACATCGTGATCAAGTTCTTGGTCAATTGTTTGCCGTTTGGAATCCCTAACAGGATCATCACCGACAACGGCACGCAGTTCACAAGCCGCACCTTCATGCAAGACGTCCAAGATCTTGGCGCCAAGGTGCGCCGCTTACATTGCTCATCCGAGAAGCAACGGTCAAGCGGAGAGGGCAAATCTTGAAGTGTTGCGGGCTCAAGACCAGAACTTTCGACAGGCTGCACAAGTGCGGAAGAAACTGGATTGAGGAGCTGCCGGTGGTTCTTTGGTCGATCAGACGACGCCAAATCGAGCCAGCGCCGCACACCTTTCGCTCTAGTCTATGGAGCAGAGGCAGTTCTCCCCATGGAACTCAGATACGGATCGCCTCGAGTGCTCGCTTATGATGAGCTTGAGCAAGAGCAGCTGCGACAAGATGACGCTACGCTCCTTGAGGAAGATCGTCTTCAGCTGTCAGACGAGCTGCTCGGTACCAAAGAAGCTTTGCGCCGCTACCATAGCCGCAAAGTCAATGCCATAAGTCTCGAGGAAGGCGACCTTGTTCTTCGGCGCGTTCAGTCTGCCAAGAATTCCAACAAGTTGACGCCAAAGTGGGAAGGCCCTTATCGGGTGAAACGAGTCACTAGGCCTGGTGCTGTCCGCCTTGAGACCGAAGATGGCATTCCGGTGAGCAACTCCTGGAACATTGAGCATCTTCGTAAGTTTTACTCAGAGGCGCGGTTGCGGAACCTGTTCCGGCAACCACCTTTTGTACAAGTCTTGCCGCTGTTGCATGTAATCCTTTGTACAAAGCCGGGCGCAGACCCCGTGCGTAAGTAAAGCTAGCGTGCTTCGCACACCTTGTCGATTTCATGCTTTTTACTTCTGTTTGCATGCGTTATCTGACACTTTGTGTAGCACCTACCCTTGGTAAGCGATAACGAGCCACAAGGCTCCATATCTTTATTTTCTCTTCTTTCTCTTTCTCAAAGAAAGGAAGGTTCCCTCGCACACAAGTTTGCCGGGGGGAAAGGAGAAGATAATGGTGTGGACCAAGCGTCGCTCAAGGAAGTTTAGCCTTACCGGGAAGCAAACGACAAAAAAGCTAAGTTGCCAAAGTTTGAGCAATCAGTTTTAAAAATTTTAAGTTATCTTCCTTGAACGACCGAACTTTGTATGGAAAACCTATGCGCAGAGGAACCAAATCGTAGCTAGTTGCGCCCTTACTTTGTTTCGAGTCCGCTCAACAACTTAAGTGAGCTGCGACTAGTTGCGACAAGGTTGCTTGTCGGAAGCGGCACCGCCCGACGGGCCGACGTCCGCACTTTTCAGCGCTCGCGGCTCAGGTGCCCGCACCGACAAGTTCCCTAAAAGCGTAGGGCAAAAACATACAAATGAAGGAATCAAGTAAAGGAAATAACATAGCAATTGATACTCAAAATAGAGTTATATTACAAGATAACTTGCCGCAGCTCTAATGGATTGTTCCTATGACATGACCAGCAGCGGCAAGAGAAAGAGAAAATGGGCGGCCTAATCTACGCGATCGCCCTCAACCCTCTTGATTCCGCTCACCCTGTCCACAATGGGTGCGACAAGGGTCTTGAGCGCCTCCACATCGACATCCGTGGCAGGGGACTTGAGGGCGTTGGTGAAGTTGAGGCCTGGATTGCGGAAGGCCACCTTTATCGGCACCTTCGGAGAGCTCCCGCAGATCTGGGCGCGACTCCTCGGCCACCTGCTTTGGGACTTCTTCCCGAGTCGCTGGAGGCCCTTCACCACGCCCTTGAAGAACAAGCTAAGCTTGGCGCTGGGTTGGAGGTGTTCGTCGGAGGAATATCCAAGATCCACCATCCCCAGCTCCATCAGCTCCCTGTGGATGGCTGCAGCAGTATCTAAGAGACCCTCGGTCCAGTGCTCCACGTTCTCCCTCAAGGCACTGGGCGGCAACAAGACTCGCCAGAGCCCCTCGTCGCCTTGATCTTCTCCTTCAAGGCCGCCTCCTGCTCCTCAAGGCCGGCCCAAATACTTCGAGTCAAAGTAGTTAGCTTCAACTCAAGATCTGCATTGGAGTCCTCGGCGGCCCAGGCTCCTTGCTCCTCTCGGCGAGACGGCCCTGCAGCTCGCCAAGAGTGTAGGCGTCCTTCTCGCCAGTGCTTGAGTGCAGCAAGCTCCTCGCCGCTCTTCTTGAGGCTAGCCTCCACCTGCGCCACCTTCGTCTCCAGCTCCTTCTTGGCGGCCTCGGCAGCTGCGGCAGCATCCTTTGCTTCCTTGAGAGCCCCGCCAAATGTTTGCTCGCGCATGGCAAGATCCTCCTCGTGGCTGTCAAGGTTAACCTTCCGCTGCGCCAACTCACCTTCCTGCACAGGCTTCTCGGTGACAAGTCATTGTTCCTCCTTAGCTTCAGCCTTCTCGAGGATGAAGGCCTTGCGCCTCGGCGAAGTTGCTCCCACCTCCGCCAAGGACCGGAGAGCTTCCTCGGTTGCGCCCCGGAGCTCCTCAAAGACGCTTCTCAATGTCTGCTCCCGCCTTGGCGACAAGCGCTTCCAGATTCTAGCTTGGCTTGTCGGGCGCGTAGAGCGACAACAACTTCCGCAGCAGCTGCTCCTCCTCAGGCTCGCCGCTGCTGCTGCTTGGCGCGTCGACTAGCTTCAGCCCAGCGGAGGCGAGCAGCTCTTCATCGAAGGTTTCTCCTTCGGCCGGCGCCCTGGAGCTCGACTCCCATGGGAGCTTGATGAAGACGCCATCGCCGACCTTCAAATAAGCGCTGGGCTAGGGCTCTTCTGAGCCCGACTCTGCGGCAGCGGCGGAGGGATCGGCGGTCGGCGTGGCGCTGGCGCCTGCTGACCTCGGGGCCGTCGGTCACGATCGCGGACCCTCGCCCGGTTTACTGCGGCGGTGACCTCTCTTCGCGTGGTTTCGTCCGTGCGGCTTCTTCTTCCATGGCGGCTTTCATCGGTTGTTGCCAAGACGTCCTCCTCGCCGGCGACCTCGGTCTCCATTGGCTCTGTGGCGGATGGATGAAGAAAGTCAAGCAAATATTCAAAGACAAAATCAGAAGAAGAAAAACACGAGGGAAGTACTCAGGCAAGAAGGTTACCTGCGCCGGGGTCTGCGGTCATGGTCTCCGCCGCCAAGGGATCGCTGGTGCCGTCCCTCGCCGGAGAGCTGCCCCTTGCCGGAGAAGTCTCCCTTGCTGGAGAACGCTCCCTTGCCGGGGAATCCACCCTTGGCGGCGTAGTCGAAGCAGAAGGAGGCTGCTCTACTCCTACACAAGTCAGCGATCGAGATATCAAGAAGGAAAAAGCACCCATGCACGCGAACAGCAAGAAGTAGACCATATACTTACGCTGAGGGCTGCTACTGGGGCTGCTTTGAGAAGAGTTGCCTCATCCGCAAGCAGTGGTCTCGGACGCGCCTCCCCGCTGTCGAAGTGGGTTCGCCTCGATGACAACCACCGGGTCTAGGCTCTTCGACATTCTTCCGGGCCAGCGTCACGAAAAGGAATGGATTCAGGTAAAGCAAATCAGATACAAGACAAAGCAACAAATCAAGAATTACAAGTACAACAAGGAATCTTACTCTTCTTCTTCCTCGCCGGAGCCGAGCGCGGAGAGGTCGACTCGCCCGCCTCAAAGACGACGAGGCGGAGGAGTGGTTCCCTTGACGCTTGGCGAGGCGGGACGGTGGCTCGCGAGGGCCCCGCTCAGCCGCAGCGCGTGAGGTGCTCCGCTGCAACAGTGCTTGCCGCAGTGGAGCTGGGCCGCTGGGTGCGGCTGTTGGTCTGCCTGCCCCGCTGCGTCTCCGCCTTGCAAAGACGCCTTCTTGGTGGAGCTGGTGGCTCCGCCATGACAAGCTGCTTGGAGGCGGGAGGATGCGCCCTCGGCGGGTTCGCCGACTTCGGCTTCAGGCTCGGCAAGGTCCTCCTCGCTGGCAAACTCCTTTCGCTCGACAAGGCTTGTCGCCTCGGCTGCCTCTGCCTCCTCCACAGTGAAGCCAAACTCGCCCGCGGCAGCGGCTGCTGCCGCCTCTTCCAGCCTGGTGGCGATGCGCTGCATCTCATCGTCAGTAGTGTCGCGGGTGAGGCCCCTCTGCTCATTGGGGCGGACCGGCATTTCCACCAGATTGTCGAAGAACTGCCGCACGACGTCATCTGCCGGCTCTTGCCAAGTTGGGACAATTCCATGTGAGTCGCACGACGGCATCATTGCACGGATGCGGCCAAGCGCGGAGTTGTTGCACAGCGGAACGACGCCCCTCGGCAGCCTAAATATCTCCGGATGATCAGGATCGGGCTTGAACAGCTCTAAGAGCATCACGTCAAGCTCCAAGACAGTGAAGTTGAAGTTGAGGCCCGGGCGCAGCCCCATGATATCTGCTGCGTTCTGAAATTCCCAGGCAGGTCTCCTTCTCTCCTGTAAGGGGGCGATGCGGCGGCGAAGAAAGTCCGCGCCAACAGTGCCTACGGTGAGTCCGGCAAGTCTGAGGCGGAGGATTCGGGTGACTGCGATCTTGACCTAAGCGTCCTCCGGGGCCAGATTGCTCCAATCATTGTCGCAAGACTACTGAGGGTTTGGCGCTGGGCGGTAAATGGCTGCGGTTCTCCTCAACAATCCAGCACCAATCTGCCCTCCACTCCTCCCATTTGCTACGGAGCTCTCCCTCCAGATAGGCCTCCTTCTTGCCGACCCTGGAGATCCAAGCAATTCCTCCGGCAAGGGGCTCTCCTCTCTCGACTTGGGGTAAAAGAAGTGACGGAAAAGGGCTACATTTGGGTGGACTCCGACAAAGTTTTCGCAGAGATGTGCGAAAACTGCCATGGTCAGAACGGCGTTGGGGGTGAAATCAAGGAGGCAAAACCCGTAGGTGTTCATGATGTCGCAAAAGAATTCAGAGAAAGGCGGACAGAGCCCGCAGTAGAAGAAGAGCGCGAAGAAAGGATACCCCGTCGGGGCCAGTTCTGCAGCAGCGGCGGGGAGTACCTTCGTGCGCGGATGCGCCCGCGTCTCCGTCGACCAGAAGAGGTAGTAGTTCTCCCTCAGCTCCCTCGCGGCCGAGGGGGAAGATGGCCCGCTCCTTCCACAGCGCCGCAAGCCGCTGAGCCTCGGACGACTTCACGGCCATCCCCTTGTCGGCTTTCTGGCCCATGGCGGAGGCGGTGGAGGAGATCGACGGCGTTGAGGGTGCTGGTGGCGATGGGGGGCGGACCGCTGCTCTCTTTTCTGCCTTGAAGAGAAGGGGGAGCAGCAGTGGTTTTTTGATGGGACAGCAACTGGCAAGGTAGGCAACGTGCCCCTGTTTCCCCAGATTATAAAGAGGGAGGGGGCGGACGTTCCGATTTTCCGAATAAAGAAACCCCCACGATCTCGCCCACGATCTCTCACACGACGCCACATTCGATGCGTGCTGCCTGTGGGGGCGTGGTGGGTCCGGGGTGATTTATGGTGTGACCCGGCCGCGTGTGCCCGTGCCTGCTTTGGGCCTGGCCCAACAGCGCTTGGCACTGCAGTGTGGCCCAGGCCCGGGGCTCTGCCGGTGTACTAGAGTAGGGGTACCCTAGTATCCCGAACTTGTGCATCGGCGATTGCAGCCTCCTCATGGTGGCTTACCGGGTGACCGCCAAGATCCTCCGTGGTTCCTTTGGAGCCATTCAAGAACAAAGTATTCAAGCCAAGGAGACAAGGCCCGGCAAGAGGAGCTTGCCGGAAGGCCACCCAAGGCACATATAAGACAAGGCCCGGCAAGAGGAGCTTGCCGGAAGGACCGATGAGCGACAAGCTTCCGGGCGCGACAAGACAACAACCGCGGCAAGGCGCTTGTCATGGCAGACCACCTCTCTACCTACGCCCAAATAAGATCCACTAACGTGTCGCCACAGGACCTTTCGCGTAGCGTGGCGAGAGGTCAGGCAGCCAGCGGTGCGAGGTGGCAAGCAGCGCTGGCAAGTTTGCCATCGTGGCGAACGGTGGCGCCCCTGACGGTCCCTGTTTGCACTGTTAGGGCGACTAGACGGGCATTTAATGCCTTTGTCCCCTGCCGTCAGGGTTAGGTATGGTACACTGTACACTGTACAAGTAGGTGTACCAACCACTATTTTTCCATTTGTACCCGCCCACGTTGCCACACAGCCGGAGCCCCTTGAGCATATAAAAGGAGGCCCATGCTTAGCGAGAAAGGGTTGGTCGTCAGTTCTCTCCACGCTCGGTCTCGTTAGCGACTTCGTGTATACTATAGCACTCAGCGCTCCTGAGCAAGAACGCAATACACCTAGACATGCAGCAGTAGGAGTGTTATCTCTCCGGAGAGCTCCGAAGCTGGGTAAACCTCTCGTGTGCTTCGCCTCGATCTGCTCTTCGTACGACCTCCGCTCCCCGCCGAACCGAAAGGGGCTCGGTCCGCCAGTCCCATAGGTGTTCGTGGGCCAGATCAGCCTGCCCCGACACTTGCTTTTCACTATGGCTCTACCTAGATTTGGTGATCTTCACCTTAAAAGGTTGGAAGAGATCGAAAGCAACATCAGGAGTTTTATGGTTTTGCAATTTGAGCATAATAATTTCTTCAGAAACGAGCTTAAGGAACAAAAAAGTTTTATGAACTATTTGAATAAAGAGCTCGATGATATGTCTAAAGAATTTGAAGGTTTAAGATCTCAAATTTCTCTTCTTGAGAAATTGACTACTGAAATATCTGATAAGCAAGCTACGTTGGTCAATAAGATGGTTGCTAAACCTGATTTCCATGAAAATCAAGATGATGATCTAAAAGTTATTGATGTGTCTCCCATTAAATCTTTGTTTTGCAATATGAATCTTGATACTGATGAGATTGAATATTAGTCACCTTTACCAAGAAGGCGTTCTAAAAATTCGGAGCTTTTAGAGTTTGATGCTAAAATTGATAAAAGTGGCATTGAAGAAAGTAAAACCTTAGATGTTGCTAAACCCACTATTTTGGATTTCAAGGAATTTAATTATGAAAGTTGCTCTTTAATTGATTGTATTTCCTTGTTACAATCAGTGCTAAATTCTCCACATTCTTATAGTCAAAATAAAGCGTTTACTAAACATATCATTGATGCCTTGATGCAATCTTATGAGGAAAAACTTGAGTTGGAAGTCTCCATCCCTAGAAAACTTTATGATGAGTGGGAACCAACTATTAAAATTAAGATTAAGGATCATGAATTCTATGCTTTGTGTGATTTGGGTGCTAGTGTTTCCACTATTCCCAAAACTTTGTGTGATTTGCTAGATTTCCGTGATTACGATGAATGCTCTCTAAATTTGCACCTCATGGATTCCACTATTAAGAAACCTATGGGAAGAATTAATGATGTTCTTATTGTTGCAAATAGGAATTATGTGCCCGTAGACTTTATAGTTATTGATATAGATTGCAATCCTTCATGTCCTATTATTCTTGGTAGACCTTTCCTTAGAACGATTGGTGCAATTATTGATGTGAAGGAAGGGAATATTAGATTCCAATTTCCATTAAAGAAAGGCATGGAACAGTTCCCTAGAAATAAAATAAAATTGCCATATGAATCTATTATGAGAGCCACTTATGGATTGCCTACCAAAGATGGCAATACCTAGATCTATCCTTGCTTTTTTGCCTAGCTAGGGGCGTTAAACGATAGCGCTTGTTGGGAGGCAACCCAATTTTATTTTTTGTTTTTTGTTTTTGTTTCTGTTTAGGAATGAATAATCCATCTACCTTCTGCTTAGATGTGGTTTTAGGTTTTAATTAGTGTTTGTGCCAAGTTAAACCTATCGGATCTTCTTGGATAATAGTTATTTGATCTTGCTGTAATTTCCAGAAACTTTCGGTTCACGAAAACAATTGTTAAAAATCACCAGAACGTGATAAAATAGTGATTCCTATTGCTGATGATCAAAAACAAAATTGCCTAGGTTGTCCTATGTTGGCAGAATTTTTGGAGTTCTAGAAGTTTGCGTTAGTTACAGATTACTACAGACTGTTCTGTTTTTGAAAGATTCTGTTTTTCGTGTGTTGTTTGCTTATTTTGATGAATCTATGGCTAGTAAAATAGTTTATAATCCATAGAGAAGTTTGAATACAGTAGGTTTAACACCAATATAAATAAAGAATGAGTTCATTACAGTACCTTGAAGTGATCTTTTGTTTTCGTTCGCTAACGGAGCTCACGAGATTTCTGTTGAGTTTTGTGTTGTGAAGTTTTCAAGTTTTGGGTGAATTTTTTTGATGGATTATGGAACAAGGAGTGGCAAGAGCCTAAGCTTGGGGATGCCCATGGCAACCCCATGATAATCTAAGGACACAAATAGTCAAAGCTTGGGGATGACCCGGAAGTCATCCCCTCTTTCGTCCACTTCCATCGGTAACTTTACTTGGAGCTATATTTTTATTCACCACATGATATGTGTTTTGCTTGACGTCTTGTATTATTTGCGTCTTTGCTTGTTAGTTTACCACAATCATACTTGCTGTACACACCTTTTGAGAGAGCCATACATGAATTGGAATTTGTTAGAATACTCTATGTGCTTCACTTATATCTTTTGAGCTTGATAGTTTGCTCTATGTGCTTCACTTATATCTTTTGAGCTCTATAGTTTTGCTCTAGTACTTCACTTATATCTTTTAGAGCACGGTGGTGGATTTTTTTTAAAGAAACTATTGATCTCTCATTCTTCACTTAGATTATTTTGAGAGTCTTAAATAGCATGGTAATTTGCTTAATAATAATATGCTTGGTATTCAAGATTTGTAGAACTTTATTTTGAGTGCGTTGAATACTAAGAAAAGTTTGATGCTTGATAATTGTTTTGAGATATGGAGGTAATATATTAGAGTCATGCTAGTTGAGTAGTTGTGAATTTGAGAAATACTTATGTTAAAGTTTGTGATTCCCGTAACATGCACGTATGGTGAACCGTTATGTGATGAAGTCGGAGCATGATTTATTTATTGATTGTCTTTCTTATGAGTGGCGGTCGGGGACGAGCGATGGTCTTTTCCTACCAATCTATCCCCTAGGAGCATGCGCATAATACTTTGCTTTGATAACTTGTAGATTTTTGCAATAAGTATATGAGTTCTTTATGACTAATGTTGAGTCCATGGATTATACACATTTTTCTCACCCTTCCACCATTGCTAGCCTCTCTAATACCGCACTTTTCGCCGGTATCATACACCCACCATAAACCTCCCTCAAAACAGCCACCATACCTACCTATCATGGCATTTCCATAGCCATTCCGAGATATATAGCCATGCAACTTTCCACCGTTCCGTTTATTATGACACGCTCCATCATTGTCATGTTGCTTAGCATGATCATGTAGTTGACGTCGTATTTGTGGCAAAGCCACCATTCATAATTCTTTCATACATGTCACTCATTAGTCATTGCATATCCCGGTACACCGCCGGAGGCATACACATAGAGTCATATTTTGTTCTAAGTATCGAGTTGCAATTGTTGAGTTGTAAGAAAAATAAAAGTGTGATGATAATCATTTTTAGAGCATTGTCCCAAGTGAGGAAAGGATGATGGAGACTATGATTCCCCCATAAGTCGGGATGAGACTCCGGACGAAAAATAAAAAAAGGAGAAAAAAAGAGGCCATAAAAAAAGAGAAAAGGCCCAAATAAAAAAATAAAAAAATGAGAGAAAAAGAGAGAAGGGAAATGTTACTATCCTGTTACCACACTTGTGCTTCAAAGTAGCACCATGATCTTCATAATAGAGAGTCTCTCGTTTTGTCACTTTCATATACTAGTGGGAATTTTTCATTATAGAACTTGGATTGTATATTCCAATGATGGGCTTCCTCAAATTGCCCTAGGTCTTCGTGAGCAAGCGAGTTGGATGCACACCCACTTAGTTTCTTTTGTTGAGATTTCATATACTTATAGCTCTAGTGCATACGTTGCATGGCAATCCCTACTCACTCACATTGATATATATTGATGGGCATCTCCATAGCCCATTGATATGCCTAGTTGATGTGAGACTATCTTCTCCCTTTTTATCTTCTCCACAACCACCATTCTATTCCACATATAATGCTATATCCATGGCTCACGCTCATATATTGTGTGAAGATTGAAAAGGTTTTGAAAATATCAAAAGTATGAAACAATTGCTTGGCTTGTCATCGGGGTTGTGCATGATTTAAATACTTTGTGTGGTGAAGATAGAGCATGGCCACACTATATGATTTTGTAGGGATAACTTTATTTGGCCATGTTATTTTGAGAAGACACAATTTCTTAGTTAGTATGCTTGAAGTATTATTATTTTTATGTCAATATGAACTTTTGTCTTGAATCTTTCGGATCTGAATATTCATACCACAATTAAGAAGAATTACATTGAAATTATGCAAAGTAGCACTCCGCATCAAGAATTCTCTTTTTATCATTTACCTACTCGAGGACGAGCAGGAATTAAGCTTGGGGATGCCTGATACGTCTCCAACGTATCTATAATTTTTGATTGCTCCATGCTATATTATCTATTGTTTTGGACTATATTGGGATTTATTTTCCACTTTTATATTACTTTTGGGACTAACCTATTAACCGGAGGCCCAGCCCAGAATTGTTGTTTTTGCCTATTTTAGTGTTTCGAAGAAACGGAATATCAAACGAAGTCCAAACGGAATGAAATCTTCGGGAACATGATTTTCTCATCAAATAAGACCCGAGAGACTTGGACCCTCCATCAAGAAAGCCACGAGGTGGCCACGAGGGTGGAGGGCGCCCCCCCTAGGGCGCGCCCCCCTACCTCGTGGGCCCCTCGAGGCTCCACCGACGTACTCCTTCCTCCTATATATACCTCACGCACTTCAATGCAATCCGACACGGAGCCAAAACCTAATTCCACCGCCGCAACTTTCTGTATCCACGAGATCCCATCTTGGGGCCTGTTAGGAGCTCCATGGGAAGG
This sequence comes from Aegilops bicornis, assembly GCA_021605145.1. NCBI lineage: Eukaryota > Viridiplantae > Streptophyta > Magnoliopsida > Poales > Poaceae > Aegilops > Aegilops bicornis. The sequence continues at coordinate 324,475,837 of CM038673.1, forward strand.
GGATTCCACCATGGAGGGCTTCTACATCATCATCATAGCCTCTCCGATGAAGTGTGAGTACTTTACCTCAGACCTTCGGGTCCATAGTTAGTAGCTAGATGGCTTCTTCTCTCTTTTTGGATCTCAATAGAATGTTCTCCCCCTCTCGTGGAGATCTATTCGATCTAATCTTATTTTTGCGGTGTGTTTGTTGAGACTGATGAATTGTGGGTTTATGATCAAGATTATCTATGAGCAATATTTGAATCTTTTCTGAATTCTTTTATGTATGATTGAGTTATCTTTGCAAGTCTCTTCGAATTATCCGTTTGGTTTGGCCAACTAGATTGGTAGTTCTTGCAATGAGAGAAGTGTTTAGCTTTGGGTTCAATCTTGCGGTGTCCTTTCCCATGTGATGAGGGCAGCAAGGCACGTATTGTATTGTTGCCATCGAGGATAACAAGATGGGGTATTTATCATATTGCATGAATTTATTCCTCTACATCATGTCATCTTGCTTAAGGCGTTACTCTGTTTTCATTAACTTAATACTCTAGATGCATCTTTGGATAGCGGTCGATGAGTGGAGTAATATTAGTAGATGCAGGCAGGAGTCGGTCTACTTGTCTCGGACATGATGACTATATACATGATCATACCTAGATACTCTCATAACTATGCTCAATTCTGTCAATTCCTCAACAGTAATTCGTTCACCCACCGTAAAATACCTATGCTCTTGAGAGAAGCCACTAGTGAAATCTATGGCCCCCGGGTCTATTTTCATCATATTAATCTTCCTACGCTTTATTATTGCTTTGCCCTTTACTTTGTCTTTTATTTTACTTTTCATCTTTATACCAAAAATACCAAAAATATTATCTATCATCTCTATCAGATCTCACTCTCGTAAGTGACCGTGAAGGGATTGACAACCCCTATTCGCGTTGGTTGTGAGGAGCTATTTGTTTTGTGTAGTACGAGGGACTCGCGCGTGGCCTCCTACTGGATTGGTACATTTGTTCTCAAAAACTAAGGGAAATACTTACGCTACTCTGTTGTATCATCCTCTCCTCTTCGGGGAAAACCAACGCAAGCTCAAGACGTAGCAATCATCACCGGTGGCCATCTTCATCATCCCAGCGGCCACCACGATGAGGAGGGAGTAGTCCACCCTCGGGGCTGAGGGTTTGTACCAGTAGCTATGTGTTTAATCTCTCTCTCTCTCTCTCTCGTGTTCTTGAGATGTCACAATCTTGATGTATCGCGGGCTTTGTTAATATAGTCGGATCATATCACTACTGCAGGATGCTGCTAACGCGACACTACGATCATAGACCCTTTCACGAAACTGTGTGTGATGCATCAATCACAAATGGGGATGTAAAAAACCATCAAAAAATATGCAAAACGTTTGCAATGGAGGATGCATCAAACAAGATTCAGATTTTAGTTGCGTGTGCGATCCAGGGCATACGGTTCAGTCCAATGAACTGTTTGCAATGAGGCGGAACCAAAGAAACGGGCAGCCTGATGAAGGCGTGTGCGATATAGAGCATATGGTTTCACTCAGATGAACTATTTGTTATTAGGAAACACAAAAGAAACGGGCAGTCAGATGAAGGTGTGTGCGATATACATCATGCGGTTCACTCGGATGAACTGTTTCTGATTAGGCAACACAAAAGAAACGGTCAACCAGATCAAGGTGTATGTGATTGAGGGCATATGCTTCAGAAGGATTAACTGTTTGCGATTAGGCAACAGAACAGAAACGGGTAAGCCAGATCAAAGTGTCTGCGATTGATGGCATACACTTCACATGGATGAACTATTTGCGATTAGCCACAACAAACTGAAACAGTTAGATAGATCAACGTGTGTGCGCTAGACGGGCACACCCATTCTAATTAAAAGAAGCGTGTGCGATGGTAATAATGAGCGCGCACGGTTGTTGGAACCAGACGTGTGCTGACATTGCCTATTGCGGTGCACCCTGTGGTGCAAACACCACGTACGCGGCCGAGAAGGCATACGTGCCCACGTTACGCCTTTCAGAAATAGTGCCGCACTTATAACCATCAGTAAAGTTTGAGCATGCGTCCCGTCACAATTTTTTTACAAGAACAGGGAGGCCGCGTCCCATCACATTCCAAATTGCAAAATTGTTCACACCGATCAAAACCTAAACGGTTTCCCACTTAGGAGCGTATTACTACGCGGTTATAAATACTACTACACCAAGATGACTGCACATTCCTCCTCAACTCCTCATCCACAAAAAGTAAAAAACAAACAAGTCATTCATCATCGTTCCCTTGCATCCGCCATGGCCAGCGTGACTTCTGGGTCAAGAGATTGCCACCAGGGAGAGGCGAGCCTAGAAGCGGGAGCACGAGAGATGTCCCGCCTCACCACGGAAGCAGCCAACATGTCCCGCCGCACGGCCGTAGCAGCAGAGAGGTCCCGCCGCACCGTCGAAGCAGCACGGAGGACCCATCGTGCCATTGATGCAGCAGACTGGTCCGGCCGCACCGCGGAAGCAAAAAAGATGTCCCGCCGCGCCGTGAATGCAGCAGAGATGTCCTCCCGCGCCGCGGCGACCTGGGAAAATGACTCGTGGGCAGGCGAGGACTCTTACAGGCGCATGCGTGCCCTCGTCCTTAGGCAGATGGATCAGATCTCCAGGTGGGAGGGGTTGCAGGATGACCTCAAAGCCTTGTTTGAACAGTCTGTCGACGTCATCCGGCAACTAAATGAGAGCAATGCGAAGCTCCAAGCTGAGCGCGACCTGCTGAGGGCGAAGATCGTCGGAAGTGCGGAGCAGCAGGAGCAGACCACTGCCTTGTTGAAGAGGACCGGCGTCATCGTCGAGAAACTTATGGACGAGAATAACAAGCCGCGCATCGAGCGCAGAAGGCTGGTGGAGGAATTCGTGGATGCTCTCAAGCAGCATCTTGAGGACAATAAAGAGCTCGTCGCCGCTCGCCGCGGGGACTAGTTCCCGCGGCTTGTAGCAACGCATCAAGAAAGTAGAGATCAGCGAGCCAGATCGTTGTCTTCCTTCTTCTTTTGCCCTTGTGTATTTCGAGCATTGCCACATATGGCTTTTTTAATTATGTTTCTAAATATGTAAGACAATATCCACTATCATCGTCATTATATTCATTATGCTTGCTACAAGTCGCAGTCAATGCTATATAGGTCCGTCGGATCTTACATCAAGATCCGTGCAAAACTTTCTTTTCGGATTTTCATTTTTCTCTTAAATCTTAGTCCAGTGAGACATATAGGCACGCCGTAGAACAGCTGCTCTGGCGCCATTAATAGTGACGTTGGGAGGGAGGTGCACGACGGGTAGCGGTCAAACGGCTCTCCTCTCGATGAGCACGCGCAGGGGTTTGATCGCACGCCTCCCGTACTCAAATAGCTACCCCGCACGGCACCTCCTAGCCAATAAAAAAAAGGGGACGCGTGGTCGCACGTAATTGGTAAGTCGAACGCCCACGGTTTCAATAATACCTGTGTTTCCGATTTGTAACGTGACAGCACTTGTTCCAAAATGACTTTGTTGATTGTTAATGTGTGGGCCTTCGCAAATCGGACAGAAAAATTACCACTGCATGTTGGTGTCATGAGACCATGCCAAGTTTCATGATTTTCAGGCATGTTTTGGAATTAAGGAATTAAAAAAAAACAATTTTCTCAATCTTTCCGACCGAGCCTTGACGCCCAGATGTTTGAATTTCACTCCCATCTCTTGCATGGGACCTAGAAATTCACCCAAGGACACACATGTGATTTTTCAAACAACTTTGGTGCACTGGAGCATGTGCTTGTAGTTAAAATTTGAATTATGCACATTAAATGCCCAGAAACTCAATTAATGTATGAAAAGGCCAAACGAGCCCGAAATAATTCCAAAATTTAGCATGATACTTCTATTTGGTCTAATCTGGCCGAAATAATTCCAAAATTTAGCATGATACTTCTATTTGGTCTAATCTGGCTGTGTAAAAAATTAAGGCGGGAGAAGGCAGTGTACGTATATCATTTCGCACACGGAGGTGACACGTTCCCTCTCGGAACCACGAGCCTTCTTGAGGGAAGCTCCGGTTTGCAAGAAGCTTACACCAAAGCTTGTCCCAATTCGGTCAAAAATATTTACCGCAACATGTTGGTGCCATGTCATGACACCATGCCAAGTTTCATGATTTTCAGGCGTGTTTTGGAATTACAGGAATTAAAAAACCAAGTTTCTCAATCTTTCCGGCCGAGCCACGATGCCCAGATGTTTGAATTTCACACCCATCTCTTGCATGGGACCTAGAAATTCACCCAAGGACACACATGTGATTTTTCAAACAACTTTGGTGCACTGGAGCCTGTGCTTGTAGTTCAAATTTGAAGTATGCACATTAAATGCCCATGAACTCAATTAATGTATAAAAAAGGCCAAAAAACCCGGAATAATTCCAAAATTTAGCACGGTACTTCTATTTGGTCTAATTTGGTTGTGTAAAAAAATTAAGGCGGGACAAGGCAGTGTATGTATGTCGTTTCGCACACGGAGGTGACACGTTCCCTCTCAGAACCACGAGCCTTCTTGAGGGAAGCTCCGGTTTGCAAGAAGCCTACACCAAAGCTTGTCCCGATTCGGCCAAAACAATTATCGCAGCATGTTGGTGCCATGCCATGAGACCATGCCAAGTTTCATGATTTTCAGGCGTGTTTTGGAATTACAGGAATTAAAAAACCAAGTTTCTCAATCTTTCCAGCCGAGCCACGACGCCCAGATGTTTGAATTTCACTCCCATGTCTTGCATGGGACCTAGAAATTCACCCAAGGACACACATGTGACTTTTCAAACAACTTTGGTGCACTGGAGCACGTGCTTGTAGTTCAAATTTGAATTATACACATTAAATGCGTAGAAACTCAATTAATGTATAAAAAAGGCCAAACGAACACGGAATAATTCCAAAATTTAGCATGATACTTCTATTTGGTCTAATCTTCCTCTGTAAAAAAATTAAGGCGGGAGAAGGCAGTGTACGTATGTCGTTTCACACACGGAGGTGACACGTTCCCTCTCGGAACCAGGAGCCTTCTTGAGGGAAGCTCCGGTTTGCAAGAAGCCTACACCAAAGCTTATCTCAATTCGTCCAAAAAAATTACCGCAACATGTTGGTGCCATGTCATGAGACCATGCCAAGTTTCATGATTTTCAGCCGTGTTTTGAAATTATAGGAATTAAAAAACCAAGTTTCTCAATCATTCCGGCCGAGCCACGACACCCAGATGTTTGAATTTTATTCCCATTTCTTGCATGGGACCTATAAATTCACCCAAAGACACACATGTGATTTTTCACCAAACTTTGGTGCATTGGAGCATGTGCTTGTAGTTCAAATTTGAATTATGCACATTAAATGCCCAGAAACTCAATTAATGCATAAAAATGCCAAACGAACTCGGAATAATTCCAAATTCAAACACGACACTCATGTACTAGTTGCATGTTCACTGTACGTAAATGTTCTAGGAATTCAAACACAATCCTTTCCCTCTGTAACACCATTTTGTCTTTCAAAACATAATGAAAAAATCAGGTATACCACAAACAGTTTACTAGAAAGAATCGTGTGGGATGCGATATAAAATATCTTGGTGCACCGTCTTGTCTGGCTTACGCAGGAAGCTTCGTCGTCTATAGTCCACCGCCCCCGCTTGAACCACACTTGCGCGCCAGTTTCTCACGGCACCGAGCGATTTTTTTTGCCACCGCGGAAATATCTATCTCCCCACCTCCTCCCTCCTACCAAAAGCCACATTTCCACTGGTCCTCCTTGCTTTCCAAGTTCAAACCTTCACTGCTGCTTACTAGCAGCTTAGCCTCCTCGCCGGTGACCCTTCTTCTTGCAGCGCCGCCTCCTCGCCGGCTACCCTTCTTCTTGCAGCGCTGCCTCCTCACCGGCGATCCTTCTTCTTGCAGCGCCGCCTCCTCGCCGGCGACCCTTCTTCTTGCTGCGCGGCATCCTCGCCACCGACCCTTCTTCTTGCTGCACGGGCTCGTCGATATGGTCAGGTAATCCACACCCCACTCACACCATCCTCCTCCTTTCCCGTCCCACATGCCCTGACTAACGGAGCGACACCTTCCACCGAAGTCACTGCCCCCTCCTCCAATTAAGCGTCGCCCACGGCCATTTTACACGCAGTATAATGTGGAGCTGAGTAGCATGCAGGCGCACGTGCGAACGAGGTCCCAATGGCTGACATGCGTGTCGACCGCCAGATCTTGGAGGAGCACCTCGTCTTCGAGGCCACCGTCGACACCGACGCGCGGTTGTCTACTTTAAAATACAGTTTGTGATGTTTTCTCGAGGCCAGCGCCAGTGCCTTCTAGTGATTTGTCCTCTGTAATGTTAATATGCAATATGATGTTCAGTTAGCAGTTTGGTCCTCTGAAATGTAATGTTCAGTTAACACTTTGGTCCAACAATTGCTACATTTCTTAGTACTGTTCTCAAGCATTCTTTGTTTTGTTAACTGCCTTATCTTCTAGTACATGTTTCTATTCTGCAATGTCGTGCTCGATTAACTATTTTGGTTCATTTGGTCCGCTTTCCATTTAAGCTGTTTGGTTCAGTTCTGCAATTTGATTTTCATTTCTTTGTGGGTACAATTTTGTATTGTTATGCATGTGACACCAATCGAATTTGGCTGTACTCAATACATATTCTACTGATAGTATGGCAACTCTCAGTTAACCCGATCAAGATCTTCCTTATGTGTGTTGCAGGGAAACAATGGGAGACATCATGCGGTTTACCATCGAGGTTTGTTCAAGCAGTGGTCCTTTGGCTAATAGCACATTATTGTGCGATTGCGAGAATCATTCTAATATTTAGGTTTCTTACAATTTGGTCTTGCACATGTAGGTCCTCATTGCCGAGGCTTAGACCCACTATTTCGACCCATTTTGCATATGGGGAAATGAGATGTCCATGAATATCAGTCAAGTCAAGAAACTTCGTAAAGATTGTTAGGATGAAGAAACTTGCATTTAATAACAGCAAGATCTTTGTTTGCACAATGAAGAAGACATCAGTCAACTATAGGATGGTACCAACTCTTTTACCTTATTTTTACCCCTTGCGCCATTTCAAAATTTATAAGAGCGATTTATGCATAGCTTTGTTTTCAGTACTTTTCAAAGCAGTTCACCGATGATTACCTCTCAAACCACCTACATGGTCAAGAGGCGAGGAAGGTATTCATTCAACACTCACGGTATAATATTGAAGTCTTCTTTGAAGAGGACGAAGGTTGGGCGGGCAATTATCCATAGCCACTGGCCTAAAGTTGCAAGGACATTCAACATCACTGAAGGCTCAATATTTGCCTTCCGCTTCTGTAGTTTCCCAGATGAGATTCATCTATCTATTTACCGTGTATGATGCTACTTTCCAAAGGTTTTTTATGCTGCATGTGAAACTTTGTGCTGTTGTGTAATGGCGTAACTGAGTGCCGAAGCTATTTGATGTAATTCGATTATGAAATCCTGGTTGCTTTTATACAGATATGAAATATCTCGCGTGTTTTATAAGAAATATCAGTTTGATTAGTACATGGATTATCAATAATAGGCTAATTACCCTGCTTATTGGGGTTTTCTATTGCAAACGTTTACTCGGACAACACCGTGGGCGATGAACTCAAACAACCCGCACGGTTTTTAGAAAGTAGGCGTGTTCGATCAACTAACAATCACACACGGCTTCCGGCAGCAAACTGTTTGCGTTAGGCCACCTTGCACAAACGTTTCCACACAAAGAACTGTGTGGGATGTACATACCTACGGAAATGATTTTCTGGGATTCACCGTGTGGGATGTACATACCTACGGAAATGATTTCTGGGATTCACCGTGTGGGATGTACATACCTACGGAAATGATTTCTGGGATTCACTGTGTGGGATGTACATACCTACGGAAATGATTTCTGGGGTTCACCGTGTGGGATGTACATACCTACGGAAATGATATTTGGGAATCACCGTGTGGGATGTACATACCTACGAAAATGATTGGGTTTCAATGCCTCGCCCGATCGCACACGGCCCCAGCCTGGGTCCCAGGAGGGCCTATCCCCGATGATTTCTGGGTCGCGTGGGAAGGACACCCTATCGCACACACTCACTTGGCGACGATTCCAAATGCCGTCGCAGAAATGGGTTTTAAACCGTTTGTTTAGGACGTCGTTGTACCAGTGTATGGTGTTTTCCCCTCTCTATCTTGTTGTGATGAATTGAGTTTTCCCTTTGAGATTTCGCTTTATTGGATTGAATACTTTTATGGATTTGAGAGCACTGGATATATGTCTTACAAATGAATACTCGTGGTGACAATGGGGTATTATTTTGATTCACTTGATATATGTTTTGGCACTCAACTCACAGATTCCCGTGGTGACATTGGGGTAATCTACGCATAAGGGTTGATGCACGTTCTTGTCTTTGTTTCTTCGGTAGAAATCTTGGGGCACTCTTTGAAGTCCTTTGTGTTGGATTGAGTATTATGAATATGAATTTGCTTTGGTGTTATTTTAGAACAAACTCTAGGATAGATCAAACGGAAAGAATAGCTTTGTGTTATTTTAGTACGAACTCTTGAATAGATCGAACGGAAAGAATAGCTTTGAGGTGGTTTCGTACCCTACAAAAAATTTATTCTTATATTCTCCGCTAGATAGGAACTTTGGAGTGATTCTTCATCGCACTTTGGGGGATGGTTATATGATCCAATTATATTAACATTGTTGAGAGATTGCACTAGCAAAAGTACGGACCCTAGGCCTCATTTTCAAGCATTGCAATATCATTTTTGTGCCCGTTTACTATTTGCTACGAACTCTTGAATAGATCCAGAGCTACGCCCCTGACCATCAGGTCAGGTTCGGAAACTTGAACTATACTGCCGACATCCGCAAAGACTTGATCTTCGAAGGATTCGAACCCATGTCGGGTGTGCCTCACAATCACGACGAGCATGACGTAACTCTGTCGTCGGTAGTGTTCGGGAGATCACACCTGCAACTACTCCGGCCCTCAATCCGGAGCAAATTGCGCCATCCGAGGACGGGTGGATAGACCCCACCATGGAGGCCGCACTCTCAGTGGCGATAGAGCCGAATACTGACTTCACCCCTTACGAGAGCCGTGTTGCCGAACCATCGGATTCGTCCCCGGCCATGGGCTCCGAGCCGCCTGCGTCCGTGCCTATCAAATCCGATTGGGCACCGATCATGGAGTTTACCTCATGGATATCTTCAAAGACTCGCCTTTTGGCGATGTGCTAAATTCATTAAGGTCTCTCTCCTTGTCAAGAGAACCTTGGCCGAACTATGTCCGGCTAGAATGGGATGCGGACAACGAAGAAATTCGCTCCCCACCCACCACCCACTTAGTAGCCACTTGTCGATTTATTTAACCGACATGCACGACTTCGACTCAAGACATCGACGGTATGGAAGACGATGCAGAGACGAACAGAACCACCGCCCACGTATTTGGACCGCCACCTCATCATATGATATATATATATATATATATATATATATATATATATATATATATATATATATATATATATATATATATATGGTGGATACCCCAAAGAAGGCAATGGCGATAAGACACCGGAGGATGACCCTCCAAGAAGCAACCCAAGCATCGGCGTCGGTGGCGCCCGCTCTAAGTCCCGCCATAGCAAAAGTAGTGATACCGGCACAAGAGACAATAACACTCCGGATAGTGCCGAAGACGACGACAATCCCCTCCAGCCAGATTTAGAGCGGGAGGATGAACAAGCTAGCCCTCCAGAACAGGCAGCAGATGGAGAAATGGAAGATGACAATTACATGCCTCTCTCCGAAGACGAGGTGAGCCTCGGCGACGAAGAATTTATCGTGCCTGAGGATCCCATTGAGAGGAGCGCTTCAAGCGCCGGCTTATAGCCACAGCAAATAGCCTGAAGAAAAAGCAACAACAGCTTCGAGCTGATCAAGATTTGCTAGCAGAAAGATGGACCGAAGTCCTTGCGGCCGAGGAATACGAACTCGAACGCCCCTCCAAGAGTTACCCAAAGCGCAGGTTGCTACTCCGACTCGAGGAGGAAGCACTGAAACCTACATCACCAGCGTACGATGCGGCTGATCGGCCACCTCGTGGCCGAGACAGAGAGGCATTTTAGCCCGAAGTCCAGACCGCACCCCGCCGCCGTTCAACCAAAAACACCAAGGCCCGGGGCAACACGCGGGACCTGCGAGACGTATTGGAAAACAAAGCAGGGCATACAAGATAGATCTACGGATCACGGGGTCACGCCCCAATGCGAGACGATGATCGTCACTAAAAGCAAATCCGGCCGTGCCGAATAAAGCAGACAAGACTCATATGAACTACGTCGTGATATAGCCCAGCACAGAGGCGCCGCACACCCCCTATGCTTCACTGGTGAGGTAATGGATCACGAATTCCCAGAGGGTTTTAAACCCGTAAATATTGAATCGTATGATGGTACAACAGATCCCGCGGAATGGATCGAGGATTTCCTCCTCCACATCCACATGGCGCGCGGTGATGACCTACATGCCATCAAGTACCTCCCACTAAAACTCAAAGGACCAGCTCGGCATTGGCTGAATAGCTTGCCAGCAGACTCCGTTGGCAGTTGGGAGGATTTGGAAGATGCGTTCTGATACGTCTCCAACGTATCTATAATTTTTGATTGCTCCATGCTATATTATCAACTATTTTGGACCATATTGGGCTTTATTTTCCACTTTTATATTACTTTTGGGACTAACCTATTAACCGGAGACCCAGCCCAGATTTGCTGTTTTTTGCCTATTTCAGTGTTTCGAAGAAACGGAATATCAAACGGAATGAAACCTTCGGGAACGTGATTTTCTCACCGAACATGATCCAGGAGACTTGGACCCTACGTCAAGCAACCAACAGGGAAGGCATGAGGTAGGGGGCGCGGCCCCCCAAAGCGCCGCCTCCACCCTCGTGGGCCCCATGTTGCTCCACCGACGTACTTCTTCCTCCTATATATACCTACGTACCCCCGAACGATCATATACGGAGCCAAAAACCTAGTTCCACCGCCGCAACTTTCTGTATCCACGAGATCCCATCTTGGGGCCTGTTCCCGAGCTCCGCCGGAAGGGTAATCCACCACGGAGGGATTCTACATCATCATAGCCTCTCCGATGAAGTGTGAGTAGTTTACCTCAGACCTTCGGGTCCATAGTTAGTAGCTAGATGGCTTCTTCTCTCTTTTTGGATCTCAATACAATGTTCTCCCCCTTTCTTGTGGACATCTATTCGATGTAATCTTCTTTTTGTGGTGTGTTTGTTGAGACTGATGAATTGTGGGTTTATGATCAAGATTATCTATGAGCAATATTTGAATCTTCTCTGAATTCTTTTATGTATGATTGGTTATCTTTGCAAGTCTCTTTGAATTATCCGTTTGGTTTGGCCAACTAGATTGGTAGTTCTTGCAATGGGAGAAGTGCTTAGCTTTGGGTTCAATCTTGCGGTGTCCTTTCCTAGTGACAGAAGGGGAAGCAAGGCACGTATTGTATTGTTGCCATCGAGGATAACAAGATGGGGTTTTATCATATTGCTACAATTTATCCATCTACATCATGTCATCTTGCTTAAGGCGTTACTCTGTTTTCATTAACTTAATACTCTAGATGGATGTTGGATAGCGGTCGATGAGTGGAGTAATAGTATTAGATGCAAAGGTGAGTCGGTCTACTTGTCTTGGACGTGATGCCTATATACATGATCATACCTAGATACTCTCATAACTATGCTCAATTACATCAATTGCTCAACAAGAATTCGTTCACCCACCGTAAAATACTTATGCTCTTGAGAGAAGCCACTAGTGAAATCTATGGCCCCGGTCTATTCTCTATCATATCAATCTTCCAAAGACTTTATTATTGCTTTGCTTTTTACTTTGATTTTTATTTTACTTTGCGTCTTTATACCAAAAAAATAACAAAAATTTATCTATCATCTCTATCCGATCTCACTCTCGTAAGTGACCTTGAAGGGATTGACAACCCCTACTCGCGTTGGTTGCGTTGAGCTATTTGTTTTGTGTAGGTACGAGGGACTTCTTGCGTGGCCTCCTCTTTGGATTGATAGCTTGGTTCTCAAAAACTGAGGGAAATACTTACCCTACTCTGCTACATTATCCTCTCCTCTTCGGGGAAATCCAACGCAAGCTCAAGAGGTAGCACGTTCCTTGACAACTTCCAGGGCACTTATGTGCGACCACGGGATGCTGATGACTTGAGCCATATAACTCAGCAGCCAGGGGAATCGGCTAGGCAATTCTGGACACGGTTCCTAACTAAGAAAAACCAAATTGTCGACTGTCCGGATGCAGAGGCCTTAGTGGCATTTAAGCATAACATCTGTGACGAGTGGCTCGCCCGGCACATCGGCCAGAAGAAGCCGAAGTCTATGGCAGCCCTCACGACACTCATGACCCGCTTTTGCGCGGGCGAGGATAGCTGGCTGGCTCGCAGCAACAACACATCAAGGAATCTTGGCACTTCAGATACCAAAGATACTAACAGCAGACCACGTCGTAACAGACACAAGCGCCGCAACAACAGCGATACCGCTGAAGATACGGCAGTCAATGCCGGATTCAGTGGCTCTAAATCCGGTCAGCGGAAAAATCCATTCAAAAGAAGTACTCCGGGCCCGTCCAGTTTGGACCGCATACTTGATCGCTCATGTCAAATTCACGGCACCCCCGATAAGCCAGCCAATCACACCAACAGAGAATGCTGGGTGTTCAAGCAGGCCGGCAAATTGAACGCCGAAAGCAAGGACAAGGGGCCGCATAGCGATGACGAGGAGGAGCCCCGGCCGCCGAACACTAGAGGACAGAAGAGGTTCCCCCCACAAGTGAAAACAATGAACATGATATACGCAACCCACATTCCCAAGAGGGAACGGAAGCGTGCACTAAGGGATGTCTATGCGATGGAGCCAGTCGCCCCAAAGTTCAACCCATGGTCCTCTTGTCCGATTACCTTCGATCGCAGGGACCACCCCACTAGTATCCGACATGGCGGATCTGCCACATTGGTCCTTGACCCCATCGTCGACGGATTTCACCTCACTCGAGTCCTTATGGACGAAGGCAGCAGCCTTAACCTGCTCTATCAGGATACAGTGCGCAAAATGGGTATAGACCCCTCGAGGATAAAACCCACTATAACCACCTTTAAAGGTGTCATCCCAGGTGTAGAGGCCCATTGCACGGGCTCAATCACACTGGAAGTGGTCTTCGGATCTCCGGACAACTTCCGAAGCGAGGAGTTAATCTTCGACATCGTCCCGTTCCGCAGTAGCTATCACGCATTGCTCGAGTGAACCGCATTTGCAAGATTCAATGTGGTACTGCATTACCCATACCTCAAGTTCAAGATGCCAGGACCTAGGGGGGTTATAACAGCCAATAGAAACACAAAACGCTCGCTCCGCACGGAGGAGCACACCGCGCCCTCGCATCAGAAGCACAAAGCAACCCTTTAAGGCAACCCGCCAATTCGGCGATAAAGCCCTCGGACACCTTCAAGCGAGTCCGGAGTAACCTGCAACATGATCGCCCGGCATGTTCGTGAGCTTGCCTTTAGTAATTCGCCCCGCCCTAGTCCCAAATAAGCGACGAATCTGTGCCGCTGCATATAATTACGCACTAAGATACCATGGGCATAGGCGGGGGCACGACTAGGGCACGTCCCACAATGCGGCTTAACCGCCCCAGGGGTTGTATACCTTTATCATTTCCTCTCTTTCAGGACCTTACTCTCTGGAAGCCCTTTCCGGCAGCCTGATTGCTGGACACATTACGGGAAGGAAAAACCAAGGGGGCAAGAAGTTAAGACGTACAAGGGAATCCCTAGGTGGTCTCTGATAACAATCGAAGTAGCCATTTTTAATACCCATACGCAGCTTGCCCTTGGACAGGACATGTCAAATAGTCCCATTTTTTGCTTATCGCACTACTTGTATCAGTACGCTTCGACATATTATTTAAATAACAATGCACAACATTATTCTATTATTGCATTACCCTTCATTTTTCTTGTCTGTTTATTTACGACAACTTGCACCCATACATTCTGGTACGACCAGTACGCCAGGGGCTTCAGTATACCCCATCATACGGCGTGAGAAGTCCGAACACTTTCGACAGTGCGACACCCCGAACTTATAGCATTATATGCATCAGCTCCGAATCATGTCTTGGGTCAATAGTTGGGTTTGCCCGGCTCCCATGTTTTGGTACCTTACGTTCCGCAAAATCGGCTAAGGTAGCGCTGGGAGAACTACTGCGATTGTGTCCTGGTTCTTCCGGACGAGCACCTCAGTAGAGAAAGTCGAAAACTGACTGTCATGATAAGGCGAGAGGCTGTCGCTGTTCGAGAGGTCCCAAGTCCTTCAAGACTTTTTCTGCTTCGGGCGAGGAGTCGGCCTTGCCCGACTTAGGCGTATATAGCGCCCCAAATTCAGCCTTCCGAATACTAGGGGCTTCGCCAAAATTTAAAATTGTAGACTTCTATGGCTAAGTGAGAGTGATAAAGCCTTACAGTCCGATTGCCTAGTTCATTGTGCTGAACACCTCCCTCGAAGGACCCAAAATTGGGATAAAAAGTGCTCAGGTTTATCCCGAACACCTCAGTACTAGTTACATGGGGGCAGAAGCCGACGACTGGCCAACTCTCAGATTTTATAAAAACGGCCGCACAGAAGGTAATATTTTAAATTCAAGAGTGTTGCATAGCGCAAATGAACTTGTTTTATACTACAGGATTGCATGAGTACATTCATTCAAATATTACATCTTTAGCACATTCCTCCGCCACAAGGCGAGAACCCTTCAGGACACTGTCATTATACATTTCGGGGTGGCGATGCTCCTTGCCCTCCGGCGGCCCCTCCTTCACCAGCTTTACAGCGTCCAGCTTCCCCCAGTGCACCTTCGCCCGGGCAAAAGCCCTGTGCGCACCCTCGATGCAGATGGACCGCTTTATGACTTCAAGCCGTGGGCAGGCATTCACAAGCCGCCTCACTGCATCAAGTAGCTGTCGAGGCGGGGATCGCCAGCCACATCCGGACTATAAGACCCTTCATGGCCTGTTCGGCTGCCTTGCGGAGCTCGACCAGTTGCTTCAGCTGGTCGCTCAAGGGCATTGGGTGTTCGGTCCCAGTATACTGAGACCAGAACAACTTCTCCGTCGAGCTCCCCTCCTCAGCCCGATAAAACTCCACGGCATCCAACACACTACGGGAAAGATCTGCGAATGCTCCTAGAGAGCTCCGAACTCGGGTAAGTAAAAGGAAAGTTTCCTTCACATGCTTGCTTTGCATAATGAATGCCTTACCCGCTGCTATCTTCTTAACCGCCTCAATCTCCTGGAGGGCCTTGTGGGCTTCCGCCTTGGCGTTTTGTGCGCTTTTGAGGGCCTTCATAGCTCGGACTCGCGTCTTAGAGTCAAGCTCCAAGGACTCGTGTTTTTGGCGAGAGCCTGGAGCTCTTGTTGCACCTCGCCTACCCGGCTTCTTGCTTTTTTCGCTGATGCGCTCCTTGGCCGCTTTGTCTTCGGCTCCTGACAGCTTTCTTCGTGGTCGCCACTTGGTCGTGGCCCCTGGCAAATTCATGATGATCCTATTATTTTACAACCAAATTTATTTTAAATATATAGACAGGGTATAGCTTACCTTTGTTCTCTTCGAGCTGCCTCTTGGTAAGGCCGAGCTCTTCCTTGGACCGCTCAAGGTCCTGCTTGATCTGGCGACCTCTGCAAGACGTGCGGCCAAGATCAAGCCCGTGATATGCACATAGACATATTCTGATTAGACTCCTAAGTCATTATTTGATCCTCTATTCGGCCTTTCTTCGCGAACGCCAAACAGAGCATCAGGGGCTACTGTCTATGCAGTAATATTTTCCTATAAGTTGATTACTTACCTGAAAGCCTGTTAGGAGGCTGGCACAAGCTTCAGTTAGTCCGCTTTTGGCGGACTGAACCTTCTCGATCACCGCACTCATGATAGTGCAGTGCTTTTCGTTGATGGAAGCGCCGCGTAGCACTTCCAGCAAGTTGCCCGGTGCCTCTGAATGGACAGAGGCCACCGGCATGGGCGGCTTGCCCCTCTTAACGGGGGGTCGCCTGACAGAGTCCGTAACCACTGGAGGTTCCGGCGCAGTGTTTGGCTGGAGGCCGAATTCGGAGCCCATGGGAGTCTTGCTCCCTTTGCGCCCAGGGTCCGGAATGTCGCCTCGAGGCGCCTCTAGGACTACCTCCCCTCGGCTCGGTTCCCTTTGAGATAACACCTCGATGTTGTCCATAGGGAGAGGGGTGGAGGCGGTCGGAAGTGAATCGCTATTCATATCCGACGGGTCCAAAGAACCATCCGTCGAAGATACGTCGATACAGGCTCGGGACGGACTGCATAATCATGTTCGGCATGATGAGAAGCAGTGCAATAAAACATACCATGAATCGCTATGGTATCCGGATACTTACGACTTCGCCAGGGGATTGTCCCTGGGCAGCCACTCGTCGTCGCTGTAGGCGGCCATCGTGGAGCAGTCTGGAAGGAGGGTCCTTCCCTTCTTGGACCCTTCGGCCTCCCCGGTTGGGGCGGCCTTCCTTTTCTTGTCTCCCGGCTGGGGAGAACTTTCCTCTTCCTCCTCCTCGTTGTGGGAGGAGTGCGCCTCGGAGTTTTCGGACGATGAGTCCGATATAACCTTGCGCCGGAGACCCTTTCGGGTCCCCGTGGCCTTCTTCTTGGCCTTCTTCACCGGCACCTCATAAGGCGCCGCAACCAGCATCTCCATTAGGAGAGCATCTGTTGGATCCTCAGGCAGGGGGGTTGGGCAATCGATCTGCTCCGCTGTCTCTACCCAGTCCTGTTAATAGCATGGAGGCTTAGATCCCGCACATGATTAAACTGGGGGAAATAATGAAGGAAATATGCCCTAGAGGCAATAATAAAGTTATTATTTATTTCCTTATATCATGATAAATGTTTATTATTCATGATAGAATTGTATTAACCAGAAACATAATACATGTGTGAATACATAGACAAACAGAGTGTCACTAGTATGTCTCTATTTGACTAGCTCGTAAATTAAAGATGGTTAAGTTTCCTAACCATAGACATGAGTTGTCATTTGATTAACAGGATCACATCATTAGGAGAATAATGTGATTGACTTGACCCATTCCGTTAGCTTAGCTCTTGATCGTTTAGTATGTTGCTATTGCTTTCTTCATGACTTATACATGTTCCTATAACTATGATATTATGCAACTCCGGTTTACTAGAGGAACACTTTGTGTGCTACCAAACGTCACAACGTAACTGGGTGATTATAAAGGAGCTCTACAGGTGTCTCCAAAGGTACATGTTGAGTTGGCGTATTTCGAGATTAGGTTTTGTCACTCCGATTGTCGGAGAGGTATCTCTGGGCCCTCTCGGTAATGCATATCACTATAAGCCTTGCAAGCAATGTAGCTAATGAGTTAGTTATGGAATGATGCATTACGTAACAAGTAAAGAGACTTGCCGGTAACGAGATTGAACTAGGTATTGAGATACCGACGATCGAATCTCGGGCAAGTAACATACCGATGACAAAAGGGAACAACGTATGTTGTTATGCGGTTTGACCGATAAAGATCTTCGTAGAATATGTAGGAGCCAATATGAGTATCCAGGTTCCACTATTGGTTATTGACCAGAAACGGTTCTCGGTTATGTCTACATAGTTCTCGAACCCGTAGGGTCCGCACGCTTAAGGTTTTGATGATAGTTTTATTATGAGTTTATGATTTTTGATGTACCGAAGGAGTTCGGAGTCCTGGATGAGATAAGGGACATGACGCGTAGTCTCGAAATGGTCAAGACATAAAGATCGATATATTGGATGACTATATTCGGACTTCGGAAAGGTTCCGAGTGATTCGGGTATTTTTCAGAGTACTGGCGAGTTACGGGAATTCGCAGGGGAGTATATGGGCCTTATTGGGCCATACGGGAAAGAGAGAGGGGCTTCCTAGGGCAGGTCGCGCGCCCCCCAAGGCCTAGTCCGAATTGGACTAGGGGGAGGGGCTGCGCCCCCTCCTTCCTTCCCTTCTCCCTTCCCCTTCCTTCTCTCCTACTCCTACTAGGAAAGGAGGAGTCCTACTCCCGGTGGGAGTAGGACTCCCCCCTTGGCGCGCCTCTCCCTGGCCGGCCGCCTCCTCCCCTTGCTCCTTTATATACGGGGGCAGGGGGCACCCCATAGACACAACAATTGATCCTTGAGATCTCTTAGCCGTGTGCGGTGCCCCCCTCCACCATAGTCCTCGATAATATTGTAGCGGTGCTTAGGCGAAGCCCTGCGACGGTAGAACATCAAGATCGTCACCACGCCATCGTGCTAACGGAACTCTCCCTCGACACTCGGCTGGATCGGAGTACGAGGGACATCATCGAGCTGAACGTGTACTAGAACTCGGAGGTGTCGTAGTTTCGGTGCTTGATCGATCGGGCCGTGAAGACGTACGACTACATCAACCGCGTTATTCTAACGCTTCCGCTTTCGGTCTACGAGGGTACGTGGACAACACTCTCCCCTCTCGTTGCTATGCATCACTATGATCTTGCGTGTGCTTAGGAAAATTTTGAAATTACTACGTTCCCCAACAGTGGCATCCGAGCCAGGTTTTATGCGTAGATGTTATATGCACGAGTAGAACACAAGTGAGTTGTGGGCGATACAAGTCATACTGCTTACCAAAGATGTCATACTTTGGTTCGGTGGTATTGTTGGATGAAGCGGCCCGGACCAACATTACGCCAGACGCTTACGCCGAGACCGGTTCTCCCGACGTGCTTTGCACGAGAGGTGGCTAGCGGGTGTCGGTTTCTCCAACTTTAGTTGAACTGAGTGGCTACGCCCGGTCCTTGCGAAGGTTAAAACAACACCAACTTGACAAACTATCGTTGTGGTTTTGATGCGTAGGTAAGAACGGTTCTTGCTAAGCCCGTAGCAGCCACGTAAAACTTGCAACAACAAAGTAGAGGACGTCTAACTTGTTTTTGCAGGGCATGTTGTGATGTGATATGGTCAAGACATGATGCTATATTTTATTATATGAGATGATCATGTTTTGTAACCGAGTTATCGGCAACTGGCAGGAGCCATATGGTTGTCACTTTATTGTATGAAATGCAAGCGCCCTGTAATTGCTTTACTTTATCACTAAGCGGTACGATAGTCGTAGAAGCAATAGGTGGCGAGACGACAACGATGCTACGATGGAGATCAAGGTGTCGCGCTGGTGACGATGGTGATCACGACGGTGCTTCGGAGATGGAGATCACAAGCACAAGATGATGATGGCCATATCATATCACTTATATTGGTTGCATGTGATGTTTATCCTTTATGCATCTTATTTTGCTTTGATTGACGGTAGCATTATAAGATGATCTCTCACTAATTATCAAGAAGTGTTCTCCTCGGTATGCACCGCTATGAAAGTTCTTCGTCTTTGAGACATCACGTGATGATCGGGTGTGATAGGCTCTACGTTCAAATACAACGGGTGCAAAACAGTTGCACACGCGGAATACTCAAGTTAAACTTGACGAGCCTAGCATATACAGATATGGCCTCGGAACACGGAGACCGAAAGGTCGAGCGTGAATCATATAGTAGATATGATCAACATAGTGATGTTCACCATTGAAAACTACTCCATCTCACGTGATGATCGGACATGGTTTAGTTGATTTGGATCACGTGATCACTTAGATGACTAGTGAGATGTCTGTCTAAGTGGGAGTTCTTAAGTAATATGATTAATTGAACTTAAATTTATCATGAACTTAGTCCTGGTAGTATTTTGCAAATTATGTTGTAGATCAATAGCTCGCTTTGTTCCTTTCATATGTTTATTTTGATATGTTCCTAGAGAAAATTATGTTGAAAGATGTTAGTAGCAATGATGCGGATTGGATCCATGATCTGAGGTTTATCCTCATTGCTGCACAGAAGAATTATGTCCTTAATGCACCACTAGGTGACAGACCTATTGCAGGGAAGCGGAATCTGAGCGTTAAGAACGTTTGGCTAGCTCAATACGATGACTACTTGATAGTTTAGTGCACCATGCTTAACGACTTAGAATCGGGACTTCAAAGACGTTTTGAATATCATGGACCATATGAGATGTTCCAGGAATTGAAGTTAATATTTCAAGCAAATACCCGAGTTGAGAGATAGGAAATCTCCAACAA
Organism: Aegilops bicornis; assembly: GCA_021605145.1. Lineage (NCBI taxonomy): Eukaryota > Viridiplantae > Streptophyta > Magnoliopsida > Poales > Poaceae > Aegilops > Aegilops bicornis. The sequence continues at coordinate 324,496,229 of CM038673.1, forward strand.
GTTCTATAGCTAAAAGATGGAGGAGAATTGCTCAAACTAGTGAGCATGTGCTCAGATTGTCTGGGTACTACGATCGCTTGAATCAAGTGGGACTTAATATTCCAGATAAGATAGTGATTGACAGAGTTCTCTAGTCACCATCACCAAGTTACTAGAACTTCGTGATGAACTATAGTATGCAAGGGATGATGAAAATGATTCCCGAGCTCTTCGTGATGTTGAAATCGACGAAGGTAGAAATCAAGAAAGAGCATCAAGTGTTGATGATTGACAAGACCACTAGTTTCAAGAGAAGGGCAAAGGGAAAGAAAGGGAACTTCAAGTAGAATGACAAGCAAGTTGTCACTCCTGCGAAGAAGCCCAAAGCTGGACCATAACCTGAGACTAAGTGCTTACACTGCAAAGGAAATGGTCACTGGAAGCGGAAATGCCTTGAATATTTGGTGGATAAGAAGGATGGCAAATTGAGCAAAGGTATATTTGATATACAGGTTATTGATGTGTGCCTTACTAGTGTTTATAGTAGCCCCTGAGTATTTGATACTTGTTCGGTTGCTGAGATTAGTAACTCGAAACAGGAGTTATAGAATAGACAAAGACTAGTTGAAGGGGAAGTGACGATGAGTGTTGGAAGTAGTTCCAAGATTAATATGATCATCATCTCACACTCCCTATATTTTCTAGATTAGTGTTAAACCTAAATAAATGTTATTTGGTGTTTGCGTTGAGAATAAATATGATAAGATCATGTTTATTGCGATACGATTATTCATCCAAGATAGAGAATAAATTGTTATTCTGTTTACATGAATAAAACCTTCTATGCTCATACACCCAATGGTGATGGTTTATTGAATCTTGATCATAGTGATACACATATTCATAATGTTGATGCCAAAAGATGCAAAGTTAATAATGATAGTGCAACTTATTTGTGGCACTGCCGTTTGGGTCATATCGGTGTAAAGCGCATGAAGAAACTCCATAAAGCTGGATTTTCGGAATCACTTGGTTATGAATCATTTGATGCTTGCGAACCGTGCCTTTTTGGCAAGATGACTAAAACTCCGTTCTCTGGAACAATGGAACGAGCTACTAACTTGTTGGAAATAATACATACCGATGTATACGGTCCAATGAGTGTTGATGCTCATGGCGGATATGGTTATTTTCTGACCTTCACAGATGATTTGAGCAGATATGCGTATATCTAATTAATGAAGCACAAGTCTGAAACATTTGAAAAGTTCAAAGAATTTCAGAGTGAAGTGGAGAATCATCGTAACAAGAAAATAAAGTTTCTACAATCTGATCGTAGAGAAGAATATTTGAGTTACGAGTTTGGCCTTCATTTTTAAATAATGTGGAATAGTTTCACAGTTCACGCCACATGGAACACCACAGCATAATGGTGTGTCCGAACGTCGTAACCGCACTTTACTGGATATAGTGCGATCTATGATGTATCTTACTGATTTACCACTATCGTTTTGGGGTTATGCATTAGAGATAGCTGCATTCACTTTAAATAGGGCACCATCTAAATCCGTTGAGACGACACCGTATGAACTATGGTTTAGCAGTAAACCTAAGCTGTCGTTTCTTAAAGTTTGGAGTTGCGATGCTTATGTGAAAAAGGTTTCAACCTGATAAGCTCGAACCCAAATCGGAGAAGTGCGTCTTCATAGAATACCCAAAGGAAACTGTTGGGTACACCTTCTATCACAGATCCGAAGGCAAAACATTCGTTGCTAAGAATGGATCCTTTCTAGAGAAGGAGTTTCTCTCAAAAGAAGTGAGTGGGAGGAAAGTAGAGCTTGATAAGGTAATCTGTACATTCTCCCAGATTGGAAAGTAGTTCATCACGTAAACCAGTTCCAGTGATTCCTACACCAATTAGTGAGGAAGCTAATGATGATGATCATGAAACTTCAGATTAAGTTACTACAAAACCTCGTAGGTCTTCCAAAGTACAGTCCGCACCAGAGTGGTACGGTAATACTATTTTGGAAGTCATGTTACTAGACCATGATAAACCTACGAACTATGAGGAAGCGATGATGAGCCCAGATTCCGCGAAATGGTTTGAGACCACGAAATCTGAGATGGGATCCATGTATGAGAACAAAGTGTGGACTTTGGTGGAGTTTCCCGATGATCGGCAAGCTATATTGTATAAATGGATCTTCAAGAGGAAGGCAGACGCTGATAGTAGTGTTACTATCTACAAAGCTCGACTTGTCGCAAAAAGGTTTTCGACAAGTTCAAGGTGTTGACTACAATGAGATTTTCTCAACTGTAGCGATGCTTAAGTCTGTCTGAATCATGTTAGCAATTGCCACATTGATCCATCTATGGACTGGTGCAAGCATCTCAGAGCTGGAATATACGCTTTGATAGGTTGATCAAAGCATATAGTTTTATACAGACTTGTGGTGAAGTCTGTATTTACAATAAAGTGAGTGGGAGCACTACCGCCTTTCGGATAAATATATGTGAGTAACATATTGTTGATCAGAAATGATATAGAATTTTTCTAGGAAGCAAAAAGGAGTATTTGAAAGGAGTTTTTTGAAAGAAAGACCTTAGTAAAGCTACTTACATATTGTGCATCCAGATTTATTGAGATAGATCGAGACGATTGATAAGTTTTTCAATAAGTACATACCTTGTAAAAAAAATTCAAATAGTTCAAAATGGAACAGTCAAAGGAAGAGTTCTTGCCTGTGTTGCAAATGTGTGAAATTGAGTAAGACTCAAATCCCGACCACGGCAGAAAATAGAAAAGAGAATGGAAGTCATTCCCCATGCCTCAATCATAGGTTGTTATGCTATGTACCAGACCTATTGTATACCTTGCTCTATATTTGGCAAGGGAGTACAATAGTGATCTAGGAGTAGATCACTGGACATTGGTCAAGAATATCCTTAGTGAGGACTAAGGAAATATTTCTCTATTACGGAGGTGATAAAAGAGCCCGTTGTAAAGAGTTACATCGGTGCAAGCTTTCACACCGATCCAGATGACTCTAAGTCTCAATCTGGATACATATTGAAAGTGGGAGCAATTAGCTAGAGTAGCTCCGCAAGAGCATTGTTGACATAGAATATTTGCAAAATACATACGGCTCTCAATGTGACAGACCCGTTGACTAAGCTTCTCTCACGAGCAAAACATGATCACACCTTAGTACTCTTTGGGTGTTAATCACATAGCGATGTGAACTAGATTATTGACTCTAGTAAACCCTTTGGGTGTTGGTCACATAACGATATGAACTATGGGTGTTAATCATATACAGATATGAATATTGGTGATAAATCACATGGCGATGTGAACTAGATTATTGACTCTAGTGCAAGTGGGAGACTGAAGGAAATATGCCCTAGAGGCAATAATAAAGTTATTATTTATTTCCTTATATCATGATAAATGTTTATTATTCATGCTAGAATTGTATTAACCGGAAACATAATACATGTGTGAATACATAGACAAACAGAGTGTCACTAGTATGCCTCTATTTGACTAGCTCGTGAAACAAAGATGGTTAAGTTTCCTAACCATAGACATGAATTGTCATTTGATTAATGGGATCACATCATTAGGAGAATAATGTGATTGACTTGACCCATTCCGTTATCTTAGCACTTGATCGTTTAGTATGTTGCTATTGCTTTCTTCATGACTTATACATGTTCCTATAACTATGAGATTATGCAACTCCGTTTACTGAGGAACACTTTGTGTGCTACCAAACGTCACAACGTAATCTGGGTGATTATAAAGGAGCTCTACAGGTGTCTCCAAAGGTACATGTTGAGTTGGCGTATTTCGAGATTAGGTTTTGTCACTCCGATTGTCGGAGAGGTATATCTGGGCCCTCTCGGTAATGCACATCACTATAAGCCTTGCAAGCAATGTAGCTAGTGAGTTAGTTACGGAATAATGCATTACGTAACGAGTAAAGAGACTTGCCGGTAACGAGATTGAACTAGGTATTGAGATACCGACGATCGAATCTCGGGCAAGTAACATACCGATGACAAAAGGGAACAAAGTATGTTGTTATGTGGTTTGACCGATAAAGATCTTCGTAGAATATTGTAGCGACCAGACCCGAATGGATCAAGTCTCTGTGCTCAGGTGTCATCCCTGGATCAGTAATGCTGACACCACACAGTACTTCGAAGGATTTATAGCAGAGTAGCAATCACACACTTATTACATCGATTGTCCAGAAGAGGACTTATTACCATAAATATGGCTTAAGGCCATCTAATAACGATAACAGCGGAAGGCTTGGAAGATAAGTGAGTCCATCAACTCCATCGGCATCACTGAGTATAGAACCACGACCTAAACACCTTACTCGTCGTCTGAAAAGTCTGCAACATGAAAGTTGCAGCCCGAAAACGGGTCAAAGACATGGAATATCTTTGGGAATGTAACACATAGAGAGTAATGAAGCAACAAGCCTATACTACATGCATATATGGCTGGTGGTAAGGCTCTATGGTTACTGATTTAAGTAAAAGCCAATTTTTCCCTATAACAAAGGAATAATTTTGTTTAACTATCATGGTGGTTGTTAAACATTGAGAATGGTTGACAGCATCCTCAATCCCAATTAAAAAGTACTCATCAAATCCCAATAACTTTTATTAGAAGTAAAATGTTGAGATTCACATGATATTCAAGTACTAGATACTCAAGATTTGTCCATAACCGGGGACATGGCTAATCATGATTAGTTTATACACTCTGCAGAGGTTTGCGCACTTTTCCCCACAAGACTCGATCGCCTCCGCTTGGTTCTCGCACTACATGGTGTTTGAGAGACGGATGACCGAGACATAGTCTTTCGTAAGCGCTAGCACCTTACATGTGGGTAGACCGTACCAACCTACATCCCCTACATCAGCTAGCCTACCCGTAAGAGTTCGCACAACTTAGTCAACTACGCCAGAGCCCATAATTGGCTTGTGGCTGCACACGGAAGTTTCCAGTTTGAATAATCTTATGATCCCTTAGAGCCTGGGTGGCGGTCCCAAAAAAAACAGGCAAGTCCTGCTTGAAAACAGGTGCCTCAATCCACCCAGATGTGTGTTTAAGTTGCCACCTTAAATAAACCATTAATTTAACAATCTCACATCTGTCATGGAATACACTCACCCAATCCACGTCTACTAGCATAGCATAGCATAATAAGCAAACGAGAAGTAACTCCCAAAGGTTTCATAAGTAAAACAGGTAATAGGTACTACCTCAATCTACTTCCCATCCCACAATTTAATTAGATCCTAATCATGCAAGTGTTTGAGGATTGATCTAATGCATAAAAACTGGGTATGAGAAAGTATGATCAAGTGTTACTTGCCTTGTCGATGATCCGCGAGTCCTAGAGATTCAAGTAACAAGCGGCGCACCGGGTGATCTAACGCAGACAAACAACAAGCATACAATAAGTACTCATCTAATGCACAGGGAAATCTCGAATAAAAGATCTAACCAGAAAGTTCAACTTAAGAACCCCGTTGCAAAAGAATCGAATCAAATAAAGCATCGAAAGTCGAAACTCGAGAGAGAACGACTCGGTTCTAGCAATCTGAAACTAGGTCAAAATTTTACAGTAGCAAAACCTTGTTTAAGTTGATTAATCGGAACGGCGGTTTCGAAACGAAACTCCAGGCGCTTGAATCACCTGATTCCGATAAACGAGCGAGAAATTAAACAGATTTGAAAATTGAATCGTAAATCAAAATCGAAAATAATGGATTAAATCCGATTAAAAGAAAACGACGAACAGATTAAACAGCGGATGTTCGTTAATGTAACTAATCCAACGAACGCGTTCATTGAAACGAACGGGTCGGTGAACGTTCACTAAATAAGAAAACCGAAAAAATAAAATCAATCTAGGTTTTTGAAAAACCGAACATCGCAAAAAACCGGATCGGCTTTTTAACAAAAACCGGATCGGATCGGATCGGGCGGCGGTTACCTCGGCGATCGCGTGGGCTCCGGCAAGGCGAGGGGCGGCGGGGGTCGGAGGGGCGGCGAGGGCGGCGGGCTCGCGCTTGGTTGCCCGGCGGCGGGCGGACTCAAGAAGCGGCGGGAAGGGGTGAGAGAGAGGGGGCGGTATTTAAGGGGAGAGGGGCGGCGGCGGGGTGACTTGGGAGGGGCAAGCCGGGGAGACGGGCGAGCCGGGACTGACGGCGGCGGGCGCTGCCCCCGAGCGGACTCGCAAGGGCGTGCATGAGGGAGAGGAGAGGAGGCGGCGGCTACCGGGGTCAAGCCTGGCTGGGCCTTGGGCCTGTGGGGGCGCGATTTTTTTTTTAAATTAAAACAAAACAAAATAAAAAAAATACCAAATGAACTCCGATTTAAATAAAACAAATTTTCCCCGACTCCTAAAAATGAGTCGAACAAAATGAACTTTTAAAAACGGCAAACATGCAATAATTTTTTTTAATGCTCATTTTTGCCTAAACAAAATAAATCTTTCAAAACCAAATTTGATTTATTTATAAAATCTTCGTTTTTCCTAAATGTTGGGAAAGTCATATTATTCCCTCTCAAAATATTTTTATAGGAAAAACTTTATGAAGATTATTTAAATAAATCCAATGATCCTATTTCCAAAATTTGAGAAATCCCAAATTTGAAAATAATGAAACTTCCAACTCTCCGAGGGTCCTTGAGTTGCGTGAAATTTTCTAGGATCGGAAAATGCGAGAAAAATATGATATGCATGATGACCTAATGTATAACATTCCAAATTGAAAATTTGGGATGTTACAAACCTACCCCCTTAAGATGAATCTCGCCCTCGAGATTCGGGTTGGTTAGAAAATAGGTGAGGGTGGTCCTTGAGCAAAACTTCTTCTCTTTCCCAGGTGGCTTCATCCTCAGTGTGGTGGCTCCACTGAACTTTGCAAAACTTGATAACCTTGCTGCGGGTAACTCACCGCATAATCGAGAATCTTAACAGTGTTTTTCCTCATATGTCAAGTCATCCTTCAACTGAATTGCTTCGGTGGCACCGTGTCTCTTAACGGTACCTCTGCTATCTCTGGGTGACATTTCTTCAATCGAGAAACATGGAATACATCATGAACTCCTCGACAGTCCTTCCGCAATTCCAACTTATACGCAACTTCTCCCATGCGTTGCAAAATCTTATACGGTCCAACGAAACGGGTGCTAACTTTCCTTTAACTCCAAAACGCTTAACTCCTCAAGCGGGGATACTCTGAGATATACTGTCTCCAACTTCATACTCAATCGCTGGCGCTTTGAATCGGCATAGCTCTTTTGTCTGGACTGGGCTACCTTAAGCCTGTCTCGAATCAACTTGACCTTCTGTTCAGACTCCTTAATCAAATCTGGTCCAAACAACTGATGATCTCCAGTTTCGTCCCATGACAACGGTGTCCTGCACCTTCTTCCATACAAAGCCTCGAAAGGTGCCATCTTCAAGCTGGTTTGGTAACTGTTGTTGTAGGAAAATTCTGCATACGGCAAATTATCATCCCAACTAGATCCATAATCTAGTGCACAAGCTCTCAGCATATCTTCCAAAATCTGATTGACTCTCTCAGTCTGTCCATCGGTCTGTGGGTGGAAAGTCAGGTTGAATTCCAATCGGGTTCCCAATGTTTCGTGCAACTGATTCCAAAATTTCGAGGTAAACTGGGTTCCTCTATCTGATACGATGCTCCTCGGAACTCCGTGTAAGCACACAATTCTGGTCATGTATATCTTTGCCAACTTAGCACTGCTATAGGTGGTCTTGATCGGAATAAAATGAGCTACCTTTGTTAAACGGTCGACTATAACCCAAATCGACTCATATCACGAACGAGTCTTTGGTAATCTGTGATAAAATCCATGCCTAGTTTATCCCACTTCCATTCGGTATCGGCAATGGTTGTAACAATCCTGCCGCTTCGATGTTACGCCTTTTACTTTCTCGACATACATCACAAACTGCTACATACTCCGCAATATCCTTCTTCATTCCGGTCCACCGTAAAGTATTCTTCAAATCCAAGTACATCTTGGTATTTCTGGAGTGAATCGAATAGGGTGAATCATGAGCTTCTTGTAAAATCAACTTCCCGATCTACGGGTCATTGGGCACATAAACACGGTCTTCAAACCATAGGGTATCGTGCTCATCCTCACGAAATCCTTTTAGCTTTTCCTTTGCTCATTTTCTCCTTTATAGAGGCAACTTCCTTATCCGCCTTTTGGGCTTCTCTCGATTTTGTCCATCGCTGTCGATTGAATCTCCAATGCTGCTACATAGCCTCTCGGAACTATTTCCAAACATAGCTCTCGAAGGTCCTCGGCTAACTCATTGGGTATTCCTCCCATCATTAGGGTATTGACGTGGCTCTTTCGGCTCAATGCGTCTGCTACGACATTAGCCTTCCCGGGGTGATAATGCAATCTCATGTCATAATCCTTGATAAGCTCTAACCATCTCCTTTGTCTGAGATTCAATTCCTTCTGTGTGAAGATGTACTTCAAACTCTTGTGATCCGTATATACTTCACAATGATTTCCAATGAGAAAATGTCTCCATGTCTTCAGGGCATGCACTACGGCTGCTAACTCCAAATCGTGAGTGGCATAATTCAACTCATGGGGCTTAAGTTGTCGTGAAGCATACGAAACAACTCTTCCTTCCTCGTAAGCACCGCTCCAAGTCCTCGACGTGAAGCGCCGCAATACACCTCAAAATCCTTAGTCCGATCTGGCAATATCAAGACCGGTGAGGTAACCAATCTTTTCTTCAACTCCTGAAAACTTGCCTCACAGTCCTCAGTCCATATGAATTTGTTTTCCTTCTTCAACAATTCCGTCATAGGCTTAGCAATCCTTGAGAAATTCTCAATGAACCTTCGGTAGTATCCTGCGAGTCCAAGGAAACTCCGAATCTCTCCAACTGTCGTTGGTGCTTCCCATTTGGTTACGGTCTCAACTTTTGTGGGGTCAACTGCTATTCCTTCTCCGGATATAACATGTCCGAGAAATCCAACTTCCTTTAGCCAAAACTCACATTTCTTTGAACTTGGCATACAACTGGTGTTCCTCGGTTTCTCCAAAACCAATCGCAAATGTTCCTTGTGTTCCTCTTCATTCTTCGAGAAAATCAAAATGTCATCAATGAACACCACGACGAACTTATCCAAAAACTCCATAAACACTTTGTTCATCGTGTTCATGAAATAGGCTGGTGCGTTAGTCGATCCAAATGACATAACGGTATACTCGTATAGTCCATATCTCGTGGTAAATGTTGTCTTGGGTATGTCCTGCTCCCGAATCTTCAATCGATGGTACCACGATCGCAAGTCGATCTTGGAAAACACCTTGGCTCCTTGCAAGCGATCAAACAGATCATTTATCATAGGTAGTGGGTACTTGTTCTTGATTGTTACTTCATTCAATCCACGATAATCAACAACCATTCTTAACGATCCGTCCTTCTTCTCCACTAGCAAAACGGGTGATCCCCAAGGTGAAGAACTTGGGCGTATAAAACCTTTATCCAAAAGCTCCTTAATCTGCTTCTTGATTTCCGCCAAATCATGTGCTGGCATCCTATACGGTCGCTTCGATATCGGGCCTGTTCCGGGCAAAAGTTCTATCAAAAACTCAATGTCTCTATCCGGTGGCATTCACGGCAACTCTTAGGAAATACATCAGGAAAATCCTTCACCATCGGTACTTCTTCCCGCACCACTCGATAAGCAATTAACTTGCGCTCTTCTACCGATGCCGTGATACATACTTAATACTTCTTCCTTCTGGTGTGGTGAGCAAAATTGACTTTGTGGTGCAATCTATGTTTCCTCCATACCTTGATAACCAATCCATACCTAATATCACATCCAATCCTTGGGATTCCAGAACTATTAGGTCCGAGGGGAAAACATAGTGTCCAATCCTTAATGCCACCGATCACACCATTTACTAGCCATGTACTCTGCTCCGGGTGAGGTTACTAGCATGGGTGACCTAAGGGCTTGGGTTGGTAACTTGTACTTATCCACAAATCCCCTTGATATGTATGAATGCGATGCACCAGTATCGAAAAGAACAACTGCAGTAAATGACTTAACCAAAAACTTACCTAATACTGCAAAGGGAAGATCATCAACCTCCTCCACTTCAATGTGGTTCACCTGTCCCATATTGAAAGGGTTGGGCTTCTTTCCAGCTTCCATTGCCATTTCCATTCGCCTTCGATACCGATCATTTGCATAATGCCCAGTCTTGCGACACTTAAAGCAAGTAACATGACTCAGTCTACTTTGGATGGTGTTGACGGGTTGGTGCGATTACATCTATTACTTCCTCCATTCCTGCTCCCATTCTTGGTGCTGTTATGGTTATGCGAATTACCTCCTCCATGGGTATGCAAACCGAATTCTGACTTAGGGGTATAACGAGGTTTTGCCGAGCTCGAGTTATACTTCCCTTGCCCATACTTCCGCCACGGTTCTCAATTTGTCTTTGCTTTCCTTCAATCATGAGGGCTCGGTCTACTAACTCCTGGTAGTTATTGAAACTGGCTACCATCAACGGCATCTTGAACTCATCATTCAGTCCTTCTAGAAACTTCTCTGTTTAGTCGCATCCGTAGTAACGTCATCCGGGGCATAACATGCTAGTTTACTAAAGTCATCCACGCATCGCCAACAGTCCTTCCTCCTTGGCGTAAGTTGCGAAACTCACGCTTCTTCATGGCCATAGCTCCCGCCGAGACATGGGCGGCGAAAAGCTTGCTGAAATTGATCCCATGTGACGGTGTCTAGGTGGTAAGTGGCTGTGAAATTCTCCCACCATGATCTTGCGGGTCCTTCAAGCTGATGTCGCAAACTTCACTCTTTCTCCATCCATGCATCCTCAAGTGGTCAGCTCCTTCCTATCTTATGGAGCCGGTCATCTGCTACAATTGGCTCGGTGCTCTTTGGAATACACCGCTGGTTTAGTCTAAGGAAACGAGTCGATGATCCGCAGTGGTGGTGGCGGTGGGTTGTTGTTGTTGTTGTTGTTGTTGCCTGTTCTCGCACCAATGTTTGAATCAGGGTATTTTGTCTTGGATCGGTTGGGTGATCTCTGGCGGGAAAAGCGAATCCGGGTCGGCGTCTCGGAGGCATCGATGGGTTTAGAAAAGATGAGAATTTAGAATAGAATGAGGTCTAAGGGGAATCACTACCCAAATGCACATGAGCAAATACACACAAAATCACTTCATTCAATCAAACAAAGGCTTACAACGATCTAACTATCGCAAAGTGCGTGTACTATAAGGTTTACATGGAGGGAATACTACTAATATGTGGGGGACTTCTACTAATTTGAACCGTGGAAGACTCCATAATGTCCGCTCCACCGTCTTCAAAGTCGGGTTCACTTGGATCCGAATCGGTGTCGTCGATGTTGATGTAGTCGCTGGGCAATCGACATACTGGTCTTCATTCCTAAGCGCCAACTTCTTCTTCAGTTCTTCAATCTCGCACTTAAGATCGTTATTGTGTCTTGCTAGAGCTACGATCTCGTCCATATAGTCCTTGCGAGTTGTCTTTAGTTCTTCTTCAAGTTCGATGATCCTTCCCTTTGCATTACGCAACTCCAACATATCATTGCACATCTGGTTCTCCTGGCGCCGAATGTGCTGGTTTAACTCTGGATGAATGCTGCAATGGATCTATCCTTCTTGGTGCCGACGACGTCCCATTTGTCATCTCGGCGTCCGCAAATCTGGTAGATTGTGTCCTTAAGGTCTTCTTGATAAACTTCTCCAATGCGTCCCATGGTGATGTGAGCTGCCATGCTCTTTCCTGCACTCCAAGTTGGTGCCTTTGAAAACACTATCTATAGGCTTGGTGATTGGGGCGAATGTCCTTCTGGAACGTGAGCGTGAATCTTCCAAATAGCTCCTCTTCGTGCAGAGTGGCGTTGAAAGTCCGGTGAAGCTTGGTAGTCCAATGTTCAGGTACTTGGTAACTTCCTTCAAGTGAAATCCAAAAGGTGTGCCTTCATCCGGTTGGGTGTACTTGATCTTCGCGTCCTTCATCCTAAAGAGTAGAAAAGATGAGGAATTAGAAAATGAGAAGAGAGTAGTGATCTATGGCTTTAACTTAGTGGTCGTGTCCTACGCCGGCGTGTGCTCGATACCATTCTCTCATGGCGACCAGGACCGAATGGATCAAGTCTACGTGCTCAGTGTCATCCCCGGATCGATAATGTCGACACCACACAATACTTGAAGGATTTATAGCGAGTAGCAATCACACACTTATTACATCGATTGTCGAGAAGAGGACTTATTACCATAAATATGGCTTAAGGCCATCTAATAACGATAACGGAAGGCTTGGAAGATAAGTGAGTCCATCAACTCCATCGGCATCACCGAGTATAGAACCACGACCTAAACACCTTACTCGTCGTTGAAAAGTCTCGCAACATGAAAGTTGCAGCCCAAAACGGGTCACACATGGAATATCTGGCAATGTAACACATAGAGAGTAATGAAGCAACAAGCCTATACTACATGCATATATGGCTGGTGGTAAGGCTCTATGGTTCAGTTTTCGAAAAGCCAATTTTTCCCTATAACAAAGGAATAATTTTGTTTAACTATCATGGTGGTTGTTAAACATTGAGAATGGTTAATGACATCCTCAATCCCAATTAAAAAGTACTCATCAAATCCCAATAACTTTTATTAGAAGTAACATGTTGAGATTCACATGATATTCAAGTACTAGATACTCAAGATTTGTCCATAACCGGGACACGGCTAATCATGATTAGTTTATACACTCTGCAGAGGTTTAGCACTTTTCCCCACAAGACTCGATCGCCTCCGTTTGGTTCTCGCACTACATGGTGTTTGAGAGCGGATGACCGAGACATAGTCTTTCGAAGCGCTAGCACCTTACATGTGGGTAGACCGTACCAACCTACATCCCCTACATCAGCTAGCCTACCCGTAAGAGTTCGCACAACTTAGTCAACTACGCCAGAGCCCATAATTGGCTTGTGGCTGCACACGGAAGTTTCCAGTTTGAATAATCTTATGATCCCTTAGAGCACAGGGTGGCGGTCCCAAAAAACAGGCAAGTCCTCGCTTGAAAGCAGGTGCCTCAATCCACCCAGATGTGTGTTTAAGTTGCCACCTTAAATAAACCATTAATTTAACAATCTCACATCTGTCATGGAATACACTCACCCAATCCACGTCTACTAGCATAGCATAGCATAATAAGCAAACGTAGAAGTAACTCCCAAAGGTTTCATAAGTTAAATAGGTAATAGGTACTACCTCAATCTACTTCCCATCCCACAATTTAATTAGATCCTAATCATGCAAGTGTTTGAGGATTGATCTAATGCATAAAACTGGGTATGAGAAAGTATGATCAAAGTGTTACTTGCCTTAGCGATGATCCATGAGTCCTAGAGATTCAAGTAACACGCGGCGCACTCCGGGTGATCTAACGCAGACAAACAACAAGCATACAATAAGTACTCATCTAATGCACAGAGAAATCTCGAATAAAAGATCTAACCAGAAAGTTCAACTTAAGAACCCTGGTTGCAAAAGAATCGAATCAAATAAAGCATCGAAAGTCGAAACTCGAGAGAGAACGACTCGGTTCTAGCAATCTGAAACTAGGTCAAAATTTTACAGTAGCAAAACCTTGTTTAAGTTGATTAATCGGAACGGCGGTTTCGAAGCGAAACTCCGTGCGCTTGAATCACCTGATTCCGATAAACGAGCGAGAAATTAAACAGATTTGAAAATTGAATCGTAAATCAAAATCGAGAAAATAATGGATTAAATCCGATTAAAAGAAAACGACGAACAGATTAAACAACGGATGTTAGATTAGCAGAACTAATCCAACGAACGCGTTCATTGAAGCGAACGGGTCGGTGAGCGTTCACTAAATAAGAAAACCGAAAAAATAAAATCAATCTAGGTTTTTGAAAAACCGAACATCGCAAAACCGGATCGGTCTTTTAACAAAACCGGATCGGATCGGATCGGGCGGCGGCTACCCGTGATCGCTGGGCTCCAGCGGCGGGCGAGGCGGCGGGGTCGGAGGGGCGGCGAGGGCGGCGGGCTCGGCCGGCGTGAACAGGCGGCGCGTTCGGCGGCGGCGGACTCGGCTAAGGGGCGGCGGGCGGGTGAGAGAGAGGGGGCGGTATTTAAGGGAGAGGCGGCGGGGTGACTTGGGGAGGGCAAGCCGGGAGACGGGCGGAGCCGGACTGACGGCGTGGCGGGCTGCCCCCAGCGGGACTCGGGCGGCGTGGCGCAAGGCGAGGGAGAGGAGGGAGGCGGCGGGCGCTCGGGCCTGGCTGGGCTGGCCTTGGCCTGTGGGGCGGCGATTTTTTTAAATTAAAACAAAACGAAATAAAAAAAATACCAAATGAACTCCTATTTAAATAAAACAAATTTTCCCCGACTCCTAAAAATGAGTCGAACAAAATGAACTTTAAAAACGGCAAACATGCAATAATTTTTTTAAAATGCTCATTTTTGCCTAAGCAAAATAAATCTTTCAAAAACCAAATTTGATTTATTTATAAAATCTTCGTTTTCCTAAATGTTGGGAAAGTCATATTATTCCCTCTCAAAATATTTTTATAGGAAAAACTTTATGAAGATTATTTAAATAAATCAATGATCCTATTTCCAAAATTTGAGAAATCCCAAATTTGAAAATAATGAAACTTCCAACTCTCTCCGAGGGTCCTTGAGTTGCGTGAAATTTTCTAGGATCGGAAAATGCGAGAAAAATATGATATGCATGATGACCTAATGTATAACATTCCAAATTGAAAATTTGGGATGTTACAAATATGTAGGAGCCAATATGAGCATCCAGGTTCCGCTATTGGTTATTGACCGAAAATGGTTCTCGGTCATGTCTACATAGTTCTCGAACCCGTAGGGTCCGCACGCTTAAGGTTTCGATGACAGTTTTATTATGAGTTTATGAGTTTTGATGTACCGAAGGAGTTCGGAGTCCCGGATGAGATCGGGGACATGATGAGGAGTCTCGAAATGGTCGAGACGTAAAGATCGATATATTGGACGACTATATTCAGACTACGGAAAGGTTCCGAGTGATTCGGGTATTTTTCGGAGTACCGGAGAGTTATGGGAATTCGCCGGGGAGTATATGGGCCTTATTGGGCCATACGGGAAAGAGAGAGGGGCTGCCTAGGGCAGGCTGCACGCCCCCCCCCCCCCCCAAGGCCTAGTCCGAATTGGACTAGGGGGAGGGGCTACGCCCCCTCCTTCCCTCCCTTCTCCCTTCCCTTTCCTTCTCTCCTACTCCTACTAGGAAAGGAGGAGTCCTACTCCCGGTGGGAGTATGACTCCCCCCTTGGCGCGCCTCTCCCTGGCCGGCCGCCTCCTCCCCTTGCTCCTTTATATACGGGGGCAGGGGGCACCCCATAGACACAACAATTGATCCTTGAGATCTCTTAGCCGTGTGCAGTGCCCCTGTCCACCATAGTCCTCGATAATATTGTAGCGGTGCTTAGGCGAAGCCCTGCGACGGTAGAACATCAAGATCGTCACCACGCTGTCGTGCTGACGGAACTCTCCCTTGACACTCGGCTGGATCGGAGTACGAGGGACGTCATCGAGCTGAACGTGTGCTAGAACTCGGAGGTGCCGTAGTTTCGGTGCTTGATCGGTCAGGCCATGAAGACGTACGACTACATCAGCCGCGTTGTTCTAACGCTTCCGCTTTCGGTCTACGAGGGTACGTGGACAACACTCTCCCCTCTCGTTGGTATGCATCACTATGATCTTGCGTGTGCGTAGGAAAATTTTGAAATTACTACGTCCCCCAACAAATAAACATCCTGTGAAATATAAAAAACTTACCGGATTGGCATGGTGCTTTGCGTTGAGTCCGCGGTCCTCTGTAAGGGGAGGAGGTACCTCGGCGCCCTTGAACAGCACCTTCCAGACGTCCTTGTGTGTCGTGTCGAAGAGCTCTCGCAGTGTCTGGTGCTCGGCCGGGTCGAACTCCCACAAATTGAATACCCGTCGTTGACACGGGAGGATCCGGCGGAAGAGCATGACCTGGACCACGTTGACAGGCTTGATTTTCTTGCTCATCATGTTTCTGATGCATTTCTGGAGTCCGGTCAGCTCCACGGATAAACCCCAGGACGGGCCCTTCTCTTTCCAGGAGGTGAGCCGCGTGGGGATTCTGGATCGGAATTCAGGGGCCGCCACCCAATTGGTGTCGCGCGGCTCGGTGATGTAGAACCACCCCGATTGCCACCCCTTTATGGTCTCCACATAGGAGTCTTGAGCGGTGACATTAGGCATTTTGCCCACCATGGCGCCTCCGCACTCCGCTTTGTCGGTCACCACCACCTTCGGTTTAACATTGAAGGTCTTCAGCCACAGGCCGAAGTGGGGCCTGATGCGGAGGAAGGCCTCGCACACGACGATAAACGCCGACATGTTTAGGATGAAATTGGGGGCCAGATCGTGAAAATCCAGCCTGTAGTAGAACATGAGCCCGCGAACAAACGGGTGGAGGGGAAATCATAGTCCACGGACAAAGTGGGTAAGGAAAACCACCCTCTCATGGGGCTCGTGCGTAGGGATGATCTGCCCCGCATCTGGCAGCCGGTGTGCGATGTCCGCGGCCAGATATCTGGCTCCCCGTAGCTTTGTGATGTTCTCCTCCGTGACGGAGGAGACCATCCACTTGCCTCCCGCTTCGGACATGCTTGGAGTGGTTTGAGGGGGAAAACGCGAACTTGGGTGCTGGAGCTCGAGTGCGCCAGAATGGATGAGCAAGGAGGAAGAAGGCGTGGGTAAAAAGAGGAATCCTTGTCCCTTTATAGGGGCGGAGGAAACTATATGCCTCCCCACCTGCCTAGTAAAACTCGCTTATTCCCCAATCGCCATAAATGATGGCGCGGTTGGGTTACCCACATCCGTATTGATGAGAATCTCGTGAGAAGGGGACACGATCTCTGCTTCGACAAGACGTGCCAAGAAAACCGCCTCTCAATACATGTAGTAGCTGGTTGAGAAAAACGGTTCGAATAATGACCGGGCCGTGGTATGATGTCATGCTGCCAAACGTGTCAGCAGATTAGATTTGTGGAAATATTATTCTCTCTATGGTGGTATATGGAACTTGTTTTGCAGAGCCGGACACTATCCTTGTGTTCAAGATCTTCTATGGAATATTCAGAGGAAGAGACCCGCCTTGCAATGCTGAAGACAAATCTGCGCGTCGGACTCATCATCATTGAAGCCTGGTTCAGGGGCTACTGTGGGAGTCCAGGATTAGGGGGTCCTCGAACGGCCGGACTATATACTTTAGCCGAACTGTTGGACTATGAAGATACAAGATTGAAGACTTCGTCCCATGTCCGGATGTGACTCTCCTTGGCGTGGAAGGCAAGCTTGGCGATACGGATATGTAGATCTCCTCCCATTGTAACCAACTCTGTGTAACCCTAGCCCCCTCCGGTGTCTATGTAAACCGGAGGGTTTAGTCTCTACGATCTCGTGGTAGATCAACTCTTGTAATACTCATATCATCAAGATCAATCAAGCAGGAAGTAGGGTATTACCTCCATCGAGAGGGCCCGAACCTGGGTAAACATCGTGTCCCCCACCTCCTGTTACCATCCACCTTAGACGCACAGTTTGGGACCCCCTACCCGAGATCCGCCGGTTTTGGATGGCCCAAATGACGCTACTGGGCCTAATTCGATAGGCCATAATGGGTTGTGGGTTAGCGGGTTGTAAATGGGCTATATGCGAACATGTTGTTAACAGGCTTTCCGTGGGCCGGCCCACTACCTTTTTACCAAGTCAAACAGGACGGCCTTTTCACCCGAATGGGCCTTTGTTGGGCCATGCCACGTGTCGACGTATCATAGGCGCCTCTTCAATAAGTGGATGCCATCTGTCCCGACGCTGAGCCGACATGTGGTTCTTCTGGCCATTGTGAATTTTACACGTGGAAAATCCCCATTGGTCCGGGCTGTTAATGGGTTATCGGATCCAAACCAGAACCCAATAGGTTAACGATGACCCGTTATGGTGGATGCCACGTGTCGGTTACCCTTGACGAAAGCACTTCCATGACGCGCCATTTATCGTCATGGAAGTGGACACTTCCGTGATGATAATTTTGGCATTGTCATGGTACACTTCTACGAAAGCACATGCATGACTATCTTGATTCTGTCATAAAATCGTCATGGATGTACATGCATGACAAAAAATGTGACCTACTGTGACAAACACGTATCATCACGGAAGTGTTTTTTTTTGTAGTGCTACCATGGTGTTGTTTTTGTGCACAAATAGAAGTTCTTGGATTTAGATGAAACTTTTTGGAGAATTGTTTTGGAATAAATAAAAAATACTGGAACAAATACCCCCTGGAGGGGGGGGGGGCAACTGCCCAGAGGCAGTAGGGCGGGCCACCCCCCTCTGGCGCGCCCTGGTGGGTAGTGGGCCCACGAGGCTCCATTGACCCTAATTTCAACGCTATAAAATCCTATTTTTCTAGAAAAATGGAAGAGGAAGTTTCATCACGTTTTACGATACGGAGCTGCCACCACATCCTATTCTTCATCAGGAGGCCAGATCTGGAGCCCGTTCGGGGCTCCGGAGAGGGGGATCCTCGGTCTTCGTCATCACCAACCATCCTCCATCAGCAATTTCATGATGCTCACCACCGGGAGTGAGTAATTCCTTTGTAGGCTTGTTGTATGGTGGTGGCTTGGATGAGATTCATCATGTAACCGATTTTGTTTTGTTAGGGCTCATCCCTAGTATCTACTATGTTCTGAGGTTGATGTTGCTATGACTTTGCTATGCTTAATGCTTGTCACTAGGGCCCGAGTGCCATGATTTCTGATATGAACCGCTTACATTTTCACCATTATATCTATGTTCGTGGTCCGATCTTGCAAGTTATATGCACATATGATGTCTACTACACAACCTTGTTCTTGTAGACGTTGTTGGGCCTCCAAGTGCAGAGGTTTGTAGGACAGTAGCAAATTTCCCTCAAGTGGATGACCTAAGGTTTATCAATCCGTGGGAGGTGTAGGATGATGATGGTCACTCTCAAACAACCCTGCAACCAAATAACAAAGAGTCTCTTGTGTCCCCAACACACCCAATACAATGGTAAATTGTATAGGTGCACTAGTTCGGCGAAGAGATGGTGATACAAGTGCAATATGGATGGTAGATATATGTTTTTGTAATCTGAAAATATAAAAACAGCAAGGTAACTATGATAAAAGTGAGCGTAAACAGTATTGCAATGCTAGGAAACAAGGCCTAGGGTTCATACTTTCACTAGTGCAAGTTCTCTCAACAACAATAACATAATTGGATCATATAACTATCCCTCAACATGCAACAAAGAGTCACTTCAAAGTCACTATAGTAGAGAACAAACGAAGAGATTATTGTAGGGTACGAAACCACCTCAAAGTTATTGAGGGAGTCCTGGATTAGGGGGTCTCCGGACAACTGGACTATATCCTTTGGCCGGACTGTTGGACTATGAAGATATAAGATTGAAGACTTCGTCCCGTGTCCGGATGGGACTCTCCTTGGCATGGAAGGCAAGCTTGGCAATACGGATATGTAGATCTCCTCCCATTGTAACCGACTCTGTGTAACCCTAGCCCCCTCCGGTGTCTATATAAACCGGAGGGTGTAGTCCGTAGGACAACAACAATCACACCATAGGCTAGCTTCTAGGGTTTAGACTCTACGATCTCGTGGTAGATCAACTCTTGTAATACTCATATCATCAAGATCAAACAAGTAGGAAGTAGGGTATTACCTCCATCGAGAGGGCCCGAACCTGGGTAAACATCGTGTCCCCCGCCTCCTGTTACCATCCGCCCTAGACATACAGTTCGGGTCCCCCTACCCGAGATCCGCCGGTTTTGACACCGACATTGGTGCTTTCATTGAGAGTTCCACTGTGTTGTCACCATAAGGCATGATGGCTCCTTCGATCATCGGTAACGATGCGGTCCAGGGTGAGGTTTTCCTCCCCGGACAGATCTTCATATTCGGTGGCTTTGCTCTGCGGGCTAACTAGCTTGGCCATCTGGAGCAGATCGAGAGCTACGCCCCTGGCCACCAGGTCAGGTTCGGGGACTTGAATTACACTGCCGACATCCGCGGAGACTTGATCTTCGACGGATCCGAGCCCTTGCCAGGTGCGCCGCACGATCGCGACGAGCATGATATAGCTCTGCCGTCGGACAGTGTTCGGGAGATCACACCGGCAACTACTCCGACCTTCAATCTGGAGCAAATTGCGCCATCCAAGGACGGGTGGATAGACCCCGCCATGGAGGCCGTACTCTCAGCAGCGATAGAGCCGGATACTGACTTCACCCCTCACGATAGCCGTGAGGCCGAACCACTGGATCCATCTCCGGCCACGGACTCTGAGCCCCCTGCGCCCGTGCCTATCGAATCCGATTGGGCGCCGATCATGGATTTACCTCCGCGGATATCTTTCAGCACTCGCCCTTCGGCGACGTGCTAAATTAGATTAAGTCTCTCTCCTTGCCAGAGAACCTTGGCGAACTATGTCCGGCTAGAATGGGATGCGGACGACGAAGAAATTCGTTGCCCACCCACCACCCACTTAGTAGCCACTTCGACGATTTAACCGACATGCTCGACTTGACTCAAGACATCGACGGTATGGACGACGATGCAGAGACGAACAGAACCACCGCCTATAGGGCTGGACTGCCACCTCATCATATGATATAATATATATATATATATATATATATATATATATATATATATATATATATATATATATGGTGGATACCCCCAAAGAAGGCAATGGCGATAAGACAGAGGAGGATGACCTCTCCAAGAAGCAACCCAGGCACTGACGTTAGCGGCGCCGCTCTAAGTCCTGCCATAGCAAAAGCAATGATACCGGCACAAGAAACAATACAACTCCGGATAGTGCCGAAGACGATGACAATCCCCTCCAGCCAGATTTAGAGCAGGAGGACGAACAATCTAGCCCTCCAGAACAGGCAGCAGATGGAGAAACGGAGGATGACAATTACATGCCCCTCTCCGAAGACGAGGTGAGCCTCGGCGACAAAGAATTGATCGTGCCTGAGGATCCCATCGAGCAGGAGCGCTTCAAGCGCCGGCTTATTGCCACGGCAAATAGCCTGGAGAAAAAGCAACAACCGCTTCGAGCTGATCAAAATTTGCTAGCAGACAGATGGACCGAAGTCCTTGCGGCCGAGGAACACGAACTCGAACGCCCCTCCAAGAGTTACCCAAGACACAGGTCGCTACTCGATGAGGAAGCAGTGAAACCTACTTCACCAGCGCACGATGCGGCTGACCGGCCACCGCGTGGCCGAGATAGAGAGGCGTTTCATCCTGAAGTTCAGCCTGCACCCCGCCGCCACTCAAACAAAAATACCAAGGCCCGGGGCAACACGCGGGACCTGTGAGATGAATTGGAAAGCAGGGAAAAACATGCAAGATCGATATACGGGTCACGGGGGCGCGCACCAACGCGGGACGATGACCGTCATGCCGGATACACTAAAAATAAATCCGGCCGGGCCGAATACAGCAGACAAGACTCATATGAACTGCGTCGTGATATAGCCCGGCACAGAGGCGCCGCAGACCCCCTATGCTTCTCTAATGAAGTTATGGATCACGAATTCCCGAAGGGTTTTAAACCCATAAATATCGAATCATACGATGGTACAACAGATCCCGCAGTATGGATTGAGGATTTCCTCCTCCATATCCACATGGCTCGCGGTGATGATCTACATGCCATCAAGTACCTCCCACTAAAACTCAAAGGACCAGCTCGGCATTGGCTGAATGGCTTGCCAGCGGACTCCGTTGGAAGTTGGGAGGACTTGGAAGATGCATTCCTTAACAACTTCCAGGGCACTTATGTGCGACCACCGGATGCGGACGACTTGAGTCATATAACTCAGCAACCGGGGGAATCGGCCAGGAAATTCTGGACCCGGTTCCTAACCAAGAAGAACCAAATAGTCGACTGTCCGGATGCAGAGGCCTTAGCAGCATTTAAGCATAATATCCGTGACGAATGGCTCGCCCGGCACCTTGGCCAAGAGAAGCCAAAATCCATGGCAGCCCTCACGACACTTATGACCCGCTTTTGTGCGGGTGAAGATAGCTGGTTGGCTTGTTGTACCAATACATCAAGCAAACCTGGCATATCTGAAGCTGGGGATGGCAGCGACAAACCACGACGGAACAAACACAAGCGCCGCAAATACGGCGTAAACACCGAAAATACGGCAGCTAACGCCAGGTTCAGGGGCTCAAAGCCCGGTCAGCAGCAAGGACCACTCAAAAATAAAAATCCGGGTCCATCCTGTCTGGACCGCATACTCGACTGCCAATGCCAAATTCATGGCACCCCAGAAACGCCAGCTACCCATACTAACAGAGAATGCTGGGTCTTCAAACAAGCCGGCAGGGAATGCGCCAACAACGGAGAAGGGGGGTCGCAAGGCGATAATGGCGACGAAGAACCCAAATCACCGAACACGAGAGGGAAAAAGAAATTTCCCCCGCATATTCAATCGGTGAATGCGTTAAATACCACCCGAATTACCAACTCGGACCGGATACGTATCCTTAGGGATGGCATCTCAACGGAACTAGCCGTCCCACAATATAAACTGGGACCAGTCACCTTCAACCGCACAGACCATCCGGTTAGCGCCAATCAGAGCAATCCAGCCGTACTAGTCCTCGATCCAATAATAGATGGGTTCCACCTCACTCGAGTCCTTATGGACGGAGGCAGCAGTCTAAATCAGCTTTACCAGGACACAGCGCACAAGATGGGCATCGATCATTCGGTGATCAAACCCACTAAAGCCATTTTCAGAGGCATTATACAAGGTGTGGAAGCCAGTTGTACAGGCTCCATTGCCCTGGAGGTAGTCTTCAGATCTCCGAAAAATTACCGCACCGAAGAGTTAATCTTCGAAATCGTCCCTTTCAGCAGTGATTATCAGGCACTGCTCAGACGGACCGCGTTCGCTCGATTCAATGCGGTGCTGCATTACGCCTACCGAAAGCTCAAGATGCCCAGTCCACGCGGCGTCATCATGGTTAATGGCAAGGCCGAACCTTCCCTCGGCACCAACAAATATACAACTGCCCTAGCAGCAGAAGCAACGAGCGGCACCTTGCAGCCGAACCTCGAGTCGCCGTCCAGGCTTTCGGACACCGTCAAGGGACTCCGAAAAGCTTCGTGGAAGGATAGCCCGGCTCATCCGGGACTCAACTAAACACTCCGGTGCAGGCCAGGACAGGCCGAGCTCAGCGGCTCAACCGCCATACACTTAAATATTCATTACATTTCTTTCGCAGGTTCGCCTTTGCACCGACCAAGACAGGCTACTCGGAGGCAGTTTGAACACGTAAGGGAATCCTTAGACATTCCCTGCAATGACCGTCCGGCCATACTGCGGCTCCGCACTCAGCCCCTTCCTCCTGGTCTCAGCAGGTTCCGTAATCATGTTCCTTTTTTATCACGTTACTTGTACCCATACGCATAGACGTACTATTCAAATACAACATGTGGATTTATATGACACTTACCTGCTGTTATTTCTTGTTGAAATCATTTCGTCAAGTGGCATCCGTATACAAAGATATGCCTTAAAATATATCAGGGGCTTCGTTTTACCCGTAACATGGCATTAAAGTCCGAACACCTTCATGGAAGCTCGGCACCTCGAACCTATAGCATTTTATGCATCAACTCTGAATCATGTCTTGGGTCAATAGTTGGTTTGCCCAGCTCCCATGTTTTGGTACCTTACGTTCCGCTATATCGGCTAAGGTAGCACTGGGAGAACTACTGCGATTGTGTCCCGGTTCTTCCAGATGAGCACCTCAGTAGAGAAAGCCGAAAACTGACTATCATGATACGGCGAGAGCTAGTCAGCTGTTCGAGAGGTCACAAAATCTTTAAGGATTTCTCCCGCATAATGCCATAACCGATGCAGCGTGCGACGGATCGGTTATTTCTCTGATCAGGTGCTTATAGAGCCCCCAGTACGGTCTTCCGAACACCAGGGGCTGCACGGACCATACTAAAGCTCCTATGGCTAAGTGAGAGTGATAAAGCCCTATAGTCCGATTGCCTGGTTCGTTGTGCTGAGCACCTCCTTCAAGGACCCAAAACTAGGATAAAGAGTGCTCAGGTTTATCCTGAACACCCCTGCATTTCTTACGTAAAGCGTAAGCGGATGACTAGCCAACTCTCAGGTTTAACATATAAAACGGCTGCACAGGAGGGTAAACTTTTACATAACAGGCGACAAATAAACGACCTTGTTCAAACATTACAAAGGACAACATGATTGGCACTCCTGGAAATATAATGTCCTTACTGCATAGCCCCGCTGCAAGGTAAGATCCTTTTCGGACACTCTCATAATATAATTCGGGCTTGCGGTGCTCCTTCCCCTCTGGCGGTCCTTCGGTCATCAGCTTTTCGGCATCCATCTTCCCCTAGTGCACCTTCACACAGGCGAAGGCCATTCGCGCACCTTCTATGCAGACCGACCGCTTGATGACGTCAAGTCGAGGGCAAGCGCTCACGAGCCGCCTCATGAGCCCGAAATAGCTGCTTGGAATCGGCTCGGCAGGCCATAGCCGGATAACCAAATCTTTCATGGCTAGTCTCGCCGCCCTATGCAGTTCGACCAGCTGTTTCAGCTGATTGGTAAAACGCACCGGATAATTCGGTGCCAAATACTGCGCCCAGAAGAGCTTATCTGCAGTTTCCCTTTCTTCGGCTCGGTAGAATTGAGCGACATCTGATATGATGTGAGGCAGCTCGGCAAATACCCCTGAGAAATCCGGATCAAAAAAATTAGAACAATAAGCCCCCCCCCCCCCCCCAATACTTACTCCACAGGGAAAAAAGCCTTACCGGCTACGATCTTTCTTGCCTCCTGGATCTCCTGCAGGGTGATTTGGGTTTCGTCCCGGGCATCGCGCATGGCCTGATGCGCCTTGGTGAGTTCGGCTTCCTTCTCCGTTAAGCTCTGCTCCAAGGACTCGCATTTCCCCACGACCTCTTGTAGCTCCTGCTCAGCTTTGATAACCCTGGCCTCGTGCTTCTCACAAAGAGCCTGCTCAGTAGCTGCCCTTTTCTCGGCCTCGGCCACAGCCTTCTTCAGAGCTTCGACTTCGGTCACAATCCCTAGCACAAGTCATAAAACCCAGTTCATACTAAAAATTGATTCGCAATAAACGCAAACAAAGACTTGTGCATACCTTGCTTATCCCTCAACTGCATTTTCAGTTGGCCAAGTTCTTCTGTGGCCCGCTCCAGACTTTGATTCAGCCGGAGATCTCCAGAAGATGAGAAGAAGCAGCCGTTCTGAGACACTCGCTTATAACAAAAGAGAAATAGATGCCATTCAATGAGTCTTCCTGCGAACATACAATTTGATCCTCCGTCCGGTTCTTTCTTTCACCGAACAGAGTATCAGGGGCTACTATCTATACTATGACACTCTTCGATAACTCATAAAACGTACCTCAAAACCTTTTATAAGGTAGATACAGGCTTCGTTCAGCCCATTCTCAGTTGACTAAATCTTCTCAATCACCGCACCCATAAGGGCACGGTGTTCATCAACCACGGAGGCGTCTTTCAATGCCACCAACAAAGCATCTGACACTTCTGGATAGATAGAGGTCGTCGATGGAACAGGCACGCCCCTCTCGAAGGAGAGTGCCCGCTTGATCCTAGAGTCGTATAGGTCTCTGGGACCGCATTCGGCTGGGAGCCGATCTTAGGATCACTCCAGCCGTTAGCCCCCACGGGAATCTTTCCCTCCATGTGGTCCGGCCCCTGAGGTTTGACCTCCAAGTGCCGCCTTCATGTTTTTTTCCCTTCTTCCTGGGCCGGGGTCCTTCTGGGACGAAGCCTTGGTATTATGCACCTGTTTGGAGGAAGGGGCCTTTGGGGGCGTCCCGCTCTCCATAGCATCTGAGCTCAGCAAGTCCTCTGATAAGGATTGTTTGGTACGGTTCCTCACCGGACTGCAAAAAATATGGCTTAGGTTAAAATACTAAGTCGCGAGGAGTCCGGACGCTTAAAACATGCTCGGATTTCATACAATTATGAGTTCACCAGGGGCTGGGCCCTGGGATCCCACGCCGGGCCGCTATCGGCGACGGCAGTGGACTCCTCTTGAAGAGGAGCCTTTCCCCTTTTGGGTAGCTCAGCCTCCAAGTGTACGGAGGCCGTCCTCTTCTTTCTTCCCCCCACAGGGGACTTATCTTCCTCCTCCTCATCGTCCTCTTCGGAGGCAGAATGGGCATAGGAGCCATTGGATATTGTGTCCGAAGCGCCACGGCAATGAAGGCCGCCCCGGGTCTTTTTGGCCTCCTTCTCGGTCGTCTTCTTCGGCACCTTGTAGGGTGCCGGGACCAACATCTTCGTCAGAAGTGGGATGGCCAGCTCTTGGGGTAGCGGGGCCGGACAATGGATCCGCTCCGCCTTCTTCGACCAGCCCTGGGAGAATGGTATTAAACATGTTAAGTGCTTCCTTTGGGTTGTGCGGATAGAAAAATATGATAACTTACCGAACTTGCCGGGCGGGACAGTTGGAACCCACGGTCTTCGGCGGAGTCCGGCCATGATTTGCTGGACTTGAAAAGCACCTTCCAGATGTCCTTGTGCGAGGAGCCGAAGAGCTCTCGCAAGGTTTGGTGCCTGGCTAGATCAAATTCCCATAAATTGCAAGTCCGGTGCTGACAAGGCAAGATCCGGCGGACTAACATCACCTGGACCACATTGACAAGTTCAATATTCTTGTCTCCCATATCTTCAACATGCTTCTGGAGCACCGATAGTTCGTCGGACGAGGACCAGTCCAGGCCCTTCCTGACCCAGGATGTGAGCCGCATGGGGGCGCCGGATCAGAACTCGGGAGAGGCGGTCCACTCTGTGCCGCGTGGCTCGGTGATATAAAACCACTGTTGTTGCCACTCCTTTACAGAATCGTTGAAGGTTACCGTTGGCCATATGACATTGGGCATCTTGCTCACCATGGCGCCCCCACACTCGGCGTGCTCGCCGCCCACCACCTTGGACTTCACATTAAAAATCTTCAGCCATAAACCGAAGTGCGGTGAAACACAAAGGAAAGCCTCGCACACGACAATGAATGTCGAGATGTTGAGGAAGGAATTAGGGGACATATCGTGAAGATCGATCCCGTAATAATACATGACGCCGCGAACGAATGTGTGGAGGGGAAACCCCAGCCCGCGGACAGAGTGAGGAAGGAACACAACCCTTTCGTGGGGCTCCGGAGTAGGGACGATCTTTCCTGCTGTCGGGATACGGTGGCTGGTTTTCTTGGCCAGGTACCCGGCCTTCCGAAGCTTTTTGATATCCTTCTCTCGGACGGTAGAGGCCATCCATTTGCCTCTTGCTCCAGATCCGGACATTTTCGGAGGACCTCTTGTGGTCGGGGAAGAGGAGAGCTTGGGCGCTGGAGCTTGAGCAGAAAGGAAATGAATCGGGAAGAAGGCGTGGGTGAGAAGAGTACATTCTTGTCCCTTTATACGGGCGGAAGAGGCGATGTGCCTCCCCACTCCCCTGGTAAAACCTCTTATTTCCCAAGCGTCGTAATTGGTGGTGCGGCTGGGTTACCCACATCCGTATTGATGAGAATCCCATAATAAGGGGGCACGATCTGTGCTTCGACAAGACGCACCAAGGAAACCGCCTCGCAATATGCGCCAAAGCTGTTGAGAAAAACGGTTCGAATAATGACCGGGCCGTGGTGTGATGTCATGCTACCGAATGTGTCAGCAGATTAGATTTGTGAAAATATTATTCTCTCTGCGGTGGCATGTGGAAATTGTTTTGCAGAGCCGAACACTATCTTTGCGTTCAGAATCTTCTATGGAGTATTCGGAGGAGGAACCCGCCTTGCAATGTCGAAGACAATCTGTGCGCCGGACTCATCGTCATTGAAGCCTGGTTCAGGGGCTACTGAGGGAGTCCTGGATTAGGGGTCTCGGACATTGGACTATATCCTTTGGCGGACTGTTGTACTTTGAAGTTATAAGATGGAAGACTTCGTCCGGTGTCCGGTTGGGACTCTCGTGGGGGTGGAAGGCATGTTTGGCAATACGGATATGTATATCTCCTCCCATTGTAACCGACTCTGTGTAACCCTAGCCCCCTCCGGTGTCTATATAAACCGGAGGGTGTAGTCCATAGGACAACAACAATCATACCATAGGCTAGCTTCTAGGGTTTAGCCTCTACGATCTCGTGGTAGATCAACTCTTGTAATACTCATATCATCAAGATCAAACAAGTAGGAAGTAGGGTATTACCTCCATCGAGAGGGCCCGGACCTGGGTAAACATCATGTCCCCTGCCTCCTGTTACCATCCGCCTTAGACGCACAGTTCGGGACCCCCTACCCGAGATCCGCCGGTTTTGACACCGGCAGTTATTCTTACGGATCGATCTATCATAGAGTTCGTACTAGAATAAC